>CM033716.1:53044438-54429217 GCA_019671005.1 Hibiscus mutabilis | reverse complement strand
AGAAAAAATTTTCCAAGCTCGATTCAAGCCTCGAAACTCAATTTTCAGGTACTCTCTTCAACTACAAAGTTGTTCTACTCTTCAAGCTCTATCTTTTGATATCAATAATTTATGGAATCCATGCTTGATTGATGAGAATTTACATGAGAAAGAAATTAGGGTTTATGGATCAAATTGGGGCTTTTGAGATTATATGATTCCATGATTGAATTCAAGTTGAAATCAAGCTAGTATGATGTTAAAATCATGATATTGAGTTGGGATTTAAGTTTTAGATGCTTTGATTATTATGATGATGATTAGGGTTTATGGATTTAAGTTTAATTTAGGGTTTGTGATGTTGAATTAATGATCTAGTAAGCTTGAATTGTTGTTTGGAAGCAAAACCCTAAGTTAAATTGTGTAGGGACCATTTCGGCAACTTGAAAAGTTGAAGGACCAAATCTGAATTTTTAGAATTAGGAGTGTATTTGTGTTATTAATGATGTTGGAGATGTGAAATTGATGTTAGAATGCTAAACCGATGTTGAATTGAATTAGGGACCATTTTGACAAATTGTCAAAATCAAGTGACCAAATAGGCAATGCATTCTTGGATGGGGATTAAATCTGATTTTTGGTTAAAATAATAGAATTAAGGTAGTACTGTTGATTTGAGGACTAAATTGCAAAGTTAGGAAGTTTAAATCTTTACATTTGCATTTTAGTGACTATTTTGGGCAAAGAAAGAAAATTAGAGGGAATTATTTGAATAATTATTTGATGAAGAAGATGATAAATTGATGTTTTGAAACAAGTAACAGGACTAAATTGATAAGTAGAAAAATAAGAAGAAGTTAGTATAAATTAGAAGTTGATTATGGAAGGCTATGATGAAGATTGAATTTTGGCAGTGACTTTGAAATTCACCATAAATTCTACAAAAATGGTTAGATGATGAATTTTATACCGTTCTAAATATGTGTTTGTCTAGTTTTGTATCCAACAAACGGAAACTGATTTCGAGTTCTGAGTCAAAAGATATGAATTTTTAATCGAATAAAGGTCAAAAAATTTACAGAGCAGTTTTTGTCTGTGATGGAAGTTTGAAGAATTTTCATAATTTTTGTAGATTTTATTAATTTATTCGGCTTATACTAGTAGAGCCATTATCGAATCTAGTTTTTCCAGTATAAAGGAAATTAAGATCCGGTATGTATTATGCCCAGTATAAGTACATCTTTAAAGGTAGCACAAGCTGTCAGAAAATAGAATTTGAAACATTTGGTATTTAAATGTGAGTTAGCAGGCTCGGAAGAATTATTAGAAGTTCAAATTGGTCACTAGGGACCATAATGAGTTTGTGAAAAATACAAGGAAGAAAGGAAAAATATTTGAAAATTTTATATTCGAATGATTATATTAGACAACATGGTTAAGGTATTTTTAGATTTGAATCTAACAAATATTTTATCTTATTCATGTGAATAATGAAGTCAAGGCCGAATCAAAGAAAGTTCGAGGTTCTATAAAGGAAAGGATCGAGTAGAATTTAGTGAGGCATGCTAATAAATGGCCCAGGTGAGTGCAATGCATACATAACATGACACATGGTTGTTTTATACATTATTGGTAAGACTTGCGATAAGTCTACATGATTTATATGTTGGCATGATATTTATGTCATTGATCATATATTTGACATATTTTAAATATGTCAAGGGTTGAAAACAAATGAATTGATCACTAGTTATTGATGATGGTATGCTATGAATGTTATTTCGGGTATGAACTGCCCAATATTAAATTATATTGATATACATTGCCATGGATGGAATAAATTTGGGAATTTTGCCCAAATGAGTCATCGAGGGACAGTATATAGTTGGCATGCCATAGAGTCCAGCAGCATGCTGCATAATCGGGAATTCAAGATAACACTATAGTGTTAAAAGTACACTTAGTGTATGGTAAGCACGACCTTATAAACGTGCAGGATAATGGTTAGCACGGCCTTATAAACGTGCGGGATAATGATTAGCACGACCGTATAAACATACAGGTTAGCACTTCGGTGCATATATGACTCGCATACCCAGGGTCCTCAAGGTTATATTCGTGCTCTGAAATTGGGAAACTGGAAATCATTGATAATCGGGCTATATTTAAAGGGATAATGGTTAGAATGGCCTTATAAACGCGCGGGTTAGCACTTCGATGCATATTTGACTCGTGTACCAGGGTCCTCAAGGTTATATTTGGGCTATGAAATTGGGAAACCAAGAAAACATTGATAATCGGGCTATAAATAAAGGGATAATAAATGGTAAACAAGTTAGAGAGTATATGAACTCTCGGGACATATTTATATGAACACTCAGAGCAAATGGCAAGTATATAGGTAAGAAATTTATATATGGTTTATATTATGTTGATACATGATTGGTATGATGGTAATATTTATATAGTGATCATGATGCATATAAGGCATATTATGATAACCGGGCATACATGAAAATCTTATGACATTGACATATATCATGCTATATAAACGTAGTCATGAACTTGAATAAAGTCTAAATTATTGTTATTAATTTCCTTTATTGCCTCATTAAGTTCGTACTTAGCATGTGTTTGATTGTACACACGTAGGTAAATCAAGATGAGAGGGAGAAAAGCATTGCATCAATATTGGAAAGCTCTACACGTAATCCTAGTAATGGTATCCTAATTGAGGTTGATTTTTATAGTGGCATGTATGCCTGATAAACTTATTCGAGTTGAGATTGGCCTTTAAAGTTGTTATGGGTTTTAAGATAATTGATTCATGATTAGAACTTGAATAAATAATTTATGTCAATTTTAAGTAAAGTTAAGCGTGCTTGGGCTAGAGAAATTTTAGGATGGGTGACCATCGAGAAGTTTACTGAAAATTTTAAATTACCCTGATCTTTGAATAAAGAAATCATAGCATTTATGACTCATATCTGGTGTACGGATAGGGGAAGGGGGTGTTACATTTATTGGTATCAGAGCTATAGGTTTAGCCAGTTCTGGAGATTAAGCGAAGTATGGTAAAGGTAAAAAATGTATACATGCCACTAGGATGTCAGAATTACTGATCATTTTACTTGCTGGAATGGATGTGATTGCTTACTTCATTATGATAGTAATGTTAAATTCCAATGTATGAGAAAAGATTTGTGTCAGGTGTTTAGGCAAGTGAATCAACAAGAGATTCACGAGAGCGATAAAGTTAATGATAATGCTCTACCCTCAGCTTAGCATGGTCCAGAGGCACCAGGGTAACATGATATGCATGTTCTGGATTAAGAGCTTTTCTTCCAGACATTAGATTAGATTTTGAATCAGCCTGCTTAGGCACTGATTGCAAAAGAATTAAGAGTCCTGGCATACTAGATTTTCAAAAAGATATTGATGCAGATTCTATGATTGTTAATCTATGGTCTAAGGATATAAAGTTTAGGTTGAAGGAACTCTGTATTGATGATCAGAGGAGACTAAAAATAAAGTAGTATCTCGTCTGAAAGGATTAGACCCGTATTTGATAAAGTCATGTTACGGTACATACTCAAAAGTTTGTTAGCTAGAGTTCTTTCTTTGAGTGTTCCGTAACAAAGTTTATCCTAGAGATGCAATGGAGTTCTTGCAAGCAATTGGATTATTTACGGGTATGAGTGCAAGTTAATAAACTGAGCTGAATTGCTTCTAAACTGCTTTATAAGACAAAAGGAGTGTTTGTTGTAACAGTTCATAGAGGGCTAAAGGTCAGGTATAAAGAAGTACTGACTGCCCTATGTATTAAAAAATTTATGAAGCAATAAATTATGATGGATGCAATGGAAAGGATTCCTAATAAGAAAATATCTAAATAGAGGTCATAGCTCGTGAAGAGGAATAGTAAATTGAGATAACCATCTTTAAAAAGTGGTGAGGATTTCTGGCAAAAATGCCAAGCTAAATTTATTACATAGTTTCGTAAAAAAATTGAGACAAGGAAAATTAGGAACTCTCTACATTTATAATTAATGTTAGAGATTCAAGAAAACTACAAAACCAATCATGTGAGTGTTGTGATAATTGGCATGCATGAGCATGTAGAGTTTTATTGGAATTTGTTATCAATATGAAAATGATTTAACTTATGCTATGGATACCGAGCATCAAGGATAGGTTAGGAGAGTATTCCTATTGTTTGGAAATTTTAAATGGGTTGCTTAAGAGGAGCAGTCAGACTTGATGCTTAATCGAGAGATTAAGTTTAAGATTGGATTTAATCCAATAATGGATTTATATTGATTACCACCCAGGTCGAACAAAGGTTGTAGCAGATGCTTTGAGTCAGAAAACATTCGCTACATTACAAGCTTTAAATGCTCAGTTAAAGGGAAAATCAAATGGTTCGTTATTGGTAGATTTGTAATTGAGATCATCATTATTAGATCGGATTAAAGAAAGTCAGCAACGAGATGAAGATTGCATAACCAAGATAAAGCAAGTGGAATCGGGTGGAATTAAAGATTATGAGATTAAACCCTATGGATGTCTTTACTATAAAGATAAAATGTATATTCCTAAAGATGCTGAGTTGAAACATGATTTGCTTATTAAGGCACACTATAGTCCCTTGACTATGCATCCAAAAAAAAGTATCAAGATTTGAAGGGTCGATATTGGTGACCTGGTATAAAAAAGAATGATATCAGAGTTTGTTGCTAAGTGCTTGACTTGTCAACAGGTGAAAGCTGAACATCAAGTACCATTAGGGAAATTGCAATCTATTTCTATTCTGCAGTGGAAATAGGATAGAGTTACAATGCATTTTTTGATAAGATTGCCATTGACTTCCAGTAAGAAAGATTCTATCTGGGTAATTGTGGATAGGTTAACTAAATCTACTCACTTTATACCAGCTAGAATGGATTATTAGATGAGCAAGTATGTTGATTTTTATGTCAAAGAAATAAGGAACAAGTAAATACCATTGGTGAAAGTCATTTGGCGCAATCACCAAGTGGAAAAAGCAACATGGGAAGCAAAGGATGTAATGGAAAAACAGTATCCGCACTTGTTTAAAATATGTGCGTTTTGAAAATTCGAGGATGAATTTTCTTAAGGGGGAGAGAATTGTAATACCCCAAAATTTACTAAGTTGATTAAGGGTCATTTAGTACTAAGATAATAGCTTAAAAGCTAACTTAGTGACTAAAATGACAAAAATGCGAAAGTCGGGATTTCTTTAATTATGGGTTTTGGAAAGGAAAATTTCTAAGGTTTAAAGGTCTCATGTGATAGATAGTGAATTGAATAAGGTATTCTTAAATTTTTGTTGAATTCCAAGGAAAATTGGAATGGGAATTGAAGTTTAAAGAGGTAGTGACCAAAATGTAAATTTTGGAAATTTTATGGGTAAAGTATAAACTTTGGAAAAGTTTGGGGACTAAAGTTGTAATTTCCCAAAATTTAAGGTTTTTTATTTAATAAATAAATAGATCACCTAAGGGTGTGAATCAAATGCGGAATTATTGGCTGATATTTTGATTATTGGGAAAATCGTAGTTAAAGTTTAAGTGGAATTTGGATACCCGGATCGAACTGGAAAATTATGAAATTTTTCCATATGATAGAGAAAGGTTATAAAAGTCATTTCCAGGTGTTGGAAATATTTTTAGTTTGATTCAAGATGAATCCTACAGTTTATTTCTGAGTAAAGGATTATTTATCGGTATATTGGATCGAATGGAAATTTTGGAGACTGGTTCAAAAGACATGGAAAAATTCATAAAATATTATTTTATGAATATTTTATTGTATTTGGTTGGATTCCAACTAGATTTAGTTGAATTTTTACAAGAATGGCAAACTAGTAAATAAAAACTAGTTGGAGGGCAAATTGGTTATTTGGCCCCAATAGAATTTTTTAAATATTTAAAAAGTTATAAGGGAAATTTTGGAAAGAGAAAATGGAAGATTAAATCTTTGCCCTTGATTGATGATAAAATCAATCTCAACCTTTGGATAAAAAGGGCAAAATTGTAATTTCACTATTAAATGAATTTAATATTCATTTAATACATATATGTGTAAAATAATGGTGAAAAGATGAACATTCTTTTCCAGCCAAAAACGTGAGGGCTAGGGAAACAAAGAGAAATTTTCCAAGCTCGATTCAAGCCCCGAAACTCGATTTTCAGGTAATCTCTTCGACTACAAAGTTGTTCTACTCTTCAAGCTCTAGCTTTTGATATCAATAATTCATGGAATCCATGCTTGATTGATGAGAATTTACATGAGAAAGAAATTAGGGTTTATGGATCAAATTGGGCCTTTTGAGATTCTATGATTCCATGATTGAATTCAAGTTGAAATCAAGCTAGTATGATGTTAAAATCATGATATTGAGTTGGGATTTAAGTTTTAGATGCTTTGATTATTATGAAGATGATTTAGGTTTATGGATTTAAGTTTAATTTAGGGTTTGTGATGTTGAAATAATGATCTAGTAAGCTTGAATTGTTGTTTGGAAGCAAAACCCTATGTTAAATTGTGTAGGGACCATTTCGGCAACTTGAAAAGTTGAAGGACTAAATCTGAATTTTTAGAATTTGGAATGTATTTGTGTTATTAATGATGTTGGAGATGTGAAATTGTTGTTAGAATGCTAAACTCATGTTGAATTGAATTAAGGACCATTTGGACAAATTGTAAAAATGAAGTGACCAAATAGGCAATGAATTCTTGGATAGGGATTAAATCTGATTTTTGGTTAAAATAATAGAATTAAGGTAGTAGTGTTGATTTGAGAACTAAATTGCAAAGTTAAGAAGTTTAAATCTTTACCTTTGCATTTTAGTGACTATTTTGGGCAAAGAAAGAAAATTAGAGGGAATTATTTGAATAATTATTTGATGAAGAAGATGATAAATTGATTTTTTGAAACAAGTGATGGGACTAAATTGATAAGTAGAAAAATAAGAAGAAGTTAGTATAAATTAGAAGTTGATTATGGAAGGCTATGGTGAAGATTGAATTTTGGCAGTGACTTTGAAATTTACCATAAATTCTACAAAAAATGGTTAGATGATGAATTTTATACCGTTGTAAAGATGTGTTTGTCTAGTTTGTATCAAACAAACAGAAACTGATTTCGAGTTCTGAGTTAAAAGAAATGATTTTTTAATCGAATGAAGGTCAGAAAATTTACGGAGCAGTTTCTGTCTGTTACGGGAGTTTGAAGAATTTTCATAATTTTTGTAGATTTTATTAATTTTCATAATTTTTGTAGATTTTATTAATTTTTTTTATATTTGAATCTAACAAATATTTTATCTTATTCATATGAATAATGAAGTCAAGGCCGAATCAAAGAAAGTTTGAGGTTCTATAAAGGAAAGGATCGAGTAGAATTTAGTGAGGCGTGCTAATAAATGGCCCAGGTGAATGCAATGCATACATAACATGATACATGGTTGTTTTATACATCATTGGTAAGACTTGCGATAAGTCTACATGATTTATATGTTGGCATGATATTTATGTCATTGATCATATATTTGAAATATTTTAAATATGTCAAGGGTTGAAAACAAATGCATTGATTACTAGTTATTGATGATGGTATGCTATGAATGTTATTTCGGGTATGAACTGCCCAATATTAAATTATATTGATATACATTGCCATGGATGGAATAAATTCAGGAATTTTGCCCAAATGAGTCATTGAGGGACAGTGTATAGTTGGCATGCCATAGAGTCCAAAGAAAGACATTTGCATAATCGGGAATTCGGGATAACACTATAGTGTTAAAAGTACACTTAGTGTATGGTAAGCACGGCCTTATAAACGTGCAGGATAATGGTTAGCACGGTTTATAAACGTGCAGGATAATGGTTAGCACGGCCTTATAAACGTGCATGTTAGCATGGCCTTATAAACGTGCAGGTTAGCACTTTGGTGCATATTTGACTCGCGTACCCAGGGTCCTCAAGGTTATATTTGGGCTATGAAATTGGGAAACTGGAAATCATTGATAACCGGGCTATAAATAAAGGGATAATGGTTAGCACGGCCTTCTAAACGTGCGGGTTAGCACTTCGGTGCATA
This sequence comes from Hibiscus mutabilis, assembly GCA_019671005.1. Classification (NCBI taxonomy): domain Eukaryota; kingdom Viridiplantae; phylum Streptophyta; class Magnoliopsida; order Malvales; family Malvaceae; genus Hibiscus; species Hibiscus mutabilis. The sequence goes on along the minus strand of CM033716.1, from coordinate 54,421,110 downwards.
TTTGACTCGCGTACCCAGGGTCCTCAAGGTTATATTTGGGGTATGAAATTGGGAAACCGGGAAATCATTGATAATCGGGATATAAATAAAGGGATAATAAATGGTAAATAGGTTAGAGAGTATATGAACTCTCGGGGGACATATTTATATGAACACTCAGGGCAAATGGCAAGTATATCAGTAAGAAATTTATATCCGGTTTATATTATGTTGATACATGATTGGTATGATGGTAATATTTATATAGTGATAATGATGCATATCAGGCATATTATGATAACCGTGTAAACATGAAAATCTTATGACATTGACATATATCATGCTATATAAACGTAGCCATGAACTTGAATAAAGTTTAAATTATTGTTATTAATTTCCTTTATTGCCTCACTAAGTTCGTACTTAGCGTGTGTTTGATTGTACACACGTAGGTAAATCAAGATGAGAGGGAGAAAAGCATTGCATCAATATTGGAAAGCTCAACAGGTAATCACAGTAATGACATCCTAATTGAGGTTGATTTTTATAGTGGCATGTATGCTTGCTAAACTTATTCGAGTTGAGATTGGCCTTTAAAGTTGTTATGGGTTTTAGGATATTTGATTCATGATTAGAACTTGAATAAATAATTTATGTCGATTTTAAGTAAAGTTAAGCATGCTTAGGCTAGAGAAATTTTAGGATAGGTGACCATCGGGAAGTTTTCTGAAAAATTTAAATTACCCTGATCTTTGAATAAAGAAGTCATAGCATTTCTGACTCATATCCAGTGTACTAAATAGGGGAAGGGGGTGTTACAGTTATGGCTCCAATGGCCTAAGGGCTTAATGCATGTATAAACTTTCCATGCAATACTTGAAATGACTCTTGAAATAAAGATAATGCTTGACATGAACTTGTACACTTGAATGATACATGATCTTGAACTTGAAAAGCTTCAAATCATTGAATAAATGAAGTGTAATCAAACAACCTTGGTTGCTAGTTGAATAGGTAGAAGGGCATGCCTTAGAGTTTAGAGCTCATTGTGTGAGGGTGGACTACGGTCCAGGGCTAAGGCCCCTAATTGGCGACAGACGGAGGGTACGTATGTGGTCTTTGGCGACAGTAGGAGGGTTGACCAGTATTACGATACATCTTGTGGCGGCAATTGGTTGGAGACTCGATTACCTAGACAAACTATGAACCAAGGATTGTATTAAAAGATAATAAATGAACTAATAAGCATGATTAGCTTGATTACTTGTCATGTAAGCATGATTTTCTTGATTACTTGTCATGTAAGCATGATTTGCTTGATTGCTTGTCATGTAAGCATGATTTGCTTGATTTCTTGTTATGTAAGCATGATTTGTTTGATTTCTTGTTATGAAAGCTTGAATTATGATTCATTGCCTCTTGCTTCTTATGCTAGTCAAATGCTTGAAATCCTTAGCTAGGATCATTCTTGACTAATTGACACTTAATTTGATATAACAATTGGTTAGAACTAGTTACTACATCACTAAGTACATTCTTGTACTTATCACTCTTGTTTTCATTCTTCCCAACCACAGGATTAAGGATTCGGTTGTTGCTTGATCTTGAAGACTGATTTCTTGAGCTCAAAGCAAGACACAAGCATAGCTTAAGTATGGTTCATACTTGTTTTGTATTTCTCCTACGTGGTGGCACCTAGACATATACATGTATCTAGGACTAGACCATGCATCTTGTTTGTTTTGGAAGATTGTATATATGCATGAACATGACTACTTGATGTTTTGAATACTTGTATATATATTCTCTTGTATGGGCCTTCCATGTTAAGTACATAGTTGTTAAGACTTAAGTATGTATTGAACTCAAATTATATGTAATGTAAAAGTAGTTGCTGCGCATATGTGAATATATATGGAATGTTCAAAGTGATTGATCTAGCTTATTGTAGCATTCAAATGCCTTGTGGAATTATATAGTCACTTGTGTGATTATACCATGTTGTAGGTGTTTTTATGTGTTTGTATGGTGAATGCCGAATGGTATAGTTGTTTGGAGACAAGATACATGCAATTGTGTATTCAAATGATCATGTTTAGTAATTTAGGTACGAAATATTACATGTATCAATCTAAGGAACAATGAAATGAAATGGAAGCATGTTTGCATACTTAGGCCATTCGAATGATAGTGGTATGATGAAGTTAATTGAATTGTTAAAGTAGTAACCTATAATGACTTGTAAACAAAATATGAGATTGCTTGCTTGATAAGTTAAGTGTGCTTGGTTTCTTACTAGTTAAGTAACTCATCTAATAGGGATGAATTAACCTATTCTTGCCTTGTTATTGCTTGTAATGTAATGTTCTTGCTTGGTAACTCTCCCGAGCTGGCTTGCTACTAACCCGGGGTAAGGGGTGTTACATAATGCTTCCAACTTAAACAACAAGATGATGGACGAGGTGTGGGGGCAATTCAAAATAACACACTGTAATTCCACTACTTATCGTCCCAAGATGAACGGAGCGGTAGAAGCGGCAAACAAAATATCAAAAAGATCATAGAAAAGACTACGGACACCTTCAAAGACTGGCATGAAAAGATGTCGTTTTCTCTATTTGCCACCGGACATCTGTACGTACCTCCACAGGGGAAACCCCATACTCATTGGTCTACAGTACGGAGGTAGTACTACCTATTGAAGTAGAGGTTCCATCACTTCGAATTCTAAATGAGGTAAGGATAGAGGAAGCCGAATGGGTGCAAGCTCGGTTTGACCAGTTGAACCTTATCGAGGAGAAAAGATTGAAAGCTATTTGCCATGGTCAGATGTACCAAAAAAGGATGATGCGAGCTTACAATAAGAAGGTTTGCCCAAGAGAATTTTGAGAGGGAGATATGGTGCTTAAGAAAATCTTACCAACACAAAAAGATTCCCGCAGGAAATGGATGCCAAATTGGGAAGGACCTTATGTTGTTAAGAAAACCTTCTCTAGAGGAGCATTAATCCTAATGGAAATGGATGGAAAGGTGTTGAATAATCCATTGAATTCAGATTCGGTTAAGAGGTACTATGCATAAAAAAGGGGCAGAGTGAAAACCCGAAAGGGCGTTTTGCAAAATGAGTAAACTTAAGTGAAAACCCTAAAAAGGCGCTTTAGGTTTCAAAAAATCAATCAAAAAATAAAAAATGAGGAAAAGAAAAAGAAGAAAAAAGGTGGTTCAGGATGAAAACCAGAAAATGGCGTCTTGGAATCAAAAGAAGATTTGAGTAAAAAACCTGGAAACGGTGGCTCAAATGATCGTTGCGGATTAAGCATCCGGAAAAAGAACCCTCTCGGGAGTTAAAAGTTCCAGTAAAGAATTTCTAGCAAGAGATCTATTCCGGTCGATCGACTCTCGCATCATTAATACAATTAACGATTAGGATGTAACATCATACTTTGTATTCCTTTTCTTCTATTTGCCATGACTTCCAAATTGTTCCAAGTTTTTCAAATGTTAATAAAATATTATTTTGTGCCTTCTCATATAGTTTTTGCAAGTATCCTACAAATGGATTGACATAGATATATGAAAAGCAAAAGATTTCTTGGCATTACTATGATCTAACCTTTTAAATATAGACAATGCAAAGAGGTATGATAAGAACCAAGAGGAAACTCCATTTAGTGCATCGATAAGGGAACACAAGTTCTCATCGTATCAAATTTCAAGCATATCACATGGAAGCAAAAAGGTATGGAGATGAAACCATCCCTAGGTGAAAACCCAAAAGGGCACCCCAAAAAAGAAGAAGAAAAAAGAAGCTAAAGTGAAAACGCAAAGGGGCACTTTAGAACTAAAAAGAAGTCAGAAAGATCGAAGCGAAGAAGGGGGCATGAATGGTAGAACCCAAGCATGAGATAAAACATCTTTCGTTGCAAAGGTCAAGAAAAAGAAGAAGGAGATAAAGAAGAAGTCAATGAGGATCGACCGGGGAAGCGAAGGCTTTAAGTAGTGATTAGGTCCCACTAGTCATGCATCATATGTAGACTAGACATCCCTAAGATAGGAGCATGCTAACATATACCATCATAGCATTTCATCTCTTTCCACAGTTAGCTAAACAATAAAGTAAAGAACCGGAAAAGGATTTTAGGCAAAGGATTTCAAACTCACCACACCATGATTTCAGAGCAAAGGAGGCAGATACTCAAAGCTACAGGATTTAAGGTGAAGGATTTCAAACTCGCCACACCAAGATTTCAGAGCAAATGAGGCAAATAATCAAAGCTCAAGGAATTCAGGTGAAGGATTTCAAACTCGCCATACCAAGATTTTAGAGAAAATGAGACATATACTCAAAGATCAAGGATTTCATGCGAAGAATTTCAAACTTAGCACACCAATATTTTAGAGCAAATGAGGCAGATACCCAAAGCTCAAGGATTTCAGGCGAATGATTTCTAGCTCGCCACACCAAGATTCCAAAGCAAAGAATGAAGATACTCAAAGATCAAGGATTTCAAACTCGCCACGCCAAGATTCCAAAGCAAAGGAGGCAGATACTCAAAGCTTGAAGATTTTAGGCGAAGGATTTCAAACTCGCCATATTAGAACTACCGAACGAAGGAGGAAAATACTCATAGTTCAGGTTTTTTAGAGCAAAAGAGGCAGATACTCATAGTTCCATGCCATAGGGGGAGGGAGAGTGAACAGTCCTATATAGGAGAGACTGGTAGCTTCAAATCTCCATAATAGGCAAGTCGGACAAGATTAGTGCTTATGGTCTTTGCTTTATGCTTGTTCCACAAGCATAAGCAAAGAAGGACAACTGTAATCACTAATTTTGTCCAGGATGGACTCATTCTTATTTTCCTTCTGTTTTACAAATAACAAGCTTATTTGGGCTATTGCTTACGTTATATGTGGCTGTTATTAAAACCCCAAAAAGAGCAAAAGATACTACTATTAGTATATGCCTTATTAGCTATATATATATATATGCGTGTGTGTTACTATTATATCCCATTGTTATCTTATTTGTTATTAGTATTATAGTTGTTATCTCATTATCTTCCATTGTTGTTAGTAGTACGATTATGGTTATAATACTATTGTTATTATCATTGTTATTACCATGTTATTATTACCACTATTATTATTATTATTTCTATTATGATTATTATAACCAAACTGAAATCAAAAAAGGATTGTAAACTATTAAGATTAAATAACAATCCATATTATAATAAAAGCCATAACCTAATAAAGTACAGTCCATGTACATAAATAAAGAAAAGCCAGAGTTCTTTTAATTACATGTCGACCCAATAGGGCCTTAAACAAAAAACCTTAATTATCTCTATCTCCTATGCATAGCCAAATCTCTACCCTTGGATCAAGACGAGGATGAACGGCTAAGATTGCAACTTGAAAGGCTCCCTAGATTCCACGTGCACCTCATGCGAGGCGGTTGAAGTCCCCACGCGCGGCACATGCACCGTTCCAATTTCCCAACGCGCGCGTGGACTTCACGAGCGCCCCTTCACTTCCCGTGAACACCCAATTGTTGGCCACGCCTTCACCACGGTAGCAGCCACCTCAACACCACCTCTCCACGTTGGCAGTCATATCAGAGGATTGCTCCCCAAGCTGGTTTTCCTTTGGTCCCCTCATCTAGTCCCTCTCAGCAGCCACGATATATACAAACAAACCAACAAGAATGTCAGAGCAAAAACACGCAACAAAGCAGGGTTTTCAGAGAATTAACCAGCAAAAAAATCAAAGATACATGTGAATCAAAGCAAAATAACGAGCAGCCAATAGGGTTATTTCGGATTTTATTTTCCCTTATATAAAGACAATGCCCTAAAACAATTGTAGGCATTCTAGAATATTGAATGGAGTAGAGCAAAAGCAACAAACCTCTCAACTTTGGACGTATATCTCTTCTTTTTTGTTTTAAACACATGCATGAATAAAAAATAGGGTTTCGATTTGTTTACTTTCGGTGTAAGTCTCTCTCAGACTAATCTTCTTTTCCTCATCGATAAGCCCTCCGACCCTTCTGGGTAAGAAACAGTGAGATGAAGGGGGAGAAGATCGAAAGGGGGAGATTTAGGGTTTTTGTTTTCTTTAAATCGAAAGGGTTTTCATCGATTTTAAGGGGGGATTGCCTCAGTTTTGAGTCAGGATCTGAAAAATCGTTTTTTTGGGGATTTTGGTCTTGCCGGCCACCGTCGAACGACGACTAACACGATGGTGCGGTGGCCGTTTTCTGGAAACCATGGCATTGGGTCGCCAAAATCTGGATTCATGATGAACCCAGATGAATCTGGAGGAGGAGTATTGTAATACCCTAAAATTTACTAAGTTGATTAAGGGTCATTTAGTACTACGATAATAGCTTAAAAGCTAACTTATTGACTAAAATGACAAAAATGCAAAAGTTAGGATTTCTTTAATTGGGTTATGGATCAAATTGGGGCTTTTGAGATTTTATGATTCCATGATTGAATTCAAGTTAGAATTAAGCTAGTATGATGTTAAAATCATGATATTGAGTTGGGATTTAAGTTTTACATGTTTTGATTTTTATGAAGATGATTAGGGTTCATGGATTCAAGTTTAATTTAGGGTTTGTGATGTTGAAATAATGATCTAGTAAGCTTGAATTGTTGTTTGAAAGCAAAACCCTAAGTTAAATTGTGCAGGGACCATTTTGGCAAATTGAAAAGTTAGAATGCTAAATTGATGTTGAATTGAATTAGTGACCATTTTGACAATTTGTCAAAGTTAAGTGACCAAATTGAAATTGAAGTTTTGTATGGGGGCTAAATCTGATTTTTAGTTGTAATGATGAAATTAAGGTGGTAATGTTGAATTGAGGACTAATTTGCAAAGTTAAGAAGCTTGAATCCTTATCTTTGCATTTTAGTGACTATTTCGGTAAAGAGTGAAAATTAAGGAGAATTATTGTGAATAATTATTTTATGAAGAACGTCATAAGATGGCGGGTTAAAGCAAGTAATTGGACTAAATTGAAAAGTACAAAAGTAAGGAGAAGTTAGTATAAAAGTTAAAGTTGTTTATGAAAACTGTGTAGAAAAACTGGTTTATGGCAGTAACTTTGAAAATTCACCACAAATTCTACAAAAATGGTTGCATAGTGAATTTTATACTGATGTAAATATTTGTTCATCTAGTTTCGTTTCCAACAAACGGAATATGATTTCGAGTTCCGAGTCAAAAGATATGAATTTTTAAGTGACGAAAGGTCAGAAAACAGAACACCAGTCTGTTCCGAATTTCAGCACTGTAACTGACTTTGAAAATTCTCCATAAATCGTACAAGTTGAATTTGGGCTATTAATTTATATGGTTAAAAATCTTATCGAATCTAGTTTCTTTCACAAAGTACGGATTTGAATTTCGAGTTATAGATTATTTTATAGAAATATTTCTTCGAAGGTACTGCAAACTGCCAGAAAATGAGAATTGATACACTTTGTATCTAAGGTTGATTAGTAAGCTTGAAAGGGGTTAATGGAAGTTCAAAGTGGTCACTAAGGACCATAATGAATTTTTGAACAATACAAGGAAGAAAGGAAAATGTTTGGAGATTTTGTATTTGAATGATTATTTTGGACAATATGTCTACGATATTGTTAGATTGGGATCTAACAAATATTGTACTTATTTGAATTATGAAGTTAAGTTCGAATCAAAGGGAGGTTCGAGGTACAATGAAGGAACGGATCAAAGAGGACTTAGTGAGGCATACTAATAAATGGCCCAGGTGAGTGCAATGCATACATAACATTATACATAAATGTTTCATACATCACTGGTAGGACTTACGATGAGTCTACCTGGTTTATATATTGTCATGATATTTATGTCATTGATCATATATTTGACATATTTTAAATATGTCAAGGGTTGAAAATAAATGCATTGATCACTAGTTACTGATGATGGTATAATATGAATGTTATTTCGGCTATGAACTGTTAAATGTTGATATATATTGATATATGTTGCCATTGATGACTTAAATGATGAAATAAAGCCCAATGTATGATATAGAGGTTCGATGGTATAGTTGGATATCCATAGGGTCATAAACAGCTGTATAAATATTCTAAGCACTTCAGGTAAAGTGCAAATATTATAAATACTCATTGAGGAGTATACTCATGCATGGTTTGAGTATACAGACTTACTACGGGTGCTAAACACTTCGGTGTAATTATAAAAACTCAATGAGGGATATATTGTATACTCCGGTAAGTATACAGAAGCACTTTGGTGCTAAGCACTCTCGGTAGAGTGAAAATAATACGCATACTCAAGAAAGGTTGGTATGGGGGGTGACTCGTGTACATAAAATCTCTTAATTCGATACCTCGGGCTAAATATATTAAAAAGAATAAAAAAGAAACATGAAGATAAGCTTGAAAGCTTGCAGATATTAATGGGAAAAAGGTATTGGTAAGCATTGAAAGCTTACAGATGGAATGGCAACGGTATTGGTAAGATCTAATCTTATCACTTTGATATACATATTTATTTATGTTAACGAGCATATAATGGTAAGGTGATCCTATGCATTGTTAATCATTAATATTGATATTATGACAATTGCACTTGAATTCGAATTATTGCCTCACTAAGTAAATACTTAGTGTGTAACTATTTTACACGTAGGAAAGAGAAATGGTTGGAGTAAGGAGCATAAACAGACATCATCAATCAATAACATGTACGTTAGTATCAGTAAGATATCTTTTGACACAGTTTGATATTTACTAGTTGGCATGTATATTAAAATGATATGCTAGCTCTGATAGAATTTGTATTTTATGTGGTATCTGGATGAATTTTAAGTTAGGCAGTTTTTAGGCAGTTTCATTAATTATATAAAGTCAAATTAAATTAATAAGTTGCTGCCTAAAATTAAACTCGATTTGAAGATTAAAATATTATGTTTAAACTATATGCGATTAACTACATTTGTAAATAGAAACTAAATATATTGTAATATTTTTAGAAGAATCAAAATCTTTACCGAGTTACAAATGTAGAGGGTTTTACAAATGTTTTGTTATATCTCTGACTCGTATTCAGCTATGAATACGGGAAAGGGGTATTATACTTATTGGTACCAGAGCTGCAGGTTTAGCCGATTCTCGACCTAAATGGAAGTGGTTTTATGTTAAAAAGAGTATTCATGCCACTAGGATATCAATATTACTGATCTGGTGTTTTTATGATATGATTGGTGTCGCTCCTTACTAATGTAAATTGGGAGGAATTATAAGAAATATTTGAGTCAAGAAAGCGTGATGAACTGATAAATTGGAAGCTTTGAAAGGAATCAAGAGTAGTAACAATAAGGTTAATGATAACCCTTCGGATAAATTGAAACAAGAAAGGGGCACTGGTACATCAAGGAGTGCCTGTGCCAGATTAAGGAATTAAAAAGTTTGGGAACACCTAAATTGAAAGGAAAACCAGATTAAGGTCCAGTGATTGTTGATTTATAACTGAATAACCTAAGGATTACACTGGACGGATTCCACTGTTTGGATACTGAGAAATTGGATGGAGTTGTATTGCTACACCGATGTTAAGTTAAAGCTGGGGAAACATTTGAAATTGCTACGCAGCTAGGATTGCACATATCAGTCCGAGTTTATAACATCAGGACTCATAAAGATTGGGAGGATTCGAAAATCATAGAAGGTACATCTCATTTTTTTGGATAATCCTGTATTGATGTTAATGGGTCCTAGCTTTACACATTCGTATATAAGTACGAAGTTGAATGGTGAAGGAGATATCCTTTTAGAACCCATTTCAAGTAATATAGTAGTCATAAATTTGTTGGATTGTAATGTAAGGGCGAGCTGAACATTGGAATTGCTCGATAAAAATATAAGAAATAGAGTTCTTGATAAATTTAATGGAATTATCTTTCGAGGAGTTTAAGATGATGGTGGGCATGAATTGGTTACCTTCCTATCAAGTCATGATGAATTGTCGCATAAAGCGATTAGTATTAAAAAAACACGGAAGGTACAAAACTAGTAGTAGTTGATAAAAGGGTAAATCATTTTTCCAATGTAATTTCAGTTGTTTTATTAAAGAAAGTATTGTTATAAGGTTGTTAAGTTTTCTTAGCAAATGTAGTGGATACTCGGGCTGTTGAAGTTAAATTGGAAAATAACCTGACTATCCAAAAGTATCTGAATGTATTCCCAGATGGGTTACTCAGAATTACCTCTAGATTGAAAGGTGAAATTCAAAATAAAGATGATACCAGGCATTGATCCTAAATTAATGGCCCCGTATAAAATGGCTTTGACCGAACTTCGGGATTTAAAGGTACAATTACAAGAAATGTTAGGTCGAGGTTTTATAAAGCCTAGTGTGCCACCTTGGGGTGCACTAGCGTATTTGTGAAAAAGAAAGATTGATCTATGTGATTAAGTATAGATTTCCGTCAGCTAAATAAGGTGACAGAAAGAATAAATATCTTCTTCTGAAGACTGATGATCTTTTGATCAGTTAAAAAAAGTACAACTATATTTTCCAAAATAGACCTTTGATCGGAATATTATCAGCTAAAGATCAAGGAAAAATAAACTCTAAAGATGGCTTTTCGGACTCAGTATGAATACTATGAGTTCGTGATGATGCCTACGCATTTATAAGCCTAATTAACCAAGTATTCTAATTTTTCTTGGACCAATTTTTGGTAGAGTTCATTGAGGATATTTTGGTCTATTCGAAGAAAAAGGAAGAACAAGATGCTCATTTTGCATTGTTCTTCAGACCTTTCGAGAAAATAAGCTATATGCTAATTTGTTAAACTGTGAACTTGGTTGTCAAAAGCTATTTTATTAGTTATGTGGATTTGGCAGAGGGGATAAGAGTATATCCCAAGAAAGCACAAACTATAGTTGAATAGAAGATTCTGAAGAATATTTTAGAGGTTCAATTTTTTTTATGATTGCCTCCTTATTGACCAAGCTATTGAGGAAAGACATGCCATTCAGTTGAAAAGATAAATGAAAAGAAAACTTTGAGATATTAAGGAAGATCTTAATAGAAGCCACGGTACCAGTACAACCAGAATGAAAAATAGTGGTCTATGTTTGAGACAACTTATGATATATGAGAGAAATTATCTTACTTAGGATTTGGAGATGGCAATGGCTATATTTACTTTACAAATATGGTGTCATTATTTATACAGTGGTTATAAAAGTTTAAAGTATATGCTTACTAAAGAAGAGTTGAACTTGAGGCAAAGAAGTTGGATCGAGCTTCTTAAAGATTATGATGTGGTCATTGATTATCATTCAGAAAAAGTTAATGTGGTAGCTGACGCTCTTAGTCGAAAGACACTTGTTGTCTTAAGAGCTATGAATGCAAGATTTGCATCAAAAGAAGATGGTGTTTTGATTGTCAAGTTAAGAATAAAATTTACCATATTGGATTAAATAAGCTATCTTTAAAGAAAGGATGAGAAATGTTGTCAAGGTTCAAACAAGTGGAAAAGAGTGAAACTAAAAACTTGGAAGTTAGGTTTGATAGATATTTGTATTATCAAGGAAGAATTTATATCTCGTTGATGGAAACTATATGTTGATCCTGGATGAAAAGATATTTAATATGAAGTTAAGGATAAAGTATTCCTTAAAAGTTTCACCCTGGAAGAAGGTGTTATGGTTTAGACAAAAAGAAAGTGAAGTTTAAGATTTATTGGGCTATAAGAAATCGGGAAAGGAGTTAGTCTGATAGTTAAGCTTAATAGCTATCTTTATCTTTGGAAATGGACAAGATTCATAATGTATAGATGCTCAGGAAATATTGATTAGACCCCTCATATGTTGTTACTCCAGAGAAAATAGAGATTCAACCAGATATAAGCTATGAAAAAGAACTGGTAAAGATCCTAGCACATGGAGTCAAAGAACTAAGAAAACAAGACAATCTCGTTTGTTAAAGTTCTTTGAAAAAATCATAAGGTTAAAGAAATAACTTGAGAGAAATAATAAGAAAATATAAGAAAATAGTTTCCTCACCTTTTGGAACCAAGTACGTATTGAAAATTTGAGGACGAATTTTCTTAAGGGGGAGAGAATTGTAATACCCTAAAATTTACTAAGTTGATTAAGGGTCATTTAGTACTAAGATAATAGCTTAAAAGCTAACTTAGTGACTAAAATGATAAAAATGCAAAAGTTAGGATTTCTTTGATTAGGGTTATGGATCAAATTGGGCTTTTGAGATTTTATGATTCCATGACTGAATTCAAGTTAGAATTAAGCTATTATGATGTTAAAATCATGATATTGAGTTTGGATTTAAGTTTTACATGTTTTGATTTTTCTGAAGATGATTAGGGTTTATGGATTCAAGTTTAATTTAGGGTCGGTGATGTTGAAATAATGATCTAGTATGCTTGAATTGTTGTTTGGAAGCAAAACCCTAAGTTAAATTATGTAGATACTATTTCGGTAAATTGAAAAGTTGAAGGACCAAATATGAATTTTTAGAATTTGGAGTGTATTTATGTCATTAATGATGTTAGAGACAAGAAAATAAAGTTAGAATGATAAATTGATGTTGAAAATTAGTGACCATTTTGACAATTTGTCAAAGTTAAGTGACCAAATTGAAATTGAAATTTTGTATGGGGGCTAAATCTGATTTTTATTTGTAATGATGGAATTAAGGTAGTAATGTTGAATTGAGGACTAATTTGCAAAGTTAAGAAGCTTGAATCCTTAACTTTGCATTTTAATGACTATTTCGGTAAAGAGTGAAAATTAAGGAGATTTATTGTGAATAATTATTTGATGAAGAAGGTCATAATATGGTGGGTTAAAGCAAGTAATTGGACTAAATTGAAAAGTAGAGAAGTAAGGAGAAGTTAGTAAAAAAATTGAAGTTGTTTATGGAAGCTATGTAGGAAAACTGGTTTATGGCAATAACTTTGAAAATTCACCATAAATTCTACAAAAATGGTTAGATAGTGAATTTTATACCAATGTAAAAATTTGTTCGTCTAGTTTCGTGTCCAACAAACGAAATCTGATTTCGAGTTCCGAGTCAAAAGATATGAATTTTTAAGTGACGAAAGGTTAGAAAACAAAACACCGGTTTGTTCCGTATTTCAGCACTGTAACTGACATTGAAAATTCACCATAAACCGTACAAGTTAAATTTGGGCTATTAATTTATATGGTTGAAAATCTTATCGAATCTAGTTTCTTTTAGAACAAACGGAGTCAAATTCTGGGTTATAGATTACTTTATAGAAATATTTCTTCGAAGGTACTGCAAACTGCCAGAAAATGAGAATTGATACACTTTGTATCTAAGGTTGATTAGTAAGCTTGAAAGGGGTTAATGGAAGTTCAAAGTGGTCACTAATGACCATAACGAATTTTTAAACAATACAAGGAAGAAAGGAAAACATTTGGAGATTTTGTATTCGAATGATTATTTTGGACAATCTGTCTAAGATATTGTTAGATTGGGATCTAACAAATATTGTACTTATTTGAAATATGAAGTTAAGTTCGAATAAATGGAGGTTCGAGGTACAATGAAGGAAAGGATCAAAGAAGACTTAGTGAGGCATACTAATAATGGCCCAGGTGAGTGCAATGCATACATAACATTATACATGGATGTTTCATACATCACCGGTAGGACTTGCGATGAGTCTACCTGGTTTATATATTGTCATGATATTTATGTCATTGATCATATATTTTACATATTTTAAATATGTAAAAGGTTGAAAATAAATGCATTGATCACTAGTTATTGATGATGGTATAATATGAATGCTATTTCGGCTATGAACTGTTAAATGTTGATATATATTGATATATGTTGCCATTGATGACTTAAATGATGAAATAAAGCCCAATGTATGATATAGAGGTTCGATGGTATAGTTGGATATCCATAGGGTCATAAACAGCTGTGTAAATATTCTAAGCACTTCAGGTAAAGTGAAAATATTATAAGTACTCATTGAGGAGTATACTCATGCATGGTTTGAGTATACGGACTTACTACGGGTGCTAAACACTTTGGTGTAATTTCATAAAAACTCAATGAGGGATATATTGTATACTCCGGTAAGTATATAGAAGCACTTCGCTGCTAAGCACTCCCGGTAAAGTGAAAATAATACACATGCTCAAGAAAGGTTGGGTATGGGGGGATGACTCGTGTACATAGAATCTCTTAATTCAATACCTTGGGCTAAATAAATTAAAAAGAATAAAAAAGAAACATGAAGATAATCTTGAAAGCTTGCAGATAGAAATAGGAAAAAGGTATTGGTAAGCATTGAAAGCTTACGGATGGAATGACAACGGTATTGGTAAGATCTAATCTTATCACTTTGATATACATAATTATTTATGTTAACGAGCATATAATGGTAAGGTGATCATATGCATTGTTAATCATTAATATTGATATTATGACAATTGCACTTTAATTTGAATTATTGTCTCACTGAGTAAATACTTAGCGTGTAACTGTTTTACACGTAGGAAAGAAGAAATGGTTGGAGTAAGGAGCATAAACGAACATCATCAATCAATAACAGGTACATCAGTATCAGTAAGATATCTTTTGACACTATTTGATATTTACTAGTTGGCATGTATATTAAAATGATATGTCAGCTCTGATAGAATTTGTATTTTATGTGGTATCTGGATGAATTTTAAGTCAGACAGTTTTTAGGTAGTTTCATTAATTATTTAAAGTCAAATTAAAATAATAAGTTGCTGCCTAAAATTAAACTTGATTTGAAGATTAAAATATTATGTTTAAACTATACGCGATTAACTACATTTGTAAATAGAAACTAAATATATTGTAATATTTTTAGAAGAATCAAAATTTTTACCGAATTACAAATGTAGAGTGTTTGACAAATGTTTTGTGATATCTCTGACTTGTATTCAACTATGAATATGGGAAAGGGTTGTTACAAGTATAAGAGCTTAAGAGCTCTGGTTTATTTGCCAAAAGAGGTAAACTTATCTTAAATAAGGAGTTTTTATAAAGTTTTCTTGTTTTAAAATTGGTCTAATAGTCGTTTAAGCACCTCTGTGTCTTCAAAATAACGCTCGTTGTCCTTCCCTATTTTGTTATCACAGCATCAGTCCTCCCGTGGTCTAATTACTCCCCTAAGCCATTTCGTCTTTCGAAATTACCGTCCCGGTCCCAGGAATTCCTAAACAGTTTGCAATTATATCCCAGTTTTCTTTTTAATTTCGACATCTGATTTTATTTCTTTACGTTTTGGTCCTTTTTCCAGTATATTAGGCCCCCTTTTCATGCATTTTAATTTCCAGTTTTTAATTCATGTTATTAGTTTTGTTCTTGCCTCATTTTGGTTTTGGTTATGTTCTTGTTTAATGTGGCTTTCATGTGTACATGTCATAATATTTGGTTTTATGTTTGGTTTGGTGCTTACTATATAACATATGGTTTGTATAACATATATATATATATATATATATATATATATGATTTCTTAAAGTATATGATATAGTTCTTCTTAAATATATATAATATATGGTCACTATAATAGATATATATAACATATGGTTTTCCTTACATATATTAAATATATAGTTTTCTTTAAAAATATAACCCTTTTCTAAAATTATATAATACATAGTTCTATAATGATTATAGTATATATTATAATGTTTTTTGTATAATATATATAGCTTTTTAATATATATGTGCTAAAAGGTTCATTTTCATAATATTTGTGTAATATATATATTTCCTTTTAATATACTTAATTTGGTTTTTAAAATCTATGTAATATAGCCTTAGTATATTTATGGTATGTGGGCTTGGGCTTTTAGTTTAGGCCTTGTTTGAAATAGTTTAGGTTTGACATAGTTTTAGTGTAGGCTTAGTTGTAGTTTGGACCTTTAGGTTTTGGGCCTCAGGTTTTGGGCCTAGCTCATAATTTTGGGCTTTAGATTAAGTTAAGCAGATTAATTTAATTAATTTAGATTGTATGTTCGTCTCATAGGGGCACGATTCCTAAATTAATTAAGTTAATTCTAGGTTTAGAGTCTTTAGAGCCTTAACTAGATTAGGGTTTGAATTAATTTAGTGAATTTAAATTTTCTTTTGGCTCATTTGGGTAAATCTTAAATTTATTAAATTAATCGAACTTTTCTTAATAACTTTTAAGATAAAATTAACTTCAAAGTTTAGATCGACATTGAAGTTAATCCTCATAATTTGTTAGGGTTTTAATCTTTTAGGGCTAATTAATCAATTTAAGTCACTTAGCTAATAATTAGATCAGTATTTGGGCTTTCCATAATTTGGGCCTTCATAGGTTAGGTCTTGGGGTTGGCCTTGTGTGTTTATCTTTTGAAGCCTTTGTTTGTCATCCCTTACTTGTCCTTCATATGACTTTTAAATATTTCGATTGCATGTTAATTAATTTAAATCATAAATAGGGAGGTATTCATTAATTCTAATATTTGTGTCGTAGCAGTCCGAGCTTAAAGGATGTTGACCAAATACTTGAATTAATCCTTACCAACTCATGGTAGAATTAAAACTTGACAAGATCACTACATCATTCTTTAACTACTTGCACCATGAATAAAGGTGACGTACGGGATTCGAACCCTAAACTAACATGGCAGTCAGGCTTATCGGAGCCGGTTTAGTCTATGGTCCGATGTATCGTCAACCTTAATAATTAAATGTCCAATTAATTTGAACCCACCAATTTGATAAAGCTCGTTCAATTAAGGTTAATTTTCAATTAAGATCACCGAATTAAATTTCTTTCAAATTCTGACAATTTCCTTCGATTAAAAGCAACAAATATTTTGGTACCGATTTCTGGGCGTGGTGGGGGTGTTAATCCTTCCCCACACGTAACAAACTCCCGAACCCTTCTTTCAAATTGAATCTCCGGTTTTGTGGTGTCCGGCCTACCTTATCCAAGTGGTTGGTGGCGACTCCAGTTTTTAATCAGTTTTCAAAAGAAAAAGGAATTTTTAAGAATAAATACCTCGTTTTAAAAAAAGATTTCGAACAGATGATTTACGGGATAATTAGTGGCCGACTTCTTTTCTAAAATGCTTTGATACATATGTGTTAAAGGAAAAAAATGTCGCCATACATTCCACACCCATATCTCACTCGCTCACAGACAAAGCAAATGGAGGAGAGTTGGCCAAGTTGGAAGCCAACCTATGTGGCCAGATGGAACAAGCCCAACAAGAATTATCGTTGAGCTTGATTACATAACTTGGTAGTTTTTGTGGGAAAAGATGCTGCTTTGGTGTGTTTTGTGTGTATGTACGGGATCACTTGCCAAAGCAAGGCTAGAGCTAGTTGCCAGGGCAATACATGAAGGAGATGCCGAGCTAGTTGCCAGGGCAATGCATGAAGGAGACGTCGAGCCAGTTGCTAGGGCAATTGTCGACAAAGAACAAGGTGATATGGTAGTCGAAATTGATGACTAGACAAGCCCAAGATGACGTGGAGCAAAGCTAAATCCCAAAGGAATTTGATTTCCATGAAGAGATTAAAGAAGAATTAAATTCCAAGAAGATAGGAGAAGTTCTATAAGGAATATAATTATAATAAAGAATTATATTCTTTAAAGATAATTTAATTCCAACTTAACTTCCTCCTCAAAGAAGGACTTTGACCTAGCCCTATAAATTAGAGGCCATATCGTCAACTTGAGAGAGAGAGCAAGAAGAGGGAATTTTCGACAAGCATCTAGGGCAAGGAGATTTCGACAAGCTTCATTCTTCATGTTTTTCTTTCTTGTTCAATTAGGTTCATGCTAGGGATTATTTATCTTGTGTTTCTTTGGAACCTAGCCATGAACTAAATCTATTTGGCTATGGTTATTGTGTTTTGTGGTTGTGAGAAACTATTAGATTTTGTTTAGGTAATAAGAGTTTGAACTTTTCTATTCAAGGTTTATTCATTCTTGGTTCTTATTCTTGTTTGCAAGTGAATTGGGAGAGGATCTCGTAACTTCATCTATTTATCTAATATCGGGAGAGTTAGATTCAAGAAACGAATGAATATGATCTTTATTCAATCTATTGATGGTGAAGATTAATCCGGCTTAGGAATAAGTCAAGGATTTCAACGGCTAAGAGGAGTGCAAGATTGGTTGTTGTTCACCCTTGATTCACGCATTGATGTATTATCAAGGCATGCACAAGTAGCTAGAGTTTCGACTTAGGGATAAGAAGAAACCATTGAAGAACGCTCTGCCGAACCTTGAAGGTTGTTGCCCAGACGCCCAAGTAGTTTCTCAACTAGTCGCCCAGGCAACCATCGATTAGTTACCAAGGCAACCCCGTTGTGCAAGTTGCCATGACAACTGATTTGCCCGTGCACTCTTTTACCAAGATGATCCAATCGGCTATCACACCTTAACTCACGATAACCTGGCCTATCTCTCTCATTTAATTACATCGCCTTTTACTTATTTTTATACTATAACTTGCAACGTGTATACTTGCATAATGGCGTAGCACTTATTATGCGCAACAAGTTTTTGGCACCGTTGTCGAGGATTGGCAATAGCGACTTTGTTTTTATTTTCTTGCACTTTCTTTTTACTTTTCTTGTTTAAGATTCAAAGGGCTAACAACTTTGATTTTGCATTGGTATATGACCAGGGCAAGACCGATTACACCAGAATATCCCTTTGATCCAGAAATCGAACGAACCTTACAAAGACTTAGACGAAGGATAAGAGTAGCAATGGCTAATCAAGACGGCAATATGAATCAAGATGTTCCAGCAGGAGGAGGAGTGATTCTTGCAGGAAACAGAACTATTCGAGACTATCTATTCGAGACTATCTTGAAGAAGATCTTGATGGACTTAATCCAAGAGTTGTCGCACCTAAAATTGAAGCCGACCACTTTGAGTTGAAACCGGTAATGTTTAATATGATCAACACAATTGGTCAATTTGGCAGCTCAGCAACTGAAGATGCACGACAACATCGTAAATATTTCCTCGAGATTTGCAACTCGTTCAAAATACATGGAGTCACCCCCGATGTTTTACGATTAAGATTATTCCCCTATTCACTGAGGGATAGGGCAAAAGTATGGTTGAATAGTATTCCTGCCGGATCAATAGCATCTTGGACCGATCTTTGTCGTGATTTCCTTGCTCGGTTTAATCCTACAAATTTGACTGATAAGCTTCGTAACGACATTACTTCTTTTCGGCAGGCAGATGATGAATCCATGTACGAGGCTTGGGAGCGATATAGTGAACTTCTACACAAATGCCCCCTACACGGATTCCCGGTGTGGACTCAAGTAACAATGTTTTACAATGCCGTGAATACACCAACAAGGATGATGCTAGATGCATCGGCAAACGACATACTTCTAGATAGGTCTCCGGAGGAAGCAATGCAAATTCTAAACAGGCTGGCCAAGAATGATTATCAATTCCCCTCTACTAGAAGATGAGGAGTTAGACGCCAAGCCACAATACATGAACTAGGATCATCATATTCAATTTCGGCACAATTGGCCACTTTAACCAAGATGATCCAGAACATGCAAAAACCAAACAACACACATGAGGTCAAGGTAATGGATTCTTTTTGTGAGTTATGTGGTGATAACCATGATTCTTCTGAATGTATGTAGAATCCGGAATCCAGCTTCTATGTGGGGAATTACAATCGGAAAAACAATGTGATGTCCAATACATACAATCCAGCTTGGAAGAAGCACCCTAATTTTTCATGGAGTAATCCCAACAATGCTCTAAACCAGAACAATCAGAATGCACAAGCATCGGGATTCCAGCAGAATATGCCACGGCAACAATTGTCGCAACAACAACCGACAACATCTAGTTCTTTGGAAAATTCTCTAAATGCTTTTATGATGAAAACTGAATCTTATATAGCTGAGAATAGTAACTTCATAAAAAGAACTGATTCTTTTATTAACAGGACCGATATGAGATTGCAAAACCAAGAGGCGGCAATCAAATCATTAGAAAATCAAGTCTGACAGTTTTCTCAAAACCTGAATACTAGACCGCAAGGAGGTTTACCTAGCGATACTGAAGTCGCAAGAGGAACTGGCCATGAGCAATGTAAGGCGATCACCACTAGAAGTGGCCAACAACTTAGAGAGGCTCAAGCCCGCTCATCAAACAAAACTCCACAAAAAGATCAAGACGAACCTAGCGGCAAAACCTCAAATGCTGAACCAGGAATTGCCGCGGCAACCGGCAATAAGCATGCCTCGGCAACCGACGATAAGGATGCTTCGGCAACTTGCGATAAGCATGCCTCAACAACCCCAATTGATAATGCCTCGGCAACTCTAATTTTCCCGGCAATACCGTCAATCAGGTTCCAACCCAATGAAAGGATCGAAGATATCCGACTTCCACCACCATTCCCACGAAGGTTGAAGCGACAAAAGCAAGAATATCAATTCAAGAAGTTTCTTGATATCCTAAAGCAAGTCCACATCAACTTGCCATTGGTGGAAGCAATTGAACAAATGCCAAACTATGCCAAGTTTCTTAAAGACATTGTGTCCAAGAGAACAAGGATATGAGAGTTTGAAACAGTTGCCGCAACAGAGGGATGCATGGCAATGTTGCACAATCGTATGCCACCTAAGTTAAAGGATCCCGGAAGTTTCACAATACCCTGTTCCATTAGAAACCACTATGTCGGGAAAGCATTATGCGACCTTGGGGCTAGCATAAATTTGATGCCTAAATCGGTTTTCTAGAAACTAGGAATCGGGAAGGCAAGACCTACAACAGTTATGCTACAGCTAGCCGACAGATCCTATGTTCATCCAGAGGGAAAAATCGAAGACATACTGGTAAAAGTTGATAAATTTATTTTTCCCGCTAACTTTATTGTTTTGAATTGTGAAGCAGATGAGCATGCACCTATCATTCTCGGGAGACCATTCCTAGCAATAGGAAGAACCTTGATCGATGTTGAAAAGGGAGAAGTCACAATGAGGATGAATGACCAGCAAGTTAAACTAAATGTGTTCCAAACACTAAGGCATGCCGATGATCCAGAAGAATGCCAACTTCTTCATGCCACGGTAGAGTTTAACTTCGACGAGGAATTTAGTTGCGTCGGCAACTACATTGCCGATCAAGAGGACCCTGAGGAGTATGAAGAACTGGTCGATGAAGAACAACAAGAAGAGGCAAATTGGCTAGTCAATCGACCAGGTACATACTTTGAACCACTGGATTACTCAGGTAAGGAAGGTAAGCTCGAAAAACCCTATCTCTGATAGTACATGGGTAAGTCTGGTACAATGTGTACCGAAAAGGGAGGTATAACGGTGGTAAGTAATGAAAACAATGAACTCATTCCAACCAGGACTGTGACCGGTTGGAGGGTTTGTATGGATTATCGAAAGCTAAACAAAGCCACTAGGGAAGATCACTTCCCATTACCCTTTATTGATCAAATGCTTGACCGTCTTGCAGGTAAACCTTTTTATTATTTTCTTGATGGTTATTCAGGTTACAATCAAATTGCCATAGCACTAGAAGATCAAGAAAAGACAACCTTCACATGCTCATATGGTACTTATGCTTTCCGAAGGACGCCGTTCGGATTGTGTAACGCCCCGACAACCTTCCAAAGATGCATGATGGCACTCTTTTCAGACATGGTCGAAGACTTCCTTGAGATCTTCATGGATGATTTTTCTGTTTTTGGTAATGACTTCGACAGTTGTCTCGGCAATTTAGAGAGGGTGTTGGTAAGATATGAAGAAACTGATTTAGTCCTCAATTGGGAGAAATGTCATTTTATGGTAGATGAAGGAATAGTGCTCGGCCACAAGATTTCATCCAAGGGAATTGAAGTAGACAAAGCCAAGGTGGACGTGATCAAGAGATTACCCCCACCAAGTTCGGTTAAAGGAATTCGAAGCTTTCTTGGACATGCAGGTTTTTACAGGAGGTTCATTCATAATTTTTCTAAAATCACTAAACCTTTGTGCAATTTGCTTGAACAGGATATAGTCTTCAATTTTGATGATTCTTGAACCCAAGCATTCGAAAACCTAAAGGAAAAACTTACCTCGGCACCCATTGTCGTTCCAGCAGATTGGACGCTACCTTTTGAGCTCATGTATGATGCAAGTGATTTCCCGGTAGGAGCAGTCCTAGGCCAACGCATAGGTAAAACCTTCCATGTGATATACTATGCTAGTAAAACTCTTAATAGTGATCACGTGAATTACACAACAACGGAGAAAGAGTTACTAGCTGTAGTTTTTGCATTTGACAAGTTCTGATCCTATTTGATTGGTACTAAGGAAATTGTTCATACGGACCATTCGGCAATCAAATATCTATTTGCTAAAAAGGATGCCAAACCTCGTTTGATTCGTTGGATATTACTTTTACAATAATTTGATATTGAAATTAAGGACAGGAAAGGAACAGAAAATCAAGTGGCCGATCACTTATCAAGTTTAGAACGCAATAGAGAGGAGGACGCGGATCTAGAGATATGCGATGCATTCCCGGATGAACAACTTTTAGTTGCCTCGGCAACCATGAACGCCCATGCCTCGGCAACCCTCGATGCCTTGGCAACCATGGACGCGCACGCCTCGGCAACTCTCAATGCCGCAGCAGCCCTTGACGCGCACGCCTCGACAATTTTGGGAGCAGACGCCACGGCAGCACATGCCACGGTAGCACATACCTCGGCAATACCCTGGTACGCGGATTTAGTTAATTTCCTTGTTTGTGGTATTTTACCTTATGGCCTTACTCATCAAGGGAAGAAGTGGTTCCGCCATGACGCTAAGCATTACTTTTGGGACGAGCCTCTTTTGTTTAAACAATATGCAGATCAGGTTATACGCCGATGTGTCCCTAAAGAAGAGCAACAGAATGTACTCCGGCAATGCCGTTCTTCACCCTATAGAGGAAATTTTGGAGGAACTTGTACCGCGGCCAAAGTTTTGCAATCCGGTTTGTATTGGCCAACATTGTACAAAGATGCCCAAGACTTTTACAAGTAATGTGATCATTGCCAGACGACGGGCAATATCTCTAGACGACATGAGATGCCGCTCCAGAACATCATCGATGTGGAATTGTTCGATGTATGGGGGATCAATTTTATGGGACCTTTCCCATCTTTATTCGGCAACCTCTACATTCTACTTTCCGTCGACTACGTGTCTAAATAGGTTGAGGCAGCTGCAGTTCCCAACAATGATTCCAAGACCGTACAACGATTCTTGCAGAAAAACATATTTACACGGTTTGGGATGCCAAGAGCAATTATCAGTGACGAAGGCAAGCATTTTGACAACAGACTTATTGCCAAGATGTTGTAACGCTTCGGCGTATCACACAAGATCGCCACGACATATCACCCAGAAACCAACGGGCAAGCAGAAATTTCCAACCGGGAATTGAAGGGTATACTCGAGAAAGTTGTAAATCCCTCTAGGAAGGATTGGTCATTAAGACTAGATGACACACTTTGGGCATATCGCACTGCATTCAAAACACCCTTAGGTATGTCCCCCTTCCGACTAGTCTATGGCAAAACATGCCATATACCGGTGGAAATCGAACACAAGGCATACTGGGCAACCAAGACCGTGAATATGGATTGGGAAACTGCCGGACAAAAGCGTTTGTTGGACCTCAACGAGATAGAAGAATTACGTGCACTCGCCTATAACAATGCACGAAATATACAAGGAGAAAACAAAGCGATGGCATGACAAGAAACTATTACCGTGACAATTCATGCCAGGGCAACTAGTTCTCTTATTCAATTCTTGGCTAAAACTTTTCACGGGAAAACGGAAATCAAGATGGTCGGGACCATTCGAAGTTGTCAAACCATTATCCCATAGTGCCGTGATAATCAAGTCCATCACTGACAAACATGAATTCAAAGTTAATGGACAAAGATTAAAGCACTACTATGGTGCCCATGTGGAACGTAACAAAGAAGTGGTCAACTTAGGAGATGCATGAGCATGCTCTCCCTTCGATATTTTATTTTTATTTTTATTTTATTTTTTTATTTTTATTATTTGTGATTACTTTTATTTTATTTTATTTAGTTTTTTTTTTCTTTCGATCTAATTATTCTTTTATTTCTGATTAGTATTATATTTTTAGGATAGATTTTCTTTTTTTTAATCTCTTTAAGTTTAAGAATCCCTTTACACATCTTTATTTATTTTCTTTTATTAGTTTATCTTTAATTTTAATCCTTATTTGATTTGTCTTTGAATTGTAGGAAAAGAGTTTAAGATAAAGAGGAATTTTAATCCAAGAAGGAAAACATCTTCAACAAGGAAATTAATGGGCTGAATCTAAGGCTTATATAAAGCCTCCAACTTACCCTAATTAAACCCCCCTTGCCGTCACCCTTCCCCTAAACCAAAACCCTCTTTTTCATCTTCCCCTAATCCCACCCACCATATTTACCACCTATCTTTTCTATAAAACCCATCACCCTTAACCTATTCCTACTTTTTATCTTGCAACTCTTTAGTTTCTTTTATTTTCTTTTATTTGTTTTTAAAAAACTCACAACCAAGATCATCCATGGCATCCAAAATTAAATTTTTGGTTCATCCAAGTTCCTCCAAAGAACCAAGATACAAGCAGTTTGCTACACCGGTGGTTCAAGAAAGATTTCACTCCAAGTTTGAAAGCTGGAAGATTTATGAAGAACAAGGCTTTGAATACTCCAACTCTCATCAAAATTTCGGCCTTGAACCATTCATCTTCGAGAGGATTGCACATCAAAAGTGGCAAATCTTTTGCCATCAACCAGAACCGGGCAACATCTCATGGGTAAGAGAATTCTATGCTCACTCACCTAACCCGGATAATCCTTATGTTTTTGTTCGTGACAAGGCCATACTCATAAGCCCCGAAAATTTCAACACCTTTTACGGGCTTTACATTGAGAAGGACGAGCATCAAGCCTTCGTTGATCAAATCACGCCCAAGCAACTCGATAAGGTGCTTCAAGAACTCACTCAACCGGGAACTCATTGGAACAACAGAGATGCATGTCCCAAGTGAGTCCACTGATGAAAAGGCCCTACCAAAGTCCGGTTGGAATCAAGCACAAATCCGAAAGCTAATGGGAGAGGCACCGGGAAAATCTTCAAGGCCTCCAATTGCCGCGGCAACTCCTGCCGCCCCGGCAGTCCCTAATGCTCGAGCACCTAACTCCCAGGCAACTCGGCCATCAAACCAGGGACACTTTGAAGCACTCTTGCAACCATTGGTGAGCCACCTAAGTCAAATTGAAGACCAGCAAATAATGTTCATGCGGTACATGAAGGAGCACAACAATGCCATCACCCAAGTCATCCTAGAAAAGTACCCGGACAATCGCGTGCCATTCCCAATCTTTCCTGTCGAGATCCTTGCCCCGGCAACCAATGAAGTAGTCGCCACGGCAACCGCAACAGATGATGCCGCGGAAACCTACATCGTGCCTGCACAAGCTGATGCCACGGCAATCAACCCTGAAGATGCCACGGTAACCAAAGCTAAAGAAATCCCGACAACCACTGCAAAAGCCAAAGGTAAAGCACCTATGCCCGAATCAACTCCTACGGAATCATTTTCTAATTTTTCAGATTTGGACGAGTCCTCCATTGCACCAACAAAGACCACACCAATTGAATCCTCCAAGCGAAAAGCCAATGACATTGATGAAGAGGACGATCAGGACAACCTCGTACGAGGATCGATTCCACCACCGGCAACAAGAAAACAACCATCGCGTTCAAGCAAGAGAATCAAGACGCCGACCAAAAGGAAACTAATCATCCACGACGATGAACTCTCGGAGTAAGTCCCCGTTTTCATTTTATTTTTCGTTATTATTATTTTTCTTTAATGCATGCATTGAGGACAATGCCTCACTCGAGTTTGGGGGGGATTGTTATTAGTAGTTACCATGTTTAGTTACATTCATCTTAAGTATTACATTTAGGATACATAAATTGCTTACCATGCCTTTAGTTGGAACAAAAATTACTTTGATTTGATGAATATCCGATGATGACTTTGCCATTGCACTTAATTGATAGAATTTTTATTCTAAGATAACCATGGAAAAACTTAGAATTTTACTATGATGCTAAATTTGATGAAACACTGTTGTGGTTTGATTGATTTAAGGAATTCTAGTGAACTTAGGTTGTTAATTAAAGAAATTGGGGGATTAGAATAAAAATTGGATGAATGCTAGAGGTGCCCGAAATTGGCTCTAGCATGTGCTAAAAAAATTTATCACTAGAAGTGCCCGAAATTGGCTCTAGTATGTGCTAAAAGAAAATTGATCGCTAGAGGTGCCCGAAACCGGGTCTAGTCGAATAAAACTAAAAACAAAACACTAGAGGTGCCCAAAACTGGCTCTACTTAAAACATGTTAAAAAGAACCCAATGAAGTAATTTGAAAACCTCTTGTTTGCATAGAATCTGAAAAATCAACTTGTACACAACTCCGCACAAACTCACAAGCATTATAGTTTGATTCCGAGTAACTCCTAAGTTTTTCGAAAAATGAAAAGCCAATCATACTTTGTGCCCCGGTTCTGAGAATTGAAATCAAGTTCGAAGCTAAGTTTGTGAAAATTGAAGTCTTGGCAGGTAATTATTAGTTTGCATTGCTTGAGGACAAGCAATAGTTCGAGTTTGGGGTGTGATAAGTGTTCAAAAGTACTATTTTTCTTACCCTTGTTACTCATATTATTGTTAGACTTAGGCTCATATTAGTTGCATAATTAGCCATTCATGCATTAATCCATGTTTCCTTCAATCGTTGAGCTTGATTACATAACTTGGTAGTTTTGTGGGAAACGATACTGATTTGGTGTGTTTTGTGTGTATGTACAGGTTCACTTGCCAAAGCAAGGCTAGAGCTAGTTGCCAGGGCAATACATGAAGGAGATGTCAAGCTAGTTGCCAGGGCAATGAATGAAGGAGACGCCGAGCCAGTTGCCAGGGCAATTGTCGACAAAGAACAAGGTGATATGGTAGTCGAAATTGATGACTAGACAAGCCCAAGATGACGTGGAGCAAAGCTAAATCCCAAATGAATTTGATTTCCATGAAGAGATTAAAGAATAATTAAATTCCAAGAAGATAGGAGAAGTTCTAGAAGGAATATAATTATAATAAAGAATTATATTCTCTAAAGATAATTTAATTCCAACTTAACTTCCTCCTCAAAGAAGGACTTTGACCTAGCCCTATAAATTAGAGGCCATACCGTCAACTTGAGAGAGAGAGCAAGAAGAGAGAATTTTCGACAAGCATCTAGGGCAAGGAGATTTCGACAAGCTTCATTCTTCATCATTTTCTTTCTTGTTCAATTAGGTTCATGCTAGGGATTATTTATCTTGTGTTTCTTTGGAACCTAGCCATGAACTAAATCTATTTGGCTATGGTTATTGTGTTTTGTGGTTGTGAGAAACTATTGGATTTTGTTTAGGTAATAAGAGTTTGCACTTTTCTATTCAAGGTTTATTCATTCTTGGTTCTTATTCTTGTTTGCGCGTGAATTGGGAGAGGAACTCGTAACTTCATCTATTTATCTAATATCGGGATAGTTAGATTCAAGAAACGAATGAATATGATCTTTATTCAATCTATTGATGGTGAAGATTAATCCGGCTTAGGAATAAGTCAAGGATTTCAACGACTAAGAGGAGCGCAAGATTGGTTGTTATTCACCCTTGATTCACGCAGGGATATATTATCAAGGCATGCACAAGTAGCTAGAGTTTCGACTTAGGGATAAGAAGAAGCCATTGAAGAACGCTCTGCTGAACCTTGAAGGTTGTTGCCCAGACACCCAAGTAGTTGCCCAACTAGTCGGCCAGGCAACCATTGATTAGTTACCAAGGCAACCCAGTTGTGCAAGTTACCACGGCAACTGAGTTGCCCGTGCACTCTTTTACCAAGACGATCCAATCGGTTATCACACCTTAGCTCACGATAACCTGGCCTATCTCTCTCATTTAATTACATCGCCTTTTACTTATTTGCTTTCTAGATTAGTTATTAGTTAAAACTCATATAATCCTTTATTTGTGTTTTTACTTTTTTCAGTGCAAGAGACTAGATTCTTGAAGTGGCACCAATCCCTGTGGAGACGATATCTTTTATACTATAACTTGCAACGTGTATTCTTGCACAATTGCGTAGCACTTATTACGCGCAACAACCATCATCAAGTCTCAGCAGGACATGATGAAGGAAATATCCCAACTGCTGCAAGTTCGACTAAGACCAGATCCGAGGGCCAAGAGTACCATTGATAATCCAGCCAAAAACTCAGGGGATCGCCCTTATGCCCAGATCGTCCAGAACCTTTTGCTTGTTGATCCCTCTCTTAATCCTCCACAAGGGGCATCTTCCTCTCATATCGGTCTAGCTCCTCAAACTCAACCGGGGGTGACCTTCGGGATTCTCAAAGTTGTCGGGGACAGCATCTCAGACTTTGATGAGTTGGAGAAGTTAAACCAAATGAAAGTAGAATTCGCTAGGCAATTGGAGGATACTTGGAAAGACCTCGAGGAAATGTTTCGAGTGAAGGAAGACGATGATGGCTCTTATGGGTTAAGTGCTAGGGAACTCAGTTTGGTCCCTGATATGGAGATTCTATATAAGTTCAAGACCCCCGATTTTGACAAGTTTGATGGATTCACCTACCCCACTGCTCATATAATGATTTTTTGCCGGAAGATGGTTGGGTTTACCAACAATGAGAAGCTCCTAATTCACTATTTTCATGATAGCTTAGTGGGGTCTGCCTCGAGGTGGTATAATCAACTAACCAAAGCTCAAATTAAGTCGTAGAGGGATCTGGCAAAAGCTTTTATTGATCAGTATAAGCATGTAACCAACATGGTTCCCAACCGACTACTATTGCAAGGTATAGAACAAAAGCGCAACGAGACCATTCGTGAATACGCTCAAAGATGGCGTGATGTGGTAGCGTAGGTTCAACCACTGCTTCGCGAGCAAGAGATCTCCCCAATGTTTGTAGACACGCTAAAAAGGACGATTTATGATCGATTGATTAGCAACCCTATTAGCGATTTTGTGGAGATGGTCATGACTAGAGATCGCATTGAAGCAGCCATCAAGAGCAGAAGAATCGATGGATGTGATCATTCACGCAAACAATACAAGAAAAAGGACCATGAGATCAATAATACAAACACCTTCGAGGCAACCAAGAACTTCACTATCTCCCAGCCCCAAGCCCTAGCAGGGAATTCCAGAAACTTCAACAAAAGAGAAGACAGGGGACCTAGGAAGGAAAGGGAGGAGAGATCCTTCACTCCTTTGCCAATCTCTTACAAGGAGCTCTACTCACAATTGTACAAGTCCAATTTAGTTCGTCCTTATCATGATACTCCTTACAACCCACCTTAACCAGCATGGTATGACCGCAAGGCTCATCGCGAATACCATGCCGATGTTCTGAGGCATTCGATTGAAAATTGTGTGGCATTCAAGAAGTTCGTTCAGAACTTAATCTAGACCGGAGTGTTACAATTGGGAGAACCAAGCATGACCAACAACCCCTTACCAAATCACGGAGGCCAATGTGTGAATTCTATCGATGACGAGAATGCAGAAAAACTAGGGAGAACATGTCTGAGGTTTGGTCACCGTTAAGGTAGGTTTTCCAACGTTTATGTATGGCATACCTTATTGACTAGGAATGGTGATTGTGGAAGAAGTTTGTGGCCCGTATTGTGAATATCGTCAATTGGGAGATCATGATATTCAAGACTGTGAGGAATTTCGTCAGCTGATACAAGCTATGATGGATAAAAAAGAGATTGAGTTTTTTGAAGAAGAAAGAAGGAGGAAGGAAGTGGAAGTTTGTACATCGGAGAGATAGGAGACCAAGTATAGTGCCAAGAGACCGCTCGTCCTCCGTCTCAAGCCAAGCAAGACAAGCTCACCGAAGGCATCCCCCAAGATGATAATTGCTTCTCCAAGGTCGTTTCCTTTCAAGGATACAAAGATGGTTCCATGGAACTACAGTGCAAGCATCACAATGTTGGGTTGCTCTAGATTACACGGAGAAGAAGACGTGGATAGGGATAAAACCCATTCAAGAAGAATCTTCAGAGCCAAAGACTGGATGGGTGAAGGATGTGGGGCATCTCACGAGGAGTGGTCGATGCTATGCGTTGGAGAACCAAAAGACACTAGAGGAACCAAAAGAGAAAGACAAGGAAGTCGCAGTTGAACCTGAGAAAGTTTTCAGAGATGACCTGCCACCAAAGATCAAAGAGTCGGTCACAGAAACTCAAGCACAAAAGTTTTTGAGGTTCTTGAAGCACAATGAGTATAGCGTCGGCGACCAGCTTTAGAGACAGCCAGCTCAAATTTTCATGCTCGGCCATTTACTAAACTTAGAAAAGCACCGTGAGGCCCCGCTGAAGGTTTTGAATGAGAGATATGTTACAAAAAGATATCTCAGTTAGGAGGTTGGATCAGATTGTCAACCATATCACCGACGTTAAACACATTACCTTTGGTGATGACGAAATACCGGGGGAAGGTACAAGGTCCACCAAGGCCCTAAACATCACCACTCACTACAAAGGTCATGTGTTATCGGGAGTGCTAATTGATAATGGCTCTACGTTGAGTGTTATGCCTTTAGTCACACTGCAATGGCTACCAATCGACAGTTCACATATAAAGCCGTGTCATAATACAGTGCAAGCTTTTGATGGGACCGAGAGAGATGTGATCGGGAAAATAGAAGTACCCCTGCTCATTGGTCCCACTGAATATGTGATCAACTTCGTGGTTACGAATATTCGACCATCTTACAACTTCTTGTTAAGGAGGCCATGGATATACTCGGCCGGCGCCATTTCATCTTCACTCCATCAGAAGTTGAAGTTTGTCACCGAGGGGAAATTAGTAACAGTGAATGCCAAGGAGGACATCGTCGCTTCAATGACTTCGGATGCAACATACATCCACAATGATGAAGAAGCAATGAAGTGTGCCTTTAGAGCCTTGGAACTTGTTAATGCTACATTTGTTGCCGAAGGAAACAAGATTTCATGCCCCAATTTGTCCAATTGTACTAAGATGGTGATATACAAAACCCTAGGCAAGGGAGCAAAGAAAAAGAAAGGCTTGGGAAAAAATCTGCAAGGATGCCTTTGTCCCATCAAGGTGATCCACAAATTTACCGCTTCAGACTTGGTTACAAGCCAAATTTCTTACAAAAAATGCAATAATGGAAGAGGAAGCAAGAGCAAATGAAGGCTAGGCTTAGAGGGAAAGACATTCTATGGGCCCCTATTATCTACGGAGAATTTAAGGGTGCCTTTATATCTGGAAAAATTCGAAACCCAAAGGTGGATGTCCAAGAGGCGAACTGAGAAGGTGAGAGGTACCTCCATGAAGAGTTGATCAGTGAGGCTTTCGAGGAGATGAACATAGATATGATCGGTGATGAGAGTGAGGCTAATCAATTTCTGGCCAAGATTCGCCCTTGCCCCCCAAGAGAAGAGCTCAACAATTAGACCTTTGGGGATGTTACAGCCTTTTTTAGGAACCAATCAAAGTAATGCTCATAACAATCCTGTTACTTTTTCTTGAAAGTAACGAACATCCTTTGTAAAAAGGGCAGCTATGTCATATCTATCTGTTTTGAATGAAATAGACTATGTCTATATTTTCCTTCTCAAATGGCAAAAATAGAATTCATTTCATTCCATTTCATTTATCATTTATTTATTTATTTAGTCATTTATTTATTTATATTTATTTGTTCACATCATAAGCTATACATTTCCTTTCCCAATACACACTTTCAAAATCATACAGGCCTCTTAATATAGACTGTATGAATTATGTGGAACCAATCCTGAAGTAGATTTTGAACGATCCATGTACTTGGCAGAGGTAGAAGAAGAGGATGATGAGATTTCCAATGAGCTGCTAAGAATGATGGCCAATTAGGAAAGGCAAATTCTCCCACACCAAGAGAAGATAGAGATTTTAAATTTGGGGACTAACGAAGAAAGGAAAGAATTAAAGATCGGAGGTACCTTATCACCAAAAGTCCATCAAGAGTTGGTAGAATTGCTTGTAGAATTTAAAGATGTGTTCACATGGTCATACCAGGATATGCCAGGCCTAAACACATACATTGTAACACACAAGCTTCCCTTTAGGCTGGAATGCAAGCCTGTCCAGCAAAAGCTCTGAAGAATGAGGACAGTCATGTTATTGAAAATAAGAAAAGTGGTGAAGAAATAGTTTGAGGCTGGATTTTTGGAGGTTTCTAGGTACCCAAAATGGGTGGCCAACATAGTGCCAGTACCGAAAAGGATGGGAGTGTACGTATGTGTGTATATTATAGGGACCTTAATAAGGCGATCCTCAAAGACAATTTCCCCTTGCCTCACATTGATACTTTGGTTGACAATACCGCAGGGCATGCATGGTTTTCCTTTATGGACGGCTTCTCGGGGTATAATCAGATCAAAATGCATCCCAATGATATGGAGAATACCACTTTTGTTACCATGTGGGGCATGTTTTGCTACAAGGTGATGCCTTTTGGGTTGAAGAACGCAGGGGCAACATATCAAAGGGCCACGGTGACCTTGTTCCATGACATGATGCATAAGGATATTAAGGTGTACATGGATGGAATGATAGCTAAATCCTGAACCGAAGAGGAACACATTCAAAATCTGCGAAAACTCTTCCAGAGGCTAAGAAAGTATCAGTTGAAGCTCAATCCCACCAAATGTAACTTTGCGGTAACATCTAGGAAGCTCTTAGGTTTCGTGGTAAGTCTAAAAGGCATCAAGATTGATTCTGACAAGGTGAAAGCAATCCAAGATCTTTTGCCACCTCAAACTCAAAAGAAAGTCTGAGGATTTTTGGGAAGATTGAATTACGTCTCCCGGTTCATATCTCAGTTGACCGATAAGTGTGACCTCATCGTTAGGCTACTCCGGAAGAATAACCCAGGAGTTTGGGATAAATATTGTCAAGAAGCACTAGAAAGGATCAAGAAGTATCTGACTAATCCTCCAATCTTAGTAGCACCAGTGCCAGATAGGCCGTTGATTTTGTACTTGGCAGTTTTTGAAAATTCCATAGGCTGCGTGTTGGGGCAACACGATGACTCAGGCAAGAAAGAAAGGGCGATCTATTACTTGAGAAAGAAATTCACTGAGTGTGAGACATGATACCCGTTGATCCAATGGTTGTGTTGTGCCTTGGTATCGGCTACTAAGCGGCTTCAGCAATACTTGTTGTATCACACCACTTATTTGATTTCCCGAATAGATCCGTTAAAGTTTTGATGGAAGCACCAGCTTTAACCGGGAAAGTGGCCCGTTGGAAAAATGCTTTTGTCAGAATTTGACATCGTTTATGTGAGTCAGAAGATGGTAAAGGGAAGTGTGGTGGCAGATTTTTTAGTAAGTTGTGCCTCAGACGACTATGAGTCATTGGATTTCAATTTTCCGGATGAAAAGATGATATGTGATTTGTCCGAATGAGCATCCACCATTGTGAATGAAGGATGAAGGCTTTATTTTGATGGGGCATTGAATGTCCTAGGCCACAGAATAAGGGCAATGTTGGTCTCCCCAAAAATGTCTACTACCCTTCCACAAGTAGGTTGGGATTCTTTTGGACCAACAATATAGCCGAGTATGAGGCCTGTATCATGGGAATTAGAGCGGACATAGAGAGAAAGGTCAAGGTGCTCAAGTTTTCGGAGATTATTCTTTAGTAATCTATCAGCTTCGAAAAGAATGAGAGACTAGAGATCCAAAGTTGATCAAGTACTACAACTTTATCCAAGATTTGATCAAGGATTTTGAAGAAGTCAGTTTCACCTACTTGCCAAGAGAGAATAATTAGAAGGCGGACGGCCTAGCAACTTTGTCTGCCGTATTTGAAGTAATCCGGGCAGCCGAGATGGGGCCAATCGAAATACAAACCTTTGAGGTACTAGCCCACTACTATAGTTTGGAATATGAGGAAGACGGTAATCCATTGTATTTCAAAATCGTCCAATACATCAAGCTTCAGACTTATCCAAAGGTGGCTGATGATAATGACAAAAGGACTATCAGAAGGTTGGCATCAGGATACATCCTGGACAGGGAAATCTTGTATAAAAAAAGCAAGGATCATATACTATTGAGGTGTATCGGTGCTCGGGAGGCTGAAACTATTTTAGTAGAGGTCCACAGGGGCTTATGCGGAGCCTACGCCAGCAGATTCTCAATGGTAAGAAAAATCATGAGATATGGCTATTTCTAGTCAATTATAGAGGGAGATTGCATCAGTTACGCGAAGAAGTGTCACAAATGTCAAATCTATGCCGACAAGATACATTCCCCGCTGGTGCCTCTCCACACCATGAATTCCCCGTGGCCTTTTGCTACTTAGAGAATGGGCTCATTGGTCAGATACACGCAAAGGCTTCCAACGGGCACCGTTTCATCCTAGTGGATATCGATTACTTCACCAAGTGGGTGGAAGCTGCCTAATACACTAATATAACAAGAGCAACGGTTTGCAAGTTTCTCAAGAAGAAAATTATATGTCACTATGGTCTGCCCGAAAGAATCATCACTGATAATGCTTCTAATTTGAACAACAAGATGATAACTAAGGTGTGTGAACAATTCAAGATTTTACATCATAAGTCTACCGTATATTGCCCCAAGATGAACGGAGCGGTAGAAGCGGCAAATAAGAATATTAAGAAGATCATAGAAAAAACTATGGAGACATTTAAGGACTAGCATGACAGGCTCCCTTTCACTTTGTTTGCCTATCGAACATCCGTGATTACTTCCATCGGGGAAACATCGTATTCTTTAGTATACCGTGCCGAAGCAGTGCTACTCATCGAAGTGGAAATCTCATCACTTCGAATTTTGAACGAAGTAAAGTTGGATGAAGCCGAATGGATGCAAGCTAGGCTTGACCAGCTGAACCTCATGGACGAGAAAAAGGCTAAAAGCTATTTCCCATAATCAGATGTATCAGAAATGAATGATGCGAGCTTATAACAAGAAAGTTCGCTCGATGGAGTTTCAGGAGGGAGATATGGTGCTTAAAAAATCTTGTTGAATCAAAGAGACTTATTGGGAAAATGGATGCCAAATTGGGAGGGATCCTATATCGTGAAAAAGGCTTTCTCTAGGGGAGCGTCAATTCTAGCGAATATGGATGGGAAAGAATTGAGCAACCCAATAAACTAGGAATCTATCAAGAAGTATTACGAGTGAGAAGAAAAGAAAAGAAAAGAAAAGATAGAAATAAAGAAAAGAAAAGAAAAGAGAAAAAAAGGAAAATGATAAAAGAAAAAAGAAACGGAAGGTTTAAGGTGAAAACCCGAAAATGTGTGCCTTGAAACCAAAGGAGGGTCTGAATTGAAAATCTGAAAAAGACGATTCAGATATATTTAAATTTTGACACCCAACTGATGAGCTTTGGTTTGATTGAGGGTATGTGCTTCAGTCTTCATATCATCAGGGGAAATGACCAAGGGTGGCTAGCGAGAAATCAACCAATGTCGATGGGTTCTCATCATTCATACAGTTGACATCTTTCACATATTTTCCCTATTCTCATGTTTGTCATAACTTCCAAAATTATCCTAATATTCCTTCAAGTTTCAATAAAGTAGTATTTTGGTCCCTATTGTCTATTTCACATATAGATTGACATAGAATAAAAAGCAAAGTATTTCTCGGCATTACTATGATCTAACCTATTAAGTGCAGGTTTATTCCCAAATAGGAAAAGAGTTCGCCAAAATTGCGACAAGAGGACATTAGAGGCAAAGTTGATAAGATTTATCGCGGAAAGGCATCAAACGTTGTGCATGTTGAAGTCCGAGGGACTAGAGGTGAAAACCCGCAAGGGCGTCCAAGAAAGAAAGAAAAAAAGAAAGAAAAAAAGAAGAAAAAAGAAGAAAAAAGAAAAGAAGGAAAAGTGAAAGAGAAAAGAGAAAAATACTCTTTTATTTTATTATAAATATATATTTAATCGTGGTTTTAATTTTATGTTTAGCTTAAATTTTAATTAAGAAAATAGGTAATTTGGTATTTGATTGGGTTTGGGTTTTATTATTTGGGTAGTTGATTTGAGTTTATACTATATATTTTGGGCGCAGTTTCACATTTATATTGGATATTGGGTTGGGTAGTTCTTTTTATCAATTATTGGGTTGGGTGGTTGGATATGAGTTTTTAAGAGGAAAAAGAGGAGATAATTTCAATCATAAATAAATTTATATTTCATCCAATGGCCTAAAATCAGTGTAAAACTTGTTAATTTTTATCATGTGTAAGTGGATATATTATATTATATTATATTATATTATATTATATTATATTATATTATATTATATTATATTATATTATATTATATTATATTATATTATATTATATTATATTATATTATATTATATTATATTATATTATATTATATTATATTATATTATATTATATTATATTATATTATATTATATTATATTATATTATATTATATTATATTATATTATATTATATTATATTATATTATATTTTGAACTACTCGATAAGTGTAAATTGATGGCTAAAATTAATAGTTGAAAATGAGAGAAATTTTAAGGAAAAAAGAAGTGAAAAATATCCACCATAAATTTATATTCATCAAATTATCCAAAATCAGTATTTGCCCTTGAGTTTGTAC
This sequence comes from Hibiscus mutabilis, assembly GCA_019671005.1. Taxonomy (NCBI): domain Eukaryota; kingdom Viridiplantae; phylum Streptophyta; class Magnoliopsida; order Malvales; family Malvaceae; genus Hibiscus; species Hibiscus mutabilis. Next base: position 54,384,264 of record CM033716.1, on the reverse strand, counting down.
CAAATAACCAATTTAGTCATTCTGTGAAACATGCACCCAATTTGACCCTCAAACTCACGAATTGCATCAATTTAGCCATTTGACTAACATTAACCCTTATTATGCTTATGTGACCATTACAGTGCTGATGTGGCAACCCACATGTGAATGTTATCGTGGTAGATGGGCAACATTTTATTTTTTTAGGGGTAACATCTAAAAATAAAAATACTAATAAATTTTCAAAAAATAAGTAAAAGTTATAAAATTAAAATGCTAGAAGCTATAAACTGACAAATTATAAAAAAAATTGAAATTTCACAATATTTATAAAAGTATGAAAATTACTTGTCATTATAAAAAATTAAAATTTAAAAAAGGGATATTAAATTTTTAAAAAAATATTGATATGGTTGTGTTCTAGATTTTGCAGGGTAACAATGAAGTTGAAAAACTAGCTAAGGAAAGTATTTGTCGAGCGTATATTAGATGCTTCTTCCAATGAAGTGATAACTCATATGCATGTTGCATAGTTGTTGAATGTTTGAGGTCTTATTTTACTAAATCCATGTGGTATTTCTCGTGGTCTTTGACTTTTAATATGTTGTAATAGCTTTGCACTTCGCCAATGTGTGCAACGGCTTTGATCCATGAATGTATTATTTTGGTGGCATAAAGGTGAATTTAAAAATTAGGCCTCTAATAACAAGTACTGAAAAATTAAATTTTAATAGTGTGCACTAAATATTGGAAAAACAAATGAGCCTCGAACGACAACTATTGGGAAATAGTTGGACCCCTAATAATAAATATTGAAAAAATGAATTTTAAGAGTAGACCTTAATAACAACTATTGAAAAAATTAGACCCTAATAACAAATATTGAAAAATAAACTATCATTCAAATCTTAATTATGACCCTATGAGCCACTAATTCGTAGACAAAATAAGTTTCGATAGTTCTTTATAATTGGGGGAGGTGGGCCCCACTAATGCATAATTAAATTTAAAATAAATTTTTATTTCTTTCTAATTATGGACGTCGGGCCTTGGGTAGACTCCTTTACTAGGTTACCTCAGGGACACGCCTTCCTGTTGTGTGCTTATGGTCGTCTAGGATCATGTTTATGTTGCAATTTGCCATAATGCTATTGTTCGATAAATACATCCATTAGTTAGTTTGTTAGCTTCATTATCACCATGTAACACCCCCTTCCCGGCCTAGTAGGAAACTAGGTCATAAAGCGTTATCGAAAAACAATACGGTGAATGGTGCAAATATTTTAATCAAAAATCAAGGTTTTATTGAGTGATGCGATACTATTTCGATATACAAAAGCAATGTCTCGATACAGAACTACCTTAATCAGTTTAGGGCCAATTTTAAACTTTTATAAATTTTTGGGACCCATCTATGAATTCAATATTTTAAAGGTCTTTTTTCAGAATTAATCTTACTATACTGAAATTCAACCTATAATCAATGATCATACGAATTTTCAATATAATCTGAGTCCAATTACCTCTTCAATTTAACTATACAAAGTTCAGTGACCAATACGCAATGTTCCAAACTTATTCCAATTAACTTATAACAGATTTACCTGTTTCGGTATTGGTACTCGAAAGGCTGTACCGATACGCCTATGTCATGACCGTTAAAAGAGTTAAGAATCAGTGAGCTCGTATCAGTACGATGCTTGTCCGTGTTGGTACGCGAAGCATGATTTAAGATTTATCGAATTCCAATGTTCATTACCCGCATCGATACGTCTGGGAATCGTATCGGTACGTGTTGACCAGGTTGACATGTATTGATACGTCCCTGAATTGTACCGATGCAATTAATTTTCCAAATTTTAGTGTTGACTTTTCATATCAATACACCCCTTTGATGTATCGATACACCCTGTTGACCGATGTTAACCATGTCCAAATATGCACACCCATAACGATACGCCATCACCCGAATCGATATGCCTTGCACTATAATGACAGATTTTATCTAATTTTTACTCAATTTGACCTATTAAACATTGTCAAAAATCCAATAAAATTTTACCAGCAAGTTTATAATACTATAATCTACTAGCATGTCAAATTTTATAGCCATCTGAATCTATTTACTATGTTTTCACCTTTTTAGGTCAAGTATGCAAATATGGTTACCTTTAAGCCATTCAAAAAAGGTCATTTAGGGCCTAAGGCACAATTAAAAACCAAGGGCAATACATACATACCAAAAGGACCATAAATGACTAGTCTAACTACTTTGCCACCATACTAGGAGTTTATAGGTTCGATATACATTACTTTAGCTTGGTTTTGTGACTTGCCAAAACTTCCAACTCCTATAATCTCCAAAAACGAGCTTCTTAACCTGAAATGTATGAAATGAAATGCATTAAGCGTACATTGCTAGTGAGGTAGTAATAAACAATAACAATAACAATGAAATGCATTCCAAATCATGTTTTAGCAATAACAATGCAATGAATCGATGATGATAATGCAATAGTCATATTCAATAGCAATTATATCATATTTCAACAATAACCCTTGGATCGATTCGGGATAGTGGATATGCGAATTCCTACGCCTCGCCAAATCAATGAATGGTCTAGTCCCTTCGCTTCGCCAATATGACCAATAACACAAACATCCCTCTGCCTCGCCACAATATAGGCCGTAGCCCAAGGACCGTAGTCCACCCGTACACTGAGCTCATGAATTCTATGGCATGCCAATTATATCCAATGTCCTTTCGAATCCAGGGTTCGGTGATCATGTCAATGTTCAATATTCCAATAGCAATATCAATGGTCAATAATTCAATGGTATTATCAATGGTCAATATCAATGAGTAATGTTTCACTGTCTATATCAATATCAATGATCAATAACAATGACAATGACAATAACAATATCTATATCAACAAGTATTTCAATGATAATACTAATGTGCAATGGTCAATGTTCAATATTCTAATGGTTCGATAACAACTATAATAATAATAATATCTCAATAAACAATGGCTCGATGCAATGACTTACTGATGCTTACCAATACAACCCCCTATGAGATTCGATGTGATTTTCCTTAGACACAACGTTAGCTATACATAATTCAATATTAATGGAATCAGAAAAAGACACCTAGCCTAATTTTGAGACTCCAACTACACTCACCTCGATAATCTGAAGCTGATACGGCTCACTGATTACAATCCCTTTGTTCCTAGCTTTCGATAGTGATGGTGGAAGATCCCTCTCCACTTCTTGAGCTAGGTAAACAATGGGAAATTGTTAGAATCGCTAATACGATATTGAAATCAATATAATGATATCAAAATCAAATTCTAAATTCAATATAACTATTAGCTATAGGATATCCATGGATGAAAGCTTTGAAATTCCTATGTTACCAAAGATGACCAAACCCTAACTTGAGATTAAACTCAATATGTCCATGGATTTCAAAAATAGATTAGGGATTATAGCTTACCCGATCGATAGCCACTAATCGATATCTATAAATCGAAGGGAATTCAAGCTTCACAAAGGTGTGTGCTTGCTAGAAGAAGATGATGAGATAGAGGTGCTTGCTTCCTTACAAATCGAGTAAGGTTCTCTCTTTTGTTTCACCTCCTTTCCTTCTATTTTAATTAAGAGTTCTCCTTCAAGTGAAGGAAATCCTTCAGACAATCCCACGTATGTGGTGATTATAATTGGAGAGGGGTTAATCGCAAAGTTAGCCCCTCGACTCCCCATATTCTATGTTTTTACCCCCCAAGCTTTTGATTTCTATGATTTTAAATGACTTTCAATGTATTCGATAAGGTCCTTAATCAACAAATTGACTTAATTAGAGTCTAAAGTCAATATAATTGACCATACGGTCAAAGTCAATACATTATTTGGACCTTTTTGATGCAGGGTTTTCGATCGCGGAACTCAATTCTGACTAGACCGATTTTCATGGTGTTACATACCCTCGTTGTTAGAGAATTGCAATCGGTGCAAAATTAAGAACACAACAATATAAAATAACTTTATTTTTAATTTTTTTATAATGTTAATTTCAATATAACTTTAATAAAATTCTTATTTTTTCCATAATTTTAACACCTTAGAATTTTTAATTTTTTTTATTTTTTAAATAATTTATAATTAGGCTTTTATATTTACAAATAATAATTTTCACTCAATTTTTAAAAAATTTAGTAGTATTTTTATTTTAATATTTTACTTCATATTTTTTAAAAAACATTACATAAAAATCAATTCCTCGAACTCTCTAAAAAAATCAAATGTTGCCCCTTTACCCCGTCAACAACGTTAACGACCACGTTAATACATTAATGGTCAATGTTAGTAAAAGGGTTAAATTGATACAATTTGCGTGTTCGAGGACCAAATTAAATACATTTTTTATGGAATGACTAAATTAATTATTTGATACGGATTTAGAAAAAAAATACTCCTTAAGTTTATATTATATTATATTATACTTTAATTATTTTTTATCGTGTATCTTTATAATGGTAGATTTTACTATTGCGTTCACGTGAAATTTGTCAATATTTAAAAAATCAATATAGAAGGAAGATTTGTAAGAAAGAAACAGATAAATAGATCAAACAACTTTATTAGATCTCAAAGGAAAATTAACTAAATTTTCGGACAACAAGATTTTATCCGTAGGTCAAATTCACATGAACTTTGACATCTGAATAATTTTATGAAAAATAGTTTGTTTTTCTTTTTTTGTTAACATAACTTTTGGCCTTATTTATCCCGTATCAAAATTCTTTTTATTTAGTTATAATAAGGTCACAAAACATTTCTTTTTTTGTCGTGCAAATCTGAGACATTGAAATGTCACTTCTTAATTGTCATATATTTTCTTTGAGAAAGCATCAAAGTTGTCAATTCAACAAGTTGTTTAGAATTTTTTTTTTTTGAATAGAAGTTGTTTAGAATCTTGTGATGAGTTCTAGGTTGCTTCATTAATTAATTTATTATTACTTGCAATTGATAAAACTTATGGTGTGGGTGGACAAAATAATTAAATAATTGTGTAAAATGAAAATTATACATCTCTTAGGATGACTTTTTCCCCTTAAAAAGGGTCGTTTTTTATCTAAATAATTATTTTTAAATATAAAAGTTACTAAATGATATACATATATATCTCTATTACAGAATTTTATATTATTATTTATTTATGTTTTTCATTTTGTTGATCTTACTTTTTTTTAGGAATAAGTTGATATTACTTGATTTCTTGTTGACATGTTTGGACAAAGCTTAACCAATAATCTAGGCCCATTTCCGCCGCAATTATTGGCTTTGCCGGACCGTGTAAAGATGAAATGAAACTATGGCTTTGACATTAACCGATGTTTATATTATAAGAATTTAAAGGTGATTACAAAATATTATTTATTTAAATATATTTTTAATTTTTTTAAAAAGTATATACTTTGCAGATAAAAAAATTAAATTCGGGTCTCTTTGGATAAAAAACATTCTCTTTTCCACTGAAACCACTTGTTGGGTTCGACATTCACCATTCAATTTATCTTAATTTGTTTTATATCAATCTTGAATTTTTTAAAAATATTGGATGAAATCTAATCATTATAAGTAAACCAGTATTTTGGCATTCATGTAACGTAGTCTCACATGAAACTATACAGGGAGTTAACTTATATCAATGAAAAACTTTTTTCAAAATAGCATGTCTAATTTAGGGTTTAAGGATTTATTTTACAACTTAGGATTTAGGGATTTAGGTCGTAGGGTTTAAAATTTATAATTTATGGTTTAGGGGTTAGAATTTAATATTTATAATTTTAGGATTAGGAATTTAGATTTTAATTTTTAGAATGAAATTAGGCATGTTTGTGGGAAAAAAAAGTTTTTCACTGCCCTACATCAAATAATATATAGCTTGAATTTGATAAAAATGACTAAAACAATATCTTTGTGTCACAAATATGTTGAACTAAAAATATAACTCATAATCAATTTTGAAAATAAATTAATTACTATAATTATTATTTTGTATAAGATTATGTTACACATAGGCAAAAAAATATTTATAAACCTTATATATTTTAAATGTATTGATAGAGAAGAGTAGGTAGGTTTTTTATGACAATTTATATAATAGTGGATGATTTTAGAGGAGTAAATTAGGTTTTAATGATTAGAGAATATTTTCAATAAAAAACATTATATAAAATTTTAAATGGGATAATTACTTTTATTTTTTAAATTTAATTAATTTAACATTTTATTTTTATAAATTAAATTGATCTTACTTGTGACATCAAATTCAATCAAGTACAATGAAATATTTATTATTGAAAATAAATATTATACATATATAATTAGCTTAATTTTATAATAGTTTCATTTATTTTAGGTAACTATTATTATGTTGTTTTTCATATCCATCAATTCTATTAGATCTTTGATGTGGCGTTAGAGTCTTGTTAAGATCTCGTTTGAACATGTTTTTAATAGTCTTAAGGTGATTACAAGCTAGTATGAGTTTATATTTTTCTTAATCCTTTAATATCACACTTCACAGAGAAAATTTGCTCGAACCCGAGTCTCTTAGGATGAACATCATCATCTTTTCTACTAGGACCACTTGTTAGGTTTTTTATAGATGGTAAATTATGTAATTTTATTATTAAAATTTACTAAGTTTATTAAAATTTAATTCCGAAATTTGCATTGGGAATGTAAATGTCTCCCTACGTAATCAAAAAATAAAGCAAGAATAAGAACATGAAAATAGATATATGAGAATAAGGGGAGAAATCTATATTATTTAATCAATAATAGAATACATAGTGTTTCTCCAAACTTTGTTATGAAGAATTGTGAGTGTTGGGACGATTTGATTGCTCTTGGTAAAAATACGACCCTAATTAAAAGTTTTGAAAAGATTTTTTTGCTTGTTTTAAAATTGATGGTCGAGTAAATCAATTAGATAATTAGTTTCGATGTGGGAAATGAAAGTTCTGAGATCTGAGAAATGGAGATGTGTAATACCCCTAAAACCAGTTCAATAATTTTTTTTCTAGTTTCGATGTTTGAAAACATTATCTGGTGATCGGTTTAGTATTTGAGCCTTTAATAATTTAGGTTTGTTTCGAATAAGGATTAATTGAATCATTTGCATTTGTCGATTATGGTGACCAAAATGAATGAAATTTGAAATTAAGTTGCTATTAGTGGGTGAAATATACTAATTCAACTAAACTACAAATATTATATCAACACATAAATTCTAATCTAAATCATACCAATTCAACTAAACTACCATAACCAAACATCTTAAAAATAATCTCACCGCAAAATCTTATCAACTATAACGATCCAACTAATACACATAATATTAGATATAATAATTTTAACTTGAAACTTCTATAAAAAAAACCCTTAAACAATTTCTTCTCCAAAATATTTGTTCCAAGAGAAATACCTACTAAAAAATTCCAACAATAACAATTACATCAAATTTACCTTCAAACATAACATTAATCTAAATCAATTATTAACAAAAATAATTCAAAATACAAACAAAATTTACCTTGAATCTTTGAATAATACTTTTCTACTAAAAATTCTTCTCCACAATATCTTCTTTCTAATTGTCAATTATTTTACTCAAAACCCTAAACTAAACACTCTATTTATAGGAATAATCTGCTTGCCTGAATAACCGTGCTCGTTGCTCGTTGCTCGTATCATTGTAACAGTTGAAATCCGATGGTTAAAATACAACAATTACAACTAAAAAAATTAATCGAAATTCATCATATCAGCATGATGAGTTTCAATTAAATATGTGATTTCAATTTCAGTCTAATAAATAATAATAAACAAAAAAATATATTTTTAATGAACTCGCTAGACCAACCTTACGAGTTCACTGTAAGGGTGCTAGGCAGATAAATATTTTTACATGGGTTTCAGAAAGATAATTAAAAAATAATGGTGATATTTGTGTAAAAAAGCCTTATATTTTTGTAAAAGGATTTGGAATGTGGTGAAGGATGATCTTGTGTAGATGATGGAGGAATTTTTTTCAAGTGGGCAAATGACATAGATATTATGTCATCATTTATTGCACTTATCCCTAAAGTGAACTGTTTGAATAATGTTTTAGACTTTGGGTCGATAAACATTGTAAGTAGAGGTGAGCATTCGATCGAGTCGATTCAAAAAGTTTTGAGTTAGTAGAGTTGAAGAGTCTTATCCTATAACTTAAACTTTATTTGAAATTTTTTCGAGTCAAGTTTATGAAATTGAGTCAGTCAAGTTGTTCAAGTTTTTGTTCAATTTAATTGAAAACATTTATAATGTTATGGTACTAATTAGTTTCAATTTAAACGGTTTTATAACCATATACATTACACACATATATTTCTTCATATTTTTCACATGTGATATATGTAAATGATTTTTATTATTGATAAAATATAATCTTTACAATTGAAAATTATATATAGGATTACAAAGAGACTAAGATAAGGAAAGTCAAAGGTTACACAAGGTAAGGATAATTAAGGAAAGTCAAAGGTTTACACAAGGTAAAATTAGATTGAATAAGATTACTTAATCAAATCTAATCTTTATCTTTGATACTCCCCTGCAAGATAGAGGATCCATCGAAGACACTAATCTTGGACCGAAAATGAAGGAAGAGATTACATCCAAGCGGTTTGGCGAGAGTGTCTACAATTTGAGCTTTGTATGGGATTTGTTGAACAAGTAATGATCTCGCAGCAACTAAGTTATGACAAAGAAGTAATCAAGTGCACAATGCTTCATACGGAAATGAAAGACTGGATTTTTGCAAACATATGTGGCATTGAGATTGCCACAAAAGAGAGATGAAGGTTTTCTTAATGCCATGCCAATTTCCTGAAGTAGATGTTGAACCCAAAGTACTTCAGCAGTTGCATTTTCGAGGACACGGTATTTAACTTTTGTGAAGGAACGTGAGACAATTTTCTAATGAGCTGATTTCCATTAGATGAGATTAGAAAAAAGATATATAGTATATCCAGTAGTGGATCTAACGTCTATGGAGGATCCACCCCGGTCCGCATCTGCAAATACATTGATATGAAGTAAATATGCCAAGCGAAAAAGAATGCCATGGCATAATGTACCTTTTGGATAACACATGATACGTTTAGTTGGTGTACAATGTGCAAGTGAAGGACCATGCATGTATTGCGACAAATGATTCACGACAAAGGAAATGCCAGAATAAGTAAGTATGAGATACTAAAGAAGTCTAAGTATCACTGATAAGTCTAGTGTCGTGGATGGCTTAGAAGGAGGTAGTTTGTCAAAATAAGACACAGGTGTGGAATTTGCCTTGGTATTTTCCTTATGAAACTGAGTCAAGATGTCTGAGATGCATTGCGACTAGGATAAAAACAAACTGGTCAGAGTAGAAATAACCTCAATGCCAAGGAAGTGGCTGGGCAAGCCCATATCCTTTAAAGCAAACCTTGTAGATAACAAGTTGGTGATGTGAGCAATGAATCCATTAATATTATTAGTAAGCACAATATCATCCATATATACTAGAAAATACATAACAACTCCATTTGCATTATAAATGAAGAGTGATGTATCGATCTTTGATTTTTTGAAACCAAATTGAAGGAGAAATTTAGAGAGTTCAATATACCATGCCCCGGTTCCTGCTTTAGTCCATATAAGGCCTTACGTAACCGACAAAAATGAGTTGGTTTTGTAGAGTCAACATATCCTTGAGGTTGTTCAAGATGGACTTCCTCAAGTAAATTTTCATTTAAGAAGACATTATTAATATCAAGCTGCTTGAGAATACCCATTCACTACTAATATGGCTTTGTATCAAACAACGAAGCCATTAGGATGACGTTTCACACAGACGACCATTTGCACTCTTCGGTAGATTGCTTAGACCGTGGAACAAGATCTCACGTATGGTTGTGCATCAATGCAGTAAACTCATCTTCCATGGCTTTTCTCCATAACAGATATTTGAGAGCTTGAGTAACAGTCTTCGGCTCTAATGTGGACGAAAAAAAGATGATATCTAGTAGTATTAGAAAATGAAGTACCAAAGTACCTTGGATTTTTTCAGCAAATGTGTGGTTGTTGAGAATCCTTCAGTGGCAATTCAGTTGAGACATCTTGTTGTGGTAGATTAGCCAAGAGAGCTGGTGTAGCAATTGGATCATCATGCTGTCGTTGTATGTTAGGCAAGAAAGTTAGAACTGCAGTTGGTTCATCATTTTGCCGTTGCATAGCAGTCAAAAGAGGTGTGGAAAGTGATGTTGATGCAACATGTAACAATATTGATGGAGGATATTGTGGCATAGTGGGTGAACATCATGTAGAAAATGGAAGATATGAGGGACAAACGGAATATGATGAGAGACATAGATTCTATTGGCGTCAAGCTCCAAGTATTTATAAGCATGCCACAACATAAACTATCCAAGGAAAACCCAGTCAAAAGATTATGGCTCAAGTTTATGATTCGTGTATGGTCGTAGCCAAGGAAATCACAAGCATCCGAATGGTTGAAGTTTTTCATAGTTCGATGCTTGTTGGTAAAGTAAGGAGAACGATGACACATTATCTAATATCGGTGTAGGCATTCAGTTGATGAGATAAACAATCTTCTGAAAAGCATGGAGCTAATATATTGTTGGAAGAAATGAAAAGTGTAGTAGAGAAATATCAAACGCCACTATGTGGCGATGTTGTCATTCAGTAGTCTCGTTGTGTTCACGTGTATGAGGCGACAAGTTGAAGTGTAAAATACCATGAAAATTTAGAATGTGAAAAAACTAACAAACTCACCTTCATTATAATAGAATAGAGACACAATTTCCTAGTTGAAAAAGCGCTCAACAAGCCTCTTAATTTGTGGAAATATCACCGCAACATTAGATATCTTCTTTATTGGGTAAAGCCAAGTATACTTGGTGAAGTGATCAATAAACATTGCATAATAAGAATATTCATCATATGACATGTGTTTAGTTCTTAAAACATCAGAATAAAGTAGCTCAAAAGGGCGAGAGATTGACATAGTATTTTGACCAAACGACAATTTATGGCTCTGATTAATATGACATGAAGAACAATAAAATTCTTTCAAGCTTGTCGGGTCATAAGATATATTAACATTGTGTAATATTGAAGCTAAGACTTTATTTGAGAGATGACCAAACTTGTGATGTAGTTGATGCACAGACAAGCAATCGATTGAATTGACTTAAGGAAGAAAAGATCGTAGAGCATAGTAGACACCACCAATTTTATTGCACTAAAGAAAAGGAGTTCTTATAGGTTTATCCTTAACCAAAAAATGAGAGTAAAGGAATTCAATAGATACATGATTAGTCTGAAATAATTTAGAAACCGATATCAAGTTTGTATATGACTGAGGAACACATAAGACACTTGTGAGGGAAAGAGGCTTAGCAGCCATGGTACCTACGCATCGACCAATGTGAGATATAGGTAGAGATTTAGCATTACCCAAGAGAACTTTATCGGAGCCATAATAGGAGAAAAGATCCTGGAGTAACTTAGTGGTCACCATGGTGTGATGTAAGGCACCACTATCAAACACACAAGGAGCATGATCGGATGATGCCTAAGCAACAACGACATCAACAACTATTGGTCAATGACGTGATGCTTATAAAAGTTATTCTTGTGAAGAAATCGAGCATGCTTACGACAATCATGAACAATATACTTTGGTAAATTATAGAATTTGCACACAATACCTTGTCATCTTGAATGACTAGATTCGGTAACAGGGTATGACTACCACCAAAAGTCGAATGACCAGAACAACCACTCTTCCCTCGAGGGCGATTAGTTGAATAACCACGATTTGGACTAGCTCGCTATGCATGATTTGCCATGTAAAAAATATGGATTGTTCAGATTCCTAGAGAATACACTCTTGCTCAATTAAGATCTCAAACAACTCAAGCATTATTTTATGTGTGTTACATACACATAGGGAAGCAATTATAGGGCGTTAAGATCGTATAATTGATTGATGATAGAAATCAACAAACTTGTATAAAAAACAGGATAGTTTGCCAAGGCAAGATTTGAGGTAATATCTTGCATGTCTTTCATGTAGTCAGAGAAAGACCTGGAACAACGCGGATTACAAGCCAGTTTGGATTTTAGAGCAAGAATACGTCCAAGAGATGCACGGCATAGCTTACAACTAGAGTATCCCATTCAATTTTAGTGGTGACAGCTGATGCAATGAGGGGTTAAACTAGATCATCACAATTGCCAAGAAAAGCACTGATAAGTATTTGATCCTGGCGATACCATTGCAAATATTCAGGACTGGCAAGTTTTGTCGTGGCATTGGTAAACTAAGATGGGGAAGACCGTGATCCATCAATATAATTTATTATCCAAAAACTAATGAGAGTGGCCTCCACTTGTCGATGTAAAACATGAAAGTTGGTGGACGTGAATTTGATTGGAAAGTTGGTTGGTGCATTGAGATGCAAAAGACTGTTGGAAGTAGAAGACGAAGCCATGAAAGGATATATGGTTTGAAGAAGTGAGGAAGAGAAAAAAATTGAGTAGATAAATTCTAATTGGCTCTAATTACCATGTAAGTGATTGGTATTATTGATAAAATATAATCTTTACAATTGAGAAGGCAAGGTAAGGATAGTTAAAGGATATGTCAAGAAGAATTAATAGACTCGAATCGAACCTGAAAATTGATCCACTAATTACTAAAAATTTTGAGTTATGCGAAATTTCATTTTATAACTCAAACTTTATTTGGAATTTTTTTCGAGCTGAGTCCAGATGAGTTGAGTATTTTTCACATTGAGTTGAATAATTTGGTTTTTACGAGTCGATTTTTGTCCATCCTTACTTGTAAGTTCCATATATAAGGTATCGACAATTATTTTATTGAGGCTTAAGGGAAACTTTTGCCTATATAGTAATCGCAAATCAACAATGTTGTCCCAACTTTTTAATTGCATGAATTTAGCCCTCGATCTCTTGAAATGTATCAACCTCACCCTTTGATTTTCATTAACTGGCAAAGCTGTTAATTTTTTTTATCTAGTCGTTATCTGCTTATACATCAGTCGTTATCGCCAACTGAGATATGACACTCTTGACCAAAGATTTCTTTACATTTCTCTCAAAGATAAAAAATATTTTCACATGTGTTTTATCAATATTGAATATCTTTTAAGATTTTGTGTATATATGTTAATTTATATATAAATTTTTCATATTTTAGTATATCCCCTCCTGATAAAATTTGATTCCAGGATTCTTTATCTTAAAAACTTCATTCAAATTTTCAAAAAAAATATTTCTTTAAAATAGTGTCGTGACCATTTTTAAACCGTAGTGTGAAAATAGCATGACGATTTATTTTGCAAAATAATATTTTGACCCATTTTAATCAGGTCTTTCATTTAATTAACTAAGAAAATTTAATTTTCCTTCTTATTTAATCTTAAAAAACATTTGGAGTCGCTACCAGTAAATTTGGTAGACCGGACACCATAAAAACAACAAGAGATTCGTTTCTTTAAAATTTGAGTTCGGGAGTCGGTTACGTGTGGGGAAGGATTAGAACCCCACAAACGCCCGTTATTAGTACCTTTTAATTTTACGTGGCATTTTGGCATTTTAAGAATAATAATTTGAATTTAATTTACCCATAATTATTAAATGGATTTAAATTCTAAATGGAGATATCCTTTTATAAAGAAATATATTTTTGGAAAGAACATGAAATTAGAAGCACCCAATTGCTTTAGGGCACCTCGATTCATATTCAAAAATATATACCAACATAAAAGGTTTGAATGCATGACAGGTTATTGTCTTGTCGATTTTAAATTTTAACTTAAAAGGCTCTAATTGATTGAATTGTTTAAAAAAACTATGAATATTATTAAATTTAGGGTGTTTATGAAATAACACCCAATTGCTAGAGTACTACTCATATTGAAACCCTAATTTGATTAGTGAATCTAATTAATTAAGTACTAGTCCTTATTAAAGTTTTGATTTAATTAACTAGGTTAATTTCATATTCTAAGTTAAGATGAGTATCAAATGTTTTACTTAAAATCCCTCTTGAATAACATCTCATTTGCAATGAGACACTATTCAAATTGGAACTTAAAAGTTTCCCTTTTAATACTCATTTATTTACTACAATGATCTCACCTATTTTTATTATATAATTCTTAATTAAAGGACTTAGTATCTAAGGCTCTAATAATTATATTTATGTGAATCACAAGGTCTAACAAATAAACTATATGCTAGTTTTTAATCATACATTCAATTATATAATCTAATCATAATTGAAATTAAATTAACGATTGAAATAAGGGTTAAATTGAATGATTATCAAAACTGAAGAACCAGATTACAAAGAAAAAGTGACTAAATTGAACTTTATTGAAAATGAAGTGCCAAATTACAAAGCTGAAGGAAGAAGGGAGCAGGTTGCTACTGGGATGCGCGGGCCGAGCATGGGGGTTCGCGGGCCTCTAGGCCCGAACCCTATTGCCTATTTAAAGGCACATTCAGTACCTCCCTTTTCTTGTTTTTCATTTTTTTGGATTTTGCCCTCTCTCTATATTCGTTTTCTCTCTCCCTCGCTCTCAGCAAACATAGTTTACCCAGATAAACACAACAAAATGGATCAAATGACCCTTATTTAAAATGATGTTCATCCAAGTTCATCAAGAACCGGATGAACACTATATACAATGACGAAACTTTGCCATCCACGCCGCCGTTAGATCTTCATCTACTGAACTTTGACCACCATTACTTATTCGCCGGCTGCCATAGGCGAACACCGATCATCCTTAACCTCACTCCGACAACTGTGAAGCAATTTTGACCGCCGTGCTCCATCACACTTGAACCCTAAAACTTCCAATTTTCCCTAATTTTAAATTCTAAAACCTAATCTAACCCTAATCCAACAGGACACCCAACCTCCTCGGCCTAGATCTACCCATACCGCACTCATTTTCGACTCCGACAACCTCTAACTCTCTCAGACCATCGTGGATAACCACACATCACACTTGCACTTTTCTTTTCTATTTTTATACTCAAACTAACATTTATCTTCATTTTTACAGGGATTAAAGACGTGAAAAGAATATACCTTTATGATGGCGACCATGGTGGTTCCGGTGACTGGTTCGGCGTTTGATCACCTTCTCTAGAAGCTCTTTTGTTTCTCGGCATCTGTTTAGTTGCTCAGGCGATTTGACTATCGTGTCGGCTCAACTACCGAGGGAGTAAGCTTTTCTCTCTCCATTATTATCTATTAGTTTATTTATTTTTTAATAATTAGTATTAATGATAGCCATTAATTCCCTGGCATACTCTCTCTCCTCCTATTTATAGGATAGTGGAGGATGACGCAATTGGTGATGTCATGGAGCTGATATCAGCAGAGAAGAAAACCATGATTCATGGAAACCAGTCTGAGCCAATGGGTGTCTGCCATGTGGCGGTTTTAGGTGGGAAAACTAAATATTTGGTTTTGTTGGGTATCATAATGGGTGGGAAAGATTATAACATATGTAATTGGGCTTAAATTGGGTTTTATATGTATTTGGACACTTGTATTGGACATTATTTTTGGATATGGAATATCTTTTTGGGTTTATTTATTTATGCTAACTATTTATTTATTTATATATACCTATACCCGAGTAAAATTAGAGTATTACAACTGCCCCTCTTTGTCCATTGCTATGGAACAGGATTTGGGCAAAGACTCTAAAGACCTAGATTTTGCCCGAACCTTCTGGCTTCCATCTGAGCTGCAAGTTCTTCCTATTATAAACTTTCACTCTTTTATTCTTAAGAAAGCTTGAACAAGTTCTTCTTATTATGAACTTCCCAATTTTTCTACCAAAGCTGACTGCGAAATTTGAACTAGTTCTTCTCATGAACCCGCTCATTCTTCTTGACAATGCTGATCCTTTTTCTCTTTAGCGATGATGAACTGGCGAGCTCTTCTTATTTAGAACTCTGTATTCTTTTCTAGTCAAACTCTTTTTATTGGGAGCTTCAGATTCTTTGCTTGACGAATCTCTTCACATTATGAGCTCTATCTTTGCTGGGAGAACTCTTCAATTTAGGATCTCTATCTTTGTTGGGCAAACTCTCCACATTAGGAGTTTTGTCTTTCCTGGGCAAACTCTTCACATTAGGAGCTCTTCATTCTTTGCTAGGCGAGTACTTCTCATTAGGAACTCTATATTCTTTGCTAAGCGAACTCTTTTCAATAGGAGCTCCAGAATCGTCGCTAAGAATACTAATTCATTTCATCATCTGAGGAAAAGCTGAACCTGCAAGAAAGAAATATCTTTTGTTAATAAGGTTTCTTCCTGAAGTAAAATGAAATTTCTTAATTTTAGCTTGAAGCCTTGAGCTCTTTAGAGTCACTACTTTTTCTGCCTAAAGCGTCTTGATATTTCAATCTGAAGCTTGCATGAACTCTTTTGTTCCTCTTCCTCTTTTGTTGATCAACCTCTTTATGTGCTTGCAATGATCACATTCTTTCTGTTCTATGCAGACAATAAGAAAATCTTTGTTGAGATCTGCCTCTTCAAATGGATTGAAATCCTTATTGAGATCCGCCTCTTTAAATGGATTGAAATCTTTATTGAGATATGCTTATTCAAATGGATTGAAACCTTTTATAGTCTTTGCTGGATCTACTTCTTCAATCTCAAAGTTGTAAACTGAAATTTTGCTTGTTCCTCGTTGATTCTTGTAAATTCCACTTGGATGGGCTCTGATCTTCATTGCTTCTTTATTAAGCTTTCTGCTTCTGTCACAACAGTACCTCACCTCTTAAGATCTTTTTTAATCAAATCTAGTTTTGCTTGATCTTCACGAGTTTGGTCCAAAACTCCTGTTGTTTTCATGCCTCGACAAAATTTGCCCCAAAATCTTGTTATTGTGCTCTTATTCCTCTAGAGCAAATATTGACTTCTTCATTGATCAAATTCTTTTTAGGATCTTCATGCTTCCTTTTCTATTCTGATATGCACTCTTATGCACAATGATGCCCACTAATCTCTTTGTTTCTGGCTCTGAAATGTAGAATTTTCCCACATTTCATCATTTAGGCTGAACAAATGTTTCATGTCCCTAAACTTTCTGATATATGCATTCTTTTCCTTGATATGTTGACGAAAAATGGAGCACCTACGAGCTTCTCTCTTCTATAATGTTAACCCAACCCTTTGTAAATATATTTGAGAAACTGAGTTTGTAACCCTTTCGACTCGGTCTAGTCGACAGATCAAACCGAACGAGTCACACGAGGAATATTGAAGTAAACTAGGAAGGTTTACCACAATAAACAACCCTTTTTATTTCTTTTCTAGATGCATTATTATTAACCTAAGTGTACATATTGGCAGCGGGTGAAATTACAACTCAATCGGGCGTTTATTTACCATCTAATTGCACCGATTTGCAATTAGGGACCGATTTGAAAATCTGAAAAATTACAAGGGCTTATTGACGAATTAAATTTAGCAATATTCAATTAGTAAAGTTTCACACTCACATGTCAAATTCCAACTCAATTTGATCATCTAAACTCATTCAATTGCATACATAACTTATAGGGACTAAAACGTAACAAATTAGAAACTTCAAAAGATTCCAATTAACCAACTTACCTATCACTGTATCGATACACCAAGTACCGTATCGGTACGGTCTTGATGGGTTTTAAATTCTGGATTCCAATAGCACAATATCGTATCAATACGGCCCCGTGTACCGATACGCCGAACTATTTTCTTCTTAGATCGTATCTATAAGGATCTCCCCGTACCGATACGCTAAGCCAGATTTGGCCTACTCATAACGATACGGTACCCCGCTTACCGATACGCATGGGCCTGAAATGCTCATTTTTGCTGGTTTAACATACAAATAAGCTAAGGAAACTACTTAATCATGTTTCTAAGACATTAGCAACATAAACAAGGATCGATCCTCAACCAAAAACACTAGAAACATCAACCATACATGTTATCCTGCATCAAAAGGAAACTATAAGCATACAACCTATGAACCAAGCCCAACGAGGTACCAAAAAAACATACCAAGGCATAAACCAAATATAACAGACCATTTACAAGACCAAAACAACAATATAAACTTGCTCAAACAGGGAGTTCAACAACATCTCCCAAAACCATAAGGAATCCCCCTTTGCCTTTATTAAACATAGTCTACTTTGGAAACATACGTTCGTATAAAAAGTCCTTGGATCACCTTCACTTGCTTGTTGCCTCCGAACCTTTAATTCTCTGCATTGATGGACAAAGAGAGTGTAAGCATACTAAGCTTAGTGAGGAGTGCTAAAAAACAACACACCCTCAATGCATTTTAAAACTAGTTTCTATACCACATTGAAATCACTTTTCAATGCATGATTAATTCACCATTTAAAAACATCATGCCTTCAAAACCATGAACTTTAACCATTCAAAATCCAGCATATTAAACCATATGCAACATGTATCATTAAACCAACAACAATTCACATTGCTAACTCAATTTAAGCCTTCCCATGCATAACATACCATATGCAAAGCTTAAAGAGTAAACATTTATAAATCCATTATACAACACATGATACATTAACAATTATATTGGCTCACAAGTGATCATCAACAAGTTCTATTTACAAAACACAACATCAGATACATGGATTCACAAGTGTTCTCCCAACACTTCATACATTCTCACCGGCAACACAAGGTTCACACACAGGAGTTTTCGGTACGCAACATAAACCCCTCAACCATTGTGGCACCCGTGGTGGATATTTGGTGCGCCATATAAACCCCTCAACACCACTCATTGATAGATGTATAACCCCACTAACGAGAGTATTTGGTACCATAAACCTCTCAATCATTAGGGTACTTTGACAGAGTATTCGGTACACCATATAAACCCCTCTACGTCCAAGTTGACTTATTTTACAGTGCACTCAATCCTATAGCCGGCTAACTATATCTGATTACATTTTAAAATCATTTCAATACCATCACTTGCCAATATAATTTACAATTAGCCATGAACCTCATTGTTTTTAAAGCAATTTACCAAAACATACCCAAGCATCAAACCATGCTTTCACAAGTATAAATCATACTTACTAGGATCATTCACCAATGCATCCATCATCAATACTTTATCAAAAACAGTAGACATCATATTTGAAATCATGCTTCAACAATGGAAATCATGTAAATCAAAATAAGTGCATAAACATTTCGTAAAACAAGCACGACCGAGAGAGAAATCCTTATACTTACTTCCGAGTTTAAATTAGCATATCAAGCATAATTTAAACCCCCTTAAACCACTTTTTAAAACTATTCCAAATTTAGAAAACACATTTTCAATCACCGACACACGAAACCTCGATTTTCCGACACGCAATCAATCGTCCAGAGCCTCCAAAGCTTCACCGGTAGCTTCTGAAATGTTTTCCTCTATTTTAACCACATTATAACAGAGGATTAATGCATCATAATGCATTCAAAACCCCAGCAACCGATTCCTCAACATTGCATTGCTTAAAATCATCAAAACACTTATCCGAAACAACCGAAATAACTTCGGTTCATGTCCAAAACATAACCCAGCCAAAACCTAACACTTCCAAACATCAATTAACATCCAAAACATTTTTACTTCAACCTTATACCTCCCGCAATCATCTAACACCCACAACACCTCAAAAACTCATAACTAGCAACTCAAAAAATTAGAGATTCATTTGATTTCAGGATTCTATTGATAAAACCAATCCATTATCATCATAAGACACAAAAATCTTGATATAACCTCATCATAAACTATAAGAAAAACAAATCTAAAATGAAAATGTCATAATTACCTCAATGAAATCTCAATTAAACCATTTCTCTTCTATTAAATCTACAAGACTAATTAGAAATCATTTGTAAAAGATTAAGAACTTGGGAATTTCAATAAAGAACCATCATTAAAGGAGAAGAGCAAACCTCACCTCCAAAGATTGAAAACTCTCTCAATTTGATGATTTTTACGCTAAAGAAACAAAGGAAATCAATGAAATTTTGAGGAAACAAGTTGAGAAATCTATTAGAAATCATTAGCTTAAGAAGACAAGATCATTACCTAAAATCTTTGCTGAGAAAATAGATGTTTGGCTGAAGAGATTTTGTGAGAAACTCAAGAGAGAAAAGTTACGTCAAATTTTGTTTTTAGGAAATAACTACCATCCTTTTAATAAATCCTCTTCAATCATTTAATTAAAACACTTTAAAACTACTCAAATTAATAGAGAAATCTGATAAATACATTTAGGCTTAATAGCTCCTTAGAGATTCTAAGTTTTAACCCTTTTACAAAACGGCCACTAAAAATAGTTTTCTCTTTTTACATTTTGGTCACTAACCCGAAATGTCCAATTTCCAAATCTTATTTTTCGAAATTGACTTTACCAAAAAACAATATATATTTAATAATGATTTTAGAGCATTTTTCTATATTTTTATCCCTTGTAAAAATATACGATCCTGAAATTGACTCGAATCTCTAACTCAATCCACCGAACCGTCTAATATAACCCTCAAAACCACTAGGCCCAAAACCGGGGCGTTACAACTCTCTCCCACTTAGGAAATTTCATCCTTGAAATTTTTACCTAATGGAAAAAGGTAAGGAAACTGATTCTTCATGTCATCCTTCTTTTTCCACGTGGCTTCCTCAACTCTCTCCCACTATGTTTTTCAAGATGTTAGCTAGTTTTGTTCAAGCTTTTAACTGGCATGTGTGTTTGAGGTTTCTTCATTGTCGGCTGCTGGTTTTCAATTAGTTTCGCTTTGCTCTTTATTCTTTTTCTTTCCCTGATGTCTTTTAGCACTCGACTTTCAGGTATTTCAATTGTATTGGCTCTAATCAAGTGACTACCTCTTGGGTTACAAATCTTAATGGATTGACCATCAGTGTCGACCTCCAAAATCCCCTAGTTCATAAAGTTTTGAACTTATCACTTGAAAGTGTAACAATCCTTAATGTCATGATCATGAACTTCGCTATGATACTCACAGCTATTCCCGATGTTGTAACAACTCAGATGATATGGCTTTGAAGATTTGACATGATGCAACGAAGCTTCAAGCAACTTGAAGTACAACTCAAGATAGGAAATATGAATGAGATTCACTTTAAGTTTTTTGATTTTCCATCGACAAGAGCACCATGAGCATCTGACTTTGAGTTATTCTTCAGTAAAGGAAACTTTGAGAAAGTGGATGTCCGAACATTACTCTGATTCTGGTAAACCCTGAACTGTAGCGGATTACTCCCAAAGCAGGCTATAAATTCTACCCCTTCTCTTTTATCTTGATTCTTCTAGCAAATAATGGTCTTTTATGGAATCGGGGTTCTCTGTTCTCAAAACATAAATGTCCATTCCTGATGAGGCCACTGACTATGTTTTTCAAAAACATATAATCTTCAACAGAGTGACTGGAATCTCCACAATAATAACCGCAAGCATTTTTTATGCCATAGAAAAACTTATAAAACTTCGGTGGAACCGTCATCAACAAGTGATTCTGTACAAGGTATGACAATAGATCTGAATATGGCATTGTGATAGGAATAATCATCTCTTTTTTCTTGCTAAACCATTCAACCTCATTGTCTTCTGTTTTTGTGCTTGTTGCCCCTCTTTTCCTTGAAGGAGGCAATTCCATTGTGAGAAAATTTCTGACATCAATTGAATCCTTGGCTTTCATGACTTCGGAGAAATATTCTGGAAATGTATGTGGTTTTGTAACTTTGCTGGAATCATCTTGTTCTTTAATAGTCTTATAACCTTTGAACAATACAGGTCTGGAGCAAACATCAAAATTCTGGCTTTTACTCGGTCCTCTTGTCTTTTTATTTGATGACATCCATTTTGGCCCTGTCAAATCCCTAACTGTACTACTCCAAACCTTTTTCAGAACTGATCCTTCAGGTTGAACCCTTGTGTGAGATAAGTTTTCATCTTGATCACCAATGTTAGTATTTCTAACTGGAACTTTTTCCTTCCCGGCCTTCTTGATTCCAAGCAATGTGGTTGCTCGAGTTACCACCTTATTCTGGGACCAATCAATTCTTTGCTCTATGCTACCCAAGCGCTCCTCAACAACTTTCTGAGATTGCCTCACCCTAACAAGCCTATTACCCATGTTTCTCAAAATATTAGTTTTCAGCTTTCATACTATTATCTAAAAAATAATGCAATATTATTTAAACAAAATGAAATGTTATTTAAAAAATGATGTTGTTTGAAAAAAAATCGATGATTTTTTTCTAAAATGCAATATTTAAACAATACAATGGACGAATGCACGAGGTATCGATTTCAATGACTTGTCTTTAGAGCAACATTTATTAGACAAAAGGTCAAATACACGAAAATGACAATTTGATTACATAAAGTAGCTAGCCCTTATCCCTAGGTTAATCACTTCATTCAGCCTCCGGGTCAATATCTTTCCTAGCTTAAAGTTGATGTCAAGGTGCTATTATAGGTTCATGGCTTCAATGGATAAAATCTGCACAAATCGAGTGACTCCCTACGCATGGCTTTTGAAGTTGATCATTTCATGATTCTACCTTTTGATAGTCTGCATAGCTACCTCAAACTTGCCTTTCAGTACATTGACCTCCATTTATAGTGCCCCTTCCAAAACTTGCAAACGAGTCTTTCAAATATCGTATGATGCTTTCTAATTATGTCACATTTTTTCCTTGCTCTTCACTTGCTAAAGATTGACTTTTCCTCATTATCATATCCTTTCAATAGCTATCTCCAACTGTGAAACTTGTGATGACAATTTTGAATTCAAAGCTTGCTCTTCCTCCAATTTCTATTTGGTCCAGCTGTTTGAATTCGTTAATTCTTGAATCTTCTTCCTCGTTGCCCTTTCAATGTCTTTACACAACATCTCGTAACTGCTTGCATCCTAACATATCTATCCTCTACATACAGCCCCTTTCTTCGACTGAGTTTTCTCTGATCGGGCCCACACCGTCGTATTGCCTTCTCCTTGTTTGTCAAACCCATTGGCCATTATAAACACTGCCTAACTTGACTGATCCTTGAGTTGATACCTCTAATGAATGCCAAAATGATGCCAGATATATAAAAAGACGACAACTAAGGAAAACAAAATAAACAGTGTCGGTATGGTAAAATAATATTGAAGACAAAAATTAAAATTGATACAATAAAGCAGTTTATCGAGCAAAGAGAATAACCGAAGAAGCGAATTTAAATCGGCAACACTTGCCCTAGGTTCTTGTCTGGCTCTAGTGGGATAGGTTTCTAGCTTGTAGCATGTGGTTTGTGTTCCAGACTCTAGGTACCCAAACTGTCGTTATTGTCTACTGAGACAGCAAGACATCGATTCGGGAGTATCCGACCCCTTATACCGAAGGGGTGTACCTCATGTTGTATAAGGTTGGTATACAGGAAGAAAAACACAGTTCTGAACTCAGAGGTGGAGAGCCTCACGTCGGATCATGTTTCGCTCCCACTTAAGGGTAAAAAGCCCGGGCAGAAGGCTTATGCATGAATCATATATATATCACACATAAAAGCTACCTCCATTATTCTAAAAAATCCTTCCAATAATTATTGGAGAAATTAAATTCAAATTGCCATTCTAAATGCCAAAATGCCACGTAAAATTAATTAATTAGGCCTGACTCTCGAATTCAATCCCCGGCAGAGTCGCCAAGGTGTCGTGACCTTTTTTAAACCGTGGTGTCAAAATAGTATGACGATTGATTTTGCTAAATAAGGTTTTGACCCATTTTAATTCATTTTATCTTGAAAATTTAGTTTTCTTATTAAATTAGATTTTCATTTAATTAACTATGAAAATTTAATTTTCCTTTTTATTTAATCTTAAAAAACATTTGGAGTCGCCACCGGTCACTTTGGTAGACCGGACACCATAAAAACAACCAGAGATTCGTTTCTTTAAAATTTGGGTTTGGGAGCCGGTTACGTGTGGAGAAGGATTAGCACCCCCACAAACGCCCGTTATCGGTACCTTTTAATTTTACGTGGCATTTTGACATTTTAAGAATAATAATTCGAATTTAATTTAACAATAATTATTAAATGGATTTAAATTTCAAATGGAGATATCCTTTTATAAGGAAATATATTTTTTGAACGAACATGAAATTAGAAGCACCCAATTTCTTTAGGGCACTTCGATTCATATTCAAAAATATATCCCAACATAAAAGGTTTGAATGCATGACCGGTTATTGTCTTGTCGATTTTAAGTTTTAACTTAAAAGGCTCTAATTGATTGAATTGTTTTAAAAAAAACTCTGAATATTATTAAATTTAGGGTGTTTATGAAATACACCCAATTGCTTGAGCACTACTCATATTAAAACCCTAAATTGAACAGTATTCCTAATTTGATTAGTGAATCTAATTAATTAAGTACTATTCCTAATTAAAGCTTTAATTTAATTAGCTAGGTTAATTTCATATTCTAAGTTAAGATGAGTATCAAATGTTCTACTTAAAACCCCCTTGAATAACATCTCATTGCAATGAGACACTATTCAAATTAGAACTTAAAATTTTCCCCTTTAATACACATTTATTTAATACAATGATCTCACCTATTTTAATTATTTAATTCTTAATTAAATTAATTAAAGGACTTAGTATCTAAGGCTCTAACAATTATATTTATGTGAATTACATTGTCTAACAAATAAACTATATGCTAGTTTTTAATCATACATTCAATTATATAATCTAATCATAATTGAAATTAAATTAACAATTGAAATAGGGGTTAAATTGAATGATTATCAAAATTGAAGAACCCGATTACAAAGAAAAAGTGACTAAATTGAACTTTATTGAAAATGAAGTGCCAGATTACAAAGCTGAAGGAAGAAGGGCCTAGGCTGCGTCCGGGGTTTGCGGGCCGAGCATGGGGGTTCGTGGGCCTCTAGGACTGAACCCCATTGCCTATTTAAAGGCACATTCAGCAACTCCCTTTTCGTGTTTTTATTTCTTGGATTTTGCCCTCTCTCTATACTCGATTTCTCTCCTTTTCTCTTAACAAACATAGTTTACCTAGACAAACATAGCAAAACAGATCAAATGACCCCTATTTAGCATGGTGTTCATTCGAGTTCATCAAAAATTGGATGAACACTATGAACACCAACCAAACTTTTCCATCCACACCACCGTTAGATCATCATCCACCGAACTTTTACCACCATTACTTGTTCGTCGACCGACACATGTGAACACCGGTCATCTCTTACCTCACTCTCGTAGCCATAAAACAATTTTTGACTGCCGTGCTCCGTCGCACTTGAACCCTAAAACTTCAAATTTTCCCTAATTCTCAACTATAAAACCTAATCTAGCCCTAATCCGACAAGATTCCCAACTTCCCTGGCCTAGATCTACACAAACTGCACTCATTTTTTGACTCCAACAACCTCTAACTTCTTCAACCGCCACGGATAACCACACATCACACATCACACTTGCACTTTTCTTTTCTGTTTTTATACTCAAACTAACATTTATCTTTATTTTTTGCAGGAATTTAAGACGTGAAAAGAATATACCTCTATGATGGCGGCAATGGTGGTTCCGGTGACTGCTCTATTGTTCGATCACTGTCTCTGGCAGCTCTTTTGTTTCCCAACGTCTGTTTAGCTACTCAAGCAATTCGGCTACTGTGCTAGCTCAACTACCGATGGAGTAAGCTTCTCTCTCTCCATTATTATCTATTAGTTTACTTATTTTTTTAATAATTAGTATTAATGATAGCCATTAATTCCCTGACATACTCTCTCTCCTCCTATTTATAAGATAGTGGAGGATGATGCAATTGGTGATGTCATAGAGCTGATATCAGCAGAGAAGAAAACCATGATCCATGTGAAATCGGTCTTAGCCAAGCGTTTAGGTAGTCAAACTGAATATTTAGTTTTGTTTGATATCTGAGTGGGTAAGAAATATTATAACATATGTAATTGGGCTTTAATTGGGTTTTTAGATATATCTGGACACTTGTATTGGACATTATTTTTTTGGATATGGACTATCTTTTTGGTTTTATTTATTTATGCTAACTATTTATTTATTTATTTATACCCATCCCGGGTAAAATTAGGGTATTACAACTGCACCTCTCTGCCCGTTGCTATGGAACATGAATAGGGCAAAGACTCTAAAGACCTAAATTTTGCCCGAACCTTCTGGCTGCCATCTGAGCTGCAAGTTCTTCCTATTATTAACTTTCACTCCTTTATTCTTAAGAATGCTTGAACAAGTTCTTCTTATTACGAACTTCCCAATCTTTCTACCAAAGCTGACTGC
This sequence comes from Hibiscus mutabilis, assembly GCA_019671005.1. NCBI lineage: Eukaryota > Viridiplantae > Streptophyta > Magnoliopsida > Malvales > Malvaceae > Hibiscus > Hibiscus mutabilis. Next base: position 54,357,716 of record CM033716.1, on the reverse strand, counting down.
GAAATTAGAACTAGTTCTTCTCATGAACTCGTTCACTCTTCTAGACAATGCTGATCCTTTTCTCTTCAGTGGTGATGAACTGGCGAGCTCTTCTTAGTTGGAACTCTATATTCTTTGCTAGTCGAACTCTTTTTATTGGGAGCTTTGGATTCTTTGCTCGACGAATCTCTTCACATTAGGAGCTCTATCTTTGCTGGGTGAACTCTTCACGTTAGGAGTTATGTCTTTGCTGGGCGAACTCTTCACATTAGGAGCTCTTCATTCTTTGCTAGTCGAGTTCTTCTCATTAGGAACTTTATATTTTTTTTCTAAGCGAACTCTTTTCAATAGGAGCTCTGGATTCTTCGTTAAGAATGTTGATTCATTTCATCCTCTGGGCAAAAACTAAACCTGCAAGAAAGAAATATCTTTTTTTAATAAGGTTTCTTCCTAGAGTAAAATGAAATTTCTTAATTTCAGCTTGAAGCCCTGAGATCTTTAGAGTCACTGCTTTTTCTGCCTAAAGCGTCTTGATCTTTCAATCCGAAGCTTGCATGGTCTCTTTTGTTCCTCTTCCTCTTATGTTGATCAACCTCTTTATGTGCTTGCAATGACCACCTTCTTTCTGTCCTTTGCAGACAATCAGAAAATCTTTGTTGAGATCCGCCTCTTCTAATGGATTGAAATCCTTATTCAGATCTGCATCTTTAAACCGATTGAAATCTTTATTGAGATCCGCTGCTTCAAACGGATTGAAATCTTTGCTAGTCTTTGCTGGATTTACTTCTTCAATATCAAATTTGTAAATTGAAATCTTGCTTGTTCCTGATCGATTCTTATAAATTCCACTTGGATGGGCTCTGATCTTCGTTGCTTCTTTATTAAGCTTTCTGCTTCTGTCACAACAGTACCTCACCTCTTAAGATTTTTTCTTATCAAATCTAGCTTTACTCGATCTTCCTGAGTTTGGTCCAAAACTCCTGTTGTTTTCATGCCTCGGCAAAATTTGCCCCAAATTCTTGTTATTGAGCTCTTATTCCTCTAGAGCAAATCTTGATTTCTTCAGTGATCAAATTCTTTATAGAAGAGGTGTGAATCATTTTATAATCATTCTTCAACAATTATTCATTGAGTCTGTCATACCACTTATACTTTGATTATTTTAATCCACCTAAACATTTAAGCAAATATGTCAGAACATAATATATTATAATTTTAAAGGTAAATTTCACGAATGGTCACTAAACTATGGTAAAATGTTCATTTTGGTCATCCAATTTTCAAAAGTTACAAAATGGTCATTAAACTTTGATTTTTTTGTTATAAAATGGTAACTAAGTCATTTATTGTAGTTAAGGGGTGATGTGGCAGTTATGAATGTTTTTATAAAAACACATTTAATCCTCCACATTTCACATCCAGTTAATTTAGTCCCGATTCAAAAAAATTAAATAAATATAAAATTTATTATTTACACAGTCTATTAAATTGGTCTTTATTTTAATTAAAAATAATTTAATAATATTTCTCTAATTAAATGGTGACATGTGTCACCGTCTAGTTGAAAGAAAATAAATGGAAGAAAATTTTCCTCGTTAGTTATTTTTTCGGTTTCGTTCGGAGCACTTGCCCCAACTCTATGATCATATTGATTATTTTACTTTTTTCCTTTTACAAGATTTTTATCTTTAGAATCTATTCAACTATCATATTTTAGACATGGATTAAATTCATTTTCGCTAACATGCTATCCTTCTCATATATCAATTCAAATTTAGAGCATTTTTAACTTGTATATGAGATTTTACTACTTCCATTAGTTGTGTAAGTACATTTGAAAATTGACTTCTAATTAAATTAACCCCTAAAATTCTGGTTCATATTACTATGTACCAGGATCTAAATAATTAATTTAACTTCTTCGTCCAAATGATTATTTTCTTCTCATTATGTTGGGAAAACTATATAACAGTTGAATCTCTAATTAATGTTCAGGATGTTCAATAATAAAAGAAGACTTGTACACACATATATTTTCAACCTTCATCAAATACTCGTTTTTTGTATTATGTTGGAACAATTTAAATATATATTTCACATTCAGAAAATTTAAAATAGGAAATATTTGAATCTCGACCAAAAGCTAATTATAATGAGTATTTAGGTTTGATGTGTACAAGTTAGACCTGGCAAACTTGACACGAGAACCGAAAATCGAACTGATTTACCAGAATCGAGACCCGATATGTGTCCGAACAAGATGACCCAAATGTGATCCGAAACCCGAAATGAACCGAACCGAAATCAAAACCAATCCGAATTCTAGAAGAACCGATATTGACCCGTAACCGATTTGACCCAAACCGATTTGACACGAACCGAAAGTAACTCGAAATTAATTTGCTCAAAACCGATCTAAACCTAACGTCAACCCGATTTTAACCCGAAATAATATATGTTTTTATTATATTTTTGTATTATAATAGTACTAGTTAATCACTACATTTGATAAAAAGTAGGTGGGAAAAGTAAAATCCTAATATACATATTCTAGTCAAATTTGATAATATATATACACATATACTCGAGTCAAATTTTTAGGTAATATTTTAAAATGCTCATCATATGTGCAATTATGGTCTAAGGATTGATTCCATGCCCATAAAATTATCTCTCTTTTTTTTACGTGTATTTTGAAAATATAAAAAAATTCTATCGTACTAAAAATCAGCATCGAATATAAAATTTTAAAAATATAGTTATAGGATTGGATCGGGATTCGTTAGGTTCAGGTTAAATGATTAATACCAATGATGGTTGATTTTGAAACATTGAATTATTGTAACTAAACCTAAATGATAATATTAACAAATAAAAAGACATGTTTTTACAAGAATATATGATTAATTCTTTATATAATATACACGATTAGATTCACACCCAAGTCCAACTCAAAACGAATTGGCCCAAAAAATTTAAAGATTGACCCGATCCGAACGACTTGATATCGACCCGACTCGAAAATATCCGATCCGATATTGACCCGACCCAAAAACAACCGATCCGATATTGACCCGAATCACTGGTCCAATACCCGAATCATCATAGAACCGAACTAAAATTTGAACTAGACCCGAACCGATCCGAATCTAAACCGAATACAGACAAACCTGAAACGAACCGAACCGAATTGAACGACCCGTTTGCCACCTCTAGTACAAGTGCTGTTACCTGTGAAATACCATATAGATACAATAAGTTTTGGTTTCATTATTTAGCTATTAACAAGAGAATTTTAATTAACAATAGGATGACAACGGGGAGGGTTTTTGGCGCCTCGTCCCGACCTGAAATATAATAACCTCCGCCCGACCCTACCCCACCCTGGGAAATAATATATTTTTACCCGTCTCAAGTTTTGAAATGCAAACTTGTCCTCAATCTGATCCGACCCGAGTTTTTCATATTTTCTTGTCTTTTCCCATCAATTCCAAATTTTCTCACCAACCAAACAAGGTGAGAAAATCTGAGATATCTCTAAAAAACAATAACATGAAATAAAATAACTATAAAAACATAGTACTTTTTTCTCATATTTATTGCTGAATAATATTTTTTTTCTCCTGAAAAATCTCTCAGTACTAGAATGCAAAATAATAAAAAACGTACCCAGAATACATTATCATAATAAGAAAAATAGCATGGAAAAAATATCTAAATAATTATTTTAACATCAACGAAATAATAATGAAGGGTATTGTGTTCACGCTTGAATGATTAATGAAGAAAAAAATATAAATGAAAACTAGAAGAAACAAAAAGAAGAAAAATAAGAGAAAATGAAGAACAAAAGGAAAAAAAAAGAAAGAAAGTTGAGAGATTAAAGATAAGATGTGGTAATATGAAGAACAAAACGAAAAAGAAAGAAAAGGTTGAGAGAATAGAGATGAGAGGCGACAGAGAGTAGAAAAAATGAAAAAGGGTGAAAAAATATGACCTAAAATACGTGTATATATATATATATAGTGGCAATCTTGTAAATATGCTAGAAATATTTATATAATTAGAATATTTTGGATCCAGGTTTATTAATCTTAAACCCGACTCTGACTTGACCCCGATTATATCATTCCTGAAACTCGTCCAATTCGGATCCGATTTTTTATTTAAAAATCCACCTTATAAAATTAGGTCAGGTCGAAACTTGTCGGGTTAGAAGTTTTTTTGCCCTCCATAATCAACAATATACTAAATTATTATGTGCATAAACAACATGTTTGTAACAAATTGATATACTAGGAGCAATATTGACTATCTTCCACTTCAAATTTAGGGTGTATGATTTTTGAAGAACTTTGTTAACCTAAGAGACGACATCTAATTTAAAGATTGCACCAATAAAGAGAAAATTTATTTTAAGGAAGTGGTTCTTTTACAACATAGTTAACACGCGAATTATTTTTTGTTCGATTTATTTTTTTGAGCCAGTTCTAACTATCAATTTTGCAATAGTATTATTTTCAACAATTTAGAAACAAATCATATTACCACTATCAATACATGTATATTCCTATGAACAAACTCATTCCTATTTTTTCCAAACTGACCCACTCAATTGAACGAATTACTGAAGATGGGCCCAAAAGATACTTATTTTCTTCGAGTAGCTTGAAGTCCAATGTGTCCTCTTCAATCTACCAATCATCAAACAACCACATATTCTACTATCAACTTCACTACTATTGTCACCATCAAATAAAAGTTGGAGAAAAATAATGAGGTAAGAGCAATTGAACTTCAAGAAACTAAGGGAGAGAGAACCAAATGGAAATCCCGTTAACATGACCAATTTCTATGTATGTGAAAAAGTTGGACACAAAGCCTACTAGTGTCATCAACGCTTAGATGGACAGAATGTAAATAAACCACAATCACATATAGAATAAAATTCAATTGATTTTACAGTCATTATGGTATCTAAGGTGAATTTTGTGGATAATAATATCGAATGGATAGTGGACACTATTGCTTCCATACATTTTTGTGCCATCAAAGAAATTTTCAAATAGTGCAAAAATATGGTTGGAAGTGAACCAGTATACATTTGAAAACGATATTAGTGTTAAGTAATTTTCTTTATGTACTTTCTTTGTGTATAAATTTAATTAGTGGTAAACTATTAAATAAGGCATGCATTAAACTAGTGTTTGAATTTGATAAACTTGTACTTCTTGAAATAGAGAATATGTGGGGAAATGATATTTGAATGAAAATTTATTTGTGAGATTGTTTAATTAGAATAAAGTTACTACTTTGTTTATATTATTGAAACTCTTTATATGTGACATGCTAGATTAATTGTTAAGTCGAATATTTGTATGATTTTCATATATAATTTCCTATATTTTAGCATTCTAATATATCTCCAAGACTTTTATTTGGCAAATATTTGATTTTCCTGGCGTTTAGGCAGCTAAAGGACAATTCATGCATAAAATCAGAGTTTTAACCAGATTTGGACATTTTGGGAGATTCTATCACACAAGGCATAAGAACTCGACAAATAAGGTGTTCTCGTGCCTCGGTAGAAATTAAAGGAAGAAGAATTCTACTCAAACTACACTTCTATCTTTATCTTGCATTTATGTTGAGATGAACAATCAAGGGAATTTGGTCAAGAGGGGGGTGAATTGACAATTTAAAAAAATTGTAGAAGCAAGAAATAAATGACACAAAAAATTTAGAGTGGTTCAACCTTCTCAATAAGGTTTACATCCACTACCTTAGCTATCCACACTAAGGATATTGATTATATTCGGGCTCTCTTTTCGGTACCTGCTATAAGAAGAAAAATTCATTGCAACAAAGGGATATCGATATGCAAAGTGTATTTTACAAAGGGTATCGATATGCTAAAGGTCGTCTCGATACCGATTTTGCTCACTGGAATCCTTGGAAGTTTGGTACAAAAAGTCGTATCGATACGCCTATATGAGTATGGGTATGCATAAGTGATTTTCAAAACTTATGGTTACAACAAACTGACAAGGCAACAATCAAATATTCAATGAAGTAGATTTAGAAAATCTCAACACCCCGTACCGGTACGCACTAAATCGTACCGATACTCAAAAGCAATTTTGGTTTCCATGTTGAAGGGCATACCGTATCGGTACCCTATAGCCAATAAGTTTTAAAATAAATTCCATTAGCTAAAACTCATACCAATATGACCTTAGGCATATCGATACTCTAGGACTAAAATGGCTATTTTTTAGTACCAAACACTTAGAAAAACTTTGGGGGTTTAATATTTGAATTAGAAAATATTTAAAGTTCGAATCCTTTTCAATTTTGTGTCTTTTGAGTATTTAAAAATTTATTCCTTTTACAAATTAGTCCTTGTTATATCAAAATCAAATATAGGTTTTACAATCTCCCCTTTTTGATATAACAAAACCAAAATAAAATTTTAAGTCTTTTGAAATCACTCCCCCTTTCTTTAAGGCTATAGGATAATTTATTTTTGAAAAATTTATATTCTCTTACTTCTCCCCTTTTTGTTAGATCAAAATCAAGAAGACATAAACACAAGTATAAAGCAATGTAAATCCAAAGATAATCAAACAACATAGATATTATAAACTCAAAGCCTAATTCAAAGCAACATTAAATATTAAAATTAAATTGAAAAAAAAACATAATCAAAGCATAAAAACATAATGTTATAGGAAAGGAAATAAAAAAGGTGCATAAAACACAAATTCCTAATAGATAATATGATATGATATGAATGAGATTAAAAGCCTAAGGTGTGTCCTCATCTTCATCTTCCTCATCATCATAACTAAGAGCATGACAACGCCATTCGGTATGAAATACGATAAGGTTCATGCCCATTGAAGCTTGACGATTCTACATTGAGGTAACTCTAGCATCCAAGGAAGTCAAACAAGTATCCAAGGTAGAAAAGCTAGAATCCAACCTTGCATCCAAGGTTCCCATCAAGATAAGCCATGATATCATCAAGGAAAGGTGGAGCAACCAGAGCAACGTGAACATTCTCCACTGGATCGGGTTGAGTACCACCGGGGAGATCCGCTTTGCGAGTCCATTATCCATTGTAAAGAGTGGACTTGGCTCGCTAGGAGAATGATCATCGATGGGATCGGTGAGAAGTACTTCAAGGTCAAGATAATAATCTATCTCAAGCTTATGGAACACATAGCTAAGAGCATCCCCATAGGTGAAGGAAGACACAAGGTGGTATGCCGGTTTTGAACAAGATGGACTAGCTTGAAAAACATGATTTGGGCTAGGTTTGGGCTTTATGACTCACGGAAACAATGTACCCAAAATTCATCAGCTTGGAGAACGGTAAACCACTTACCACCGGATGGTTGAAACCAATAAGTGATAAGAAAGTGAAGAAAACGCTCATAGGCATCAAGTATGGTTACGAAGCAATTATAGGTTTGACCAAAAGAATCCTCATCACCTATACCCTCATCATCTATGCCCAAAAGATTTGTAATTTTAGAAGAATCAAGTAAAAACTTCTTTGCCATGAGGTAAGACTCAATTGCTATGATCTTGGTTTTCTCTCAATTTAAAATACACTAGCATTAGAGTAGAAAATAAGAACAATATTTATGTAAAAAAATCCCAAGAATTAGAGTAAAATTCATCGAATCACATAAAAGACATTGAAACAACACGCTCACGACGGATTTTGTAATTTTGATATTTTTAAAATGGCCCATAGAATTGTGATATTCGGGCTCATTAACACATTAGATAAAAAGTTAGTTAAGGTTTGGTCTTTTACCATTGTTTTCGGGATTGGGTTTAGGATTGGTAGAACTCGATCCTATCTCTTTCCCAGATCTTTTCTTAGGAGGCAAGGTTAAAAGCCTAAAAAATTCAAACCATAAAAACATATGTATGCATAAACATCACATTCAATCCAATAAATCTATCAAATGATCAAGGTATTATAAAAACCTATATAGTATATTTTAAAATCATATACAAGTATAAAGAAAAATTTTGGTAAAGTTAAAACTTAAAATAGTAAAAAAATATATGAGTATAAATTTATAAAAATATCAGTTTTGAAAAAGTTTTTGTAAAATCTTTGAAAACAAAGATATAAACATCCTAAATATATAAATTTTAAACATAAACAATATACAAATATGAAATAAATCGAAATTGAAAGAAAATAAGATTTTTACCATGAGTTATGGATGATGGATGAATGAAGAGATGATTTGCACTAAACTTGATGATAATAGCTTGGGTTTGATGTTGAAAACAAAAGCCCCCAAAGATTTTGAAGAATTTTGGTGAAAAGCCTAGAGATTAATAAGGTTTTTATAGGATACTTTTTGCTAGGGTTTGTGAGGAAAAGGCATAATTTTGTTTAAATTAGGAAAACCCTCATTTAAGGACTCCAACGACCACACGTACCGAAACTGCATACTGATATGAGTTACCTCGTACCGATCATTGACCCGTACCAGTACAAGCTAACCTATACCGAAATGTTGTCCCTAATACCCATATCAATACACTATACCCTATATCAATACCCCATAACCAAAATTGACAATTTTGGCTGCAAGGGACCCAAAAATTCAATTTTACTCGAATCGATATGCATGATTACGATATGAGACCATCATGAATGGACAAAAACAGATACATACGCCCCTAACAACATGAATAAATGCATATAGGAGCAAAATCACACAAACATGTAAATCACTCAAATTCAAGCACATTTTAAGATCAAAACAAGGCTCTAAGGTTCAAGAAAGGCTAGTAAGCCCTAACTATCTCCTAAGAGTCCAAAACGCTCTTTGTCTAAGGGTTTGGTAAAGATGTCTGCTAATTGGTTCAAGGTGTCTACATACTCTAAAACAACATCATTTTTCAAGACATGGTCTCTTATAAAATGATGTCTTATCTCTATGTGCTTGGTTCTAGAATGTTGGATGAGATTCTTAGTGAGACAAATGGAACTAGTATTCTCACATTTTAAGGGGATGATACCTACATCAATTATGTAATCTAAAAGTTGTTGCTTCAACTAAAGGACTTGATCATGACAACTACTAGCCGATATATATTCTGCCTCGATGGTAGATAGCGCTATGCTATTTTGTTTCTTATAAAACAACGAGATAAGTATATTGCCTAGGAATTGATAAGTACTGCAGCTACTCTTTCTACTTATCTTACAACCTCCATAATCTGTATCCGAATAAGCATGCAAACTAAGGATGAGTCTCTAGGATACCAAAGACCTAAACAAGGGGTGTCTCTAAGGTATCTAAAGTTTCGCTTAATGGCTTGTGGATGTGATTCTCTAGGACTAGCTTAAAATCTAACACACAAGCAAACACTAAAAATGATACTCGGTCTACTTGAAATAAAATAAAACAAAGAACCTATCATAGATCTATAAAGCTTAAGATCAACACATTTACCTCCTCCATCTTTGTCAAGCTTTGTAGAAGAGCTCATCGGTGTGGCTTCAGGTTTCACATTCTTTAAGCCAAATTTCTAGAGCATATCCTTGATATACTTAGCTTGATTGATGAAGATGCCATCATTCCTTTGTTTGATTTGGAGTCTCAAAAAGAATGAGATCTCCCCTCATCATGTTCATTTCAAATTCAACTTGCATCAACTTAGTAAATTCTTGGAAAAGTTCCTTAATAGAACCAAAAATAATATCATCAACAAAAATTTGAGCTACTCAAATGTCTTTGCCTTTTCTTTTATAAAAAGTGTAGTATCAACATTCCCTTTGTCAAAACCTTTTTTCAATTAGAAAGTTTGATAATCTTTCATACCAAGATCTAGGAGCTTGTTTCAAACCATATAAAGCTTTTGAAAGTTTAAAAACATGGTTTGGATATTTTGGATCTTCAAAATCGAGTGGTTGTTCTACATACACTTCTTCATTTATAAAATCATTTAGAAAAGCACTTTTAAGACCCATTTGAAAAAGCTTGAATTCATGATAACATGCAAATGCAAGCAACATCCAAATGGCTTCTATTCTACCTACGGGTGCATAAGTTTTATCAAAATCAATTCATTCTTCTTAAGTGTAACCTTGAGCAACAAGTCTAGCCTTGTTTTTCACTATATTACCACTTTCATCTAGTTTGTTTCTATAAACCCATTTACTGCCTATAGTAGATTTATTACTAGGCCATTCAACTAGTGTCCATAGTTTACTCCTCTCAAAATGATTTAACTCTTCTTGTATGGTCAATATCCAATAATCATCATTTAATGGTTCTTTGATATTTTTAGGTTCTATGTATGAGATAAATGCAACAAAGTTACAAGTATTTCTATAAGAGGATCTAATGGTTACCACTTTGGATGGATCACCCAAAATTTCACCACCTTTGACATAGTTGATCTCTCATGGGTAGGTGACCTCTTTTTCTTTCTCTAGAGACGTGCCCTTCAAGGCTTCTAGAGGTGGATATTGTGGTTCTTCCTTTGTTGGAACTTCATCTACCTTTGATGATTGTCCTCTACCATCATTGGCATAAAAAAATTACTACATCATCACCATTAGAGGTATTCTTCCTCGGAAGGAGGTTATCATATAAGCAACATGTATAGACTCTTCAACCACTAAAGTTTTTTATTAAATAGACGATAGGCTTTAGAGTTTAAAGAATAACCTAGAAAAATAGCTTCATCACTTTTTGCATCAAACTTGCCTAAATTGTCTTTTCCATTGTTTAAAAAAATATTTGCATCCAAAAGGATGAAAATAACTAATGTTAGGCTTTTTATTTTTGAAAATCTCATAAGGTGTTTTCTTTGAAATAGGCCTAATCATTACTCTATTAACAATATAGCAAGCCGTATTAATGGCTTTCGCCCAAAAATACTTAGGAAACTATTTTCATAAAACATGGTTCTAGTCATTTCTTCTAAAGTTCTATTTTTCCTCTAAACAACCCATTTTGTTGAGGTGTGCGAGGAGTCGAAAAATTATGGCTAATTCCATTTGAGTTACAAAACTCTTCAAAACCTAGATTTTGAAATTCGGTTCCATGGTCACTCCTAACATGTGAAATAGAGCAACCAACACCATTTTGATTAGCTTTTGAAAACGTGATGCATTTTTCTAAAGCCTTATCCTTGGTACTTAAAAATAACACCCAAGTAAATCTAGAGTAATCATCAACTAAAACAAATGCATATTGTTTTCCACCCAAACACATAGTTCTAATAGGGCCAAAAAGATCTATATTGATCAATTGTAAAACTCTACTAGTAGAAACATCATTAATAGGTTTAAAAGAAACTCTTTGGGTTTGTCTTTTGCATATGCATCACAAATTTTTTCAAGAGAAAACTTGATTTTTGGCAAACCTCTTACTAGATCATTTGAAATCATTTTTCCCAAAACACTAATGCTTGCATGTCATAGTTTTCTATGCCACAACCAAGAATCATGCTAATATTTTGCAACAAAAGATGCATGTGAAATATGAATGTCATATAAATGCACCATGTAAATGTTTCCTATGCAATGGCCAATAAGCACAATTTTGTTGGAATCAATTTCAATAATTATGCAACCATTTAAATCAAAAAAAGACATTGAAACCTTTATCACATAATTGACTTATGCTTAAAAGATTATGCTTAAGACCGTTGACATACAAAACATTATCAATGAGTATTGAAGAGTGATCACCAATGGAACCAATTCCTTCAATACGACCTTTGGAGTTGTCACCGAAAGTCACTACTCCTCCACTCTTTAGTCTTAGCTCCAAGAACTGACTCTTGTCACTGGTCATGTATCTTGAGCATCCATTATCAAGGTATCATGAGTTTTCACTTGAAGCTTTGACCTTGTAGCAATGCTCCCCCTACAAACATAGCATCAAGTCTTAATTTTTGGTGCTCAAATTCTTTTGGGTCCATGAGTATTAGCTGTAACACCCTTAATCCTGTTTAGAAGAAAACCAGAATTGAAGGTGTCACCAAAAACACAATCTAGAAATTAGGTGACCAAATTATAGAACTTTCAAAATTCAGTGCAGGCTAACAAAATTTTCTTAAACTAGTTTAACTCAGAAGTTCTTTTGACCAAAACATGTTGATATCTAAATTTGTTATCTATTACATAATGTGTCATTTTGAAACAAGCATGAAACTAATTCTATAAATCAAATTATGTACCCAATACACACATTACCTATTTACAACCTTTAAAGAAGCTCATGTTTATTTAAACACATTAATGACTATTTAATGATCATAATTCCATCACCCACCAATATAAAGTACTTGACATTGAGTCATTAGGTTAACATTCTATTCGTAAACACTTAAGGAACTCAAGTTCAAGGTTTAATATGATCTCACACAATTTATAGATAACAATGCATTCATTTAAAAGTCATTTAACATTAAAGATCATTCTTAAAAAATCATGCATTAAACAATACTTCAAACAATCATATTAAACTTACCTAGCTTAACTTGCCAAACCAAAATCATTAATCATAAATCATTTCTAATCTAGGAAACTTAAATTATGATTTCTAACATAACCTTTAAATCATTTCATACAAGACTCATATTGTTAATCTAAAACCACGAGCAAATCTTTAGCCAATCAAAACAATCTATTAAATTTTATAATTCTTAAACCAATAAGTTATTCATTAAGATTATCATCTTAGTAATATATAGGAAAACTATTAAGATGAACTACAACGATAACACGTTCATAACATACATAATATGATGCTAGATTAATGAAACATCATCTTCATGGTAGTACATTAAAGCTTAACATATGACATGTTTTATGCACACATCAAAATAAAAACAATACATTATGTAAAAAAACACACTAACATGTAACCTAGAAAAGGGATATGGAAATTTATGTTAGTATACACAAACATGCTAATATGCTAACATATAACATGATATTCAAAATAAACTAAACCTTACATATAAAAGATATGCATGCAAACACGAACCAATGAAGTAGAAAATAAAACAAGACATAACATACCTAAAAACAAAAGAAAGCATGATAGAAAAATCATAAGTAAATAATGGGCAAATTATACATACTAAAAAACACATAATATAAACAAAATAACATAAATATTCAAAATTTTACCAAGGACCGAAATGAACGAAAAATAAAATAGAAAGCTAAAATTAAATAAACAAAATACACACTTAGGGACACAATTGAGAAATGGACAAAACTTAGGAGAACTAAGAATGCGATTAACCCATGCGGCAAGCTCATACTGAAAACTTCAAAAATGCGGAGGGACTAAGCACGCATTTTTTTCCTTTTTAAAACTGATTTCGGTTTAATTTAGGGGTTGAATTGAAATTGTTGGCAAACCAGGAAGGACTGGGGTTGTGATTATACCAAGGGGCAGACTCGTTTTGAAAAACTGAAAGACGCAAGAGTCCTTATGAGGTAGATAAACCATTTTCTGTTTATTTTCCTCCTATAAAACACACTATCCGGCTTTCATTTCTTTCTTTCCTCATTTTTAAACCCCTTAGAGATAATCCTCTCAACCCTCTAGGATAAAAAACTCTCTCTGGGTTCAAACCCAGAATCTGGCCACATGCCGCCGTACCGGCTGCCTTAGACCATCGCTGGACATCGCACCCAAGCCTGAAAAAGAAACGCCTTTCTTTTTCAGAAACCAAATAGTACTCAAGATTTTAGGAAAACGAGCCTACTCTGCCTTAGATCTAGGAAAGAAAGATATCACTTTTGAAAATAAACTCTCTCTTTAAAGCCTATCCTTTGAACCGAGACCCTAAAAACACCCATTTTTTCAGTTCACCATGTTCAGTTTTGGAAACTGATGCGACTTATCACTGATGATGAGAGGCCGACGATAAGAAGGTAAAACGTTTAAACCCTTCTCTTATTGTTGTTCTTATTTTGATGCATGCACGAGAAGATAGTAGAGAAAAAAATTACCACTCGAAACTGGACCCTTTTTTTATTTCCGAAATGGGTTGCTGATATATGATCATTTTTCTTACAAATTTCTTGCTTTATACATTCATTCTGATCTATGGTCTTTTGGTAGAAAATAGGACATAAAATACATAATTTCACTGAGATTTGGTACTGACAAACTACTTTTTTGATGTTTCTAGTGATACTTGGTGCGGTGGTTGGGCTGGTGGTACGGTGGAGTGGTGCTGGCGTGGAGAAAGTCATTGTGGTGATGTTCTCGGCCAGAGGCGTTCTCGACTGTTAGATCAGATTTGATCCAACGGATGAGATAACTTGAAGAATAAAAAGTTCAAATGAAATCTCGAACGGGTGGGACTGAACCAGATCACGACACGTAGATCTCAGCAGCGGAGGAGTTCTAACGCGTGGGATGCACGCGCGCATGGGAGATCGAAGGGTCCGCGCGTGGATCATACGCGCACGTGGCAGATGAACGGTCTGGGCGTAACATACGCGGCGAGCTGGATATCTTTCCTCTGATCCAACGGCCCTTAATTGGTTGTGCACAAAGAGACCAAAGTTAGATATTTGGGTTTTGGTTGGTTGGGCCTTGTGTAATTTATTTTGGATTATGTAATATTCATTGGACTTGGACTATTATAATATATTTGGGTTTTATACATTTTAGATCTTATTTAAAATAAGTCCAATAATAATAATAATATTAATATTAGTAATAATAATAATAACAATAATACCGGTAATAATAATACACGCACACTCATACATGGAAACACACACGTATATAGCATACACATACATACTTACGTACACCTAGTACAATTGTGACAAAACACACTCACACATAAATACTCTTAATAATAATAAATACACTTCATGCAACACTCATTCATATACATTACAAAATAAAAAGGACATTAATGATACGTACATGCAAACATATATAAACATACACATAATAATTACTAATGCATGTATAACATAACATATATACTATACATGCATTTACACACATCACATTCATAACTCATATACACTAGTCACACGTACATATAAACACATAGTATAACACGCCCACACGCAATAATAATACCCTTTAATTATTATATTAACAATATTCACAAACCGGATAAAAATGAGTGATTACAGTTGCCCCTCTTTGCTTGTTCTTGTGAAATGAGAACAAAGCAAAGATCAAAAACATTGATTTTTATCTGACTTCCCTGCACACGACTTCAGAATCACGTGTTCTTCTGGAACTCTTCACTTTTCCTCGGCCAAATCTTCAGGCTCATAAGTTCTCCCTATATAGAACTTCTTCACCTTTGGTTCTTCTTTGAGATTCTGGAGTTAGGGATCTTCCTATATGGAGCCTTTCACTGGGGCTCGAAAATGTAGGCTTCTCCTTTACATAACCTTTATCTTCCTTTTTTTCTTTTTTCTTTTTTTCCTTTTTTTCTATCTTTTTTTTATTTCTCTCTATTTTTTACAAGGCTGTTGATATCTTTGGACTCACGCTACTAAGGCTACCGCATCATGCCCGAAGGACTTACTGATGGCCCGAAGGACTTATCACCATGCTCGAAAGACTTACTGGTGGCCTGAAGGTCTTATCATTATGCCTGAAGGACTTACTGATGGCCCGAAGGACTTAACATCTGGCTTGACGCTACTATAGCTGCCACATCATGCCCAGAGGACTTACTGATGGCCTGAAGGACTTATCACCATGCTCGAAAGACTTAATGGTGGCCTGAAGGACTTAACACCGTGCCCAAAGGACTTACCGATGACCCGAAGAATTTAACATCTGGCTTCACGCTACTATGGCTACCGTTGTCTGGCCTCACGCTACTATGGCTACCGTATCATGCCCGAAGGATTTACTAATGGCCCGAATGACTTATCACCATGCTCGAAAGACTTAATGGTGGCCCGAAGGACTTAAAACCGTGCCCGAAGGACTTACCGATGACCCGAAGGATTTAACATCTGGCCTTACACTACTAGGGCTACCGTCGTCTGGCCTCACGCTACTATGGCTGCTGCATCATGCCCGAATGACTTACTGATGGCCCGAATGACTTATCACCATGCTGGAAAGACTTAATGGTGGCTTGAAGGACTTAACACCGTGCCAGAAGGACTTACCGATGACCCGAAGGATTTAACATCTGGCTTCACACTACTATGGCTATCGTCGTCTGGCCTCACGCTACTATGGCTGCCGCATCATGCCTGAAGGACGTACTGATGGTCCGAATGACTTATCACCATGCTCGAAAGACTTAATGGTGGCCTGAAAGACTTAACACCGTGCCTGAAGAACTTACCGATGACCCGAAGGCTTTAACATCTGGCCTCACGCTGCTATGGCTACCGATCTTTTCTTTCTTTAGTAAATTCTTTGACAATTCTTCAAATACCTGTCTAAAAACAAACAAAAATTGACATGCCTCTATCTATATGATGCATGCATTATCGTGCTTTTTTTTTCTTCTCTTTTTCTTCTTTCTCTATTTTTTTCTTCTCTCTTTTACCTCTTTCTTCTTCTTCTTCTTCTTCTTCTCTTTTTATTTCTTCTCCTTTTTCTTCTCTTTTTCTGTTCTAAAGTCTTACGCTCTAGAAGGTTATTTCTCAGATTTCCTTTATTCTCTTCTGTTGCAGTATGCCCTTTGATGAGTTATTTATCTGATTCATGTCTTTTAACCCTTTCGCGATATAATTCTCTCTCTCTTTTTCTTTTTCTTTTTTTCTTTCTCCTTTTTTTTTTATTTTTAGACATGTTTTAAAATCCTATGCCCTGAAAAGTCATTCTTCGGATTTCTCCATTTCCTTTCTTTTTTGTAGTATGCTCAGTTTTGATCTTCATTTCTGTCAATTTTTGTTAAATGAGTGCCCGCTCATGTTCTTTTGCATGAGCACTTGCCTTTCTTCTTCGGGGTCTTTGCCCGCTTCACAAACAAACTCTATATCATGCATGTACAGAGATTCTTACCATTCTTCCTATTCTGCATTGCCCCACTCGATCATGAGCTCGGCTACCTTTCAACTGCTTTGACCCAACATTCTGAGTATTTATTAGTTTCGTCATCGAGGTGAGCAAAATGCTTCTATGTTCTAAACTTAATCTCAATCTTCTTGCTGCCTCTTGACGAGAACCATTTCTCAATCCATGTGCTTTAATTCTTTGGAGACTCAATGTTTACCTCTTACTGTCCCTCGTATTTTGTAATCTCACTATCGTCCTAGTTCATCCTTTATTTTCTTGAACCAACCAAGGCATCATGGCTGAAACCCGCTTCTTGTTCTTGAACTGTCTAATACATATGCTCTTGTCATCATCTTCATCCTATACATTGTAGGGTCGTTTCTGGTTAGGTGCTCCAATAATATCTGCAACCTTGTGTTCTGGATCTTATCTCTGAAGTAATACATGGAAATCTTTGTTGCTTTAACTTGTCAATTTGTTGATTGGCATTCCACTGAAGGGTAACATTTAGATTAACATACAGGATCTTGAAATCACAGAATATGAGCTCTGGATATCAAGTGCAAGAGCGTCTTAGATTCAACCATTCGGTACAAGGCTGTGAAATCTTCCCAAGTGAATCGATTCATCCTCATGATTGTCGCGTTGCTGCAGAATACTACACTTTCTCAATTCTCATTATCTACTCCACCCCCAAAAAGGGTGGTCTTGTATGACCACTCGAGTGCAGAAATATTACTCTAAGAATAGAGTTCTAGGTGGTGCGAGTTTTAATTTTACCTATGCTACTGTTTATTTTTCTCTCTTTTCTTTTCTCTTCCTTTCTCCTCCTTTTTCTTTTTTCCCTTTTCCTTCATTTTCTCATTTTCTTTTTTTTCTTTTTTTACGCTTTTATCATTATTTGAGGAAATTAATTCATCACAATCCTTTGTCTTGAGGGCAACGATGGAGCAAACAATATTGCCCCAATTTACTCGGCATAGTCACGATTTGAAAATATTACCATCACTCATGAAGCTAAGGTTTCTTGAATTGGATGGTGTATTACCACCTTATCGCTTCAGCGAAGCGCCCCAAAATTCCCACACTCTTATCCGAACAAGCCTATTACCAGGTTTCGAACATATGAGTGCTTTTTATTATTCTTTTCTCTTTCTTTCTTTTTTTTTTTCTTTTTTTCTTCCTCTTTTCTCTTCTTTTTTTTCCTTCAATTCTTCCCCTTTTTTAATTCTTATTTTTTAATTCTTTACTACCTAGAAAATTATGCCTAGAGTTTCAATTTCAAGCAACTCTACATGATTGACATTTGGAGCTTTTTCATCATTGAACATCATCGAAAGAGTAGTAATCTTGATTTGCTGACCAGAGTCTGGTAGGGAAGATCACACCTCATCCTTGTCACAACATCCATCTAATGTTACATCTTGAAATTGACATCCAGTGTCCCACAACGGCGAGAAAATATCCATCTATGTGTTTTCAAGAACATTGTATGTTAAGAGAAATATGTTCTTCATTGGAATAAAAATCAACAAACATGCCCCTTCACAAAAGATCTTTACCACATGTGGGCCACAGGTAGTAAAGTTGATTCCTTGTATTACTTCAGGAAAGTCTTTTAATGTAGAGACATCTCTGGCTTCCTCAGCACTATACAGACTTGCCCCTCATCCTTGGTCCTCCACTGCTGGATCAGCTCTTATGTCAAGGTCCCATCATTGATCAGCTTCTTGATCTCCTCCAATAAAGGTCTACATTTTTTGGTGGGATGCCCCAGTGCCCCCATATGGAATTCGCATGTGCTACTCGAGTCAAAACTATGGCAGATGGACCAGGTGCAATCTTCATCGGTCTAGGAGCAAGATAGTGACCCCCTACCAAATGAGGCCATATGTCTGAGATGGATGCTCTGAACACATCCCAATTTGCACTCGTCCGAGGAATTTTCCTTGATGACCCCAAGGTGTCAGTCTGTCTTCTTCTTTTACGACCACGCGAACCCTGAAGATGACACTCATTTACCTCTCCGTCATTATCTCCCTTATCTTTAATTCGGTCCTTGGACTTAGACCCCAATTTTCCTTCTTTAATTACGTATTCTATCCTCTCTCCAATCGTCGTGAAAATCTTTGAATCTATTTCTCAATTTCTCCAACATCACATCGAAGAAAGGAGAGGGAAGCATTGCATGGAACAGGGGAGTCAACTCTTCTTCCGCTATAGGAGGCTGGACTTGGGTCACCAAACATCGCCGTCTTAGTGCATATACCCTGAAGCTTTCATTTTGTCTCATTTTCTCATTCCGAAGAAACTAACGACAGGGCGCTAAATCTAAAGCATATCTGTATTGACTCAAGAAGGCATTAGAAAGGTCACCCCATGACCTAACTTGGTTTCTGTTCAAACAGTTATACCACACTGCTGCAGGTCTCGTCAGGCTATCTTGGAAGTAGTGGATCAACAACTCTTCATTTTTCATGTATCCCTCCATTTTTCTACAAAACATGGTCAAGTGAATCTTCGGGCAGCTGGTTCCATCATACTGCGCAAATTTGGGAATCTTGAAATCTGGAGGAATGACCAACTCAGGGACTAGGCAGAGTTATCTCGTATTGAAAACATTTATCTTTCCTTTCTTCTTTAGCTCTTTCTCGATTCTTTCTTCTACCTGGTCAAGCCTCGACTATTTAGTTCATTTCATTTTCCAACTAATTCCCCCATCGAACCCCAAGTGTTAAACGATGAAGTGCCATGCGATGATAAAACTATTAAACAATGCAAATGATGTGATGCAAATGCATGAATGCCATAAGGTATTGACTCCGCAAGTGATTTGTCCCTATATGACATCTTTCATTTAGACCATAAGGTTTCATTACATCCGGTATTAGGGGTTTATAGATAACGGTGAGCCCTAGCACCTAATTTCTTGACCTCATTCAATAGTCCCGTCAGCTTTCCTTCGCGGTCCAACGCTGGATCCATATTTTGGCTTATCGGCGCTGCTGCATCAGCTAAATCTGCTACCTGTTGAGCTACTTGTAGGGCTTGAGTCATAACGATCTTCATGTCTCGGTCTTTCTCCTATATTTTTTGCTCAGCAATTTGTAGCTTGACGGTCACTACCTCAGCACGAATCTCGTTGGTACGTAAAGAAGTCTTGAGTCTCGCTATCTGTTCTTTGAGTGCTACGTTTTTCATTTGAAAGGCTTGTGATTCCTCTTTTTCCTGCTGCAGACTTGATTTTAGGATATCGTCCATGGTCAAACTGCTTTCCAACTCACTTTGGAGAATGTCGCATTGGCTCTCAGCTTCTTTTATCCTCTGTGACAATGATTTGGCTTTATTTTTACCAGTTTTGCATTTCTGCCTCCAGCGTTCAAAATCATTCCTTAACCGAATCATACCATTAATCCACTCTTCAGCGGTGTCACCCAGACCGACATTCTTGAATTCAAAGTGCAGCTTTTGGTACTCGTCTTGTATGCTCTTCAATTTCATGCTCAAATCATGCCTTTCATGCTCAAGCTGGCCGTACTTGCATACAAGTTCATTTTCTAAGACGCTTTTATTCTTGACTCCTAAATTTATCTCGCTTGAGTGACCCACTTCTGTGTTACCTGAACCTTGGGCTGGGCGTTGACCCTCCTTCGAATTTACCCATCGGGCGACGGCTGGTTCGTTGTAGAATCGGGGTTGTCCATCTTCGAAACCCAAAACTCCCATTCTGATAAGATCTTGAACTCTGTCCTTCAGGGCTATACAATTCACAGTGTGATGACTCGAATTGCCTATGTGGTAGCTGCACCAGACACTACTATTGTAACCCTTCGAATAAGGAGGTCTCCTTGGTACAGACTTCACCGGTATGATAAGGCTCCTTTCGAAAAGCAACGGAAGTAGCTCGGTGTATCTCATGGGTATAGGATAATGCCTTCTGATATCATTGGATTCTCGAGCTTCCCCTGTTCTTGCCTCTGTTCCCTTGGTATCTACCCCAGATATGCCGCTTGTCTGTTTTTTGAGATTGATCACAAAGGGATTCAATTTGTCGTATTTAACGGTGTTGTCTGTCTTGACATTCTGACCATTCTGATCCACATTCTGATCATTGATTGATTCTTTTCTGAGTTCGACAGGCTGCTTGCCTTTCATCATAGCATTCATCTAGTTCATCATCTCGTCCATTTGTTTCTTTAATTTTTGTACTTCATCTCGATTGTTACCAGAACTGACACTGCTTACCGAATCTATTCTGAAGTCCCTGAACAATCCTTCTACTGCTGTCCCTGGCCTAGTCTCGGGATGGAACTCTGGAACTCAACCCCTTTCTTTAGGTCAAAGAACCTTTGGTCCATCATGAACAATCTTCTATTATCGGAGAAACCACTCGGGAATCAATACCCTATGTAATACGAATATGATGATATATGCAAAAGCAAAACAAAAAAGGAAACAAGTCAGTACCAGACAAAAACAATAAGTACACAATAAAAGGGCAAATTAAATGCGATAAACAAACAAAGCAATCCTATTTATATCCCGTCTAAGACACCTAGGTTATCTGCATGGCTCTAACAGGGTGGGATTCTATGTTCTCTGTATGCAGTTTTGGTGCCAAGAGGTACCCGAACTTTCCTTGCTGTCCTTTACTAAGAGTAGCAAGGCCCCCGATCATCACCCATTATAGGCTCCTTTCAACCGGGTTCAATTCTGGGGGACCCATTCGCTTATGCCTACACGAAGGAATGACATCCTTATGAAAGCATAAGGTACTCAAGCCTTGAAGGTACTTGCTAGGCCTACACGGAGGAACGATTTTCTCACGAAAGCATTAGTGTTTCCCCCCACTTAAAAAGGACGGGTTTATATGCCAAATTTTAAATGCGTTAAAATAAACGCGCAATTATAACCGAATGTTAATTTAATAGTCAATTTAATCTGGAACTTCTAATATTAATAAAGTGGTACTTATTCAAAAAGCCTTACTCTCATTCTGTTTTGAAAAAAAAATTGTTCCCCAGTGGAGTGGCCATCTGTAGCGATGTCCGTTTCGCTAAAAAAACGAGTTTTTATCTATTGTTTTGTTTTAAAAATGTCTTTCGTGGGATTTTGTAAAAACCGTATTTTGTTTTGAAAGAGGAGTCGGCACCGACCACTTTAAGGTAGGCCGGACACCAAAAAACCAGAGATTTTTAAAACTGTTGGGTTCGAGAGTCGGTTACGAATGGGGAAAAATTAGCACCCCCACACCCAGAATCTGGCCACATGCCACCGTACCGGCCGCCTTAGACCATCGTTGGACATCACACCCAAGCTCGAAAACGAAACGCCTTTTTTTTTCAAGAACCAAATAGTACTCGAGATTTTAGAAAAACAAGCCTACTCTGCCTTAGATCTAGGAAAGAAAGACATCACTTTTGAAAATAATCTCTCACTTTAAAGCTTATCCTTTGAACCGAGACCCTAAAAACAACCATTTTTTCAGTTCACCATGTTCAGTTTTGGAAACTGATGCGACTTATCACTGATGATGAGAGGCCGACGATAAGAAGGTAAAACGTTTAAACCCCTCTCTTATTATTGTTCTTATTTTGATGCATGCAAGAGAAGATAGGAGAGAAAAAAATTACCACTCGAAACTGGACCCTTTTTTTATTTCTGAAATGGGTTGCTAATATCTGATCATTGTTCTTACAAATTTCTTGCTTTATAGATGCATTCTAATCTATGGTCTTTTGGTAGAAAATAGGACAAAAAATACATATTTTGCCTGAGATTTGGTACTGATAAACTGCTTTTTTGATGTTTCTGGTGATACTTGACGCGGTGGTTGGGCTGGTGGTACAGTGGAGTGGTGCCGGCGTGGAGAAAGTCATGATGGTGATGTTCTCAGCCAGAGACGTTCTCGACCATTGGATCAGATTTGATCCAACAGTTGAGATAACTTGAAGAATAAATGATTCAGATGAAATCTTGAACGAGTGGGACTGCACCAGATCGCGACACGTGGAGCTCAGCAGTCGAAGAGTTCTGACATGTGGGATGCAGGCGCGCATGGGAGATCAAAGGGTCCATTAGTGGATTACACGCGAGCGTGGTAGCCGAACGGTCTGGGCGTGTAACACACGAGGCCAGCTGGATAGCTTTCCTCTTTCGATCGTGGCCGTTAGATCAAAATTTGATCCAACGACCCTTGACTGGCTGTGCACAAAGAGACCAAAGTTAGATATTTTTTAGGGTTTTGGCTGGTTGGGCCTTGTGTAATTTATTTTGGATTATGTAATATTCATTGGACTTGGACTATTATAATATATTTGGGTTTTATACATTTTAGATATTATTTAAAATAAGTCCAATAATAATAATATTAATATTAGTAATAATAATAATAACAATAATACCGATAATAATAATATACGCACACTCATACATGGACACAAACATGTATATAGCGTACACATACATACTTACGTATACCTACGTACAATTGTGACAAAACACACTCACACATAAATACTCTTAATAATAATAAATACACTTCATGCAACACTCATTCATATACATTCCAAAATAACAAGGACATTAATGATACGTACATGCAAACATATATAAACATACACATAATAATTACTAATGCATGCATAACATAACATATATACTATACATGCATTTACACACATCACACACATAGCTCATATACACTAGTCACACGTACATATAAACACATAGTATAACACGCCCACACGCAATAATAATACCCTTTAATTATTATATTAACAATATTCACAAACCGGATAAAAATGAGTGATTACACCAAGAGAAGGAGAAAGTAGATGATGCCAGCGATCATGCAGTAAGAATGCCAAACAGGATGCCAGTCTCAGTGCCAACAATGACGCCATCAATGATGATAAGCAGACTGATGCCAAAACAGATGCCAACACTGCCTCGAGAAAGTCGGTAGCGCCAACATATGTATATCCACCTCCACCATTTCCAGCAAGACTTAAAAAGCATAAGCAGGACCAGCAATTTAAGCGCTTTTTGGAAGTGTTTAAATAGTTGCAAATTAACATTCCATTGGTGGAAGCCCTTGAACAAATGCCCAACTATGTAAAATTCATAAAGGACATCTTATCAAAAAAGAGGAAGTTGGGAGAATTTGAAATTGTTGCTCTCACTGAGGGATGCAGTGCCATGATCCTAAACCGATTGCCACCAAAGCTAAAAGATCCAGGGAGTTTTACTATTCCTTGCACAATTGGCGAAAAGTTCATGGGGAAGACGTTGTGAAACTTGGGAGCCAATATCAATTTGATGCCACTATCAATTTTCAAGAAGATGGGCATAGATGTAAGACCTACCACGATGACACTTCAATTGGCAGACCTATCCTATGCACATCCCAAGGGTAAGATTGAGGATGTGTTGGTAAAGGTAGACAAATTCATTTTCCTAGCTCATTTTATCATTTTGGATTACGAAGCTGATATTAATGTGCCAATTATTTTGGGTAGGCTGTTTCTTGCTACTGGCAGGGCTCTTACTGATGTTCATAAAAGGGAACTAACCTTGAGAATGAATGATCAACATGTTACTTTTAACGTGTTTCAAGCTTTGGAATATGCAGATGAACCTAATGAATGTCAAGCCGATGAAATGATGGAGTTCATCTTTACTTTAGACATGGCCCAGTTGTGCCAGGATATAGCAAGTGATGACAGTATGCTTGATGGCATAGTTGAACTATTTGAGGAACCTTTGGAATCAGCCTTGGAGGTTGAAGATGTGAGTTATTTTGAGCCACTCCAGTTGGCCGGCGGAGAGATAAAGAAACCAAAGCCATCTATTAAGGAACCACTAGAGTTGAAGCTTCAACCCTAGCCAGAACACTTAAAGTATGCTTATTTAGGTAAGAACTCGACTCTACCAGTGATTATTGCCACTGATCTCACTCATGATCAGGAAGTAAGACTGCTGGCAATACTAAAAGCTTATAAGCAAGCGTTGGGTTGGACCTTGGCAGACATCCAAGGTATTAGCCCAACCATTTGCATGCACAAGATCACACTATGGGAATACAATGGCAGGACCATTGAAGGCCAAAGGTGGCTAAACCCAAGCATGAAAGTGGTTGTAAAGAAGATCATAAAATGGTTGGATGCCAGGATCATTTATCCCATTTCCAGCTGCTCTTGGGTTAGCCCGGTGTAGTGTGTACCAAAGAAGGGTGGCATGACTGTGATCCAAAATAGTAAGGCCGAATTGATTCCGTCTAGAACCATCACTGGATAGAGGGTGTGCATGGATTACAAAAGGTTGAACAAGGCTACAAAGAAGGACTACTTCCCATTGCCTTTCATTGACCAGATGTTGGATAGGTTGATAGGAAAAGCTTTTTACTATTTTTTAGATGGTTATTCAGGATATAATCAGATTGTCATCGCCCTTGACGGCCAAGAGAAGACCACGTTCACGTGTCCATATAGAACATTTACCTTTAGAAGGATGCCATTCAGATTGTGTAATGTGCCAGCATCATTTCAACGTTGCATGATGGGCATTTTCTCCGATATGATTGTGCATAACATGGAAGTATTCATGGATGATTTCTCAGTGTTTAGTGTAACATTTGAGGAATGCATCCATAGCCTGGAGCAAGTTTTGAAGAGATGCATAGAGACAAACCTAGTGTTGAATTGAGAGAAATGCCACTTCATGGTGAAGGGGGGAATTATTCTCGGTCATAAGGTAACCAAGAGAGGACTAGAAGTTGATCAAGCCAAAGTAGAGGTAATTAAGCAATTACCACCTCCAACAAGTGTTAAAGGTATAAGGCATTTTTTAGGTTATGTCGGTTTTTATCAGCGATTTATTAAATATTTTTTGAAAATTGCTAAACCTTTATGCTCATTGTTGGAACATAATGCCATTTTTGCATTTGACGATTCTTATCCGAGAGCATTTCAGGAGCGTAAAGACAGATTGATTAATGCCCCTATAGTCTTGGCACCAAATTGGAATGAGCCTTTTGAGCTCATGTGCGATGCCAGCAATTATGCTGTTGGAGCAGTTCTGCGACAATGGCGTGGCAAGATGTTCCATGCCATCTGCTATGCCAGCAGAACCTTGAATGAAGCACAACTGAATTATTTACAACCGAGAAACAATTCCTCGCATTTGTATTTGCTTTTGATAAATTTAGATCATATCTAATTGGTAATAAGGTTGTGGTTTATACTGATCATTTGGTGTTGAAATATCTCTTGGCAAAGAAAGATGCCAAACCTAGACTAATCTGATGGATGCTCTTACTTCAAGAATTCGACCTGGAGATCAGAGATAAAAAAGATAGCAAAAACTTAGTAGCTGACCATCTTTCTCGATTGGAGCATCATATTGAGGATGGTAAGTCCACTGTGATTAGAGACGAATTCCCTAATGAGTATTTGCTTGCTGCCGATGCTATACCATGGTATGCTGACATAGTCAACTACTTGGTAAGCAATATTCTACCATCAGACCTGACATATAATGCCAAGAAAAGATTTTTATGAGAAGCAAGGCAATAATATTGGGATGAGCCCATGTTGTACAAGCAGTGTGCCGACCAAGTGATTCGTCGGTGTGTGTCAGAGGATGAGCAGCAACATATATTGCATCTATGCCATGCCGCACCATATGGAGGACACTTTGCTGGGATGAAAACTGATGCCAAAGTGTTGCAGCCAGGATTCTTTTGGCCCACATTGTACAAGGATACTCACGAGTATGCCAAGGCATGCGATCGATGCCAACGAACAGAGAACATCTCTAGCAGGCACCAATTACCGCTCCAAAACATTATGCCAATGAATTTATTTGATGTTTGGGGGATCGACTTTATGGTTCCTTTTCCCTATTATTTGGTAATGTGTATATTATTGTGGTTGTTGACTATGTGTTAAAGTGGGTAGAGGCTGTTGCCTTGCCAACAAATGATGCCAAGGTTGTTGTCAAGTTCTTGCACAAAAACATTTTCACTAGATTTGGTGCTCTTTGAATGACTATTCATGATGAGGGTACTCATTTTAAATGTAAATTAATTTCTAAAGCATTGTGCAGGTATGGAATTCAGTAGCGAATCGCCACAGCATACCATCCATAAACAAATGGACAGGCTGAGATATCCAATAAGAAGATTAAGAACATTTTTGAAAAAACTATGAATCTAAAAAAGAAAGTCTGGTTCTTGAGACTAGATGAGTCCTTGTGGGCTTATAGGACGACATTTAAAACTCCCTTCGGTACTTCCCCATTCAAACTTGTCTTTGGCAAACCATCCCATCTGCCAGTAGAACTTGAACATAAAGCCTATTGGGCCATCTGGAAGCTTGACATGGCATGGAGAATTGCTAGAGGAAAGAGGTTGCTTGGCCTCAATGAATTGGAGGAATTTAGAACACAAGCCTATGAGAACGCTAAGATATACAAGGAGAAGGCAAAACGTTGGTATGATAGTCAGATCTTGCCAAGACAGTTCAAAATAAGTCAACTTTTTTTATTGTTTAACTCTCGGCTCAAACTTTTCCCAAGTAAGCTTAAGTCAAGATGGACAGGTCCGTACGAAGTTGTGAAGCCATATGCTCATGGGGCTATAGATATCAAGAACTTATAGACCGAAGAAATTTTTAAGGTGAACGGTCAGTGCCTAAAGCATTACTTGGAAGGTAAGCAAAATCATGCCAATAAGGTGATCCTCTTGGCATAATTGGAATGAAACATCCACAGGTTTGAAATTCTTTGTAAATATTAGGATTAGTTATTTTTTTTTCCTTTAGGAATCAGGTTTTTGTTATTGTTTTCTTTTTTATCTTTCAATTTTTTTTCCTTGCTGTGTTACACGATTTTCCATTTAGTGTGTGTAGGAATTGATGCCAGGGATATTGCCAGCCAGAGCGCTTGCCAAAGGGTAAAACCATGCACCATGCCAATACAGCCAGAGGTATGCACATGTTTTTGTGTGAAGAAAGAAAAGAAACCCTAACTTGCGTAAGAAGAGAAAGAAAAATCCTTGAGATTAACCCTAGCCGCCCAATTTAAGGAAGAATTAAATTCATCATAATTTTCTTATCACTTCAAGTCTTTCCTTATCACTTCACCGTATCACTTTTAACATCTATCCCAATCAAAACTTTTAAACTTTCATCATTATCCCCTTCTTTTAGGCTACCATCATTAAAACCCCTTTAAAACACTCCACCTTCTTTTTTTACCCTAGCCGATTTCCCAAGAACCATAATCTCTTAATTTCTTTCTCAAGCAAGATTCAAGAAACCATTCAATTTCTCATCTTCATCACCGATTCAAGCTCATCTTCTCTATGGTGTTGTCATCTCTTCCCTTCAAAAGATTCTTCAATGAAGATATTCAAAGGAAGTTTGAGACGAGCTTTGCCTCAAGGTTTTTTTGTACGAGAAGCACTTCGACTTCCAAACCAACACCACTGTTGGATTCCCACCGGAGTTCATGGCCATTGTCGACATGCATCGTTGGAGTTCTTTTTGCCAACAAAAAGGGGAGATCTATGCCACTATCGTGCGAGAGTTTTATGCGCATCTCACAAAAGATTCTCCATTCTTGATGATTAGAGGTAAATGTGTGCGTTTTGATGAAGGGTATGTAAACTCATTTTTTCTTCGAATGCTATCGAATATGAGCAGTTAGACTATGTTGCATCTATGACCGTTGCCAAATACAAGAAACTATTGGCAGACTTGTGTGAGCCTGGCACAGATTGGACTGTTTCCTCGACGAGCCACCAGACGGTGAAAAGGTTGGCTTTGAAGTCACAAATGCGAGGATGGAACCATTTTATCAAGGTAAATATATTGCCTACATCTCACAACGAGACCGTCTCAAAAGATCAGTTGATTTTGCTGCATTCCATCATCAAAGGATGCAAGATCAACGTTGGCAAAATCATTACCGATGAGGCTTATAAATGTACTGAGAAGGGTAAGGGCAGTTTATTTTTCCCTTTGTTAATTTCTAACATTTGTTTGTGCCATGAAGTGCCTATAGTGGATAAGGATATCAGCCAGACAATCAAGGGAACCACTATTACTGCCATTATTTGGAAAAACCTCACAGCTTTCGAGCCAAAGGAGAAGGGCAATGGAAAGGCCAAGACAACCACGCCAAAGCCCAAGCTAAAGCCAGAGCCCAATAGTGTGCCAAAGACTATTCCAGCAAGCTCATTGGTGGTGCTGTCCCAAGTATATGCCCGCCAGGAGATTATCCTCCAAAAATTGGAGACAGCCGATGAGCTTAATGTAAATATGAGGCATTACACAAAGGAGAGGGATGTCATCATTCGGGAGGTACTTGTAAAACTTTCCCCCGATATGGTACCGGTATTTTCACCTTTCCCTATCGAGCCTACTGCCAGTGACCCTATGGCAACCAGTCATGCCAGTCCATTCAAGCCAGCCAGCCCAGTCAAGTCTGCCAGTCTAGCTAGTCATACAAGTCCAGTCATTTCTACTAGTTCTAAATCTGAAGCAACAATTCCTCTGTCTCTAGTGCACGTTGAAACTACCAGCACTGGTTCCTCCTCCGAGTCACAGAAGATTCCTACCAAGAAAGAAAAGCCATCACTAGTCACACCACCAGCCGAGTCTTCCAAGAAGAAGATTGATCTTGGAGCCTCCACTACTGCCTCAAAGAGGGGCCTAACCATGCAAAATACCCATGCCAGAAGAGAAGAAGAAGCTCGTGCCTCCAAAAGGGAGTCTTCTTCTACCTAACTCCTTTGCATTTCATATTTTCATTTTCATGATCATGATTTTATTTTTCTATTTTTCCTGTATATATGTGTTGTTTCATGCATTGAGGACAATGCACATCTTGGGTTTCGGGGTGTGCATTTTCTCAAATTTATGCCATGACATGCATTTCATGTTTAATCCTTTTTGTTTGCCATGTAGTTCATGTAAAGTAATTGCATACCGAACCATTAAAAAAAGTGAAAAAGAAATTTTTATCCCGGCTTAAATTTGAAGTTTGTTAACAACTGTAGGCGAGCTTATTTTGATCTACTTTTTTTGCCCGATGATGAGTTTATAATTTTCAGTTTGCCATTCCAGTAGAAATGTATGCCATGACAATTGATCTCTAGTTTAGGGAATTGAATTTACACTTAACACGTGATATGTATCTAGTTCCCTAGCAAACTTAGACTGTTTGAAACTATGCTCTGATTAAAAAAAAGAGAAAAAAAGAGAGAAAATTGATGCCAGGGTAAAAAGAAATAAATAAGGCAGCAATGTTCTGCCAAGGCAATAAAAAATGAACTCTCCTCTACCTAGGGATAATAAGTTACTTGGGGCTTCGTGGTAGCTCCCTCTTAGTTCTCAAGTCCAAAACCATATGGTATGGGTTGAAGAGAAAGCCTAGTGATGTCTGGATTAAGGTGTTGATTCGTGGTATACTCTATCTTATCACTCATGCTAAATAGTGTCACGAAGCAAGCTTATATTAATGCCAACAAAACCCTCGGCAAGAAAGAAAAAGAAAGAAAAAAATGATGACAATAAAGATCTGAGTTTAGGTAGTAAAATTGGCTAAGGGAGTGAAAGGATATTGGATGCATATTACCTACACATCTTGCACGCTTCATGAACTTAGACAAGAGTTATATTGTTGCACTTGAATTACTATCTGCTTGGCACTGTGCATTGAGATTTCTGAGGGAAACATTAGAATCAAACTCTGCTTGCCAGCATTTGTTAGCAATCCAACCAAACTTTTGCCGAGGTATTATTTTCACTGTTTTTATTTTTCTCTTCTCTTGCATTACTTTAGGACAAGCAATGAGCTGGGTTTGGGGGTGTGTTACCGCCTCAAAATTATTGTTTTTCATGTCTATTTTGATATGCTTTTGATTGTTTTCAAGTACATTTAGTTGCATTAGATTGATAGTATTATGCATTTGCATCAAGGAGTTAGTTGGCTGTCTATGCTTGTGTGAAAGGTAGTTTTTATGGCCTTTTTACTGGTTGGTAGGGTGTTTGGCAGGAGAAATGAACGCAAGACTCAGGGACGCAGTTAGGAATGCTAAGGTGAATGCCAGATGATGCGGGCACTGAAGGATCAGAGGTGTGCCAATAATCTTTTGGTATGAGGTGTGCCAGTAGCTATGCCAAGAGAGGAAGAACCTCCGAAAAAATAGGATACACTCAGGCTCCTTAAAAATCGTATTTGGACAACCTTCGAAAAATAGCGGAAAGGTGATGCCAAGCTGTGTTGGCAAGGTCGTGCCAAGTTAGTGTGCCATGATGGCCATGGCATGATGACATCAGCCCTAGCTTGATAAGCTATCACACCGATCAGATGAGGCTTATCTCTTATCCATGAAGCATTCAAATTTCAAATGAAGAGAGAGTTATCCTAATCCCTTCCCTTGCACGCCTATATAGACACTACCCAATCAAGCTTGGAAGGAAATTGACATTGGTTAGCAGAGAGTGAGACAGTGAAGATCGATGTGATCGGAGTGAGGTGTTGGAGCGGCGAGTGACAGTTGGTGCAACCGAGGAGGGGTGGTTTGACTTCTTGGCCGAGAGCCTAGCGTAAAGGGCTGCATCGAGAGACCCCTCTGCTTATCCCTTTGGCAGAAGTTGTTTTTCTTTATTTTTTATTATGATGGTGATGTTAAAATTTTTTTTGGTTTGCTGGTTAACCCCCACACCATGAACTAATTTAATAGTTGGTGGGGGATGTTTTGGTTTTAAACATTGGCTTTTATGCCTTAGTTCCTTTATAATAATTATGCTTTTGGCAAAGTTTTTCTGTTTTGCATACTTTAATTTTTCCTAAGTATTGTGCCAAAGCGAGAGCTGGCACAATTAGCTTATTGCCTTCCAATATCTTAACAGACTTGTGTTGGCAACGATCAAGTTGCAGAACACTTGGGAGAGAAGCTTCAAGAGGAGTCGTTCAAGTAGATGAACTTACTTCGGAAGTGAAATTACCCCCACGGAGTATAGATTGGTTTTTAAATCAAATTGGTTTAAATAAAACATACACTATAAAGATATAGGGGTTTTTACTTGGCCAGTTTAGGGCAATGACCATTGAGAGAGGCTTTGCTACTTTTGAATCTACTCGCCAAACAATGCTAAGATAGTTTTTCCAATAACGGCTGGTATGAACCATGTTGAAACCAGGTATTCCCTGCAAACAATCATCATTCATTTGAAAACACCTTCCTTGCCAACGCTTTACTTCAGTTTCTATTTTATTTTATTTTCTTAGTTTTAAAATCAACTCTTTTAAACAACAATCTTTTCTTCCAAAGCAAGTAACAACCAAGCAATCGAATTCCAAGTCAATCTCTGTGGGATCGATACTCAGCTTACCAAGCTGCATTACTTGTCGACCGTGTATACCTGCACGCAAAAGACTCTTGGCATAGTTTATCTTGCTAAAATACATACCATTTACCATTATTCATTTTACACATCTCCCTGAGAGTCAACAATGTGCCACCACTAGGAGTCTAAATAAACATATTTACATTACATCAAACTTGGATCATAGTGACTTGCAACCTCTATCCACAATCAAACTGAACAAGCTCATTCAACCTGAAAAATGCATAGAAATGTATACATTAGGCTTCCATAGCCTAAGTGAGGTAGTGACGAAAAAGGAATGTCGACAAAATATGATAACAAATATCAATAAAGATGCAAAGTGGTCAAACTTAAGATATTGAAACATTTCTGGTAGTCTTAGTTATTCAAAGTCTTATTTACAAGCTTTATTTAGAATCATTTTCAAAGGCTGAAGGATTTTGTATCTTATTCAAAGGTCTATCAGAGTTCTTATCTCAATCTTACAAAGTCTTATAGAAGTTGTATTTGAATTCTTACCGATTTCTTATCAGAGTTTATCGAAGTCCTTATCAAATCTTATCGAAGTTCTTATCTGAGGTCATATTAGAGTTCATATCTGAGTTCATATCGTTAACAAACATTTGCCTTGGAACACGTTTGGACATAGGTAACATTTGTACGAGTTACACATAGCACAAAGCAATGGCTAGTGTCAAATCATAACAAACCTATCTTCTCTTCTCTTCCAATCTATCTATTCAGCCAACTGTCACCAATCTCCTTAACATATCCCTCGTTACCTCCTACTGTCGCCAATATATCACATATATGGGGTCGTTACCCTTGAGTCATGGCCCGTGAACCGTAGTCCTAAATAAACCGTTGTACCATGCCAAAGTGTCCAAGGGCTTCCATTGTTTAGCCAACTTATACATTTTATGCTTTGTTGTTAGGATAGGTATCTTATGACATAAGGTAAGCTTTTTTTCTTTCTTAGTATCTTATGGCATAGATGAGCTATTATCTCTATAAGACTTAAGATTTCTTAATCTTATAACATTAAAGCTTGAGATCGTTTCTTGTGTCTTATGAAGAAGTTTGAAATTTAACTCGAGTTCAAAACAAAGGTTATCTAATTGAGTTCCATCTTCCATAATTATCATAACTTAACATACGATGCATTCAATGCATTTCATGATGCATATGCAATGCTACATAAACAAAGAACTCATCAGAGATGCCATACCATGTAAGTATCCACACATTATACTCTATGTGAGCCGTATGCAACGATGTGATCAAGTACAAAACATTAATACTTAGAAAACAAATATCGGAGTGACATCATGTCACTCGAGACATACAAACTACATTCACCTTATATCCTCAAGTTACAGGATATTTCGATCCATACTTAGCTGTTTAGCCTTATAGACTCTTGTTTCACCAAAGACCCTGAATGCAAGGTGTATTTTAGGAAGAAATCATTC
This sequence comes from Hibiscus mutabilis, assembly GCA_019671005.1. Taxonomy (NCBI): domain Eukaryota; kingdom Viridiplantae; phylum Streptophyta; class Magnoliopsida; order Malvales; family Malvaceae; genus Hibiscus; species Hibiscus mutabilis. Next base: position 54,323,843 of record CM033716.1, on the reverse strand, counting down.
ATCGGTATGTATCAAATAATCAAATCATTTAAAGATGATAACATAATCCAAATTATTACTATAGTAAGTTACCATTCAATTTATGTCCACTTATCCAAAACAACAATAATCAATTAAGCCTCCTAATGAAACCTTGCATTCAAATTATCTTGTTATCCCATTTCAATCAAATTCCATACTTTCACATGCAAAAATTTATTAAGGCTAAAACAATTTCCTTAAAATATTAAAGTATTACCAAACTATTTAACAACTACTATATTATGCAATTATTACTTGTTATCTCCACAAATACATAACATGACAACAATGTGATTTTAATCATAGAATCAAGATGTACTTAACATGGCAGAAAAATGAACTTAATCATAGCAACAGGGTGATCTTAACCATGGCAGCTTTTGAAACCATTTCAAATGAATCCATCAATATACATGATGACTCATGCCCTTATACTCTAATTAAATTAATTATGCCTTCAAATTACAACATAGTAAACAAGATACAACAATGCAGTTTTTTCATGTTCTTATACCTTCAATTTACAAACAAAACAACCACCAAACTCAAGTATTTAGCATTCCAACTGTTTTCATTGATAAGACTAAAATATTTTCATTTTAGCAAAACCAAATTACAATATTTTTAGCTTTCAAAACTGCAAGCATTTCACTTACAACATCATACACTCACAAATCTGTTTTCATTCTCTAACCAAACGTTAAAGAAACATATCATCAAATACACAAGGCAACTTGCACTGTCCTTAAAGAATCATTTCTATAAAATTTTCTATAACTCAAAATTCGATTCCATTTGTTTTAAATGAAACTAGATTGAATAACCTTTTAAACCATATAAACTATAAATTTTGAATCACCTTGTATAATTTATGCTGAATTTTCAAAGACACTGCCTTTGTTTCTCTAAGAGTAAACTATTGTCTTGTTTTTCTAACCTGCTGGTACTCAAAAATCCGTATCTTTTAATTTACATATCAAAATTGATCACTGTTTGTTGCAAATGAAAGTAGGCTCACACATGGTTTTGTAAATATAGAGATCATTATCTAATTTAGCTTATGTAATTTTTGGTGAATTTTTAAACCTATTGCGAATGTACAAAATCTTGGCAAATTTCATCAAGCTAAAATTTTTACTCCATTTATCACTTTAATTCAACGTTCTCAATACAAAAACATTCAGTCAGCTCTAAACTTCCTTTTTTTCGAAATTAGGACAAAAGACTATTCCAATTAGAATTAACCATAATTCAATCACCATTCTTAATCTAATTCAATTTCAAACCATTTTCCATGATTCTCAAGTCTAATATTTTTCTAACACATTTGGTCAAGACCCTTTTTTTTCAAGATTCTAAACTCAATCCTCCTAAAATTTTCAATTCATGAAAGAATTCTCTAACACCCCCCCAAACATATTAGTTTAAAGTTTAAACACATATATACATATAGATCAACCAAAATCCATCTTAACATCAACGATTACTAATCACAACTCATTAATCTAATGAAATTCTAACATAAAAGTACCAATAACTTGATGGGCTTACCAAACTATAGAAGAACCTAATGAATTGAAGGCTAATTAGATGAGTTTTTCAAGCTTCCAAGCACCTCTCCAATGGTGGATATTTGGTGGGAGAGGGAGATGTGGCAGATGAGTTGTCACAAATTTCATTCTCTCCTTCCTAATTCCCTATACCCAATCGATGCCCCTTCTCCTATCATTTTCTTTTTTTAGAAAACATGTTATTATTCATCACCACTTAAGTTAATTAGGCAACACATAGATTCCACTAACTTATTTTGGCTAAATAGCCATGCAATTCTTTATCAATGCCTTCAATTCATTTTAGTCCTCAATCTAGTTTCCATTTCTCACAATTTGATCCTTTAGACAAATTAACTTAATCCATTTCTTATCAATTCACTTTAATTCATTTTCTAATTTGATCTGATGGTTATAAATGCTTCCTTTGGAGTTCAAAAAAATGTATTTCAAATTACTTAAATCTCTAATAAATACTAGCCCAGTTTTAGGGGTATTAAATTAGCTCCCAAAATCTTGGTTCCCTTGGAAATCCAAGAAGTAATGCCATCAATATTATTAGAAGTGACAAGTTCCTTAGGAACCCAAACACTCTTACTCCTCTTACCATTAGAGGGCCTTTGGAAGCCTCTATGTTTGTAGCCACCAAAGTTTATTTTCACATAGTTGGGTTTTCAAGTAGTTCCTTTTTCAAAACGAGAATTCCCAACTTTGTTAAAAGAAGATTTGAGATCACCTGCTTCTTTTTGGTGATCACCATGAACTTTTGAAAGAAGGTTATGCAAGTCTTGATTTTTCTTTTCAAAATCATTTTGTTTTGCTTGCAAATCCATAACTTTCCTTCCAAGTTCCAAGTTGGTTTTGGATAAAGAATCATTTTGATTTTTTAAATCGAAAATTGTTTTCTTGTTTTTCAAAAGTTATTCTTTATACCTCACCACCAACTCTTCAAACACCTATTGTAATTCATCATAAGCTTCTTGAAGCTCATCAAATGTAAAATTAAAGTTCGATGAGTTTAAGGTTACCTTAGGATCCTCCTTTAACGCCATGAGACAAAGGTTTGCGACTTCTTGCTCCTCCTCATCAAATGAGTCATCATCACTCCAAGTAGCAACAATAGCCTTAAGCTTCTTCTTCGTCTTCTGGAAGCTCTTATTCTTCTTGGGGACAATCAAACTTGATGTGTATTGGCTTCTTGCACTTATAGCAAATGATTTGGCCCTTCTCCTCTTCATTTTGCTTATTCTTGAAACCCTCTATTCGATGGAACTTTCTTCCTCGGTGGATTTTATGAACCTTGTGAATCTCTTGGCTAGCATAACCATTTCTTCATCTTCGTCCTCACTAGAATCGTTCTCTTCTTATCTTATTCTTCTCCACTTCCTTTTTCCATCTTCTTCTCTTCTTTCTTCTTCTTATCTTATCTTATCGTCCTCCTTCTTATCTTCCTTTCTTTATGATCTCATGAGTGAGAAAAGACCCCAAGAAAGCATCAAGCTTCAATGTCTTGAGATAACTGGCTTCGGTGATGGCGGTCTTCTTTATGTCCCATGACTCGGGAAGAGATTAGATAAGCTTTCGAACAAGCTTGTCTTCCAGAATGACTTCTCTATAGCCTTTAAGCCCATTGACGATTATGGAGAATCTATCGAACATCTTGGTGATGTCTTCATCCGGTTCTATCTTGATATTCTTATTGTTAAGGTTTAGAAGTCCAACCTTGGTCTCCTTGACATCATTAGTGCCATCGTATGTAGTTTCAAGCTTGTCTCGTATCTCCTTGCACTCGTGTAAGAAGACATCTTGGCGTACTTATTCGGTCCAAGAGCACAAAAGAGTATATGCATGGCTTTGTCATTGATTTGCATCTTTCACTGATCTTTATCAGTATAATCTTGCCTTGTCTTAGGGACGCGCCATCACCTTCTTCATTCATCGGAATGGATGGCCCATCTTCCACTACATCCCCAAGAAGGTAGTCGCTGGATTTGATGAAGAGCCTCATCCTATTCTTCCAATAGGGGTAGTTTACCCCATTGAAGAAAGGTGGTTTGGTGATGGATTGTGACTCATAGAAGTTGTTACCGGAAGTATAGGCCATGGCTCAATGGTATATTGATTGAACACTACTAGGATCTACTCAAGAGGGTGTGAATCCTTCTAATGAATGTAGCTCTAATACCAATTGTTGGGATGAACAATCAATGCAATGTGGCCAAGACGGGAGTGAATTGACAATTTAAACTTTTTATGGAAGCAAGAAATAAATAACAATAAATTTATAGTGGTTCAACCTTCTCAATAAGGTTTACATCCACTACCTTAGCTATCCACACTAAGGATTTTTCAAATCCACTAGAATTGTTTTCTTTTTGAGGCTAAAGGAGATAACCTTACAAACTCCATTAAGACTTATACCCCAAAGTCTTAAGAACCCTCACAAAAATATTACAAATAAAGCAAACTAAAAATCCTCACAAAGGCTAATTGTTTGCACAATTCTAGGCTCACATAACCCCAAAATTTGAATAAAATAAATACAATAAAGATCAGTAAAGTGGGTTACAAGATTTGACCCTAAAAGGATCGAAGATTGTAGGATGTGTGCCTAAATGCTTTAGACTTGATGAATAATTGTTTTTGAAGCTTCGGAGACTTCATTTTATACCCCTTAATTGATTTCTATTCGTTTGAGTAGTTGGGATATTGATTATAGCCCTTGGACTTCATTTTCCCGCAATAAGTGTTGTCTGCCAACACTAGTATCGGTACGTGCTATAAGAAGAAAGTGTCGTTGCAATAAAGGGATATCTATACATGGGAAGCCGTATCAATACGCGAAGTGTATTTTAAGAGGGTATCGGTGTGCTAAAGGCCGTATCGATACCGATTTTTCTCACTAGAATCCTTGGAAGTTTGGCACAAAAAGTTGTATCGATACGCCTATTATATGGGTATCGATAAGCATAACTGATTTTTAAAACTTATGGTTCTAATAAACTATGTAGAACGGTCGAATATTAAATAAAGTAGATTTGGAAAAATCTTAACACCATGTATCGGTACGCAGTAAGTCGTACTGATACACGAAAGTAATTTTGGTTTCTATGGTGTAGGGCGTACCTATACGACTACAAGCGTATCGGTACCCTATAGACAATTAGTTTTAAAAAAATTCTAGTAGCTAAAACCCGTATCGATATGACCTTTAGCGTATCGGTACTCATGAACCAAAATGGCTATTTTTAGTACCAATCACTTAGGAAAACTTTGGAGTTTAATTTTTGACTCAGAAAATATTTAAAGTTCAAATCCTTGTCCATTTTGCGAGTCTTTTGAGTATTTAAAAGTTTAGTCATGTTTACAAAGTAGTCTTTGTTATATCAAAATCAAATATACGTTTTACAATTTAGTTTAGGATTAGATTTTGAGTTGTATTTTAATGTAATTCCTTCTCCCTATTGATGTAAATGACTTATACTATAAATAGAGTCATGATGGGAAGAGAGACAACAGACAAAACACAATTTTCCTATTCTGTTTTCCTTGTCGCCTATTACACCATTGCCGTTTATCCTCCTCCATGAATTGTTAAACACCTCTTTCTAGATAGGGTTTGATTCAAGGTTATTAATATAAGTTCTTAGTAAGGTCTATTGTTCTTCATGTTCTTAATCTATTTCTATTATCTTTATATCTTTCAGGCTTACTTAGTACGTATATATTGATTTATAAGCTTTGCATGCTTTTCTTCAGTTTATTCATCTTTCTATGCGACAAACAATCAATACATTCTTGGTGTATATGATAAGTAACCTAGAAAACAAGTTTGAAGCTATAACTTCATATTCTTGATAAGTTAGTATTAGTGCTTTGATAGTTTATGTGCATTGGGTCTCTTAACTCAATAAAGCTATTTGATATGTTTTAATCATTATGTGCTTTTCTCCAATAGTTTTAATCTTGACAATAAGGGAAGCAATCATTCATGCTTTTTTAGTGATTACCAATTAACTAAGATAGACTGGGTTATACATGTGATTTTCTATGGTAACCTATAACCAAGCTATTTGAGATTAATATAGGCTTATCTTTTGTGAATATCAATGATCTAAATCTTGGATTAATGCACCGAAATCTACCTTGACTAGAATCCATCATCATATCAAACTCCCTTTACTTTTAATTGCTTTCTTTGCTTTTTCATTTCTACACAAATACAAGCTCCCTCATTTTACTTTTTTTATTAATCAAATTGATCTTTCGTCACTCTTTGTGGATTCGACCATGCTTACCACTACTACATGTTATTTTGAGCAGGTTATATTCAGTCACTAAATAAGCTTATAAAAAACAAAATCCATTCCCAAATCCATTTTAAGGAAGCTTTAGTAAATATAAGATATGTGTGTACGTAGCGATGTCCGTTTCCGCTAAAAAAATGAGTTTTCGAAGTGTTTGTGATTTTTCGGATATAAAATGTTTATTCCATGGGGTTTTTTTAAAAAACCGCATTTTATTAAAAATTGGAGTCGCCACCGGCCACTTAGGTAGGCCGGACACCATAAAGCCAGAGATTTAAAAAAGACTGTTGGGTTCGGGAGTCGGTTACGGATGGGGAAGGATTAGCACCCCCACACCGCCCAAAATTGGTACTTTAATAATTACCGCTTCGTTAATATTAGACTTTCCGGATTAAAGTGACGATTAGTTTAAAATTCGGTTATAATTGCGAATAAATTTTAAAGGCCCCATTATCCGAGAGTAAACGCCCAACCACTATCACTACGCCTGATACTGGCCCTGTTTACGCTCGGATAAAAGGGCACCGCATTGACAATTTATATATCTGTTATGCAACCTAAAACATGGCGAATATAAATACAATGCGATAAAATATAAATAAATACTAACATAATAAAATACTAATCTAACATAAATAAAATACTAATCTAAAACATACATACATAAATATTAATCTAACTCATAAATAAAAACAAATAAAATATTAATCTAAAACATAAATTTAAAACATAAACAAATACTAATCTAAAACATACATACATAAATATTAATCTAACTTATAAAAAAATCTATCATAAATAAAATACTAACATTCATAAATATTAATCTAACACATAAAAAACAAATTTAACATAACTAAAATATTAATATAAAGCATAAATTTAAAACATAATAAATATTAATCTAAAGCATAAATAAACATACAAAGTAAAAAAGAACACGAATTTAAATTAACTAATACTTCATTAAATTAAAAAATTACAACACAAATAAAAAAAGGAAGAAAATATACCTAACTAGGAGTTCGAATGACGAACCCCGACTGAACCCCACCGGGATCTACCACGACCTCTCCAAAAAATATTAACTAGATCGGACCTAAAATAGGACCCCGATCGAATGTTGGATCGAACCAATTGGGGTTGAGGGCACTGCCCCAACCCCTGGCCAGCCATGCGCCCGGCCATGCTCCCATGAATTGGGTGGCAATTCAATTGCCAATTTCATGTCCAATTGGGCGTGCTTTTTTGGGAGTGAACCCCTGCCTATTTATAGGCAAAGGGGTGGGAAAATGGGTGACGTGGAGCACCCTGCTCCACACAAATTTTCCTTTTTTTAATAATATTTTTTTATTATTTTTTATTTTTCATTAATTTTATATTAATAATAATATTATTAAAATAATACTAATAAGACTAAAACCCGATAAAAAATGAGTGATTACAGTTGCCCCTCTTTGCTTGTTCTTGTGAAACGAGGACAAAGCAAAGATCAAAAGCACTCATTTTCGACCTACTTTATCGTCTTTGGCTTCGGAATCACGTGTTCTTCTGGAACTATCCGCTCTTCCTTAGCTGAATCTTCAGGCTCGTAAGTTCTTCCTATATAGAGCTTCGTCACCTTCCGATCTTGGAGTTATAGGCTCTTTCTACATAGAACCCTTCACTCTGAAGCCTCGAGTTATGAGTCCCTCCTATATAGAACCTTTCATTTTGAGACGGTGCAGCTTGGAGCCCTTCCTATATAGAACTCTTCGCCTTCAACGCTGGTTTCTCCTATATAAAACCTTATGCGTCGCTGATGGATTCTTCCGACTGGGAGTTCCTCCCGTATAGAACTGCTAGTCTTCAAACCCTAGAGCCGTCAGTCCTTCCTATATAGAACTTTTAGCTTCTGAAATCTCAGAGCTACAGGTTCTTCCTATATAGAACCTTTCACTTTAAGACAGTAAAGCTCGGAGCCCTTCCTATATAGGACTCTTCGCTTTCAAGACAACAGGTTTTCCCTATATAAAACCTTGTGTATCATGGGTGAATTCCTTCGGCTGGGAGTTCTTCCTATATAGAACTGCTAGTCTTCACCCTGGAGCTGTAAGTCCTTCCTATATAAAACTTTCAGCTTCTGAATCTTAGAGCTATGGATTCTTCCTATATAGAATCTTTTACTCTAAGACAGTGAAGCTCGGAGCCCTTCCTATATAAGACAATTCGCATTCAACACAATAGGTTTTCCTATATAACCTTGTGTGTCATGGGTGAATTCCTTCGGCTGGGAGTTCTTCCTATATAGAACTGCTAGTCTTCACCCTGGAGCTGTAAGTCCTTCCTATATAAAACTTTCAGCTTCTGAAATCTTGGAGCGGCGGATTCTTCCTACATAGAACCTCTTGCTACGAGAGCTTGGAAATATAGGCCCTTCCTATATAAAACCTTTATCTTCGATTTTTTTTTCTCTTTTTCCCTTTTTTCTGCTCTCTTTTTTCTTTTTCCTTCATTTTTCTTATCTTCTTCTTTTTTCTATCTCATTTTTTTTCATTTTTATTTTTTTACAAGATTGTTGATATCTTTGGACTTACGCTACTAAGGCTGCCGCATCATGCCCAAAGGACTTACTAATGGTCCGAAAGATTTAACATATGGGGCTCACGCTGTTATGGCTGCCAATTTTTCTGGACTTACGCTGCTAAGGCTGTCGAAATCTTTCTTCAAATTTTGGGATTCACGCCGAAAATGGCTATCGACCTTTCTTCAAATTTGGGGATTCACGCCGAAAATGGCTACCGATCTTATAATTTTGGGGACTCATGCCGAATGTGGCTGCCAAACTTTCTTCAAATTTTAGGGACTCACGCCGAAGGTGGCTGCCAAACTTTCTTCAAATTTTAGGGACTCACACCGAAGGTGGCTGCCAAAACTTTCTTCAAATTTTGGGGACTCACGCCGAAGATGGCTGCCAAACTTTCTTCAAATTTTAGGGACTCACGTCGAAGGTGGCTGCCAAACTTTTATCAAATTTTAGGGACTCACGCCGAAAATGGCTGCCAATGTTTCTTTAATTTTGGGGACTCATGCCGAAAATGGCTGCCTAATCTTCTTCAATGAAATCCACTTCTTAATGTTCTTTGATAATTCTTCAAGTTCCTGTCCAAAATAAGCAAAAATTGACATGCCCCTATCTAGATGATGCATGCAATGTAATGCTTTCTTTCTCTTCTTTTTCTTTTTTCTTTTCTCTCTTCTCATTTTTTCTTTTCTTCTTTTTTCATTTTCTTTTCTTTTTCTCTTTCTTTCTATCTTTTTCTTCTTTTTCTTTCAGCCTTTTTTTGTTCTAAAGTCTTACACCCTGAAAGGTCGTTCCTCAGATTTCTTCATCTCTTTACTTCTTCACTGTAAATCCTGCTTTTAAACCTTTTGTGCGGAAGGCTTTCTTGTCTTTAGGGTTATCACTCATCTTCATAAATGATCTTCTGGTTCTTATATTATTCTTATAAGAACCCTTGTCATCTTCTTCGCTTGGAGTTGCCCCATTCAACCACGGGCTCCACTGCTTTGAATTTTCTGACCCATTATACAAAGCCTAGATTTATTTATAGTCACCAGGGTGAGCCAAAATGCTTCCATCCCCTGAACTCATCCTTGATCTTCTTGTAGCACTTCGACGGGAACTAACTCTCGGTCCCTATGCTTTAAATCTCATCATCATTCATTTTTAAAGTAATGCAAAAGGCAATTTACTTGCGTATATTTCAACAAATAATGATTGTTTGAAAAGATAACAGTCATTTTGAAAATCACAACTTGGAGGGGATACCAAACATTTTGAAAACATTGTTTGGAACAAATGGTAAACATCTTTTTTTTTTCTTCTTCTTTTTTAAGGACCAAACATTTTTTAAATAATGCTTGGAGAATGGTAATCAAAATTCGAAGTGTATTGCAAAACATTTTTTTAAAAACTAATGTTTGGGGGAAATGGTAAACATCAAAACTTTGGGAGAAAATGTCAAACCTTTTAAAACATGTTTGCCCTTGAAATGTCAAACACCATAGCGCATCTGCTTCAAGTTGCCAGAGATCAACTCTAATAAAGTGCATATTTAGAAGATCTTGACCATTGTGGAGATATATGCCAATGTATAGTTTCTTCTGGTCTAATATGCTTTTGAGAGGAACAACCCTACCTAGTTTCTACCCCGTTTAAGGTGGCTCTCTTAATCTCGCTATCTCACCATACCCAATCCTTCCCTCATTTGGGTGTCGATCAAGCACTTCGAAGTTTGACGTTCCTTGAAGAAAAGTTAACCCTTATAGGCGGAATGAAATCTGAAGACATTCTCATTCAACTTGGATATCTATGGATGACCAGAATGGTCTTTGGGGCTTGTAATGTAGGCCTTTGGTTTATGGTTAAGTGAAACAGTATTTCTGTACTTGTGTAACTTGGATATGCCCATTATTTCTTCTCTTTTTTTATCACTCTAGACTGCCCATTTTCGGGTTTTCACCCTAGAGTTCATTTCCTTTATTTTTATTGTAGGCTGCCTTGCATTCTGGCTATATACTGATGTTCGTTTCTGTTCAATAATGTTTGATCCTTCAATACTCCTCGAAACTGAGATTTCTTGAATGAAGGACTATGAATACATTTATGGGAATTCTTGTGATTGGCACGCCCTGATGAAATATTATTCTTTCTTTTTTCTTTTTTCTTTTCTCTTTTTTTCTTTTCTTATTTTTCACTTTTTCTCTTGGATCGCTCTAGACTGCCCATTTTTGGGTTTTCACCCTAGAGGTCACTTCCTTCTTTTGTACCTTCGGATCAATATATTTTAACTGGATATTGATGCCAGCATGCTCAGGCAGACTACTCTTTTTCTTCATTTTCAGGATCACTCTAAACTGCCCATTTTTGGGTTTTCACCCTATAGGTCATTTCCTTTTTCAAAATTGGCAATCTTCGGGCCGACTTGTCTTGACTTGGCTTCAATTCGAGCTTCTATACTAATTTTCAAAACTGTTATTTACCTGAAATGTGGATTCATTGCGTCTCTTGCACATAGTCGAAGTCTCGTTCTTGTATTGTTTGATGTGTGTGTAAAGCATATACAATATTCTTTTTTTCTTTTTTCTTTTTCTTTCTTTTTTTTCTTTTCTCTTTTTTCTTCTTTTTTATTTTCTTTTCTTTTCTTTTTTCTCTTTTTTAGACTGTTCATTCTGGGTTTTTAGCATTGAATCTCTTTCCTCTTATTTGAGTCTATGAATGCATCCTTGAATCAACACGGATCTATACTGGGTATTGATGCGATCTTCCGCTCGGAGTTAATTGCCTCTCTGCAGCTCTTCTGATATTTACTCGATCTGGATTGCTTCGGCCTTCTAATTACCATTTATCTTCTTTTTTGGTTTTTCGTTTGGACATATCCATGTTTTCAACCACTTTCTTCTGGTGATTTTCTTATCTTCGTATCCAATCTGTATGGTCTCATCTGTGTCTTCTGGTAAAGTAAAAGAACACCATTCGTTGTCATATTCACAAATGTCCTGAGAATGCCTTTAGGGGTAGAGGTTTAGGGTCAACTTTTGTTTTAAGGATCTAAAACGACAAGTGCCTAAGAAGATAAATTCTTAAAATGGGAACTGCCCATTTTCTAAACACTCGCTTTTGTTCCTTTGTTGGCCTAAGTAAACTAGCAGATACTCACATTTACAGTATCACCACAACATTCAATCTCTTCTAAATATATGCAACTTAGAGTTGATCTTTGGATCTGAAGCAAATATACTGTTGCATTCAAAATTCGAGGACCTGGTATAGAAATGATATATACATATGTCCATTAAAAAATGTGTGTATATGCATATGGGAAAACTACCCCATAAAAATGAAATGTTTAAATAATCAAGAATGTAAAAATGCTTTTCTAAATGGAAATGTGATTTTTAATTCTAATAAACAATGATTCTTTTTTGTTGATAATTTCTTTGTGAAATGATGAGAAAACCGTAGGGACCTTTGGATTATCTCCAGGGTACTAACTCATTCTGCCCCTTCCAAGGTAGTGTAGGCTTGCCTCTTCTCTTGTTTTTCCACCGCTGGATCAACTCTCTCGTCATGACTCCCTCGTCAACCAGCTTCTTAATTTTTTCTATTAACGACCCCAAATTTCTTAGTGTCATGCCCCAGCGCCTCAATGCTTTGAAAGTGGTATCCATTTATCTCTCTGTTTCCTTCTGCTCCTAGGCAGGTCTAGTCTTTAAACTTAGGTACCGGAGTGCATGTTCGATTCTCTCTCCGACTGTCATGAAGTCCTCAAAGCTGGCTTTCATTTTCTCGATCATCTTATTAAAGAAGAAATATGAAAGGTGGCATAGAAGTCAATTTCCTCTTCATCTACAGGAGGTTGCACCTGTGCCACTAAACACAGACACCTCAAAGCACATTCCTTGAAGCTTTCATCAGGTTTCATCTTCGTACCCTAGAGATACCGACGACTTAGTGCTAGGTCCAAAGCATATCATATCAAGGTAGGTCCTGCTAGACTGTCGGGGAAGTAGTGGATTGGCAATTTTTCAATTCAACCCTCCATCTTTTTGTAGAATATGGTCACGTGAATCTTGGGGCATCTTTTTCCTTTATTATGCGTAAATCTGGAAATCTTTGAAATCCGGAGGAACGACCAAACCAGGGTTCAAACAGAATTTTCTTGCATTAAAGGCATCAAAGTTCTTTTTCTCTCTTTTTCTCTCGAGTCCATCTTTTAACTGCTCGAATCTTGATTTTTGAGTGTGTTCAATTCTTTTATTCACGATAAAACTCTAATTGTTCTTTGGATTACCCCCCAAACATTTTATGCAAGGTAGTGATAGTGTTATGTAAAATATGTCATGATTGTACAATGTAATGCAATGCAATGCAATCCTAAAATATAAATTTGAAGGCATTGATTCCAAAAGTGATCCTCAGAGAACGAGGTTCATTGAGGACAAAAGGTTTCATTATATCAGATATTAGATATTTACAGTTACTGGTAAGCTTCAGTGCCTACTTTCTTAACTTCATCTAGTAGTCCGGTCAGCTTGCCTCTGTAGTCCAACACTTGATCCACGTTCTGACAAAGCCTGCCACCTTGTTGAGCCGCCTTACCTGCTTGAGTAATATCGATCTTCGGGTCTTCATCTATCCCCTGCTTAGTTTTTTGTAGCTTGGAAGTTTTCCTTTCCAGCTGAAGAGCGTTGAATTGTCATTGCTCTGTCGTAAACTTGTTTCTAAAACTCTTGCTAATGGTTAAGTTATTCTGTAGCTCATCTCTGGAAACTATCGTACCTATTCCCAATTTCCTCAAACGTACCTGATAATATCCTGACTTGATTCTTGCTTGACTAGTTTCTCTTCTTCCAATATTCTGAGTCATCCTTCAACTAGACAACACCGTTTATTCTTTAAAGGTGACCCAATATGATATTCTTAAACACTCAGTAAAACTTCTGGTGATCATTCTGCAAATTCAATTTTATCCAAGTTATCTCTCTCTTATCTGAGTTGGCTGAACTCGAAAGAATATCCCTCTCCTAGGATGCCCCTATCTCCGATCTTCAAACTTAACTCGCTTGAGTGACCCACTTCGGTATTACTCGAACTTTGTCATGAATATCGATTCCTCCTCAACTTTGCCCCTCGGGTGATTGTTAGCTCACTATAGAATTGGGGAACTCCATCTTCGAAACCTAAAATCCTCATCTCGATAAGATCTTGAACTCATTCCTTAGGGCCCCGCAATCCTCAATACCGTGACCCAAACTTCCTAAACGGTAATTGCCTCTAGCACGTGTGTCGTAATCTCAGATAAGACGATCTCTTCGCTAGAGACTTCACCGAGGTAATAAGGCTCTTGTCGATGAACATTAGGAGTAGTTCGGTGTACCTCACAGCAATCGAGATAAACTTCTTTTCATTACTTGCTTCTCAAGTTTCTTCTAGACCGAGTTCTATTTTTTGAAAGCCCGACTCAAGCATACCTTCCGCCTGTTTATTGATGCAGATCACAAAAGGGGTCCAAATTGTCGTATTTGGCTGACTTGGAGGTAGAATTCTGACTATCTCGCTCACTATTCTGATCCTTAATCGGTTCTTCTTTTGGTTTGATGGATCGCTTACCTTTCGTTTTGATGGATCGCTTACCTTTTGTCAAAGTATTCATCTGATTCATCACGTCTTCCCTCTGCTTCTTTCAACTCTTGCACTTTACTTTGCTCATTACCAGTACCGTGTCTCCTTACCGTGTCTGACCTGAAGTCTTCAGATGGTTCTTCTTCTATTGTCTCTGATCTTGTTCTGGGACAAAACCATGGATCCGTGCCCTCTAATATATGACCAGACGACCCTTTGCCAATTATGAACGATTTCTGAGATTTGAGGAACCACTTCGAGAATCAATACCCTATAAATGTGATAATGCATGCAAATGCGATGTTGATTCTCGAACAGTCTTTGAAAAACTTTCAATAGAGAAAATGTATGTTTGCAAGAAATTAATAATGAATTACAGGCAACAATTGAATTTATTCTGGAGGCCTTGACTTCGGGAAGCAAAACCTGTGCTCCACGTCTCGACGTCGTCTTCAGGATGATGGATGACTCCGTCTACTCCTCTTATTCTATTCTATGGACTCGTGACGTCGTGATCTTTATTTTTGTGGCTTCTGAAAAGGACATCAGACAATATATTTTCTTCTGTAGATCTGGGTACGTCTAAACAGGGATGGATTCTATCGATCCTAGAGGAGTACTTTAAAACTTTTTAAATTAAAATTTTTAAGGATCATTTGGTTTAAAAATTTCCCCCTTTTATTATCAAAAAGTTTTAACTTACTTAAAAATGAAACTTTTAGGTTTCTTTTTGTTATTATTATTATTCTGAAAGTTTTATGAGGGAAGAAGTTTCAAAGAAAAATAATAATATTTTCAAATTTTTTTCTTCTCTTTTTTTTAAATGAGTTAAATTAAAATCTGAGATTTTTTAAAAAAAATGGTCAAATGTGAAGATTTAAAATTGGGGTTCTGCGGCCCTGACTGAATCTTCTGCGTCGCACGTGCCTTACTATCGTACCGTCTTCTTTCTCGATTGGTCTTTGCTCGGCCTAACTTGATACTGTAATATTATCGTTTCTGGCAAAGCGGACTTTTTCTATTTTGAAAGCCTTTTAATTAACTGTTCTTGAATCAACACCATGTCATGATATGCAACATGAATGCAAATAAAGGCGTTGATTCCACTGGTAATCACCCTTTCGAACGACTTTCATGGGAATTAAAGGGTCCATATTACAAAAAGGTCCATATTACAAAAGGAGTCCCTATTACAAAAAGAGTCCCTATTACAAAAAGTCTTAATTACAAAATAAAATTCTACACATAAGCCCTAGCTCTACCTCCTAGGTCCTCGACAGCTCTGAGCAACTTGGTAAACCTTGGTGCTTCTTCCATGTCCGGGGTTACGAAAGGTCGGAGAGTCGCGGCTTAGGTAGCTAAGTCATTTACACACCTTGTAGCTCGTTGTATGTCTACCATCAGGGTCTCGTGTGTATACTTTGGCACTACACGCTTGCTCGGCAAATCATTACTTTAGATCTGTTGATTAATCTCTGACCGATGTCGCGCGACTGGATTGATGTCGTCCTTTCCTAAGACACCTTTTTTCCATGATGAAAGATTTTCTAATCGGGCAAACCACTTGAATCAACGCCTCTATGTAATGTGGATGCAATGATAATGCAACAAAAGTATGTGTAAAATAAAAATAAAAATAAAACACAAAAAATGAGTTAGTAGCGGATAAAAATAATAAATACATAAATAAAATGACAAATAAAATAAGGTAAACAAAAAAAAACCCTATTTATCCCGTCTAAAACACCTCAGGTTATCTGCATGGCTCTAAAAGGGTGGGTTTCTATATGTTCTCTACATGCAGTGTTGGTGCTAGGAGGTACCCGAATTGTCCTTGCTGTCCTCTACTAAGAGTAGCAAGGCCCCCGATCATCACCCATTATAGGCTCCTTTCAACCGGGTTCAATTCAGGGGGACCCATTCGCTTATGCCTGCACGAAAGAACAATATCCTTACGAAAGCATAAGGTACTCGAGCCCTGAAGGTACTTGCTAGGCCTATACGGGAGAACGATATCTCCACGAAAGCATTAGCGTTTTCCCCCCACTTAAAAAAACGGGTTTATATGACATATTTTAAATGCGTTAAAATAACCGCGCAATTACAACCGAATATTAATTTAATAGTCACTTTAATCTGGAACTTATAATATTATTAAAGCGGTAATTATTTGAAAAAGCTTGACTCTCTTTATTTTGTTAAAAACAAAAAAATAGTCCCCAGTGGACTCGCCATCTGTAGCGATGTCCGTTTCCGCTAAAAGAATGAGCTTTCGAAGTGTTTGTGATTTTTCGGATATAAAATGTTTATTCTGTGGGGTTTTTTTAAAAAACCGCATTTTATTAAAAATTGGAGTCGCCACCGGCCACTTAGGTAGGCCGGACACCATAAAACCAGAGATTTAAAAAAGACTGTTGGGTTCAGGAGTCGGTTACGGATGGGGAAGGATTAGCACCCCCACACCGCCCAAAATTGGTACTTTAATAATTACCGCTTCGTTAATATTAGACTTTCCGGATTAAAGTGGCGATTAGTTTAAAATTCGGTTATAATTGCGAATAAATTTTAAAGGCCCCATTATCCGAGAGTAAACGCCCAACCACTATCACTACGCCTGATACTGGCCCCATTTACGCTCGGATAAAAGGGCACTGCATTGACAATTTATATATCTGTTATGCAACCTAAAACATGGCGAATATAAATACAATGCGATAAAATATAAATAAATACTAACATAATAAAATACTAATCTAACATAATAAAATACTAATCTAAAACATACATACATAAATATTAATCTAACTCATAAATAAAAACAAATAAAATATTAATCTAAAACATAAATTTAAAACATAAACAAATACTAATCTAAAACATACATACATAAATATTAATCTAACTTATAAAAAATCTATCATAAATAAAATACTAACATTCATAAATATTAATCTAACACATAAAAAGCAAATTTAACATAACTAAAATATTAATATAAAACATAAATTTAAAACATAATAAATATTAATCTAAAGCATAAATAAACATACAAAGTAAAAAAGAACACAAATTTAAATGAAGTAATACTTCATTAAATTATAAAAATTACAACACAAATAAAAAGGGAAGAAAATATACCTAACTAGGAGCTCGAATGACAAACCCCGACTGAACCCCACCGGGATCTACCACGACCTCTCCAAAAAATATTAACTAGATCGGACCTAAAATAGGACCCCGATCGAATGTTGGATCGAACCAACTGGGGCCGAGGGCACTGCCCCAACCCCTGGCCAGCCTTGCGGCCGGCCATGCTCCCATGAATTGGGTGGCAATTCAATTGCCAATTTCATAGCCAATTGGGCGTGCTTTTTGGGAGTGAACCCCTGCCTATTTATAGGCAAAGGGGGTGGGAAAATAGGTGACGTGGAGCACCCTGCTCCACACAATTTTTCCTTTTTTTAATAATATATTTTTTTATTATTTTTTTTATTTTTCATTAATTTTATATTAATAATAATATTATTAAAATAATACTAATAACACTAAAACCCGATAAAAAATGAGTGATTACAGTGTAAGACCTATTTTAAGATCAGTTAATGATAGAAAGATTGAACTTTTAAAATTAATACACATTGATTTAGCATACTTTAGAAACATAGAAAGTAAAGGAGTGAAGCTCTATTAAACATCTTTATAGATGATCATTCTATATATACAAAGGTTTATCTCCTAAGATTAAATAATGAAGCCGGAGACTTTTTTAATTTATAAAGCATAAGTAGAAAATCTACTTGATAAGAGAGCAAATTGTGTTAGATTTAATAAAGGTGGTGAATGTTACTCTAACTTTCTTAAATAAGTTTTTACAAAGAATGTTAGAATTCATAAATAATTTGCATCTTATTTCCCTCAACAAAGCAACATAGATTAAAGAAAACACAAAACTTTAAATGAAATGATGAATTTTATTGTTAGGTTTTAGTTTATATAACACCATTTGTAGAAATCGATCTTTCTGTAGACCATATTATTAAATAGTACAACATACAAAGTTAGATGGTACTCTATATAAATTGTGCAAAGGTTTCGTTTCTAATCTATAATACTTGAAAGAATGTGGGCGCTTGACAAAACTTGGGTTGTCCAATTGTAAGAAAACCATTATCATGCCTAAACCTATTGATATTGTGTTTATTATTACGTTGTTAAAAGTATTTTTTTGTTCAAAAAATAAGATTTTATTATAAGGTAGAAAAAAATCCAAGGCTTGCATTAAGTGCGTCATTAAAAACCTCTCTAAACCTAAATAGAGGAAAATAGTACACACAACAAGGTACAAATTACACCTAAGACAAACAATAAGGAATCGGGTACAAATTACACCTAAAACATGTCCCAAAAATGCTATTGATTAAAACCTCATGGTCTTGCCATCGCCAAAATGACACAAATCCTTGAAGGCTTCCTCCAAATTCAACACCATTTGATTAGTAGACAAACCTTAACTCATGCAAAAGCATCACAAAAACCAATCGAAACATATGGCAATACAATTAGACTGAGAAGAAACTTCCAAACATAACAATCCAACCAAGTGCAATAACTCCAACACATGCAAAGCTAACCAAACTTTTGCATACAAGGAAATAAGGTCAATCACCAAAGTTGAATTAAGCCAATTTCCACACTTCTCGACTCTAACAAAGACTGAAAAGTGCAAAGCCATTTACATCCAAGGCAAGACCCCCAATAGAAACTGGCCTCCAATTTGTTGCACCACACAATAAGACTTGTTATTCAGAAAGATCACCCAATTACTATAAGGTTGCCAATACCGAAACTCCAAGAAACTACCTATGCCTACCCCAAAAAATCATCTTAAACATAACTAAATAATTAAACACACTGAGAATGATAAAGTTCTCTCTTAACGCTTAAAAACACTTCTAAACTCTAACAAAGACTTAAAAAGAGCTCACCTTAACTAAAACAAAACTAGACTTGGTAACTACTCCCAATATCCTAGACCACCCAAGTCACAAGATGATAATGACATTCCAAACAAAATTAATCCTAATCTTCTAGACGACCCAAGTCACAAGATGATAATGACATTCCAAACAAAATCACTCCTAATCTTCTAGACGACCCAAGTCACAAGATGATAATGACATTCCACACAAGTCACAAGATGATAATGACAATATCAAACCCCAAACACCTGTCATTGATTAAGTAGCTTGATTCTTGCCAATTCATCCACTACTTCCTCTTCATTACCAATAATTCACACCCCCAAACTTTTACTCAATTCAAGGGCTTCCCTCGCATCTATATACATCACCTCTTCCCATAACACCTTATCAATTTTCGTCTTTCAAGGGCTTCCCTTGTTGACATTTGTAATATATATAGATTTATGTCTTTCCATGATTAGTCTATTTGTAATCTATAAATGTGTTAACTCCTCAAAAAGATCTATTTTTCACGTATATATTGACATGTTATTGCTTGACTTTGGGTACAATTTATGCATTTTCTTAGTAGATTAATGCATTTGCATCTAGGAGTTAAGGAAAGTAAAGTTTTCATTGCCAAAGTAAAGGAGTATTTGCTATTGAGGTAGGCAGGTTTGGCAGGTCAAGAGTAGGATAGAAGCAGGTAGAGTAGAAAAGAAATTCCAAGCGTAGTTGGTAGAATACAGGAAAGAGAAATGTCGAGTGCAGTTGGCAAAACATAGGAATGAGGATTGCCAAGCTTGGCTGGCAAAAGAAGGATGACTAATGCATGTTCAATTAGCCATTAGTCAAAGCCAAGTCAGCCCTAATTCAAAAAGAGGATAACGCTAAAATAGTGTGTAACGAATTTTCAAAAATCAAACCCTAGCAAGGTTTTCTACGAGCGCCTATATAAAGAAGTCCAATGATTGAGCAAGAGGATGTTGCACCGTGAGGAAGAAAGAGAGTAGAAAGAAAACTGTGGTTTGACCATGTTGTGATTGAGAGCTCTAGATCTATTAAAGGGTTATATCAGCTAATCTCCTTCTTTGTCCATTTCTCTCAGTTTTTATTTCTAATTTGATGGTGATGTTTGAAAATGATATGATTTTGATGGTTTCCCCAGCCATGAACTAATTCTTTAAGTTGGCTATGGGTGTTTGCGATGAACGCTGGATTTTAGGTTTTTAATAATTGAATACCTTGACATTTTTTTCTATTTTGCTAGGACTTCATTTTATCGTATTTTATGCCATTCGATAGTTGGAATTGAATGCTCATTATCCTTTAATATCTTAATAAACTTAGGAGGTAAGAATTAATTGCCAAATACTAAGGAGAGAAACTTCGACAAAATATGTTCAAGTAGATGAGCTTACTTAGGAAGTAAATCTACCACTTAGGAGTAAAGATTAAAACTTTACCAAGTTAATCAGTTGAAAACATCACTATAGACATATAAGTGTTAAAGGTAATTAACTTAGAGTCTTGTCATCGACGGAGGCAATACTAACTTAAAATCTGCTCGACAACAAAACCAAGGTTGAAAGTTATTAAATTGTTATCTTTGTTAGCATGAAATCCAAACATCCCTTGCCAACGCTAACAAACCATCTTGATACACTTGTTTGCCAATTAGTCTAAATTTTTACTTCATTTTCCTTTAGTCATTTTCTTAATTAAAATCCTATCTTAGTTATCGACCAATTCATTCCAATTCACAAGTACTTATCGTGGAATTTAATTCCTAGACAATCCATGTGGATACGATACTCAGGTTACTATTGTATTACTTGCTGACCGTGTGTACTTGCACGCAAAAATACCTGATCTTGGCAATATTTACATGTAATATTACACTGAATTATTGATCTTCTACCAAGCATTTGTCGGTCAACAAGTTTTTGGCATCGTTGTAGGGGATTGCAATGGAATTTATTGTTTTAATATACTTGTTTATGTTTATTTTACTTATTTTGTTTTGTTTGGTGTATGACCAAGAGTCGCACTGGGAAGGAAGATTTATTATACGATCCAAATATTGAAAGAAGCTTAGGTAGGATTAAAAGAGAATGTTGAAAAATGGCTCATAATGGAAATGGTAGAGTGGATGGTGTTTTAAAAAATCTAGAAAATCTGATAATATATGAAGAGATACTACCCACATCTATTGTTGTTGCGGAAGAAGAATGACCTATCAGAGAAAACTTGGCACAAAACATGGATAATTTGATGCCAGGATTGATTGGTGGTCCAGAAGTAAATGCGGTTAATTTTGAACTTAAACCGATAATGATTCAAACGTTATTGAGTGTAGTTCAATTTGATGGATCACCTACCGGAGACCCACGACAACAGTTGAAGCAATTTATGGAGGTGTGCCAACTATTTCAGCAACGGTTCTAGCTAAAGAGACAGTGAAGTTGAGACTATTCTCATTCTCTCTGTGAGAGGGAAAAATCATGGCTAAGTTCTTTGCCACCAGGCTCAGTTACTTCGTGGGTAGAATTATGTCAGAAGTTCCTTCTGAGATTTCAGCCACCTAAACTTAATGCCACACTACGGAATAAAATCATTTCCTTTAGGTAGGCTGATGATGAGACTTTGTATGATGATTGGGAGCGTTTCAAGGACTTGTTGAGAAGATGCCCCATACATGGATTACCTACATGAACACAGATGGATACCTTTTATAACGGGCTCAATGCTCATGCCAGGACTGTTGTTGATGCTTCGACAAACAATTTGTTAGTAGAAAAAATTTACGTGGAGGCATTTGGTATCCTTGAAAGGATTGCCATCAATGATCTTCAGTACCCTACTGCTAGATTGGGAACAGGAACAAAAATCGCTGGGAAATTAAAGCTTGATGCACTACCATCTCTCAATGCTCATATTTTCGACCTCACTAATATGGTGAAGACAATGCGAAAGCCTTCTAACGTCTGAGAAGTAAAGGCCTTGGAATCATTCTGCACTATTTGTGGAGAAGACCATATTGTAGTAGAGTGCCCAGTAAACCCTGAATCCAAGAAGTAAAATCGTAATATTAACCTACATTCTAATACTTATAATAAAGGTTGGAAGCAGCATCCGAAATTTTTTTGGGCTAATCAAGGTGGTAACCAATATAATGCTAGTATAAGAGTAGCAATGCACCAGGTTTCAACCAGAATGTGATGCCATAAAGAGCACACAACAATTTCCATCCAGGGCAGAGATCTAATAAAAGAACACTTTAACAGAGTACATGGTGAAATGATGAAACTGTACAGAGTTTAGCAGCACTATGCAAAACTCGAAGGTCCAGCTAGGACAGATTGTTAATGCACTTAGTAACAAACCCAGGGAAATTTTCCAAGTGATACCAAAGGTGCTCAAGAAAAAAGGAGTGAACAATGCAAAACAATCACTCTCTGGAGTGGCAAACAATTCGAGAATGTAATATCTGTCAAACAGTCAACTATTTGTCAAGAAAATAAGTTGGTGCCAGTAGACAGGTCCAAGGAAACTTAGAAAAAGGAAGCGAGAACTGATAATTCCATACCTCAGTCTAATGCTAACACCACTTCGGCAAAACCAGCAAAGCCAATATTTGCCTATCCACCACCACCTTTTCCTCAAAGGCTCTAGAAACACAAGCAAGATCAACAATTTAAACGCTTCTTGGAAGTCCTTAAACAACTACAAATTAATATACCATTGGTGGAAGCTCCCGAACAAATACCCAACTATATTAAATTCATGAAGGACATCTTGTCCAAAAAGAGGAAGCTGGGTGATTTCAAGACAATCACACTTACTGAAGGATGCAGTGCAATGATAACCAGTAGATTGCCACCAAAATTGAATGATCTAGGAAGTTTCACTATTCCTTGCACGATTGGCAATAAATTTATGGGTAAAACACTATGTGAACAGGGAGTCATCATCAATTTGATGCCAATATCAGTTTTCAAGAAACTTGGTATTAAAGCCAAACCTACCATAGTAACACTTCAGCTGACAGATCAATCTTACGCACATCCCAAAGGTAAGATTATGGATGTGTTGGTAAAGGTAGATAAATTTACATTCCATGTTGATTTTATTATTTTAGAGTATAAGCCTGATATTGATGTCCCAATAATATTAGGAAGACCATTTCTTGCCACGGTTAAGACCCTAATTGATGTACAGAAAGGTGAGCTTACTATGCATATGAATGACCAACAGGTTACGTTTAACGTATTTCAAGCTCTTAAGTGTGTAGATAAACCTAAAGAATGCCAATATGTTGATATGATGGAGTTCATTCTTAATGTGGACATAGCAAAGATTTGACAGGGATAAATGTTGATGTCATAGAACTAGATGATGAAGATATGATGAGTGAAGACTCTAAAGAACCAACCATGTTGAATGAGATCGAGAGTTATTTCAAGAGACCTAATCCACTTGAGTTGGATGGCAGAGAAATCATGACACCCAAACCATCTATTGAGGAGCCACCAAACTAGAGTTGAAACCTTTTCCAAGCCACCTCAAACATGCTTACCTAAGAGACAACTCCACTTTGCTAGTGATCATTGATGTTGATTTGACAAAAGACCATGAGGATAGATTGCTAGAGACACTGGTAATCACAAGCAAGCCCTGGGATGGACCCTAGCTGATATCCGAGGGATAAGCCTAACAATTTGCATGCACAAAATTATTTTAGAGGATTACCATGGCAAAACAATTGAGGCTTAAAGGAGACTGAATCCCAACATGAATAAGGTAGTCAAGAAAGAAGTCATAAAGTGGCTGGATGCAGGGATAATTTATCATATTTCTAATAGTTTGTGGGTTAGCCCGGTGTAGTGTGTGCTAAAGAAATGATGAATGAGCGTGGTTTAGAACAACAAGAATGAACTGATTTCCTCGAGGACTGTGATGGGCTGAAGGGGTGCATGGACTACAAGAATCTAAATAATGCCACTTGGAAAGATTACTTTCCACCACTCTTCATTGATTAAATGTTGGACAGATCAGCATGGAAGGCATTTTATTACTTCTTGGACGGCTACTCGGGCTATAATCAAATAGCCATTGCTCTATAAGATTAGGAGAAAACTACATTTACATTTTCCACAAGTGTCAAAGGTATTAGAAGTTTCTTGGGACATGCAGGTTTTTATCACCGCTTTATTAAAGACTTCTCAAAAATTTCTAAACCATTATGCTTACTTTTGGAACAGAATACCACTTTTACGTTTAATGATTATTGTTTGAAAGCTTTTCAAGAAATGAAGGACAAGTTGATCAATGACCCAATTGTCGTGCCACCAGATTGGAATGAGCCATTCAAGCTCATGTGCGATGATAGGGACTATGTAGTTGGAGTTGTGTTAGGAAAAATATATGGAAAATTCTCCATACCATCTATTATGCCAGTTGTGCATTGAATGAAGACCAACTTAACTTCACAACAACTGAGAAGGAGTTCCTTGCAGTTGTCTTTGTATTCGACAAATTCAGATCTTATCTTATGGGTAGTAAAGTTATGGTATGCAAAGACCACTGAGCAATCAAATACCTCTTGGCCAAGAAATATGCCAAGCCCTGATTGATCGATGGACACTCTTGTTAGAAGAGTTTGATCTTGAGATACAAAACAAGAAGGGGAGTGAGAACCTAGTGGCTGATCATTTATCTCATTTATAAAACCACCATGAGGATGGTAATGCCTCTTCCATTAGGGATGACTTCCTTGATGAACAGTTGCTTGCTATCACTACCATTCCATGGTATGCTGACATAGTCAACTACTTAGCAATATAATGCCACCAGACTTGTCAAGTAATGCTAGGAATCGATTTCTGAGGGATATCTGGGAATACTGTTAGGATAAACCATTATTGTTTAAACAATGTGCCAACCAAATCATTTGTCCTTGGGTTCTAGAGGATGAACAACATAACATTCTTCAGCTCTGCCATGTAGCACCGTATAGAGGAACCTTTGTTGGAATGAAGACAACAACCAAGGTGTTGCAGTCAGGATTTTTTTGGCCAACATTATTCAAGGATGCCCATTATTTTGCCAAGTCATGTGACAGGTGCGAGCATACTACAAATATTTCCAGTAGACACCAATTGCCACTTCAAAATATCATGCCTATGGAGTTGTTTGATGTGTGGGATAGACTTTATGGGTCTTTTCCCCATCGTTTGGCAATTTATACATACTTGTGGCAGTAGATTATGTCTCAAAGTGGGTTGAAGTTGTTGTTCTATCAACAAATGATGCCAAGGCAGTTGCCAAGGTCATTCACAAGCACATCTTTACCAGATTTGGTACTACAGAGCCATCATACATGATGAAGGTACTCATTTTAAATTCCATTTAATCAATAAAGCTTTGTGTGGGTACGGAATCCAACAAAGAATTTCCACTACCTACCATCCTCAAACAAATGGACAAGCAAAAATTTCAAACAATGAGGTAAAGAACATCTTGGAGAAGACTATGAACCCAACTAAGAAGGACTGGTCTTTAAGGCTTGATGATTCATTGTTGGAATATAGAACAACCTTCAAAATGCCATTAGGGACTTCCCCATACAAGCTTGTATTTGGCAATTCATGCCATCTCCTGGTGGAAATAGAGCATCGAGCCTATTGGGCAACCAAACAATTGAATATGGAATGAAGGGTTGTAGGTGAGAAACATTTGCTAGGTTTGAATGAGCTGGAAGAGTTCAGGGCACAAGCCTATGAAAATGCCAAGTTCTATAAAGAAAGAACGAAGATGTGGCATGACAAAAGAATTTTGCCAAGACAGTTCGAGGTTGGGCAAAGAGTGTTGTTATTCAATTCCAGGCTCAAGTTGTTTTCAAGAAAACTCAAATCTCAATGGTCGGCACCCTTTGAGGTTGTCAGGCCTTATGCTCATGGAGAGATTAACGTTAGAGACTCAAAATTAGGGACAACGTTCAAAGTGAATGGCCAGAGGTTAAAGCATTATTTGGAGGGAAGTCAGAGTAATGCCAAGGAGATTATTCTCCTGGTAGAGATTCAGTAAATTTTGCCATCATAATCTGATCAATGTAAATAATTAGGATAGTTATTTTCTTGGTAGCATTTAAGTTTCATTATTTAATTTTTCTTTTTTTTCTATTTTGAAAGGTTTTTTGTGAGTGTTAGTACAAGTTATTTTGACAAGGCAGTATGCCATGACAAGCTAGCATTCAGACATTCATCTTCACAAGCTATGATAACACGTGGACCCTATTCAAGATCAGGCCCAAGGGAGAGTAGAAAAGAAATGCCAAGCGCAGTTGGCAGAATGCAAGAAAGAAAAATGCCGAAAGTAATTGGCAAATTGCAGGAATGAGGATTGACAAACTCAATTGGCAAAAAAGGGACGACCGATACCCGGTCTATTAGCCGTTAGTCAAAGCCATGTCAGCCTTATTTCAAAAAGAGGACAACATGTCTATAATGGTGCGTAGCAAGCTTTCAAAAATCAAACCCTAACTAGGGTTTCCATGAGCGCCTATAGAAAGAATCTCAACGATCGAGCAAGATGAGGTAGCACTGTGAGGAAGAAATGGAGTATAGGGAATCTGTGGTTCAACTAGGTTGTGACTGAGAGCTCTGGATCCATTGAAGGGATGCATCGACGAATCTCCTTCTTTGTCCATTTCTCTTAGTTTTTATTTATGATTTGATGGTGATGTTTAAAAATGATAGGGTTTTAATGGTTTCCCCAACATGAAATAATTTTTTAAATTGGTTAAGGGTGTTTGTGATGAACGTTGGATTTTAGGTTTTTAATAATTGAATGACTTATCATTTTTTCTATTTTGCTAGCACTTCATTCTATCATATTTTATGCCATATGATAGTTGGCATGAATGATCATTATCCTTTAATATCTTAACAGACTTAAGGGATAGGGATTAATTGCCAAATACTAAGGAGAGAAACTTCGATAGAAGATGTTCAAGTAGATGAGCTTACTTCATAAGTGAATCTACCCCTTAGGAGTAAATATTAAAACTTTGCCAATTTATTATTAAAAAACATCCCTATAGACATATAGGTGTTAAAGGTAATTAACTTAGAGTATTGTCATTGATGGAGGCAATACTAACTTAAAATTTGCTCAGCAATAAAACCAAGGTTGAAATTTATTAAATCGCTATCTTTGTTAGCGCGAATTCCAAACATCCATTGCCAACGCTAATCATCCAACTTGATACACTTGTTTGCCAATCTACCTAAATTTTTACTTTATTTTCCTTTAGTCATTTTCATAATTAAAATCCGATCTCAATTACCAAGCTATTCATTCCAATGCACAAGTAATTATCATGGCATTTAATTCTTGGAAAATCCCTTTGGATACGATACTCAACTTACTACTGTATTACTTGTTGACCGTGTATACTTGCACCCAAAAAGACCTAATCTTGTTAATATTTACTTGTATTATTACACCGAATTATTGATCTTCTTCCAAGAATTAGTCGGTCGACAAAATGATGTTTTCTTTGAAATGTTTTTCTATTAAAGAAACCTAGCATAAGTTGTAAAGCCCCGGTATTGGGCCTAGGAGTTTCTAGGTTAATTAGATGGTCTGGTGGACCGAGATTAGAGATTCGAGTCAGATTTGGGATTAAAATCGGAATAAATTTTTTTGGTATGAGAAAAATATGGGAAAATATGTTAAATTCATTATTTAATATATGGGTATTTTAGTAAAGTTAATTTTGGAATTTGGAAGTTGGACATTTTGTTTAGCGACCAAAATGTAAAGAATATAAAACTATTTTTAGTGACTACTTTGAGAAGGGGTCAAATATTAGAATCATTAAGGATCAATTGTACCAAATGTTTTAATCTAAGTTTCCTCTTAATTGGGATAATTTTAAATGAGTTTTAATTAGGGAAATTAAAGGGGATTTAATTAAGGAAGGTGGTTATTTTTCTAAAACTACTTTTGATGTACTTTGTTCTCCCAAAATCTCTTCAGCCAAACACTTTTTTTTGCATCAAAGATTTGAGAGTAAAACATCCAATTGAGAGGAAATTCACTCATTAGATGGGAGGTTGATCCTCAAGTTTGCGACACCGTTTCGAAAGCTTTGGAGGAGTAGTTTGCATTGGTGAACGAGGTTTTGCAAAGTCAGTGAGTGAGAACGTGGATTTCAGCTTTGAAATGGTTTAAAGGTTATTTTGGGAGTTTAAATTAAGCTTGAAACACTGGTTTAAAGTTAGAAGTAAGTACGATGAGATTTCTCCCTCGGTCATGCTTTAGCAAAATTATTTTTATGCACTTGTTTTTGAAATACATGGCACTGATGGGTGTTGAATCCGTCAAAAAATAATACCTACTTGTTCTTTGGATTTGTAGTAGCGACAAGTAGGGTCGATCCCATAGAGAATGGTTAAGAAATCAAGTTCACAAGCAATTAAAAAGTAAAAGGGGGTTTTGTGTTTGATTTGAAGAAAGTAATTGAATTAAGGAAGAAATCTATATAAGATGAAACTCTAGTCACGGTAGAACTTGGAATATTAAATCAAGAATTTAGATCATTGACCCACAAAAGATAAATCAACATCAACTTCAAATAGCTTGGTTTTAGATTAGATGAATACCACCAAATAACCTAAATCTCTTCTAAGATAGATAACCAATTAAATACCATCAAAAGATTAAATCTTATTATCAAGATTAAATTCCTAGATACCACTAAATAATTATAATCTATCAAACATCATTGATGATCTTTAAGAGACCCAAAGCACATATTCTTCCTAAGCACGAACATGTTAACTTATTAAGAACATGAATTCATACCTTTAGAAATCGAACCTGAATTTCTTTACCACTTGTATCAAATATCATTGAATTGGTTGTAGCATATATTTAACCAAACATACACATGAAGATGAAGCACAAAAGATATGAAAATACTTGAATAAAGATGAAGATAAATTGGGAAAAAGAAATCTCACTAAAAACTTGAAATAATAACCTTATATCTACACTTGACTAGAAAAGAAGGGTTTAGCCACTCATGGTGGTCGGCAGCTACAAGAAATGAGGGGGGAGGGTTTCGACTAGACTAGGGTTTCTACTTGGTATTTTCTCTTCAACCTTTGATCTCTATTTATAGGGAATAAAGAGGAAGGCTTTACATTAAATACAACAACCCTAAACTACTTTAATTATGGTAAAAGTAGAAGTCCTCCTTGTAGTAGGATTGCTTGCCCTCCAAGTAAAAATCTACTTGTTTTCTAGGCCCAAATCTGTCTTGCGCCTAGTATTTTCACCGAAACACTATTGTCGTGGCAAGTGCAACTTGCCAAGGCAATTAAGGCAGTTTATGAAGTGCTTGTCGTGGCAATTGGGACTTGCCTTGGCAATTAACAAGAATTTTGGAGGTGACGCCTAAAGGGTGCTAAAACTCGGCTTTTACGTATAAAACATCATTAAGGCCCAAAACACCTGCAAAACCAAATAGGAACTGAATCAAGGGCTTTAAGATGGATTAATATGCTAAAACATAGGATTTAATATGTGAAAAACATGCAAATATATGACTTATCATATACCCCCCACACTTAGATTATGCTTTTCCTCAAGCATATTGAAATTCAAGATCTAAGGTCCTTTTGGTAATGAAGAAAGGATAAGAGAAGTAATAAATCATGATTTGCAAATTAGCACAAGAAAATAATATCTCAATTAATTATCATGAAGTCAAGATGGAATAAAATCAAACACCCTCGCAAAGGATTCACTTAATATTTCTCAAAGTGTTTAAGGGACAATAACACTCAAGTCAAAGTATGAAAAGAAACTTACCATAAGCTTGAAAATATATCAAATCTCCACCACTTAGCTAGGGTGAATCACAAGATCAAAAGGTCTTTAAATTGGTTGTAATGGGGCTTAGGACAAGGTATGATAAGAAAGACTTTTGGCTTTTTGAATCGAAGAACTTCACACTCATTTTCCTCTTTTGTATCAAGCTTTTGCGCAAATTTATTTTTGGGAGAAACAAGGATTCAATCTTTTTCACACTTTTTGTCTTTTCTTTTGAATTTTATTTTTGAACAAGGCAATTTTCTCTTTGATTTTTTTCTTTTCCTTGTTTTTTCAAGATTTTCTCCCTTTTCTTTTTTTCTTTTACTTGATTTTTCTCTTTCAAGCAGGGAAAGTGTGTAGTTTTTCAATTTCGGGTTCAAATTGGGGAAATCAACAAAAAGGAATTAGGCTTGTAATGTGGTTAATTTCCAAACAAAAGGCTTAGGCTCAAAAATTGGTTCTCTAATGGTCATATTTACCAAGGTAGGCTTTTTGGCTCAAGGTTCATACATAAGTGCCTTAATCATCTCAAGTAATTCAATCCTACAATGTGGTCTTGATATGCATATGTAAAACCTTTGATGATTTTGATATAACAAATATTTTTCAAGGACTTAATTGTAAAGTAAACAAATTTTTAAAGTGTCTCAAACTGACAAATATTTTAAAGCATATTTGATTCTATGTCAAAAGCTTATAGCCCTAAAATTTTCTAAGTGTTTTAAAGGTCAAACTATTGAAATACGCCCAGGCGTATCGATGTGCCTCTAAGCGAATCGATACAATTTTTGAAACATTAGCCACTATAAGCATCCGTTTCGATACGGCTCTGGTTGTATCGATAAGGCCTTCAAATGGGCTAAGTATTTTTCCTCAGGCGTTTCGATAGTATCGGTACGGCCTTCATGCTGGTTTAAGTTTTAAGCATTGCGTACCGATACGTCACTAGGTGTTTCGATACTGTTCAAAGATTTTCTCAAATATTAGCATTTAATGACTTAACTGTTAGAGTCAATTATTGGGAAAGACCAATTTTAAAATACCGTTGGACCCGTATCGATACACGCTAAAGATGTACCGGTACAGGTTCAGTCAGTATCTTAAGCAAGCAAAATTGCATCCATACGACATCTCCCGTATCGATACGCCCCTTTCTTTTTCACTGAGACCGTATCGATACGCTTCCCTGCGTATCGATATACCCCTATTATTTTGTGCACAACAGCTCTTTCTTCTTATAGACAGGTACCAATATGGGCCTTCACGTACCGATATGGATGGTTGATCAAGAGCATTAATTGCGCAAAAATGCAGCCCAACGGCTACAATAATGATGTCAACCACCCAAACGGGTAGAAATCAATGCAAGGGTATAAAAGTAAGCCTCCAAAGCACCAACAGCAACTATTGAACCATCAAGCAACATCCAAGCATTAATCCAAACTTTTGTGCCTTATAGAGTCATATCTTTGTATCCAACTCATTGGAGTTCTTCATTGTAAATCTTTATTTATAGTTTGAGGTGCGTTTTGATTGTAATTAGGCAATATTCATCTTGTGAGAGATATCTTTAGATTGTTAACTTCTTCATTGTATTGAGAGATTTCTTGGATCAATTTTTGGGTAGAAAGATTGACCGATTGTAAAGGTTACCTACTAAGCCTAAAAAAGGGAAGAAAATCTAGTGGATTTTGTTGAAAATCCTTAGTGGGAGCTAAGGTAGTGGATGTAGAGCTTGTTAGAAGCTTGAACCACTATAATTGCCTTTGTCCTTCATTTTTCGATTTCCTTTTTGCTCCCTCAAATTTTAAATAGGCAATTCACCCTCTATTGGCCAAATCACTATCATTTGATCCACTCAACAATTGGTATTATAGCTTAACTTTTTGAAGGCTTAACATCCACAAGAGGCGATCGTTGAAGAGTGTTGATCATCTATCCATTCATTGCCATGGCTTCTACCTCCAGGCAAAATCTATACGAGTCACAATCGATCACAAAGAACCATATTTCAATGGGGATAACTATCCCTATTGGAAGAACCATATGAGACTCTTCATCAAATCCACCGACTATGTCCTTTGGGATGTAGTAGAAGATGGACCGGCCATTCTGATGAAAAGAGATAATGAAGGAAGACTTGTTCTAAAGACAAGGGTGAAGATGACCGATGAAAATTAGAGAAGACTCCAAATCAACGATAAAGCCCTACACATCTTGTTTTGCACACTCGGTCCTGCACAAGTGCAAAGGAGGTGTGGGACAAGTTAGAGACCACTTACGAGGGCACCAATGACATGAAGGAGACCAAGATCAGGATCCTCAATCTAAGCTATCAGAAATTTAAGATGGAGCCAAATGAAAGTGTCTCCAAGATGTTCGACCGATTCTTGGTTATTGTAAATGGTCTCAAGGGCTTAGGTGAGATCATTCCTGAAGACAAACTTTTCCGAAAACTACTCTACTCTCTTCCCAAATCATGGGATGGGAAGGGAATCGCTATCATCAAGGCGAAGAACTTGAAGACGTTGAAGCTAGATGAATTAGTAGGATCTCTCCTTACTCACGAGATCGTGAAGCAAGAAGGGAAGAAGAAAAGAAAAGAGAAGAGAAAAGAGTAGTGAAGAAGAAGGTGGACAAGAAGAAGCTTGGTATTGCTCTCAAAGCTTTCTTTGAGGAGAGCGATTCAAGCGATGAGAAAGATGAAGAGATGGCCATGTTGGCCAACCGGTTTACCCGATTCATGAAGTCCAACTATGGAAGAAAATGCAATAGAAGAGGGGGTTCAAGAACGAGAGCAAGGAAGAAGAGAATGACCAACTCATTTGTTATGAGTGCAAGAAGCCCAACCGCATTCGCACCAATTGCCCTCAACTAAAGAAGAAGAGCTTCGGGAAGAAGAAGAAACTCAAAGCTCAAATGGCAACTTGGAGTGACGATGAGTCATCTGAGGATGAGGAGCATGAAGTGGCCAACCTTTGCCTCATGGCCCTTGAGGAGGAACCAATGGAAAACTCTAACTTATCATCTTTTACTTATGATGAATTATATGATGCTTAAGATGAGCTACAAGATGTTCACGACGAATTGGTAGAAAAATACAAAGAGTCTATTTTAAAAAACAAGAAAAATATTTTCGATTTGAAATTTCAAAATGAGTCTCTTTGAAAAACCAATTCTGAATTGGAAAAGAAAGTTTTATATTTGGTAAATCTTTCAAATGATCTTAAAAAGAAAAATCACGATTTAGAAAAACTTTTTTATGATTTCCAAGATTATCACAAAAAGGAGGTGGATAATCTTAAAACTTCTCTTACTATTGGTGAAAATACTTTTGAAAAGGGTAGTTATTCAAAAACCCAATATGTAAAGAGAAAGACTTTTAACCCCAAACAAAGAAGTTTTCAAACGCAATCTAAAACTAAAAGAGTTAGGAGTGTATGGGTACCAAAGGAACTTATAGTTTCTAACAATATGAATGTATTTCTTCTTGGATTCCTAAGGGAACCAAGATTTTCGGAACTAATATTTATTGACCCAAAATGATTTGGGTACCAAAATTCAAAACTTGATCTTTGTTTGTAGGGGGAGCAATGCTACAAGGTCAAAACCACAAGTCAAAGTTCTTGGTACCTTGATAGTGGTTGCTCAAGACACATGACCGGAGACAAGAGTAGATTCTTGGAGCTCAAACCAATGAGTGGAGGAGTAGTGACATTTGGTGACAACTCCAAAGGCCACATTGCGTACCGATACGTCACTAGGTGTTTTGATACGCTTCAAAGATTTTCTCAAATATTAGCATTTAATGACTTAGATGTTAGAGTCAATTAATGGGAAAGACCAATTTTAAAATATCGTTAGACCCGTATCGATACACGCTAAAGATGTACCGATACAGGTTCAGTCAGTATCTCAAGCAAGCAAAATTGCAACCATACGGCATCTCCCGTATCAATACGCAACTTTCTTTTTCACTGAGACCGTACCGATACGCTTCCCTGCGTATCGATATGCCCCTATTATTTTGTGCACAACGGCTCTTTCTTCTTATAGACAGGTACCGATATGGGCCTTCACGTACCGATATGGATGGTTGATCAAGAGCATTAATTGCGCAAAAATGCAGCCCAACGGCTACAATAATGATGTCAACCACCCAAACGGGTAGAAATCAATGCAAGGGTATAAAAGCAAGCCTCCAAAGAACCAACAACAACTATTGAACCATCAAGCAACATCCAAGCATTAATCCAAACTTTTGTGCCTTATAGAGTCATATCTTTGTACCCAACTCATTGGAGTTCTTCATTGTAAATCTTTATTTATAGTTTGAGGTGCGTTTTGATTTTAATTAGGCAATATCCATCTTGTGAGAGATATCTTTAGATTGTTAACTTCTTCATTGTATTGAGAGATTTCTTGGGTCAATTTTTGGGTAGAAAGATTGACTGATTGTAAAGGTTACCTCCTAAGCCTAAAAAAGGGAAGAAAATCTAGTGGATTTTGTTGAAAATCCTTAGTGGGAGCTAAGGTAGTGGATGTAGAGCTTGTTAGAAGCTTGAACCACTATAATTGCCATTGTCCTTCATTTTTCAATTTCCTTTTTGCTCCCTCAAATTTTAAATAGCCAATTCACCCTCTATTGGCCAAATCACTATCTTTTGAACCACTCAACAATTGGTATTAGAGCTTAACTTTTTGAAGGCTTAACATCCACAAGAGGCGATCGTTGAAGAGTGTTGATCATCTATCCATTCATTTCCATGGCTTCTACCTCCGGGCAAAATCTATACGAGTCACAATCGATCACAAAGCCACCATATTTGAATGGGGATAACTATCCCTATTGGAAGAACCATATGAGACTCTTCATCAAATCCACCGACTATGTCCTTTGGGATGTTGTAGAAGATGGACCAGCCATTCTGATGAAAAGAGATAATGAAGGAAGACTTATTCTAAAGACAAGGGTGGAGATGACCGATAAAGATTGGAGAAGACTCCAAATCAACGATAAAGCCCTACACATCTTATTTTGCACACTCGGTCCTGACATGTATGCCAAGATGTCTTCCTGCACAAGTGCAAAGGAGGTGTGGGACAAGTTAGAGACCACTTATGAGGGCACCAATGACATGAAGGAGACCAAGATCAGGATCCTCAATCTAAGCTATCAGAAATTTAAGATGGAGCCAAATGAAAGTGTCTCCAAGATGTTCGACCGATTCTTGGTTATTGTAAATGGTCTCAAGGGCTTCGGTGAGATTATTCCTGAAGACAAACTTTTCTGAAAACTACTCTACACTCTTCCCAAATCATGGGATGGGAAGAGAACCGCTATCATCGAGGCGAAGAACTTGAAGACGTTGAAGCTAGATGAATTAGTAGGATCTCTCCTTACTCACGAGATCGTGAAGCAAGGAAGGGAAGAAGAAAAGAAAAGAGAAGAGAAAAGAGTAGTGAAGAAGGAGGTGGACAAGAAGAAGCTTGGTATTGCTCTCAAAGCTTCCTTTGAGGAGAGCGATTCAAGCGAGGAGGAAGATGAAAAGATGGCCATGTTTGCCAAGCGGTTTACCCGATTCATGAAGTCCAACTATGGAAGAAAATGCAATAGAAGAGGGGGAGTTCAAGAACGACAGCAAAGAAGAAGAGAATGACCAAGTCATTTGTTATGAGTGCAAAAAGCCCAACCACATTCGCACCGATTGCCCTCAACTAAAGAAGAAGAGCTTCAGGAAGAAGAAGAAACTCAAAGCTCAAATGGCAACTTGGAGTGACGATGAGTCATCTGAGGATGAGGAGCATGAAGTGGCCAACCTTTGCCTCATGGCTCTTGAAGAGGAACCAATGGTAAACTCTAACTTATCATCTTTTACTTATGATGAATTATATGATGCTTAAGATGAGCTACAAGATGTTCACGATGAATTGGTAGAAAAATACAAAGAGTCTATTTTAAAAAATAAGAAAAATATTTTCGATTTGAAATTTCAAAATGAGTCTCTTTCAAAAACCAATTCTTAATTGGAAAAGAAAGTTTTATATTTGGTAAATCTTTCAAATGAGCTTAAAAAGAAAAATCACGATTTATAAAAACTTCTTTCTGATTTCCAAGATTATCACACAAAGGAGGTGGATAATCTTAAAACTTCTCTTACTATTGGGAAAAACACTTTTGAAAAAGGTAGTTATTCAAAAGCCCAATATGTAAAGAGAAAGACTTTTAACCCCAAACAAGGAAGTTTTCAAACGCAATCTAAAACTAAAAGAGTTAGGAGTGTATGGGTACCTAAGGAACTTATAGTTTCTAACAATATGAATGCTATTGCTTCTTGGATTCCTAAGGGAACCAAGATTTTGGGAACTAATATTTATTGACCCAAAATGATTTGGGTACCAAAATTCAAAACTTGATCTTTGTTTGTAGGGGGCGCAATGCTATAAGGTCAAAACCACAAGTCAAAGTTCTTGGTACCTTGATAGTGGTTGCTCAAGACACATGATCGGAGACAAGAGTAGATTCTTGGAGCTCAAACCAATGAGTGGAGGAGTAGTGACATTTGTGACAACTCTAAAGGCCACATTGAAGGAATTGGCTCCAAAGGTAATCTCTCAACTACTCTTATTGAAAAAGTTCTTTATGTCAATGGTCTTAAACATAATTTGTTGAGCATTAGTCAATTGTGCAATAAGGGTTTTAATGTTCTTTTTGATGCTAATGGGTGTAAAATCATGAACATTAAAACAAATCAAATAATGCTCATAGGTCATCACATAGGTAATATCTATATGGTGCATTTAGACAACATACATACATCCAATGCATGCCTTGTGGCACATAATGAAAATGATATATGGTTGTGGCATAGGAAACTAGGACATGCTAGCATTAGTGTTTTAGAGAAATTGGTTTCCCTTGATCTAGTAAGAGGTTTACCTAAGCTAAAATTCTCTAAAGATAAAATTTGTGATGCATGTGCTAAGGGTAAACAACAAAGATCCTCATTTAAATCCATTAATGATGTTTCTACTAATAGATGTTTACAATTGATCCATATGGATCTCTTTGGGCCTATTAGCACTATGAGTTTTGATGGTAAGTCATATACATATGTGTTAGTAGATGACTATTCTAGATACACTTGGGTTCTCTTCTTAAGTACTAAGGATGAGGCTTTAGAAAAATTCATCACGTTTTCAAAAATCACCCAAAATGATCTTGATCTTAAAATTTCACATGTTAGAAGCGATCATGAAACTGAATTTCAAAATATGGGTTTTGAATATTTTTGTAATGAAAATGGTATTAGCCACAATTTTTTGGCTCCTCGCACTCTTCAACAAAATGGGGTAGTTGAGAGGAAAAATAGAACTTTAGAAGAAATGACTAGGACCATGCTTTGTGAAAATAATTTACCTAAATATTTTTGGGTGGAAGCCACTAATACGGCTTGCTACACAATTAATGGAGTAATGATTGAAGAAAACATCTTATGAGATTTTAAAATCCAAAAAGCCTAACATTAGCTATTTCCATCCTTTTGGTTGTAAATGTTTTGTTTTAAGCAATGGAAAATATAATTTAGGTAAATTTGATGCAAAAAGTGATGAAGCTATTTTTCAAGGTTACTCTTCAAACTCTAAAGCCTATCGGGTATTTAATAAAAAGAACTTTGGTTGTAGAAGAGTTTATACATGTTGTTTTCAATGATAACCTCATTCCGAGGAAGGAAAATTGTGATGATGATGATGTAGGGATCATTGAAGTCATTGGTGGAGGACAAACATCAAAGGTGGATGAGATTCCAAGCAAAGAAGAGAAAACACAAGATCCACCTCTTGAAGCCTTTAAGGACTTAGCTCTAGAGGAAAATGAGGTCACCTACCCAAGGGAGTTCAACTATGTCAAAGGTGGTAAAATTTTGTGTGATCCATCCAAAGGGGTAACCACTAGATCCTCTCTCAAACTTATAAATAATGTTGCATTTATTTCATGCATTGAGCCTAAAAATATCAAAGAAGCATTAAAAGATGATTTTTGGATATTGGCCATGCAAGAAGAGCTTAATCAATTTGAGAGAAGTCAAGTATGGACATTAGTTGATAGGCCTAGTAATCAATCTACTATAGGAACTAAATGGGTCTTTAAAAACAAGCTAGATGAGAGTTGTAACATAGTGAGAAACAAGGCTATACTTGTTGCTCAAGGTTACACTCAAGAAGATGGAATAGATTTCGATGAAACTTATGCACCCGTAGCTAGGATGGAAGCTATTAGGATGCTTCTTGCATTTCCATGCTTTCATGATTTCAAGCCTTTTCAAATGGATGTTAAAAGTACATTTTTAAATGGTTTTACTAATGAAGAAGTGTATGTTGAACAACCACCGGTTTTTGAAAATCCAAATTTTCCAAACCATGTTTTTAAATTGACCAAAGCCTTAGATGGTTTAAAACAAGCTCCTAGAGCTTGGTATGAAAGACTTTCAAACTTTTTAATTGAAAAAGGCAAGGTGGATACTACACTTTTCATTAAAAGATATGGCAATGACATCTTAGTAGTTTAAATATACGTTGATGATATTATTTTTGGTTCTCCTAATGAGGTTTCTTGCTAAAAAATTTCTAAGCTAATGCAAGGTGAGTTCGAAATGAGCATGATGGTGGAGCTCTCATTTTTTCTGGGGCTCCAAATCAAGCAAATGAAGGATGGCACCTTCATCAATCAAGCTGAGTACATCAAGGATATGCTCAAGAAGTTCATCTTGGAGAACGTAAAGCCTCAAGCCACTCCAATGAGCTCATCTATTAAGCTTGACAAAGATGAAGGAGTAAGTGTGTCAATTCTAAGCTTTATCGTTCAATGATTGGCTCTTTGCTTTACCTTACCTCAAGTAGACCGGATATCATATTTAGTGTTTTCTTGTGTGCTAGGTTTCAAGTTAGCCCTAGAGAATTGCACCTAGTAGCCATTAAGAGGATCTTTAGATACCTTAGAGATACACCTAGTCTAGGTCTTTGGTATCCTAGAGACTCTTCCTTCAACCTTCATGCTTATTCGGATGCGGATTATGGGGGTGTAAGATCGATAGGAAAAGTACCTTCGGAACATGTCAATTCCTAGGTAGTATACTCGTATCTTGGTTCTCTAAGAAACAAAATAATGTATCCTTATCTACCACTGAAGCGCAGTACATATCCTTAGGGAGTTGTTGTGCTCAAGTCCTTTAGATGAAGCAAGAACTCTTAGACTATAGTGTTGAAATAGATACCATACCCCTTAAGTGTGACAATACTAGTGTCATTTGTCTCACTAAGAATCCCATCCAACACTCTAGAACCAAGCACATAGAAATAAGACATCATTTCATTAGGGATCATGTCTTAAAGAATGACGTAGTTCTAGAGTATGTCGATACCTTGAACCAATTAACGGATATTTTTACTAAAACATTAGATAAAGAACATTTTTAGACCCTTAGGAGAGAGTTAGGTTTAACAAGCCTTCCTTGACCCTTTAGAGTCTCAAAAGACCAAGAATTTGCTTGAATTGATTCGATTGCCATGTTTATGTAATTTGTGCCTCTTGATGCATCTATGCCTTTAGTTAGGGGGAGCTTGTCTCTATTCTTAACCTTCATCTTGTTCATTCATCATATACATGCATTTCGGTTCAAGTAAAATTGAACTTTGGAGCAACTTGTGTCCCAAAATGCATTTTCTAAGTTATTCGTATCGAAACAGGTTAAAGTGTATCGATACACCATTCTTAACTAAACCCAGATTGCATTTCTCAACACAAGTGTATCGATACGCGTCCAGACGTATCGATACGGGCTCAAGAACATGTTTCGATACAAGTAAGTCTGTATCAAAACGGTCCTTGTGTTTCGACACACATGTATCGATACGACATATGGCGTATCGGTATGCGCGGGCGCTGAGTCCTTAAATAAGCCTTTAATGAGAATCCAACTTTAAATCAATCTCTTTAAACCCTTTTTCATCCGAAACCCTAACTTTTTCAACAATAAATACCCTTCAAATCCTCTAGTTTTTTTCACACAAATTTTTGAGGGTTATTTTTCAACAAACCAAGTCTAAGATCTCTCATCAAATTAGTGCATTATCATCAATCCATTCTTCCAATTTCCTCAAATCAAGGTATAAACTCTTTCTTTTTTTTCTTTTTATTTCGTTTAGTTTAATATACTATTTTTAATAATTTTTTGTACAAAAAGTATACTAATAGTATGGGTTTTAAAGTATTTGCAAAAAAAATTCAAAAATCCAATTTTTTTCAATTTGAATATAAAAATTATATCGTATATTTTTAAACTTTTTATTTCTTTTTACCAAAATCTTTCTAAAATTATATTGTATAGTTTTTCATTAATACCTTGAATTTCGGATTACATATTGGATTGAATTTGATGATTTATGCACACATATGTTTTTGTGCCTTAACTTATTTTCAGATTCAATATGGCACCACGAAAAAGAGGTCGAACAAACGAGGTTGGCGAGTCTTCTACAGAATATAATTTGGCACATCTTAATCTCAGTGTCATTTTTCAAAAGAGTTTTGCAACCACGGCGGCTCTAAACAACTTCAAGTAATTCCAAAATTATAAAATCCACAGCAAAAGAGTAACATCTATCCCTTTTTTAAATTCTAAACGTTTCAAGTTCAAATACCTTCCTCTTTTACACCGTTGGAACTTTATGTCCTTTTTGTCAATCCCTGGGTTTTTGTACCGTAATCTTGTTTTGATTTTCTTTGCCAATGCCCAGTGCATCCCCAACCAAGACTGTACTAAAGTTATTGCTATTGAGTCCTTCTTAATGGGGAAGAAATTTCGTATTGATGTTCAAACTCTTGTTAATGTTTTTGGGTTCGAAGATGAAGGAATCAATGATGAAGACTCATTGGGACATGTTCTTGGCGGTTCTGTTACGGTTTTAGATGCTCATGATCGTTTCTTGCATCTCATGATCACTTGGTGGTTTCGGCCATCCGATGGAAAGTTTTCCACTATTCGCCAAGTGGATGACTTTTGGATTCGATGCTTTCGTGAAGAGAAGTAGCCCAATCTTGCTCAAATTATGCTTGCGGAGCTAGTCTACCTTATCCAACATCGACACACCCTCTTGTTGCATCATTCACTTATGGGACAGCTTTGAGTTACATGTTCACTCAGTTGGAAATTGATTGCTCGCCAGATTTTTCTGAGCCTCTTACCGATCCCATTGATGAGTGATCTCTTGTTCGTTCAATGTTCCACTATTTTAATGGTGAATGGTTACGTCTTGCCGAGCTTCCACACGATGCGATTCCCAAAGTACCGGAAGTTCCTCCTCTAGCCGCCCCTCAAGCTCTGATTGCTCCATAAGCTATGGACACTCTCATGACTTATCTTAATGAGCAATTCACTTCATTGAGGACAACCATGACCGAAGGGTTTACGGCTATTGATACTCAATTTACTTCCTTAGAGGATCGAGTTCAAGCCATAGAAAGCCAACAAAGTTCGATGGACATATCACTTATGGCTTTTCATGGAGAATGGCGACAATCTCAAGCTACTCAAACCCATGATGAAGATGAATATCAAGACGAGGATAAACAAGATGCTCCCTAGACCTTTATTTAATTGCATGTCATATTAGACTTTTCTTTTTATGCACCTATGATATTTACTCTATGAACATATACTTTAATTTTAGCTTTGTTTGGATTTGCATTATGTTGCCTTAATGATACTTATGTTGCTTAGATTATGCTTTGAATTATGCTAAGTATGTTGCTTTGAATTATCCTTTACTATCATTGATTTTGATCTAACAAAAAGGGGGAGAATGTGCATAAGCTAATTTTTTTTAATTTTTTCAAAACCTAGCTTACTCTAAGGGGGAGTAATTTCAAAACACTTACAAATTTTCTTTGGTTTTGTTATATCAAAAAGGGGGAGATTGTAAAACCTTTGATGATTTTGATATAACAAATATTTTTCAAGGACTTAATTGTAAAGCAAACAAATTTTAAAGTGTCCCAAACTGACAAATATTTTAAAGCATATTTGATTCTAAGTCAACAACTTATAGCCCTAAATTTTTCTAAGTGTTTTAAAGATCAAACTATTGAAATATGCTCAGGCGTATCGATATGCCTCTAAGCGTATTGATACAAGTTTTGAAACATTGGCCACTATAAGCATCCATTTTGATATGGCTCTGTCTGTATCGATACAACCTTCAAAAAGGCTAAGTATTTTTCCTCAGGTTTTTTGATACGATTACATTCATATCGATACTTCTTTCATACTTGGTTTAAGTTTTAAGCATTGCGTATCAATACGTCACTAGGTGTTTCGATACGCTTCAAAGATTTTCTCAAATAATAGCATTTAATGACTTAGCCGTTAGAGTCAGTTATTGGGAAATACCAATTTTAAAATGTCGTTGGACCCGTATCGATACACGCTCAAGATGTACCGATACAGGTTCAGTTAGTAGCTCAAGCAAGCAAAATTGCATCGATACGACTTCTCTCATATCGATAAGCCCCTTTATTTTTCACTAAGACCGTACCGATACGCTTCCCCGCGTATCGATACGCTTCTATTATTTTGTGCACAACAGCTCTATCTTCTTATAGACAGGTACCGATACCGACCTTCGCGTACCGATACAGATGGATGATCAAAAGCATTAATTGCACGAAAAATGTAGCCCATCGGCTACAATAATGATCTCAACCGCCCAAATGGCTAGAAATCAATGCAAGGGTATAAAAGCAAGCCTCCAAAGCACCAACAACAACTATTGAACCATCAAGCAACATCCAAGCATTAATCCAAACTTTTGTGCCTTATAGAGTCATATCTTTGTACCCAACTCACTGGAGTTCTTCATTGTAAATCTTTATTTAGAGTTTGGGGTGTGTTTTGATTGTAATTTGGCAATATCCATCTTGTGAGAGATATCTTTAGATTGCCAACTTCTTCTTTGTATTGAGAGATTTCTTGGATCAATCTTTGGGTAGAAAGATTGACCGATTGTAAAGGTTACCTACTTAGCCTAGCAAAGCGGAAGAAAATCGAGTGGATTTTGTTGAAAATCCTTAGTAGGAGCTAAGGTAGTGGATGTAGAGCTTGTTAGAAGCTTGAACCACTATAATTGCCTTTTTCCTTCATTTTTCAATTTCCCTTTTGCTCCCTCAAATTTTAAATAGCCAATTCACCCCCTTTTGGCCAAATCACTATGTTTTGATCCACTCAACAACATAACATCGCAAGTTCTAGAAGAAATCCAATCATCCTTGACAATCACTCAATGAAGAAAAATATAAAGCACAAGATATATGCTTATTAAGGCTCAAGTCTCACAAAGTGGTTGTTGCGTCTGATTTTTATCCATCTGACTATCGAATCAATTAATATGAGAAACGATTTGCAAGTCTAACAAGATCTAATTAATCCTATTTTACTTCCCATATCAATCTCATATTTACCTAGGGATCCAATTTTCTTAAAAATCTCAACATGTTCAGTTGAAAAAAAAATTCATGTAAAAGTAATACTCAAAGTCATCAAGAAGCATGCAATTTCACACAACTATATCCCATGGTTTTAGCAAAAATTAAGCACATAAAAGTTAGCTCCCCCCACACTTACACCTAACATTGTCCTCAATGTTCCCTAACCTACATGTAGAAAATAAAAGAAAGCAATTAAAAAGTGAAGGGAGAAGAGCGCTCCCTCATGCGGCATGCGGCGGTAGGTGTGTCGTGGTATGATATTCGCGTGCTCAAAGTATGCCCTTTGGTTTGCCTTAAGACTGACTGAGTTGCCTGGGCAACTAAATTTGTCGTGACAACTGGAACTTATGTGATTGTCGTAGTAACTAGATATGTCGCAGCAACTGGACTGGATTCTGAATTATGGGCATACCTTATTCTAGTCAAGTGTACCTAAAAAATAAAAATTGCATAAATTATTTGAAATGAAAATATAAAACTTAAACTAAAAACATAATAAAAATAAAATTCATGGGTTGCCTCCCAAGAAGCGCAATTCTTTAACGTCTTTGGCTAGACGTAACTCCCTTTAATCCTTATATTGAGCAATACCTGGGTTTATCGGTTCGTGTGAGAGGTTCAGGATCTAGCAAGAGAGTTAAAGATTCTGGTTCCCATAGTGGTCAGTTTTAGAAGCATCGTGATAAGAGGTACCTCTCTGATTTGAGGCATAGTGGAGGTAGTGCTAGACGAGGATCGCAAGGTCAGGGTACCCAGGCTAGAGCAGCACACAATGCCTTTTGGGTTTATGGATTGTGTGATCACATGAGGCAAGACTATCCACGTTTAGCTTGGGAAGGACAGGCTCTTGCGCCTGTTGTTGTTAACACATGTTGGAGTTGTGCATCGAGTGATCATTTGAGACTTGATTATTCGTTGTTGGTAGGTGGTGGATAGGCCAGAGCACCTACGGCTGCACCACAATGAGGTCATATTCATGGCCGAGGACAATTTCAGCGAAGGGACGAGGGTCCGAGTACAGTGGCTCATATCGTTGCTATTCAACCAGAGGGTAAAAGTCCTGCGAAGGTGTGTGCACATCGCGAGGGACATAATGACACCAACATGATTATAGGTACATTTACATTGCAATCTCTATCGTTGTTTTCTTTAGTTGATTCTAGTTTTACGCATTCATATGTCTTGCATGAGCATGCTCATTTGCTTAATATGCCTATAGAAGTGTTAGATGTGGGTATGCAAGT
The DNA here is from genome assembly GCA_019671005.1 of Hibiscus mutabilis. NCBI lineage: Eukaryota > Viridiplantae > Streptophyta > Magnoliopsida > Malvales > Malvaceae > Hibiscus > Hibiscus mutabilis. The sequence continues at coordinate 54,279,163 of CM033716.1, read as the reverse complement.
AACTAGTTCTTTCGGTGAGACGGTTGTTGCAAGAAGGTTGTAAGAAGATGTCCTTTGACAGTGCAAGGTCATGTGTTTGCGGTTGATTTGATGGAGTTGTCATTTTACAGTTTTGATGTAATCTTGGGCATGGATTGGTTAACCTAGCATAGGGTTGTGGTCGACTTTGAATCCAAACAAGTTTCCTTGAAACTTGCTAATGATTATGAAGTGGTTGTTGTGGGTGAAAATGCCAAGTTCTTGTCCAATGTTGTTTCGGCTTTGGAAGCGAGTTGTTTGATGGATTCTAGATGTCAGACATTCTTAGCCTATGTTATGAATCTGATATCAAAGGAGGTGCTGTTCAGGACATCCGCACGAATGTGAGTTTTTGGGTGTTTTTCTAGAGGAGATGTTGGGTTTACCACCAGATAGGGAAGTAGAGTTTGGTATTGAGTTGTATACGAATACAACACTAGTGTCTATTGCTCCCTTTCGTATAACACTAAAGGAATTGAAAGAGTTAAAGACGCAACTTCAAGATTTACTTGATCGAGATTTTATTAGGCCTAGTTTTTCACCGTGAGGTGCGCCAGTGTTATTTGTGAAAAAGAAGGATGGCACGATGCGGATGTACATTGATTATCGATAACTGAACAAGATGACGATTAGGAGTAAGAATCCTTTATCACGGATTGATGATTTGTTTGATCAGTTTAGAGGTGCTTTGGTGTTTTCTAATATTGATTTGAGGTTTGGGTATTATCAGTTGAAAGTAAATGATGTTGATGTGCCTAAGAATATCTTTCATACGAGGTACAAGCATTATAAGTTCTTGGTGATGCCGTTTGGTTTGACCAATGCACCGGTTGCTTTCATGGATATGATGAATCGGGTGTTCCATGAGTTTTTGGACTAGTTCTTTGTTATGTTTATTGATGATATTCTTGTGTAATCTAGTCATGAGTAGGATCATGATAGACACTTGCGAACTATGCTTCAGGCATTGTTGGATAATCAGTTGTATGCCAAGTTGACCAAGTGTGAGTTCTGGCTTAAGGAGGTTGTTTTTCTTGGGCATGTTGTATCAGCCGAAGGAATTCGGGTTGATCCATACAAGATTAAGGCGGTGGTAGGTTGGAAGCCACCTAAGTCTATGCTGAAGGTTCGTAGTTTCCTTGGGTTGGTTAGTTATTACCGTCAGTTTGTGGATAGGTTTTCAAGGATTGCTTCTCCTTTAACGAAGTTGTTGTAGAAGAAAATCTATTTTGAGTGGATGGAGGATAGACCACGAGATTTTGAAAAGTTAAAGGAGGCTTTGAAGCAAGCTCCAATCTTGATTCAACTTGAGTCAGGCAAGGAGTTTGTTGCCTATAGTGATGCATCATATATAGCCTTGGGTTGTGTCTTGATGCAAGAAGAAAAAGTTGTGGCTTATGCATATAGACAGTTGAAGGTGCATGAGCGCAATTACCTTACGCATGATCTTGAGCTTGTCGCGGTTGTGTTTGGTTTGAAGATTTGGAGACACTTCTCTATAGTGAGATGTGTGTTGTGTACATGGATCATAAGAGTTTGAAATACTTGATGACGCAAAAGGATTTGAATCTTAGGCAACGTAGATGGTTGGGGTTGCTTAAGGATTATGATTTGACGATTGAGTATCATCCTAGAAAGGTTAATGTTGTGATCGATCCTTTGATTAGGAAGGTTGCGGTGGAGTTAAGGGCGATGTTTGCGCGATTAAGTGTGACGTGGGATAGAGGCTTGTTAACCGAGTTGCAAGTAAAGCCATCTTTGTCACAGTTGATTAAGGACAAGCAACCTTTTGATGATGTGTTATTATAGCATGTTAAGGATATCATGGATGGAAATCTGAAAGATTTTCACTTTAATGATGATGGGGTGTTGTGTTTCAAAGATCGGCTTGTGGTGCCTAATGATGATGAGTTGAGGCATACCATTTTCATTGAAGTGCATTCTAGTTCTTTTGCTATGCATCCTGGTAGTACTAAGATGTATCGAGGTTTGAAGAAGGAGTACTATTTGGTTGGTTTGAAGAAAGATGTGGCTAATTTTGTTGCTAGGTGCATGGTGTGTGAGCGTGTCAAGGCTGAGCATCAGTTTCCTTATGGGTTATTGCAACCGTTGAGGATACCATAATGAAAATGGGAGAGAATCACCATAGATTTTGTGTTTGGGTTGTCGTTGACAACCACTAAAAAGGATTCAATTTGGGTGATTGTAGATCGGTTTACGAAGTGTGCATATTTTGTGCCGGTGCATACGACGTATACCTTGGATAAGTTGGTGGATCTGTATATTGCAGAAATTGTGCGTTTGCACGGGGTACCTAAGGCTAGAGCTTTGGATAAGGATCCACGGTTTACAACGAAGTTTTAGGAGTATTTTCATCAAGCTTTGGGTAGACGGTTGAATTTTAGTACTTCGTATCATCCTCAAACGGATGGTCAGTCTGAGTGTGTGATCCAAGTTTTGGAGGATATGTTAAGATGTTACTTCATTGAGTTCCAAGGAACCTGGGAAAAACAGTTGCCCTTGGTGGAGTTTGCCTATAACAATAGTTATCAGGCTAGTATACAAATGGCACCGTATGAGGCCTTATATGGTAGGAAGTGTTGTACACCTTTGTGTTGGATTGAAGTTGGGGAAAACCATGTTTCTATGCCAAATGTGTTGAAGGACACGAAAGAGAAAGTGAGTCTTGTTTGTGATCGCTTGAAAGCAGCCTCTGATCGTAAGAAATCCTATGCAGATTTGAAGCATAAAAAGATTGAGTACGCTGTTGGTGATCGTGTATTCTTGAAGGTGTCACCTTGAAAGAAAGGATACGGTTCGGACGTAAAAGAAAGTTTAGTCTGAGATCCATTGGACCATATGAGGTTGTGGAGCGTATAGGTCCTGTGGCTTATCGTTTGAGGTTGCCTCCTGAGTTGGAGAAGATTCATGATGTGTTTCATGTGTCGATGTTGCGGAAGTATCGGACGGATCCGTCGCATGTTATGCCGGTGAAGGATATTGAGTTACAGCCAGATTTATCTTATGGTGAGGAATCTATTGAGATCCTTGATTCTAGCAGTTAGGCTCTACGTGGCAAGGCGATCGAGCTTGTGAAGGTGTTGTGGCGACACCGTAGAGTTGAGGAGGCCACGTGGGAGAGTAACGTGGATATATTCAGACAGTTTCCGTTCTTGTTTCCTTTAGGTAAATTTCAAGGACGAAATTTCTTAAGTGGGGGAGATTTGTAACGCCCCAGTTTTGGGCCTAGGAGTTTCTAGGTTTATTAGACGCTCTGGTGGACCGAGATTAGAGATTCGAGTCAGATTGGGGATTAAAATCGGAATAAATATTTTTTGTATGAGAAAAATATGGGAAAATATCTTAAATTAATTATTTAATATATGGATATTTTAGTAAAGTCAATTTTGGAAAATAGAATTTGGAAGTTGGACATTTTGGTTAGTGACCAAAATGTAAAGAATACAAAACTATTTTAGTGACTATTTTGAAAAGGGGTCAAATCTTAGAATCTTTAAGGATCAATTTTACCAAATGTATTAATCTGAGTTTCCTTTTAATTGGGATTATTTTAAATGAGTTTTAATTAGGAAAATTAAAGGGGATTTAATTAAGGAAATGTGGTTATTTTCCTAAAACTACTTTAAACGTGAATTTGTTCTCTCAAAATCTCTTTAGACAAACACTCTCTTTTGCGTCAAAGATTTGAGAGTAAAACATCCAATTGAGAGGAAATTCACTCATAAGAGGGGAGGTTGACCCTCAAGCTTGCAGCACCGTTTCAAAAGCTTTGGAGGAGTAGTTCGCATCTACGAACGAGGTTTTGCGAAGTCAACTTTGAAATGGTTTAAAGGTTATTTTGGGGGTTTAAATTAAGCTTGAAAAACTGGTTTAAACTAAGAAGTAAGTATGATGAGATTTCTCCCTCGGTCGTGCTTTAGTGAAATTGTTTTTATACATGTTTTTATGTACTTGGTTCATTATCACTTGAAAGCCAATATAATTTATAACGTATCATGTTGATGGATTATGTTGTATAATGTTGATTTATACATGTTTACTCTTTAAGCCTTGCATATGGGTTGTTATGCATTGGAAAGCTTAAATTGAGGGTTAGCAAATGGGATTTTTGTTGTTGATCCATGACACATGTTGTATATGGTTTAATTTGCATGTTTTGGAAATATTAAGTGCATGGTTTAAAAGGCATGATAGTGTTTGAAAAGTTTTTTAAATGATGAAATCATTAAGAGTTGGAAATTGATTTTAAATGCATTGATGGTGTTTTGTCTTGAGCACTCCTCACTAATCCTAGTGTGCTTACGCTCTTTTTATTCATCAATGCAGAGAATTAAAGGTTGGAGGCAGCGAGCAAGCAAAAGGAAATCGAACGACTCCATCAATGGAGAGAATTAAAGGTTGGAGACAGCGAGCAAGAAAAAGGAAATAGAAGGACTTGATCTACTCGAAAATATGACTTTCAAACTAGACTAGTAGTAATAAAGGCAATGGGGTTCATTGTTGTTTGGGAGTGTAATTTGCTAAACTCCCGGTTTGTGCAAGTTTATATTTTTATTGTGGAGTTGTACGAGGCTTAATATGTTTGGCTTTAAAGTGGATTTATGTTTCGTGCTTTGGATGGATTGATTTTTAAGACGCATGCCTCTAGACTTTTGATTGAACCATGTTGCTATGATTTGATCATGTTGCTTTGTTGAATTGGCCTAGTCAAATGTTTAGTTTAGTGGTATATGTGAATGAGGCTTGATTAAGCATGTTTGAACCTATGATTATATAAAAAACCAGCAAATTTAGTCATTATAGGCCTGAGTGTATCAGTACGCATGACTCTATACCGGTAAGGGTAAGCTTAATCTGAGGCTGGGTTTCAGTACACAGGAACCCGTATCTGTACGAACATGTGTATTTTGACAAGGTATACCGATACGCGAAGAGATGTATCAGTACAGTTTTGAGCTACTAGAATCTGAAATTTTGAATTGATGAAAGTGTACCGATACACTTTCTCGTGTACCGGTACAGGTAGCAGTTATTTTAGTTAATGTGATATTTGTAAGTTTCTGATTCTTTCATTTTGGTCTTTGCTATTTGTGAACGCAATTGCATGAGCTTGAATGGTTGATTTGAGTCAAAATTTGACAAATAAGCATGTAACCTAACTAATTGAGGATTGGTAACCTTAAATCTAAGTAAGTCCTCCTAATTCCCTAGATTTGCAATTTAGTTCTTAAATTGCAAATGCGTGTAACCGAATGTCAAATTCGATGCCCGATTAAGTTGAGTTTCCACCAGCTGCCAGCATGCTCACCATAGGACATAATGTTGCATCTAGATAAGATAAAAATAAAAAATGGACCTAAGTTTAGTAAACCGTTTCGGGTTTTATTTCGGCAAAACCTAATGTAACTCGCTCGGTTCGGTCCGGCGTCTAGGTCAGGTCAAGGGGGTTACATAAATGTTGATATACAACTATACAATGATGTTTCTATTTCTTCTTATATAGCTGCTAGACTCTGTAAAAAAATGATGTAGAGCTTAGAATGAGGAAAATACTAATAGTTGCCCATAATTTTGAGCCAGACTTTGTTGTTTCCTTTATAACTATTGTAGATTATTTAGATTTAAAATATGATCTTGTAGCTCATGCATCGCTAGGATATAAGATTTATAGATGCTAGTTTTGGAGGGATGTTATTAATGATGAACTAGAATTGGTCATGTCTAATCACACTTGAGAATTGGTAGACTTGTCTAGAGGATTTAGACCAACTAATAATACATGAATCTTTAGAAAGAAACTTAGAGCATATGGTTCAATCCAAAGGTATAAGGAAATGCTAGTAGTCAAAGGGTTTTCTTAGTGTGAAAAAGATCTCAACTATTTTTACTTTGTTTTCTTTAGCTTTAATTCACATATTGTAAGTACATCAAATGGATGTAAATACTTCTTTCTTGAATGGAGACTTATAAAATGAGATCTACATGGAGAAACATTTAGGATTTGTGGCTCATGAAAAGGAAGACTAAGTGTGCATACTCAAAAAGTTTCTTTATGGTTTTAAACAAGCTTAAAGCGATGGTAGGAAATTTTCATAAGATTATTCTTTATTTTGATTTTATCATTAATGGTGTATATGCATTATGTTGCGCATAATAAGTGCTACGCAATTGTGCAAGTATACACGTTGCAAGTTATAGTATAAAAGATATCGTCTCCACAGGGATTGTGCCACTTCAAGAATCTAGTCTCTTGCACTGAAAAAGTAAAAACACAAATAAAGGATTATAGGAGTTTTAACTAATCTAGAAAGCAAAAAAGTAAAAGGCGATGTAATTAAATGAGAGAGATAGGTCAGGTTATCGTGAGTTGAGGTGTGATAGCCGATTGGATCGTCTTGGTAAAAGAGGGCAACTCAGTTGCCGTGGCAACTTGCACAATGGGGTTGCCTTGGCAACTAATCGATGGTTGCCTGGGTGACTAGTTGGGCAACTACTTGGGCGTCTGGGCAGCAACCTTCAAGGTTCGGCAGAGCGTTCTTCAATGGTTTCTTCTTATCCCTAAGTCGAAACTCTAGCTACTTGTGCATGCCTTGCCAATACATCCCTGCGTGAATCAAGGGTGAACAACAACCAATCTTGCGTTCCTCTTAGCCGTTGAAATCCTTAACTTATTCCTAAGCCGGATTAATCTTCACCATCAATAGATTGAATAAAGATCATATTCATTCGTTTCTTGAATCTAACTCTCCCGATATTAGATAAATAGATGAAATTACGAGATCCTCTCCCAATTCACTCGCAAACAAGAATAAGAACCAAGAATAAATAAACCTTGAATAGAAAAGTGCAAACTCTTATTACCTAAACAAAATCCAATAGTTTCTCACAACCACAAAACACAATAACCATAGCCAAATAGATTTAGTTCATGGCTAGGTTCCAAAGAAACACAAGATAAATAATCCCTAGCATAAACCTAATTGAACAAGAAAGAAAAAGATGAAGAATGGTGCTTGTCAAAATCCTCCTTGCCCTAGATGCTTGTCGAAAATTCTCTCCTCTTGCTCTCCCCTGGAGTTGTCGAAATTCCACTCTCTTTTATAGGGCTAGGTCAAAGTGCTTCTTTAAGGAGGAAGTTAAGTTGGAATTAAATTATCTTTAAAGAATATAATTCTTTATTATAATTATATTCCTTCTAGAACTTTTCCTATCTTCTTGGAATTTAATTCTTCTTTAATCTCTTCACGGAAATCAAATTCCTTTGGGATTTAGCTTTGCTCCATGTCATCTTGGGCTTGTCTAGTCATCAATTTCGACTACCATATCACCTTGTTCTTTGTCGACAATTGCCCTGGCAATTGGCTCGGCTTCTCCTTCATGCACTGCCCTGGCAACTAGCTCGGCATCTCCTTCATGCATTGCCCTGGCAACTAGCTCTAGCCTTGCTTTGGCAAGTGATCCTATACATACACACAAAACACACCAAAGTAGCATCTTTTCCCACAAAAACTACCAAGTTATGTAATCAAGCTCAACGATGGAAGGAAACATGGATTAATGCATGAATGGCTAATTATGCAACTAATATCAGCCTAAGTCTAACAATAATATGAGTAAAAAGGTAAGAAAATTAGTACTTTTGAACACTTATCACACCCCCCAAACTCGAATTATTGCTTGTCCTCAAGCAATGCAAACTAATAATTACCTGCCAAGACTTCAATTTTCACAAACTTAGCTTTGAACTTGATTTCAGTTCTCAAAACTGGGGCACAAAGTAGGATTGGCTTTTCATCTTTCGGAAAACTTAGAACATACTTAGAATCAAACTATAATGCTTGTGAGTGTGTGCGGAGTTGTGTGCAAGTTGATTTTTCTATGCAAACAAGAGGTTTTCAAAATACTTCATTGGGTTCTTTTTAACATGTTTTAACTAGAGCCAGTTTTGGGCACCTCTAGTGTTTTGTTTTTAGTTTTCTTAAGTTAATTTATTCGACCTGAGCCTGTTTAGGGCACCTCTGGCGATCAATTTTTTAGCACATGCTAGAGCCAATTTCGGGCACCTCTAGCGATCAATTTTTTAGCACATGCTAGAGCCAATTTCGGGCACCTTTAGCATTCACTTTTTAGCACATGCTAGAGCCAATTTCGGGCACCTCTAGCATTCATCCAATTTTTATTCTAATCCCTCAATTTCTTTAATTATCAACCTAAGTTCACTAGAATTCCTTAAATCAATCAAACCACAAAGTGTTTCATCAAATTTAGCATCATAGTAAAATTCTAGGTTTTTCCATGGTTATCCTAGAATAAAAATTATATCAATTAAGTGCATTGGCAAAGTCATCATCGGATATTCAGCAAATCTAAGCAATTCTTGTTCCAACTAAAGGCATGGCAAGCAATTTATGTATCCTAAATGTAATACTTAAGATGAATGTAACTAAACATGGTAACTACTAATAACAATCCCCCCAAACTCAAGTGAGGCATTGTCCTCAATGCATGTATTAAATAAAATTAACGAAAAATAAAATGCAAACGAGGACTTACTCCGAGAGTTAGTCATCGTGGATGATTAGTTTCCTTTTGGTCGGTGTCTTGATTCTCTTGCTTGAAAGCAATGGTTGTTTTCTTGTTGCCGGTGGTGGAATCGATCCTCGTACGGGGTTGTCCTAATCATCCTCTTCATCAATGTCATTGGCTTTTTTCTTGGAGGATTCAATTGGTGTGGTCTTTGTTGGTGCAATGCAGGACTCGTCCGAATCTGAAAAATCAGACAATGATTCTGTAGGAGTTGATTCGGGCATAGGTGCTTTACCTTTGGCTTTTGCAGTGGTTGCCGGGATGTCTTTAGCTTTGGTTGCCATGGCATCTTCAGGGTTGGTTGTCGTGGCATCTTCAGGGTTGGTTGCCGTGGCATCAGCTTGTGCAGGCACGATGTAGGTTGCCACGGCATCATCTGTTGCGGTTGCCGTGGCAACTGCTTCATTGGTTGTCGAGGCAAGGATCTCGGCAGGAAAGATTGGGAACGGCACGCGATTTTCAGGGTACTTTTCCAGGATAACTTGGGTGATGGAATTGTTGTGCTCCTTCATGTACCGCATGAACATTATTTGTCGGTCTTCAACTTGCCTTAGGTGGCTCACTAATGGTTGCAAGAGTTCTTCAAAGTGTCCCGGGGTTGATGGCCGAGTTGCCCGGACGTTAGGTGCTTGGGCATTAGGGATTGCCGGGGCGGCAGGAGTTACCGCGGCAATTGAAGGCCTTGAAGATTTTCCCAGTGCCTCTCTCATTAGCTTTCGGATTTGTGCTTGATTCCAACTGAACTTTGGTATGGCCTTTTCATCGGTGGACTCACTTGGGACATGCATCTCCTTGCAAAGATTAGAAACTAAGCAAGGGAAGAAAAGAGAACCCTTATCATTTGAGCTACATACAAAAATCTCATCACAAATAATTTTTCCAATGTTAATGATGCGATTATGCAAAATAGAATGTATGAGCAAAAGACGTGTTATATCAACGGTAGTATTGTGTGTGGTGGGCATTAAAGAAGTTTTAACAAACTTATTTCATAGTTTTGCCTCAGGTTTAAGCCGAAGGCAATTTACCGTGCCCTTGTATTTACCATTGTTCCAATGAGTTCTCGGTCGAGTGAGTTCTTGAAGCACCTTGTCGAGTTGCTTGGGCGTGATTTGATCAACGAAGGCTTGATGCTCGTCCTTCTCAATGTAAAGCCCGTAAAAGGTGTTGACATTTTCAGGGCTTATGAGTATGGCCTTGTCACGAACAAAAACATAAGGATTATCCGGGTTAGGTGAGTGAGCATAGAATTCTCTTACCCATGAGATGTTGCCCAGTTCCGATTGATGGCAAAAGATTTTTCACTTTTGATGTGCAATCCTCTCAAAGATGAATGGTTCAAGGCCGAAATCTTGATGAGAGTTGGAGTATTCAAAGCCTTGTTCTTCATAAATCTTCCGGCTTTCAAACTTGGAGTGAAATCTTTCTTGAACCACCGGTGTAGCAAACTTCTTGTATCTTGGTTCTTTGGAGGAACTTGGATGAACCAAAAATTTAATTTTGGATGCCATGGATGATCTTGGTTGTGAGTTTTGTAAAAACAAATAAAATAAGGTAAAAGAAACTAAAGAGTTGCAAGATGAAAAGTAGGAATAGGTTTCTTGGAAGTTAAGGGTGATGGGTTTTATAGAAAAGATAAGTGGTAAATATGGTGGGTGGGATTAGGAGAATACGAAAAAGAGGGTTTTGGTTTAGGGGAAGGGTGACGGCAATGGGGGTTTAATTAGGGTAAGTTGGAGGCTTTATATAAGCCTTAGATTCAGCCCATTAATTTCCTTGTTGAAGATGTTTTCCTTCTTGGATCAAAATTCCTCTTTATCTTGAACTCTTTTCCTACAATTCAAAGACAAATCAAATAAGGATTAAAATTAAAGATAAACTAATAAAAGAAAATAAATAAAGATGTGTAAAGGATTCTTAAACTTAAAGAAAGATAAAACAAAAGAAAATAAATATATCCTAAAAAAGCAAATAATCGAAAGTAATAAAGAAATAAAAAAAATAGAAATTAATTAGTTCGAAAAAATTAAAAATAAAAAGAAAAATAAAAATAAAAATAAAATATCGAAAGGAGAGCATGCTCATGCATCTCCTAAGGTGACCACTTCTTTGTTACGTTCCTCATGGGCACCATTGTAGTGTTTCAATCTTTGTCCATTAACTTTGAATTCATGTTTGTCAGTGATGGACTTGATTATCATGGCACCATGGGAGAATGGTTTGACAACTTCGAATGGTCCCGACCATCTTGATTTCAGCTTTCCTGGGAAAAGTTTTAGCCGAGAATTGAATAAGAGAACTAGTTGCCCTGGCGTGAATTACCGTGGCAATAGTTTCTTGTCATGCCATTGCTTTGTTTTCTCCTTGTAGATTTGTGCATTGTTATAGGCGAGTGCACGAAATTCTTTTATCTCGTTGAGGACCAACAAACGCTTTTGTTCGGCACTTTCCCAATCCATATTCACGGTCTTGATTGCCCAGTATGCCTTGTGTTCGATTTCCACCGGTAGATGGCATGTTTTGCCATAGACAAGTCGAAAGGGGGACATACCTAAGGGTGTTTTGAATGCAGTGCGATATGCCCAAAGCGCGTCATCTAGTCTTAATGACCAATCCTTCCTAGAGGGATTTACAACTTTCTCGAGTATACCCTTCGATTCCCGGTTGGAAATTTTTTCTTGCCCATTGGTTTGTGGGTGATATGCCGTGGCAATCTTGTGTGATACGCTGAAGCATTGCAACATCTTGGCAATAAGTTTGTTGTCAAAATGCTTGCCTTCGTCACTGATAATTGCTCTCGGCATCCCAAACCGTCTAAATATATTTTTCTGCAAGAATCGTTGCACGGTCTTGGAATCATTGCTGGGAACTGCAGCTGCCTCAACCCATTTAGACACGTAGTCAACGGCAAGTAGAATGTAGAGGTTGTCGAATGAAGATCGAAAAGGTCCCATAAAATCGATCCCCCATACATCGAACATTTCCACTCGATGATGTTCTGGAGCGGCATCTCATGTCGTCTAGAGATATTGCCCGTCCTCTGGCAACGATCACATTGCTTGTAAAAGTCTTGGGCATCTTTGTACATTGTTGGCCAATACAACCCGGATTGCAAAACTTTGGCTGTGGTACGAGTTCCTCCAAAATGTCCTCCATAGGGTGAAGAATGGCATTGCCAGAGTACATTATGTTGCTCTTCATCTTGGACACATCGGCGTATAACCTGATCTGCACATTGTTTAAACAAAAGAGGCTCGTCCCAAAAGTAATGCCTAGCATCATGGCGGAACCGCTTCTTCCCTTGGTGAGTAAGGCCATAAGGTAAATTACCATAAACAAGGAAACTAACTAAATCCGCATACCAGGGTATTGCCGAGGCATGTGCTGCCGTGGCGACTGCTCCCAATATTGCCGAGGCGTGCGCGTCAAGGGCTGCTACGACATTGAGAGTTGCCGAGGCGTGTGTATCCATGGTTGCCGAGGCAACTATAATTTGTTCATCCGGGAATACATCGCATATCTCTTGATCCGCGTCCTCCTCCCTATTGCCTTCTTGTGTAGCATCGACATTTTGATCAGCTTCTTTTCCTGGTCGATTGACTAGCCAATTTGCCTTTTCTTGTTGTTCCTCATTGACCGGTTCTTCATATTCCTCAGGTTCCTATTGTTCGGCAATGTAGTTGACGAGGCAACTAAATTCCTCGTCGAAGTTAAACTCTGTCGTGGCATAAATAAGTTGGCATTCTTTTGAATCATCGGCATGCCTTAGTGTTTGGAACACATTTAGTTTAACTTGCTAGTCATTCACCCTCCTTGTGAGTTCACCCTTTTCAACATCGATCAAGGTTCTCCTTGTTGCTAGGAATGGTCTCCCGAGAATGATAGGTGCATGCTCATCTGCTTCACAATCCAAAACAATAAAGTCAGTGGGAAAAATAAATTTATCAACTTTTACCAGTATGTCCTCAGTTTTTCCCTCTGGATGCACATAGAATATGTCGGCTAGTTGTAGCATAATTGTTGTAGGTCTTGCCTTCTCGATTCCTAGTTTCTGGAAAATCGATTTAGGCATCAAGTTTATGCTAGCCCCAAGGTCGCATAAAGCTTTCCCAACATAGTGGTTTCTAATAGAACATGGTATTGTGAAACTTCCGGGATCCTTCAACTTAGGTGGCATACATTGCCATGCATCCCTCTGTTGCGGCAACTGTTTCAAACTCTCCTAGCCTTGTTCTCTTGGACACAATGTCTTTAAGAAACTTGGCATAGTTTGGCATTTGTTCAATTGCTTCCACCAATGGCAAGTTGATGTGGACTTGCTTTAGGATATCAAGAAACTTCTTGAATTGATATTATTGCTTTTGTCGCTTCAACCTTTGTGGGAATGGTGGTGGAAGTCAGAAATCTTCGATCCTTTCATTGGTTTAGAACCTGATTGACGGCATTGCCGGGACAACTGGAGTTGCCGAGGCATTATCAATTGGGGTTGCCGAGGCATGCTTTTCACAAGTTGCTGAAGCATCCTTATCGTCGGTTGCCGAGTCATGCTTATTGTCGGTTGCCGCGGCAATTCCTGGTTCAGCATCTGAGGCTTTGCCGGTAGGTTTGTCTTGATCTTTTTGTGGAGTTTTGTTTGATGAGCGGGCTTGAGCCTCTCTAAGTTGTTGGCCACTTCTAGTGGTGATCGCCTTACATTGCTCATGGCCAGTTCCTCTTGTGACTTTAGTATTGCTAGGTAAACCTCCTTGCGGTCTAGTATTCAGATTTTGAGCAAACTGACTGACTTGATTTTCCAATGATTTGATTGTCGCCTCTTGGTTTTGCAATCTCATCTCGGTCCTGTTAATAAAAGCATCAGTTCTTTTTATGAAGTTACTGTTCTCAGCCATAAAAGATTCAGTTTTCATCATAAAAGCATTTAGAGAATTTTCCAAAGAACTAGATGTTGTCGGTTGTTGCTGCGGCAACTGTTGTCATGGCATATTCTGCTAGAATCTTGATGCTTGTGCATTCTGGTTGTTCTGGTTTAGAGCATTGTTGGGATTACTCCATGAAAAATTTGGGTGCTTCTTCCAAGCTGGATTGTATGTATTGGACATCACATTGTTGTTCCGATTGTAATTCCCCACATAGAAGCTGGATTACGGATTCTGCATACATTCAGAAGAATCATGGTTATTACCACATAACTCACAAAAAGAATCCATTACCTTGACTTCATGTGTTTTGTTTGGTTTTTGCATGTTCTGCACCATCTTGGTTAAAGTGGCCAATTGTGCCGAAATTGAATCTGATGATCCTAGTTCATGTATTGTGGCTTGGCGTCTAACTCCTTCTCTTCTAGTAGAGGGAAATTGATAATCATTCTTGGCCAGCCTGTTTAGAATTTGCATTGCTTCCTCCGGTGACTTATCTAGGAGTATGCCGTTTGCCGAGGCATCTAGCATCATCCTTGTTGGTGTATTCACGGCATTGTAAAATATTGTTACTTGTGTCCACACCGGGAATCCGTGTAGGGGGCATTTGTGTAGAAGTTCTCTATATCGCTCACAGGCCTCGTACATGGATTCATCATCTGCCTGCCGAAAAGAAGTAATGTCGTTACGAAGCTTATCAGTCAAATTTGTAGGATTAAACCGAGCAAGGAAATCACAACAAAGATCGGTCCAAGATGCTATTGATCCGGCAGGAATGCTATTCAACCATGCTTTCGCTCTATCCCTCAGTGAATAGGGGAATAATCTTAATCGTAAGACATCGAGGGTGACTCCGTGTATTTTGAACGAGTTACAAATCTCGAGGAAAGATTTAAGATGTTGTCGTGCATCTTCAGTTGCTAAGCTGCCAAATTGACCAATTGTGTTGATCATATTAAACATTACCGATTTCAACTCAAAGCGGTCGACTTCAATTTTAGGTGCGACAACTCCTAGATTAAGTCCATCAATATCTTCTTCAAGATAGTCTCGAATAGTTCTGTTTCGTGCAAGAATCACTCCTCCTCCTGCTGGAACATCTTGATTCATATTGCCGTCTTGATTAGCCATTGCTACTCTTATCCTCCATCTAAGTCTTTGTAAGGTTCGTTCGATTTCTGGATCAAAGGGATATTCTGGTGTAATCGGTCTTGCCCTGGTCATATACCAATGCAAAACCAAAGTTTGTTAGCCCTTTGAATCTTAAACAAGAAAAGTATAAAGAAAGTGCAAGAAAATAAAAACAAAGTCGCTATTGCCAATCCCTGGCAACGGTGCCAAAAACTTGTTGCGCGTAATAAGTGATACGCAATTGTGCAAGTATACACGTTGCAAGTTATAGTATAAAAGATATCATCACCACAGGGTTGGTGCCACTTCAAGAATCTAGTCTCTTGTACTCAAAAAAGTAAAAACACAAATAAAGGATTATAGGAGTTTTAACTAATAACTAATCTAGAAAGCAAATAAGTAAAAGGCAATGTAATTAAATGAGAGAGATAGGTCAGGTTATCGTGAGTTGAGGTGAGATAGCCGATTGGATCGTCTTGGTAAAAGAGTGCAAGGGCAACTCAGTTGTCGTGGCAACTTGCACAACGGGGTTGCCTTGGCAACTAATCGATGGTTGCCTGGGCGACTAGTTAGGCAACTACTTGGGCGTCTGGGCAGCAACCTTCAAGGTTCGGCAGAGCGTTCTTCAATGGTTTCTTCTTATCCCTAAGTCGAAACTCTAGCTACTTGTGCATGCCTTGACAATACATCCATACGTGAATCAAGGGTGAACAACAACCAATCTTGCGTTCCTCTTAGCCGTTGAAATCTTTAACTTATTCCTAAGCCGGATTAATCTTCACCATCAATAGATTGAATAAAGATCATATTCATTCGTTTCTTGAATCTAACTCTCCCGATATTAGATAAATAGATGAAGTTACGAGATCCTCTCCCAGTTCACTCGCAAACAAGAGAACCAAGAATGAATAAACCTTGAATAGAAAAGTGCAAACTCTTATTACCTAAACAAAATCCAATATTTTCTCACAACCACAAAACACAATAACCATAGCCAAATATATTTAGTTCATGGCTAGGTCCCAAAGAAACACAAGATAAATAATCCCTAGCATGAACCTAATTGAACAAGAAATAAAAAGATGAAGAATGAAGCTTGTCGAAATCCTCCTTGCCCTAGATGCTTGTCAAAAATTTTCTCCTCTTGCTCTCCCCTGGAGTTGTCGAAATTCCCCTATCTTTTATAGGGCTAGGTCAAAGTCCTTCTTTGAGGAGGAAGTTAAATTGGAATTAAATTATCTTTAAAGAATATAATTCTTTATTATAATTATATTCCTTCTAGAACTTCTCCTATCTTCTTGGAATTTAATTCTTCTTTAATTTCTTCATGGAAATCAAATTCCTTTGGGATTTAGCTTTGCTCCACGTCATCTTAGGCTTGTCTAGTCATCAATTTAGACTACCATATCACCTTGTTCTTTGTCGACAATTGCCCTGGCAACTGGCTCGGCGTCTCCTTCATGCATTGCCCTTGCAACTAGCTCGGTATCTCCTTCATGCATTGCCCTGGCAACTAGCTCTAGCCTTGCTTTGGCAAGTGATCCTGTACATACACACAAAACACACCAAAGCAGCATCTTTTCCCACAAAAACTACCAAGTTATGTAATCAAGCTCAACATGGAAGAAAACACGGATTAATGCATGAATGACTAATTGTGCAATTAATATGAGCCTAAGTCTAACAATAATATGAGTAAAAAGGGTAAGAAAAATAGTACTTTTGAACACTTATCACATTCATATATTCTAAGATGCTTGGTTCTCATTGCATCATCATAAGCTTGTGTGTAGATAACATGTTGATTTTCAGTATGAATGTTGAGACCATTAACAAAACCAAAGATTTCTCGTCTACCAATTTTGATATGATTGATCTGTGAGATGTAGATTTAATTTTAGGTGTTAAGGTTACAAAATTGAAAATAGATTTTTTTAATCCAAACTCATTTTATAGAGAAAATGTTAAAGAATTTTGATAGTTTTGAGGTAATCTGTCCAAACTCTTTCTAATTCTAGCATACATATGGCAAATAATGAAGGAATTAGTGTTTCCCAAATTTAGTATGCTAAGATTATTGGTTGCCTAATGTTCTTAATCAACTATCCTCGGCCTGATATTGCCTATGCAATGAGTAGACTAAATAGATATACTCACAATCCTAATAGTTAGCATTGCAATTCTCTTAACCGCTTAATTAAGTACCTTAAAGGTATAATAGATTGAAAATTAGAATTTATATGATACCTTGCATTCCTAGAGGGGTATTGTGATAAAAAAAAGGGTAATCGAAAATGATGAGCTAAGCTCTATTAATGGCTATGTCTTTACTTTAGGTGGAGTAGTTATTTTGTGGGAGTATGCTAAGTAGACATGTATCGCTTGCTCTACCATGGAGTCTTTTTATTATTCTTGAGCTAGTTGGGCAAGAAGTCGAGTGACTTATAATTTTTTTGGTAGAAATTTCTTTATGGGGAAAATTGATACCTTTTGTATCTATGTGATTCGCAAGCAACGATATGTGTAGCTCATAGACAAGCTTACAATGGTAAGAAGAGACATATTCACATAAGGCACAAATTTTTGAGAAATTTAATAAAAAATATAGTACTCTCCTTAGAGTATATGAGGTCGAATAAAAACCATGATGATTCACTTATCAAAGAGTTAAATAATAAACTGATTCTAGATCCGTTGAATGAGGATGGATCTTAATCACAATGATTGAGGAGTGCATGATGGATATCCAACTTAGTTATTTAAGTTTTATGCGGTCAAACGAAGCTATTGAAAGACTCATAGTGTATATTCATATCTACCCTTATTAGGGGTGTGCATAATTAACCGTAACTGTTAACTGCTAGAACCATTGCATTTTATAGGTTAATTAATCGAATTGTTAAGGTTAAACGGTTTCAGTTGACCGAACTGTTAAAAATGATGGTTAATGGTTACGGTTACGAATTTTGACAAATGGTTAACCTATAGGTTAATCGTTTTTAAATTATTTATACATATATAAATTGGTAAAGACCTTGAGTGGTTTGATCATAGAGTTAACTTTTGTGGCTTGTGGTACTTACTCATTGAAGTTTCATTTACCTTATGTTTTTTTTATGTTAGTTATTTGTCTTTAGAACTTTGACGGTGTATTTTTATGTCTTGAACTTTGATAGTGTATTGTTATGTGTTGAACATTGTTGAAACTTTAAAATTTAAACTAAGTACGAAGTTTTTTTCATTTTGTGTTGTGTTAGAACTTTGTAGTATGTAGGTACTTTTTTATATGAAGTTAGTGTTTAGAATCTCATTGTTTAAGTTTTTTCTGAATATTTTTATATAATATTTATTGGAGAGATAGTTTTATTATTCTCAAAAGAACATGTGAAAACAATCTAATAGGTTATTGTTTAACCTATAATCGAATCGTCGGTTAACCGTGTCTTAATGGTCTTAACGTTGCGGTTAGCAAAATTTAATAATTGTTATAACGCTTAACCGATCGTTTAGGCTAAACGGTACGGTTAACCGACCATGAACACCTCTACCCTTTATAGTGAATAGTGTACATGCATAAGATTAAGCGTTTGATCTTAATGAATTCATAACCCAGACTTTGGGTGGTCCTAGTGAGAAGGACTTGATGAAATCATTGACGTGAAAATATTAGATATCTACTATTAATGAATTTATATCTTGGGATTTTTTTATGGTACTATTGAGAATGACTTGATAAATTCACTTATATGAAAGATTGAGTTTTATACTCTTACTGAGTTCATATCCCAAAGAATGAGTGGTCTTATTGAGAAAGGACTTAATGAATTTATTGATAAAAAGAGGTTGAACTTTTTCTTATTGAATTTATATTCCAAGATTGAGTGGTTCTTTTGAGAATAACTTGATGAATTGACTGCGCTCATGTTCGTGCTTGAATTTATGTTCATTTTTTACACGTATCACGTGCGTATATCTTTCTAGAGAAAACATATTTGAATTTTTTTAGTTCTGGGAATGGATAATTCATCCCGTATTTATAAAAATGTTGAGTTAGAGTATTTTAATTCTAAAAAGGGATTGTTATAAATTTAATTGTGTCGTTTCTAGCTTTTAAATAACTTTTATACTGTCTTTATCTGCTAATATTTTGCCCTTTTTTAGTTTTAGATTTATTAAATGAGATATTTTTAACAGTTTCTAACATTTATTTGATAATTTCATACAGCCCATTTACAAAAAACTAATCACTCTATTTTTGGAGGTTTAATAACCTCATTTCAAGCATATAAATACAAATTATTCATATCATTTCAACACCATGATAATTACTTAATGATATGTGGAGTGATGGGATTGGCTTAAACATTTGAGCAGGACACCACACAAACAAAGGATGCAAAGCCCATTGATTGGGAAGATGAGATGATTAGTTGGATGTCAAATTGAATTTAATGCAAACTAAGATTGTTTTCAAAAAACTGTTTTAGGAATGTGTACCAAAAGGATGCCCATTTTAGATGTCTACTCATATTTTTTAAATACAACTATTACAATCTTATCAGACTTGTTTGTGTCCTGATAAATTTTACTCCTTTTGTTTCGTATAAATTGCCTCTGATTAATTTTCACACAGTTTTAAAAGAAAAAATTATAAGACATGTGATACAAAATAATTCGAATAACAATATAGCTTTTAGAAAGTTGTATTGTTTAGTGAAAAATAAAAAAAGTAATAGAAAGAAATATATATATTTTTAATGTTATTGAATTTTCTAGAGTGATAAATTGAATAGGACAATTTTAGAATTCTAAAAATAAAGTTTAGTGAAACAATGAAAAGTGTGATATTTTTCATATACTATAGGTTAAGATTATTCTTTTTGGACCCACAAAGGCTTCTTAAGATCTTATCACTCTACATTTTTTTTTCTTGTCCTTTCGATTTATCACTCTACATACTAAACCCATGTTATAACATAACATATGAGTGCACAATGAATATTGATAGTTCTACGCCTTTTTCATATTATGACCCCATCCAACTTAGGGTTATGAGTTGTGTAGCGATAGCAGTATCCAAAAATTATTCTAAGTAGAACCCACTAAGTGGTGCCAGTAGAAAAGTGGATAATGTTTATCCTAAGAGATACGAGTTCAAATAGTTTTTTTTAATTTAAAAAACATATAGTATTCTTCCAAGCACTTTCTCTATTTTTAAGTGTATTTTCGTTAACCGAAATAAAATTCGTAACTTTTTCAATTTATGAGAAGAGGAATAATGATTATATCCCTTTAAATTTTGAGTGTACGATTTTTGTAAAAATGTGTTTATGTCAGGGAACGTTCAATTCAATGTTCACATCATTCAAAATAAATTTGCGTCTAATATAATAATTCTTTCACAACAAAATAACATGTGAATTTAGTTTTATGTTTGATTTATTTATCCAATTAATGCTAACGATTCATTTTATTTTAGTATTATTTCCGGCAAACATAACATATCATTTAAATATAGCACTTTATATTTACGTTAATGTCAGAGATAGAACTAGGATGAAACTTGGGAGCAAATATAAATAGTAATAAAGTAATTATTAGAGTATAATTGTTAAGCCTTCAATTTAAAATTACAACTAGAGAAGGATAAGATCTAATTTGTTTAATTTTTAAATTTAAAGAGGTCTAAGAGGTATTTAAATGAAAAATGGAACGTCGCTTAATTTGCCTAATTTTAAAATTAAGAGGACAAAAAAATAATTGAATCCAAAAAAAATTTAAGGGATCTAAAAATTAATTCATTTAAATTCAAAATAGATGATTATTCATACGCTTCTCATATTATTTAATGAAAAAATATTTCATTCAACGATAGTGGAAAAATATTTTTAACAAGCGAATTCAATTTAGAGTTTAAAATTTAAAGTTTATAACTAGAATTTAGGATCATAATTTAGCACATAGGGATTAAATTTTATGATTTTAAGTTTAGGGATTTAAATTTTAACTTTTAAAATTAAATTTGATCATGATTGTGGAAAAATATTTCCACATTAAATAATTTAGGGTAAATTATCTATTTGGTACCTCGGTTATTCTCGTGTTTATATTTTATTCAACCAACTAATATTTTTTGAAAAAATGGTACCAACATGTCTAAAGAGGTATTTCGAGATTATTGCTTAAGATACTACATTTCTAACTTTGAAGTACTTCTTGCTTGTCATAATGGTGACTGCTTTCATGATGACATTATGCATTTTAGCTGTTTGGGTTGCTAAGCCTATTGGATTATCTAAAGAGAGGATTTGTTGTTAAAAGTGTGATTGATTGGTCCTAAAATGCTCATAGTTACCTTAGTGAACTTGGGTGACAATTGGGTCCAAAATATGAGCGATTTGGGACAATTTAGGATTGAAATTCGTGGACTAAAACACATTTTATGGGGTCTAGTACTGGTGCTGGATCATACAATACTGATACCGGATGAACATTGGCTAAACTGGGTGAATTCATGTCTGAGTACCGGTATTAGCTTCAAGAAGTACCACTACAACAAAATAAGTTTTTAGTGGCATTTTTAGCATTATAGTGGTGTTTTTAAAAGCCGCTAAAAACCCTCTCAGCGCTAGAAAGAGCACTACTAAGTTAAAAGTCGCAATAGATAGTGGCGTTTGTGAACAAAAAATACCGCAAAAGGTCGAGATATATAACGACATTTGTTCCTCCAAACGCCGCAAAATACCTTGTCTTTAGTGCTGCTTGTTCCAACAAACAACAATAAATACCTTCTCTTTAGTGGCATTTGTTCCAACAAATGCTGTTAAATACCTTCTCTTTAGTGGCATTTTTCTACCAAACGCCGCTAAATACCTTGTCTTTAGTGGCACTTGTTCCACCAACTGCCACTATATACCTTGTCTTTAGTGGCGTTTGTTCCTCCAAACGTCGCTATTGATTATGTATCTTCGTTCCTCACCTCATTACTTAGCTCGATAATCAATACTTGTAACTTGCATTTTATAAAGTTTCAATAAGATATAAATGTATTCGATGTGGCATTTAAACATTTAAATCCTATTATGGTGTTTGTTAGACAAACGCCACTAAAGTGCGCGTACATAGCAGCGTTTCTTTAAAAATGTCACCATATGTCTATCGCGATGTTTGTTCAAAAATGTCCAATTTTATACCAATATTGATAGGTACTACTGATTGGTTAATTTGAAACTTTGAAGCATTTTTGGAACCAGTACTCAAATCAAGTACCGATACTCATAGGGTTAATACTAGTACTCAATGGGTATTATTGATACCAATTGCTAAATAAAAACATTGAATGAATATTTTTTTTACCGATACTCAAGGTGAGTACCGATATCTCTTATAGCAAGTATTGATACCCGTATCATAGTATCGGTACCCACTGTTGTTTTAGGATATAATGAATAAGGAATTGTTAGACACTTGTCATGGATTGAATAGCTATGAATCCAATTCTTATGTGATCTCGGGTAAGGTAAGCCATTGTATGCAACGTGTGACAATTATTTATAATGATTAAACATGTTGATGTACATCGTGTTGTATTGATCTATAGTAGCTAGCATGTGAAGCCTAAACATGGAACATTAGATTACTTGTTATGTTCATACCTTATTGCTCTTGTATATCTTGCATGCATACATTTATGAAATACATACATGAACTTATTAGATGTGGTTTAACTGCTTGACTAAACAAAGGTTTTAAATGAAAATTTTTGAATCGGTCATTTGGTGGCTTAATGTGGTACTTCAGATCCTCCGATTAGGTCGGGTCGGGATCAAAGTGTTACATTAAAAATATATATTCATTTAAAATATTATCTCATGAGACATACGTGTGAGGAAAAAATAAAAGAAAATAAATTTAATTTTTTCATAGAAATGAAGAATTATTTAGGATTAAATTCTAGGGTTGTGTAAAAAATTTGACAAACAGAAATCGAATCCAAAATCTGAAAAAATGATCCAAAAAATTGGTTATCCTAACCGAAAAATTCGGTTTCAATATTTTTTTAAAATATTATTTCAGTTTAGTTACAGTTTATAGTTTTGAGAAAAGCTAGTTAATTGATCCGTTCGATTATATAAAATATACAATAATTTTATGTTATTCCTAATATATATATAGTATTATTCGTAAAATAAAAATATTGATAATTTTAGTCTAACTTGATTTTTTTCGATGATGCTAATTGATGTTGTTGATTTGGTTCTAGTTTTTTATTAGATGATGTTAGTGAATCTAATGATTGTTTTTATTGAATGTCATAGTTTTTTTATGAACTTTGACTTGATAGTATTGAGAAGGAGGTTGATATATTGTGCAAGTTTTTAGAAGTTGTATATTTTTTCTATTATGTTAGTAAATTAAGAATTTTTAGCAAGCGAAGTAAAAAATCATTATTTAAACCAAACTGAATATTCCAGTTAATCAATTATCCAATTTATTTGGTAAGGTTTATGGTCAGGAAGCAATCCAAAATTACTGATTAACTAAAATAGTTTACTAATAGGTAGTCAAACCCGATTTTCTTCACCCCTACTAAATCCTGGAGTTTGAATTTTGTATCCAATAACCTTTTTAATAAAAAAGAAAATATGATAGCATAAATCAACACTTTTGTAAATTTACCAATTTATCATTTCAATAATTAATCTTAATAAAACACTATCCTCAATCTTAGCTAGAAATCCGAACAACATATTTATCGTTTTCACTATCTGAAAACACAATTAAAGTTTAAATTATTAAGATTTGTGTTTATTTCATTTTAATATATAAATTTATGTAGGCATGATATATTTTCCAAACTTTTACCGATTTAGTCATCTTAGGTTTCGAATTTTATTTAGTTCATTTTAGGCTCAGTTTTTTTTTTTGTCAAATTTAGTGAAATGTAATGAAAAAATAATTATGCCGTTAAGCTGCCGACAATTATATTATTCTTACTGAAATGTTGATATCAATTTTCTTACACTTTTAATGAATGAAAATAAATAGATGTCACCAACATTTCAATAAGGACAAAATAACTTATTCAATAAAACATTTTTGTCATGTTTGGGTCAATTTAATAAAATATAAAAGTTTGTGGTCAAAAGGAACACAATAAAATTTAAGGGCTAAAATAATTAAACTAGTACAGTTGAAGAGCCAAAAATGTCATTCTGCTATTTATAGACTATCATTAAATTATATGATGTTTAATTCTTAATTGGTGAGCACAATTTTTTAAAAAATAAAAATAATATTTTATGATTTAATTTAGACACGTTAATGTCAATTTTTAACATACAATTCGATTAAAATGACAATTTTACCCTAATAATACACTAATTTAAAAACAAGTTTTGGAGGAAACATCTTGTACTTAAAAATTGAATTTACGAATAGCGCAAAATGTGAAATGCGCTTTCTCATCATAATTAAAAAATAAAAAATATTAATGTAAATAAAATTTTATAAATTTTTATACTAGGAAATTTGAAATCGACGAGGGTGAAAAATATGTCCATATTTTTTAATTTAGAGAGTACTGGTTGGTATGGGCCATCAGCAATATAGGCTCTCTGAATTGCATTTCTTGCATGTTTAGAAGGATATTCTCATATTTGCCTGCATTTTTCAGGATCTCGTTCCAAGTAATTAGTGTTAGTACTCGATTCTTGATTTTTAGCTATTTTTAAAGGTTTATCTTCATGAGGCGAAGCATCAACACGTGTATCAGTTGAAGGCTCAATTGTTGTATTTTTCAAAGAATCGTCACTTTTTCTCTTAAAAAGCTCAATAATTGTTGGATTTCCTCCCATAACAAGTTATTGTATGCTTGTATACAAAAAATATCTTTCGCAAATATAACACAAATTCTTAAATATTTATTTTAAAAGTCTAATTATATTCTTCATATGAATAAGAAATTACAAAACTATATTCTACATATACTGTAACACCCGTAACCCGTAGTAGGAGTAAACCGAGCTAGAAAGTGTTACCGAACCAACAAGGAAAGACTTAACACATGTAAGTCCTAGATTGGAAACATCAAAGGAACATTTCAAAGACAAGCAGCTTTATACTATTCAAGATTTTTGCAACAATTTTAAAACCTTGACTCAAGATGTCTTAAAAGAGTTCCCAGAACATAACTAGTTCACTCAGCATTGAAAACCAGACCTATCATTTCTCAAAACATTCGAAGAATGTTATATTTTGTTTAGACATCCAACTAATTATTACAAACATAGCCTATATACATATAGGATTTGATCTTCTAGGGTTCATAACAAATTTGGCTTACTACATAAATTCCATTCATTCTCTTGTAAATCACATTAGACCTTTAACTATTAACTATGTACTTGCTAAGTCAACACTATTTTGCAATTTAATATAAAAACATCGATATCCATAGACCATTTCGTTTGAGTTAAAACTACTAGTTTATATCACTAATACATAATCCGATTCTATAGGATTATTATCAGTTTATCATGACATTCATTTAACCAACATGAGATATTCGTTGAAGGCTTTATAATTTAAGCACAAATCTTGTCGTCTAACTTAATATACCTTATTTGTTCATTAAGCAATTGATTATTACTAGCTTGGCTTAGCTATCAAGCAATTAAGCAACAACCATATTAAACCTACTTAGCAACAACCAAAAGCATAAATGACCATTACAAAACCATGATTACTTATGAACTTATATATACTTATGAAATCAAAGAAATAACTAAATGCATTATGCGTAATCAATCGAATGTGTGCCACCATCTAGGAGATTCGTAAGAACATACAAGACATACAATCTCGTTCTTCTGTGATCTTGTCTAAGCTCAAAGGATAGTCATTAAAAAACTTAACCTGAAAGCAGTAAAGGACGGATAAGTATAAATACTCAGTGAGGTAGTCTTAAGCAATTAAAGCATAAACAATAATCCATCCTTTAGCTTAGATTTATTAATCAAATACTTATACTTCCAAGCTTCGACAAGAGCTTCGCCATTTTAAGACAAGTTATACAATCAAGCAATCATTTTTAATCATAGATACTTCCAAATCAAGTTTGTTCTTACTTAAAAGTACCTTTCGATTAAGGCATGGCTTGTATACATACATATTCATTTAGGCATTCAGATATGGGATATCTACTTATTCTATTAAATTCTCATTAATCGACATATAAACATTACTTGCTAACAAGACATTATAAAATTTCATTATCTTATTTGATGGACTATCCTGGTTTCTCTTATAAATTGCTTATTACCACCCAAGTTACTTGACATACAAGTTTTTAAACAATACTTTGTAACATGAGTTTCTTATTATGCAGAACATTATACATGACATATTTTAGCTTTCTAATCAGACAATTTAACGTATAAAAGTTACCAAGGCAATCCAATTTTAACAGTTGAACATAAACATGCTTGTCAAAGCATTCAAATCAAACATATAAACATAGGCATGCTTATCAGAGCATTTGAACCAAACAACTAAACATAGACATGCTTATCAAGACTTTCGAACCAAATATCTAAAGATAGACATACTTATCAAGCATTCAAACCAAACAACTAAATATAGACACGCTTATCAAGGCTTTCGAACCAAATATCTAAACATAGGCATACTTATCAAGCATTCGAACCAAACAACTAAATATAGGCACGCTTATCAAGGCTTTCGAACCAAATATCTAAACATAGACATACTTATCAAGCATTCGAACCAAACAACTAAATATAGACATGTTTATCAAGGCTTTCGAATCAAAACATATATCATATTCTTAAACTGAAACTTTGAGTAATTAGAACTTCTTATGCTTTTCAAGTTTATGCTCTATACTCATAAATAAATAATTTACTTGTAATACAAGTTAGCACATTATTTTCTTGATTTAGTTATAAATTTCATGGTTTCTTATTAACATTGCCTTGAGAACCAAGTAGCAGCCTATGAACACGAATCCCCAACCAACTGTCGCCAAACAAAATGGTACTCGCAGTATCGGTCAATCCCTCCTACTATTTCCAAATGACCACAACACTTCCCTCCTACTGTCGCCAAATAAGAACCGTAGTCCACCCTAAACATGAGCTCTATGGACTCTATGGTATGCCAACTATACCTAAGACTGACTTGAGACCAAGGCTTTACACAAGTTTTTATCTTATATAAAAAAAATTGAGCTTAGCTCCATAATCATGTAATCATGTTACATTCTCATCATAGCAAAAAAAAAATAGAATGAGCATGGCTCCTTATCAGAATATCAGACCACATATCTTATACCAATTAGTTATGATCATATCTCCAAGGTATCTTATTAAAAGAACATGTCTTATTACTTATTAAAGTAAGCATTGTTCGAATTCATGATATTATAGCAATGTTTAAATCATACCATATCAAACATGTATTCGTTCATTCATAAATCTGATTTCGTATCCATATTCTTAACCCAATGTTAACTTAACGTTGGTTTACTTCTCTAACAAGAAAAATCATACAAGTAGGATTTACATCAAACATGTCTTCTATTACAAGCTCATTAATTAGGACAACATGTGATCATGCCTATTCGTATCATAAATTCCTCAAAACAACATTCTAATTATTCGAATAGAAGTATAGGAAGATCACCATCAAACATGAACCAAATATGGTCTCATTACACATGTTAACAGATTCAATTAAATCATTTCATAATCAACCTTTTATATTTATTTAAAATCATGGACATAGAATTCAATCACGTAAATTTGTTTTCACACAAACATTCATATTATAAAGTACTTCTTAGTGAAATACTTACCTTATACCCAAGCTTAGCCACATAAGCATAATTCAACCTTAAAAGCAAACATAAGTCAATTAAAGCATAATAAAGAAGCTCGGGACATGTTTACTCTATCCCAAGGCTTTAAACTACACTCACAAGTTTGAAGGCTAGCTTCGATTCTAGATCACAATGCCACTTTGATCCTTCATAGCTCTATTGTTCTCCACATGACCTTTCTCTAAAAGAGATAATAGATTCATATTACTTCTCATTGAATATTAAATTTAATGAATTAAATCATTCAAACATTCACACAATTCATATGCATGCACTTGATCCATCAAAGTACCTATTTTTTCCATAACATACTATATCCATCAAAACAATTTTAATCTCATCTTTATGAGTTGTATTGACTCAAGAAAACAGTCCAATCTTATCCATTTAAACTGTCCTTATTTAAGCTTGTAAAATAGCCCCCAAATATAGAAAAACAGTCCCTAGATACCTTACAAAACAACCCCTTTAATTTAGTTCACTAATCAATCCAACATAGTCACAAAACAGCCCCTAAAAACTATGTTTTGCCAACCAGTCTATAATCCCCTACACCGGCCTATGCGGAAGACACGACATAGTAGATCACATTTGCCTTTTTTAAAACCTTTCTTATATCGATTATAGAAAATTTTTGGACTTTTAAGGAATTTAGCCATAATTTCAAGTTTAATAAAAATGACCATGAGTGAAAATGGATAACAGTAATCATCAAAATAGAAATATTGAAGTATCGCCAAGCATAAAAGTTAACAAAATAAACCCAACCAAAATAAGTTATACATCCCAAATAAATGGCACATGTCACCCTGGTAATAAATGGTGGATAAGAACATTACAATCTAGTAGAATCTAATGTGTCGATCCTCTAAGTGTCGGGTACCAGGTGGCCTATCAACAACAAATCTGGAAAGAGAAGTTTAGAAGTGAGCTATAGAGCCCAGTGTACTGCCAAAAGTGCAACAATAAAAACATTTTCAATATATCAAGTTTGCATAAAAGTATCATCATGAAAACGACAACCAAAGGTATACATGCAACCTATCTACCCTCTAACCGTACACCAATATGCAGCTCCCTACTGAGCTACATCCGTAAGGACTTACCCTAAGCCCGATGGCATTAGGAGCCACCCTAAGGGGATACCTTAGGTCCGTAAGGATTTACTCGGGCCGTAGCCACAACACCTACCCAAGGGGATACCTTGGGCCCGTAATGATTTACCAACTTGATCAAGGCTGCACCTGCATACACTCCATATAATATCCCGTATATGCCCCCATGTATCACGTCCATGTCATTAACATCATATCATGATCAACCCTATTGCATGTCATATTCATGTTAACCCTATTTGTATGATGCATGTTGCATGTCATGCGAAGTCATACACGATATGCATATACAAACATGTTATAATCATGGTAACCATTTTTTTACGCATACTTATAAAAATATTTATTTTGTATTTAAAATCGTATATAGCATATAGAAGGGAACACACCTCAAAAAGTGGCGTCTGAGTGATCTAATGTCCACCAACGTCTCGCTCAATGGTGTAGGAACGAGTAATAATAGGGTCTCGCGGCTGGACTGACCGGGACGAGCTGGGTTGATCTGGGCACAATTAGGAGAATCTTGATAAAAACCACAAAATATCCTTAATTAGACCTCTCATAAACCATTAATAATTATCAACAATTTAACTTATTACAAATAACGATGCTTGCATTTTGAGTTCGATTTTGGAGGCCTTAGGGTTGAAATTTCATAAAACGGGCTTCAAAAACGGGTTCAGGACGTCGAAAAACATAAAATAGGACCTTGTCTAAAAAGTTGACTTTTGGTCAAAAGTCAACGCTGACGTGGCATGCTGACGTCAACAGTCAATGCTAATGTGGCAGTCAACGATGACATGGAAGCTAACTTGGCATGCCTACATGGCATGCTGACGTGGTGGTCAACAGTTGACTCGAGTCGGGTCAACTATTCAGGTTAGACCGATTAAATCTTGGGTTAATGGGTCGGGTCGGTTATGGATCAGGTTTGGGTCGAATCGGTTATTGGATCAGTTTAACAGTTTGGGCCGATTGGGTTTGGGCTATATCCTACCTGGGCTCAAACCGGTTTGAACCACTAGACCTGGGTCGGCTCAACCGGTTCATCCCAGTAATAACAGACCGGCCCACTCTCTCGCTCTAGACTTCGATCACCGAAAGCTTACCGAAAAACGCTTCGATGACCTATAATGACGCCGATCCCGATTGGAAAATAGCGCAACTCCGATGAAGGCTCTCCCAGCGGCTAAACAATAATCGGTGACTATGGTTATGCTCGTCTTGAGGAGTAGAACACGATGGGACATTGATCGTCAGGTAAAGAGGACGGACGGTGGCTGAATCAACTATGGTAGCTTTTAGGGTTCTACCGAACCTTCTCACCGTTCCCTGCGACGAACGACAACCGGTGGATGCGCGTGGATGAAGGGGAATCGCTCTAGAGAAGAAGACAGTTCTCCTGGTGTCGGAAGTGTGTCTCGCGGCGCGGTGGTGAGGGACGAAGCACGGTGGTCGGATGATATTTGAGGAGAAAGATTGAGAGATGAGAGAGAGAAGGGCTGTAATAAAAGCTAGAATAAATGTGTTATATGGGTTTGGTTGGTATATTAAATACCAGATTTCTTTAGCCAGAATTACTCAAATAATATTTGCTGTAATCCCATATCAGAAATGGGGCTTAGCCCAATGGTTAACATATGGCTTAGGGTGGGAAAGGTCTTGGGTTCGAGCCTTCTCGCCCTTAAACCCCCCTTTTTTTAGTGTTACACAGTCCCTGTACAATTTATTTCAAAGGAAAATCCCATGCTTATAAGTCACCAATTCAACCCTTCTTTTATTTGCAAAACAACCCTTAACTATTTCTAAAAAAGTCCCATATTTTCATATTGAAATTTTGTTCATTTTTCTTTTGTCAATACAGTCCAAAATAGTCTTTTAATTTCACAAAATAGTTCTAAAATCATACCAATTCATTATATATTCTATCTAAGCAATTTAGTCATCTTTTAACCCCTAAAACAGTCATTGATTTCTCAAAAATAGTCCCCCTTCAGATTTTACTTGACAAAACAATTTCAAAACCGTTTTTATAGGTTCAAAACAGTCCTAGCTATCTCACCACAAATTCATGTCCTTAACTTATGAATTAACCCTCATTAAACTTAATACACTAGCCCTTACTTGAATCATATAAGCTCAGAATACTTAAGATTCTTTTCCATCAAGCAAGGTGACCAACTTTCCACAATTCAAGTTTTAAATTTGATCAATACATGATCCAATTCATCAATCAATTGACCAAGTACAAAATCTAGAGTTTTATAACAATTAACTAACAACCTAACCTTGTTTCAACAACAAAACAAGATATTTCATCAAGCACATCATTCGAACAACACCTAATATTTTCTTCATATGAATTGATCTTTAAATAAAACTATCAATGCATGATTCAAGGATAATCTCTTAAATTTTAATGGAATTAATCTGAAAAGGAAGAACATTTACCTTATCCTTGGGCTTAAACACAAAATCCCTCAAAATGTAGGCTACCTTAAGCTTCCAAGTCCTCCGTTCATGGCCACCCCCAAAGCTTTCTCTCATTCCTCTCACAATGGTTACTTTCAGCCATTGAAGGAAGGAAGAAAAAAATGGTTTGCTCAAATCATCTTTGATTGATTTCCTTGCACATGGACACACCCAAAATTTGACATGTATACATGTCCTTAACTTTTCATAAAAGTTACATGCATTCCTCCTATTAAGTAAAACTTTATTTTTAATCCTTTGTGGAATAGCTAACCTACTTTCCCAAACTTCACAATTGGTCATTATTATTCAATTGCTTTATTCAAAAGATACCTTAACTCAATTTGAGTCACATTCTAAATTAGTAATATACTTCCTAGTCACATTTTGGAGCATTACTTGACATGAGTTAGGACCTCCAACCAACATTTCTTGAGTTTGCAAACCTTTCATTCACACCTCATTTTTAATTTCAATACTTTAACATTGATATTCCTTTTTTCAACTTGGTTCTACATTCTTAATTAAATCTAGGATTAAGATGAAGTAACATAAGTTAATTGCATGAAACTGGTAACATTCTACTGGGCCACTCTTTGGGGTGTTACATATACATAAGATTAAAATTATAAATTATTAAGAGAGCATAATATATTAGTTCATTAATGATCAGTGAATTAACGTCACACGAGCTGTGCAAGCGTACACCGCCGATTCAAGTATAGTTAACAAGTAGCTCCTGTTAGATATCGATCCCACGAGGATATGTATTTAGTTTTAATATTATGTCGCTATAAGCAATTCTGAAAAATCAAAGGGCTGTGAGTGTAATTGTGACTGTAAAGGTAGAATAAAAGAACTGAATATAAGGTTGATGTGAAAGCA
This sequence comes from Hibiscus mutabilis, assembly GCA_019671005.1. Lineage (NCBI taxonomy): Eukaryota > Viridiplantae > Streptophyta > Magnoliopsida > Malvales > Malvaceae > Hibiscus > Hibiscus mutabilis. Next base: position 54,247,118 of record CM033716.1, on the reverse strand, counting down.
AAAAGAACAACTTAAAAAAGGTAGAAGAAATACCATGTGCAACAAGGCACCAACATAAGTTGATTCATTTGACAAATAAATAATAAGCTTGCTTACTAGCTTTCATTCAACTCTCAATCAATGACTCAAATATGTAGATTAACCACAACTTTCATTGTTTGTCAAGAGTACACATCCTTGAACAAGTGGATAAACTCTCGTTGTATCCTCATCCAACTTTCGTTGTAATGACTTGTTAATCTGAATTGTGAAGAAAGTTAATAAGAATATACTAAACTTAAAATTCAAGATAAATCAAGTTCAAAATCAAGATAAAGAGTAAATCATTGTTGCTCAATACGAAGAAATATATAAAATCCAATGAAACCTTTATTCCTAGTGAGCTTCACAGGGAATCTACACATTTCCCCTTGTTCCAACACATGGATCTTTGTTTCCACAAAGGATTCTGCCTCGCCACACCTCAATTCTCTATAAGGTAGTCTTAAGTGGCCATGGGATGAGCTTCAAAAGGGTTAAAGATGATAGAGAATTATAATTCAGCTTCATGTGTTTCTCTCTCCTCCAAAAATACCATTTTATAGGCTACTATGATAAGGGCACCTATCATTTAGGTGAATTGTGTGAAGGACTGCCATACTAAATCTGTTGTAATAGATTATACAGTTGGTATATTTTTCTTTATCCCCAATGATTTGGACAAATAACTGTTATAGTATGGAAGATGGCTGCAATGATAAAACTTTCTCTGCAAGGATATTAATAATACAACGACAAAGAAGCAAAAGGTAGAAAGATGCTTAGAAAGAGCAAACATGACTTGAGTTAAACAAAATGCAAATGATAGACAAAAAATGCAGAAATGAATGCATGAAATAACGATGTGGGGAAAAATTAATCCATAAATAAAAGAAAAAAATGCTATTTAGAGAGCTATCACACCCCAAACTTGAGTTTTTGCTTGTCCTCAAGTAAAATTAAATGCAACAAGGTATAAAAAGGTTTAAGAGCATTCTAGCAACTTGAATCATTCCAACAACCAATGAATCAACTACATCCACATGATAGAGGATTGCAGCAACAAATCAAGCATAAAAATATGAACAAGCATTTCAAAAATACATAACATAATGCTTATCATCTCAGATTCTTTCCACCTAAAAACATTTATTTAATACAACACATAACAACAATAATATATAATATGTTTAATATATATATATATTATCTTTATGTATCGAAGGATATCAAACAATGAATGCACCCTAGATCCTGAGAAGTAAGCTGTTGTGCAACGACCCCCTAGGAAGTACTTCATTGCTTCGACACACACTCATTAGTGACAACCTTTGGCTAGATTCATTTTTCTAACACATGCATTGGATTGGTCCCCTTAAGCTACTATGTTATTGTACTCACATTGGAATGCCTTTTATTTACACATATCAAGTACTATTAGAAAATATAACAATAGATGAACAAGGAAGGAATCATTCAAATTCAAAGAGAAGATGTTAGATATCCTTTACTCAAACAGGAAAATTTCATCATGTTGAGTTATAATGTAGTCATCCAGCATATATATCCAACCAACCCATTAACAATTATTATGATTCAAGATTTAAACATTAATTAAGATTTTTAAAACAAAAAGTACCTTGCATTTGCTATTTTTTTTTAAAATGAGGGTGCCTTTCAATTCCCAAGTGTATACCCCAAACTTAAAGATTGCATTGTCTCCAATGGAAAGACAAAATGCAATTACAATGATAAATGCAATGTCAATAAAACTAAATGCAATCACAATGATAATGCAAATTTAATGACAATACTTTTAACTAAAAGAAATTACACTACATGATATGCATGCCTATAGAAATCTTAACAACTAACTCAGACATGGCTCTTGTGTGGAGGAGGTGACACGATGCTTCTTCTTTTCCCCCTTCTTCTCCTATTTGTGCTTCTTCTTATGTTTGTCCTTTGATTTAAAAATCTTGTGCTCTTATCGTTTTCCCGAAGAGCGACATCCTCTTCCTTTTTAGGTTCTTATTTTTCTCTTTTCTCGGCATCATCGGCCCTCACTCCAATAGGGATGAATTGAGATGGCTTTTTGTAAACTACCATTGTTAAAGGGTTGATCTCTTGTCATTCCGTTACAATGACTGCTTCCGCCAATCTCATTGCATCTCACTCTATATCTAGTCCGTCAAATGTTGTATCCACAAACTTGGATGCAACTGACTTATCTTCAACAATAAATTCTTCAACATCAGGCTTCTCGACTTGGGTACTCTCATCTTCATCTTCATCAATATCTTCTAAAATAATTTCTTTTTCAAGGAAGGTGGGGGTATCATCTACTTTAGTTGTGACATTAAAATAAAAAATTGAGTCTTTGATAATTTTTCTTGAAACCTCCTTTTGGACATCCCCAACAAGACCCACATCCTCAAGAGAGTTAACAGATTTCTCTAGGGCTTCTTCTGTGGTCGTGGAAGAGGAAAACTCATAATTGCAAATGATTGTTCGAAATTCTGGTAGAGTGATTGAGGCAACTCTACTCATTGCAGCGAGGGTAGACTTATACAACGTCTTGACATGTAAGGTCTAAAGTTTGTACTGTGGTTGCAACTTTTACCACTATGCTTGTGATTGCATCAATTTTGTCTACAATTTTAAAAACCATCACCCAGACTTCATTATTTTGTTAGATGTCCTCGTTAGCAATATCCACTTTGGCATTCCCTTTGACTTGTCTCATTTGTAGCACCAAACTTAGGTGTAGGAGCCTCGGTGTTTCTCACCACTCTTTCGATGGAGACCTCATTAAGTGGCCCTTTATTGGTCATCCTTTCTTCATTGTACAAGGGCTTAATTTGTAACATCTCTTATCCAATTTAGGAGATAAACCAAATTAAGACATGTTACCAAGCAAACAAAGGATATAGCATTCAAAATCTAATTAATAAAACACAAAGTTGATTAAAAAAGAACTAAGACCATTCAGGAGATATCGTACCAAAATTTTTAGCTATTCTTAAGGTTAGTCTTATAATTCAGAAGCTTTATAAAAAAAGTCATACTTAATATTTTGATTAAGGCATAGTTTTAATTTATTTAAGGATACTTAACATGAAAGGACCTTAATCTAACAAGACTCGTGACTTATAAATTTAAGGACTTGGGTTACCAATTCAATTGTTATTAACCAAGAAACAAGATTTTGATATAGAATTGCTTTAACCAGATAGAAAGGAATTAGATTAATTTAGTGGTTTGAAGCAAGAAGGAGATCTAATTTGAAAACCAAACATATTATAAAGATAACGGGGTTCGTCCAAATCCATAAATTATTTGAAATTACTTTGATCAACTATAGATAGATCTTTCAATTAATTCTACTATCAAGATCATAACATGCTTAAAATCATGCTACACAAACTACCTTAACATATAACAATCATCATAGTCGAAACCTATAAACCTCATATTAAACCAATTTAAGCCAAAATTTCGAACAAGTATCAAACCACACACAACCTACTAAAATGGTATTTTCAAACTTTCAAACATACCAAATACCCTAAGGTTAACCAACTAACTATGTGTGCACATATAATATATGATCATTCATCAAAATCCGTACTAAATCCTTCAAACTAAGCATATACTCAAAATATAATCACACAAGAAACCACCAAGTTATCCAAATGGCCTTTACATCTCTTACAATGCTTATAAACATTGTATTCAAAACAAAAGATTTTCTAGATGCACTATGTACAAGCATTGTGCCACCAAACTAGGATTACTACAAAAGGATGTCAAAATGTACATTTGGCTTGTGATCTTGACCAAGCTCGGTAAACAACTGCTATCGAAACCTTACCCTGAAACGTAATCGAAGTAAACAAGTAAGGATACACTTAGTGAGGTAGTAAAAGAGTAATTTGCAAACATTATAATACAAAGCAACTTAGAGTTAACAAGGCTATCCATTCTCATTAGAATCTAACCAATACATGACAACTTCAATTACTACAAGCCATGATTTGATGTGTATATAAAAAGATCATTTAATATCATGTATCAATTTACCATACGATTGTCTAATATACAAGTCTTTCCTACCAATATCAAGCATAATAATCTTATCTTTTAAAAGAGAGAACTAAATAAGGCTTAGCTAAGTCTTACTTGACATACAAGCAATTAAATGGCTTAATAATTTACATAGTATTTTCAAGCTTATTCAAATTTTATAACATTGGTAATAAAGTAGTCTAGGTACTCTAATCCACAACCAAACTGTTGACAAAACAAAGTACTCAAAATACTGGTCAACCCTCCTACTGTTGCCAAATGACCAACATCACATCCCTCCTACTATTACAACATAAGGACCGTAGTCCATGGACCGTAGTCCTACCCCAAACACGAGCTCAATTGGACACTATGGCATGCCAACTATACCTATGACTGACTCAAAACCAAGACTTTTGTGTATCATATTATATCATATTCAAAGGTGAGCTTTAGCTACGTATTCACATAAACTAACTGAGCATAGCTCCACAGTTTCTCTTCAGCAACAACATAACATACACAATTTATAGAGTATAACACATGACTCATTTAAAATTTTCATAATAAATTTAGCATAACTTACCGTACCTAACAATTAGGTACTTACCAATCAACCAATATTAAATTTGAAGACTCAATTTAACCCAAGATAACAACAATGTATTAAAAACAATTTCAATGGCTCGGGAAGGTTTCAATCCCATCCTGAGATATTAAACTACACTCACAGATTTTTGTAAAATAGTTGATATCCTTAATTATGTTCCCTAGTTTCCTTCCTGTGGCCTTGCCCTTCCTAGCTCTGTCTTTCTCCCCTTGATCTTGCTCTAAAGGGAGACATAAGTGAGAAATTCTTATTCAAAGTCTAACGTTATAACTAATTTCATTTAAGAAACATATACACACGTACAATCACTTAACTACACAAAGTTGTTGCAACCCTCTCGAGCTTCGACGTTTCGGCAAAAACATTAAAATCAACGGAGTCGCCACCAATCTTTTTTTTAAAAGGTGTGATTGGATCACCTAAATTGGGTTATTTTAATAAAAACATTTTATTTTCATCAAAATAACATTTTTTTGGTCTGCAAAAACACAAAACCGGGTTTAGGAGTCGGTTATGCGTGGGGAAGGGTTAGCACCCCCACAACGCCCAAAAATTGGTACCTTATCGATTAAAAATGGCTTAAAAAGTCGGATTTTGCGAATTCTTATAGAGCTTTAAATTATTATCCATTTGTGAATTAAATTCCATTTTAACGGCCTTACCACCCGAAAATGAACTTCAATCATCGCCAACCTGGTGCTAACCCTTCATTTTCGTTTAGTAAGGCACCGCATTAATTAAATTTCACTTTTTTGTAGGAAAACAAATAATGATTAATTTGTTGAGGATTTTATTAATTCTAAATTAATATTTACAAACCTAATGAATTCTAAATGTTTTAACCTATTTAGGGGATTTAAATTTAATTAAGTGTGTCTTATTTCTTGTGAAAGGAACTTTAATACAAAGGAATCTCTATCTAAGTTTTGAAGGACCTATTCCTAAAGTCAACTTAATTTTAAGGCAACAAAATAAGAAGACAAAATTTACGAAGCTTGAAACATTTTTTATTTTATGTTTTCCATGTTTTTAGGTTCTTAAAAAAACTAAACTTTTTATATTTTTGTTTTATTTAAAAAATCTTTACCATTTTTTATTTGAAAAAGTTGTCATTCTTTATGTTTTAAAAATCTTTTTACCCTTTTATATTTGAAAACCTGTTTGTTTTTTTAAACTTTAATTATTTTTATGGTTTTTTAACGAAAGAAGATTTTTAAAATGTTTCAAAACATTTACTATTGTTTCTTTTAAAATACATTCTTTTTGAGAAAAAGAACATGAGGCACTTGATTTTCACCAATCTCTGATCTGCTGCTCAACTCTGTCCTTCTGATGCCTGAGCGGTTGTGTGGGTTCTATTCTTCTGATGTCTGAATAGATAGGCGACCTCCATTCTTCATGCGTCAGAATGGAGAAACAGCTTCCAATCTCCTTACACCTAAAAGGATAGGCGAGTTCTATTCTCCATGTGCTCGAATAGATGAGCGATTTCCATTCTTCATATGTCTTGAAGGGATAAATGGCTTCCAATCTCCTTATGCTTGAAATGATAGGCGAGTTCTATTCTCCATGGGCTCGAATAGATAAGTGATTTCCATTCTTCATACGTCTGAACGGATAAAAGGCTTCCAATCTCCTTACGCCTAAAAGGATAGGCAAGTTCTATTCTCCATGTGCTCGAATAGATGAGCAACTTCCATTCTTCATACGTCTGAACGGATAAATGGCTTCCAATCTCCTTGCGCCTGAAAGGATAGGCAGGTTCTATTCTCCATGTGCTCGAATAGATAAGCGACTTCCATTCTTCATACGTCTGAACGGATAAACGGCTTCCAATCTTCTTACACCTGAAAGGATAGGCGGGTTCTATTCTCCTTGTGCTCGAATAGATGAGCGACTTCATTTGATGAAAAGTTTCTGCATACCTGCAAAAACCTGATACGTGATGTCATCATGACAGGTATGTCCCTAAGGATGTGTACAACATGAATGCATGTCACTTTTTCTAAGCTTGTTAACTTAAATTAGTGGCCATCTCCACTATCTCTGCTTCACTATATTCCCTTTTCATGTCTCTTTGTTTCATGGAACGATCATCCTCTACTTCATCATTCTCATTTCTTAAGCTTCTTTGTTTCATGGAAAACATTTGATCATTGCATGCTTGAATCCCTTGTTTTTCAAATTCAACTATCATTGTATTTGATACATCAATATCGAGTGAAAGGTCTTTCAAGAAATTCTGCATACAATTAAGCCTCATTATGAATCCATCAAAATCATCACCTTGAGTGATATTGTATTTAAATTCCCTTCATTCTAAATTGGCTATCAAATGCCCCCAACCATAACAAATTGAATGCTCAAAACTAAGCAATGAACTATGTCACAGTCCTTATATTCTCAGACCATCGATAGAGTAATACGCGAAAATCTCTTATTTATTTTAATAATGTTTAACAAAATGATTCTTATCCCAATAAAAGACATTTATAAAGGAAAATAAGGAAATTGAAGGAAAAGGTCATAAAAAAGAATTCTTATTAATGTTATGGCAAACATGAAAGAAAGGTACAAAGGAAAAGGTCCAAAAGACAGGTATCCAGATATCAAAGGCTTGAACCTCCTGAAGACGACCCCAAGTGCTGCTCTTGTCAAGAAGATTTCATCTACTGTAAGGATGTATAAAGGTCTGGACTTCTTTCTGAAATCCCGAGTTTATATGGGAATCTTTTGTTTCCAACTTGATTACAAAATTTTGAGCCGCCCTTTGCGGGATTTCAACTCGAATCCTCATTTGGTTTCAACACGCCCTTTGTGGGTTTTCATCTTGAACCCTCCTTTTTCTTTTTTTGACCTAAAGCTCCTATTTGGGGTTTTCACATTAAGTTTTCTTTCTTTCTTTTTTTCTTTTCTTTTTTTCTCTTTTTTTCGACCTAAAGCGCCCTTTGCGGGTTTTCACTTTAAGTTCCTTTTTTTCTTCATGCATAGTATTTTCTTAACCGAATTAGAGTTTACTGGATTCTTAAGCTCATCTCCATCCATTTTAGCCAGAATCAATGCCCCTCCGTCAAAGGCTTTCGACACAACATAGGGCTCTTCCCAGTTAGGTGCCCATTTTCCTCGAGAATCCTTTTGGATTGGTAATATCTTCTTTAATACCAAATCCCCTTCTCAGAACTTTCGCGGGTGGACCTTCTTGTCATACGCCTGTATCATCCTTTTTTGGTACATTTGACCATGACAGATTGCTTTCAATCTCTTCTCATCGATGAGGTTTAACTGATCGTATCTTTCTTTGACCCATTCAGCCTCTTCTAACTCTGCCTCTTTTAAGACACGAAGGGATGGTATTTCAACTTCAATTGGTTGCACAACCTCCATCCCATGGCATTGCCCCAGTAGAGGTTCTTACAACGGTTCTATAGGCATATAATGCGAAAGGCAGCTTCTCATGCTAATCAGTGTAAGTGTCAGCCATTTTTGCCACTATCTTCTTGATATTCTTATTTGTAGCCTCTACAGCTCCATTCATTTTCGGGCGATAGGTCACTGAATTGTGATGCTTGATTTGAAGCTGCTTACAAACCCCATCCATCATCTTGTTGTTTAAATTTGAGGCATTGCCGGTGATGATCCTTTTAGGTAGGCCATAGCGACATATAATTTCTTTTTTTAAGAATTTGCAGACAACAGACCTTGTGACATTTGCATAAGATGCAACTTCTACCCATTTGGTGAAGCAGTCGATAGCCACTAAGATGAATCTATGCCCGTTCGATGCCTTTGGGTAGATTTGCCTAATTACATCCAATCCACACATTGAAAATGGCCATGGAGCCATCATAACATGGAGTGGAAGAGGTGGTGTATGAATTTTTTTCTACATAGGCTTTACATTTATGGCACTTGCGGGCATAACTGATGCAGTCTGTCTCTATAGTGGACCAATAATAACCGAAACGCATGATCCTTCTAGCCATGGTGAAGATGCTTGGATGAGTTCTACAAACTCCTTCGTGAACTTCCTCTAGTATTGTTTGAGCTTCTTTGGCATGCACACACCTTAACAGCACTTGATCCTGATTCTTTTTATATAGGATTTTGCCATCGAGGATGTATCCTGCAGCAAACTTTTTGATCATCTTCTTGTCATTCTCAGTTGCCTGTAGGGGATATTCTTGGGCCTTGATATACCGCAAGATGTCATGATACCATGGAAGGCTATCTGTTTCTTCCTCTAAGTTGCAACAATAGGTTGGGGAGTCAAAAGGTTGCATTTAAATTGGCATCATCTTCGTGCCTTCACTTGCATTGAACATGGCAGCTAGAGTAGCAAGGGTATCAACCATTTGATTATCTTCTCTTGGAAGGTATTTAAAGGTAATCTTGTTAAATTCTTTAATCAGTTGAAGAACCAGTTTATGATACTTCACCAGTTTTGTGTCTTTTGTTTCCTACTCTCCTCCAATCTGATAGATGACTAGTGCTGAATCACCAAAGTCTCTTAAGATTTTAATTTTCTTTTCAATGGCTGCTCGTAGACTGAGTATACAAGCCTCGTATTCAGCCATGTTGTTGGTGCAGAAGAATTCCAATCTACCCGTGAATGGGTAATGGTTCCCTTCTGGCGAAACCAAGATTGCCCCAATACCTTGTCCTAAAGTGTTTGTAGCACCGTCAAAATTCATTACCCAAGATTCTTCTGAGTCATCATTTTCCTCAGTCAAAATGAACATGAAGTCTTCATCAGCGAAGTAGAAGTTCAATGCTTCATAGTCTTTGCAGGCAAGACTTGCCAAGAAATCTGCTATTGCACTCCCTTTTATAGCCTTCTGGCTTACATACTGAATGTCAAATTCTGATAATAACATTTGCCAATGGGCCATTTTTCCTGATAAAGCGGGTGCTTCCGTCATGAACTTTAGAGGATCCATCTTTGATATTAACCACGTGGTATAATATAGCATGTACTGTATCAGCCTCTTTGCTACCCATACTAAAGCACAACACAATTTCTTGATTGAGGAATATCTAGTTTCACAATCTGTGATTTCTTACTCGGGTAGTAAATTGCTCTTTCTTTTCTTCCCATCTCCTCATGTTGTCCTAATACACATCCCATTGAATCTACATGGACAGTTAAGTATAAAATCAGGGGTTTCTCTGGAATAGACGATACTAGAATAGGGGGATTCATCAGCTTTTTATTTATTTCCTCTAGCACAGCTTGGCACTCTTCATTCCATGTCCCTGGGTTATTCTTTCGAAGTAACCTAAATACAAGACTACATTTCTTTATTAACTGAGAGATGAACCGAGCAATGTAATTTAACCTTCCAAAGAATCCTCGAACTTCTTTATCCCTGGGAGTTCCTGAATGGCTTTGACTTTATCCGAGTCAATCTCAATTCCTCTTTCACTTACGATAAAACCCAGTAATTTTCCCGACCGAACTCCAAAGGTGAATTTGGTCGGGTTTAGTTTTAACTGAAACTTTATCAACCTTTTGAAGAGTTTTTCTAGATTCTCTATGTGTTCTTCTTCTAAGCGTGATTTGGCAATCATATTATCGACGTAAACTTCTATCTCTTTGTGCATCATGTCATGGAATAGAGTTACCATGGCTCGCTAATATGTTCCCCTGTATTTTTTAGTCCAAAAGGCATGACTTTGTAGTAAAAGGTTGCCCACAAGTTATAAATGTGGTCTTATTCATATCTTCTGGGCACATCTTGATCTGGTTATACCCTGAGAAGCCGTCCATAAAGGAAAAGAGAGAATGCCCCGTTGTGTTGTCCACTAGGGTGTCGATGTGCGACTGTGGGAAGTTATCTTTAGGACTCGCCCTATTAAGATCTCGATAATGATGTACATGCGCACTTTTCCACCTTTCATTGGAACTGGGATGATATTTCTACCGATTCTGATTATTTCATAAGTTCTAGGAATCTGGCATCATATTGCTTCTTGGCTTCATCCCTAATTTTCAAAAGCATTTTTGGCTTCATTCTTCTTAACTTCTGTTGTACGGGCTTGCATTCTGGCCTAATAGGGAGTCTGTGCACAACAATGTCTGTATCCAATCCAGGCATATCTTCGTATATCCAAGCAAAAATGTCTTTATATTCCCGTAGAAGCTTGACCAAACTCTGTCAGGTTTCAGCAGTGATAGAGGTGCCGATCTTTACCTCGCTTCTTTCTTCTTCAGTTCCGAAATTCAAAGTTTCCAACTCCTCTTTGTGGGGCAAAATCTATTTTCCTTCATTCTCTATTAACCTGAGCATATCATTGGGAAGATCATATTCTTCCTCATCTTCACAGTTTCTGACCTCTTATAAACACATGGGCAGCTTGAAGTCAATTTCTGGGTCAAATTCAGAGTTATGAGTACCATTATTATCAGAATACCTGCAAAGGAAATGATCGAATATACAATTAGAAATGAATAAAGAAATGAATGAAATGATTTGTTTTGTTTTTTTTACATTTTTTATTCTATTTTAAGGTTTGTTTTCAGTATTCAAGTATTTCGGGAAAGAACGTTTGCCACACGAAGTTTATTGAAGAAAACATCATTTTATTGATAAGTAGAACCATAATGGTTGAACATGAGCCCTAAACAAGAGATCTCAAATTGCCCCCAGGTCAAAGGCAAATGAGTTGGTTTCGGGTATTGCTCTGTGGATGACCTAAAAGCTATATGGATGTCATCTACAATCCAGTTGTTTAGTTCTAAGCAAGGGCAGATCATGGAAAGGTACATGTTTCCCTCATCCTCCTCTGATATTGCGTTAATGTTCAGCTCCCCAAAAACCTTCTCTAAACTGTTCTTTTCTTTCTCTTCTTTTTTTTTGAAGTGTCGGGATTCGTAATTCCTCCTGATACAAAGGTTTGACTCAGCGGCGGGAAAGTCATTGGTTTCCACTTCTTCTCCACTTAATCGGGATTTCCACTTTTCTTATTTTTCTCTAATTGCAGTTCTCATTTCCATGGGGCTAGGTTTGTAACCTAGCCCAAATCTCTCATTTTTCAGGGATCATCACTGGATATGGCCTCCCTTTAAGCTGCTTACCAAGGCCTTTTTCAGCTTTCGCTCATTTTCCAAGGGTCTGTTTTACTTGCATCTTAGTGTTGTTTGACAATTCTGGCTCCGGGACCTTACTTCCTTCATACACGAATGTGGCGTTGACAAGTTCGAGGGTCCTGAAGTGGCATTCAAGTGCACTTTCATCTGCTTGAATGTATGGAGCATCTACTAATATCGAGGCTATGATCTCCTCTTCAGCTCCTACGACCACCAACTGGCCTCTAACTATGAACTTCAATTTTTGGTGGAGAGTAGAATGGACAACCCCTGTTGTGTGAATCCAAGAGCGTCCTAGCAGGCAGCTGTAAGTGGGTCGTATGTCCATTACTATGAAATCCACCTCAAAGGTTAACGGTCCGATTTGCAGGGGAACTTCAATTTTGCCCAGAACATCTCTCTGGGTTCCATCAAATACTCTTACCGAGTTCTGGTAGGCAGTCATATGAGAACTATTGGCTGATAACTTCTTTAAGGTGGCTAGGGGTAGGACGTTTAAGGCTGATCCATTATCAATTAGAACCCCTGACAGCATGTGTCCCTTGCAGCGCGTAGAGATATGGAGAGCTTTGTATGATCCTCTCCCAACAGCCAGAATCTCTTCATCACTGAATGTGATGAAGTTGTTAACAGCAATATTACTAACTAACCCTTCTATCTTGTCAGTCGATATCTCATTTGGTACGAATGTTTGGTTCAAAACTTTTAGAAGGGCATCTCTATGACCCTCTAAACTCAGCAGCAACGAGAGCATTGAAATTCTAGCTGGGAGCTTGTGAAGTTACTCCACCACACTATATTCGCTGTGCTTCTAATTTTTCAGAAATTCTTGAGCCTCTGACTCCTTTACCGGCTCAAGTCGTGCTTTAGGTTTCTTCGTAAAGAAATCCTTTTCTGCTTCTGGTTCTTTACCCGCTGCTATTCTTTTAGTAGTATCTCTGTCTTCTGGTCCAAGTGGCGAATAGCACCGTCCACTTCTTGTAAAATTTCCCACCTGATTCACTGGCTCTTCCTTCGTTTCTCCCTTTGGTTTTTCCTTTGATTCTTCCTTTGATGATGTGCTCCCCGAGTTATCACCGAGCAGGCATAATTCCAAGGTACCTGTTTGCCATCCTTATATGGAAATAAAGCTGGTGTCTTTATAATAAGCTGGGGAGTCGTGTTCTTCTGTGGCTCTACGGCCTTTGCTTTGGTTTTGATCACCAAAGGCTTTATTCCTGCATAATTCCTTCTAGTATGAGTCTCGTCTATTGTGCACACACATGGTGTATGACCTTCTTTTCTTTTTTTAGAGAATTCCAATTCTCCACTGTCCATTTTGGCCTGGACAATCCTCGCAATGCTGAATCACGTGTTCTTTTCCTTGATGATACTCACAATAGAGCTCATCACCGTCCTTTATTTTTAAGTTTGCCCTTTCTATCATCTCGGCCTCCACCATCTGGGCCCATACCCAAGCCATGGGTGTTTTAATATCTACAACATGTTTCTTTATATGTCTATCTTCCTCCTCATTCACTGCATTCACCCCATTCTTTTGGTGATTGGGTAGTGGGTTGTTCTTCTCATCAGACGAGTCGAACGATAGCATTCCTGACTTCCGCAAATCTTCAACCACTCTATTGAAAGTCATGCAATTTTTGATGGTGTGTCCTTTATTCCCGGTGTGGTACTCGCACTGGACTTTCTCATCATACCATGGTGGGTATGGGGGAGAGAAAAGTGGAACATGTCGTGGTAACACCATCTGTGCTTGAACTAGCTCCAAAAAGAGTTTAGCATATGTCATGGGGATGGGCAAAAATAGGGTTTCATGCTTCCCTGGTACCTTCGTTCATCTTTCTGCGGATTTGAGGCCACCTTGTTGGTTACCTATGCAGTGGGCTTATTCAAGACTACCCCTTTCGAATAATTTGGGGTTGTAGGCACTCGTCATATTCACATCGTTGTCCTTCTTCCTGTAAGGTTTCTTGGCATCCCCTCCATCTAGCTTTCCTCTTTTGATCGCAGCTAAGATCATTTCGCCATTTATCAGTATGTCTGCGAAACCTTTGGTTGCATGGTTAATCATTCTATCGTAAAATGCACCCTTGAAGGTTTCGATGAACATTGGGGTAATCTCGCTCTCTAACAACATGGTTGAACCTTTGCAGTGACATCCCACCACCTTTAGGCGTACTGGCGGAGGCTTTCATTGTGTCTTTGTTCCATCCCCTATAGGACTAGTCTACTTGGGGTCATGTCAGTGACATGCTTGTACTGATCATCGAACGCCCTTGATAGATCTTTCCACGTTCGGATGTTCTCTCGACTCAACTGGGTATACCAGCGGATGCATATCCAATCAAACTATCCTGAAAGCTGTGAATCAGAAGTTTCACATTGTCCAGGTACATCGACATCTTCCGGCAGTACATGGTTAGGTGAGCATTTGGACAAGTGGTTCTGCCATATTTGTTAAAGTCGTGAGTCTTGAATTTTGGTGGGACCATTAGATTAGTCACCAAGCTCAAATCCTTGGCCTTTGAACCACCATGCATATTTCCTTCCTGGAAAGCCCTCATCATTTCTTCCAACTTTTTGCAGTGCTCTTCCAGCTTCTTGTTTACATTTTCTTTGTCAGCAATCACGTCCAGATCTGGGATTTCAAAGTTTTGGGCTTCACCGTGATTGACTCTGGGTTCTATCGGTGCCCGAACAGATGATTCAGCAAAATGAAAAGGGAACTTGGTTTGGGGTGGATTGGCCTCTTTCTGGTTTCCAAAAACTTCCTCAGTAAACTGTGGTATAGCATCTGCGTCTTCTCCTTCTTCTGGGTTTTTGAAACCGAATAGCGTCGTGATCTGGGTGACTGTATTCCTGCGTGATACATCCATTTCCTGTTTCAAATCACTTTCTAGCTTTTCCAGCTTTTCCTGGGTGTTTTTGCAGGTAGCTTCCAGTGATGTTAATCCCTCTTCAGTATTCATGGCTTTGGTTCTGGAACGAGTACGGTAACTATGAGTCGGGTTGCTATTTTGATTTTTTGTCATATGTTTTGATTAAGTTAATTTCTTATCATGTTATGGAATGTTATGTACTAAACTAATGCAAAGAAAAACATAACAAACAAACAAACAAAAAAGAAAAAAATGCAAATGTATGGAAACAAAGGGCCATTGATTCTGTGAAACTTTTCTCAACAAACAACTCTTTATTGGAATAAGAAAGATTCTTTATTACAAAGTTTTGAACATGTTTACATATATTTCTCTGCCCTAACACCTAGTTCCTTCATTTCCTCGATCAACCACATAAGCCTGGGGCCAACTTCCCCTACTGGCCTGATATATTGGCGTAGAACAGTAGCTTCTATAGCCAACATCTTCACATGTTTAGCCATATCTTGGATTTGAGTGACAACTGTCCTATCAAACTCCTCCCATTCTTGGAATCTTCTAGCATTCTCTCGAAGACGGGTGAACCAGTAGTCGTTTCCTCCATCAATAGCATCTTCAAAGAGTAGGATCCTCGTTCTATACTCTTGAATGATGCTACCCATCTCTTCAACTTGCTCTTTCAGAGAATCAATTTCATTCAAGCTAGCCTGAAGCTCGGTGTAGGTGTTATTATTTTGAAACTCATATAGTGAATGGTTCAAGTCAGCTACCTTGACTTGCAACTCAGTCACGAAAGCCTGGCTTTGCTTCAACTTCTTATTGGTCTCATCATATGCAGCTTGTGATTCTAACAAACAGGTTTTGTTGTCGTGGGCTTTTCTCTTCCATGCGGTCACGCTATCATTTTCTTTTTGGAGGACCCATTTGCCATTTTCGTTTTCAGCTGACCGTTTACCCTTCTTTCTTCCTTCGGCTAGAGCCCGCCTGTATTTCTCTATTTCCTGTTTGCCATGTTCCCTTTCCTTGTTCACAGCTTGTTCTATTTCCTACTTCCACTGTTTCAAACTCTTCCTCAAATCCTCATTTCTAACTATAGTTTGGAATTTTAGAAAGTCGACCATTTAAATCTCAAATTTTTGCTCTAGGTCTTTGTTCATCTTTGTCACACGATCTATCTCTCCCTTTTATTTCTCAACATCCAGACTCGCCACATATAATTCTTTCACATGCTGCTCCTGCAAGGAGTCCATTTTGGCCTTGGTCCTTTTGAGCTCAGCCCTCAAAATATCAGCTTCGGATGGAACCACTGTTAGATGCTCTTCTATGGGCTTGACCTGGTCAGTGGGAGGTAGAACCTTTTCATCCATTCTCGTGCGCCTCCAGACATTGTAATCAGGGGTAATCATACATCTACTGTCATGCTCTACCTTCACCCGAAAAGCACTATTTCCAGGATTTGCTGATGGTGTGGACCTTTTGTTTGAACTCTCCATGAAACTCGAACTCTATGGAATTAAGACCTGCAGTGAAAGGAACAAACTGCCGCGAACCATACTGCCGTGAAACCAACAGTGGAGCACAGCCAATTCCACCCAATATTCCAAGCAACATAAGATGGTTAAAGTCTCCACATTTATACAGGATCTTGGTGTCACCTAACCACGGAACCCTCCAAACAATGTCCTGATCCCGGTGATCTCTGAAAATGTCAGTCCATTTCTTCCTCTTCAATACTGGCCAATTCTTCTATAGAAACTCGCGAAGTGGAGAGAAATTCAGGGAGAGCGTGTTAGGCAGAACTAGAGTTGAACACTTCCAGAAATGGCTAAGGGCCCAAATTTGAAGTAACTGAGCACAACCTCTAAAACGCACGTCTTCCAACTTTCGGCATGCATTTAAAGAGATGAAAGTCTCAGCAAGCACCGTTGGTACTAGATTAGTCTCTCTTTTCAACTGCTCAAAAAGATCTAACATAGCCTTGCCGATGTTACCCAGAACTCTTGGAAAGATGACCAGACCATAGATCGCAATGGCTAACAAGACCCACCTTCTTTTCTCTATCGGGGTGAGTAGAGATAATGTTTTGGATGCTCCACCACGGAAAGGAAAAGCTGCCACCTCTTTTCTGAATCAGCCCCTTGACCCATTCGTCTTCCATTCCAGCAAAGGTTTTAAGTCTCAGATGTGCATTCTTGTTCTTGGGTGGCTTAGCATAAACCCGGTCTCTCCTTACCCCACGCAGGTTGAAAAGTGCAGCATACTCTTTGAAGGTGGGCATCATATCTTCACCATTGAATGTGAAGCAACAGTACCCAGGATTCCAGAACTGGATCAGTGCTTTCAGAAACGGCTCATCTACTTGTACGTTCAGCAAATAAGCTATATCGCAATATGCATCAAGAAACAATTGCTTGGTTGAGTAGCCAAAATGCTCCCAGATATCCCGTAATTCTTGCACATTGTTCTGTTTGACATTGATGTGGGCATACTCGGAAGTTTCAGTGACGTGTTCACTCGTCAGACTATCCCCATATGCATGTTGGTTGACTTTAGACCAATGAAACACATCTGCGTTGTCTTCCTCTTTCTGAAGAACTCTCCCATCCATGATCACAAAGCCGTCTTTTTAACCAAGCAATTATCTTAAGAAACAACCCCATCTTTATTATGGAATGATAACGCATAAAACATGCAAAATTCAAAACAAGGAAATGATTAGAATACATTTTAAGAACATGATTAGACATAGAGGTCCAAAATAATTCCATCACATGTATAGTAACTGGGTAGCGCATTCCAACACTTCTGGACATGTCTCCACGGACTATCCATAGGAAATAATTTTGACCAAATTCTACACCTAGGTTTTCCACATGGCTCTAAAGGGGTAGGCTTCTAGATTCTCACACAGGTTTAGTTCTAAAAGGTTCCCAAATTGTCCTCATTGTCCCCTACTAAAGGGTAGCAAGGCCCCTGATTCTCGCCCATTATAGGCTTTAAGCGAAACAGGTTCAACTTAGAGGGACCCACTCCTATGCCCATACGAAGGATCAGTATCCACACGAAGACATGGGGAGTGAGCCCTAGAGGTACTTACAAGGCCCCATACGGAGAATCAATATTCCTATGAGAGCAATAGTGTTTCCCCCCCCCCACTTAAACGAACAGGGTAAAGCTTGGGTCTAGAGCTTGAAACCAAGTCTTAAATGCGTAAAATGGAATTAAATCTATAAACGGACAATAATTTTAAACTCTATATTAATACGCAAATTTTGACTATTTAAACCAAGTGTAATCGACTTGTGGCCTGACTCTCTTTTTTGTAAAAACAAAAAAAAATCCCCAGCGGAGTCGCCAAGCTGTCGCAACCCTCTCGGGCTTCAACGTTTCGGCAAAAACATTAAAATCAACGGAGTCGCCGCCAATCTTTTTTTTAAAAAAAAAAGGTGTGATTGGATCACCTAAATTGGGTTATTTTAATAAAAACATTTTATTTCCATCAAAATAACATTTTTTTGGTCTGCAAAAACACAAAACTGGGTTCGGGAGTCGGTTACGCGTGGGGAAGGGTTAGCACCCCCACAATGCCCAAAAAATTTGTACCTTGTCGATTACAAACGGCTTAAAAAGTCGGATTTTGCGAATTCTTATAGACATTTAAATTATTGTTCGTTTATGAATTAAATTCCATTTTAACGGCCTTACCACCCGAAAATGGACTCCAATCACCGCCAACACTTTTGGCGCTAACTCGTCATTTTCGTTTAGTAAGGCACCGCATTAATCAAATTTCACTTTTTTGCAGGAAAACAAAGAATGATTAATTTGTTGAGGATTTTATTAATTCTAAATTAATATTTACGAACCTAACGAATTCTAAATGTTTTAACCTATTTAGAGGATTTAAATTTAATTAAGTGTGTCTTATTTCTTGTGAAAGGAACTTTAATACAAAGGAATCTCTATCTAAGCTTTAAAGGACCTATTCCTAAAGCCAACTTAATTCTAAGACAACAAAACAAGAAGACAAAATTTACGAAGCTTGAAACATGTTTTTATTTTATGTTTTCCATGTTTTTAGGTTCTTAAAAAAACTAAACTTTTTATATTTTTGTTTTATTAAAAAACCTTTACCATTTTTTATTTGAAAAAGTTGTCATTCTTTATGTTTTAAAAATCTTTTTACCCTTTTTATATTTGAAAACCTTTTTGTTTGTTTAAACTTTCATTTTTTTATGTTTTTTAACAATAGAAGATTTTTAAAATGTTTCAAAACATTTATTATTGTTTCTTTTAAAATACATTCTTTTTGAGAAAAAAGATTTTTTGGCTTTTTGAGTATTAAAAATCATTTATTTATTTTAAAGAACGATTCTTTATTATTTAAAAAACTATTTATTTTTATGATTCTAAAAAGATATTTATTCTTTAAATAAAAATGTAATCAAATTAAAACAATGTAGTAAGTCAGATTTTTTTTATTAATTTTTGGAATTTTAAATAAAAAATGATGATTTAAATAACGAATTGGGATTAAAGCCCAAAAATAACATATGTTTATTTTCTTGAAAACAAATGGATCAAACACCATACTTTAACAAAAATAAACATGCTCTTGGTGTTCATCAAAAGGGATGAACAAGGAGGAGGACCACTGTGCCGGCCGCTTGCCGGCGGTGGTCTCCTCCCTTTTATTTTTTTTGAATATAATTAAACAAGAAAACCACACAATAAAAGATTAATTCGAACAAAACCGGATTAACATAAAATTATATGAGCATAATATGAAAAAAAAGTAAGAACACTAAAATAAAAAAATAGAAATAAAAATAAAAAAAGAAAAAGGGAAGAAATTATACCGACAAAATGGCAGAAATGCTTGCTTTTCCTCTTTGAAAATTCGAACAATGCCACTCCAAACTCGAACTAATTCTAGCAATTTCCCAACAATTTTCAGAGTATTTTTCTGAGTATTTTCGGATGAATTTGAGTGTGTTTTGAACTATGCAAATTGGGTACTGTTTATATGCTTTGGGATTTAAGGCAAATTGGGGACAAAATCCCCTTTTTCGTCCCATGAAATCATCCCATCTGATCAACATTACTTTAATTCGTTGAAATTCATCCCGAATTTCATCTGATTTGGCTCTAATTTGGGAGATTTTGCCCCAAATTAAATTAGGGTTCGAACCCTTTCCCCTTTCAATTGGCGACCTATCAGTGACAATAAGGGACAGGGTCGGCAGCATTGGACTCAGTCGGCCGAGGCGAGTCGACCAGTACCAGGGACGGTGCAATCGGCACCAGCAGCCGGCCAAGGCCGTTCGAAGTAGGGGATTTGGGGAGCCAATCCCGCGCCCGTGACACACACGTTCCAGGGCGTGGCAGCGCGGGTTGGCCCTTTTTTCCCCTTTTTTTCTATATTCGATCCAAACCATCCGTAGTTTTACCCCCGAATCCAACAGTCTCGAATAAACCTGGAAAAAAAAAGATAAATGGGTTAGTTTTGGCCTCTTAAAAAATAAATGGTTTTTTTATTTATTATTTTTCTAGTGTTTTTTATTTAAATAGATTTATTTTGGGTTATTATTTTTTAAAAGAAAAACGGGTTTTATGAACCATATATGGGTTCACTATTATTTCTTCTTTTTTTGTATTTTATTTAAAGTGGGCTTATTATTATTATTTATTTGGTATTATTATTTTTTACTTTTAAATAGGTAAAAATCAAGTGACAACAAAAGCAAACCATTTTAATTTACAAATTAGCCCACATTTAACTTTGTAAAAACAACCCCTGTTTTAAGTCTATGAAACAGTCCATTTTTAATCACAAAACAATCTCCATTTTACTTACAAAATAGCCCATGTTTTCAAATTTATAAAGCAGTCCATTTAATCACAAAACAATCCCTATTTTACTTGCAAAACAGCGACTGTTTCCAAATTTATAAAGCAATCCATTTAATCACAAAACAGTCCCTATTTTACTTGCAAAATAGCCCTTATTTTCAAATTTATAAAGCAGTCTATTTAATCACAAAATAATCCCTATTTTACTTGCAAAATAACCCATGTTTTCAAATTAATAAAGCAGTCCATTTAATCACAAAACAGTCCCTATTTTACTTGACTATCTACATTTGGCTACTAGGAAACAATGTGACCATACAATTCAAGATTCCAGCATAGTTGATACAATCTAACAATGGTTTAGGGTTATCTACGAATTTTAAAATAGGACATGATCATGGCAACATTACTTGCTTCTATCGAACAATTCAATCAATCACAACAACAATCGGACACATTGCTAAACAAGTTTAATACCTTAAACCACTCTACAACTTCATAAGAGAGTGCAGTAATTTTATTCATACAATTCGAATGGCTTAAAATTCATATCTTAAGATCATTCTTCAAACAAGTCTAGTAAAAACAATGTTCATAAGGTAATTATAGCTAAATTCTCAAGCTAAATTCAACTTTAAAGATGGGAAATGAATTCCTTACCCTCCTCATTAAGCCATTCGAAGGAATCCTTAAGATTGATCCAAGATTTTGAAGCTCAACCAACAACTGGATTAACAAGCTCTAAATTCCCTCTCAACAATGGTGGTTTGGTGGCTTTAGGAAGAAGATGACAATGCTTTCATTCTCCTTCCCAAAACTAAGACCCCACTAAAACATGCCTTAACCCTAGTATGAAATGTGTACGAACCCTTAAGTAATTTTCCTTTAGCATGCAATCTTTTAATTTCATATAACTTTCGGTTTAGTCCTTCTATAATTAGCCACCCACTTTTCCATTTCTTTAATTCGACCCTAAGCTCACCTAACTATATTTCTAGACTTATCATAAAACAAATCGAGGTCATTCTACTAGCATTCAAAATATTAGCATACTCCTAAACCGATTGTTGGGGTATTACAAATCTCCTCGCCTTTGAAGAAAATTCATTCTCGAATTTTACCTGGAGTAAACAGATGAGGATATTGATCTTTTATGGTTGCCTCTTGTTCCCAAGTAGCCTCTTTAGACTTGTGATTCTTTCATAGCACTTTTACAAGAGGGATGGGCTTGTTACAAAGTCTTTTAATTTCACGATCTAGGATTTGGATTGGTTCTTCTTCATAAGTTAAGTCTGGATTAAGTTATACTTCTTCAGGTTCCAACACATGGGAGGGATCTGATCGATACTTACGAAGCATGGAGACATGAAATACATTATGAAAAACATCATACTAGGAAGAGCAAAACAATATGCAACAAGACCAATTTTCTCAATGATCTCGAAAGGTCCAACGAAACGAGGGCTAAGCTTTCCATTCTTTCGAAATCTGAATACCTTTTTTCCATGGAGAAACCTTCAGAAACACATGATCTCCCACTGCAAATTGTATATCTCTTCTTTTAAGGTTAGCATAAGCATTTTGCCTATCGAAGGCTTCTTTTAATCATCTATGTATGATGTTTATTTTCTCTTCAGTTTCTCTAAGAAGTTCAGGTACTAAAGCCTTGTTGTCTCCAATTCTGACTAACACAGGGGAGTTTTACACTTTCTTCCTTATAATGCTTCAAATGGAACCATTTGAATGGATGCCTAGTAGCTATTGTTGTAGGCGAACTCAAACAATGGTAAGGATTTCTCCCAATTCTTTCAGAGGACAATCACATAAGCACGAAGCATATCTTCTAGAATTTGAATACCCTCTCTGATTGGCCATCGAATTGGGGGTGAAAAGCTAAACTAGGATTGATGTTGGTTCCTAAAGCCCTTTATAAAGAATTCCAAAATCGAGATGTGAAGCGAGGGTCTCCATTTGAGATTATTGATGTAGGAACACCATGCAAATGAATGATCTCCTTGATATACAATTCGGCCAGTTTATCCAAACTGAAATTAATTCGAATTGGCTAAAAGTGTGCTGACTTGGAGAATCTATCAATTATCACCCAAATTGCATCATTATTCTTTGGAGATAAGGGTAAACCGCTCACAAAATCCATAGCTATTCGTTCCCATTTCCACCGAGGTAATTCAATGGGTTGTAAAAGTTTTGTAGGGACTCGATGTTTAGCCTTAACTTTTTGACAAGTCATACACTTAGATACAAACTCTGTAATAGCAGACTTCATTCCTGGACACTAATATAACTCCTTCAAATCTCTATACATCTTTACCCGCGTGGGATGGATTGAAAAGGGACTATTATAAGCCTCCTAAAGCATTTCCTTCTTAAGGATTTCATCATTGGTACACAAACTCTATTTTGAAAATAGAGTAATCCATCAGACTTTAGAGAAAAATCTGGATTAGGCTCGTCTTTTAGTTTAAGTAAAATGATTTGTAGCTCAGGATCTGGATGTTGGAGTGCCTTGATTCTTGATTTTAAATCATAGGGAATTTGGAGTCTAGCTACAAGCTTTTGATTTCTTTGAAGCCTAAAATGAACATTGATTGAAGTAGAAGCTATAATAAATGAAACATTTTTAGGTATAAAGATCTATAATTCGATTAAGGCTAAAACGTAACTCATTTGTGATCTTACCAGATGGATGTTTCCGACTGAGTGCATCAACCACCAAATTCGCTTTTCCTAGATGATAATCAATGACTAAACCATAATCCTTGAGTAATTCTATCCACCTTTTTTGTCTAATGTTCAGATCTTTTTGTGTTAGGATATATTTTAGACTTTTATGATCCGTAAACAGATAACATTTCTCTCGGAAAAGGTAATGTCTCCAAATCTTTAGTGCAAAGATAACAACATCAAGTTCTAGATCATGGATTGGATAATTCAGCTCAGTGAAGCATAAGCCACCACTTTCCCTTCTTGCATAAGCACACACCCCAGTCCAAGATGAGATGCATCACTGAATACTGTGAAGTCCTTCCTTGATTCGGGTTGCATCAAAACTGGAGCATGAGTAAGAACTTGCTTCAGTTGATCAAAGCTTCGTTGTTGGTTTTCCAACCAGACAAAAAGTACATCTTTTCGAAGGAATTTAGTTAAAGGCTTAGCAAGGAGGGAGAACCCTTTAACAAACCTTCGGTAATAACCAACTTTCACCAACATTTCGCGATGGTTTCCAATCAACATCCGATTGAATCTTCTTAGGGTCAACCTTAATCCCTTTTGCGGATTTTACATGACCAAGAAAAGATACTTCAGACAACCAAAATTCACATTTATTGAACTTGTCATAGAGTTGACTGTCTTGAAGGGTTTGTAGAACAATCTGAAGGTGTTCCGAATGTTCATTCTCATTTTTGGAATAGATA
Source organism: Hibiscus mutabilis (assembly GCA_019671005.1). NCBI lineage: Eukaryota > Viridiplantae > Streptophyta > Magnoliopsida > Malvales > Malvaceae > Hibiscus > Hibiscus mutabilis. Next base: position 54,223,166 of record CM033716.1, on the reverse strand, counting down.
AAAATATCATTGATAAGTAGTTTATTTTGATACTATTTTATCTTTAATTATGCCTTTAATGGTTAGTTCTTGTTGCTGATGTGGATTTTTGTGCGTTTTCTATGCAAGACTACAATTTTGGAAATTGCACTTAAAAGACAACATTCTGCAGTTTTATTTTCCGGAATCAAGGCTGGGCTAGTGGGCATGAATCTAAGCATGAAGCGTCTGACGTGGCATCCAGTCAGTAGCTTCTAGAAGGTCCAGCCAGCGGCTTCTAAAAGGTCTAGTCATCGAGGACGGATGAGCAAATCAACTGTATTTAAATTCAAATTAGAAATTATCTTTTATTTTTAGGATTTAATTTGAATATTTTCAAGAATTATCTTTTATCATTTCTAGGTTAATTTTAGGGTTTTAGAATACTATAAATACCCCCTCGGGGTAATCTAGAAAATCATCACTCATTCTTAGTTTGTTCTTGCTTTTGAAGTTCTATAAAATTCACTTTTTCTTTACGTTCTTATTTTTAAGTTTTCATTTATTTTCTTTTAAAATGCCGAGTATGATTTCTCCCATAACCATGCTTGGCTAATTGGAAAATTAGCCAAAGGCTTAAGCAACAACTCAAATCATTTTGTGAGAATTAAAAAGTACTTAATATCTTCGGATAACATTCTCAGTTTTCACTTAGATTGGCAATCGACTTTCTTTTAAATCTTTAAACTTTCATTTTAAAAAGCGGGCATTGGCCTGAATGTTGTTCTGATTTAAAGTTGGGATGAAGGATCAACTTGTAGCATATTCGACTTCCTATGAACACACTTAGCGATAGATTCGCTAAGGGAAATTGAGATTGTATTCGATTCTCATTGAGACAACATAATCTGCGTCAGGCTTTTCTAACACTTAAATTGCATTGGTGCTAGCAACGATAGTTGTGGCTAGTCCAAGTAAAAACTGAATTCCAAATATTGCCTTTGGATTATTAGTTTATCAAAGTGAAAAGTAAGTTACATGGGTTTGGCCTTGTAGACTGTAACCGACATGTACCTGGTGTAAAATCTTTTTCGATGATCAGTTTCAATTGAGGCTAATCTAAGCTTGAGGCTATTCTATTTTATTGATTTAATTCTCAAAATTTACTTTCACCATTGTCTCTTTTACTCTACATTTATTCTCTACTTTCTTGATCAACCCTCCATTTACTTTATTTTCTCGCTACAGTCAGAATCAAAACCTCCAGTTATCAGAAGCTCCTTAGTCCCTGTGGATCGACCCTTCTTCTCTTTACTAAGCTTATTAATTATTTATTTTGAGATTAAGGATAATTTATTTGACAAATATGACACTTGTCAATTTGGCGTCGTTGTCGGGGACTTCAGTGAAGTTACTGATATAGTTTGTTTTGATTTACGCCTAGGAAGAATCTGGGCAAACTAGCAGATTTTGAACCGAAAATTGAAGCATTATCCTGAAGACTACACGAACAAATGATTTGGGAAAAAAGACAACGACAACAGCAAGAACAACAACAACAAATCGAACCAGATCTAGAAACACCCTCTAACACTAAAATCCACTTTGAATTTGACAACGTAGAATAGATTCCGATGGCAGACGAAGACCAAACTATTCGCGAACTTGTCGCGGCACCTCAAGAGCAACAACTATTGTGCATCACATTCCCGAATGGAGAAACACCATTCGCACTTAAGACGGTTCTAATACATCTTCTACCAACCTATCATGATTTGCCCAGTGAAAACCTGCATAAACATCTCAAGGAATTTTATATGGTTTTTAAGCACGAAACCATAGGGAGTATTCGAAGACCAAATTAAACTCCGCGCTTTCCCTTTTTCCTTAGCCGATTTGGCTAAGGATTGGTTATTTGATTTACTGTCTAATTCGGTTACTACATGGACTGATATGGCTTGACTTTTTCTTGATAGGTTTTTCCCTACAGCCAAGGCGAGCGAACTAAGGCGAAACATCTTGAGTATCCGACAAAAAGATATTGAGTCATTATATGACTGCTGGAGAGGTTCAAGAAATTATGTGCGAATGTCCACAACATGGAGTAATAGAGCAAACACTTCTTCAATACTTCTACGAAGGCTTAACCCCTATGGAGATGAAGATGATTGATGCAACAAGTGGAGGGGCACTTGTAAACATAACTCCGACTACGACAAGAAATTTAATTTCTACTATGGCTGCTAACACTCAAAGTTTCGCCCTTTTAGTGAACCCTCTCGATGAGTTCACGAGGTAAGTACAGTTTCTTTAGAGAGTAAAATTGATAAGTTAGCTAACATAGTTCAATCCATTGTTTTAGACAAAAAAGGTGCAACTAGACTTTGCATAATATGTACGATGCCAAACCATCCCACAGATTGTTGTCCAATGTTGCAGGAAGACGTTTTTGCACACGTAAATGTCGTAGGTAATTTTCTGAGACCTCCTTAGAGACCTTACAATCCTAACACTAGCACATATAATACGGGATGAAGAGATCATTTGAACTTTAGTTATGTGCAAAACTAGAGACCAAATCAAGCATATCAGCCGAGACCGCCACCACAGTAGCTGTATCAACAACCGAAACCATCGTTGGAGTCAATTGTTGAACGTTTAGCAATATCCCGAGAAAAATTCCAACTAAAGACTGAAGCACACTTTCAAGAAATTGACAAATAGATGAGTTAACTTACGTTAGAAGTAAGTCGTTTAGAATCGAAAAGAAAGTTGTTATCGCAAACGGAGGCGAACCCATGAAAAAATATTAGTGCAATCACCCTTCAGAGTGGCACTATTGTCACACCACCAGTCCATGGGAATGTTTCCATAGAGCCTCATAAAGATGAAGAATCAAAATCCCAGAGAAAAAAGAAAGAATAATCGCAAACTCCTCCTGCGCCATCTCCCTACTCTACTCTACCTCCCTTTTCTTCGAGGTTGGTTAAATATGATAAACAAGCCAAGGAGAAAGAGATACTCGATGTCTTTCGAAAGGTAGAGATAAAGATACCTCTTCTTGAGGTAATCCAAAAAGTACCAAGATATGTCAGGTTCCTAAAAGACCTTTGTACAACCAAACGGAGACTTACCGGTAATGAAAAGGTAAAATTGGGTGAAAATGTATCGGTTGTTTTTCAATGTAGGCTTCATCTAAGCTAAAGGATCAAGGTATGTTTGTTATTAATTGTAAAATTGGTAAGGTATGTATTAAACGTGCTATGTGTGATTTGGGTGCTTCTATAAATGTTATGTTGTTTTCCGTTTACAATTCACTTAGTGCAGAGCCTTTGATGGAGACAAGAGTAACAATCTAGCTCGCCGATAGATCCGTCATTTATCTTGAAAGACTCCTTGAGAACCTGTTGGTTAAGGTAAATGATTTAATTTTTCTGCCAGATTTCTATGTCATCGACATGGAAAATGACGGAACCAATTCTTCCTCTGATATCCTTCTTGGTTGCCCCTTCCTAAGCACGAACATACCAAAATTAATGTTAGGAGTGTCATTCTTATCATGGAATTTGACGATGAGGTTATTAAATTTGACGTTTATATGGCGATGAAACATCCAGATTCTATGGCAAACGTTAGCTTCGTCCGTATTTATGGACCTTTAGTTGATGAATTTGTGGAAACTACCTTATCTGATGATATGTGCAGAGAATTGGAGGATGAAGACGATGAATCAAGGGAATTAAAAATATTTCATTGGTTGATTTAGATTTCTTCTTTACTCCTTCACAAACTAAATTGTTACCTTCCATTTTGCAGGCACCAAAATACGAGTTAAAGTCACAGTTGGAACATGTGGACAAGATGAAAAAGATCCGAAGAAAAACCTATGAGAATGTTCGAAGCTACAAAGATAAAATGAAGGAACTTTATGATTGTAGAATTTCTCGTAAGAAATTTCTTCGATGGAAAAAGTGTATGAAGTGGAGGGAGCATCTATCTTTGAACCTGTAGTATGAACCAGGTCGTCAAGCTAATGACGTGAAATAAAGCGCTAAATGGTAGGCAACCCATTTTATTTTATTTTTATTTTTAATTTCTATTTGTTTTCAATTTTATTTTATTTATTTGTGTCTTAGATTTATTTTATTTGCATTTCCAGGTACCCAACTATTTTGAATCGAACATTAATGGTGTCTGTTACGGTATTTCTGGTCAAATTGTACAGCCCCTGGGAAAATCACACGCATGGATCAACAAAGGATAGACGATTTTATTCAAAGGTGCATTTTAGCAAACCCCTCACCATCCTTCAGTGCATAATAGCCAAACACAAATCCCATTTGTCGCCATTTCACCACCTACCACTTTATCTTTATCCTTGTTTTAAAATTTGAAAATAATTTATAAAAAATAGGTTTAAAATAAGGATAAACCTAAAAGTTCCCCATGGACCCCACATTTCCCTATTTTAAACAAATTCTTTTTACCTAAAAACACTCACGTGATTCATTAAACCTCAACCTTCCCACCTTCCCCAAATTAATAGCCATAGAACCAAGTCACTACCACTCCTCATCTAGCCACCATAAACCCCACGAACGCAACTTCGCACCTCTCTACCAAACCGCCACCGTTGGCCCTTTCTTTCCTTATGGTTGTGTATTCCTAAACCACCTATCAGCCGAGTACAAGCTGCCATCGTACCCTCTGTTTTGTGCAGCAACTGCCACCAGTCGACAGCCTCTCCTTCGCGTGAATCTATTGTAGAATAAGAATGTCATCTATAATGACTACTACAAACTTATCCAAATAGGGCCGAAAGAACCGATTCATAAGATCCATGAATGCGGCTAGAGCATTTGTTAAGACAAAATGCATCACAAGAAATTCGTGACCATATGTAGTCCTGAACGCGGTTTTTGGCACATCAAATTCCTTAACCTTCATCTGGTAATATCCTGATCGAAGATCAATCTTGGAGAACACGTAGCATCCTTGAGCTGGTCGAGCAAGTCTTCAATTCTCAGCAAAGGATACTTGTTTTTAATGGTGAGCTTATTTAATTGCCGATAATCAATACAAAGTCACATTGATCCATTTTTCTTCTTTACGAACAAAACTAGGGCTCCCAATGGAGATGAACTAGGCCTAGTGAATCCTTTAACTTGAAGTTCTTGTAGCTGGATCGTAAGTCCTTTAAGCTCAATAGGAGCCATCCGATAAGGAGTGATGGAAACTGGAGTAGTTCCTGGTTGAACTCAATCCCAAACTCAACCTCACGAGTTGGAGGTAATCTCGAAAATTCCTCGGGAAATACATCAGGAAATTCAGAAATAGTTTGGATAGATTCAAGGGTAAGTTTGGTCTCATTAACTTTAGGTGCACCAACAAACATAAAAATTGGTTCAACTAATTTCTTGTCAAACAAAAATATAGATTCTTTTCCTAACCCATGAAGGAAAAGTCTTTTTTTACGCTGTCTACCCAAGCATGATGTTTACCTAACCAATCTAACCCCAAAATAAGATCAAACTCATGGAAAGGTAGGGCTAAAAGATCAACACAAAAAGGAAATCCTTGAATAAACAAAGGGCAATTCCTACACACTCAGTTTACCACAACTCTATCTCTCTAAGGATTTGTTGCAACAAGATTACAATTGGTAGGTTCAGAACTTAAATTGAAATTTTCAATTAGAGAAAAACATATAAAAGAATGAGTTGAACCAGAATCAAACAATGCATATACTGATTTGAGTACAATTCAATTGTACTTGCAATGACATTAGGAGAATCTTCTTCTTCACGACCTCAAACATGGTATACTCTAGTAGGTGCTCGAGATTCTTACTGTGTATCATGTCGACGTAATATTGCATGGTAAAAGATTAATTATTCAATGTAAAAAAGCAAGTGAAAATAATGACAAGAATACTTCTTTTATGTGCAAGCATACACGGTCATCAAGTAATATAGTAATAAGATGAGTATCGTCTCCATAGGGATTGCCTAGGAATTAATTTCCATGATTAATACCTGTAAATTGAAATTAATGAGTGGATATGAAATTTGGATTTAAGATTAAGAATATGACTTAAGGAAAATAGCATAAAAGTTCAGACAGTTTGGCAAACATATGAATTCAAATGGTGATGAGCGTTGGCAAGGGATGCCTAGAATTCACACTACCTATGTCAGCCTTTAATAACGTCCTACCTTGGAATTATTGTCGAGCAGATTCAAAGTTGGCATTACCTCTATCAATGGTAATACCCGAAATTAACCATGTTCAACCTCTATATGTGTATAGTGAAGTATTTCATTAATTAATTTGATTAAATTCCAAGCTATACTCCTAAGGGGTAGATTCACTTCAGAAGTAAGCTCCTCTACTTGAACATCTTCTTTCGAAGCTTCTCTCCTTAGTATATGGAAACTAATCGTTGCCCTTCAAGTCTGTTAAGATATTAAGGTACAATAAGCAAACAATGCTAGTGGTTGCATGGCAAAGAATTTAGAAAAATGAAGTACGTGCTAGATAGAAAACAATATCAATGCGTGTTATTAAAAACCAAAAATAACTAAGTGTTTCATCTCAAAAACACCCCCAACCAGCTTAAATAAATTAGTTCATGGTTTGGGGAATCGTCAATATCAAATCATTTTCAACAAACACCATCACAAAAATAGAATTAAACCAAAAAAGAAATGGGCAATGAAGGAGATCCGTGAAACCCTTCAATGGCTCCAAAGCCTTCGGTATATCTTGGTCGAACCACAAGTCACCCTCTTCACCACAGTTTAGCCTCATTGAGTTTTTCCACATTCAAGTTTTTTTATCGATCTTCTCTCATCCTTTAAATAGGTATGCATGGAAACCCTATGATAAGTCTTTGAGTTTGAATTTTGAAAGCACAAGGGATAACATGCATGATTATCTTATTTAGATTTAAATTTGAGCTGATCAGGTTTTAACTTGGGCTGACGTCATCGGTCATTGATCCTTTGCCAACCGAGCTCGGCATTGTTTGGTCCATCCGTTCTAGACAAGCTTGGCATGCTATTTTTTAGAGTTTGATCAAATGCTATTTTTCATAGTTTGATATGGTCCTATTTTCTCGGGCTGGTATTTCCAAGGGTTCTTGGCAAAACTCTTCTAGCAACCCATTGCCAAAGGTGATTGACATTTCTCTTCTGCGCTGCTCTGCCATGTTTGCATGCCTGTGTCTTGCATCAAAACCAGCAAAATAACCCTTCACACTGGCAAAACAAACAACTCCTAACTCCTTAATGCAAATGCTTGATTTTAACAAGTAAATGCACAATTATGTACTCAAAAGAAAGCAAAAGCATCATAATATATACATGAAAATTAGTACTTTTGAGGAGTTAACATAGTACTATAGGCTTGCCCCTGATGTTTCCCAGAGACACTTGATTGAGATTGCTTAGCTCCTCAACCACTAAGTGACTGAGCAATATTTGAATTCTTTGAAACATGACGAGGAAGCTTATTTGGATTATGGGGATAATCTTTGTTGTAGTGACCTGAATCTCCACACATATAACAAGTATATGCTTGTCTTCTGCACTGTCCTACATGTTTTTTCTGACAAAAGTTGCAAGAAGGAACTTGTGAGTCTCTCCCTGAACCACCTATACTATTTATCGACATTTAGGATGCATAATAATTAGCTACTTATTGGGGATTAGATAAGAAGTTACTATTCGGAGAAGAGTTGTAATTTGAATAACCACATCTTTGATTCTTTGATTTCTTGTTTGGAAATAGAGGTAGGGAATCGTTTCTAGGCCTTTTTTCATACCGGGAATGATTTCCCTTCGTCTTCTCAAATGCGTTCATCTTAGCTTTAGTAGCAATCACTCGATTCACAAGCTCTTGGAAGTTAGTAATCCCCAAGGCTGTGAATAAAGGACTTAACTCATCACTGAGCCCAAGTCTCTCCCTGAACCACCTATGCTATTTATCGATGTTGAGGGTGCAGAAGACTTAGCTACCAATTGGGGCTTAGATAAGAAGTTACTCTTCGGAGAAGAGTTGTAATTTGAATAACCACCTCCTTGATTCTTTGATTTCCTATTTGGAAATGGAGGTAGGGAATCGTTTCCAGGCTTTTTTCATACCGGTAATAATTTCCCTTCCTTTTCTCAGATGTTTTCATCTTAGCTTCAGTATCAATCACTCGATTTACAAGCTCTTGGAGTCAGTAATCCCCAAGGTTGTGAGTAAAGGACTCAACTCATCATTGAGCCCATCAATAAACATATGCCATTTGTCTTCATCTTCTTGACATACTTAGACCCATATTTATAGTATTTGCAGAAGTCACTTATGTATTGCTCTACAGGTCTGCCTCATTGCTTCAAATACGTAAAGTGTTTCCGACGCTCAGCTATATACTACTCACTTATACACTTCTTTCGAAAATCTTTAAGAAAGAATTCCCATGTGATGGCATTTGCGGGAGTAGTGAGTGTTGTAGTTTCCCACCAATTATGTGCTTCATCGACTATTAGGGCCAAAGCACACTCAAGCTTGTGTTCATCAGAACACTGCAATTGTATCATCAAGATCTTGGTAGTAGTCTCCAGCAAATATTCTACCACTTCTGAATTCTCATCATTAGTACCTATACGGTGTAAGCTCGATATTGAGCTAGCTTATCTATCGGAGCCCTTGGTTACACAATCACATGAGGAGTTGGAGGGTTTTGTTTTAAAGAGGTAACAAGTTGATTGAACAATTTGTTTAATACTGAGGAAACATTCTCGTTGTATGGGATGAATTGAATGAGCCTCTTGCTGCTGCTCAACAGCCTTTTGAGAATTTTGTTGCTCCTGATTCATCCTTACACTAACTCCTTCATTGGATGAACCAATCAGGCTCTCATTATCCCAGCCCAAGTGTGTTTCAGACACCAGTCTAAAATATTAGTATATAAAAGAGCTCTTATCAATCACAGATCATAAGTACTTGTCAAATTTAACTCCTAGGTGGCACATGCAGCAATAATTATGCAATGAGACTCGGTTTAGTCTTAGAATCGACTAAAATCTAGCTCTGATACCAATAAATGTAACACCACTTAACTGGTTTAGGAGATAAATCGAATTAAGACATGTTACCAAGAAAACAAAGGATATAGCATGCAAATTCTAATTGATAAAACACAAAGCTAATTAAAGAAGAACTAAGACCATTCAGGAGATATCGTACCAAATTTTTTAACTATTCTAAAGGTTATCTTATAATTAAGCTGCTTTATAAAACAAAGTCATGCTTAATCTTTTGATTAAGGCGTAGTTCTAATTTAATTAAGAATACTTAACGTGCAAGGACCATAATCTAGCAAGACTTGTGACTTATAAATTTAAGGACTTTGGTTACCAATTCAATCGTTATTGATTAAGAAACAAGATTTTGATACAAAATTGCTTTAACTAGATAGAAATGAATTAGATTACTTTAGTGGTTTGAAGTAAGAAGGAGATCTAATTTGAAAAACAAACATATTATAAAGATAAGTGGGTTCAGCCTAATCTATAGATTTTTTGAAATTACTTTGATCAACTATAGATAGATCTTTCAATTAATTATACTATCAAGATCATAAGATGCTTAAAATCAGGCTATACAAGCTACCTTAACATAGAACAATCATCATATTTGAAACCTATAAACCTCATATTAAACCAATTTAAGCCAATCAATTTCGAACAAGTATCAAACCGCACACAACCTACTAAAATGGTATTTTCAAACTTTCAGACATACCAAATACCCTAAGGTTAACCAATTAACTATGTGTGCACATATAATATATGATCATTCATCAAAATCCATACCAAATCCTTCAAACTAAGAATATACTCAAAATATAACCACACAAGCAACCACCAATTTATTTAAATAGCCTTTACATCTCTTACAATGCTTATGAGCATTTTATTCACAACAAAATATGTTCTAGATGCACTATGTACAAGCATTGTGCCACCAGACTAGGAGTATTACAAAAGGATGTCAAAACATACATTTGGCTTTGTGATCTTGACCGAGCTTGGTAAACAACTGCTATCGAAACTTCACCCTGAAATGTAATCGAAGGAAACAAGTAAGCATACACTTACTAAGATAGTAAAAGAGTACTTTGTAAACATTATAATACAAAGCAACTTAGAGTTAACAAGGCTATCCATTCTCATTAGAATCTAACCAATACATGACAACTTCAATTACTTCAAGCCATGATTTGATGTATATATAAAAAAGATCATTCGATATCATGTATCAATTTACCATACGATTGTCTAATATACAAGTCTTTCCTACCAATATCAAGAATAATAATCTTATCTTTTAAAAGAGAGAACTAAATAACGCTTAGCTAAGTCTTACTTGACATACAAGCAATTAAATGGCTTAATAATTTACATAGTATTTTCAATTTTATTCAAATTTTATAACCTTGATAATCAAGTCGTCTAGGTACTCAAATCCCCAACCAAACCGTCACCAAAACAAATTACTCAAAGCACTGGTCAACCCTCCTATTGTCGCTAAAGGACCAACATTGCATCCCTGCTACTTTCACCATATAAGGACCAACATCACATCCCAAGATAACAACAATGTATTAAAAACAATTTTAATGGCTCGGGAAGGTTTCAATCCCATCACGAGACATTAAACTACACTCATAGATTTTTGTAGACTAGTTGATATCCTTAATTATGTTCCCCGGTGTCCTTTTCCGTGGCATGTTCCTCCCTAGCTCTTTCTTCATCCCCTTGATCTTGCTCTAAAGGGAGACATAAGTGAGAAATTCTTATTCAAAGTCTAACTTTATCAATAATTTCATTTAAGCAACATATACACACATACAATCACTTAACTCCACAAAGCAAACCATTTTAATTTACAAATTAGCCCACATTCAACTTTGCAAAAATAGACCCCATTTTAAGTCTATAAAATAGTCAATTTTCAACACAAAACATACCCCATTTTACTTGCAAAACAGCCCCAGTTTTCAAATTTATAAAGCAGTCCATTTAATCACAAAACATTTCCTATTTTACTTGCAAAACAACCACAGTTTTCAAATTTATAAAGCAGACCATTGAATCAGAAAAAAGTCCCTATTTTACTTGCAAAACAGACCCTATTTTCAAATTTATAAAGCATACCATTTAATCACAAAATTATCCCTACTTTACTTGCAAAACAACCACTGTTTTCAAATTTATAAAGCAATCCATTTAATCACAAAACAATCCATATTTTACTTGCAAAGTAGCCCCTATTTTCAAATTTATAATTAGTCCATTTAACCATAAAATAATCCGAATTTTACTTGACTATCTACATTTAGCTTCTAGGAAACAATGTGACCAAACAATTCAAGATTCCAGCATAGTAGACACAATCTAACAAGGGTTTAGGGTTATCTACGAATTCTTTAAACATAACATGATCGTGGCAACATTACTTGCTTTGATCAAACAATTCAATCAATCACAACAACAATCGGACACATTCCTAAACAAGTTTAATACCTTAAACCACTCTACAACTTCACAAGAGAGTGTAGTAATCTAATTCATACAATTTTAATGGCTCAAAGTTCATATCCTAAGATTATTCTTCAAACAAGTCTAGTAACATCAATGCTCAAAAGGTAATTGTAGCTAAATTCTCAAGCTAAATTCAACTTTAAATATGGGAAATGAATTCCTTACCCTCCTCACTAAGCCATTCGAAGGAATCCTTAAGATTGATCCAAGATTTTGAAGCTCAACCAACAATTGGATTAACAAACTCTCAATTCCCTCTCAACAATGGTGGTTCGATGGCTTTGGGAAGAAGATGACAATGCTTTCATTCCCTTTTCCCAAAATCTGGACCCTACTAAAACATGCCTTAACCCTTGTATGACATGTGTATGAACCCTCAAGCAATTTATCTTTAGCATGCAATCCTTTAATTTCATATAACTTTCAGTTTAGTTCTTCTACAATTAGCCATTCACTTTTCCATTTCTTTAATTCGACCCTATGCTCACCTAATTATATTTCTAGACTTATCATAAATAGACTGAGGCCATTCTACTAGAATTTAAAAGATTAGCATACTTCTAAACCTATTTTTTGGGTATTACATAATTCCCTTCAGATTGCATAATTGCATGATTTGTGATGGAAATGCCAAAATCCCCTTCTTCCTCTCAGCACAGTCAAAAATGTCCTTGTGGATAATCTCACCCACATCTATCTTCCTTCCCTTGATAATCGAATGTATAAGACACATTCAATCCAAGGTGACCGTGGTGCTATGAGTTGATAGCAGCATCATAGAATTGACAAATTGAAACCAAATCTTTGCAAGAAAGGTTAGAAACTTCCACTACATGGTGTAATTTACCTTATTGGTCCCTGGCCAATATGCATCTTCAACACATAAATCCCTAACCAACAAATCTAGTTTCACATCATCAACCTCTTTAACAAACAAAGAGTGCTCATATATGTTCACATTAGTATTTAACACCTTATTAATTAAGGCAGCACTCTAGGGTATAGAACTCTCCCTCACAAACACTAACTTCAGAGAAGGCTCATAAAGGTTGGTGATAAGTCTAATATTTGCATATTTTTCACATATATATACTTATATTTTAGTGTTCTAATCCAACTATAAATCTATGTTTTAACAAGTATTTGATTTTTGTAGGGATTTTGACAACTAAAGGATAATACATGCTTAAAAGAGAAGTTTCAGTTGGATTTTGATTTTAAGGAGCATTTAACATAAGAAGAGGAATTCTACTTCAAATTGAACTTCTATATTTTATATTAAATTTCAAGTAGGATACCGTTTTAAATTAAACTTATTGTAATTCCTTCTCCTAGTTGATGTAAATGACCTCTATTATAAATAGGGTCAGAAGGAGAAGAGAAACCATTCATCCCACAATTCTCATTCTTCTCTTCTTTGTTGATTTCCCTTCTCCATGAGATGCTAAACTCTTTTTCTAGTTAAGGTTTAGGTTCGAGGTTATTAATAAAAGTTTTTAGTGAGATTTCTTGTTCTTTATCTTCTTTATATATTTCAAGTATTTTTATATCTTTCGGGCTTATTCAACACGTATATATTGGATTATATATATACGACAACCAATCCAGGCATCCTTGATACAAGTGGTAAGTAACCAACCAACAAGTTAGAAGGTATGAATTCATATTCTTGATAAGTTAACGGATTAGTGTTTTGATAGTTTATGTGCACCAGGTCTCTTAATTCAGTAAAGCTATTTGATAGGTTTTAATTTTAAGTGGATTATCTAAGGATTTTAATCTTGATAATAAGAGTTAGTCATTTATGGATTATTAAGTGATTATCTACTAAGTAAGAGAGATTGGGTTTAATTATGGATTATCAATTAACCTATAACCAAGATATTTGAGATTGATGCAGGTTTATCTTTTGTGAAGTTCGATGATCTAAAACTTGGATTAATACACTGAGATCTACCTTAACTAGAGTTTATTTTAATATAGAATTCTCATTTACTTTAAATTGTTTTCTTCAATTCTACTCAAATTCAAACTCCACCCCCCAATTTACTTTTCTGTTTATAAAATTAATCTCTTACCATTCCTTGTGGATTCGACCCTACTTACCGCTTCTGCAAGTTATTTTTAGCAGGTTTTATTTTTGATGGCTTCGACAACCACTATAAAAAAAATTGGCGTCGTTGTCGGGGAGTGGTGTCAAGTAGGTTGATTTTATTCTATTTTATTTTATTTTATTTTATTTTATTTTGTTCCTTTTTATGCTTCGTTCTTCTTGTGTTAGAAAACTTTAGACACTCTTGTGTTAGAAAACTTGAGTACGATCCTGAAATTGAGAAAAGAAGCAAGAGAACGCAAGCAATCTTCGACCAAGAAAGGATTGGCGACACTCTTCCTACTTTCAGGGGACTTGAGAGTGAAAATCCACACAAGCACTTGAAGGAATTTTATGTGGTGTGTTCGAGCATGAAACCCAACAATGCCACCATAGATCTAGTCAAGCTTCGAGCCTTCCTATTCTCTTTGGACGATCATGCAAAGGATTGGTTGTACTACATACCATCTGGATCAATTGAGACATGGACAGACATGGCGACACTTTTCCTTGAGAAGTACTTTCCTGCTTCAAGAGCCACTAACATTAGAAAAGAGATTTGTGGGGTTTGACAAAGAGATACTTAGACACTTCACGTTTATTGGGAAAGATTCAAGCAACTATGTACAAACTGCCCACAACATGGTGTATCCGACCAATTACTCGTCCAATATTTTTATGAAGGTTTGTGTTGAGTTGATCAAACAATGGCAATTGGCCAAGAGGGGGTGAATTGACTATTTAAAAGTTGAAGGGTGCAAGATGGAAATGTAAAAATTGGACACAAGCAATTTTATAGTGGTTCAAGCTTAGAACAAGCTCTACATCCACTACCTCAGCACCCTACTGTGGATTTCAACAATTCACTCACAAAATTCATCCCCTTTTCTCGGCATAGGAGGAAACCGATGCAATCGATCAAAGCTTTCTACCCAAAGCTTGATCAAAGACACTCTTACAAAGAGAAATTGTGGTAAACAGAAAAATGCCTCTGAAAGGTAGATAAGTTTACCCAATTACAAGTTCACACAAACCCAAACTTGAATAAAAATGAATACAATAAAATCTCTCAAGAGGGTTACAAGAATTTGACTTTATAAGGCTCAAAAGGATTGGATTTATGCTTGAATGTGCTTGACATGTTCAATTTTTTGTTGTTGTAGCTTTTTAGCTTGCTTTTACACCCTTCCATTGATTTATATCTATTTGGGTAGTTGGCATCATCAATAGAGCCGTTGGGCTCCCTTTTCCCACCATTAATGCACTTATGCAATCTACCGTACCGGTACATGAACAACCGTATTGATACCTGTCTCAAAATAGAAAGAGTCGTTGTGTAAAAAATACAGGGGCGTATCGATACGCATGAAGACGTATCGGTACGGTCTCAGTGTAAAACAAGGGGCGTATCAAAACGGGCAAGGCTATATCGATACAATTTTGCTCACTTGGGCAACTGCCAAAACTTGTTTCGGTATGCCACGTAGGTGTATCGATACGGGTTAACTAATTTTCAAAATCACGTGTTCCCAATAACTAACAAGGCAACGTTCGAATAATAAATAAAAAGATTGCAAAAATCTTAACCCCCGTACTAAAACGGTGGTAGCCGTATCGGTGCGTTATTCTTTAAATCTTAAACCCAATATGAAGGTCGTATCGAAATGAATGGCATCGTATCAAAACGTCTGAGTAAAAACCTTATCCCATATGAAGGCCGTATCAAAACAGGCTTGCATGTATTAAAACGGATTCTTACAGTGGCCTTTTAAGTTAAACCCGTATCGAAACGCTCGAGGGCTTATTGATATGCATGGCCGTAAAAGTTAAATTTGGCTTTAAAAACACTTAGAAAAATTTATGGGGTTTAAGTTTTTGACTTTGAATAATTTTGTACTTGAAAAATCCTTATCAATTGTGAGTCTTTAAGATACTTAAAAATTTATTTTCTTTTGAAAATAGGTCCTTAAAAAATTTGTTATATCAAAATCAAACTTTGGTTTTACAATCTCCCCTTTTTGGTATGACAAAACCAATTTAAATTTTTAAGTCTTTTTGAAAAACTCTCATTACTTTAAGATAGGTTTTAAAAATGTTTTTGAAAATTTAAGCTCTTTTACTTCTCCCCCTTTTTGTTAGATCAAAATCAATGATAGATCAATAGATAAGCAAGAGTAAAGCAAAAACAACATAATATTCATTGAAGCATAAAGCAATAATCAAGCAATATAAGAAAAATCCAAACTTAAAATCCTAAAAACATAAGCATAGGTTCAAATATTAAATAACATAGGTGCATCAAATAGAAATCCTAATATGACATGTATGCAATGAATGTCTAGTGAGCATCCTCATCGTCCTCGTCCTTGTCCTCTTCATTTTCATCTTCATCAGGGGTTTTAGTAGCTTGAGACTGTCTCCATTCCTCATGGAAAGTCATGAGGTCATAGAAGCAAACCCTTCCTTCATGGTTATCTTCATTGAGGTCATAGGGGTGTTTAATGCAGTGAATTGCTCATTAAGATAAGCCATGAGAGCATCAATAATCAGTGGAGCTACCGGAGCTTGAGGAGCGACTTATGGAGGGGCTTTCAGTTCTTTGGGGATAGCATCATGTGAAAGCTTGATGAGATGAAGCCACTCTCTATTGAAATAGTGAAATTTAGCTCGAGTAAAGGAGCGCTCATCAATAGGATCCATGAGAGGCTCGGGAAAGTCGTGAGAGCAATCGATCAACAATTGAGTAAAAAAATAACTCAATGGTGTCCCATAAGTGAAGGATGAAACTAGAGAGGTGTGGCGATGTTGGATGAGGTAAACTAGCTCCGTGAACATAATTTGAGCAAGATTGGGCTACTTCTCTTCATGAAAACATCTAATCTAGAAGTCGTCCACTTGTCGGATAGTGGAAAACTTACCACCGGATAGCCAAAACCACCAAGTGATCGTGAGATGCAAAAAGCGATCATGAGAATCAAGAACAGTGACAGAACTGCCAAGAACATGTCCCATGGAGTCCTCATCGTTGATTCCCTCATCTTCTATCCCAAAAACATTGACTAGAGTTTGAACATCAATACGAAATTTCTTTCTCATTAAGAATGACTCAATAGCAATGACCTTAGAACGGTCTTGGTTAGGGATGCACTAGGCATTAGCAAAGAAAATCAAGACAAGATTACAGTATAAAATCCCGGGGATAGCCAAAAATTGAATAAAATTCCAACATCTCAAAATATGAAGATATTTAAACTTAAAACATTTAGAGTTTAAGAATGGAAGAGATGTTACTCTTTCGCGGTGAATTTTGTAGTTTTGGTATTGCTTGAAGTGATTTAAAGCCGCCGGAGTCGAAAAACTCTTTTGGTAAATAACGCTAAGGTTGGGACGAGCTGAATTGTCTTCGGTTGAAGACTCACCAACCTCGGTTGTTCTAGCTCTCTTTCTCGGTGCCATAGATAATCTGAAAACAATTTTAAGACACAAAAACAATGTATGCATGAATCATCATATTCGATCCAATATTCAATCCAATAAATCAAGGTATTGTTTAAAAATCTATAGTTTAAAAGCATATACAAGTATAAAATATAATTTTGGTAAAAATATTTTCAAAAATAGTTTAGAATAATATATGGTATAATTTTATATTCGAATGAAATTTTTTAGTTTTTTTAATTTTTTTACTGAAACTTGAAAAACCATAGTATGTATATGTTTAAAACACAAAAACTAAGTAAAAAAATATAGAAATCAAAACGAAATTAAAAAGAAAAAGGAAAGAGTTTTATACCTTGAGTTTGGGATTATGGATGAATGAGGATGAAGCAATGCACAATCTTTGATGAAAAGAGCATGGGATGATGTTTAGAGTAAAGTCCCTCAGAATCTTTGATGAATTGATGTGAAAAAAACTTAGAATTGGGTGTATATTTAAAGGGAAATCGGCTAGGGTTTGAGAAAGAAGTGAAACCCATTTAAGGACTCATTTAAGGATAGACGGCTTCGCAAACCGATACGCCACATGGAGTATCAAAACAGGTGTACCGGTGCACTTAGAAGGTGTACCGAAACACGAGTCCCGTATTGGTACAGACTCGACTTTACCAAAACGTGTTCTTGAACCCGTATCAATACGGTTAAACCCGTACCAATACAATTGTGTTGAGAAATGCAATCTGGGTTAAGACAAGAATGGTGTATCAAAACACCTTCATCCGTTTCAATATGGATAACCCAGAAAATGCATTTTGGGCCACAAGTTGCTCAAAAGTACAATTTTATTCGAATCGAAATGCATGCAGATGATATGTGAACAACATGTATGGTCTAACATGGATACATACTCCCCCTAGAAACAAGCATAGATGCATCAAGAAGCAAAATCACACATGCATATCAATCAATTGAATTCAAGCAATTTTTTTACCTTAAAGGGCTATAAAGGGTCAAGAAAGGCTGGTTAAACCTAACTCTCCCCTAAAAGTCCAAAATTGCTCTTTATCTAAATGTTTGGTAAATATATCCGCTAATTGGTGTAAGGTGTCAACATACTCTAGAACTACATCATTTTTCAAGACATGATCTCTAATGAAATGATGTCTAATTTCTATGTGTTTGGTTCTAGAATGTTGAATGGAATTCTTAGTGAGACAAATGGCACTAGTGTTGTCACACTTAAGGGGTGTGGTACCTACATCGACTCCATAATCTAAGAGTTATTGCTTCATCCAAAAGACTTGAGCATAACAACTATCGGCTGATATATACTCCGCTTCGGTGGTAGATAAAGCTACACTATTTTGTTTCTTAGAGAACCAAGATATGAGCATACCACCTAAGAATTGGCAAGTTTCGGAGGTACTCTTTCTATCTATCTTACATCCCCCATAATTCGCATCCGAGAAAGCATGAAGATCAAATGAGGAATCTCTAGGATACCAAAGACCTAAACTAGGTGTATCTCTAAGGTATCTAAAGATTCTCTTAATGGCTATAAGGTGCGATTCTCTAGGTCTAGCATGAAACCTAGCACACAGACAAACACTAAACATAATATCGAGTCTACTTGCGGTAAGGTAAAGCAAGAAGCCAATCATGGAATGATAAAGCTTAGAATCGACACACTTACCTCCTTCATCTTTGTCAAGCTTTATGGATCATCTCATTGGTGTGGCTTGAGGCTTCACATTCTCTAAGCCAAACTTCTTGAGCATGTCTTTTATATACTTTCCTTGATTAATGAAGGTGTCAGCCTTCCTTTGCTTGATTTGGAGCCCCAAGAAAAATGAAAGCTCCCCCATCATGTTCATCTTAAATTCACCTTGCATTAGCTTAGAAAACTCTTGGCAAAACAATTCATTAGTAGAACCAAAAATAATATCATTTACATAAATTTGAACTACTAAGATGTCTTTTCCATATCTTTTAATGAAAAGTGTAGTGTCCACCTTGTCTTTTTCAAAACCTTTTCAATCAAAAAGTTTGAAAGCCTTTCATACCAAGCTCGAGGAGCTTGTTTCAAATCATATAAAGCTTTAGTGAGTTTGAAAACATGATTTGGAAATTTTGGATCCTCAAAACCCGGTGGTTGTTCTACATACACTTTTTCATTTATAAAACCATTTAGAAAAGCACTTTTATACAATCAGCTAATGTAATCCGCTATTCGAATCAGCTAATGCTATCAGCTAATGTAATATGCTATCCGTTCTTAGTTTTCTGCTAATTGCGAAACATAGCCATTATTTCATTAAATATTTTTAAAATGAGTATTATTGAGGTAAAATTGCCTATACAAGGTATATATTACCCAAATTCCTCCCATCCCATAAATAGTAGTAGGATATTGAGCGTTTAACCATATTAAATCCTACATCATTATCTTTATTGTACCAATAATGTCAACTGAACTAAACTCGATCAATAAATCAAATACAAATTAAAATGAACAGATTTCATCCTACATTTTCGATTTTCATCTTACTAAATAGTGGACTCGATCACTTTCTATTAAATAATTGATCACTTGCAAGATTCAAGAAACCTACTTTTATGGGTTTTAATTGAGTGCATCGTTGAATCCTTTGTATTTTATAGTGACTTGCAAGCTGAAATTCAATACCTGTCTTTGGGATGCATAGAACCGTCAACTTGTAATCTCACTAGGGAGAACAAGAAAATTTAGTAAACACTATAACACTGGAAATTTATATTTCTTATTTTTTATTTCAAGAATTCAAACTTTACTTTTGGAACAAGATTTTTTAAAGAAACAATACTTTTCAAAAATTAGTTTAAAATTATCATTTAAAATAATAATAATAATTACTTTAGATTTTAGAATTAAATACTTGACTGCAAAATTAGATAAACATAATTTTAAAAGGGTTAAAATCTTATAGATTCAGAAAAGTGTAAAATTAAAAAAAATACATTGTATCAATATATTGTCTCCTTTAAAGATGGATTAAAAAGATATTTATTTCATTGTAGCAAAAGAAAATCCTTGAAATAAAATAAGTAAGACTTCAAAAGATGGATGGCCAATTATAAGTGATGAGAGTGGTTTGAATAATTGGGGTATTTATCCAATTATTCACGTGATGAAGACATGAGTATCGTTTTGGGATTGTTTATATGCATAAACATTATAAAAGAAAGATTTTGGACAATAATAAAAGCACTATTCCGCATTAAATTCAAACTCTTCAAAACAAATAGTAATTTAAGTTTGGTGTTGGCCACTAAATCCACTGTAAAATAGTACTGTACTAAACCCGCTATCGATCCCCACATTGCATAATTTTTATTTATATTCCATTTCGAGGTTTGATGGGAGACACACTATAAGGTGCGATGAAACCTTCCCCACCATGGCTCTCACATGAACATTATTTATTTAAGAGTAAATTACTTATTTAGTACTCAATTTATTACCGTCTTTTTATTTTTATATTTACCTATTTTTTTGTAAAATAGTACATAAGGAAGACCATGACCTGATTTATTTTAATTGAGATAATAACAGTTTTAATATTAATTTTTTTTCATTTTTTTTTCAATTTGGTCCTAAATCTATTAATTTAATAATAGTCTTAAATATTTGGGGTTAAAATTGTAAATTTCCTCTCTCTTCTTCCCTGAAAACCCTAACCCCTCTTTTTTCCATCAACCTTAACTCGCATCACCAACTGCCGTCAAGTGCTTCTCAATCATGTCGCGTCCTCGGCCGCTTGGAATAGTGCTTGTGTACGCCCCTACTCGAGGCTCACTGCCCCTCATCCTCGTTGCTCAATGCCTGAGCGAACCCACCATAGACGCGCTTCTTCCCTGCCAATCTGCAAACCCACCTCTGTCGTCGCATCGTTTTACTGCTCTCTAAACCCCGATTGCTCCTCGTCATCTCCGTAATTGCTCTTGATTGCACCGATCATTTACCCCTAACAATATTTTGCAAACCCAAACCCCAAAGAAGCTGTCGACTAGAGAAGAAGAAAAATGGAAATTTACAATATTAACCATAAAAAATATTTAGATTAATAGAATTTTAGACTAAATTAATAGATTGTATGTTTTTTGGCATTAAAATTATTATTTGACCAAACTACATCATCATTTGCGGTTATTTTTAATGGTTGGAGTATCTAAATAAAAACAAATCATAATGATAAGTATTATTTTTTAAAAAAAATTGGATGGCCAAAACAGAAATGCGAAAATAAGTTGAATACTAAATAAATATTTATTTATTGAATCAATTTACAAGCGTAGTTGTAAACAGAGAATAAAATAAGAGTTTTAAATGTGTAAATTCAACTTTTTATTTGTCACTTTTAATGGTACTTGCGTCATCTAATTGAGCTAAGTTGTTTCAAGTGAAGAATTATTCATGAAACCTACAAGTCCTCAAATCACCTAAGAAAAAAAAAATCAAAATCTAAAAAGGATCCGAATCATAATATTTTTGCATCATTCAAGTTTTACTGAACTCTATTCAGTGTCGGTTTGAATAACAATCCAATAACTTTGATTTGATTTAGAATAGAAAAGAAAGCTTATATTTACGTTTGATACTTAAACTATATACATTTTCTCTAGTTGGTCCCTAAAGAACTTTTATTTTCAAATTGATGCATGAATTTGACATCTTCGCTCAAGTTGGTTAAAGAAATTTGGCTCCCGAGTTGATACTTGAACTAGGTATCTTCTCCCAAGTTGATACCAAAACCTATACTTTTTATCAATTTGGTCCTAATTCGAAATAATTCAATAAATTTAGCCATCTATATTTAAAAATTCTATCAATTTACTATTTTTACTTCTCTTAAATTGTTTGCTTTTCTTGTATATTTGTTGGGAAACGCTGGTACACCCCATGGTGCAGCGAAAAAATTATACGGCGTAATCCACCAGTGATCCATGTACAAAGGACGAATTCGGGGTGATAAAGGATGAAACGTTACCATAATAAATCTGGAATATGGAAATCCGTAGGGAATTCGGAATAACCAAATCGAATCCGAGTCGTCACAATAGCATTCCGACCACTACACAGTCCACCCGAATGAAACGAACAATATTTTCTCTTCTCTAAGTATTAGAGAGGTTTTTCAAAAACGAGGGATGAATGGCTGCTAGACCTTATGCCTTTATATAACATTTAAAAACCTAATTCTAATTAAATTCGGATTCTTAAATTTACAATATATTTAACCGAATATAATTAAATATGTAGAATTTGATTCTACTTTAATTAGGTTTCTTTTAGGGATATATATATATACTTTAATAATATTTGACAGTTACAATAACTTATCAAATATTAACATATATATATAAGCAAAATTATCCATAATTACAATAATTATAACAATTTTGGTTTCTCACTAATTACGTGTACAACAAGTTTGTACACATGCTATCTAATCGATATTTGTTCTTTTCAATCATAGGTTCATGTAACGTTAGCAGTAATATCCAGAACAAGTCTAATATTACAAGCAATGAGTGGCATCTAGCAATACATCATTGCTACCTAAGTTACATGAAATCGTGGTTCGATTTAACCTTTTTTCCGTGATTAACTTCTTTTATGTATTTCATCATTTTGTCCTCATATCTAGATCGAACAAAAGTCATGGATTATTCACACTTGTATAGTCCATCTAATTTTCTTGTTATCTTGAGTAGACTATTATAAACGAATAATTATGATATCCCATGTTAATTTATTCGAGCATGGCCATGCATTTTCTAGTCTTACTCAATCAAGTGACCTATGATATTACTCCTATTATGTATGAGGGACAAATCATATCTTGATCAACCATATTTCGCTACATGGATTATGACATATCCAATATCAGTCTTTATAGTGTAGTCAGTTACGATACACGTTTGACCGTATCAAAATATGTCACTCACGATGCTGAAATAATGATGATCTCAAGTCTGAGTATCATACATGTAGTTATCACCATAAGCAATGTTGTGACTGTCACATAATAATCCAAGAAACATGCTCATAGTGGGTCAATTTAGTATGTTGTTCCCTAACACATACTTATGTATTGATTTTGACATCTCCATGTCAATGACAACACTTTGTCATCAATCAACTACATATTAGTCTTAATACATTATTGTTGTCCAAGCCTACAATAATTCTTGACTAAGGACATTCAAGAATAACTATATTATTCTAAGGACTTTATTATAATTCAGTTTATTTATAGTTACACAAAATAAGATTGAAATAATAATAATAATGGCTTTATATTAATAAACAAGATAAAATAAGCATGTCTATTACAACCATCTCATGATTGGTCTTTGGGCATACTCCAACAAATGTTATATCACTTTTTTGGTATAAAAAATTTTAACAGTAACTTGTTGTTTTATGGTATAATGCAGTTATCTCATTGTTGTTTTGATCCGTTAGAATTGCTTGATTTTGAAGTATCAAAAAATGACTAAATTGATGGATTTTTTAATTATGAATTGTTAAATTTATTAAATTTTTTAATCATCAATGTATGACTTTATTAAATGGTGAAGCTCACCCAAAGGCATACAAAATTATTGTTATTATGTGGCTCATTAAAAAAGCCCCTCCTCTTCAGAAGGGGAAAAAGAGCACAACATAATAACCCAAAAGAACATATTACGACAAAACGCCACTTATGACCAAATTGATAGAATGTATAAGTTATGGAATAAATATGTTAATAAAAAGTAGGGAAAACTACACATGTGGTCACTAAACAATCTTCATTTTCTTGTTTTGGTCACCAAACTATTTTTTTTGGTACAAACGTCTCTAATGTTACGTTTTGTTATCATTTTGGTCACCGACCGTTAAAAAATTAAAGGCATCTCTGACTTGGCAAAAAAACGCGTTAAATGCCCAACCAATGAGCTAGGCTTAGAATATGGTAAAATTTCATCCATACTAATATTTAAGTTAAACTCCTGCCACCTCAAAATTATGCAAAATTGTCTCCAAGGAAAATTAAACTAGGAACCCCTTGCACCAAAAGCCTTGTGTTTAACCACTAAGCTAAGTTGAGAACTTGTTATAGTTCCACCATATTTAATATTTAATTTAAGATATATTATTCCCTCAAAATTAAATCAAAATATTACTAAAACTAAACTAAAATTATTTTTCCAATTCGTTAGGAATTAAAAAAACTAATTATTTACCAACAAGGGTGGGTGCAATGGCAAGGGAAATTGCTCTCTCAAAGAGAGAGCCCGAGTTCAAACTTTGTAGACGACATTGTTGGGAGAGAGAGATACGAATTCCGAAAATATACAATAAAACAGACATGCAATATATAAAAAACTAATTATTTATTTTTATAAAATTGTATTAAATCATTATAAAAATTAACTATATGTAAAATAATTTTCATATACATGTCAACGAATTAAATGTTATTTAAAGATTATATTTTATCTTAAATAAATATCATAATTTAATTTTTAGAATTTGTAATAATAATTTTTAAAATAAATGAATAATTATTTTTTATTCTAACAGGAAATGAAAAAATAATTCTGTTTGATCTTCAATTTTAATTACATTTCAAACTAAATAGATTTTTTAAAATTAAAATACTAATTTAAATATAAATAGTTATTTTTGAATAATTAAAATTTTATATTTTATAATAATTATATATTAGATAGTTTTAGAATGATCTAATACAAATTTATAAGAAAAGTAATTTGTCTTTTTTATTTTCAAACGACTTGAAAAAATAATTAAAGTTTGATTTCGAAGTATTTTGATTTAATTTTGAGGTGGTGAAAGTTCTGCTTAATTTTGAGGTGATGAAAGTTTAACTTAAACACTAGCTTGGATGAAATTTTACAATATTCTAAGCCTAGCTCAACAGTTAGGCACTTGACCCCTTCCTGGTTTAATTTCATGCAGCGGCCAGGGTTATTTTTTTTTTTGATTTGTTCAAAATGATGAGATGAGTGTCACCTCCTGGTTGGCCAAATAAAATATTAAAAACACTATATAATATGCCGACAATGAGAGAGATGATGACGTGAAAAAAATCAAGTCATGGTTGTCATTAATTTTTTAACGGTCGGTGACCAAAATAATAATATAACGTTAGAGACGTCTTTTCCAAAAAAAAAAAATTAGTTTGGTGACCAAAATAAGAAAACAGAGATAATTTGGTGGCCACTTATTTTTTCCTAAAAGGCATCAAAATAGTGAATGAAATTAAAGTTTCAATATCTAATTGAGAGCAAAAAAATTATTAAGTGACCATCTCTTCTTCTGGTTTGTTGGCTTCGATGTGCTTAGTTCAGAGCAGACGAGCAACATGTCCTTCATTTGAGGGCTGGTGAGAGAGAAGAGGAGAACAAATTGAGAGAAGCATAACAAAAAATTTATTAAGTGCCAACTTGAGAGAAAATATCTAGTTCAAATAGCAAATGTATGTTTAAACCTTGAAAAACAATAGTTATAATAGAAAGATTGATTTCATGAGAACTTTGATATCTAAAGTTCGAGTCTTACCCTGTGTAAATCATATGTGAGTTATTTTTATAATTATTCTCGTTTAAGTCTTACCCATATATGTTTCAAATTTATTTTGTATTTAAGTCCAAGTATAAATATATTCTCGTTATTAGTGTAACCATACATTATGCTAATTGATTTTATGTGTAATTATTTAGATATATTGTTTACAATTACTATTATACTCCATTTCTTTTTCGCCTAAAGTTATTCGACAATACTCTTTCGATTCAGCCTCTTTGAACAAAGTCCTAGAGCCTCAGAGTACCTATGACACAACCTTATCAAAAAGCTAAAACCCTGATGGGACAATTATCAAGTCTATCTAACTTGCCAACCAATTCTACTACCAGACAGCTAGAGCTCTACTTCCCAACTCATCATAACCTATAAACCCTAGATCTGACATCCACATCAGACCAATGCTAATATAACTATAAGGGGAGATCCTTAACATCCCAAGAAAAATCCCAACTTCTAATTCCTTTTTTCTCTCCTTTAATCTATATCTTTACCACCATATGTGGCTCTCTGCCCAAACTAGAAAGAGTGAACTATCATAAACCATCACTAAACAATCTTACCATCAACAATTGATCTGGTGAGCTCAGACTACCCTCGACCAAAAAATTCAGTGGTGATGAAACACCAAGAAAAGCATTCCCAATTTTCCGGCCTACTGATAACTCTCCAAAGTATATATATTTATGCACCCTTTAACTTAGGTTTTTGCCTTGTAATTATATTATTTGCTATGTTTATATATTTTTCATGATGAGGATTTGCCTTAGTTCTGTCATTTTGTTGCTATCATGTCTATATAGCCCTTTTAAATATTCTTCTGTGTCGGTACAACCTTGAGGCAAGACCAAGTATGTGTAGCAACAAGGGTAGTAGAATATCCTTACTTCTCTCTATACATTAATGTTACGTTGGTATAGTGCTACTTAATTTGTGAGTTAATTTCATAACAAAGATGAGCCGAGGCAAGAACTTGAATTGATAAAGGTGCTTCCTTTAATTTTGGGACTACTACAATGGGCTGAAGTTCACGGGCAAGTAATACAATTGATCGAGGACCACATATGTGAATAAGACATACACTTGTGCCAAGACTAACCACGTGAAGACATACATTTGTGCTAAGACCACACCACGTGAATACATACAACTATGATAGGACCACGTCGTGTATGGACACCACATTGCGTATGGACAACATCAGAGCATTGAGTCACACCACGTATGGACACCACACGCGTATGGTCAAGTTGGGACCACGATGGTGGTTGAGGCCATAAACTACTCACCGCATTAAGACAAATAACCAAGGAGAGGCCACCAGACAATATCTAAAGCTGTAGACTGCCCGTTACATCAAAATAAAGGTCAATGTTGGTACAATGACTATAGACAGTTGGCCGGGACCACTAAATGCTAATTGGCTAGAGCTACCCCTCATCTGCCTAAAAAAAGAGCAAGGGCTCTCACTTGAAAATCATCTTTGGAATTCCTTTTGCTCTCCTTTTTTCTCCTCTATTTTCCATCACTTTCCCGAGAAAGTTCACTTTTTCACCCACCAAACAACCATGAAAGCTTAAGGAACTTAGAGTTCTTGGTGCAGAAGGAGCAACAAGTAGGCTGAAAGGCTGCTTGTCTAAACAAGCTGAAGTAGGAGGAATGGCAGGCTCATGTGTTTGAGAGGAACCAGATGCATGTATCCGAGAGGAACATTTTTTCCTTCTATTGATCCTCCATGATCTTAGAATATTGGTGTTTTCTAAACTTAACTATTATTTTCTAGCTTGTAGAACTTAATACTTTATTTAATATAGTTACCCTTTGCTTGTTGTTATTTGTTTTTGGCTTGTGTTTCGCTCAAACCACTATATAAATATACGGTTGCATTTGGCATACCTTAACCGGATGTTAAATGTTTTTTAGCACCATGAGTAGAAAAAGTTTTCGCTTGACTAAGTCAAATGACATATTTGAGACTTATTTGGGAATGGTTGTATTGACATTTGAATGGATGTGTTTGTCTTAGACTATTATGATAGTATTATAGGTAGACTTATTTGTGGCCTCGAAATAACATCACCCATCAACTATGTCGATATTGTGGCGAAGTATGTCAGTACGATAGTGGTTGTATTAGATAATTTTATCTTTTACATCACAACTTGTGTAGAGGCTTCTGAAAGTACTAAGTTTGCTTCCATTGATCATTTTTATCTTTTGTTTAGTTTATATTCTTTGCATGTCGCGACATTCTCTATTTGACTCATTCTATGTGTTTACTTTCTTGGTCGTTAACTTAGTTGACTCAAGGCAATAACACCTCTTATTAGCAATATTGTCTGGTCTTTGTGGACAAACATATCCACTTTATTACTTAGTACAATAGTATATACATGCTCTTATTATTTGTCGATACACAACTCAGACATGCCTCATGTCCAAACACAAACACAGAACATACATATCTTTTGTATGTACACAAATATTTCATGTATCGACAGAACAGAAACCACCTACTTATTTTCTCTGCCTAGTGGTGATGATATATTTGGTAGCTTACAGGTTGAACGATGATGGTTGCATGCTCAGTTTTCGAAACCCGCATGCATTGCGAGTACGGTTACAAAATATAGCAAAAAGGGGACAACGCCGAGCACTCGCCATGATTTGTCGATCCATGAGGAAAAAGGAGAACGAAAGAAAAGTTGAGATACCAATCTCTTACCACACATGACTATGGGTAATGAGGCAGAGGCTACAAGATGACAATTTCTTACCAGAAACTTTGGTAGGTCCAAACTTGTCATCCCATGAAACCAAAGGTTTATCCTGAAGAAGCTATGTCGCGATAACATATCCCCATAGACCAGGACAACCATGCATGTAAGAGATACCAACGTCTTACCATTTATTTTTGTTGATACAAAAGTCTGCAACTCTACTGGGTTTGGTGTTCCATCCCAACAGTCATGTTGCGATCAAGGGAACACGGGGCAAAACCCGTTATCATGTCCTAAGTGCTGAAAATGGAAAAAAGAATGCACTGACATCTATCCCCGCTAGTGCAAAAAACAACGAGGACGTGGATCCTGCGCTCCTCTGGCAGCACCATTTTCTAATGATGTTTTACATTTAAAGCACTTCTCATATATATATATATATATATATGAGAAACCTTATGAAGTTTTAAATTTTCCAACATTTCCTATCTTCTCCTAGAGCCAAACGTAGTCGTTTTAAAAGAGATCATGAAGCTTCCATCAGAAGCTAGAGGATGCAAGATTTGTGTCCGGGATTGGCTACAGCTCATCTCCTCAATAACCTGCTCTGTAGAGACGACAAACCAGATACACAACTTAGATAGCTTTGCATTTAAAACACCCATAGTGTGCAAAAAAGATGTAATAGAAATATATAAATCCTCCGTAGAATTACTATAATTATTATTATAAGAGCATTGAGATCCTCCGCACCACAGCTTTGTCGAGATGCCTCTGCCTCATGTCCATGGCCTCCGCTTTATTCCTACGAAATCATCCGTTATGTCAAATTCCATTTCATTTACGCAAATTGTAATATATTACTACAAGAACGTTGAGATCCTCTGCTCCAAAGGTGGCGTCGAGATTTCTCCGCCAACATCAATGAGTTCCTAAAAAACTTCTACAAACAACTTATACAAGTAAGATCGTTGAGATCCTCCACTATACGAGCATAGTGTTGCAAATGCCTCCACTCTCTTGGCCCAAGTGTCGATCTACTTCCAATGTCAAAATAATTTCTCTCAAGGTCGACTCATAAAAGTTTAGAGTTCTTTGTATTCCTTGCATTGGTGTTGAGATCGTCCACTATATAAACATAGTATTGCTGACGCGTCCCCCACTTGAAAGTGAGTGTAGTGTTGAACATCAAGACTCTCCACTAAATGAAGATAGTGTTTGCAGACTTCTCTGCTCCGCCTAAGGAATTCAACATTGAGTGTTGAGATCCTTCACTATACTTATAGTGTTGCAGAAGCCATCCTTTTGTAGTGATGACTGCCGAGATCCTCCACCCCGAAATGGTGTCGAGATGCCTCTGTCTCACAATTGAGGATTTTCGCTTCTAGTGTCGAGATCCTTTTCCCCAAAGTTGCATCAAGATGTCTCCTCTTTGTTTGAAGAAATATTTACAAAATCACCAAGATGTCTCTGCTCCGTTTGAAGAAATCTCTATAAAAGTGTCGAGATCCTCCGCACCAAAGTGGTGTCGAGATGCTTTCGCTAATCACTCAAGAATGCAAATTTTATAATCATAGAGTTCAAATAAGAAGATCCTTAAACTAATAAAATGACTAAATTAATTCAAGATTTTACAAGATAATGAGATATTGCTCTACCCACTAGGTGTCGAGATACCTCTATCCTTATAAATTTAAACTTAGACATCAAGACACTCTGCCAATTCAAATTCAAAGTATTACAATCTCAGATAAATAACAAATTGAGTTATGTCTAAGCCTTTAAAGTAGCAAAAATTGCTCACAACTAAATAAAGAGCAAAAATAGTTTCCCCAAAACAAAAATAGCACAAATATAATAAGATAAAAAATATAGGCATAAGGGCTACTTTTGCTTTTGTAATAGCCTCAATTTATCGATTTCGCTCTTATAGTTTTTTCGCATTAATTTGGCCCCTAGACTAGTCCAATTGCATCACAGTTGCCCTTTGACTGACGGAAGCCAATGTTGACCGTTACGGTGATGACGTGGTAGTCAATGTTGGCTTCCGTTGTAGTCAACGTGAGAAGATTACGTGGTAGAGGGGTCAAATTAATTTTTTTATCGAGTTTAAGGGCAAAATAGATTTTCTGGTTCAGTTCAAGGGCAAAATTGATTTTTAGACAAAAATAAGAATTTAAGAAAGTATTAAAATTTTATGTTATTCAAATAACATAAAATATAAAAATTAATAAAACATTTAAAAAATAATATCAAAATATTACTAAAAAATAAAAAGTTAAGAATATGTAAAAATAAGAAAAAATTTAAAAAACCATAAGTTATAAATATAATAAATTATAAATTATTTAAAAATTAAAATTTCAAAATATTTATAAAATATTAAAAATTTTGAAAATCTTTGTCAAAATTAGGTTATTTTCTTTCACTTAAGCATCCTAGGGAATGCATGATCATTTGGGGTCATGCATTCCCTACTTCCCATTCTGTTAGACTTATTTTGATTTTGATATAACTTATATTTTATTTTCAAGGATTAATGTGTAAAAATTTGTAAAATTATATACTTGAACTAAATTTGTCAAAAACTCATTTAAAATTGTTAAAAATGTTTCCAAAATATTTCACTTTGTACCAATATCAAACATATATTTAAACGTCAATATTTAGCCAAATTTTCAGATTTTAAAGGCTGATTTTGAAACCTTCCTTAGAAGGTCTCGAAACCATTCGGGTAGAATGGTTTTACAATCAAAACCTTGGCAAAGGTTTTGAGACCATATCAATGGTTTCAAAACCATGCTTAAGGTTTTGAAACCTTATACAAATGTTTTCAAAACCATGTCCCCTGTAACGGCTATTATGTACAGATCTCACCTTAAGGTTTCGAGATCATTATACAAGGTTTCAAAATCTCTGCGCTGGTGAGCATTCAATACTTGGTTTTAATGGCTTCCAACTGCTCCAGACTCCCTCCAAAGTATCACAACGATTAGAAAAGACCAAGAGCATACAAAAGGGGTCTCCAAATAGTAATGAAGTATCAAGAAAGCCAATCCAAACATTCAAGCAATCAAAATCCAACTTGTGCTCAAATTTTTCATCTTTTGTTGAAAACAATAGTCTTGTTCCTTATAGTAATTCATTTACTAGTATTTCTTGGGTGTGTGAGAGAGATTAAACTTTGCAAACATATTCCTTGTGAGGATTTTCTAAGTTTATTTCTTTGTTCTTATTTTTTTGGGATATGATGCAATAGACTTTGGAGTATGAGTCTATTGGATTGTGTAAGGTTACTCTTTATCCTAAAGTAAAGAAAAATTAGTAGATTTGTGGAAAAACTTTAGTGTGGTAATTAAGGTAGTGGATGTAGACTCTATTAAGGGAGTTGTGCCGCTCTAAATCTTCTTACAATTTTTGTTTCTTTGCAATTAGTTTCCACCATTCTTTAAAATTCCAAATCACCCCTCTTGGCTATATTCGATAGATTGTTACACTCAACAATTAGCTTGGCTCATTGGAAGGTCTTACAACCTCTTGAGAAGATCCAATAAGTGTACAATCATCTACAAGGTCATCCATGACTTACTCTTCCACTATTGAAGCTTAGGGAGATTCTTAACCCACCAACAAGCCTCATTTATTCAATAGAGCCAACTAAGCATATTAGAATAATCGAATAAAGTTATTCCTTCAAGCATTTGATCTTTAAACTTGGAAGATCATCATGAATGGCTACACCGCACCAACTAGTGGCATGGAGATGTGGCGCAATGATGAAAACAAGAAATTCTCTACAAATGCAAAAGCGATGCATCTTCTATTGTGTGCTCTCGACCTAGATGAATGGAAGGGTGTCATCATGTTCCAATGCCAAGGAGATTGGTAGCTCTTTAAAGAGTATGTATTTTCCCTGAATTTATAGCTCTAATGGTCCCCACATTGATGTCCATTGCATCCATTTATGTATTTTCATGTCTATTTATGCATTTTCTAACTTAGTTCCAGTGGCTCGTGTTTTGTATATTTCTACCTATTTTTGCCTTGTTGTCGCTGTATTACTAATGTCCCTATAGAGGAAGTTTTCACCATTATAGCCAGTTCGAAACTGAATCTGCCAGTTGTCCAGTCTGCTTAAGGATAAGAAGGAATATGCCAGCTGTCTAGTTTGTTACAACAAATTCTGTATGACTCTGGGCATGAAAATAATGTGAGGACAAGTGTCCTTCCTTGGGTGGCCCATAAAAGGACTATTTTGGAGGAGAGAGAGTCACGCCATTTTTATTTTTCATATCATCTTCAACGTCCGAGCTTTTATCCTCCTCCCATAGAGGCTTAAGCCTATTTTCTGGAGATCTGAGGTGAAGTACGGCGGATATATCCAAGGAAATAAAGATTCAAGTGCTAAATCAAGGAAATATATTGTCATCTTCTTAAACTTCTCTTTATTTTGAATTTTTTTTGGAGATTTACTTTGTATTTGTGCTATTTTGGCAATGGTTTAATTTTCTAGAGCTTCATGATCTTGTTTAAACTATTTTCTTAGTTTAATATATATTAGTGTTAGCTTTTTCTTAAGCTTTAATTGTTGGATCTGATTT
Organism: Hibiscus mutabilis; assembly: GCA_019671005.1. Taxonomy (NCBI): domain Eukaryota; kingdom Viridiplantae; phylum Streptophyta; class Magnoliopsida; order Malvales; family Malvaceae; genus Hibiscus; species Hibiscus mutabilis. Next base: position 54,190,125 of record CM033716.1, on the reverse strand, counting down.
ACGTTTTGCATTAAAGTGTTAAAAAAACCACTGACATTGACGAATGTAGTGACTAGTCAGATTAACAAGGTTTTACAATGAAAGTTGATTAGATGCAACGAAAGTTGGTCCACTTGTTCTAAGGGCTTAGTATTGACTTACAATGAAAATTGAGGCCGGTCTGCATCTCCGAGTCAATGATTGAAGGTTAAATGGAAGGTAATACTCAAGCTGGCTAATACATCGTTGATTGAACCATCATTTCACCTCGAAGCATACTTGATCATTCTGTCGAGCCGAACCAACAAAATCCAGACTTCATTCTCATAATTCTCCATCTTTTATTACTCTTTGTTATTGCTACCACATTGAATCATTTACTCTCATTTTTATACTGTTATTGCAACCACCATTGCACCCACAACTACCACTCTTACAGTATTGTATTGTAGTCACATAAGTATAAGCGTAATACACTATCCTCGTGGGATTGATATTCAAAAAAGATTTCTATGTTTCTATTCTTGCATCGATAGTGTAGCTTTCACTAAAAAGTGTGATGTTTTCACACCAATCAAGTTTTGGCATCGTTGTCGAGATGGCGTTATTATGTCCTTATATTTTTGCTTGCAATTATGTTTTCTTTATTTAAGTTTGTATTTGTTTCTAATAGCTTTATTTTTGTTTTTCCTTTTCTTTTCTTTACCTTTTGAAGGTGTTGTATGACCAAAAGTGCTACTACACCACTCTTCATACCAGATCCAAAAGTTGAGAGAACTTTTCAAAGAAGGATTCATGAAAATAGTGGAATGGCCAGACAAACAAACAACAATGAGGGCATTCCTCTTGCTCAAGAAAACCAACCACTGCACCCACCAGCCTAGAACAGAACAATCCACAAGGTTGTTGTCCCCCAATTGGATGATTTGCAATTGGGATTTGTTAGACCTCCTATTCAGGCTGGGAACTTTGAGTTGAAGCCGATTATGTTCCAAATGCTCAACTCCAATAGGCAGTATGCAGGGTTACCTCATAAAGACGCTCAAGAGCATCTTCAATCCTTTCGTTTAATTTGTACTTCATTTAGCCAACGACACATTCCTGATGATGCCTTACGGTTTCAATTGTTTACCTATTCATTGTAGGGTAGAGCTCGCACATGGTTTAGAGGATTACCTGCCGGCTCTATTACATCATGGAGTGATCTTGCAACATAATTTTTTTTGCGTTTTAATCCACCGACAATGAACTCGCACATGAGGAATGATATTATAGCCTACTATTAGTTAGATGATGAGACTCTTCACACTACATGGGAAAGATATATTTATTTGTTGCAACGATGTCCCAACCACGACATTTAACAGGAAACTCATATTGAAGTTTTCTATAATGGGTTGAATGTAGCCACAAGACATCTTGTCAATGGGTCGTCTAATGGTCCTTTACATTATTGCACCCAAAATGTCGATGTTGGTGTATTGGATCAATTTGCTCAGAATGATTCACAATATCCTATCTCAAGGGTTGCATCATGCAAGGCTGTATCAGGAGTGTTTGAGCTTGATGATTTATCCTCTCTAAAGGCTCGGATTTCTACTTTGGATAACAAAATCAAGAATATGGAAGCGACGGGTGAAGTTGCTCATATCCAGCTAGCTCAATAAACAACCACCCCTATATTTTCCTGTGATATTTGCAGAGGAAATCATAGTTTTCAAGATTTCCCACAACATGTAGAAAATGCTACTTATGTCAGCAACATGCCAGGCAACAACATGTGTATGTCTTACAAAACAGTTAATCAACAACCTTAGAGTAACTCTAATTCTGCACAACAACAAGGAGTATTTCGCTCTAGGAATAACTCATTTTAAGGCAAATCTAGTGTGCGCCAAGGAAATTTCGATTACTCGCAGCAACAGTGCACACCGCAGACTCCATTGCAGCCACAACAAAATCGAATGCAACCATAACATATTACATCACAGTCGTAGCCATCACAGTTTGATATGCAATCATAATATGGTGCACCATCTTAGGCTCTATCTCAGATGAGTCACTATACCCCGTCAAGTGTATTTGACCCATTTTTTCTTCTTGAAGAGATGATGCGTGATGACTTGTCTCGCACTAAAGCTATAGTGCAAGGCCACTTTTCATCAATACGCACTTTAGAAGCTCAGTTGGGACAATTAGCTACTAATATGAATTCTAGAAAGCCATGTGCATTACCTAGCAACACTAAGAGTCCGATGAACAAGGGAAAAGAGCATTGCAAGGTTGTTACTCTACGCAGTGGCAAACAAACTACTGACTCAATGCAACCAGTTCCCATAACTACTCATGAATAAGGATAGTCTTCTATACCTGATTATATAGTAAATGATGGAGAGAATGAGGGCAAGTCGAGTAATATACCTCTTACTATTACTCCAGTTCAATCTCATTTACAACTGAAGTTGTCACCACAACATCGCGCAGCAATTAGACAATCCATTTATGTCTTTCTCTCAAAGATTTAAAAATACTGAGTCAGACATTCAATTTCAATTTTTCATGATACTTTTCAACAACTTACAGCTCAAATTCCTTTGATTGATGCTCTCACACAGACTTCAAACTATATAAAGTTCATGAAGGATATTTTATCCAAGAAGAATAAGCTCAATGCAATGGAAACCATTACACTTACTGAAGAGTGTAGTGCGTTGATATCTACTCTTCTATCGAGAAAGATGAAGGATCCAGACAACTTTATCATTCCTTGTTCAATTGGTAATCATTACTTTAGTAAAGCTCTTTGTGATTTAGGGGCTAGTATAAATTTAATGCCATTATCTACTTTTCAAAAGTTGGGCATTGAGAATATGAAGCCCATTGCAGTCCCATTATAGTTGGCTGGTAGATGTTTAACTCATCCTAATGGTCAAATCAAAGATGTGCTGGTCCATGCAGATAAGTTTGTTTTCCTAGCTGATTTCCTTATTCTAGATTGTGAGACTGACAAAGATGTCCCTATTATTCTTGGTCACCCATTCTTAGCTACTGGGAAAGCGGTCATCGATGTATCGATAGGAGAGCTTAAAATAAGGGTTGAAAATGATCAAGTAACTTTTGGGATGTTCAACGCTTTATATGGAAAGAAAGTCTAAAGAATGTCATTATATTGACATTCTTGAACATATTATTCATGAAGACCTACATCAGCATGCTATTCTCGTTGCTAAAGATACTGCGTTGACAACAGTAGAAAAGGATCTCCCAAATTGCAACCACATTGTTGAAGTTTTTACTACGACAGTTCATCACAAATGGCAAGTTGAATCTTTGGATCTTGCTTACCGATCAATTTTTAAGTTTAAACCATGTATAGAAGAAGCTCCTACTCTGAAACTCAAGCATTGCCAGCTAATCTCAAATATGTATTACTTGGAGATGCAAAAACACTTCCAACCATTGTCTCTACAACTCTGGACGCAATACAGGAAGCTAAGTTGATAGATATTCTAAAGCGACACAAGTTTGCTATTGCTTGGACAATTGCTGATATAAAGGGTATTAGTCCATCCTTTTTCATTCACAAGATTAAGCTGGATGATGAGAACAAATAGTCCATTGAGCGATAAAGAAGATTGAACGAAAATATGAAGAAATTGGTCAAGAAGGAAATTCTTAAATGGTTGGACAATGTATTATCTATGCAATTTCTAGTAGTGCATGGGTGAATCCAGTACACTATGTTCCTAAGAAAAGTGGCATTACTTTGGTTCTTAATGATGCTAATGAGCTGATTCCAATTCGTGTCCCTATTGGTTGGCGTATTTGTATAGATTACATGCATCTCAATGTAGCCACAAAGAAGGATCATTTTTCTCTCCCTTTCATTGATCAGATGTTAGATCGACTCCCATGCAAGGAGTATTATTGCTTCCTACATGGATATTCTCGCTGCAATCAAATTGTTATTACAGTTGAGAACTAGTAGAAGACTACTTTCACATGCCCTTTTAGGACATTTGCCTTCCATCGCATGCCTTTCGATGTTTGCAATGCACCCTCCATATTTCAAAGGGCACGATGACAATATTCTTTGATATGATTGACAATTCCTTTGTTCATGGATGATTTTTCGGTATATGGGAATAATTTCGACTATTGTATTGATAATATGGAGAAAATATTGCAGCGTTGTGAAGACACTAGTCTAGTTTTAAACTGGGAAAACTGTCACTTCATGGTCACTAAAGGGATTCTGCCGGGCCACATAATTTTGAAAGCTAGAATTGAAGTTGATAGAGACAAAATGCATGTTATTGAAAGGTATTCGCAGTTTCTTAGGCCACGATGGGTTTATAGAAGATTTATTCGGGACTTCTCAAAGATCACCAAACCTCTATGCCTATTGTTGAAGCAAGGTAGAAAATTCATTTTTGATGATGCATGTCTGGATGCATTCAATAAAATTAAAACACAGCTTATGAATGAACTGATCATTGTTGCCCCCAACTAGGGGCAACCGTTTGAACTTATGTGCGATGCTAGTGACTACTCCGTGGGCGAAAACCTAGACTAATTCGCTGGATCTTATTGCCGTAAGAGTTTGATATTGAAATTATATAGCACAAGGGGTCAAAAAATCAGGTTGCGGATCACCTTTCGAGGCTGAAAGCTGTAGGGAAGACGACAATAAGTTGCAAATTGTCAACAAATTCCCTGATGAAAAGCTTTTCGTTGTGAATGCAAAACCGCGGTATGCTGATTTAGTGAATTACTTGGTTTTTGAAAAGACTCTTGTTGTTGTAACACAATAATTTTACCTGGGTATGGGTATATATACTATATTTTCTTAGTAAATAAAATAAATAAATATAACTAAATCCAATTATAATGGTAATAGTCCATAAATAAATAAATAAGTCCCAAAAATCCATTCAAAATGTCCAAATACATTTAATATCCTGAAAGCCCAGTTACAAGCCCATTATATTAGTTTCTATAATCCATTTTTGCCCAAATTGAATAAAACCAGCTTGAAGAAACACAAATTGGCCCAAAATCAAATTTTTGCCGCCTAAATCCACCACATGTAAGTCTCCTATTAGCCCAAACCAATTTCACAAGGATTGTGCTTCTATATCCTACACCTGGTGCCAACTATCGCTGGCTTCAGCATTATGACATCAGTGTAAGGTCATCTTCTAGTCAACCTATTTAAAGGGAAGAGAGAGGGTTGTCAGAATTCAATAATAAGCAATTAATATCAGAATTAAATAATAATAATTAAAAGAGAGAGAGAATGCTTACCTCAGAATGCCAACCGTCACTGGGAGCCGAATGGACGTTGGAGCACATGGGAGAAGGCAATCGGACGCCAGCAAAGACGCTGGAATCACCATAACTACCGTCATAGAGGAAAAATCCTCTTCGATCTCTTTATTTCTTGAAAAGAAATTCACAAAAACATTAGTTTCTTTTACACATAAAAAAATAGAAGCTAAAGTGATAAGAGGGAAGAGGATTAGAAATCTTATCCGCTGGCCAGTGAGGTTAGGGCTAGGGTCAGAGTTGAAGAGGGATTGGTCGGGGAAGAAGGGTGGCTCTGTTGAGCCAGTTAGATCTAGGCGAGATCGGGATTAAGTAGAGTTATTTTTAAGATTCTGTTTGAATGGATGGCAGACAGAAATCGCTCGACAATGTCCGAAATCGATCAACGGCGATCGACGAATGGCCAAATGTCATCGACGAGATACGAAGCTAGATTGAACGAAAGAGCTTGTGGCTGTTTGGATCCAGAGATTATCATGTTCATCCAATGGTGGCTGAACACATATGAATATTCAAAGGAAAAGTTGGTTTTGATCCGGTTTAGGTTAATTTTTCTAGGTAAAATGTTTTTAGGTTCGGAGAGAATTAGAGAGAGGGGGCTATAGTGAGAGAGTGATTTCAAAAAATGAGGGGAAAGGGGAAAAATTTTGGGCTTAAGGGCTTTATAAAGCCTATGAACGCCATTTTAAGCAATGGAGGATCCGCGCCTTTATCCAGATCTGAAGATCCACACGTTTTTAATGTTCTTGAGCTTATTTGGGTTTTGGTCCTCGAAGCTTTATCCTGCAATTCAGTTTACTCCCTTGTTGGATTAAAAATTAGATTTCAAGCCTTAATTTTCTTTCAATTCAGAATTGTTTAATTTAATTAGATACAATTAATTATTTGTATGATGCATGATTTAAATAGCATATAGTATATTTGATAGATAATTAAATCATTTAGTCTTTAGTATGAATTGTTTAGAGCCTTAATATTTAGGTTCTTTAATTATGATCAAATAATTAAATATGAAAGACAATTGTAGAAAATAAATGAGTATTAAAAGGGAAACTTTGAAGTTTTAATTTGAGTAGTGTCTCATTGCAATGAGATGTTATTCAAGGAAGCTTTTAAGTAGAACATTTGGTACTCATTTTAACCTAGAAAATGATAATTAACCCAGTTAACGAAATTAAAGCTCTAATTAGGGTAGCACTTAATTAATTAGATTCATTAATCAAATTAGAAATATTGTTCAATTTAAGGTTTTAATATGAATAGTGCTCAAGCAATTGGGTGTTATTTCATAAACATCATAAATTTAATAATATTCATAGTTTTTAAAAAATTTAATTAATTAGAATCTTTTAAGTTAGAACTTAAAAACAACAAGACAATAACTGTCATGCATTCAAACCTTTTATGTTGGGATATATTTTTGAAAATGAATCGAGGTGTCCTAAAGCAAATGGGTGCTTCTAATCTCATATTGGTTCCAAAGATATATTTCCTTATAAAAGGAAATCTCCATTTAGAATTAAAATCCAGTTGATAATTATGGTAAAATTAAATTCAAAATGATATTCGAAATGCCAAAATGCCACGTAAAATTAAAAGGTACCGATAACGGGCATTTATAGGGGTGTTAATCCTTCCCCACACGTAACTGATTCTCGAACCTAATTTTTTTTAAAAGAAACGAATATCTGGTTGTTTTGTGGTGTCCGGTCTACCAAAGTGACCGGTAGCGACTCCAATTTTTTTTAAGATTAAATAAAACGAAAATCAAAATTTATTAATTAAATGAAAAAACCTGATTTAATAGGAAACTAAAATTTCAAGATAAAATAAATTAAAAGGGTCAAAACCCTATTTTGCAAAATAAATCGTCAAAGCTATTTTCACACCTCAGTTAAAAATGGTCACGACAGCTTGGTGACTCCGCTGGGGACATAATTCGAGAGTCAGGCCTAATTAATTAATTTTACAAGGCATTTTGGCATTTAGAATGGCAATTTAAATTTAATTTCTCCAATAATTATTGGATGAATTTTTAGAAAGAATGGAGGTAGCTTTTGTGTATGATACATATGTCATTCATGCATAGCCTTCTACCCGAGCTTTTTCACCCTTATGTGGGAGCGAGACGTGATCCGACGTGAGGTTCTCTACCTCCGAGTTTGAAATTTTGTCTTTCTTTCGGTATAACAACTTTATACAACGTGAGGTACACGCCTCTGATATAAGGGGTCGTATACTCCCGAATCGATGTCTTGCTGTCACAGTAGACAATAACGACAGTTTGGGTACCTAGAGTCTAGAACGAAAACCGCATTCTGTAATTTAGAGGCCTACCCCACTAGAGCAACACAGGGACCTAGGAAAGGGCGTTGTCGATTTAAATATGCTTCTCTGGTTATTCGCTTTGCTCGATAAACTGCTTTATTGTATCAATTTAATTTTTTACCTTCAATATTATTTTACCATACTAACACTGTTTATTTTTGTTTTGTTTTGTTTTGTTTTCATTGGTTGTCTTCTTTTTATATATCTGGCATCATTTTGGCATTCATTAGAGGTATCGATTCGAGGATCAGTCAAGTAGGCAGCAGTCATAATGGTCAATGAATGACAAACAAGGAGAAGGCAATACGACAATGTAGACCCGGTCAGAGAAGACTTAGTGCAAGAAAGGGGCAATATCTATTGGAAAGATGTGTTAGGATGCAAGCAGTTACGAGACGTCATGTAAAGACACTAAACGGGCAACGAGAGAGAATATTCAAGAATTAATGGATTCAAACAGCCGGACCAAACGAAAATTGGAGGAAGAGCAAGTTTTGAATTCAAAATTGTCATCACAAGTTTCGAAGTTGAAGAAAGTCATCAAAAGGGTACCATAATGAGGGAAAGTTAATTTTTTTAGCAAGAAGATGAAAGAGTTAGGAAAGAAGGTGACAAAATTGGAAAGCGTTATATGATATTTGAAAGACTCGTTTGTAAGTTTTGGAAGGGACACTACAAGTGGAGGACAACGTGCTGAAAGGCAAGCTTAAGGTAGCTATCCAGATTATACAAAGGCAGAATCATGAAATGATCAACTTCAGAAGCCATGCACAAGGAGTCGTCGGATTTGTGCAGATTTTATCCATTGAAACCATGAACCTGTAACAACAACTTGGTATCAACATTAAGTTAGGACAGACACGGACCCGGATGCTAAACGAAGTAATTAACCTAGGGATATGGGCGAGATGCTTCTTATAATCAAATTTTCTATTTCTTGTACCCAATCTTTTGGCTAATGAATGTTGCACTAAAGACTTGTCCTTGAAATCGATACCTTGTGCATTCGTGCATTGTATTGATATTGCATTTTAGAAAAATCATCATATCTTTTTCAAATAACATTGTATTTTTTTAAATAATATAGCATTATTTTTCAGATAATAGTGTGAAAGCTGAAAACTAATATTTTGAGAAACATGGGCAATAGGCTTGTTAGGGTAAGGCAATCTCAGAAAGTTGTTGAGGATTGCTTGGGTAGCATGGAGCAAAGAATTGATCAGTCCCAGAATGAGGTGTTAACCCGAGCTACCACATTGCTTGGAATCAAGAAGGAAAAAGTTACAGTTAGAAATACTAACATTGGTGATCAAGATGAAAACTTATCTCACACAAGGGTTCAACCTGAATGATCGGTTCCAAAAAAGGTTCAGAGTAGTACAGTCAGGGATTTGACAGGGCTAAAATGGATGTCATCAAACACACAAAGACAGGAGGAATGAGTAAAAGCCAGAATTTCGATGTTTTCTCCAAACCTATATTGTTCAAAGGTTATGAGACTGTTAAAGAACTAGATGATTCCAACAGAGTTACAGAACCACATATGTTTCTAGAATGTTTCTCCGAAGTGATGAAAGCCCAGGGTTCAATTGATGACAGAAATTTTCTAACAATGGAATTGCCTCCATCAAAGAAAATAAGAGATGAGAGCATAGAAACAGAAGACAATGAGGTTGAAAGGTTTAGTAAGAAAAAGGAGACAATTATTTCTATCCTATCGCTATATTCGGATCTGTTTCCATACCTTGTGCAGAATCACTTGTTGATGATGGTTCCGCCAAAATTTTATAAGTCTTTCTATGGCATCAAAATGCTTACAGTTATTATTGTGGAGATTTCAGTCACTCTGTGGAATATTGTATGTTTTTGAAACATATAGTCAGTGGCCTCATCAGGAATGGAAATTTATGTTTTGAGAACGAAGAACCCCGATTCTACAAAAGACCAACATTTGCTAGAAGAATTGAGATAAAAAGAAGGGGCAAAATTTACAGCTGGCTTTAGGGGTAATTTGCTACAGTTCAAGGTTTACCAGAATCGGAGTAATGTTTGGACATCCACCTCCTCAAAGTTTCCTTTGCTGAAGAATACCTCAAAGTCAAATGCTCAAGGTGCTCTTCTCAATGGAAAATCAAAAACTAAAGTCGATCTCATTCATGTTTCTTATCGTGAGTTGTACTTCAAGTTGCTCGAAGCTTCACCGCATCATGCCAAATCTTCAAAATCATATCATCTAAGTTGTTACAGCATAATGAATAGTCGTGAGTATTATAAAAAAGTTCATGGTCATGACATTGATGATTATTACACTGCCAAGTGACAAGTCCATAACTTTCTGAACCATGGGATTTTGGGAGTCGACATTGATGGCCAGTCTATTAAGATTTGTAACACAAGAGGTAGTCACTTGATTGGGGAGTCAATGCGATTGGAATACCTAAAAGTCAAATGCTGAAAAACATCAAGAAAAGAAAGAGAAAGAAAAGAAAAGTGAAACTAATTGAGAATTAATAGCCGACAATCATGAAACCTCAAACAAACATGTCTGTTAAAAGTTTCGACCCATCCAGCCAACATCTTGAAAGCAGAGTTCATCTGCACGTCATCTAGAAGAAGTTGTTAGTTTCCACATGCAAATGTTTGAATATTCTATGGAAAAGAGCAGGCAATTGATTAAACGAACAAGGAAACTCGTAAGCATAATGGTATTACTTCAAGATTTGATGAGGACATCATAACATAAGCATGAATGGGCATGTCCTTGTGTTGGCAAGGAAAAATGAAGAATTGTCGAGGTTGAAATTCAACTCTAGCTTTCCTTGAATAAAGATTGGTAGTTGGACTACGGGAGATCCGTCTAAAGTTTTAGGACCATTGCAGAATAATAGCCTGAACCATCCCAATCACTTTCGCCCGTGAGCATTGGGGATCGTTTGTCAGTTTATTTGTATTAGATGTTTGTTCCCTACATAATCTTTCTCAAATGGCAAACATTTTGCATTCATTAATTATTTTAATATTTCAATTATTCCTTGCTATGGGTTAGTCTTGTTCTCCTACACCTATATGTATATATCTTAATTATCATTTTATCAGGTCCTTGAACATTAGCTGCAAGAGTGACCGTGAATCAAATTCAAATATCAATTCCGAAATGTGACACTCTTCTAAGTTATTTAGGCTAGTGAGAAGACATTAATGTGTGTTCAAGAATCACGAGAAAATCCCAAATACAAATTTTGAGTAAATTTTCCTCTCAGACATTGTTAACTAAGGTCCTTGAATGAAGTGATAACCCAAAACATCTACCACCTGAATAACGCTTTTCTTTGAAGATATCAGTGTATGAGAGGACATTTGGTATTCCTTCATCTCCCTTCACAAAGAAAGAAAATAAAAAATATCATTTCCCCCTTTGAGCCTGGTAATTTTCTTTTGATTCTACCCTAACTAAGGATCCCCCTTACACGGGTATGGGTATATATATTATATTTTCTTAGTAAATAAAATAAAAAATATAACAAAAACCAATTATAATGGTAATAGTCTATAAATAAATAAGTCCTAAAAATCCATTCAAAATGTCCAAATACATATAAGATCCTGAAAGCGTAGTTACAAGCCCATTATATCAGTTTCTATAATCCATTCTCGCCCAAATTGAATAAAACCAGCTTGAAAAAACACAAATTGGCCCAAAATTAGATTTTTCCTGCCTAAATCTACCGCGTGTCAGTCTCCTATTGGCCCAAACCAATTTCACAAGGATTGTGCTTCTATATCCTACAGTTGGCGCCAACTATCATTGACGTCATCATTATGACATCAACGTGAGGTCATCTTTTGGTCAACCTATATAAAGGGAAGAAAGAGGGTTGTTAGACTTCAAAAATGTGCAATTAATATCATACTTAAATAATAATAATTAAAAGAGAGAGAGAGAATGCTTACCTTGGAATGCCAACCGTCACTAAGAGCTGAATGGACGTCGGCAAAGATGCCAGAATCACCATAACTACCGTCACAGAGGTAAAATCCTCTTCGATCTCTTCATTTTCTGCAAAGAAATTCATAAAAACACATCAGTTTCTTTTACATATAAAAAATAGAAGCGAAAGTGATAAGAGGGAAGAGGATCAGAAATCTTATTCGGTGGCCGGTGAGGTTAGGGCTATGGTCAGAGTTGAAGAGGGATTGGTTAAGGGTCGTTAGGTTTAGATCAGGATTAAAAATGGAGTTTTTTTAGGATTTGGTTTGAATGGACAATGGCTGTAAATCACTCGACAGTAGCCAAAAATCGCTCAACGGCGGCAAAAAATTGCTCAACTTTGGCCATAAATCGCAAACGGCCACTGGAGCAAGGTTAGGGGTGATCGGTCTTTGAGAGCGGTGGTCGACGAACGACCAAATGTCATCGGTGAGATGTGTAGCTAGATTGAACGGTAGAGCTTGTGGCAGTTTGGTGCCAGAGTTAATCATGTTCATCCAATGGTGGATGAACACACATGAACATTCAAAGGAAAAGTGGGTTTTGATCCGGTTTAGGTATTTTTTGGGTAAACTGTGTTTAGGTTCAGAGAGAATTAGAGAGAAGGGGCTATAGTGAGAGAGTGATTTCAGAAAATGAGGGGAAAGGGGAACATTTTTGGGCTTAAGGGCTTTATAAAGCCTGTGCTATACGATGCAATTTTAAGCAATGGAGGATCCGCGCCTTTATCCGGATCCGAACAAGATTCATGTGTTTTAATGTTCTTGGGCTTATTTTGGTTTTGGTCCTCGAAGCTTTATCCTTAATTCAATTTAGTCCCTTGTTAGAATAAAAATCAAATTTCAAGCCTTAATTTTCTTTTAATTCAAACTTGTTTAATTTAATTAAATACAATTAATTATTTGTATGATACATGATTTAAATAGCATATAGTATATTTGATAGATAATTAAATCATTTAGTCTTTAGTATGAATTGTTTAGAGCCTTAATATTTAGGTTCTTTAATTATGATCAAATAATTAAATAGGAAATACAAATCTAGAAAATAAATGAGTACTAAAAGGGAAACTTTGAAGTTATAATTTGAATAGTGTCTCATTGCAATTATTTGTATGATGCATGATTTAAATAGCATATAGTAGAACATTTGGTACTCATTTTAACCTGGAAAATGACAATTAACCTAGTTAACGAAATTCAAGCTCTAATTAGGGCTAGCTCTTAATTAATTAGATTCATTAATCAAATTAGGAATATTTTTCAATTTAAGGGTTTTAATATGAATAGTGCTCAAGCAATTGGGTGTTATTTCATAAAAATCCCAAATTTAATAATATTCATAGTTTTTAAACAATTTAATTAATTAGAGTCTTCTAAGTTAGAACTTAAAACAACAAGACAATAACTGGTCATGCATTCAAACCTTTTATGTTGGATATGTTTTTGAATATGAATCGAGGTGTCCTAAAGCAACTAGGCTTCTAATCTCATATTGGTTCCAAAGATATATTTCTTTATAAAAGGATATCTCTTTTTGGAATTAAAATCCAATTGATAATTATGATAAAATTAAATTCAAAATGCTATTCAAAATGTCAAAATGCCATGTAAAATTAAAAGGTACCGATAATGGGTGTTTGTGGGGGTGCTAATCCTTCCCCACTCGTAACCGACTCCCGAGCCTAATTTTTTAAAAGAAATGAATCTTTGGTTGTTTTGTGGTGTCCGGTCTACTAAAGTGACCGGTGGTGACTCTAAACATTTTTTAAGATTAAATAAAAAGAAAATCTAATTTTCATTGTTAATTAAATGAAAAATCTTGATTTAATAGTAAACTAAATTTTCAAGATAAAATGAATTAGAAGGGTCAAAAATCCTATTTTGAAAAATAAATCGTCAGGCTATTTTCACACCTCCGTTAAAAATGGTCACAACAGGTGTTACCGGGCACAAAAAGGCTAGATTCCTTAGAGGTGCTACGAAGTATCATTAGAATGAAACTTATTTGTTCAAGGTTTGTAATGACAATATAATTCGACGTTTTGTTCTTGAGGAAAAGATGAAATCTATCCTACAACATTGTCACAATGCTCCTTATAGAGAGCAATTTGTTGGAATAAGAATGACTGCGAAAGTCATCCAATTAGGATTTTTTTGGTTGTCTTTGTTCAAAGATGCTCACGAGTTCACTCAATGGTGTGATAGATGTCAACACACTAGATCCATATCTAGAAGAAATGAGATGTTGCAACAGCCAATAATGGAAATCAAGTTATTTGATGTCTTGGGATTTGACTTCATAGGTCTTTTTCCCGATTCTTTTGGAAATCTATACATTTTGGTTCCGGTTGATTATGTGTAAAAGTGGATAGAGCTTTTTAGTGCCTAAAGATGATGGAAAAATAGTTTTGAAGTTTTTTCACAAACATATACATACTCGCTTTGGAACACCAAAAGCATTGTGATAAACCTATTTGATTTTGATATAACTTAAAGAAAAATGTTCTTGGACTTAAACAAATTTGCAAAAATATTTCAAACTCCACAAACTTGAAAAATACGTTTGAAATGTTTACAAAGGGTTTTTAACATGTTTTAAATGATTTTAAATAGCCAAAGTGTTAAAAATAGACATTTAGTATCGATACAATTTGACCCGTACCAATACCTAGAAGTCCTCGTACTGGTACAGATTTCCGAGTACCAATACAATTTTTCATCCTCAAGTTTTCCAAATTCCAGTAGCCAATTTCCGTATTGATACAGGCTTAGCCGTATCAATACGAGAAGGTTCGTACTAATACCATGTATCGCGTACCGATACCCCTTTGTAATAAATGCTCCAATAGCTCTTTCTATTTAAGGTAGGTATTGATATCGTAGTCCCACGTATCGATACTGAAGTGCCCAGATTTGCATTTATAGCTAGAATTTATGTCTCCAATGGCTCTTAACAACCCCCAACTGCTAGTAACGGTCATGAAGTTGTTAGAAGGTTTAAAAGACCACTCCAAGCATCCATGGAAGAATAAGAAACAACAAGCCAACATTCAATGTATAGAACAAGTGTTTTAGTGCTTTAATTGTCAATTTCTTTGTAGAACACACTTGTGAGCTTAATTATCATATATGCTCAAGTGTTAAGTTTTAGGTGAGTGCTTATAATCACAAACAATTTGCCTGGTGAGGTTTATGCTAATTTGCTTATTTCTTTTCTCTTGTAAAAGAGGGTTTTCTCAAAGCTTTTGGGTATAAGCTTTGAGGTTGTAAAGGTTTCCTCTTGAGCCTAGAAAAAAGGAAGAAATTCTTGGTGAATTTGGGAAAATCCTTAGTGGGAAGATAAGGTAGTGGATGTAGTGCTTGGTTAGAAGCTTGAACCACTATAAATCCTTGTGCAAAATTTTTAAATTCCATTGCTTCCACCACCATCACTTAAAAACCAATTCACCCTCTCTTGGCTACTCAGTTGATCGATTGAGCCTCCCAACAATTGGTATTAGAGAGAGGTCTTTTTCATCGAATTAACATCCTAAGAGTCGATCTTCGAAGATCTCAAGTAATTTCTACATCAATTGGCACTCATGTCACAATCTATTGTTAGACCACTTTACTTCGACGAGACCAACTACTCCTATTGGAAGAATATGATGATGTACTTCATGAGAAAGACTATTATCTTTGGGACATTGAGCTTGATGGCCCATTTGTTCCACAAAGGATCAAGGTAGAATGGAGCACGGATGATCGCAAGAAGATGAAGCTAAATGCGAAAGCCTTACACATCCTCTTTTGTGCACTTGGTCTGGTGGTCTGGAAGAATATGCCAAAGTCTCTTCCTGTGAGTGTGCCAAGGAGCTATGGGATAAGCTTGAAGTTACTCACGAAGGAACCAATGAAGTAAAGGAGACCAAAATTGATCTTCTCAACCTTGAGTATGAGAACTTCAAGATGGAACCGGATGAAGACAGCACCAAGATGCTCGATAGGTTCTCTATCATCACCAATGGACTTAAAGTCTATGGAGAAATCATTTTAGAAGACAAGCTTTTAGGGAAGCTTATCTATTCTCTTTTTGAGTCATGAGACTCAAAGAAGACTACCATCATCGAAGTCAAGGATCTTAAGGCCTTGAAGCTTGATGCTCTTATGGGGTCACTTCTCACTCATGAAATTATGAAGAAAGGAAAAGAATAAGAGAAGAAGATGGGGAAGAAGAAGATGATCGAGCAAGGCATTGTCGTGAATGTTGTCGCTCTCAAATCCTCCACAAGTCAACAATAAAATTCAAGTGGAGAGGATAGTGAAGAATAAGAGATGGCCAAGCTCTTCAAGAATTTTGCTAGATTCATAAAGTGCCATAAGGAAGAATTAAAACATAAATCGATAATGAAGATAAATGATCTCATCATATGATTCGAGTGCAAGAAGCCGGGGCATACCAAGTACGATTGCCCTCGTTTCAACAAGAAGGGATCAAGCCATAAGAATAAGGCATATGTGGCTAAATAGAGTGATGAAGAGGACTCCACTAAAAATGAGGTAGCTCACCTTTGTCTTATGGCCGTTGAAAAAGATTCAAGGGTAACTTCTAACTTATCTTATTCAAATTCTTACACTTTTGATAAGTTACAAGAAGCCTATGATGATTTGGTTTTGGAATTCAAGGCTTCATTTTCTAAAAACAAAAAGTTGCTTTCAAAATTGAAAATAAAAAATGAATTGCTTTCTAAAACCAATCTCGAACTTGAAGCAAGGTTTGAAGCTTTTGAGAAAAAGAATTTGGATTTACAAAATTTCCTTCGAAAAGTTCATGAAGATCATCATTAGGAGTTGGATGATCTTAAAAAACGTTTTGATTTACAGGAGTTTTGAAAAGAAAAATGAAAATTTTGTAAAATCAAACTTTTATCAAAGACAATCTAGTTCCCCTAGATTTTTAAATGGTAAATGTGTTAAAAACATTTTAGTCCCGAAAGGACTCATTTTTTCAAAGAAAAAAAATGAAATTAAAAAAACAAATTCCTAAGGGGACTAAAATATTTTGGACTAACTCTATTGGATCCAAAATCCAAAGAAATTTGGATACCAAAAATTACTTGATTGTCTTTTGTAAGTGTGCTTGAGCCATTGATGATCAAAGTCAAATCTTGGAAGCTCATGAAACACAAAGGAGGAAAGACACTTGGAGAAGGAAGGCTTAACATCCTACCTTGGTTCAAGTGGTAAATTTAATTTCATGCAATTGCTTGATCATAAGTTTTCATGTCTAATTTTTATGTTGATCTAAGCATGTATTTCATGTAGTGTAACTTCATTTTATTGTCATTGTAACAACATATAGTTGGAATTGCATTGCATTCTCTGTTGTAACTGCACTCTGTTATTGCATTTTGTCATTACATTTTGTCAATACATTCCTTTATTCCATTATGTTTTCTTTTGCATTGGGGACAATGAAACCTTTAATTTTTGGGGTATACGCCTAGGTGTTGAAATGTACCACCATTTCAAAAATTTCATGAAATTTTTTTCTATGCAAATGCAAGGTTCCTTTTGTTTTGAAAATGATTTGCTTGCATTCGATGTGTAAATCTTGAATTGTCCTAGTTATTTATAAGTTTATTGGATATACAAAATGGATAAATGCATATCTTAGCTATGCATTAATTTATCTATTGGTTTGATTAGAGAATATCATGCATCATTCCATTGATTTTTGATGACTTTCTCATGTTGTAGCATGTGTGATATATATCTATATATGTATAAATAAAAGGCATTCCAATGTGAGTGTAATGAAATAAATAAAGTAGCTTTAAGGGGGAACACTCCTCTACATGCGTTAAAAAATAAATCTGGCCAAAGTTTGTCGCTATATGAGTGTGTGTCATTACAATAGAGTACTCCCTAGGGTTTATTGCACAACATCTTACTCCTCATGGTCTAGGATGCATTCATTGCTCGATATCTCTTACTACATAAAAAAGTGAAATCGAAGAAAAATATGAAAAAATGTAACGCACCATCCCCGGGTTAATCGTAATCTAGTTCAGGAGCATTATCGAGGTGAGAACAAAGCAAGAGATAGGTTACTTGTCGAACAAGTAACCTCGATATAGATAACTTGCGACGCAAGTAACCCAAACACAGCAATACAAGACATATAAATAAGTTACTTGTTATGCAAGTAACCCTAACACAAGTAACTTGACATGCAAGTAATCCACACTAATCAAAACAAACATACTTAGCATGCTAATTTAGGCACTAATTTGTTTCATTTCATACTTATATCCTAAGTTACCACTATCATATTACAATTTACCATTCCATTTCAATACACATACACCATTCGAATATCAATGACAAGTATGGCATACTTCACAATAGGTTACTATTAGTCACGACCCAACTTACATTCTTATTACATGCTTATATACCCTATTCGAATAAAAAGGTGGTCAGTTAACACATTTCATTTCTTTCTTTTTCAAACAAGGCACACTATTTCTTGGCATCCTTAGCTAGTAACATTGTTAATGCATGCTTGTACATACCTTAGCTCCAATTCATCAAGCAAAGCCGATTCTTACCAATGGACACAAGAACAAATGCATGATCATACAATATATGTCTAGTATTCGAATGATACGAGGTTTCAACAATCATTGAATTACTTTCACAATTTGCGCAACAACATACTTATATATACATATCAAGATAGTCATATATATACATAATTCGAGGTATCAAAGTTGATTATATGATAGGCCCAACAAGAACATTACATATACTAGTCATATATATATACCCAAAATGCATGTTCAAGGCTAACTATTACAAGTTCTAGTGCCACCAAGCTAGGAGCATACAAAGAGTATGGAATCATATTTTCAAGCTTGCTTCAAAATGTTGCTTCGAGCTCAAGATATCCTCTTGAAAGTGTCTTTAATCTGTTATGGGAAGAATGAAGACTAGAGTGGTATGTACAAGTTATGTACATAGTGAGGTAACACTAAATTTAGCAAATTTCCAACTTTACTTATCCAAGTGTACAAGCATTTCAAGGAATCAAGATCATCACTACAAGTCATATACTATTCGAATGTATCGGGTAAACATAGGAAACCTTCACATATCACACATTCAACATAGCAACATCCCTTATGTATACATATCATGCTATTCGAGTTACTGCTTAGAAGGCAAGCAATCAAATACACTAAGTATCACGTAGACATTCTTACACAACAAGCATCAATTATGCATAACTTTCATGTGAAAGAATACAATCCATTATATAAGATCTTTCAAGACAAGTAACATTCATATAGCAATCATCCAAAACAAGTACTGTTCATACAACATTCTTTCAAGTCAAGTAATTTTCATTTCAAGTTATTATTTCATCTTACAACACCCTTGGTAATTAGTTCACTAGATAATCAAATCTTCAACAATATGCACTGAAGTGCCAATATGCACCATAGTGGCAATGTGCATCGTCGTGCCAATATGAGCTCTAGATTCTAAGGCATGCCCTCCTATTTATCCAAACTAGCTACCAAGGTTGTTGATTATCAATTTCATTCAAGCTTTATACAATTCATTAATCAATACATGATTATGCCATTCAAAGGCCAAGCCCTTAGGCTTATGGGGTCTTAATCCCAAGAAAAGTTTATCCATGCCATTCGAATGGCATGAACACATGGTGGTACCATTGTTCATTTCATTTCAAACAAGTATTGCATATCAATCACAAACACATTCATATGTATGCAATGTGCGTACCTTATTCTCCAAGCAAGCATGCCATTTCTTACCTTTGGCATAAGCAATGCAACATGTCAAGCATTTCATTCCATTTGCTTAACAATCAAGTAAACAAGTAGAACATGGCATCAAACAAGTTTTCATTCATATTATTCTTCCCTTAATTAGCCAAATATTTATTAAGTCATGTTATATGGCAATGTCATTGAATTAACACAATAGCAAGATTGGTTAGGACCTAAGTCCTAACCCTAAGCAAGGTTACACTCACAATACTCCTAGCTAATCACTTGTATTGTATCCAAATCCCTTTGCCTCTTTCTTTGGGATGTTCACTCCTTTCTTCCTCTTCCACAACTTGCTGCCCTTGGTCTAGCAAGCATAACACATACAATTCATCAAAACATGCACATAATGTCACACATATATAGTAATAATGTTACCACATTTGTACCTAACATTTAGCTACTATTTTATATGCTTTCTTTTAACCATTTGTTACTTGTTCATATCTATATTGTTATTAACTCATTTTAGGACATAATTGGACAGATTACAATGTCCCAAATCTATTTTGGAAACAATTTGCTTCTAGGTGCAAAAACAGTCCCAAACTACCCAAGACACTGCTGCCAGGCAGTTTGCACACTGTCCAAAACTGTTTTGGAAACAGTTTGCTTCTAGGTGCAAAAATATAATTTCGATTAGTTTACACCATTGTAAAGATTATTTAATTTCCTTTCCAATGTTATAAGTCTTGCATTCTCATGCTTAGCCAATCGATACAGTTTATTGTTCAAAGACATGGCATTTACACTGTCTGGACAGTTTGCACTGTCCAACTATTTCTAATTACAGTTTCCAGCATAGAAACCAGAATTCAGTTATGCTTTCACCTAATGAAAGCAGACATACTAAGGATCATGTCACTAAAATTTTAGCCCTAAATTTAATCTATACAAATTTTGGTGAATCTTCAAAGTTAATGCCCAGAACAGAGCAATTCTGGACATATTGCACCTTTTCACATTTTAATTCCTTAAATTCATTTTAACCAATGTTTTGGCCCTATAATTCATTTCATATGAAATCCTAAACATGTTTAGTCAATGTTAATTCATTTTTCATGGTGGCCAAAATAGAGTAAGTTGGTTAAGTTGCTTAATTTTGCATGTTTACACAATTTGTTCTTACTAAAACAGTTTCTAGGCTATATGACTTTGTTCATTCTTTTATCTTTCTTTTCCAGCATTGGTTACTAACAATTTAGCTTGTTTAACACCTTAATTACATTACCGAATCATGATCATGTTCAATTCATTAGTTCAATAGCTAAATTACATGTTCTAACTATTCATTTCTTACAACAACATTTCATTTCAAATTTCCAGCAACCTAATTCTTGTTACACCATCACTTACACATAAATTCCACTCTAATTCAAGTTACCCATGGTATATACAAGTTCAATTTCATCATTCTCTCCATTTCTAACAACCTAACAACTCAACTAAACATTATACATCATCTAAATCAGAATTTTAAGCATGAATCTGTTTGGACAGCATGTATTTACCTTAGTAATGCTGCCACCAAGTTGAGTTTAGCTCAATTTCAACTTTGACACCATAGATTCAAGTTTTCTCTCTCACTCTCTAATGTTCTCTCTTCAATTCAGCAAACTAGGATGAAGGAAGAAGATGATAACATTTAATCCAAGTTAATGGATTTATGAAATGTCCTTTAATTAATCCTTACTCTTAACTTAATCAAGGGCATTAGGGAAATCAAAGATTTTAGCATGCAATCATCACCTTTCTCATTTAATTCGACTAGGTCATTCTAAATTGGTCACAATTTTCTTTTAATCTTTCAATTAAGCCATTAACTAATCTAATTAACCTAAATACAAGTTCAATTCAACCCTTAATTGACTTTACTTAATTTAAGATTATTTAACTATTTAGGAATTCTAAATAGTGGTAACATTCTAAGCCCTATTTAGGGGTGTTACAATTCTCCCCTCTCCTTAAATTAAATTCATCCTCGAATTTACCTGAATCGAATAGACGAGGATATTGCTTCCTCAAGACTTCTTTAGATTCCCAGGTAGCTTCTTCCACCTTATGGTTTCTCCATAAGATCATAACAAAGGGAACAATCTTGTTCCGAAGCTTCCTTACTTCCCAGTCTAGAGTCTGAATAGGTTCTTCTTTGTAGGATAAATCGGGATTCAATTCTACTTCTTCTGGCTCAAGGATGTGTGAAGGATTAGATCGATACCTTTTGAGCATTGAAACGTGGAAGACATTGTGTATTCTATCGAACTCTCTAGGAAGAGCTAGTCGATAGGCCACTGGACCAATTATTTCAACAACTTCAAATGGTCCGATGTATCGGGGACTAAGCTTCCCTTTTCTTCCAAATCTGAGCACTTTCTTCCAAGGTGAGACCTTTAGGAAGACTTTGTCTCCAATAACATACTGGATGTCTCTTCTTTTCAAGTCAGCATACGCTTTCTGTCTATCGAAAGCCACCTTCAATCGATCGTGAATGATCTTGATTTGTTCTTCGGTTTCCCGAAGCAATTGAGGTCCTAGAATCTTCTTCTCTCCTAATTTGGACCAACATAGAGGAGTTCTACATCTTCTACCATATAAAGCTTTGAATGGTGCCATTTGAATAGATGATTGATAGCTATTGTTGTAGGAAAACTCTACAAGAGGTAGGAATTTCTCCCAATTCTTCCCGAAGTCAATAACATAAGGTCATAGCATATCTTCTAGCACTTGAATGATTCTCTTAGATTGGCCATCCGATTGAGGTGAAAAGCCGTACTAAGATGTACTTTAGCTCCTAGAGCTTTTTGTAGAGAATTCTAGAATCGAGAAGCAAATCGAGGGTCACGATCGGAGATGATTGCTGTAGGTACACCGTGTAACTGAATCACTTTACGGATGTACAGCTCGGCAAGGGTTTCCAAGCTCATATTCATAAGAACATGGATGAAGTGAGTAGATTCAGTGAATATATCAACAATCACCCATACAACATCATTCTTTCTTGGAGTAGGAGGAAGACCGGTGACAAAGTCCATAGTAATTCGATCCCACTTCCACTGGGGAAGTTCAATAGGTTGAAGCAGTCCAGTAGGGACTTGATGCTCGACTTTAACTCTTTGACAAGTTAAGCACTTGGATACGAAGTCCGTGATTGCAGATTTCATGCCTGGCCACAAGTATAGTGGCTTTAGGTCCTTATACATCTTAACCGATCCAGGGTGGATCGAGAAAGAACTTTGATGTACTTCTTGGAACATTTCCTGCTTCAATTGTTCGTTGTTAGGAACACATACTCTATCTTTGAAATAGATGAGTCCATTTAACTTGAGGGAGAAGTCAGAGCTAGACTCAGAAACAAGCTTAGACATGATCTTCTGAAGATCTGGATAAACTTGTTGAAGTTTTTTGATCCTCGAGACTATATTGGATTGAACTTGAAGTTCAGACAAGAATTTTCGACCCTTGAATAGTCAGAAATGAGCATTGATAGCCATAGTAGCTATGAAAGAATTAGTAAAGTCATTAAAATGATTTTCAATATATTTCTTGCAATGCAAGGCACTGTTTGAATTGTTACCTATATAACAAGGCATTGTTTCGAATTGTTTCTTGAAGAATAAAGCATTATTCGAGTGCTTTCTTACAAGCTAAGAAAGACTCAATTTCAATGGTTACATGTATTTTAGGCACAATTCTTATTCGAATGGGTTACTTGTAACCTAAGAAGGTTTAATTCGAATAGTTACTGATATTTCAAGGAAGTTTTCGAGTTGTTACTTATCAAACAAGAAGGATACAAAATTGAATGAATTCACTTAGAATTTTGGATTTAGGAGTTACCGAGTATGGTCTGTGACTATGGTGTCAGCAACTACGTTTGCTTTCCCTGAATGGTAGTCGATAACCAAGTCATAATCCTTAAGTAATTCGAGCCATCTCCTTTGCATCAGATTCAAGTCCTTCTGAGTTCGGTGGTATTTGAGACTTTTGTGATCGGTAAATAGATTACATTTCTCTCCATATAGATAGTGTCTCCAAATCTTGAGAGCAAACACGATAGCTGCTAGTTCCAGATCGTGTGTTGGATAATTAGGCTCATGTGGCTTTAGTTGCCTTAAAGCGTAAGCAACTTGTATCAGGACACAATTGAGTCCTAGATGAGAAGTATCACTGTAAACAGTGAATTCTTTGCCCGATTCTGGTTGGATGAGTACCGAGGCATGAGTCAAAGCTTGCTTAAGTTGATCAAAGCTTCGTTGTTGGTTCTCTGACCAAACAAAAGGCTTATCTTTGTGGGTAATCTTAGTAAGGCTTGCAGCGATGGAGGAAAAGCCCTTAACAAACCTTCTGTAATACCTGGCTAAACCGAGAAAGCTTCGGACCTCGCTTACATTCTTCGAAGGTCTCCAATTTAGAATAGACTGAATCTTGCTTGGATCGACTTTGATTCCTTCAACCGAGATAACGTGGTCGAGGAAAGAAACTTCTGGTAACCAGAATTCACATTTGGAGAACTTGGCATACAATTGATGTTCTTGAAGCGTTTGCAAGACAATTCGGAGGTGTTCAACATGTTCTTCCTTATTCCGAGAGTACACCAAGATGTCGTCGATGAAGACAACTACGAATTTGTCGAGATAGGGCTTGAATACCCGATTCATGAGATCCATGAAAGTAGCCGGAGCATTCGTTAACCCAAATGGCATTACGAGGAATTCGAAGTGGCCATATCAAGTACAAAAGGCTGTCTTGGGTATGCCTTGTTCTTTCACTTTCACTTGATAGTACCCCGATCGAAGGTCGATCTTAGAGAATATGGAAGCATCCCTGAGTTGATCAAAAAGATCTTCAATCCTAGGCAGGGGATACCGATTCTTGATAGTGAGTTTGTTTAACTAATGATAGTCAACACAAATCCGTATAGTCTCGTCTTTCTTTTTCACGAACAGGACTGGAGCACCCTAGGGAGAAGTGCTAGGGCATATGAAGCCTTTATCTTGCAACTCCTGAAGTTGCTTCTTTAATTCTTTCAACTCGATATGTGCCATTCTATAGGGTGTAATGGACACCGGAGCTGTTCTAGACTGAACTTCAATATCGAACTCCACTTTTCTAGTTAGAGGGATACCAGGGAGTTCCTTGGGAAAACATCAATGAATTCAGAAACAACAAGCATGCTAGGCAAACCAAATTCAATTTCATCTTAAAGAATCATATTAGCAAAGATTGAGGTCGGTTTCTTGTCTATTAAGAGAATGGATTCTTTCCCTGAACCCCGGAGATACAGTCTCCTATTTTGGCAATCTACCTAGGCATCGTGTTTACTTAACCAACCTAACCCCAATATCAAGTCAAATTCACAAAATGGCAAGAAATAAAGATCAACAGGAGAGGGAACATTTTGAATGGTCAAGGGAGCTTGCTTGTGGTGCAAGTTAAAGGGTTTTCCCCCCTAATGGATTCAAAACTACAAGATTTGATTCAATAGTTTCGGGTTTTAATTTTAGCTTGTTGATCAAGGTAGAACAAGCAAATGAATGGGTAGACCCCGAATCAATTAAAGCATATGTAGGACTAGAATTTAAATCAACGGTACCTACGATAACATTGGAAGCTTCTTCATCATCTCTACCATGAATGTGATACACACGAGCAAGGGCTCGAGATTCCTGATGAGTCTGAACATTCGAATAAGGGCCCTTCTGTTTCTCCTGATTCTCGGACTAAACTTGTCTGGGTGCTTTGTTTCGATTAGGAGGAGCTGAGCTAGCAATTGCAGAAGCTCGATTCGAAGCCTTATTGGGATTCTAAGAATAATAACGGATATTGTGATCAGAGGCTCCACATGAGTAGCATAGATTCTGTTGAACTCTGCACTGGCCAGTATGATGTTTCTGGCAGAACTTGCAAAGAGGGTATTGATTAGCTTTAGCTTGATTCCCCGTGCTATCAACAGAAACAACAGGGACTGAAGTCTTTACAACCGTTTGAGGTTTCGAGATGTAATTACTCTTTTGATTAGGGTATAGTTTGAAGAGTGTCCCTTGGAGTGTTTGGACTTCTTTGACTGCTAGTGTTGCTTGTCATCGTTCCTGTGTCGTTTGTCTTTCCAAGAGTGTCCGCTCTTGCGTCTTTCTGAGGTTTTCATCTTCGCTTTAGTAGCAATGGCCCGGTTTACCAAATTTTGGAAGTTGGTGATACCTAGAGTAGAGAATATAGGGCTTAATTCATCATTTAGTCTGTCGATGAACATTCAACACTTGTTAGCCTCGGTTTTGATATATTTAGACCAATACTTGCAAAACTTGCAAAAGTCGCTCATGTATTGCTCGATAGGTCGGCCAGCTTGTTTAAGATACAAGAATCAATTTTGACACTCGGCCATATATTGTTCACTGATATATTTCTTCCTGAACTCATTGAGGAAGAACTTCCAAGTGATAGACTCTGCAAAAGTAGTCAGGGTAGTGGTTTCGCACCAGCTCAGCGCTTCGTTTGCCAACAAAGCGATGGCACACTCGAGTTTGTGCTCGTCAGGACATGGTAATGGTTTAGTCAAAATGCGAGTAATGGCCTCTAACCAGTACTCAGCTATTTCAGGATTAGCTTTATCGGTGCCAGTGAAGGTATAGGCCCGATGTTGAGCCAACTTATCAATAGGGGCTCGACTTACTACAGGAGCAAGAGGTGGAATCAGATGTTCTCTCTTTTGGGTGGATACGAGATGATCAAAATCTCTTTCATGCTTAACAAGCACTCTTGTTGTATAGGATTTACAGCTGGGGCTTCTTATTGAGCTGCGGTCTAAGCTCGAGGTTGAGCTTGCTGTTGCAGAGGATCTGCTCCATCCTCACGGTGCCTCCTTCGTTAGAGGAGCCTACGACACTCTCGTCATCCTAAGAAAGTCTTGTTTCTAACATTATAGCTCAATCAGAACAATAAGAGTTTTAGTTTTCATATTTAAGCAACAATACAAGCTTATATCAAGTCTCTTAGGTGGCACAATATCCTATATGATGCAAATGAGCTTAGTTTAGTCCTAGAACCGACTAAAAAGCTCTGATTACCAATAAATGTAACACCCCATTCCCGGGTTAGCCGTAATCCAATTCGGGAGTGTCACCGAGGTGAGAACAAAGTAAGAGATAGGTTACTCGTCGAATTAGTAACCTCGATATAGATAACTTGCGACGCAAGTAACCTAAACACAACAATACAAGACATGTAAATAAGTTACTTGTTCTGAAAGTAACCCTAACACAAGTAACTTGACATGCAAGTAATCCACATTAATCAAAACAAACATACTTAGCATGCTAATTTAGGCACGAATTTGTTTCATTTCATACTTATATCCTAAGTTACCACTATCATATTACAATTTACCATTCCATTCTATTTCAATACACATACACCATTCGAATATCAATGACAAGTATGGCATACTTCACAATAGGTTACTATTAGTCATAACCCAACTTACATTCTTATTACATGTTCATATACCCTATTCGAATAACAAGGTGGTCACTTAACACATTTCATTTGTTTGTTTTTCAAGCAAGACATACTATTTCATGGCATCCTTAGCTAGTAACATTGTTAATGCATGCTTGTACATACCTTATCTCCAATTCACCAAGCAATGCCGATTCTTACCAATGACCATAATAACAAATGCATGATCATACAATATAGGTATAGTATTTGAATGATACAAGGTTTCAACAATCATTGAATTACTTTCACAATTTGCGCAGCAACATACTTATATATACATATCAAGATAGTCATATATATACATAATTCGAGGTATAAAAGTTGATTATATGATAGGCCCAACAAGAACATTACATATACTAGTCATATATATACACCCAAAATGCATGTTGAAAGCTAACTATTACAAGTTATAGTGCCACCAAACTAGGAGCATACAAAGAGTATGAAATCATACTTTCAAGCTTGCTTCAAAATGTTGCTTCGAGCTCAAGATATCCTCTTGAAAGTGTCTTTAATCTATTATAAGAAGAATGAAGAGTAGATTGGTAAGTACAAGTTATGTACTTAGTGAGGTAACACTAAGTCTAGCAAATTTCCAAGTTTACTTATCCAAGTGTACAGGCATTTCAAGGAATCAAGATCATCACTACAAGTCATATACTATTCGAATGTATGGGGTAAACATAGGCAACCTTCACATATCACACATTAAAAATAGCAACATCCATTATGTATACATATCATGCTATTCGAGTTATTGCTTAGAAGACAAGCAATCAAATACACTAAGTATCAAGTAGACATTCTTACACAACAAGCATCAATTATGCATAACTTTCATGTGAAGTAATAAGAATACAATCCATCATATAACATCTTTCAAGAAAAGTAACGTTCATATAGCAATCTTCCAAAACAAGTACTGTTCATACAACATTCTTTCAAATCAAGTAATGTTCATTTCTAGTTATTATTTCATCTTACAACACCCTTGGTAATTAGTTCACTAGATAATCAAATTTTCAACAATATGCACCGAAGTGCTAATATGCACTGTAGTGCCAATATGAACCGTCGTGCCAATATGCACCGTAGTGCCAATATGAGGTCTAGATTCTAAGACATGCCCTCCTATCTATCCAAACTAGCTACCAAGGTTGTTGATTATCAATTTCATTCAAGCTTTATACAATTCATTAATCAATACATGATTATGCCATTCAAAGGCCAAGCCCTTAGGCTTATATAGTCTTAACACCCAAGACAAGTTTATCCATGCCATTCGAACGGTATGAACACAAGGTGGTACCATTGTTCATTTTATTTCAAACAAGTATTGCATATCAATCACAAACACATTCATATGCATGCAATGTGCGTACCTTATTCTCCAAGCAAGCATGTCATTTCTTATCTTTGCCATAAGCAATGCAACATGTCAAGCATTTCATTTCATTTTCTTAACAATCAAGTAAACAAGTAGAACATGGCATCAAACAAGTTTTCATTCATATCATTCTTCCCTTAATTAGCCAAATATATATTAAGTCATGTTACATTGCAATGTCATTGAATTAACATAATAGCAAGATTGGTTAGGACCTAAGTCCTAACCCTAAGGAAGGTTACACTCACAATACTCCTAGCTAATCACTTGTCTTGTATCCAAATCCCTTTGCCTCTTGCTTTGGGATGTTCACTCCTTTCTTCCTCTTCCACAACTTGCTGCCCTTGGTCTAGCAAGCATAACACATACAATTCATCAAAACATGCACGTAATGTCACACATATATAGTAATAATTTTATTACCACATTTGTACCTAACATTTAGCTACTGTTTTTATGCTTTCTTTTAAGCATTTATTACTTGTTCATCTCTATATTGTTATTACCTCAATTTAGGACATAATTGGACAGATTACAATGTCCCAAAACTGTTTTGGAAAAAAATTGCTTCTAGGTGCAAAAACAGTCACAAACTGCCTAGGACACTGCTGCCTGGTAGTTTGCACACCGTTCCTTTAAATGGTCATATTTTTTTATTCGTACGTCAGAATTTCGATTATTTTACACTGTTGTAAAGATTATTTAATTGCCTTTCCAATGGTATAAGTCTTGCATTCTCATGCTTAGCCAATCGATACAGTTTATTGTTCAAAGACAGGGCATTTACAATGTATGGACAGTTTGAACTGTCCAACTATTTCTAATTACAGTTTCCAGCATAGAACCCAGAATTCAGTTCTGCTTTCACCTAATGAAATTAGACATGCTAAGGATCATGTCACTAAAATTTCAGCCCTAAATTTGATCTATACAAATTTGGTGAATCTTCAAAGCTACTGCCCATAATAGAGCAATTCTGGGCAGATTGCACCTATTCACATTTTAATTCCTTAAATTCATTTTAACCAATATTTTGGCCCTATAATTCGTTTCATATGAAATCCTAAACATTTTTAGTCAATGTTAATTCATTTTTCAAGGTGGCCAAAACAGAGTAAGTTGGTTAAGTTGCTTAATTTTTCATGTTTACACAATTTGTTCTTACTAAAACAATTTCTAGGCTATATGACTTTGTTAATTCTTTTATCTTTATTTTACGACATTGGTTACTAAAAATTTAGCTTGTTTAACACCTTAATTACGTTACCTAATCATGATCAAGTTCAATTCATTAGTTCCATAGCTAAATTACATGTCTAACAATTCAATTCTTACAACAACATTTCATTTCAAATTTCCAGCAACCTAATTCTTGTTACACCATCACTTACACATAAATTCCACTCTAATTCAAGTTACCCATGGTATATACAAGTTCAATTTCATCATTCTCTTCATTTCTAACAACCTAACAACTCAACTAAGCATTGTACATCATCTAAATTAGAATTTTAAGCATGAATCAGTTTGGACAGCATGTATTTACCTTAGTAATGCTGCCACCAAGTTGAGTTTAGCTCGATTTGAACTTTGACACCATAGATTCAAGTTTTCTCTCTCACTCTCTAATGTCCTCTCTTCAATTCGGCAAACTAGGATGAAGGAAAAAGATGATAACATTTAATCCAAGTTAATGGATTTATGAAATGTCCAAAGTGTCCTTTAATTAATCCTTACTCTTAACATAATCAAGGGCATTAGGAGAATCAAAGAGTTTAGCATGCAATCATCATCTTTCTCATTTAATTCGAACAGGTCATTCTAAATTGGTCACATTTTTCTTTTAAACTTTCAATTAAGCCATTAACTAATCTAATTAGCCTAAATACAAGTTCAATTCAACCCTTAATTGACTTTACTTAATTCAAGATTATTTAACTATTTAGGAATTGTAAATAGTGGTAACATTCTAAACCCTATTTAGGGGTGTTACAAAAAATAATAAATATTTATATTTATATTATTATGTGTGGTGCTAAATAAATGCTTATAGGAGGAATAAATCTAAGATGTTAGGGATGATGTTAGGTATTCATGAATAGATAGCTTATCTATTGATGTGGAGTTGGTTATGAAATTATCTCTCATGTTGATTCATATGATTTATTGATTATTTGAAATAATTCAAGTATCTATAATGCCTATGATTTGTTGTTGGACCTTGCTGCTTAAATATTTGCTTGATGACAAGTAAAAACTCAAGTTTGGTGGTGTGGTAGCTCTTTAAAGAGCATGTATTTTACATAGATTTATAGCTCTAATTATCCCCACATTGATGTCCATCGCATCCATTTATGCATTTTCATGTTTATTTCTGCATTTTTCTAACTTAGCTCCAATGCCTCGTGTTTTGTATATTTCTGCTATTTTTGTCTTATTGTCGTTGCATTACTAATGTACGACTATGCAGAGGAAGTTTTCACCATTGTAGCCATTTCGATACTGCATCTTTCAATTGTCCAGTTTGCTTAAGGATAAAATGAATATGCCAGCTGTTTAGTTTGTTATAACAAATTTTGTACGACTTTGGGCATGCAAATAACGTGCAGGACAAGTGTCTTCCATGGGTGGCCTATAAAAGGACTACTTTTGAGGATAGAGAGAGAGAGAGCCACACCATTTTTAATTTTCATATCATCTTCAACGTCTGAGCTTTTATCTTCCTCCCATGGCGGCTTAAGCTTATTTTTCTGGAGATCAGAGGTGAACTAAGGCAGATCTATCCAAGGAAATGAGGAGTCAAGTGTTGAATCGAGGAAATATATTGTTATCTTCTTAAACTTCTCTTTATTTTAATGTTTTTTGGAGTTTTACTTTGTATTCGTGCTATTTTGGCGATGGTTTAATTTTTGGAGCTTCATGAACTTGTTTGAACTATTTTCTTAGTTCAATATATATCTGGGTTAGCTTTTTCTTAAGCTTTAATTGTTGGATCTAATTTACGTCTTGCATAAAAGTGTTAAACCAACCACTAATATTGATGGATGCAATCACGAGTCAGATTAACAAGTTTTTACAACGAAAGTTGATTGGATTGAACGAAAGTTGGTCCACTTTTTCTAAGGGCTTAGTATTGACTTACAATGAAAGTTGAGGCCGATCTACATCTTTGAGTCAATGGTTGAAGGTTAAATGGAAGCTAATACTCAAGTTGACTAATACATCGTTGATTGAACCATAATTTCACCTCGATGAGTACTTGATCTTTCTACCGAGTCGAACCAAGGAGATCGAGGCTTTATTCTCATAATTCTCTATCTTTTATTACTCTTTGTTATTGCTACCATATTGAATCATTTACTCTCCTTTTTACACTGCTATTGCAACCACCATTACACACACAACTACCACTCTTACAATATTGTATTGTAGTCACATAAGTATAAGCGTAATACACCATCCTCGTGGGATCAATATTCAAACAAGATTTCCTTGTTTCTATTCTTGCATTGATAGTGTAGATTGCACTAAAAAATGTGACATTTTCACACTGATCAAAGATTTGTGAAAAGCTTGAAGTGACACATGAAGGAAACAAAAATCAGGCTCATCAATCTCAACAATGAAAACTTCAAGATGAACCCTGATGAAGATATCAAATCCATGTTCGATCTATTCTTTGTGATCATGAGTGGATTGAAGGGCTATGGAAAAGTGATTTCAGAAGACAAACTTATGAGGAAGATGATCTACTCACTTTCGAATTAATAAGATTCGAAGAAGACAATGATCATAGAAGCAAAGAACCTCAAGACTCTCAAATTAGATGAGCTCATTGGCTCATTGCTTACCCATGAGATGATGTCAAAGGAATATAAGATAAGAAGAAGGAAGTTGAAAAGAAAAGGTTTGGAATTGCTCTCAAATCCACAAAACAAAAGAGTGGTTCTAGTGGAGAAGAAGAAGAATATGAGGAAATGACTATGTTTGCCAAGAGATTTAAAAGATTCATGAGGTCCAAAAAAGCTATAAGATTTCAAAGAAAAAAGGACTTCAAGAATGAAATCAAAGAGAAGGATCCCATCATTTTCTATGAGTGCAAAAAGTCGGGACATGTAAAGTTTGATTGTCCCCAATTAAATAAGAAGAGCTTTGGGAAAAAGAAGCACAAGGCTCATGTAGCTACTTAGAGTGATGAAGACTCATCCGATGAAGAAGAACAAGAAGTAGCCAACTTGTGTCTCATGGTAATGGAAGATGACTCTATGGTAACCTATAATTCATCTTTTTCAATTGATTATACATTTAATGAATTGGAAGAGACATATGATGAATTAGCTTTGGAATTTGAGGAGTCAATTTTGAAAAATAAAAAAGATCGTTTTAAAGTTGAAAAATGAAAATGACTTATTTTCCGAATCTAGTAAGGAACTTGAAAATAAAGTTGAGGAACTGCAGGTTAAAATAAATGAATTGAAAAGAAAATTCAAGACCT
The DNA here is from genome assembly GCA_019671005.1 of Hibiscus mutabilis. Classification (NCBI taxonomy): domain Eukaryota; kingdom Viridiplantae; phylum Streptophyta; class Magnoliopsida; order Malvales; family Malvaceae; genus Hibiscus; species Hibiscus mutabilis. The sequence continues at coordinate 54,157,277 of CM033716.1, read as the reverse complement.
TCACAATTTACTTTCAAGGGTTCGCGATGATCATCAAAAAGAACTTGATGATCTTAAAACTTCTTTTGATACAGTTGGGATAAAAAGTTTTGAGAAAGGTGAAAATTCAAAACCCAACTATGTTAGAAAGAACTTTAGTGGATATAAATATAGAGGTCCCCAAAGATCAAATAATAGAGAGATAGTCAAAAGTATTTGGGTTCCTAAAGGACTCATTGCTACCAAAGAATATGATCTTTTGTCTAAATAGATTCCAAAAGGGACTAGATTGTTGGGAACTAACTCTTATGGAACCAAAAATACTTGGGTACCAAAATTTGCATAATCCCACATTGTAGGTGTGTTCGATCTTGTAATCACTAATTTTGTTCGGGTTAATAACCCGTTTTTTTATTTTATTTCTATTATTTTTATTTACCTTTATTATTTATTTATTTATTTATTATTATTATATAAATTAAATCAAAACCAAAAAAAATATACCAAGTAAATAAATAAATTAGCCCAATTAAATTAATATATATCCATTATATAGTCCATTTACAATATAAAACCTAAAAAATATTACATATGTGGCCCGATAGGCCCAAAACCTAAGATATCACAAAACCCTAATCTCTCTTATTATTCCTTTCGCATCCACATATCCACCATCAGACCTGGGATGATCTGAAAGTCTAAATAGAGCCCAGAAAGCCCATTTTGCTTCCTCACGAGCCCCGTCCAAATCCTGCAACAGTCGAATGTATGCCACGCCACCATGGAACCGAGATCTTAGGCGTTCATCCATGGTTCTTTCTCATCCTTTGATATTGACTCCATCAACGCCCACTATTCCTCCGGCGGCCACCCTCTCAAACCACCATGCATGAAAAACACAATAAAAAATCAAGGGATGTCAGATCCATCATCATCCACAAAAACCTCAAGCATTTTCAGAGGTAAAATCCCAGTCTTTATTTCGATTCGAATAAAAAAGGGAAAGGGTTAGGGTTTTATCACCCGTGTTTTTGGTTGGCCACTCATCGACCGAGGCTCCATCTCTGATGATAGATGGCCCTCGAAGAGCCAATCATATGAGTCTTTTCCATTGATTTTCAGAAAATATTTCTCTGAAGGAAGAGTTTTAAGGTTGAGATTAAGTTTTTTTATTTAAAAAAGGAATGTTTTTTGGTAAATTTCTCAGATTTCGGTGTCGGTGCACGGCGACGCTCTATCAGAATCTGAGAATCCGCGGTGGTAGAGATGAACACCGCAAATATTAAAGCCTTCAATCTCCAAGGAAAGGTTTTTTTAATCAAAGTAAAAATGTTTCTTTTTTAGAAACTTGGCCTTTATACCGAGCAAACTTGGCCTTCTCGAAAATGGCAAACAATTTGACTGATGTGATGAATCTGCCTAATGAAGAGTGATGTCCCTTGAGTTGGTTGGAACTCTTCATTTTGGCACCAAACTCAGGTTTCCCTCTAAGGATGACCGGCCATGATGATTGGGAAGGAACATTCCCTTCGGTTGTTGAGCTAGGGTTGGTAGCTGGAGCTGAGATAAGTTAATTGAGCTAGGTGTGAGCTGGATTGAGTTGAGCTAGCTAGCTGAAGTTCTTAGCTCAAAGTTGACATTATTTTGAGCTATTTTGAGCTGCCCTTAGTTAGGTGAGCTAGTCCTTAAGCTTGTGAGCTCCCTTTGCATGCTTCTCTAGGTCCTTCAGCTGCCTTTGGACTCTGTGAACTAATCTGAGCTGAATGGAACGTTCTTGAACTAAACCGAGCTAAATTTGGACTGCACGAGCTAAACGAGCTACCATTGGTTGTGTCCTTTACTCATGCCCGTGTATAATTCAAATAAAAAATAGAATTAGATGCATGAATTAAACATGAGATGCAATATGATTAGACATGCTAAAATGAACTTAGAAATAGATATAAAGATGTGGACTAAGATGACGCATCACATATAAATATGCAAAAGCATGTGTATAATATATAATGCATAAATGAGGTAATAGAAGATAATGTAAGGTAGAACTTCCTTAGAATCAGTCTCAAAGCCCTTCAACGGTGTAAACCAATCATGGAGAAAGTTTGTGCTGATTAGGATTGCATCACTAATCATCTCCGCAATCCTGAGTCCTTTTCAAATCTTTCAATTTGGTCACCATTTCCTTTTCGGTTTTCCTTATTGTCACCCATTTGTTTAATCTTCATTTCATTTTGGTCTGAAGACCTTGTGTTGACCTTTCTAGAAGGATACACAAATATGGTAATTTACCCTTTTCAATCCCCGACTTTTACGCATTTAATTTCTGCCATTTATCATGGCTTATTTTACCATGCATTTACTTTTTCTTCGAGATATGATTCTTTGTTAATGTTTGTTTCTTTGCTAATCAATTATTTATTGATTCCATTTTCGTTTTAATATGTATATATGTAAATCGGTTTCTTTCTATGTTAAATATGTATATATGTACCGTAATATGATATATTTCTATCTAATGCATATGGCATTTACGCATTTAATGTATATATATTATAGTTTTATTAATTATTTATATTTATATAGTTCTTATAAATATTATAGTTATATTTGTTTCCTTTACATTTATATGCGTTTTTTTCTATGTCTATGCCTCATATTATATCATATTGTTATGCCATGCTCTTTTGTTATAATGTTGCATTCGGGATATAAACTGTCAATGCGGTGCCCTTTTATTCGAGAGTAAACTTGGCTAGTTCCAGGCGTATGGTGGTTTTTGTTTATTCTCGAATAACAGGGCCCTTAAAATTTACTCAGATGTATAACCAAATTTTGATTTAATCGTCACTTTAATTCGCAAAATCTGATATTAATAAAATGGTAATTTATTTGATACCAAGTTTGGGTGTGGTGGTGGTGCGGACCCTTCCCCACACGTAACCCACTCTCGAACCCAAAAGAAAATCTCTAGTTTGTTTTTTGGTGTTCAGTCTACCTAACTTAAGTGACGGGTCGCGACTCTAGTTTTTATTTTAAAAAATAGGATTTTTAATAAATTTCCCCCAAATTCAAATTTTTCAAGAAAAGTGACAAAAATCGATATTAGAATTTTTAAAGGTCGCTACATCTTGGCAACTCCGCTGGAGAAAAAATTTTGTTTTCAAAAACAAAAAAGAGAGTCAGACCTAAAAAATTACCGCTTTATTTATATCAAAAGTTGCGAGTTAAAGTGACAGTTAAGTTAATATTTTTTTTTATAAATGAGAGTTTATTTTGAACTCATTTATAATTTGACATATAAACTCGTCCGTTTAAGTGGGGAAAACGCTATTGCTTTCGTGGGAATATTGTTTCCCTATATAGACATAGCGAATGGGTCCCATCGAATTGAACTCGATCAAAATGAGCCTATAATTGGTGATGATCGAGGGCCTTGCTACCTTTAGTAGGGGACAACGAGGACAATTTGTGTACCCTTTTAGTACCAAAACTGCATGCAAAGAACATAGAAAGCCCACCCCTCTTAGAGCCATGCGGATAACCTAGGTGTCTTAGATGGCATGCGGATAGATTTATTTATTTCCTTTGTTTTGTTCTATTCGTTTTAGCCTTTATTTATGGTTTATTGATTATATTCGATTTACTAACTCACTTTTCTTGTTTTTGTTTAGTTTTTTACATATCTTCTACATTTTCATGACATTAAAGGTATTGATTCGTGAGTGGTCACCAAATTAGAAATCGTTCATAATGGATAAAAGGTTTTGTGATCAGATAAAAAAGAATACAAATTCACGGCAATGTCCTAAGGATACACTGGAGACAATAGGAGGTGACTCATCCAAAGGCTTCAAGTCAGACATGTTAGATGATACTTGCATCAATGAAGAGCAAAATGAGATACAGGAGTTGAAGAAACAAATGGACGAGATGATGAGCTTGATGACTGTTATGGCTAATGAGAAAGGGTCTGTTGAACCAAAAGAAGAATTGAGCAAGAACCAGAACATGAAGCTTGATGATCAAAGATTTACTCTTGAACAAGGCAACTCTAGCAAATATTTGAGTTTTCACCCGATCACGTGATGCGATCCTAATCAGCACCAATTTTCTCCATGACTTGATCACAACATGGAAGTTCATCAAGGCTAATGCTAAGGGAGTTCTTCCTTACTTTATCCTGTAATATCTTATTTATACATCATATTCTATCATAAGCATGCATTGACATATTAGCATATGTTATCATGTCACTCATATCATCTTGTTTATCATGTTATTCATATCATTAAAATATGTCTTGCTTGCATATCATTTCTTAGATTATTATTATACATTTCCATTCAACATATTCTATGAAATACATATCATATGAACTATTCTATTCATGCATATGCATATAATAACCACATCTTTACTTTAAGTTTAATTCACTTTATTTTATAAGTATTCATTATTTGTTTCTTCTTATTTGTAGGGCATATCAACCACATGACATGAGGAATGATTGAAGGGCAGCTCACCTTTAGCTCGTTTAGCTCATTTCAAGCTCAAACCAGCTTGACCAGTGCTACAAGCCAATGCAAGCTCCTAACATCTCCATTCTGCTCCAATAGCTTGAAATAAGCTCAAATACACTAAAGGAGAAGCTCCACTAGTTCGGCCAGCTCATCTCAACTCAAGCTACTATGCTCAGCTCAATGCTTAAAGGGCATGTTCCCTCCCCAAGAGACATGACTGACTAGCCTTGGAGGGAAACATGTTTGGGCTCCATTTCTTGGAGGGAAAATTGAATTGGGTGCCAAAATCAACCTTGGAGGGAGGCACAACATGGTTGAATCATCACCAGCCCTTTGCCAAACAAACACATGCCCTTTCGGCCACCCTTTCACCCTTGTAAACATGCCTATTCGGCCACCCCTTAGAAACTATAAATAGGGGTTCATAATTCATTTGTAAACACATCTTTGAAATATATAAAAATTATCCTTTTGTGAGTTTATCTCCCAAACTTGATTTTTAGAACTAGTTCGGCCAGCTTATTTCAACTCAAGCTACCATACTCAACTCAACGCTTAAAAGGAATGTCCCCTCGCCAAGAGACATGGCTGACCAGCCTTAGAGGGAAACATATTTAGGCGCAATTTCATGGAGGGAAAATTGAATTGGGTGCCAAAATCAACCTTGGAGGGAGGCACAATATGGCTGAACCATCACCAGCCCTTTGCCAAACCAACACATGCCCTTTCGGCCACCCTTTCACCCTTGTAACATGCCTATTCGGCCACCCCTTAGAAACTATAAATAGGGGTTCATAATTCATATGTAAACACATCTTTGAAATATATAAAAATTATCATTTTGTGATTTTATCTCCCAAACTTGTTTTTTAGAACTATCCGACTTATCAAGCTTCATTACTTGTGGCGTCACTTCCTTTCCACCATACTTCATGTTCTCAGTTTTATATAGCCAATAGGTCTAAGTTTTCCTACCACCCTCAAAGTTATTCTCGTAAGGATTGGGGGTTTATGCTCTTTAGCATAGGTTCATATTTTGAATCCTTTGAATATTATCACCTTTTATTCCATTCTATTTCACTATTTATTTTTATATTTTCCTTCACCATATCCGAACCATCCCTTAAACACTTAACTATTTCATCCATTTTCTTTCATACACCACCCTAAACTCTTTCGCACCCTAAACTATCATCACCATCTATCTTCAAGGCATTCGGATTACCAGGCTTGTTTACATTCACGATCAAAACAATCATAGTTTCTCTGTAAAACACCAAATTGGAGAGTTGGAGCGTATCATATGGTATTAGAGCAAAAGAAGAATCAAGTAAGCCTAACTTTAGTGATTTTAATTTCTGATAAAAAAGATAAAGAAAAAGAAGCAAAAATTCAGAATTATTTCTTCATTTCTCAAAGAATTCAAAAAATATAAAAGAAAAAAGAAAAAGAAACAAAATCAGAGAAGCATGAAAGTGGTGAAGGCAAAACAAAATGAGAAAACAACAAACTCAGAGAAGTTCATCAGTTTGATTGTTCTTGATCAAGTTGTAAGCGCGTTTTGTGGCACGTTTGTTTTATTTTCTTCTTATTTCGTTCCATTTCTTTTCTTCTTTTAACTTACCCTTTCTTTTCGTTCTTTTTATTTCAATTCCTTTAATCCTTTTATATTTTCTTAGTGTAACCTAAATTTCAGCCCAAACGCCATCATGTTTTAAAGTTTTTACAGGTTTGATAAGTTCTATTTAGAACTTGTGTCAAGAGATTTGAGCAAAATAAGGCATAAAGAGCATGTGAGATCAGAAGAGGAATTACAAAAGCCAAAAAATATTCTCGAGTGAAACACGAGTGACTGAGTGGAGTGGCATCTTATTTTCCTTGGAGTGAACAGTGAGGATTTTGTGAGTGCGTTGGTGAGTTTATTTTAATTTATTTCACTAACCATGTCATCATATTCCTTTGTTTTCCCATCTACATTAGGGATAGTCCTTGTTGTTAAAAGGGCTTTGAACACGCAATCAATAGAGGACGACCAGCAAAGAGAAAACATTTTCCACACATGTTGCCATGTAAATGGTAAAGTATGCAACATGATCATTGATGGTGGTAGTTTCACGAACGTTGCCAGCACCTTAATGGTTGAAAAACTTGGGTTAAAGACTTCCAAGCATCCAAATCTATACAAACTTCAATGGTTGAACGATGGGGAAGAATTGAAGGTCACAAAGCAAGTGCATGTCCCATTTGCCATTGGGAGATACAAAGATGAGATTCTATGCGATGTGGTGCCCATGAACGCGAGTCATTTGTTGTTAGGCCGTCCATGGCAGTTTGACAAGAAGGCAACCCATGATGGCTTCACCAACTTCTACTCCTTTGTGTTTGAAGGCAAAAAGATCATTTTGACACCCCTTACTCCAAAGCAAATGCCTAAAGATCAAATCCATTTAAAAATGAGCATTGAAGCCATGAAGGAACAAATCGAGGAAATTTCGAAAGAAGAAGAGCATTTTCAAGAAGGACAAATTAGTGGAATTGCAAGAGGAAAAATTGTGAGAGAAAAACAAGTTGGAGCTGAAAATGAGCAAGTTGAAAAAGAGGTTGAAAATAATGAATATGTTGAAAAAAAAGGACAGTGGGAAGAAATTTTTATCTAACCAATCTTTTCTTTCTATTCTTGATTTGTCATTGCTACAAGTTCATGGAAAGATGGATTCAAGAAGCATTCCAAGTGCATTACCAATCATGAAGGCAAACCATCATCCTTAATGGGTTATTGATGGGACAATTTCAAAAGATATGTTAAAGAAGTGTCTTATCACCAAGCCACCAATGCCCCTTAAGATTTTCAAACATCCTCCATGGTTTGCAACTTCTTTCCATTTTGTTATAAGTTTCTCTTCTTCTAATTACAGTTTGTTTTGTAGCAAAGCGATTAACTTACATGGTGTTATCCTCTCAACCTACGATGACAATTTTCTTTTACATTTGGAGATTGATTGGTACATCAAGATTAAGGCCAAACTAAAAGCATCCATTATGGCCATGGTTGATCAATTCAAGGGTATGAAGCAAGCATTATCCACCCACTCAAAAACAATATTTCAAAGGGGTACAAGGATAGAGGAAATTAAGGAACTGTTCATAAAAGGAATTATTGATCCAATAGATTGGAATTAGAAACGAAGTGTTGAAACCTTGATGAAGGATCTTAATATTTCCAATCAACATGATGATTCCAAATGACACATCCCTATACCAAGGGACATGATGTTGCCAAAGGTGGAATTTGAAGAATTGTGTACCTTCTCAAAAGGCAATGATTATTGTGACCGTAATGTGCTTGGAAAAAGGTAAAAAATGAGTATTAGAAATGTATAAAGAAATGCCAAGTTGAGTCCTTTTTCGTGCAAGTATACACGGTCGACAAGTAATACAACAGTTAAACTGAGTATCGATCCCACAGGGATTGTCTTGGAATTTAATTGTTCAATTGTTACTTGCCTTTGGGTGAAAAATGATTGTTTTGGAAAGTTATTTTAAAGAGGAAAAAAATGAAAGAAAACAGTGTTGGCAAGAAGAGGTTGAAAAAGTGGATGATAAGAGTTGGCAAGGAATGCGTGGTTTTCACGTTGTTTATGCCATGCCAGCCTTTAATACTGTCATGCTTTGACAATGTTTTATTGAGCAGATTCACAAAGATGGTCACTGCCTCCGCCGATAGCAATGCCTTAAACTAATCATGTAAAAACCCTTATATGTCTATAGTGCATCTTCTGTCGAAGCTTCTCGCCTTAGAATTTGGCAAGTAATCGTTGCCTCCCAAGTTAGTTATGATATTGAGTTGCAATAAGAAAGCTATGACAGCCGTCTCTAGACATATAAGTTTTTCAAAAAAGTAATGACATTGCCAAATGAATAAAAACTTTATGCCGAAGCATTCTTAATTAATAAAAGCAAGCAAAAAACAATATTTCATTCATCCACCCTTCACCAACTATTGAATTAGTTCATGCTGAGGGGGTTAACCACAAAATAAACTTCAACGTTCACAAACATCATCTTCAAAATTAAAATAAATTGAAGGAAAAAGGGAAAGAAAGGGGTCGGTCGATGCAACCTCTCTTGCTCCAGCCCTCCTCGGTGTGGCTACTCCAGTCGGTGGTGGAAGTGATCGGAGATGATCCTAAGCTAGCTCGCTCTAAGTGCGCCTCATGCTTGGAAATGATCTCTTTATATAGATGAGCGAGGAAAAAACCCTAGGAGAAATTCAAATTTTAAATTTCGGCTAAGGCTCCTTGATAAGTGCTTGATCTCCTTATCAGCTTATCACCGAGTAGGGCTGACATGTGATGGTCTAGGTCTGACGTCATCAGTCACCACTGTTATGCCAAAGGTCATGGTAGAAAAATCCTGCCGACTAGTCACTCCTGATTTCTCAGATTAGGTCCATTCACGTATTCTTCAGAACCTTATCCTTTCCTATTTTTTCGGGCTGTCCATCATTGTCAAGGGGTATGACATGCAACTGCTGGTCCATCTGCTAGCCACACCTCAGAAATCTTTCCTGGCATTGACCTTTACTTGCCCTTATTCCTTTGCCACGCCATTTGGCATAGAACCTGCACCAAAAACAATAAAAAAACCCTTCAAACCGTAAAGGGGCACATGCTAAACTCCTTTTTATGCAAAATGCATGAAACTAATACTAAATGCAAACATGTGTACTCGAAAACTAGCAAAAAGCATTGTAAAATAGATGAAAATGTAGTACTTTTGAGGAGTTATCACTCCCCCAAACCTAGCTCATTGCTTGTCCTCAAGTAATGCAAGAAAACAATAAAACAAAAAGGTACCTCAGCAAAAATGAATGACTTCCCAACGCATGCCAGCAAGCTGTAATTGACTCTAGGTCTATCCTTAGAATCTAGTATATCAATGCCAACATTTAAACAATTCAAGTGCAACAAATAAAGACCTAATCTAAGGTTCTAAAATGTGCATTGGTGTTGGCAACATGGAAATTTTTCTTTCTTTTTTTTCAAATACCTTGACATGGAAAATTTTCATTTATTTATTTACACTGAGTTTAGCTTCAACAAGTCCTAAGTTCATTTCAGAAAAGTAGATACATGCCACGTGTAAAGTGAGACTAAAGTTTCAAAGACTAGAGTTTATTGTCAAAGCAACCTGAGCATTGAAGTTTTGCTGGCATACAATTTCATAGGACAAGTTCATCATCAGACAGGTTAACTAGTTACAAGTTCAAGCATGCTAACAGTATGCTGGTAATGTATTCACAAATCAGTTGAGATACAAATTTTTTAAGGGTTTGGTATGCATGGAAAAAATTGCAAATTAAATATGAATAATGCATGATTTCAAATGCATGGCATAAATGGAGAACACTACACATCCCCAAACATAAAATGTGCATAGTCCTCGATGCATGAAAAACAACACATATATACAGAAACAAATAATGCATGATTATGAAAAACAAAATGAAATGTAGTAAAAAGAGTTTAAGGGGAAGAAGACATCCCTTCAGTTGAAGGTTCCGACCTAGAAACGCACGTCTTTCTCTTGACAAAGCTGCCCCTATTGGGGGCCATATGCTTCTGGCACTTAAGGCTCTTCTTTGGTTCTACTGTAACATCTTGTAAAGTTTGTAAGACTTCTTCGATCGACTTGTCGATGCTTGATTTTTCAGGAGTAGACTTTGGCGTAGCAGGTGTGGCAGCAGCTTGGTTTCCTCCCTCTTCAGATTCCATGGGGGAATTAGTGCTAGCAGTTTCAACATGTACTAAGGATGTTGGGGCTGGAAATACTGGAGTAGGGGAAATCGGGACCGTATCCTCTGATTGTAGAGTTTTCGCTGGAGAAAAATGGGGGCTTGCCGGCAGTGTCCCCTTGCCAAGTAGACTAGCAAGGAACTCAGGAAAAGCACGCACCGAGAGCGCAGCTACTTCATCAATGGCCTATTTCAACACCTTGTCCCTGGTCTAAATATATTGCCGAAACGTAGCATTTTTCTTCTCTGTGTCCTTAATTTTGGCAATGATCAACTCAAGTTGTTTGCTGATTGGGGACAATGTTGCCACGACTGCTGCAGGTACAGAAGTTACAGCGGCAGCCTTGGATGGTTTGGCCTTTGTCATAGGTGTTGCGGTCGATTGCTTTCCCTTCTCTTTGGTTTCAATGGTTGTTAATTGCCTCCACGAAGTAGGAATCATGCTGGATCACTTGTTGCGCTGGATGCTATCGGTGTCGAGGCTAGGGACATTATGCTATGATAAGTGTTCAAAAGTACTATTTCTATTACCCTTTTTACTTATATTATTGTTAGACTTAGGCTCATATTAGTTGCATAATTAGACATTCATGCATTAATTCATGTTTCTTTCCATCGTTGAGCTTGATTACATACCTTGGTGATTTTTGTGGGAAAATATGCTCCTTTGGTGTGTTTTGTGTGTATGTGCAGAATCACTTGCCAAAGCAGGGCTAGAACCAGTTGCCAGGGCAATGCATGAAGGAGATGGCGAGCTAGTTGCCAGAGCAATGCATGAAGGAGATGCCGAGCTAGTTGCCAGGGCAATTTTCGACAAGGAATAAGATGATATGGTACTCAAAATCGATGACTAGATAAGCCCAAGATGACGTGGAGCAAAGCTAAATCCCAAAGGAGTTTGATTTCCATGAAGAGGTCAAAGAGAAATTAAATCCCAAAAGATAGGAGAAGTTCTAGAAGGAATTTAAATATAATAAAGAATTATATTCTTTAAAGATAATTTAATTCCAACTTAACTTCCTCCTCAAAAAGACTTTGACCTAGCCCTATAAATTCAAGACCATGCCGTCAACTCCAAAGGGGGAGAAAGGAAAGAATTTTTGACAAGATCAAGGGAAAGGGAGATTTCGACAAAGCTCTATCCATTCTTTATCTTTTTCTTTCTTGTTCAATTAGGTTTATGCTAGGAATTCTTTATCTTGTGTTTCTTTGGAACCTAGCCATGAACAAAATCTATTTGGCTAAGGTTATTGTGTTTTGTGGTTGTGAGGAACAATTGGATTTTGTTTAGGTAATAAGAGTTTGCACTTTTCTATTCAAGGTTTATTCATTCTAGGTTTTTATTCTTGTTTGCGAGTGAATTGGGAGAGGATCTCGCAACTTCATCTATTTATCTAATATCGGGAGAGTTAGATTCAAGAAACGAATGAGTATGATCTTTATTCAATCTATTGATGGTGAAGATTAATCCGGCTTAGGAATAAGTTAAGGATCTCAACGGCTAAGAGGAGCACAAGATTGGTTGTTGTTCACCCTTGATTCACGCAAGGATGTATTATCAAGGCATGCACAAGTAGCTAGAGTTTCGACTTAGGGATAAGAAAAAACCATTGAAGAATGCTCTGCCGAACCTTGAAGTTGCTGCCCAGACGCTCAAGTAGTTGCCCAGCTAGTCGCCCAGGCAACCATCGATTAGTTGCCAAGGCAACATCGCTGTGCAAGTTGCCACGACAACTGAGTTGCCCTTGCACTCTTTTACCAAGATGATCCAATCGGCTATCACACCTCAACTCACGATAACCTGGCCTATTCTCTCTCATTCAATTAAATCTTCTTTTAGTTTATTGCTTTCTAGTTTAGTTGTTAGTTAATCTCCTACAATCTTCTACTTGTGTTTCTTTTACTTTTTACAATGCAAGAGATTAGATTCTTGAAGTGGCACCAATCCCTGTGGAGACGATATCTTTTATACTATAACTTGCGACGTGTACACTTGCAAAATTGCGGAGCACTTATTACCCACAACAAGTTTTTGGCGCCGTTGCCGGGGATTGGCAATAGCAACTTTGTTTTTATTTTCTTGCACTTTTTATTTTTATTGTTTAAGATTCAAAGGGCTAATAAACTTTGGTTTTGCATTGGTATATGACAGGGCGAGACCGATTACACCAGAATATCCCTTTGATCCAGAAATCGAACGAACCTTGCAAAGACTTAGATGAAGGTTAAGAGTAGCAATAGCTAATCAAGACGGCAATATGAATCAAGATGTTCCAGCAGGAGGAGGAGTGATTCTTGCACGAAACAAAACTATTCGAGACTACCTTGAAGAAGATCTTGAAGGACTTAATCCAGGAGTTATCACCAGAAATTGAAGCCGACCACTTTGAGTTGAAACCGGTGATGTTTAATATGATCAACACAATTGGTCAATTTGGTGGCTCAGCAACTGAAGATGCACGACAACATCTTAAATCTTTCCTTGAGATTTGCAATTCATTCAAAATACAATGAGTCACCCCCGATGTTTTACGACTAAGATTATTCCCCTATTCACTGAGGGATAGGACGAAAGCATGGTTGAATAGTATTCCTGTCGGATCAATAGGATCTTGGACCGACCTTTGTCGTGATTTCCTTGCTTGATTTAATCCTACAAATTTGACTAATAGGCTTCGTAACGAAATTACTTCTTTTCGGCAGGCAGATGATGAATCCATGTACGAGGCTTTGGAGCGATATAGAGAACTTCTACACAAATGCCCCCTACATGGATTCCCAGTGTGGACGCAAGTAACAATGTTTTACAACATTGTGAATACACCAACAAGGATGATGCTAGATGCCTCGACAAACGGCATACTCATAGATAAGTCGTCGGAGGAAGCAATGCAAATTCTAAACAGGCTTGTCAAGAATGATTATCAATTCCCCTCCATTAGAAGAGGAGGAGTTAGACGCCAAGCCACAATACATGAACTGGGATCATCATACTCAATTTCGGCACTATTGGCCACTCTAACCAAGATGGTCCAGAACATGCAAAAACTAAACAACACACAGGAAGTCAAGGTAATGGATTCCTTTTGTGAGTTATGTGGTGGTAACCATGATTCTTCTGATTGTCTACAGAATCTAGAATCCAGCTTTTATGTGGGGAATTACAACTGGAACAACAATGTGATGTCCAATACATACAATCCAGCTTGGAAGAAGCACCCAGATTTTTCATGGAGTAATCCCAGAATGATCTAAACCATAACAATCAGAATGCACAAGCATCGGGATTCCAGTAGAATATGCCATGGTAACAGTTACCGCAGCAACAACCGACAACATCTAGCTCTTTGGAAAGTTCTCTCAATGCTTTTATGTTGAAAATTGAATCTTATATGGCTGAGAATACTAACTTCATAAAAAGAACTGATGCTTTTATTAACAGGACTGATATGAGATTGCAAAACCAAGAGGCGGCAATCAAATCATTGGAAAATCAAGTTGGACAATTTGCTCAAAACCTGAATACTAGACCACAAGGAGGTTTACCTAGCGATACTAAAGTCACAAGAGACCATGAGCAATGTAAGGCGATCACCACTAGAAGTGGCCAACAACTTAAAGAGGCTCAAGCTCCCTCATCAAATAAAACTCCACAAAAAGATCAAGACGAACCCAGCGGCAAAACCTCAGATGCTGAACCAGGAATTGTCGCGGCAACCAGCGATAAGCATGCCTCGGCAACCAATGACAGGCATGCCATGGTAACCCTAGTTGATGATGCCTCGGCAACTCCAGTTGTCCCAACAATGCCATCAATCAGATTCCAGAGCAATGAAAGGATCGAAGATATTCGACTTCCACCACCATTCCCACAAAGGTTGAAGCGACAAAAGCAAGAATATCAATTCAAGAAGTTCCTTGGTATCCTAAAGCAAGTCAACATCAACTTGCCATTGGTTGAGACAATTGAACAAATGCCAAACTATGCCAAGTTTCTTAAAGACATTGTGTCCAAGAGAACAAGGCTAGGAGAGTTTGAAACAGTTGTCGCAACAGAGGGATGCATGGCCATGTTGCACAATTGCATGCCACCCAAGCTGAAGGATCCCAGAAGTTTCTCAATACCATGTTCCATTGGAAAGCACTATGTCAGGAAAGCATTATGCGACCTTGGAGCAAGTATAATCTTGATGCCTAAATCGGTTTTCCAGAAAATAGGAATCGGGAAGGCAAGACCTACAACAGTTATGCTACAGTTAGCCGACAGATCCTATGTGCATCCAGAGGGAAAAATCGAAGACATACTGGTAAAAGTTGATAAATTTATTTTTCCCACTGACTTTATTGTTTTAGATTGTGAAGCAGATGAACATACACCTATCATTCTCGGGAGACCCTTCCTAGCAACAGGGAGAACCTTAATCGATGTTGCAAAGGGAGAACTCACAATGAGGGTGAATGACCAGCAAGTTAAACTAAATGTGCTCCAAACACTAAGGCATGCCGATGATCCGGAAGAATGCCAACTTCTTCATGCCACAACAGAGTTTAACTTTGATGAGGAATTTAGTTGCCTCGGCAACTATATTGTCGATCAAGAGGAACCTGGGGAGTATGAAGAACCGATTGATGAGGAACAACAAGAAGAGGAAAATTGGTTAGTCAATCGACTAGGTACATACTTTGAACCACTAGATTACTCAGGTAAGGAAGGTAAAATCGAAAAGCCCTCAATTGAACAACCACCGATTCTTGAGTTGAAACAGTTGCCAGAGCAACTAAAATATGCTTACTTAGGAACCAATAATACATTACCTGTAATTGTTTCCTCTAAGTTACAGTCTGAGCATGAAAAGAAGCTGATCAAAATGTTGATGCTACACAAGAAGGCAATAGGGTGGACAATTGCCGACTAGAAGGGAATTAGCCCGGCAGTGTGCATGCACAAGATTTTGTTGGAAGATGATCACAAACCTTTGATTGAGGCCTAGAGGAGACTGAATCATGCCATGAAAGGGGTTGTAATGAAAGAAATCATCAAGTTGCTTGACGCCGGTATCATATACCCTATATCTGATAGTCCATGGGTAAGTCTGGTACAATGTGTACTGAAAAAGGGAGGTATAACGGTGGTAAGTAATGACAACAATGAACTCATTCCAACCAGGACTGTCACCGGTTAGAGGGTTTGTATGGATTATCGAAAGCTAAAAAAAGCCACTAGGAAAGATCACTTCCCATTACCCTTTATTGATCAAATGCTTGACCGTCTTGCAGGTAAACCCTTTTATTATTTTCTTGATGGTTATTCAGGTTACAATCAAATTGCCATATCACCAGAATATCAAGAAAAGACAACCTTCACATGCCCATACGGTACTTATGCTTTTTGAAGGATACCGTTCAGATTGTGTAACGCCCCGGCAACCTTCCAAAGATGCATGATGGCACACTTTTCAGACATGGTCGAAGACTTCCTTGAGATCTTCATGGATGATTTTTCTGTTTTTGGTAATGACTTCGACAGTTGTCTCAGCAATTTAGAAAATGTATTGGCAAGATATGAAGAAACCAATTTAGTCCTTAATTGGGAGAAGTGCCATTTTATGGTTGATGAAGGAATAGTGCTCAGCCACAAGATTTCATCCAAGGGAATTAAAGTAGACAAAGCAAAGGTGGACGCGATTGAGAGATTACCCCCACCAAGTTCGGTTAAAGGAATCCGAAGCTTTCTTGGACATGTAGGTTTTTACAGGAGGTTCATTCATAATTTTTCTAAAATTACTAAACCCTTGTGGAATTTGCTTGAACAGGATAAAGTCTTCAATTTTGATGATTCTTGCGCCTAAGCATTCGAAACCCTAAAGGAAAAGCTCCCCTCGACACACATTGTCGTTCCACCAGATTGGACGCTACCTTCTGAGCTCATGTGTGATGCAAGTGATTTTGCGGTAGGAGCAGTCCTAGGCCAACGCACAGGTAAGACCTTTCATGTGATATACTACGCTAGTAAAACTCTTAATAGTGCTCAAGTGAATTACACAACAACGGAGAAAGAGATACTAGTTGTAGTTTTCGCATTTGACAAGTTCTGATCCTATTTGATTGGTATAAAGGTAATTGTTCATACGAACCATTCAGCAATTAAGTACCTATTTGCTAAAAAGGATGCCAAACCTCGTTTGATTCGTTGGATATTACTTTTACAACAATTTGATATTGAAGTTAACGATAGGAAAGGAATAAAAAATCAAGTGGCCGATCACTTATCACGTTTAGAACGCAATAGGGAGGAAGACGCAGATTTAAAGATATGCAATGCATTCCCGAATGAGCAACTTTTAGTTGCCTCGGCAACCATGGATGCGCATGCCTCGACATCCCTCGACGCCGTAGCAGCTCTTGATATGCACGCCTCGGCAACTATGGACGCACATGCCTCGACAACCCCTAACGTCTCGACAACCATGGATGCGCATACCTCGGTAACCCTCGACATCGCAGAAACCATTGATACGCACACCTCGGCAACCATGGATGCGTATACCTTGACAACTCTGGACACACACACCTCGGCAATCTTGGGAGCAGTCGCCACGGCAGCACATGCCTCGGTAATACACTGGTACGCGAATTTAGTTAATTTCCTTTTTTGTGGTATTTTACCTTATGGCCTTACTCACCAAGGGAAGAAGCAGTTCTGCCATGATGCTAAGCATTACTTTTGGGATGAGCCTCTTCTGTTTAAATAATATGCAGATCAGGTTATACGACGATGTGTCCCTGAAGAAGAGCATCAGAATGTACTCCGGCAATGCCATTCTTCATAGAGGACATTTTGGAGGAACTCGTACCACGACCAAAGTTTTGCAATCCGGTTTGTATTGGCCAACACTGTACAAAGTTGCCAAGAGTTTTACAAGCAATGTGATCATTGCCAGCGGACGGGCAATATCTCTAGACGACATGAGATGCCGCTCCAAAACATCATCGAGGTGGAATTGTTCGATGTATGGGGGATCGATTTTATGGGACCTTTCTCATCTTCATTCGGCAACCTCTACATTCTACTTGTCGTTGACTACGTGTCTAAATGGGTTGAGGCAGCTGCAGTTCCCAACAATGATTCCAACATCGTACAACGATTCTTGCAGAAAAATATATTTACATGGTTTGGGATGCCGAGAGCAATTATCGGTGATGAAGGCAAGCATTTTGACAACAGACTTATTGCCAAGATGTTGCAACGCTTCGGTGTATCTCACAAGATTGCCACGACATATCACCCACAAACCAATGGGCAAGCAGAAATTTCCAACCGGGAATTGAAGGGTATACTCGAGAAAATAGTAAATCCCTCTAGGAAGGATTGGTCAGTAAGACTAGATGACGCACTTTGGGCATATCACACTACATTCAAAACACCCATAGGTATGTCCCCCTTCCGACTTGTTTATGGCAAAACATGCCATCTACCGGTGGAAATCAAACACAAGGCATATTGGGCAATCAAGACCGTGAATATGGATTGGGAAAGTGCCAGACAAAAGCGTTCCTATAACAATGCACGAATCTAGAAGGAGAAAACAAAGCAATGGCATGACAAGAGACTATTGCCGCGGCAATTCATGCCAGGGCAACTAGTTCTCTTATTCAATTCTCAGCTAAAACTTTTCCCGGGAAAACTGAAATTAAGCTGGTCGGGACCATTCGAAGTTGTCAAACCATTCTCCCATGGTGCCATGATAATCAAGTCCATCACTGAAAAACATGAATTCAAAGTTAATGGACAAAGATTGAAGCACTCCAAAAGTGCCCATGTGGAACGTAACAAAGAAGTGGTCACCTTAGGAGATGCATGAGCATGTTCTCCTTTCGATATTTTCTTTTTATTTTTAATTTTAAGTTTAAGTTTTTTCTCGAACTATTTATTTTTTATTTTTTTATTATTTTCAATTATTTGTTCTTTTTAGGATAGATTTATTTTCATTAAGATTAAAACTACATCTTTCTTTCATATTTATCTTTTTAAGAATTTCTTTACACATCTTTATTTATTTCCTTTTATTAGTTTATCTTTAATTTTAATCATTATTTTATTTGTCTTTGAATTGTAGGAAAAGAGTTCAAGATAAAGAGGAATTTTGATTCAAGAAGGAAACTTCTTCAACAAGAAAATTAATGGGCTGAATCTAAGGCTTATATTAAGCCTCCAATTTACCCTAAATAAACCCCCTAGCCGTCACCTACCCCTAAATCGAAACTTCTTTCCTCTTTATTCCAAAATTAATCCCACCCACCATATTTACTACCTATCTTTTCTATATAACCCATCACCCTTAACTTCCAAGAAACCCATTCCTATTTTTCATCTTGCAACTCTTTAGTTTCTTTTATTTTATTTTCTTTATTTTTACAAAACTCACAACCAAGATCATCCATGGCATCCAAAATTGAATTTTTGGTTCATCCAAGTTCCTCCAAAGAACCAAGATACAAGAAGTTTGCTATACTGGTGGTTCAAGAAAGATTTCACTACAAGTTTGAAAGCCGGAAGATTTGCGAAGAACAAGGCCTTGAATACTCCAACTTTCATCAAGATGTCGGCCTTGAACCATTCATCTTCGAAAGGATTGCACATCAAAAGTGGCAAATCTTTTGCCATCAATCGGAACCGGGTAACATCTCATGGGTAAGAGAATTCTATGCTCACTCACCTAACCCGGATAATCCTTATGTTTTTGTTCGTGACAAGGCTATACTCATAAGCCCCGAAAACATCAACACCTTTTACGGGCTCTACATTGAGAAGGACGAGCATCAAGCCTTTGTTGATTAACTCACGCCCAAGCAACTCGACAAGGTGCTTCAAGAACTCACTCTACTGGGAACTCAATGGAACGACGGTAAATACAAGGGCACGGCAAATCGCCTTCAGCTTAAACCCGAGGCAAAATTATGGAATAAGTTTGTTAAAACTTCATTAATGCCCATCACATGCAATACTACCGTTGATACACCTTGTCTTTTGCTCATACATTCTATCTTGTATAATCGCATCATTAACATTGGAAAATTTATTTGTGATGAGATTTTTGTATGTAGCCCAAAAGACAAGGGTTCTCTTTTCTTCCCTTGCTTAATTTCCAATCTTTGCAAGGAGATGCATGTCCCAAGTGAGTCTACTTATGAAAAGGCCCTACCAAAGTCCGGTTGGAATCGAGCACAAATACGAAAGCTAATGGGAGAGGCACCGATAAAATCCTCAATGCCTCCAATTGCCGCGAAAACCTCTACCGCCTCGGCAACGCCTAATGCCCAAGCACCTAATTCCCGGGCAACTCGACCATCAACCTGGGGACACTTTGAAGCACTCTTGCAACTGTTGGCGAGCCGCCTTAGGCAAATTGAAGACCGGCAACTAATGTTCATGTGGTACATGAAGGATCACAACAATGCCATCACCCAAGTCATCCTGGAAAAGTACTCGGACAGCCGCGTGCCATTCCTGATCTTTCCTGCTAAAATCCTTGCCATGGCAACCAATGAAGCAGTCGCCACGACAACCGCCACAGATGATGCCACGGTAACCTACACCGCACCTACCCAAGCAGTTGCCACGGTAACTAACACTGAAGATGTTGTGGCAACCAAAGCTAAAGACGCCCCAGTAACCACTACAAAAGCCAAAGGTAAAACACCTATGCCCGAATCAACTCGTACTGAATCATTGTCTGATTTTTTAGTTTCGGACGAGTCCTCAATTGCACCAACAAAGACCACACAAATCGAATCCTCCAAACCCAAGCGAAAAGCAATGACATTGATGAAGAGGACGATGAGGACAACAACCCCGTACAAGGATCGATTCCACCATCGGCTACAAGGAAGCAATCACCGTGTTCAAGAAAAAGAATCAAGACACTTACCAAAAGGAAACTAATCATCCACGACGACGAACTCTCAGAGTAAGTCCTCGTTTGTATTTTACTTTTCTTTATTGCATGCATTGAGGACAATGCCTCACTTGAGTTTGGGGGGATTGTTATTACTTAGTTACCATGTTTAGTTGCATTCATCTTAAGTATTGCATTTAGGATACATAAATTGCTTTCCATGCCTTTAGTTGGAACAAGAATTGCCTAGATTTGATGAATATCCGATGATGACTTTGCCAATGCACTCAATTGATAGAATTTTTATTCTAGGATAAGCATGGAAACACTTAGAATCGTACTATGATGCTAAACTTGATGAAACATTGTTGTGGCTTGATTGATTTAAGGAATTCTAGTGAACTTAGGTTGATAGTTAAAAAATTGGGGGATTAGAATAAAAATTGGATGAATGCTAGAGGTGCCCGAAATTGGCTCTAGTATGTGCTAAAAATTGGTCACTGAAGGTGCCCGAAATTGGCTCTAGTATGTGCTAAAAATTGATCGCTAGAGGTGCCCGAAATTAGCTCTAGTCGAATAAATTAATTAACTTAAGAAAACTAAAAACAAAACACTAGAGGTGCCCGAAACCGGCTCTAGTTAAAACATGTTAAAAGAACCCAACGAAGTAATTTGAAAACCTCTTGTTTGCATAGAATCTGAAAAATCAACTTGCACACAACTCCTCGCATACTCACAAGCATTATAGTTTGATTCCAAGTAACTCCTATGTTTTCTGAAAAATGAAAAGCCAATCATACTTTGTGCCCCGGTTCTGAGAATTGAAATCAAGTTCAAAGCTAAGTTTGTGAAAATTGAAGTCTTGGCGGGTAATTATTAGTTTGCATTGCTTGAGGACAAGCAATAGTTCAAGTTTGGGGGTGTGATAAGTGTTCAAAAGTACTATTTCTATTACCCTTTTTACTCATATTATTGTTAGACTTAGGCTCATATTAGTTGCATAATTAGCCATTCATGCATTAATTCATGTTTCTTTCCATCGTTGAGCTTGATTACATAACTTGGTGATTTTTGTGGGAAAATATGCTGCTTTGGTGTGTTTTGTGTGTATGTGCAGAATCACTTGCCAAAGCAGGGCTAGAACCAGTTGCCAGGGTAATGCATGAAGGAGATGTCGAGCTAGTTGCCAGGGCAATGCATGAAGAAGGCCGAGCTAGTTGTCAGGGTAATTTTCGACAAGGAATAAGATGATATGGTAGTCAAAATCGATGACTATATAAGCCCAAGATGATGTGGAGCAAAGCTAAATCCCAAAGGAGTTTGATTTCCATGAAGAGGTCAAAGAGAAATTAAATACCAAGAAGATAGGAGAAGTTTTAGAAGGAATTTAAATATAATAAAGAATTATATTCTTTAAAGATAATTTAATTCCAACTTAACTTCCTCCTCAAAAAGAGTTTGACCTAGCCCTATAAATTCAAGACCATGCCGTCAACTCCAAATGGGGAGAGAGGAGAGAATTTTCGACAAGATCAAGGGCAAGGGAGATTTCGACAAAGCTCCATCCATTCTTCATCTTTTTATTTCTTGTTCAATTAGGTTTATGCTAGGAATTCTTTATCTTGTGTTTCTTTGGAACCTAGCCATGAACTAAATCTATTTGGCTAAGGTTATTGTGTTTTGTGGTTGTGAGAAACAATTGGATTTTGTTTAGGTAATAAGAGTTTGCACTTTTCTATTCAAGGTTTATTCATTCTTGGTTCTTATTCTTGTTTGCGAGTGAATTGGGAGAGGATCTCGTAACTTCATCTATTTATCTAATATCGGGAGAGTTAGATTCAAGAAACGAATGAGTATGATCTTTATTCAATCTATTGATGGTGAAGATTAATCCGGCTTTGGAATAAGTTAAGGATTTCAACGGCTAAGAGGAGCGCAAGATTGGTTGTTGTTCACCTTTGATTCACACATGTATGTATTATCAAGGCATGCACAAGTAGCTAGAGTTTCGACTCAGGGATAAGAAGAAACCATTGAAGAACGCTCTGCCGAACCTTGAAGTTGTTGCCCATTCGCCCAAGTAGTTGCCCAGCTAGTCGCCCAGGCAACACCGCTGTGCAAGTTGCCACGGCAACTGAGTTGCCCTTGCACTCTTTTACCAAGACGATCCAATCGGCTATCACACCTCAACTCACGATAACCTGGCCTATTCTCTCTCATTCAATTACATATTATTTTACTTTATTGCTTTCTAGTTTAGTTGTTAGTTAAACTCGTACAATCTTCTACTTGTGTTTCTTTTACTTTTTACAGTGCAAGAGATTAGATTCTTGAAGTGGCACCAATCCCTGTGGAGACGATATCTTTTGTACTATAACTTGCGACGTGTACACTTGCACAATTGCGGAGCACTTATTACGCGCAACATGCTGCGCACAAACATTTGAGATCAGTAATGGAAAAATCAAACTACCCATTGGTTTACATGCGCACTTATGTCTCGTCCACTATGTTTCTGCCAACATCAATTTTTCTCTCGGTCATAATAGAGTGAAGAAGCGCTATTCTTTCCTTAGAGATAGTTTCATTGTGTTTCGTGGGCATCAAGTTGGCTTTGAGGAAGTGGTTCCATCCTCACAGCTGTACTTTCAAAGCCATGTGCTTCACTGTCCAGCTCCCCTTGGTGGAGATATTCCATTTTGTACCAGTTTGGCATAGGTCCTTCAAGATCAGTCTCCTCTTTGAATCATCGAGTGAGTCGGCGAACGCTAAGTGCTGCTCATGCTTGGCATCCAGATAAAACAAATCATTAATATATTTGGCATCAAATCGAACACACTTACCACGAATCATAAGAAAAGGCGAATCTTTAGTGGTCAAGTGGGCATAAAATTCTCAGACAATCGTGCTACTGATGTCACTGGTGCTGGTAAAATTTTTCCCAACCATGTTTCTTTACAGTCTCGGCGAACTCCATGGTATAACCAAAATTTAGCTCATCCTTCAACTCAAATCTCTTCTCATATTTGAAGTTTCTCGAAGCAAAATTTTCATCATGCCTCTTCTCGATTTCAACAGTAAAGAAACGTTTGAATGGAAGGGATGAATACTCCATTGATTCTTGAAATAAAGAAGGTGAAAAGATGATGAGCGAGTACGGTTTCTAGGGTACTTGATTCTTTTGAGCAAAAGAGAGAAAATGTTGAGTAAAAAAAAGAAAATCGGCTAGACTGTTAAGTGGGAAAGAAAGAGAAAAAGGTGGAGTGTTTTAATGAGTTAGCCAATTTATTGGGGTATAATGATGAAAGAATTTGAATTGGATTGGATGTGTGAAAAGATAATGATGATGGGATAAGGAGAGAAAGTTTGAAATTTGATTTACCCTAGGGCGGCTAGGGTTTTATCTTATCCAAACCAATAATAGTTTTTTTTATCAACCGTGCTAGCCTCTCTTGGTTTATCGCTGGCATTAAAATGCTACTGGCGATCTAAAAATATGATGACAAGAAAAATCTTTTATTTACTCAAAGAACCCTTTCAAGATGGAAGAATAAATAAAATAAAGAAAAACAACAAAACAACACATAAAATACTTGTAAGAAAAAACATTATTCCTAATATTTACAAATAAGTCAAACCATTGTGGAAATTGCTAAATTTCTGCCAAAAGGATAACCTCCTTGGCATCCTTTGGAGTACCTTCCACATAATTCTTAAGTCTCTGACCATTTACTTTGAAAATTGTCCTATTCTTCAAATATCGAATATCAATTGCTCCATGAGCACAAGGTTGAACAACTTCAAATGGTCCTAACCATCTTGACTTTAGCTTCCCTGGAAAAATTTTAATCATTGAGTTAAACAGAAGAACATGTTGGCCTACCATAAACTGCCTTGGAAAAATTCTTCTGTCATGCCAGTGCTTTGTTCTTTCCTTGTAAAGTCTAGCATTCTCAAACGCTTGTAGCCTGAATTCCTCCAACTCATTGAGGTCTAGCAACCTCTTCTCTCCAGCATTTCTCCATGCCATGTCAAGTTTCCGAATTGCCCAATAGGCTTTATGTTCTATTTCTACTGCAAATGACATGATTTCCCAAAAATGGGTCAAAAAGGAGAACATACTAGAGGTGTTTTAAAGGTAGCTCTGTATGCCCACAAAGATTCATCTAGCTGTTGGGACCAATCCTTCCTTGTGGGACTCACATTTTTTTCCAAAATGTTTTTGATTTCCCTATTCGATATCTCAGTTTGACCATTCATTTGAGGGTGGTATGTTGTAGCCATCTGTTGCTAAATTTCGTACCTGCACAAAGCTCTAGATATTAAACGAAATTTAAAATGAGTGTCCTCATCATGTATAATAGCTCTCGGGGAACCAAATCTAGTAAAAATGATTTTGTGCAAAAACTTAGCAACAACCTTGGCATCGTTGGTTGGAAAGGCCACAACCTCAACCTATTTGGAAACATAGTCAACCGCTAATAATATATACAATTTACCAAATGAAGGGGTGAATGGGCCCATGAAGTTTATCCCCCAAACATCAAATAAATCTACAAGCATTATGTTTTGAAGTGGCATTTGGTGTATGCCAAAAATATTCCATGTTTGTTGGCATCGATCACATGCCTTGGAAAATTGTGAGCATCTTCGTATAGTGTAGGCCAAAAGAAACCAGGCTGCAACACCTTGGAAGCAGTCTTCATTCCAGCAAAATAACCTCTGTACGGTGCTGCATGGCATAGTTGCAAAATACCATCTTGTTCTTCTTTTGGCACACACCGGCAAATTACCTGGTCAACATATTTCTTAAATAGTATGGGCTCATCCCAATAGTACTGCCGAGCCTCTCTCAGGAAATGCTTCCGGAAGTTATATGCCAAGTCTGGTGGCATCAAATTGCTTACTAGGTAGTTGACAATGTCAGCATACCTTGGCATAGCACTGACTGCAAGTAGGGACTCGTCAGGAAATTCATACCTTATGGCATCATACCTTCTTCCAAATAATGTTATAGGCGTGATAGGTGGTCGGCTACTACATTTTCACTCCCCTTCTTATCTCGAATTTCAAGATCATATTCTTACATTAAGAGTGTCCATCGGATCAATCTTGGTTTGACATCCTTTTTTGCCAAGATGTATTTCAGAGCTGAATGATCTGTAAAAACCACAACTTTGTTACCAATAAGATAAGATCTAAATTTTTCAAAGAAAATATAATAGCAATAAACTCTTCCTCGGCTGTGAAGTAGTTAAGTTGTGCTCCATTCAGTGTTCGGCTGGCATAATAGATGGCATGAAAAACCTTACCATGTTGTTTGCCTAGGACTGCTCCTACAGCATAGTTGCTGGCATCGCACATGAGCTCAAATGGCTCATTCCAATTAGGGGCCACGACTATAGGTACTTTGATTAATTTCTTCTTCAGTTCCTGAAAAGCTCTTAAACAAAAATCGTCAAAAGCAAAAGCTGTATTATTCTCTAAAAGTAAACACAAAGGCTTAGAAATTTTTTAAAAGTCTTTAATGAATCGACGATAAAAATCAGCATGGCCTAAAATCTTCTTAAACCTTTAACGTTGGTAGGTGGAGGCAATTGCTAAATTACCTCAACTTTCGCTTGATCGAGTTCCAAGCCTCTCTTGGTAACCTTGTGACCGAGAACAATACCCTTATTTACCATGAAGTGGTATTTCTCCCAGTTCAACACTAGGTTCGTCTCTATGCACATTCTCAGGACCTACTCTAAACTCAGAAGACATTCCTCAAATGCTTTGCCAAACACTGAGGAATCGTCCATAAACACTTCCAGGTTATGCTCAATCATGTCAAAAAATAGACATCATGCACTGTTGAAACGTTGATGCCGCATTACACAGCCGAAATGGCATCATTCTGAAGGTAAACGTCTCGTAAGGACAGGTAAAGGTGTCATTCTCTTGATCATTAGGAGCAATGGCAATCTGGTTATATCTAGAATAGCCATCTAAAAAATAATAAAATGCTTTACCTTCTAGCCTGTCTAATATTTGGTCGATGAAAGGCAGTGGGAAGTGGTCCTTCCTTGTGACATTGTTCAGTCCTCAGTAGTCCATGCACACCCTCCATCCTATGATAGTCCTAGATGGAATCAATTCATCTTCTTCTGGACTATAGTCATGCCATCCTTCTTTGGCACACACTGTACTGGGCTAACCCATGAGCTGTCAGAAATGGGATAAATGATCTCAGTATCTAACCATTTAATGATTTCTTTCATTACTACATCTTTCATACTAGAGTTTAGCCGTCTTTGTCCTTCAATAGTCTTACCATGATATTCCTCAAGTATAATCTTGTGCATTCAAATAGTTGAGCTGATACCTCAGATGCCTGCCAAGGTCTACCCCAAAGCTTTCTTATAGGTTGATAGTATTCTAAGTAATCTTTCCTCCTGATCATTAGTGAGATCAGCAGCAATGATTACATGCAGAGTTGAGTGTTTACATAAATAAGCGTATTTTAGGTGCTCTGGAAATGCTTTCAGCTCCAATGTTGGTGGCTCCTCAATGGATGGTTTGGGTGCCACAATCTCTCTTCCAGCCAACTCAAGTGGCTCTGGTTGTTCAAAATAATTCACGTTTTAGCCTCTAAGGTTGTTTCATCAGGTTCTTCAAATAGTTCGGCAAAGCCTTCAATCATGATGGCGTCAGACTGATGTTGGCATATTTGTGCCAAATCCAGCTTATAAATAGACTCCATTATTTCCTCTGTTTGATATTACTCAGGTTCATCTGCACATTTCAAAGCTTGAAACATGTTAAATGTAACATGTTGGTCATTCATACGCATTGTTAATTCCCCTTTATGAACATCGATAAGAGTTCTACTCATGGCAAGAAAAGGTCTGCCTAAGATGATTAGTACATTTACATCAGCTTCATAATCCAATATGATAAAATCGGTAGGAAAAATAAATTTGTCTACCTTTACCAGATCTTCAATCTTACCCTTGAGATGTGCATATGATCGATCTGCTAGCTGAAGTGTTACCGTTTTCGGCCTTGGTTCAATGCCAAGTTTCCTGAAAACAACTAGTGGCATCAAGTTAATATTGGCACCTAAATCACATAATGCCTTTCCAACAAATTTATTTCCAATGGTACAAGGAATAGTAAAACTCATTGGATCTTTCAGCTTTGGTGATAAGCGGTTGCGAATCATGGCACTGCATCCTTTTGTAAGGGCTATTGTCTCAAAATCTCCCAACTTCCACTTTTTGGTTAGGATGTATTTCATGAACTTCACATAGTTAGGCATCTGCTCAAGAGCTTCCACTAGGGGAAGGTTGATTTACAGCTGCTTAAGCACTTCTAAGAAATGCGTAAATTGCTGATCTTGCTTATGTTTTTGAAGGCGGGCCAGAAAAGGTGGTGGCGTATAAACTACTGTTGGCTATGTTGGTTTTGCCAAGGAAGTGCTGGCATTAGATTTCTTCCTGACATCGTTCTGCTGCTCGGCATCAACATGTACTTTGGCTTCTATAGACAGGCTAAGATCTGAATGTGGTCTGGCATCATTTATTCCTTGTTCTGCTTTATTGGAATCCTCTACTGGCATTGTTCTGTTAGTTTGGCATTAAACTGAGGGCTTGACAGCCATCTCTGCTTCATATTGCTTACCACTCTGAAGAGTTACTGCTTTACATTGCTCATTGCCTTTCCTCCTAGCATCTTCAGTGTCGCTTGGCAAAGTTCCCTAAGGTCAATTTCTAAGAGCATTGGCAATCTGTCCAAGTTAAACTTCCAAGTTACACATTGATGCTGCCAAACTCTGAACATTGGCATCATTTCTCTCCATATAATAAGTAAGAGAGTTCCATTGGTTTTGTCCTTGCTGGAAATTATTCTAGGCTCTTGCTGGCATTGCATTATTATGTTGCATCTGGTTGTTCTACCGCTGAGCATTATTGTTCTGTTGTTGAGCATTGTACTGATTGCCTTCTTGATTTCCCTAAGCCAAATTAGGGTGTTGTCGCCAACCTGCATTATAAGTGGTGGAATTAAAATTGTAATTTCAATTGTAATTGCCAACATAATTTTCTGACTGAGGGTTGGCAGAGGAATCTCTTAAACGATGATTTTCTCCACAAATTGTGCAAAATGGATATAACATTTGAACTTCTTGGGACTCGTTGTTCTTTTGCAAAGATTTCACCATCTTGGTGAGGTTTGCAATTTTAGCATGAAGGAATGTCAGCTCATCCACTTTCAATATTCCACTGGTTTTGGTTCCAATCCCAAGTCTAGCAATAGGGTACTCGAAATCATTGATTGAGATCCTCTAAAGGATTTCTACAGCCTCTGAGTATTTCTTATCGATCAATGAACCAGCTGCTTAAGCATTAACAACAATACGTGTTTGTGCATTCAACCCATTATAGAAGGTTTGTATTTGGGTCCAGTTTGGAAATCCATGCAAAGGACACCTTCTCAACAAGTCTTTAAATATCTCCCACGCATCATATAATGTTTCATCATTAGCATGCCTGAATGTAATGATCTCACCCCTCAACTTGGCAATGAGTGTGGGCGGCTGAAATCTTGTCAAGAACTTTTGGCATAGGTCTACCCATGAACTTATCGAACCTGGTGGCAAAGGATTAATCCATGTCTTGGCTCTATCTCTCAAGGAAAATGTGAATAGCCTCAATTTCACAATATCATCAGGCACTCCAATTTGTTGGAATAATTGGCAAATCTCCATGAACTGCTTCAAATGTTGCCTTGGGTCTCCAGTGAGTGCTCTATCGAATTGACCTACATTTAAAAGAGTAGAAATCATCACCAGCTTAAGTTCAAAATTGACAGTATTTACCTATGTGCCAACGAATCTTGGCATCAAATTGTTAATATTGGGTGCCAAATGTTCTCTAATAGGTCTCTCATCCTCTTCATTTGGGGAAACATGTGGTGCTGGTGGATTATTGTTTGGTAAATTCCCTTCATTATTCACCACACCATTCCCTTGATTATTTATTTCTCAAAATCTTTTCTTTAACCTCATCAAGGTTTTCTCAATTTCTGGATCGTATGGCCACTCATCCACCACAAGGCAGCTTTTGGTCATACACCGATATAAACAATAGAAAAGTAAAAGAACGAACAAATAAAAATTTTAAAACAATCAAATCCGTTGCAATCCCTGGCAACGGAGCCAAAAACTTGTTGTGACCGAAATGTGCTTGGCAAAATGTATAAAAATGAGTATTGGAAATGTATAAAACAATGCCAAGTCGAGTCCTTTTTCGTGCAAGTATACTCGGTCGACAAGTAATACAATAGTTAAGTTGAGTATCTATCCCACAGGGTTGTCTTGGAATTTAATTGTTCAATTGTTACTTGCCTTTGGGTGAAAAATGATTGTTTTGGAAAGTGATTTCAAAGAGAAAAAAATGAAAGAAAACAGTGTTGGCAAGAAGAGGTTGAAAAAGTGGATGATAAGAGTTGGCAAGGAATGCATGGTTTTCACGTTGTTTATGCCATGCCAACCTTTAATACTGTCATGCTTTGACAATGTTTTATTGAGCAGATTCACAAAGATGGTCACTGCCTCCGCCGATAGCAATGCCTTAAACTAATCATGTAAAAACCCTTATATGTCTATAGTGCATCTTCTGTCGAAGCTTCTCACCTTAGAATTTGGCAAGTAATCGTTGTCTCCCAAGTCAGTTATGATATTGAGTTGCAATAAGAAAGCTATGCCAGCCGTCGCTTGACATATAAGTTTTGGAAAAAGTAAAGACATTGCCAAATGAATAAAAACTTTATGCCGACGTATTCTTAATTAATAAAAGCAAGCAAAAAATATTTCATCCATCCACCCCTCACCAACTATTGAATTAGTTCATGATGAGGGGGTTAACCACAAAATAAACTTCATCGTTCGCAAACATCATCTTCAAAATTAAAATAAACTGAAGGAAAAGGGGAAGGAAAGGGGTCGGTCGATGCAGCCTCTCTTGCTCCAGCCCTCCTCCGTGTGGCTACACCAGTCAGTGGTGGAAGTGATCGGAGATGATCCTAAGCTAGCTCGCTTCAAGTGCGCCTCATGCTTGGAAATGATCTCTTTATATAGATGAGTGAGGAGAAAACCCTAAGAGAAATTCAAATTTTAAATTTCGGCTAAGGCTCCTTGATAAGTGCTTGATCTCCTTATCAGCTTATCACCTAGTAGGGCTGACAAGTGATGGTCTAGGTCTGACGTCATCAGTCACCACTTCGATGCCAAAAGTCATGGTAGAAAACTCCTACCGACTAGTCGCTCCTAATTGTTCAGATTAGGTCTATTTCTGTGTTCTTCGGAACCTTATCCTTTCCTATTTTTTGGGCAGTCCAGCATTGTTAAGTGGCTTGGCATGCAACTGCTGGTCTATCTGCATTCCACTACTAGCCGCACCTCAATGATCTTTCCTAGCATTGACCTTTCATTTCCCTTATTCCTCTGCCACGTCATCTGGCATAGAACCTGCGCCAAAAACAATAAAACCCTTCAAACCGTAAAGGGGCACATGATGAACTCTTTTTTATGCAAAATGCATGAAACTAATACTAAATGCAAACATGTGTACTCGAAAACTAGCAAAAAGCATTGTAAAATAGATGGAAATGTAGTACTGTTGAGGAGTTATCAATGATATTTCCAAAAGTTATGATGTTTCCAAAGTAGAGGATGGACGAGGAGAAATCAATATTCCTTTCAGGAAGAAAATAGAGGATTCTGTCACCCAAACCGCAAATAAGTGTTCAATGACGAAAAGCTTCGATTTAAGGATAAATCACCTTAAAGAAGGGGGGATGATGCGATCCTAATCAAAACCAACTTTCTCCATGACTTGATCACAACATGGATGTTCATCAAGGATAATGCTAAGGGAGTTTTTCCTTACTTTATCATCTATTATCTTATTTATACATCCTATTTTATCATAAGCATGCATTCACATATTAGCATATGTTATCATGTCATTGATATCATCTTAGTTTATCATGTTCTTCATATCATTCATATATATGTCATGCTTGCATATCATTTCTTAGTTTATTATTATTATATGTTTTCATTCATCATATTCTATGAAATACATATCATATGAACTATTCTATTCATGCATATGCTTATAATAACCACGTTGTTAGTTTAAGTTTAATTCACTTTATTTTATAAGTATCCATTATTTGTTTCTTCTTATTTGTAGGGCATATCAACCACATGACAAGGGGAAGGATTGAAGCGCAGCTCACCATAGCTCGTTTAGCTCATTTCAAGCTCAAACTAGCTCGAGAATGCTACATGCCAGTGCAAGCTCCATTCAGTTCCAATAGCTCGAAATAAGCTCAACGACACTAAAGGAGAAGCTCCATTAGCTCGGCCACCCTCCCTAAGAGACATGACCAACCAACCTTGGAGGGAAACATGTTTGGGCGCCATTTCTTGAAGGGAAACTTGAATTGGGCGCCAAAAGCAGCCTTGGAAGGAGGCACAACATGGCTGAATCATCACCAGCCCTTTGCCGAACCAACACATGCCCTTTCGGCCACCCTCTCACCCTTGTAACATGCCTATTTGGTCACCCCTTAGAAACTATAAATAGGGGTTCATAATTCATTTGTAAACACATCTTTGAAATATATAAAAATTATCCTTTTGTGAGTTTATCTCTCAAACTTGTTTTTTTAGAACTATCCGACTTATCAAGCTTCATTACTTGTGGTGTCCCTTCTTTTCCACCATACTTCAGGTCCTTGGTTTTATATAACCAATGGGTCTAAGTTTTCCTATAACCCTCAAACTTATTCTTGTAAAGATTGGGTTTATGCTCTTATAGCATATGTTCATCTTTTGAATCCTTTGAATACTACCACCTTTTCTTCCATTCCATTTCACTATTTCTTTTTCCATTTTCCTTCACCATATCCGAACCATCCCTCCAACACTTAACCATTTCATTCCTTTTCATCCATTTTGTTTCATACACCACCTTAAACTCTTCTGTACCCTAAACTATCATCACCATCTATCTTCAAGGTATTCGGATTACAAGGCTTGCTTGCATTCACGGTCGGGATAATTAAAGCTTCTCTCTACAACACCAAATTGGAGAGTTTGAGCGTATCATCACGATTTGTATTAGTAGACCAATTGGAAGTATAATTGAGTTCAACTCAAAGAAATTGGTAGAAAGTTGAGAAAAAGCCTAAGACAATGTGATAAATGACCAAGTTTCTTAACAACACGACTTTAAAGATCGAAAACGAAGACAAAGAAAGAGCTAATTACATGAAAATTGTTGTTACCCAAGCACGTGAAGTGGCTCAATAGGTAGAAGACTTGACCGACATGGCAATGACATTGAGTCAGAATGTCAATCTAACACTATATCATGGAGGCAAGTTAGCTTGGTTGTTAGATGAAGTTAAGAAATTAGGTTTTAAGGCTCACCGTTATTTGTGAATATCTAATATCTGATGTGAATGAAACCTTTTAGTCTCAATGAAAGTTGTTCTATGAGGATCACTTTTGGAACTAATACCTTGTTGCATACATGTTTACATTTAAGCATTGCATTGCACATTCATTGCATATTTATCATGACATTATCATTTAACAACATTGCATTGACATTCATGATCTGAATAATTGATCACTTATGAGATTTCAAGGCAATAATTCGGGAATTAGTAAAAAGCTTGCATTTGATATTCATGGACCTGACAGAAAATGACAGAGAAGAAAATTCAATTTAACACAATGGGGGAACCTACAAGCCACCCCATGGATTTGAAAGAAAACCTTGGAGATGATCATGTTGACAGCATTCTTGGCCTAAATACATCAAAGATGAGCTTTCGTCAAGACTATTATTTATTTGTTTTGATTTTAATAAAATGTTATTTTACATCATATTTGGTAAACAATTTATATTTTTTGATTCTTTAAACATTTCATTCATTGTTATGGGATGGTTTTGAATTTCTCATACATATATGTACATATCATTTTTATCAGGAAACTTAAATATTTATTGCAAGAGTGACTTTGATTCATGTCCAACAATCAATTCTGAGCAGCTTATGTCTAAAGGAAAACAAATGTTGTGAGGATACTGTAAATGTGAATATCATCTACTTTGTTTAGGCAGACGAAAGTAACAAAATAATTGTTCAAGTAATGGGAAGATCTCATTAAGTGAATTCTCCTCTCAGGCATTTGTTGTGTAAGGTTCTTGAATCAAGTGTTAACCATAAACTTCTACCCCCTGAAGACTATTTTGATGTCCATGTATGGGACGATGAATGGCATTCCTTCACTTCCCTTCAAAATAAAAAATATTCATTTTTGTCAGCCCATTTGAGCCTAATCATTTCTTTTCAATAGAACCCAAACCAAGGTTCACCCCTACATTGCGAGGCAAAGAGGACAAATTTTTTTGTTTAAAAATGAAAGTCGCCCGGTTTTGGCCATGCTAAAAAGATAATGCTTTATAACTTAGGGCAAGAAACGAGAACACATACATTAGATACAAAGGTTAGAGAAACATTAGAATTAACCAATGAAAAAGTTTTCCAGCAATAAGGCTGAAACGAAAGCACTAAAAGAGGAATAAGAGACTTATGTAATCCTCTATTCAAATAAATCTCGATTTAGAAGAGCCCTAGAGGATTGGTTATTTTTAAGCAGAAGCACACATCAATATTCAGTCAGGATGCAAGCCACAAAGGAAATGAACTCTAGGGTAAAAACCCAAAAATGGGTAGTCTAGAGCGATCCAAAGAATAAAAGAGAAAATAATACTTCAGTCGAGCATATCCAAATCAAGCAATACATGAATAAGGTTTTAATTAAAAAGAATAATCCTAGAAGCTTATACGAACTTTGGTGGATTGATCACCTTTGAATAGAAACGCGCATCAATACCGAGTTAGAATACAAATTGGTCCAAAGCTACATGTTTTGAAGCTATAGGAGAAGGAAATAAACTCTAGGGTGAAAACCTAAAAATAGGCAGTCTAGAGTGATCCAAAAAATA
Organism: Hibiscus mutabilis; assembly: GCA_019671005.1. Lineage (NCBI taxonomy): Eukaryota > Viridiplantae > Streptophyta > Magnoliopsida > Malvales > Malvaceae > Hibiscus > Hibiscus mutabilis. The sequence continues at coordinate 54,123,019 of CM033716.1, read as the reverse complement.
AAAGAAAGAAATATTTTTTTTTCATTTGAGCACATCCAGATCATACAGGTGCAAAAATGTTTCTCTTGGAAGAAATGATCTTTGATTTCATCACCCTTAAACATTTATTTGGGCCTATATACCACTTCTTTCATAACCGCGAGCTATGCCCTATATTACAAGCCTCTAAAGACCATTTTGAACATATATGGACATCTGAGTTGGATAAGTTTTTCTTCATATCACATCTCGCTTGTCAGGATTAACCTTTCTTTAAGGATTGTTACACTTCTAATGCATGATCGACACGATAAATGCGGGAAGCATAGGGCATGGTGAGTTACTGAGATCAAGAGATCCATTAAATGGGGTAGAAATTAGGTATGAGAAATGTTTCTCTCAGAAACCTAATAGCCTAGAAGGGATTTCACATGTGTACATGTCACCGCAACCGTCACGACCCTTTAAACATAAGCTTCACTTGAGTTGATCTTTGTCAATTTGAAGTAAAAGCGCTATTGCACTTGGCATTTGGGTGCTTAGTTTTGATCTTATTTTTTTAAAAGTTCACCCTTTTTTAAAAAAATAATTATTTTTTCTATCTCATCTTTATAAGTTATTGAATTGAAATAATCTTAAAGCATTTTTTCGCCCTATATTTTGAAAGAGGGGCAAACACTGAATAAGATTTTTACATGAACTTAAAATAAATTTTGCATTAAGATTTTTTAACTCATCTTCATAAGTTTTTGCATTAAAACGAGGTTAAGACATTTCCTCTCCCTAAGTGTTGAAAGAGGAGCAAAAGTTTACGTCATGAATTCAAGAACGAGAATTAGTGGGACACCATTATCCGCACGACAAAATCTTTTGTACATAAGAGTTCAAATCAAAGTAGACAAGAGAGGATACAAAGCCTAAGGAATCTGACTATTGAACAAGTTGAAACTTTGACTCAAAAAAGAACAAGAGTAAACAAAAAAATTTGGGGCAAATTTTGTTGGGGCATGAAGATGATCAATCTTTAATGACAGAGATACTTTAGAGCCAGAACTCAAGAAGATTAAGCTGACAAGATATAAGAAGGGCAATCCGAAATGAGAACCTGAAAAGGCTTTGGAGCACAAAGAGATACAAATATTCTGAAAATTAAACTTGAGTTTGAGATGGGTTGCATCAGCTGAAGAAAGAGCTTCAACGAAGAATTGAAACAAGAAATTTTTGAGCTTCCCCTAGAAGACGAGCTCACCCAAATGGTTCTCAGTTTGCATCATTCATGCATCATGTGTAGTTAGGCACCCTTAAGTTAGGGGCATGCTAACTCATATCATTAATTTATTTTGTTTATTTTGACTGAAATCATTCAAGAATTCAACAAGTTACTTCAAGATTATTGCCAAAGCCTTTAGTTCATGGTTTTATTAAGTGTTCGATCTGTCAATAAGACCTCCAGTGCATAACTTTTAAATTTCAAAACCATTAGTAAGACCTTTAGTGCTTGGTGATTTAGGGTTTTCAGTAAGACCTTCAGTGCGTAACTTTAAATTGTCCGGACTATTAGTAAGACCCTTAGTGCATGATGATTCAGACCATCAGTAAGACCTACAGTGCATGACTTTAGTTTTCCCAAACCATCAATAAGACCTTTAGTGCTTGGTGATTTAGGGTTTCTAGTAAAGCCTCTGGTGCTAGACCTTTAATCTCCATACCATCAGTAAGACCTCCAATGCATGGTGATTTGGAGCAATCGGTATTATCCGGGCATTAGTAAGACTTTCAGTGCATGGTGAATCGAGCGATCAACAAGACTTCTAGTGCACAAATTCGAAATTTCTGAGCCATCAATAGGACCTCTAGTGCACGATGATTTAGGATCTAGACAAGGAAGTAGGACAAAATTAGTGCTTTTTTTATCTTTGTTCTATTCTTGTCTTACAAGAATGAGCAAAGAGGGGCAGATGTAATCACTAATTTTGTTCGGGTTTTGCTATTATTATTATTATTTATTTTATTTTATTTTTATTATTATTTGATATTATTATTATTATTATTTAAAAAACAGATCCAAATATATATATATCAACCCAATTAAATAACAGCCTAAACAATTAAATATATTAGTCCATTAAATAAATAGTCTACTTACAATATAAAACCTAAAAAATATATTACATATATGTGGCCAAAATAGATATCACAAAAACCTAAGATATCTTATAAAACCTTGTTAAAAAGGGGATAATTTACTTCATTAAAGTCCTTCCGCCTCACATTAATCATCTCCACAGTCTTGGGTTCTTTTGCAAATCTTTTAATTTGGTCACCTCTTCCTTTTCAGTTTTCCTTATTTCCATCCCTTTGTTTTATCTTCGTTTCATTTTGTTCCAAAGACTTTGTGTTGACCTTTCTGGAAGGATTCACAAATACGGTAATTTACCCTTTTTAATCCCCGACTTTTAGGCATTTAATTTTTTCCATTTAACACGCCTTATACCATGCATTTCCTTTTTCTTCGAGATTTGATTCTTTTTTAATGTTTGTTTCTTTGCTAATAGATTATTTATTGATTCTATTTACCTTTTAATATGTATATATGTAAACAGGTTTCTTTCTATGTTAAATATGTATATATGTACCGTAATATATATATATATATATATATATATATATTAGTCTATAATATGATATATTTCTATCTAATGCATATGGCATTTACGTATTTAATGTATATATATTATTGTTTTATTACGTTTTTATATTTATATAGTTCTTATATGTTATAGTTTCTTACTGTTAATATATATATTATAGTTATATTCGTTTCTTTTACATTTATATGCGTTTTTTCTATGTCTATGCCTCATATTATATCATATTGCTATGCCATGCTCTTTTGTTATAATGTTGTATTCAAATATAAACTGTCAATGCGGTGCCCTTTTATTCGAGAGTAAACTTGGCTAATACCAGGCGTATTGGTGGTGTTTTTCGTTTATTCTCGAATAATGGTGCCCTTAAAATTTACTCGCGTGTATAATCAAATTTTGATTTAATCGTCACTTTAGTTTGCAAAATCCAATATTAATAAAATGGTAATTGAATTGGATCCAAGTTTGGGCGTGGTGGGGGTGTGGACCCTTCCCACACATAACCGACTCCCGAACCCAAAAGAAAATCTTTGGTTTGTTTTTTGGTGTTTGGTCTACCGAACCCAAGTGACCGGTGACGACTCCAATTTATATTTTAAAAAATACAATTTTTAATAAATTCCCCCCAAATTCAAATTTTCCAAGAAAAGTGAAAAAAATCAATATTCAGATTTTAAAAGGTCGCTACAAATCTATGGTGAGAAAAATGAAGAACTTTGAAAGCTCTAGACACTAGAAGGAAGGATACATGAAGAGGGTGAGGCCTAATCAACCTACCTTGGTTTAAGTGGTAACATTTTTATTTCCATACAATCTTTACTCACTCATGTTTCTTTATATGTGTTTATATGTTTTCAAAAATATGATTGAGGGTCCCCATATGATGGCTTAGTGCAATTAATAAGGGGATCTTTTGCTGCATGAATTACTTATTTTTGGCCTTATATGCTTAATTTGTTGTTTTTTTGCCTCAAACTTATCAAAATATAATGTATTTGATAATTTCATGATTTTTGTGCTTACATGCTATCTTTGACTTGAATTTATTAATATACATGTTTGAGTGACCTTAGTTAAATTAGTCACTCTTAGTTCTTTTTAACCTTTTAGAATCCTACACTTAGTATAGATGTTCTAAACTTAAAATTCATGTTTATAGCTAGTGTTTGTTTTAGAGTCAAACACTAAAGTGTCTTTAATGCCTATAATAATCTTAAAGTATGTTAGAATGCATTTCCTGGTTAAATCGAGGCTTAAAATTAAGATTTTTATCAATTCAGGACCAAAGGTCTCAAAACCATATAAACGGTTTCGAAACCTTCTGGGCAGCTTAGGTAGAGAACCATTATGGAAAAATGGATTCGAAACCTTTACTCAATGGTCTCGAAACCAGGTCGCGAAACTAGTCACATGGTTTCAAAACCATTCCTTATAAGGTCCAGGCTGGGCTTTTTTTAACTTTAAATGCCTAATTTTAATACTCCCAAAACCTTTATTTTTCATATCCTATCGCCCTAAACACCAAACTTGTTGGAGGCTCAATTGATCAATTGAGTAGCCAAGAAAGGGGCTGGATTGGTTTTTGAGTGATGGTGGTGGAAGTAATGGAATTTAAAAATTTTGCACAAGAATTTATAGTGGTTCAAGCTTCTAACCAAGCTCTACATCCACTACCTTAGCTTCTCAGTAAGGATTTTTCCCAAATTCACTATGAATTTCTTCCCTTTTTCTAGTCTCAAGAGGAAACCTTTACACGCTCAAAGCTTCTACCCTAAAGCTTTGAGAAAACACTCTTTTTACAAAGAGAAAAGAAATAAGCAAACTAGAAAACCCTCTAAGGTAGAATGTTTGCAATTCTAGGCACACTGACCCAAAACCTAACACTTGAGCATATATGATAATTAGGCTCACAAGTGTGTTCTACAAAGAAAATTGCCAATATTAAGCACTAGAACAATTTCTCTATCATTGAATGTTGGCAGTTGGTTTCTTATTCTTCCATGGATACTTGGAGGTTTCTTTTAAACCCTCTAACAATTCCATGGTCGTTACTAGCTGTTGGGGGTTGTTAAGAGCCGTTGGGGACTTCAATTCCAGCCATAAATGCAGTTATGGGCACTCTAGTATCGGCACGCGGGACTTTGTTTTCGATACCTGCCGTAAACAGAAAGAGCCATTGGAGCATTTAATACACATAGATACTAATAAGGATACATGCGTATCGGTACGGCTAAGGCCATACAATACGGCTTTTGGCTATTGGAGTTTGGAAAACTTAGGGATGAAAAATTGTATCAGTACTCAAAAATTCGTACCGGTGCGAGCACTTCTTACTGTCGGTACAGGTCAAACCGTATCAGTACTCAATGCCTATTTTTGACACTTTGGCTATTTAAAATCATTTAAAACATGTCAAAAAACCTTTGAAAACCTTTCAAACATATTTTTCAAGTTTATGAACTTTGAAATATTTTTGCAAATTAGTTTAAGTCCAAAAACATTTTTCATTAAGTTGTATAAAAAATCAAATAGGTTTATGTGAAAATTTGTTTTTGTGAAACTACCCTTAGAAAATAATTTTAGGAAAATAAAATTTTTGAAAATATTTGAAACTCCCATTTTTTCTTTTGGAAATTTAATTTTTCAAATTTATCTCTCCCTCTTTTTGTTATATCAAAAATAGTTTCAAAACTAAGCTTGAAATCACATTAAGTTCAAAAACACCAATTGTTGGAAAAATTAGTACCAAATTAATAGTAAATATCAATTGTTGGTGTAAAATAAAATTTGGAGTAAAGAAAAAAAATAATATGAAGAGAATTGTTAGAAAATGGCTCCCTTTACTCAAGCAACAAGTAGATAGTTATTCCAACAATTCAAGATAAAAGCATTTAATTTCAAATAAATAAAGCAAATAAATACCTGAAATTCAATTGAACACGTCATTTATGAAATATGAATCATAAGCATACAAGGCATGTAAAAAAGGAGACAAATTGTCCCTTTTTTGTCTAAACGTACCAGTACGATGGAAGCCGTATTGGTACTGATTGAAGGCCGTATCAGTACGATATGGGTTGTACTAATACCGAAGAAACAGATCTAGTGAAAAGTGCAGTAAAATCGATCCAAAAAGCCTTACAACTTAGTTTTAAGTTCATACAAAGGCTTGAGGAGATCCTAGATAAACATTTTTCACATTTTGCTACTCATGCATCTTTAAAAATAGCATTTAAACATATAAAGCATGAATTTTCACCATGTTCAACCAATCATTACAAGTTTAAGGCCAAAAACATAGATATGAGCATACTAGGCCAAAAACATATAACTCATGCAATGTTAGACTACCCCTAACTATATGCAATTATGCACAACATGGAGTCATAAAAACATGCTTAGATCAACATCAAAATTAGATATGGAAACATATGATCAAGCAAAATTGTATGACAATAAATTTTACCACTTGAATCAAGGTAGGATGTGAAGCCTTCCTTCTTCAAGTGTCCTTTCTTCTTTGTGTACCAAGAGCTTGGACCCAATGGCATTAGTCCCAAATACTTTAGTCCCCTTTGGAATCCATTTTTCAACTTTATCCTTTTTCTTTGAACAAATTAGCCCTTAAGGGACCCAAATTTCCTTAACAATTTTACCTTTAAAAAATCTAGGGGAACTAGATTGTCTTCGATAAAAGTTTGATTTTACAAAATTATTTTTGGAGCATTCTCCATTTTTCTTTTCAAGGTTTTTGTAAATCAAATCCTTTTCTTCTTGAACTTTTGAAAGCAAATTTTGTAAATCAAAAATCTTTTTCTCAAAGTTTTGAAATCTAGCTTCAAGTTCTAAATTAAATTTGGAAAGCAAATCATTTTTTATTTTTAATTTTGAAATCAATTTCTTATTTTTTGAAAACGAAGCTTTAAACTCCAAAACTAAAACATCGTAAGCATCTTGTAACTCATCGAAGGCATAGAAATTTAAATTTGATAAGTTAGAAGTTACCTCTTCGTCTTGGGTGGCCATGAAGCATAGGTGAGCTATGTCATTATCGGTGGATTCCTCTTCATCACTACATGTAGCCACATATGCCTTCTTTTTTGATCCCTTCTTGTTGAAACTAGAGCAATCGTACTTAGTGTGCCCCGGCTTCTTGCACTCGAAGCATATGATGGGATCCTTCATATTTATCCTTGATTCATGCCTTAATTCTTCCTTGTGGAACTTCATGAATTGGGCAAATTTCTTGAAGAGCTTGGTCATCTCTTCTTCTTCTTCACTATCCTCTCCACTATAATCTTCTTCTTGGCTTATGGAGGATTTAGCTCGATCATCTTCTTATTTTCCTTCTTCTTCTCATTTTCTTTTCCTTTCTTCATAATTTCATGAGTGAGAAGCGACCCCATGAGAGCATCAAGCTTCAAGGCCTTAAGATTATTGGCTTCGATAATGGCGGTCTTCTTTGAGTCTCATGACTCAAGAAGATAGTAGATAAGCTTTCGGAGAAGCTTGTCTTCCGGAATGATTTTTCCATAGCCTTTAAGTCCATTGGTGATGACGGAGAATCTATCGAACATCTTGGTGATGTCTTCATCTAGTTCCATCTTGTACTCAAGGTTGAGAAGACCAATTTTGGTCTCCTTTAATTCATTGGTTCCTTCGTGAGTAACTTTAAGCTTGTCACAAATCTCCTTGGCACTCCCACAAGAAGAGACTTTGGCATAATCTTCTGGGCCAAGTGCACAAAGGAGGATGTGCAAGGCCTTCGCGTTTATCTCTATCTTCTTGTGATCATCTGCACTCCATTCTGCCTTACTCTTTTGTGGAATGAATGGGTCATCAAGCACAATGTCCCAAAGATGATAGTCCTTGGCTCTCATGAAGTATATGATCCTATTCTTCCAATAGGAGTAGTTGGTCTCGTTGAAGTAAGGTGGCCTATGAATGGATTGCGCCATGAACCCCGATTGATATAGAAATTATAATATCCCCAAACCCGAGCCTAGTAGCATGTTACTAAAAGTGGTAACTTAATTTAAATTAGGGAATTGTGATATCCCTAAACTGGGACTAGAAATTGTTACCACTATTTAAACTTATTGGCTAGTTAAATTATGTCCAAATCGAATGGAAGGAGGGAGCTAATTGTGACAATTAGAAGAAGGACACTTGAACTATAGTGACTAAATTGAGCTATTCTCTAAACCGAGTGATCAAATTAAAAATGACCAAAATGAATAGAAAATGGAAATGCATGATTGCAAGGTAAAAAAAAATTTGATTGTGGACAATCCACATGTCCCCCAAGCCTTGCATGACCGGCCACCTTAGGTGGTATACACATTCTTCTTCATTTGTTCTTCAAACCTGAAACACCATTGAGAGAAAAGAGAGAAAATGCAAGCTTAATTCATGTGGGGATTGTGATAAAGCTTTGAAATTGTGTTCAATTTTAAGGTAATGTTTAGTGTTCATGAATTCCTCTTTGATTTTGTGATTATAACAACTTGCTTGGCTTGAGAAATGTTAGATTGATTGCTAGAAATTGCGAATTGATTAAGAGTTTTGTATGTGTTCTTATATTGAACCAATTGGTATGTATATATATATATATATATATCTAGTGAGAACACATTAGAATTGAATGGCCTTTGAAATTGATATCGTCATTAACCAAATTGATGGTGAATTGTTATGTTAGTTCTGGAAAAACTTAGATGATAATTAGAATGGATGATTGATATGTGAATTTGAAATTTTTGTTGCTAGAAATTCTAGTGAGATGATGTCTTATTGAACCAATTCGAAAATATTGCTCAACCATGTTTTTATAGGTTTGACACATAATTTAACTGACTTAGACATGTATGAATGAGTATATATGTTGAACAATCATGTTAGAATCCTTGTCTAAGTGATTAATGAAGCTAGAATCTAGCTTAAGGAAATCTACCAGAATACTCTATTTCGGGCAGTAAGTTTAAAATTTTGTAGAAAATCACATAGACAAAATTAGGGAATGAATCTTATATGTACATAATCATGAGTATGTCTAGTTTCGTATGCAACAAACAGAATTGAATTCTGAGTTATAAAACAGTTTGTAGAGATTAATCTCTAAGGACAGTGCAAACTGTCCAGTGGCATAATTTGGTCTGTTTTTAAATAAAAAACTGTATTAATTCACAATTAATAAAAATGCAAGGCCTATATGGTTAAAAGGAAAATTGAGTTAGCTTTCTAACGGTGTAAACAGTTCAAAATTCTGACGTACGGAATAAAAGATATGAACATTTAAGCAAGTAGTGCACATGCTGCCAGGCAGCAACAGTCTTGATGTTTTGAATTGAATGCTTGAATGTATGGAGTCATATAATGATTTAAATGGTTGCTGGATTCTACCTAATACACTATGAATTATATGCAATGATAGATCAAGTGGAAATTGAAGAAAAAAGGGGCTCACATAGATCAGCAAGCTAGTAGAGGGAAAGGGATTTCGATCCGGGAATGTCAATAGCTCGGAAAATTCCAGTGAGTGTAGTTTAAAGTTTTGGAAAGGGCGGTAACCTTTCCAAGTATTTCTTGATTTAAATTGCATATTGATTTCTAGTTTGAATGGTATAATGCGCATGCTCTTAAGCATTTGTAAGGTAAGTGTTCCTTTGAGGAACATTGGTGTGTTTACTTGATTGAAGCAATTGAATGATTACTTGATTGACAAGCATGCTTCCTTGATTAAATTGGTTGTTGTAGCATGATCTTTGCTAACTTGATTTCCATTGTATTGAAGCATGCTATTTGTTAACTTAAAAACAACTCAATCTATTGATCTAATGACTTATTGATAGATATGCATTCAGTGTTTGTAAAATGTTGATTATTGAGCTATTGGTATTGTGATTGGCATTGAACCCTATTCGATTGAAAGGGGATATTGGCACTAAATGTGCACATTGAATCGAATCATGCTTGAAATTGAATGAAAGTGATAACTATTGAAAGCCTTGGTCTCGAGCCGATCATAGATATAGTTGGCATGCCATAGAGTCCATAGAGCTTATTATCAGGATGGACTATGGTCCGGGACATTGGTCCCTAATTGGCAACAGTAGGAGGGAAGTATTGCTATTGGTTATTGGCGACAGTATGAGGGATTTGACCAGTACTTTGTACCATATTGATTATTGTTATTGGCGACAGTTTGGTTGGCGACTCGAGTATCTAGACTGAGTAATCGATTCTCAAGGCTATACTTAAAATGAACTCATACCTCAAGTACATTGCATCTATTGCTCCATTGAATTGCATTGATTGATAGTAAAGTGAAATTGAATGCCCTGAGCTATTGATATTGAGACATTGCTTGAACATTGCTTATATGAGATTGCTTGAATTTGAGACATTGATTGTGTTCAAATGACATTTTATGCCTATTGTTATTCAAATTGGATGATTGAGCATGTCTAAATTTCAAGCCTTGTATTGATATTGGATTGAAAATTAAGCAAATGCATCTAGTATTGTTTACATAGTTATCCGAATGGTTCCTTATTGATGGGGGAACCATACCATCTATTAGATGGTTCGTAGTTGAGACTTATTGTATTGATTTCCATGTAACTTGAACTCTCTCACTAAGCTTTGCTTAATCAAGTCCCCTTACTACGATTCAGGTTGATATTGGATCCTATCCCGAAGTATAGGCTCGTACAAGTCACATTTTGCTTGAAAAAGTATGTTTCCATCTTGTTATAGTTCTCCTAGGATGGTGGCACCTAAGTCATGTATATTCATGATCACTTAGTAATGGTTTGTATAATTTAACTTCATCTATGATCTATAAAGAGTATCATATGTAAATATGGGTATGTATACACTTAATTAAGCTTGAATGCTTATTAGCCTAATGTTAGATTCCCATGGTTGGATTATGCATGTAATGGTTCGAATAGACCTATTGAAGTTGGCTAGTTAACAGCAAGTAAATGTAGTAACCTACATGTTTAAACATGAACTACTTTGGTCACTTATTGTCCTAGTTGAATGATGTACATAACATTTAAAGCATGTATGTTTGATTATGGTCACATAGGTAAATGATGTAAATCACCTATTGGTATGCATAATAGCTACATTAAACATTGAAATTTTCTATTATGTTCTCCAACCATTCGAATGGTTACTAGAAGAACAAGTAAGTCCTAAATGGTATTGATCATGATAACTAATCGCATTATGGGTCCTAATATATCTAGTAGGTGCATCATGAATTGTCTATTGACCTATTCGAATAGTTGCTTAATGAACAAGAAATGCTTAAAACGAATTGAACTCACTAGCTTTAATTGAATGGATCATTGATTGTAATTGTGGTAACTTACCTAATCCTACTAGGGTGGTTAGAGTATGTTACAAAAATGACTTGAGCTCTTCGAGGATTGACTCTCATACCAATTGTTGGGAGGCTCAATCGATCAACCAAGTAGCCAAAAGGGAGGTGAATTGGTTTTTGAGTGATGGTGGTGGAAGCAAACAAATTTAAAAAATTTTCACAAGGATTTATAGTGGTTCAAGCTTCTAACCAAGATCTACATCCACTGCCTTAACTTCCCACTAAGTATTTTCCTAAATCACTATGAATTTCTTCCTTTTTCTAGGCTCGAGAGGAAACCTTTACACACTGAAAGCTTCTACCCCAAAGCTTTGAGAAAACACTCTTTTTACAAAGAGAAAATAAATAAGCAAACTAGAAAACCCTCTAAGGTAGAATGTTTGAAATTCTAAGCACACTCACCCAAAACCTAATACTTGAGAATATATGACAATTAGGCTCACAAGTGTGTTCTACAAATAAAATTGCCAATATTAAGCACTAGAACAATTTCTCTTCATTGAATGTTGGAGTTGTTTCTTATTTTTCCTTGGATGCTTGGAGGTGCCTTTTAAACACTCTAAAACATCATGGTTGTTACTAGCCGTTGGGGGTTGTTAAGAGCTGTTGGGGATTTTAATTCCAGCCATAAATGCAGTTTTGGCACTCTAGTATCGGTACGCGAGATTCCGTTATCGGTACCTGCCTTAAAAAGAAATACTCGTTGGAGCATTTAATACACAGTGCTACCAATACTGATACATGTGTATCGGTACAGACCCATTGGTATCGGTACTCAAAAATTTGTACCAGAATGGGCACTTCTGGGTATCGATACGGGTCAAACCGTATCGGTACTCAATGCATGTTTTTGACACTTTGGCTATTTAAAATCATTTAAAACATGTCACAAACCCTTTGAAAACCTTTCAAACATATTTTCAAGTTTATTAACTTTGAAATATTTTTGCAAATTAGTTTAACTCCGAAAACATTTTTCATTAAGTTATATCAAAATCAAATAGGTTTATCAAAACCCTTTCAAAACCTTCTCAAATTGTTGCATTATTCTTACAAAATTCTTCAAGATTCTGGGTTCTCTTTTCATCCTCACCAATTCTTCATGGTATTCTTCATCTAAAACTTATCTTTCTCATTTATTTTAGTTTCGAACATTAGATGAATATTTTATTTCAAATGATGATTTCCATGCTTCAAATCCTTATAAACCATGTTTGTTTTATATTGTTCACAATTTTAAGCATGATTTTAATAAATCCCATTGCTTTTTCAAATAATTTCATATTTGTGGGTATTTCGAAAATCTTAAATTTATGATGATTTTTTGCTTGAAATAATGTATTGGATTGGTATTTATATGCTACATATTGCTTATTTTTCAGGAGGTTTTACCCAATCCATCCTAAGCTCATTTTCAAAAAAATTATACCCTTGCCCACCAAGTGTTTGTCAAAATTCTAAAACCAAAATTTTCTATCTTTTCGAACCATCCCTCATAGAGCCAAATGTACTCGTTTTGAAAGAGGTCAAAACTCTCGGTCTAATCAACTCATCCCTAATCTTAATCCTATTCTTAATCTCATTCATAATCTTAATCCTATTTTTGAGGATTGTTTTTTCAAGACAATCTTCACCGTAATTGATATCTAAATATTTATGAGTCCAAATAGTTTAGAGCTAAGCTCACTATAGACTTAGATTTTCTCATGTCTCCCGACTATGAATTTGATCTCTTTGACTTATTCGTCAATCGACAATGGCTTGATTACTTGAGCATTCCTCCTTATACCCACCATAGGTTAGTCTGAGATTTTCATGCTAATGTAGAGTTTGTTCTGTCTCCTAATGGGACTAATCATATTATTGGCATGCAATCCTCTTTGATGAGTACGACTTTGAGTTGACAGCCAAATCTCTTACAAACCATTTAGGTGTCCCTTTTAGTGGAGAATCTAATGAGCATGAGCCTTATCACATTGATACTTTTGATGATAATCATCCTACTTATCTTTTTATTGAGGGTGTCTCTTTCACCTCCTTACTACTTGGTTTTTTCATTCTTCCGGCGGATGTGTAACGCCCCAGTTTTGGGCCTAGTGGTTTTTAGGCTAATTGGAAATGTAAAGATTGAAAACTATTTTTATTGACTATTTTGAAAAAATGATCAAAACTTTGAATCTTTAAGGAGCTATTTTACCTAATGTTTTTAATCCGATTTCCTCTTAATTAGGATTTTTTAATGAGTTTTTCATTAAGGAAATTAAAAGGGATTAATTAAAATAGGTGGTTATTTCTTAAAAACACTTTTAATGTAACCTTCTTTCTCTCAAATTTACTCTCAAAATTCCCTCAGCCAAACACACTCTTTTTCATCAAAGATTAGAGGTAATGATCTTGATTTATCAAACCTTTGATTTCTAATGGATCTTTCAATCTTGTTTTACAAAATCTTATTTATTTCTTTGTTTTTCAAGATTAAACATCCAATTGAGGGGAAATTTCACTCATTAGAGGTAAGGTTCGTTCTTCTCCTCTAATGAATGGTTCTTTACTGAAATTCCCAAGTTATTGATCCTTTATATATGTTTTCTACCGAGTTTTGATGATTTAATTATGTAAAATTTGTTTAATCAAGGTTTAATTGATGAGATTATGTGATTTTCGAATTGGATCTGTTTTCCTGACTCTTGATTGATTTCAATCATGATTTTGATGTTATATAATGTTAATATATTGATTTTAACATTGGAATCCCAGAACTATGTGAATCTCTAATTTTCTAGGTTCCTAGTTGTGAGTTTTTTGAGGAATTGTGGTGGTTTTATGTATGCTGGAGGTATAAAGATTATTTTGGATTGTTTTTGGAAGTTAATTGAAGGTAATTAATGAATCGAATGGATACATTATGGCTGGGTTGTGTTTAGGTTAAGTTGGAATGTGTTTTCAGTTTTTTTTTTGCTCGTCAAATTTATTTTATTAAAGGGCCACGGGTTGAATGCCTCATTAAAAACCTCTCTAGTCTTACATGGAGGAAAAGAGTACAAACAACCCGAGAAGGGGCAACAAGGGTACATGACAGAGATTTCAAAATCACACAAAACATATACCCACATAGGGAAACAACAACACAAGGTAATCACTAGCATGCTAAAATTTGGTCATCACGACAAGCACCAACCACAGCTTGGGACACCACCAAAGCATTAACAGACCTTCCCAATTCTACTCATCAAAGAAGCAGAAGTTAACCTTCCCATTTCTACTCATCAAACAGTAAAACTCAGCAAGTAACATCCATCACAACCTGGTAGAGGCATATCGATACGGGTAAGTGTATTTTTGGCCTACATGTTGTTACAGGTAGAGGTGTATCGATACGGTTTGAGCTACTATAATTGTGGGAAAATGTTTGGTAACCCACATATTGATACGCCTAGGGGCTGTATCGATACGCCCCCATGTATCTATTCACTTTGAGACTGTATCTGTACGACTGGTTGTTATGTTAGTTGGTATTGATATTAAGGTTTTAGATTATTCCATTTGGTCTATGATTGTTATGTATGCAATTAAATAAGTTCAGATGATCGTTTTAAGCTGGAATTTGACACATGAGCATGGAACCTAAATAATTAAGTATTGGTAAATTCAAAATGGATTAAGTCCCTATAATTTTCTAGAATTGCAATTTAGTCCCTATAATTTTCTAGAATTACGTACAATTGTGAGTTGATTTGACGCCCGATTGAGTTGAAATTTCACTCATTTCTAGTATGCACACTATAGGTTATAATGTTGCATCTAGATAAGATAAAAGAAAAATGGACGTAATTCAAGTTTAATCTTTACGAGTTTATTTTGGCAAACCTAATATAGCTCGCTCGATTTGGTATTGCATCTAGACTAGGTCAAGGGGGTTATATTTGGTGGTATCAAAGCTAGGTTAGCGATAATTGGGGTGAGTTTATGATTGTTGGAATGTTGTATTTGGTTGATTTATGATGTTTCCTGTGCACGATGGTTGTCATATGTACGTTGGTTGTTATATGCCATGTTGGGGTATGCCTTAAGGACACATTGCCTTATTACTATATTTTGAAATGTTTTGATCTAAAATGGAAGTCTTGGATCCTTGCTTAAAGCTGGCGTAATTGTTTTGTTTTGTTTTGATGTATTATCATGCCTTAGATATTTTAGCACGATAGGACCGAGGAGAGGGTTGTGATCTGGTACGGTTGCTGCTGTCGTAGGGCAGGGAAATCAAGAGGATGTTGTACCTCCTAGAGGATTGCCACCCCATCTGCATATTCCACCTGAGAATATGGAACAAGACCACCTACGCCAGTTGGGCCAGTGTTGGGTGATATAGTGCCTTTGATAGAGGCAGTGACTGGAGCTTTTCAAGCTATCATTATCGGAGTGTAAGTGCCTACACCAGTTGCTGGGAAAACGGGGTTGCCATTGGAATGTCTCCATAGTTTGAGAGGAGTTGAGTCAGAGGGTTGGCACCTGAGGCATCCGAGGCATGGATGGTCAGTATTGTTCAGCTTTTGGATCAAATAGGGTGTAATGATGCCCGTAAGTTGGGGTGTGATGTATCTTTGTTGCAAGGTGACGCTTATAGCTGGCAGACTACCGTAACTATGGGCATGGAACCCAATGATGTGTATTGGGAGTTATTTCAAGCTACCTTTAAGAAGAAGTATCTAGGAGTTAGATACTTGGATGAAAAAAATGTGAGTTTATGGCCTTGGTTTAGGGTAATATGTCTTTGGCTGAGTATGAGGTTTAGTTTTTTCAGTTAAGCCAGTATGCTCCTAAACTGGTATCGGATGAGAGGCAACGCTATGACCGATTCTGTTACATATTGGTACATGATGTTAAGACATACATATTGGCTTCTAACTACACCGAGCTCGACGTGTTGGTTATATGGGCGATGGACATTGAGCAAAACTTGGGTTTATCAGTTTGTGTAGGAGGTTCTGGCTCGAGTAAGAGATTTACGGACTCTAGTTTTGGTGGTGGTCAGTTTAAGAAGCATTGTGATAAGAGGTATCGCTATGATTCGAGATGAGGTGGAGGTAGTGATGGGCGAGGACTGTAGGGTTGGGGTACCCAGGCTAGAGTAGAACTTAATACTTGTTGGGTATGTGGATCATGTGATCACATGAGGTGAGACTATCCACATTTGGCTTGTGAGGGACAGGCTCCTGCTGCTGTTGTTGCTAACTCTTGTTGGATTTGTGGATCAAGCGATCATCTAAGATATGATTATCCTTTGTTGGCTGGTGGTGGACAAGCTAGGGCACTTGCGGTTGCACCATAGAGGGGTCATAGTCATGGCCGAGGATAGTTTCAGCGTAGGGGCGAGGGTCTAAGGACGGCGGCTCATACCGTTGCTATCCAACTAGAGGTGGTGGTATTGCGAGGGTGTATGCACATCGCGAGGGGCGCAACATCATCGATGTGATTGCAGGTACATTTACATTGCAATATTTTCCATTGTTTTCTTTTGTTGATTATGGTTCTACACATTCATATATCTTGTGTGAGCATACACATTTTCTTAATATACCTGCTGAGGTGTTAGATGTGGGAATACAAGTAACTAGTTCCTTTGGTGAAACGGTTGTTACAAGAAGGTTGTTTAGGAGATTTCATTTGTTTTTTCAAGTTTATTTGTATGCGGTAGATTTGATGGAGTTGACGTTTCACGGTTTTGATGTAATCCTAGGTTTGGATTGGTTGATCGAGCATAGGGTTGTGGTTGATTTTGAATCCAAGCGAGTTACCTTGAAACTCGTTGATGATTACGAGGTGGTAATTGTGGTTAAAAATGCTAAGTTCTTGTCCAATGTTGTTTCGGCTCTAGAAGCGAGTCGTTTGATGGATTCTAGATGTCAGGCATTCCTAGCCTATGTTATGAATCCAAGATTGAAGGAAGTGCGTGTTCAGGACATCCGTACAACATGTGAGTTTTTAGGTGTTTTTCGGAGGAGTTGCCAAGTTTGCCACCGAATAGAGAGGTTGAATTTGCCACTCTTTGACTAAGTTGTTGCAAAAGAATGTCCGTTTTGAGCGGTCAGAGGATAAACAATGAGCTTTTGAAAAGTTGAAAGAAGCTTTAACGCAAGCTCCTATCTTGATTCAACCTAAGTCAGGTAAGGAGTTTGTTTTTTATAGTGATGCAACATTTGTAGGTTTGGGTTGTGTATTGATGCAAGAATGAAAAGTTGTGGCTTATGCATCTAGATAGTTGAAGGTGAACGAGCGCAATTATCCTACCCCATGACCTTGAGCTTGTTGCGGTGGTGTTTGCGTTGAAGATTTGGAGACATTACCTCTATGGTGAGAAGTGTGTGGTTTTTACGGAACATAAGAGTTTGAAACATTTGATGACTCAAAAGGATTTAAATATTAGACAACATAGATGGCTGGAGTTGTTTAAGAATTATGATTTGTCGATTGAGTGTCATCTGAGAAAGGCTAATGTTGTAGCTGACGCTTTGAGTAGGAATGTTTCGGTGGAGTTGAGGGTGATGTTTGCACAGTTAAGTGTGACACGAGATGGAGGTTTATTGGCCGAGTTTCAAGTAAAGCCATCTTTGTCACAATTGATTAAGGAAAAGCAACCTTATGATGATGCGTTGGCACCGCATGTTAAGGATACCATGGATGGGAATTTGACAGATTTTCATTTTAATGATTATGGATTGTTGCGTTTTAAGGATCGGATAGTGGTGCCTAATGATGATGAGTTGAGGCGTACCATTTTGATCGAGGCTCATGCTACTCCATTTGCTATGCATCCCAGTAGTACTAAGATGTATCAAGGCTTGAAAGGAGAATACTATTGGGTTGGTTTAAAAAAAGATATGGTTAATTTTGTTGCTAGACGTATGGTATGTCAACGTGTTAAGGCTGAGCATCAGTTTCCTTCTGGGTTGTTGCAACCGTTGAGGATACCGAAATAGAAATAGAAAAGAATCACCATGGATTTTGTGTCTGGGTTTCCATTGATTCCCACTAAAAAGGATTCCATTTGGGTGATTGTGGATCGGTTTACGAGGTGTGCACTTTTTGTGCCAGTGCATACGACGTATACCTTGGATAAGTTGGCAGATTTGTATGTTGTTGAGATTGTTCGTTTGCACGGAGTGCCTAAGTCTATAGTATCATATAGGGATCCGTAGTTTACAGCGAGGTTTTAGGAGTGTTTGCGTCGGGTACACAGTTGAATTTTAGTACTTCGTATCATCCTTAGACGGATGGTCAGACTGAACGTGTGATCCAGGTCTTGGAGGATATATTGAGGTGTTGTATTATTGAGTTCCAAGGAACCTGAGAAAAATAGTTGCCTTTGGTGGAGTTTGCGTATAATAACAGTTATCAAGCTAGTATACAAATAGCAGCGTATGAGGCCTTGTATGGTAGAAAGTGTCGTACACCTTTGTGTAGGGATAAGGCTGGGGAAAAACATGTTTACTTGTCAGATGTGTTGAAAGATACGAAGGAGAAAGTGAAGCTCATTTGTGATCATTTGAAAG
The DNA here is from genome assembly GCA_019671005.1 of Hibiscus mutabilis. Classification (NCBI taxonomy): domain Eukaryota; kingdom Viridiplantae; phylum Streptophyta; class Magnoliopsida; order Malvales; family Malvaceae; genus Hibiscus; species Hibiscus mutabilis. The sequence continues at coordinate 54,104,447 of CM033716.1, read as the reverse complement.
CAGCTTCAGATCGCCAAAAATCCTACGTGGATTTGAAGCGCGGAGAGATTGAGTATGTGGTTGGTGATCACGTATTTTTGAAAGTGTCACCTTTGAAGAAGGTGATGAGGTTTGGATGTAAGGGTAAGCTTAGTCTAAGGTTCATTGGACCATGTGAGGTTGTGGAGCGTGTTGGTCCTATTGCTTATCGTTTGAGGTTACCTCCTGAGTTGGAGAAGATTCATGATATGTTTCATGTGTTGATGTTGCGGAGGTATCGGTCGAATCCATCGCATCTTATACCGGTGGAGGATTTTGAGTTACGATTAGATTTTTCTTATGATAAAGAACCTGCAGAGATTCTTGACTCTAGCAATAAAGTTCTTCGTGGCAAGATGATTGAACTTGTAAAGGTGTTGTGGCAACATCGTGGAGTTGATGAGGCGATGTGGGAGAGCAAGGCGAACATGTTGAAATAGTTTCCGCATTTGTTTCCTTCAGGTAAATTTCAAGGATGAAATTCCTTAAGTGGGAGAGAGTTGTAACGCCTCAGTTTTGGGCCTAGTGGTTTTTTAGGCTGATTAGACGGTATGATAGATCGGGATTAGAGATTCGAGCATGGTTCGGGATTTAAATCGAAATAAATATTTTTTATGTGTGAAAAATATTGGAAAAATATCTAAAAAATCATTTTTAAATATATGGATATTTTTGGTAAAGTCAATTTTGGAAAATGGAATTTGGAAATTGGACATTTTGGTTAGTGACCAAAATGTAAAGATTGAAAATTGTTTTTAGTGACTATTTTGAAAAATGATCAAAACTTTGAATCTTTAACGAGCTATTTTGTGTAATGTTTTTAATCTATTTTTCCTCTTAATTGAGATTACTTTAATGTGTTTTTAATTAAGGAAATTAAAAGGGATTAATAAAAATAGGTGGTTATTTCCTAAAAACACTTCTGACGTAACTTTCTTTCTCTCAAAATTCCCTCAGCCAAACAAACTCTTTTTCATCAAAGATTTGAGGTAATCATCTTGATTTATCAAACCTTTAATGTCTAACGGATTCTTCAATCTTGTTTTACAAAATATTATTGCATTTCTTTCTTTTTAGGATTAAACATCCAATTGAGGGGAAATTCACTCATTAGAGGTAAGGTTCATTCTTCTCCTCTAATGATTGGTTCTTTACTGAAATTCCCAAGTTATTGATCCTTTATATATGTTTTCTACTGAGTTTTGACGATTTAATTATGGAAATTTTGTTTAATCAAGGTTTAATTGTTGAGAATATGTGATTTTCAAATTATATCTATTTTGATGAGTTCTTGATTGATTTCAATCATGATTTTGATGTTATATAATGTTAATAGATTGATTATAACATTGGAATCCCAGAACTATGTGAATCTCTAATTTTCTAGGTTGCTAGTTATGAGCTTTTGAGGAGTTATGGTGGTTTTATGTATGCTGGAGGTAAAAGGATTGTTTTGGATTGTTTTTTGAAGTTAATTGAAGGTAATTAATGGATTGAATGGCTATATTATGGCTGGGTTACGTTTAGGTTAAGTTGAAAGGTGTTTTCGGAAGACGTTTGTTGGTTTTTAATGAGGTGAAGTTGGGGAGTTGTGTTGTTGGGATTATGGATTCATGATGATGCATTAATCCTCTGTTGTTATGTGTTAAAACATGAGAGATTGACCTTATACCTATCGGTGAGGTTTCGGAGGCTTCGAACGCTTGAATTCGCATCGGCGAATAAAGTTTTGCATTGTCGGTGAGTGAGACTACGGATTTTAGCTTTGAAATGGTTTAAAGGTTATATTGGGGGTTTAAGCTTATCTTGAAACACTGGTTTAAACTCAGAAGTAAGTATAAAGAGATTTGTCCCTCGATCGTGCTTTTACAAAATGGATTTTATACACTTGTTTTGAATGACATGGTACTTACTGTTTAAGCATGTTTTAAAGTCTGTTTAATACTGTTTTGATCATATAATGATGATGGATGCATTTGGTAAATGATCCATGTAAGTATGTGAGATGCTTATTTTATAGCATGGTTTGTTGCTTTGGAAATGGTTTTGAATTGATCCATATAAAAATAGTGAGGTACATGGTTAATAATTAATTATATATTCCTGTTTGTTCCACCTGCAAAACATCTCATCATTCTAAAGTTCCTACTTATTCCATCAATGTACACACTGACAACCAAAAAGCAAAAATGTAAGACACATAACAATGAAGCTCCCCATGTGAAGCTTAATCTACATACTATAATCAATTCTGGTGGGGCCAACAATGTGGATGGCCTTACGGTCGTCGGCAAGTTGACTTTTTTCCTCATCTCCACCACCTTCTTATGAGAGTTGGAGTGCAATGCTGGAATGAATGTAGGACTTGCAGCAGGACGATACTCAGGAAGGAGACGGCCGGACCTGAAGCGAACACCACATGCATTACAAAGGGTTTTCGGGCCTATCGGTCCTTCTCTCCATTGTGGAGTTTTTGTAACTTCACAGTGCAAGCATTTCCTAACTTCAGTAGGCTGTTCAGAGGGGGATCTCTTCATATCATCGAAACCCGAAAGCCATGTTAGGTTTTTTTCTTCGTCGGTCTCTTTTTGGCCTCGGTAAGATGGCTTTCTGATTCGGATTCGGAAGCAACTGATGAATTAGATCCTCTGGAGGTAGTGGTGGAGGATGTAAAAGGCAACGTGAAGTGCAGGTTAAAGGCAGATGCCCTTCTGCGCTTGCTTCGACAGCATATCACCAGGAAATCGGGCTTAGGGTTAATAAATGCTGGATTTGAACCAGAGCATGTGCTACTGCTTTCAAGTACAGATACAGGACTAGAGGTTTTGAACCTGATTGAACTTTTGACATTGGCAGAATCACTGTTTTGGGTAACACTTCTGCTCGAGGATGCTTCAGTAGTGCTTGACCATTGGTTTAGCTGAGAAGATCCATCACACTAGATACAAAAGGGAAAGATGAATTTAGCAAAAAGATACGAGGTAAGAAAGATTTAATGCTGTTTTCTTCTAAAAGTAAAATATTACAAGAAACCAAACGAATAGAAAACCACCTAAAGGAATAGTTATTCATCTTTATAATAATTGTACGAGGATTGAACTTTTAAAATGATAACAGAGAAGAGATTATCCATTTCAGAATGATTTATCAGCTACAACAATTGAATAAAATCTATCATAATATGAACTGTGTTCTTATATCTGCATCAAAAAATACAATGCACACACTAAATAACCTGCTGCTTTCACCAATGCTTGGTCAATAGCATGACCGATTGAAGGGATGGAGACACACTGCATATCTTAGAAACAAAGTTACAAAGTATGGATTCAAGATCCCTGTATTGCTATATGGTTACTTTCCTGTTTCCACAAAAATGAACATGCAGTCATTTATTCAACAAAGCACTCGGCCTGTCCGCATACAAAGGGTATATAGCATATGCTCCTGCTTAAACCCATTAGACACCCTGGAAAACTAATTCATTGGACAGTTATAGCTAGGCAAGGCGCGGGTTTAGTCTTGCACATGTAATATGTCTCCTAGACCTAGTAAGCACAGCAATCACTCACTTGGAAGTAGTACTGAATTCATAAATATGTATATTAGTGATGACTAGAGTGAAGTAGTAAATTCATAAACACAGTGGCCACCACTAGAGTGAGGGAAACAAGGATAACTCACTGAAACTGAATGGCTTTTCACTAAACAATCACTGAAAAAATCGCCACAAAAGCCAGAAGACATGCCGGCCAGAACATTAGCAGGTGGTGGCCCTAAGTTTTGAAAGTTACAATCCCACTCTTCTCCGCCGCCACCACATTTTTTCTGTTCCACGCCATCAATAGGCAAATGGAAATCCTTTATAACACGTTCTCCACTACCACCATCAGTACCTTCAACATCTTCCAATGGGAAGTCCAAATAGTTTATTACATCATCAAAGAAATCATCGTTGACCCCGTCAAAGCCTTTGTCAAACCAAGAATTATTCATAATTTATTTTCTGATTCCGTTTTCTTAATATCTCTGTTCACGAGAATAGAAGAGAGAAAGATTAATTACTATCATAAAATATAAAAAAGTTACAAAAAAGGAGTTTGATTTAAGTATTTATAACATTAACCCAAATGAATATAAAATGGGATGGCATGGCATGGCATGGCATGGCAAAGACAATAAAATCCCATTTTGGTAATTACCTTAGGTAGCTATTACTATTATTATTATAAAAATTAAAAAATAAATTGAAGCAATTAAAGACTCTACAGCAACATATAACGCAATATTAATAATATTAATCATGAAATTTCCAAATTAAACTGAATTTTATAAATATTAAAAATTGTCTCTTTCTATGTTTGGAGAATAAGTTAAGTAGTCATTTTAGCATGTAAATTAACCAAGCAAAATACTACAAATAAGAAATAATATAAACAAATAGTAATAACAGCTGAAAAATAATGTTAAAAAAGTTGCAGAACTTTTTTTCAAGAGTTTGGTTGGATACATGGAAAATAAAAATTTAGCCAAAAAGAAGGTTAAAAGTTACTAAAAAATTACAAAGAGAAGAGTTGGTACTTGCAGCTGGTATCCTTTTTCTCCATATTTGTGAGAAACGATACAGAAAGCAAAACCCAAAATGAATTCCAACATTTAATTAACAAGAGAGAGAGAGAAGGAGACCTGGTTTGAAGACTGAAGAGGAGGCATTGTTTGGATCAAAGGAAAATGATAAGAGAAAGGGGGTTTGGAGGATGCCTTTTGCTTGCTTTGGGAGTTTTTAGGGATGATTGAGAAAAAAGGGGGAGGGGGATAAGTTAATGCAAGAAAGGTGCACATGGAGGGGTGGGTTGTGTGTTTTGCTTGCAATCACCGCTCATCTGTAATCAACACCGTCGGAATTGGATTGGGGAGAAAATATCATTGTGTTGTCCAATTAGGAATAGGGACGGGTCCCATTTCTTTTTAGTTGGCTTGGAGCTTCCCATTCACATGCTGTGGTCCCCCTCCCTCCCAATTTCATTTTTAATTTCATTTTCTTGTTCCATCTTTTTCAGATTGTCTTCCTTCCTTTCACCGCCACTGAAATCAGCAATCTTCTTTTTTTAGATTTGTAGAATTTGGTTTTCTCTTACAAAGTGCAGTTGATTATAATGGGGTTGGGGCACAAATATTAGGTGTTTTTTTCACATATAACTATATCTATTAGTCGTAAAATATATTATGATAGACCCTTTTAACCTAATTTAGTGAATGTCATAACAATTTATTTTTGTTTGCATATATACAAAAGAAAAGCATGCGCTTGTGGCAAAGGAAATGAGCATATATACATGATTTCGCCTTTAAAATAGGGAGATCTTGAGGGGGGGCGCTGCTACTGTAGAGATTCGATGTGCCTAAATTATAAGCAACATTCACATTAACCATTTAGAGCATTGAGGGTTGAATTGGAAATAATATCCAATCCAATGCATCTTCCTAATTCCTATTCCAAGCCGCTAATATCGGAGTCCACAATTTCCTAGTTCAATTACAATACAAAAATGTTTGAATATTACTCTCTTTTTTTTCTTTATCAAATTCCTAGAAAAGGTTGAAAATATCTGCACGGTGATCCGATCAACATACATCGTGGGAAAAAGAGTGTTGCATTTCTATTAAGTGATCAACTCGACTACATTTGGCAGTTGGCAGCGCTAATTATGGTTTTAACTCCTCTATTATGCTACAACTTGAGATTATTCACTCTACAATACTATTAGCATCAGCATTAGCAAAACCAAATTTATAACCTTTTTTAGTTGCTATTGTTCAAGTGATGATATCTTTTTTTCCATTTTTATTCTAATTTAGCACGGTCAAAATCCAGCTGAATTCTTTCACTTTAACCACGAGGTGTTACCAACCTGGACCTATTAAACAAAATTATAATGAAACTAAAGTGAAGGGAATGAATCTAGGTTTTCAATATAGTAGAGGGATCAAACCAGAATTAGACCCAAAAAGTACCCGTAATGTATAGTTTAGTTTTGGTCGTTGTCTAGATCTATGACTATCTCTATATAATATAAGCAAAGGGCAGCCTTTCAATTCTATTTAAAAACAACTTTAAATCACAAGTCTCAAAACTTTTTTAATCTGGCAAAGAGACGAGCTTACCTCTCACCATCAGCAAAGTTTGTTTTTTAAGGAACATCCTACCAATCAAAAGCACCTGATAGCAACTATGCAACTGCATGAGGTTGTTATGCAAAAACAAATCATAAAGCTTCCTTTTTTATATATAATATCCTAATAAATCCATCTCTACCAAAAACCTCATATCTGTAGCACTCCAGCGTGATGAATAATATAAGCTAATCCCCTTTTCTTTAATTCATTTTATACAACTATTTTTCTGTGGCTATGATCCATATAACCAATACTCAGTAACATTCATATCTTTACTTTCGATGTTCTTCGCTTTGCATATACAAACAAGAAGATAAACAGCAACACAAATGGCATGGTCCACAAACAGGCATCCCAAAGCTTGATCCCACCTGAATAAACAAAGATGCTTCCCAGTGTTTCCTGCAAAATTACACAGCACGATAAGGATGGATTGAAACAATTAAAACTATTGCTGCTTTCACCCAGGCCTCAGCATGTCAGAATCTATAAAGCACATAGATATCAAGCAATCATATCAATGATATGCATGATTAAAAAAAAGGTCATGTTTCAGCTAACGAGCATTGATTAACAGGAAATTACAAGTTACAATCATGTGGTATTACGTATCCATTGGTAAGGTAGCAATCTCTGCAAAGCATCTAGGAAAATATCACATTTGTAAGCCTTGGACGTGTACCAAACTCACCGTATCAAACAAACTCTCTGCTGCTTTGCAAAGATGCCTTGAGCGTACTCATAGAGCTCTAAATCAAGCTTCTTAAGTGATTGCATCCGCTGCAGGACCATTTGAGGAACTTGAAGACGTGCCTGTAAATCTAGATGTTAGTAATAGAAAGAAGACTCCAACATTGACAAAGCTACTACAGCTGAACTTTCATTCCAAGATTGAAGCAACCACTTGATCTTGTTCTTCTTTTATATTCTTCTTTTACTTCTCCCTCACTTTTCCACAAAACTCTGTTGGATTTTGATGTTCAAGCCCCCCAAAAGACCACAGCTATTGATTATAAATACATTTTTCCATTTACTTTTGAAACCTTAAATTTTCCCTACTTTTACACATAATAGATCTACACAAATGACAACCTCAAACAAGTAACTGACAATCAAGCACTGGAAATCTAATTCCCTTGACAAAAAGGATGGACCAAAATAAGGATTAGAAGATACAGACATGGTTTGCTCCGGCCAAAGTGCTCACCTAATAGTTGTATAGTTAAACCAATCATGCTCTAGAAATAGATTACATGTATTTAAATGTTCAGTATTTTAGAGTACCTCCTTTGTGAAATTTGCCGGTGAGATTCTCTTCAAAGAAGCTATATGTCGACGTGTTTGGGTCTTCCGCAAACCGGAAATACAAGCCTCATAAGTGTCCATAAGTTTTCCCACCGTCATCTGTTATGGTAGAAAGAAAACATAGGTATACTTGTTTAATAAAGAAAGAAAGCATATTAAGTCCATAAAAAAAGTAGGGTATTACAGTACACAAAAGGGCTTAAACTCTCTTGCTTTACTTCATTGCCATCTGATGATGATGTGGTTTCATTCCCCTTCTCGTCTGAATTGGTATTCTGTCATGACAGAAAAAAAAAATTCTTTAAGTGTGCTACTCTAGATGGTATCCGGCTATTAAGCATTCATTTGCTATAATATAGCACCTGATCCAGCTCTGAATCCGAATATGAACTGCTCGGTTCTGCAGCACAAGTGATTTAAGTTAAAGTATCTTGATTTCAAACAGTTCAGAGAAGGATATGAAACAACAATGTGGCAAAATCAGCACTTAGATGTAATACAATCAAATACATTTAACAAGGTTTTACAAGGCTTTCTGCATTAGACAAGTTTTAGGAGGAAATTTCAATAAAATACCATACTAACCTGATCTGTTAACAGTGGCTCCCTCACCAATTGCTATGGAGTTTACCAGCTGAGAAATCACTTGTTGCCCAACCAGATTGGCAAACATTGTTGCAGATTCCCTATGGTCCTAGTTAGACCAACATATAACATATTATCCAACCTCGTTTGCAAGATTTACAAGTATTTACCATTATTGCAACAATATACCGGAAAACAGGGGAAAATCAGAAAAACTATAAGAACAGTTCTTATGATATTAAAAGTTATTTTAATTACCTTTGCAACTTGAAGCACATAGTCACCAAGATTATGGTACTTGTCTACTCAATGGCGCACCTCATGTGATTCAGGTAAATAAGAGTTGTTTGTCAATCCTGCAATCTGTAAATTAAATTAGTAAGCCAGCGTTTTGGACAAGAACATGGATAGATTTGCTGCAACATGTGGATTAGTACCTGAAAGGTTGCTCCATTATGGACAATTTCATGAGCTATAGGATCATTGATGTAATTGAGAAATGGCATTGCCATGTCCTCCATGAAGTATGGATCATTGCTAGTAACGTCATCAGAGCCCCTAGCTTCCCTAGCATCTCTCTGCTCACAATAATAGAAGTAAATATCTCACAAATAATTATATCATCGACACAAACAGGTTCATTGACAACAATACAGAAGTCACAGTAGAATTCAAAAGACAACTTCCCCCTCTTGATCACTTCAGATCACTTGAAAGAAATGCAGACAAGTACCATAATCTTGGGGAAAGTAATCTATCTTAAAAGGTAAATAAAAAACGAATGAAATTAACAATTACCAACAGCATCAAAATGCATACGAGAAAGACTTTCTACAACACCTTTACACTAAATGCAAAAAGGTATCATTGACATAGAGATTTAGAGAAAGCTTGGGAATCCAGGGATAAACAGTGACCTCGACTTAAAGTGTAGACAAAACTCTAATCCCTAAAAAGGTGTAAAATGCATGAGCAAATGGAAGGCAAAGGTTTAAATGACAATAGAACAATAACTCACACGGGATTACAGAAAACATACCCGGGCAAACAGGTCTTCTCTCATCCATGGAACCAGATACTTCCAAGGCCATATATCCAGAGTACTCCTTTACTTTTGGTATAATAGCATTTTAGGTCCTTTTTAGTTTAAATATTAATTAAATAAGACATTTACCCCTCCCAATTTTTAAATTTAAAGGTTTAATGAACTGTTGCCCCTCCCAATGAACCCACTAAATACACAACCCACTAAATACAAGTATCATACTCTGACAATCACTGCATGCTGGAATCCCAAACTGATAGTGCTCTTCGAGCTCCCAATTAATCTACCAACCTACGCACGGAAACAAAAATTCTGAGCGCTGAGCTTACAAAGCTTAATGGTACACATCTACTCTACTATACTTCATACTAATTATAAACATAAGCATGCAAGCTAGTACGAGAAAAGGAGAGATAAATAAACACGCGGTGCTACCACTACTCGCTTAAACACATGCTCTCATCATGCAAGTCATAATACATGGCATACAAGGCCTAACCATACTCGAAATCTCACTAGATCATTCCGGAAAAAACACACAAATTCATAACCACAAACTTGGAGTGAGACCCGGTGTCACACAGCCTCAGGAACGTACACTCTGAGTGAGGCCCAATGTCACACAACCTCGATAACATACACTCTCATTGGGTGAGGCTCGGTGTCACACAGACTCGGGAACGTACACCCATACTCGGCATCTTTCCTCGAGTATCTTCGAATGAGGCATAATGTCACACAGTGTAACACCCCAAAAATAGGACTAGACGTTTAGAGTTTCGATCGGGTTCGGTTTGAACTGGATTGGTCGATTTGAGTAGTTTCGGGGATTTAATATTTTAAAGATATGAGCGGTGGAAATTAAAATGAATTGAGGGTTTTAAAAAAGGTTTATAAATGTTATCTAGTAATTTGGTAATTTAATTGGAGGTTTAATAAATGGATAAAGTGGAATTGGGTTTTAGTGACTAAATTGTAAAATGTGCAAAACTATGTTAGTGACTTTTTTGTAAATGGGCCAATACTAAGAATTGACGGTTAATTGTTTTCCAAATGTTTTAATATGAAAATAACCACCTTAATTGAGTAAGAATTGATGGTTAATTGTTTTCCAAAATCATTTTTATAATTGTTTGGTTTTTCCTTCATTTTCTCTCTTCATTTTCTCACTTTCCATTTCAACTTCGAAACAAGATTTTTCCATAATTCTTTGCTGGTTTTTAATGGAGGATTTTATCATTTGATTCTCCATTTGTTACTTAACAAAACCTTACAAGATTTTCTCAAGGATTTCATCTAATTCACAAGTTAAGTTTCAAAGAAAATTTTACATCAATTTTGCTGGGAGTTTCTTCAAAGGTGAATTTCTTTTCCTCTCTTTAAACTAAGGTTTTTTATTTATATTCCCTAGTAGTTGGCTAATTATGGATTGATATTAATATGGTTTTGCAATGAGTTCCAAGATTTGAGCTATTAATGGTAATTTTGCTGATTTGCCTAAAGATTTGGTTAACTTGATGAAATCTGGAGATTTTAATTGGGTAAATTCATGTTTTAATAAGCTAATCATATTGTGAAAAATGAGATTTTAAGAATAAATCTTGAAACTATTAGATTGTCTAATTGTGAGAGTGTTTTTAGTGGTTTTGGGGTTGTTCTATGCGCTTTTGAGTTGATGTATGCAAGGTGTTTGTGGGTATGTTTTGATGTGGTTTGAATCTTACAATTTCTGGTTTGAAGTTAGGAGTTGTTAGAGAGAAGTTTTGTGATGATTTTGGTAGTTTCGGCTAGTTTTTGGAAGGTTTATGTTAAGGATGCAAGGGATCCTTGTTTAGCAACGAGTTGAATACATAATGATGCATTTTCCTCTAGTTTTATGTGATTAAAACATGGGACAATCAATGCAAGGTAATCATATTGTGAAAAATGAGATTTTAAGAATAAATCCCGAAACTATTAGATTGGCTAATTGTGAGAAGTGGTTTTGGGGTTGTTCTATGCATTTTTGAGTTTCTGGAGATATAAGGATGTTTGCAAGGCGTTTGTGGGTATGTTTTGATGTGGTTTGAATGTTACAATTTCTAGTTTGAAGTTAGGAGTTGTTAGAGCGAGGTTTGGTGATGATTTTGGTTGTTTCGGCTAGTTTTTGGAAGGTTTATGTTAAAGATGCAAGGGATCCTTGTTTAGCAATGAGTTGAATACATAATGATGCATTTTTCCTCTAGTTTTATGTGATTAAAACATGGTACAATCAATGCAAGGTAATCATATTGTGAAAAATGAGATTTTAAGAATAAATCCTGAAACTATTAGATTGGCTAATTGTGAGAAGTGTTTTTAGTAGTTTTGGGGTTGTTCTATGCGTTTTTGAGTTTCTGGAGATATAAGGATTTTTGCAAGGTGTTTGTGGGTATGTTTTGATATGGTTTGAATGTTACAATTTCTGGTTTGAAGTTAGGAGTTGTTAGAGCGAAGTTTTGTGATGATTTTGGTAGTTTCGGCTAGTTTTTGGAAGGTCTATGTTAAGGATGCAAGGGATCCTTGTTTAGCAACGAGTTGAATACATAATGATGCATTTTTCCTCTAGTTTTATGTGATTAAAACATGGGACAATCAATGCAAGGTAATCATATTGTGAAAAATGAGATTTTAAGAATAAATCCCGAAACTATTAGATTGGCTAATTGTGAGAAGTGTTTTTAGTGGTTTTGGGGTTGTTCTATGTGTTTTTGAGTTTCTGTAGATATAAGGATGTTTGCAAGGTGTTTGTGGGTATGTTTTGATGCGGTTTGAATGTTACAATTTTTGGTTTGAAGTTTGTCGAATAGTGATGCACTTTAGAGCAAGTATACTCATCGAATCAAGTAATAAAGTGATATAGTAGAGTTTCAAACCCACGAGGGTTGGATCAATAACTACGAAGTTATCGAACTTAAGAATGGTTGTTCAAGTAATGATTGTTGTTAAATTATCAAGACTAAAAATAATTAAAGTAAAGGTAGCTATGACTAAGACAAATAGATGATGTAGCAAATAACAGATAATTATGGAAGATGAGTTTATTGCTAAGGATATATTCTTGATTACTTAATTTAATGCTATAGCAAGTGGCAATACATGTCTGCGTAAACCATTAAGAACTTTATCTACTCGACAAGTTCTAATTAACTTTTGACTCTCTCGATGCCTAGAAGTTAATAATATTGAAGCTAAGGTGATACATGTCTACGTGAACCCTAACAACTCTATTATTTGTTTAAGAACTCTCTTTTAGTCATTGAAACCCTAAACTTATGTCTAAGCCAGTTTAAGACTAAGTTAACAGCTTAGCCCCACTGTTCACGTTTGTTTAACCTAACTCTCTCGATATTAAGCCACAATTCTATAGTTAAAAGGCCTCTCTTGATAGATCTTACAATAACTACGCTTGAAGAACAATGAACAAAATAGATAAAGGGAAACAAACTGTAGCATTAAAATAAAGTATTCAAAATATAAAATCATGGAAAGCAATAAACCCAACTAAAGTATTTAGCTCATGTTTGAGCCTAAAACATCCATAATAAAATAATAAAAATATGACAGTTTATCAAGCAAGGGATAGAAAAGGGTCAAGTGTCCTCGATGATCTTCCTCTATGCTGTCCACCTGTTGTTGCAGGTCTCTCACTCCGTCGGCCTCTCTCAATGGCGTTAGTCATGTGGAGATTCCTCTTGCTTTGAATCTAGTGGTTCTCTGAAAGCTAAAGACTAGGACTGTTGTCTAAGATCGAGCTCTCTTGAATTATCGTCCAAGTCTTCCTTTATATATGCGGTGAAACTAGGGTTTCATAATCTCTAAAGCGCGTGTAGCCTCATTAAAGAGGGCTCACGCTATCTTTTAATGTTTCGCATCTAGAAGCAAGTCCATGTGGGTTAAAGTAGATTTGTCTCCAACTCTTTTTGCTTAGTCAGCTCCACCCGAGAGATCTGCCACTCGTCTGCTCCAGCATTCCTCCAGCATCCACTAGGTTCCAGTACATGCACCATAAAAGCACTATCTTTCCTATAAAATCACCAAAATATATAACATTTAAGCGCGTGCAGTGTAACTCCCTATCTACATGCAAACTATATGCAATCTACTCCTAAATGCAACTAAATGAGCTTGAAAGCATGCAAAAGTTGAGTAAAGAGGGTATGCAATATAGGTCATTTACACATTCGTCAGAGAGCCACAATTAGCACAGAAATCTGAGCCATGAAGCAAATAAGGATAGATGATGAAGAATAAAATGGGTATTGCCCTTATCTTTCGGCCAACATTCTCTATTTGTTAGCTCGAGTATTTATAGTCCTTAAGGCTATTGGTGATTAGATGGTGTTAGGCCTAGCGATGGTCTACGGATGGGTTGGCAGAGATAGGTCTAACTTTAGAGTATTTAGGCCTTGCATATTGGGCACGTGGATACCAAGCAGAATTGTCAAGCTGAGGCCTCTGGGTCATTAGACTCCGGAGGGGTATTTCTTTATTGAGGCAACTATCGTGGATCATCTCCGATGTTTACCATATACGGAGGAGCCAAAGGGTATTTCTAAAATTGTACAATGACTACAAATTTGAGTGTAATAATTATTTTTTGATGAAATTTATTATTCTTTGTTTAATATTATTTCTAATTAAAAAGAATATCAAATTGGTAGAATATGTAAATAATGAGGTTAAGTTTATTGATTTTTTTGAATTAGGACTAAATTGATTGAATGTGTAAATATGGATGATTATATTTTCTATTATACATTTTTTAACCGCCATGTCACCCGTTAATGACAATTAAATATCCTAATGGTTATTTTGTAACAAAAATCAAAGTTTAATAACCATTTTATAATATTTGAAAGTTGAGGGACCAAAACGAACATTTTATCATAGTTTAATGACCATTTATTAACATTATGCAACATTAAATCTAAACTTTATCAAATGCGAGTGAACTGAGACTTGAGAATGAAATGAAAAAACCAGGAAGAATTCAAAATTAAGTGATCAATCTAAGCCAGGTTTAGGTTTTTTTGGTTTCTCGCATTTTATAGTTAGGGTTTTTTATCAAATGAAAATTTCATTAACATAAAAACGAGTATACAAACACAATGTCAAAAAGATGATCCGAAAACAAGATCCAAAAACAAGACATGGAAACAAACAGGCCACAAGGCCATATACAACATGCCCCAAAACACACAAGGAAATCGGTCACTCATCAAAATCATGTCGTGCTATCTCTTCGAAACAAACGAACCAACTCTAGTCACACTACCGTTTCTGTGAGAGCTCAAAGATTTGAGACATGCACCCCTTTCTGCAGATTGGGTCTTATTCAACAAAATTTTATCTGAAGTCAAGCCAACACCAGCAAAGTCTGAAGGCAAAAAGGTTCGTTTTAGTTATCTTCAAGCTTTATTAATGCTCTTTCTTGGCTTCGTAAAACATGGACTGCCCCAAATGATAAAAGCATAGGTGAAGTAAGAAAGAAATGCTATTAGGGGATTTGATCTCCATCCAAAAAAAAGAGTTAAAGTTGGGTTTAAAAGGCATGCGTGGATGGAAGAGCGCAGAGGGCAGAGCATACATCCATTCGGGCACCGACTGACCCAAAACTTATGATGTTAGGATATTTGATGTAAAAGAAGACAACGAATCGGCCCACCACAATAAAAATAACAAATGAATAAAAAGATCTTCAGTTCGAGATCATCTTTCATCTCCCAAAACGCTTAACTTACAGAAAAGAAAAACCAAGTAGCAAACAATCAACTCCACAACAAAAAAAAATCATTTTCTCTTCCGATGACCCTTGTCAAAGGAAGGAAGACATGTGCCTGCTTCACCTTAGGACCTCAAGATTGAATTCATTGGTTGTCGAAAGAAAGATCCCTCAAACGAGCCAACCAACAATCAACCCTCAACGACCTCAAAAACTTAGATAATCAACTTTAATATTAAAATGTCAAAAGACAAGACAGAAGAAGGAGATGAGAAGATAAAAGCTAAAGCCAAGGTAAGAAATAAAAACAAAATGGGTGGTAGGTGTAGATTACACAACCTAAGGCTAACGACGCCAACCATAAAAATAAAAGAAAAGAAAACCCTATACAAAAAAGAACGAAAGAATAGAAGTTTGAGAGGGTTTTTTATATAGTTTGGGTTTTTTTTTTACTTTTGGTTAAATTGTATTTAAATATATTTCAATATTACAAAGAAAATTCTTCAAATAAATCACATTATTAATACATATTATGTTTAGAAAATCATTCATTTCATAAAATTTTTGGAACAAAATATTCATACGCCAGGTTTAAAACTATTTAGATATGAGATCCAGTAATTGGCCTAGTGGCTAAAGATGTTCATCTTGCCTCATTTTATATGAGTTTGAATCCGGTATAAGGATATAATACCTCATTATTTAATAAAAAATTATTTAGCTATATAGAAAGGAAGATAAAACTCATTTGAAAAAAAAGGCCAACTACGTAAAATATCAATGAACTTTACTCTCAAATCTATTTTAGTTACTGAAATTTTAAAACGTTTAATTTACTTACTAAACTTGACTTTAAATTTTTTATTCTACCATTATATAATTAAGAGTATTATGACATACGTCACCAAATCGACGTTATTTTGAAATTCATGTAAAAGCTAATTTTCCTCTTATTTTTTATTTTTTTTTCTTTTTCTCTCTTTTTCTGCCAAAATTCTGACCACCACTTTCCTTAATCAACCATCATGTCGGCCACTACTTGTGCGATGGCCGATGAGTTCCAAAATTTCCCTCAAACTCGTTTCATCCTCCCAAATGTGAATTCAGAGTTAATTTAACCGGAAAACACTCCAACTTTCACAAATCTAGCGTATGACAACTTCAATTCATTAAACCTCGCCTGACATCACTTTCGGCCAAAAATAGTATCATTCGACTCATCTTTTCTTCCTTTACAGCTTTGTTGGTTTAGTTTCTCATAAAAGCCCCCACAAAAGTCCTCGAAATGTATCCCAAAAATTTGGTTTTGTCCATCACCAGTCTCAACATCTGACTGTCGAATCGCCATGCCTCTAGGATATATTATTCTCATCACCGATGCTCACTATTTCACCATTGGGATTCTTCATCATACTACCGGAAGACTAAAGGTCGAAATAAAATCTCTCAATTTTGCTATCCAAATGTTTTGGGTTTGTTTAATTGGGATTTGAGGTTTCTTGGATTGACAAGAAGATGTTTGGTAGTGGCTCGCATTAAGCTCCAGTGGAGTTGGGCGAGAACGGTGTCTGATGGAGTTGCGCGAGGATGATTGTTGTTTGGTGGAGATTGTGTTCGATGGAATGTGATGGGGATAGCAGTTGTGTTTGGCTTGAAGTTTGCTGCAGATTTCGTTAGTGAGTGTGGGAGGATGGCATGTCAGTCTGGCAGTGAATGGATGAAGGATGATGTCGAGACAGTGGCCGATGGATTGAATTCTCTCTGGGATTCGAATGAAACGAATGTCGATTTCGGACTTAAAGAATCAGAATAGGGTGACCTAAAAATTATAGGTCTAACAACCATCGTAGACGATAGTCGGTGTCGTGGGTAATCATGGTGAGCGGTGGTTGGAATCTGAGTTGACGCCTACATGGCTGAAAAATTATTAAAATAATTTACATCATCATATAGTAATTACGAAAATATTAGAGTGGCACTAAAAAATTCAATGTTTAAAGTTCAGTTACTAAATTGAATGTCTTGAAATTTTAATGATCAAAATAAGTTTAAAAATAAAATTCAGTGATGATTTACGTAATTACCTAAAGAAAAATTATAGTATCGTTTTATTAGTTTCCTCTGGCATTTAAATCTATAAAATTCTATCGGATATTTGAGTGAACAAATTTAAATCCGAAAATATTCCTTTAATTTCGAGATAATATGTTTGTCACAAAAGAAAAAAATTAATTTCAAGTGGTAAAATATTTAAAGGTTGATGTAAGAGGCCCAATAGTTTAGATATTTGCATCATTTGCGTACACTCTAACCTAAATAAGATTGATTTGATAAATGCAACTTAAGTAATTCAATAATTATAAAGTAAGTAACTGTATATAAACAATTCTCATTCCATTTATCCCATTAATGTGGGATGAGGGGTTTCCACCTTTTCTCAATTCACAACTCCTTACTTTGAGCATCAATTTCTCATTTATTATTAATCCGTTTTGAGCATATGAAATACCGTTGTAAAGGTCTCATGAAGTAAAATAAGATCCAATCGAATCCTTATTCATATCTCCACCTTTACCCATTCGAATCATAGCTCAAAATAATCAAATTCTCACGTTTTTCCAACAGTTGCATTGAAAGCGTTTAACCGTTTGCTAATCATTCCATAGAATTCTACAATTATAAGGAGTGAAAATGGAAGATGAAATGAGTGGTTTTATTTAAAGAATTGAGGTACAAATGTTTGAAAGAAGACCTGTAAGACAAAAAAACCCCTTCTTAAACATGAGAATCCTTGTCTGAAATTTTGACTTCTTGGCCTTCTTTCTCGAGACTCAGATATGGTGTTCCATCCTTATCTTTCATCTGAAACAACAAAACATAACCATTTGTTAACAAACATTTGAAGCCTAATGAATATATCTGATTTATAGTTTAACATAACATTACCTGAGACCCCAATGGATCAGCTTGTTTATTTTTGTTCTCTTGGGTGCAAAAATAAGAGTAGAATCCCATCCCAAAAATGGCAATCAAGATTCCAATGATGTTCCTCTCGTTGAAAGGGTCATGCAACAGTGTATACCCAAAGGCAAGAACCAAGCAAGTCTTGAGGTGGCCAAGAACTTGATATGTCACCGGGGATGTCTTGCCAATAACCAGAAATGTGCTGAAGTTTACAGATACTGAGATTATGCATGAGAGGATGATAAATGCCTGCAAACCCATTGTCAAATTCAGAATTTCTCCTTTTATAGTGCCATAGACAAATTTAGATTGTTGAAAGAGAGGTTGGGTTTCCTTACCAACACAATAGGGGAATATTTAAAAGCAAACACATTCTGTTTGGTCAGCAACTGGTCGACCAAAGGACCCGAGACAAAAAGAATGGCTGCTTGAAATGGGGCTGATTGGTACAGCAACTGGGTTGAAGATACATTCAGCCTCTTCTGTATGGTGTTTGTCAGCTATGTCCACCAAGTTAAGAATAAAACCTTTTAAACCTTGTATCCAAACATAACATAAGAGCTTCAGAAATTGATTACAAGGTCTGGTTTCACCTCCCACCCTTTACCAATGTGACTACCAAATGGTTCAAAGCTTCCGAAATGTCAAATGAGCTATTTAGACTAACTAATGATATTATAAAAGTAGAGAGACCAAATTATGCTAAATTAAAATACAAAAACTGAATCCCGAACTTGAGGATAGTAGAGACACAATTAGAGCAAGGAGAGTAGAAAAAAGAGGATACGATTTGGCCAACACATGTGGTGAGGATGGCAAGTAGAGAAAGGATTGTGCCAACAAAGTTGAGTTGGAGATCAGTGATCGAGGCAATGCCAACTCCAACAAGTAAAAGGAAGAGTGACAGCTTTATCTTTTGGCTGCACAAACAACATTTGTGGTTAACCTTTGACTCCCAAAAGTGCTCAAATATCATAAGCAAATGTCTATTAAGAGAAGGAACCTGAATTGCCTGTTTAGGAAGATGGTTTCCAGTAACACAGTGAATGGTATGATTGCAAGCTTGGTCATCTGCAAAAAGAGAATGAGGACCCAAATTTCTGGACTAAAAACGTAATAAATGAAGTCCCACCTGGTAGAAGCCAATGGAGTTGAAGCCAAGGCTCAAGTTGAGAAGTCCAATGGAAACGCCATTGAGGATGCCAAAGAGCATCACAGTCTTCATGTCAATCGGTTTGTTCTCAAACAGGTTGAAGCGTTGCGCCGCATAGAGGGTGCAAAATGTTACCGTCAGATGCCAGCTTGTGAGCGTTGTAGCTGTGGAGATTAAAACGAAATCCAACTGAATGTTATTGGATTCGAATATGTTGATTAAAAAACAAATTCGAATGTGAAACAGGTAGTTACCGAAAGGGAAGCCAAGATTGCTCATCAAAGCTTTGTTGCAGATGACAATGGAGACAGATGATGCAACTGACAGAAACAGGGCACCAATAACACCCAATTGGAAGCTTGAAATCTCTCCCATCTTTGCTGAAACAAACAAATCGCACATACATATCTCAAGTTAAATAAGAAACAATGATATGTGCAAGGATAAAATTGTGATAAGTGGAAATTGAATGTTGATATTTTAATTTCTTACCAAATATTACACAATTAATAAATTAATTACATTACCATTATTATGTTTCTTATTTAACCTTTTAAATATTTAATTCTTTCTCAAAGCAGCAGTTTACCCATGCTACAATGTTGAGAAATAAGACACTAACAGGAAAATTATTCGAGAAGCAATTATGATTGTAAATGCCCTGCTTCCTTTGATAAAAATAAGGTGGTGGCACATCGAGTTGTGACTTAATTTCTCGACAAAAGCTTTTTATACATATATTATAAGTTTAAAATTTCATATATATGTTTAATTACAATAAAATACTAAAATATGTATATAAATAAATATAGTTTGGTCTAATTAAATATGTTTGTTGACATAAGAAAGACAGCTAGCGCATGTGCAGTGAAAAAGAAAAGTGCAATTTGATTCAGACCATGAGTGGTTGGTTTTGTGCAGAATAATCTTAGAAATGACTGCTGGGTAAAACTTATGGGGAAATTTGTATGCTTGTTGTAAAATTATTGTTCCATGTATGGAGGAAACAGGCTATGCAGCCAAAAAAAGAAAGCAAATGGTACCTTGTAAAGCAAAATTGAAGGTTTAGGAAGCCCTGAGAAGAAGATTCAAAGAACCAAAGCTAAAACAAATTCAGAATGGGGAGCTGAGCCTGAGACTGAAGAAACTTGGAGAAGAGAAAACAAAGAGAGAGAGTTTGGTTTATGGCTTGTTTGAGAATGTAGGCTTTTAAGCAGCTTTTTATTTTATTTTTATTTTAAAAGGTTAGATTTGATGGGTAAGAGTAAGAGGGTTGGTGCCTAACGCTGCCATCAATTTAAGCAAGGAAGAAACCATCCCATTTTTTTTTTAAAAAAATTGATGTTGGATTGGATTGGAATCATTTCATATAAGTTACAACCAGCTCAACTTTGGATTTTCCAATAAATTTAGAATGAATCCTAAAATATATTTTCTGAAATTTCACTGATAGATGAATATGCATTTTTAGTGTGTTTAAGCTTTGGAAAGCAAGTGGTAAATCAATGTGGAATGGTGGGATGTTCCAAAGCATTGCTATTGCACCAGCACCAGCACCAGCACGACCCCTCTCACCTACATCCTCAAGGGTTGGCACACAAGGCAGGAAGGTAAGATGAACATCTTCTTAAATCAAAATGAGGGTACCTCTACCTCCCAGTGCAAGCAAAATGCCTTTGCCCTCCTCAATACTCAATATTGGAGTTTGGTTCATTTTCACTCCACCAACCACCCTAAATATATAAAAAGCCCCCCCCCCCATTGGTTTAATGTCTGTGGGGACTGGGATTTGACCAAAAATCAATATTCCTAACTCCTAACATTATATATAATAATAGATATCCAATCTACGGCTTTGTTGTGTATTTTGTCTTGTGGTGTTGGGTATAAAGATATGATGCCTCAACAAAAGATGCTTTAGCAGTTAGCAGGCTGCTTAATTCCCTTTCTTTCTTACTATTTTTACATGCTTTGAATATTTGGTCCCTCTATTATACTCAAATTTTAGATTTAGTTCCATTAATATACACTTCAGTTTGAGATCCCTTATAAATAAAAAACAATTTAATCTCACGTTTCAGTTGATGCATCAATGCTTTCAAAGCAAACATCATGCAAGATGCACAAGGGGAAATCCCAGGTTTTACTGCTAATCATTTGCAGAAAAGGTTATTCAGCTCCAAGTGTAAAAATGTCAAAATTCCAATGCAGACAGCAGCTGACAGATCAATGCTTCATTACAAGACAAGCCTTGCCTTGTGTTCATTTTGTCTCTTGTCCTTTCTGATCTAATGATGATATACATTAATAGCAGAGGGGTCAGAAGAAAAATTAAAGTATTTGATGAAATCAGCTGAAAGCTCCTCACTGCCTTATGATTGAATGATTTTGCTCTTTGGTTTTACAATTATTTGCTGCTTCATTCACCAGCAGCTTTCACTGACAACTCACAAGTTTCTTTATGGAATGTTACAATCATCATAGTTTTTGAAGGAAAGACACCCACCATTCTTCTTCATCAGGAACAACTGGTAAAAAAAATTCACCCCTTTCTTTTTATAGCTGTAAAAATCTTTAGATATAAGAAAATGTGGGTTAGGGAAATGGGTCCACCCTCTTGCACCCCAAAGTTGAAGCCAAGATAGCATCAAGTGAGATGATAGATGTAGGCACACATGGGGGATGACAATGAGGGTGGGTTGGGGTAAAACATGGTAAAAAGATGTTTATCCCTTTGCATTTGTAAGCTGAGATATGTACGCCAAGTCAGCATCCGCGATTCGCTTCTGAAACATCGCCCACTCGATTTTGGACCTTATTCTAACCTGTGGATGGAAAAGAAAAATATGAGTTTGGTTTCGAGATTTAATCTTTTTTTTACAACCAAGGTACAAAAAATGATGTCAAAGTTGGTAATATGCATACCGCGTCTCGTGGTGATATCCCAGCGCGAGGCTCACCCTGAAATTCGACAGAACACATAGTAATAAGAATGTAATCAGGATGGCCATGATAAACAAGTTATGTCGAAACTCATAGTAACAAGAAACCAGATATAGATGATAGATCAAAACTTATGTTCATACATGAAAGGAAAATATATGGGACTATAAGCCATCACATCATTCATCATATATCACAGCCAAAATTTCTGCCAAGCTGACGAGAACTCACCTGGTTCCCGAGAGTTGGAATCACTTGATGAACTATCCACTCTGAATCTACAACGCCAATTTTTTCATGTGCAGGCTACGGAGAAGAAAATGGCGATTTAGTACAAAATCAAATAAGTGGACAAACGGAGGAAGTATACATGAAGCTTTCACTTTTCTCAGGGTGGACTAATAGAAGCTAGCTACGCATGTTATTGAAATCTATCTTACGAAAATTAAACACTTTTCAATCATTTTACGAAGTAGCTTCTTTCATACTTTCTGCGCATTTGCAATCAATTGATGCTAATTTTTCCAAAGATAGTGTCCAAACAAATGCTCCAATTATGCAGCTAGCGACCAGTTCCAGATGTTCTTATTGACAATTTGTATACTGCAGAGCTATGTTACATGGAATCAGGTTTTAATCTCAGATAAGAGCAAGTGTTCGGACACAGGTCTGTCCAACTTTTTTTCTTCCCAAGTGTGCGAACATGGGTCCTGCTGCTTTGTAGCAAACACGTGTCAAATACGAGTACTTGAAGAAAATTCTCGAAGAATCAGAGCAACATGATACCAGCCAATAACAGAAAGGAAACAGCAAAAATAGGCAGGAACCACTTACTGTAACACATCTTCTGAGAGCAAAATCCAATCCCCATCCATGCACCAAATCATTCTACAAGAACATGATTTGTTAAACATTTAGGTAGTATTAAAAAGGAACTCAAGAAATTATGTAAATTTATAGCAAACATTGCTGTATGCTCCTAATCTGTGCCTTCATTCTGTTTCCGTCATCGGAGAAGTTGAGCATGGAGGGAACTCATTGTGAAAGGTGCTATAGTAATGAACCGATTCACAATCGTATTTCTCCTAAATACCTAAGAGCGCATCAATTTTATTCATTTATTTTAGGACTATGGAATTGACCCTCAGATGTGCAATTTCCCATCCTAGGGTCCGATCTGACAACTAGGAAACTGGAAACCGTTCAAATTTTGCACAAATATTAATAGGCACTTATGTTGGGAGGCAAGGATGCAGATAGGAAGTGCAATGTATCTAGTCGGCTAATCTGCGGGCATGTAGATATTCTAAACAATGTGGCCTGAGTCTACAAAATCCTTAAGCATGCTTTACCTGAATCAAATACCATACGCATCGCCAAGCTTCCCGAGAAAATACAGGCGCCATAATTTCCACAAAACTGGAAGAAAGTAAACAGTAGTAAATGCACCGAAAGAAAGGAAGAAATCCGGTCTAAGGAATATTAACAGTGAAGTGCACTACAAATTCACAAATCAAGGATACTGCCCAAGCATTGCCAACTATGATTCTCCTCCAAACATATTATTGAATTGTAAAGAGAGAGAGAGAGAATACGCGGCACATGGTGGAAAACGTGGATCACTACACCAGCCAGGTTTCTCATTGGTAAACCTGTGAACCAAGTCGAATCGCAGAACTTCAAAGTTAAAAGGAGAATAAAGAAACATGGTTGTTGATGATTGGTAAAGTATTGCCCCTTCACATGGTGTGCACACAAGACAGAGAACCTACTTGTGAACTTCTCGGTCAACTCTCCTCTTTGTCATCTGCCATGTCAGTGCATAATTGGGCTCCAAACCTGGTTGAGAGATCTCCAGGCCATGTTTCTTGACCAGTTTGATATATCTGGTAATACATGTGCAGAGAAAATTAGAAAGAAAAAAATATATATAAATGTCGAAATTAAGTTTTTTAAAATATAACCACATGAAGAGGCAAACCTATCTGCATTGAAGTTTTCCACTCCCAGATCTTCATCCCAGATAAATATATATTCATAAGCGGCAACAATATCCGGATGCAAAAACCTTTTTGCATACCACCTAGTACAGCAGGAAATGAGAACGGAAGCAAAATTATCAAGTGCTAAGCAAATCTAACAAGGGGGGACTAAAACTTACCATTTTGTTTGTTTCCTTGCACTGACATGGATTGCATTCTTTGACCACTCCAATTGGTCCCATTCAGTGGTCCGGCCATCATAATGAAAAAGTAAAATTTGAAAATCCTCAGAAAACTACCTCATCATGTAAGAATACAAAGTGTCATAAACCCGGAAAATCAAGATTAGAAGGGGAAAATAATGAAACTGTTACATTGTCTCCAACCTTTTTAACACATAGATTAATATTCTTCATCTGATCGATACCAACTGTAAATGTTGCTAAATACTTTGGTTTCTTCTTCAGATCCTGCGGATTTAAGGAAAAATCATGATAAGAGACTGATTGACCGAGAATAACAGGACACAGGGAATTATATTTTAGCACACCGTAATGCATATGTTTCCAAGCTGACAATAATAGCAGTATAGTGCCAAAATGGTCCTAATGCATTGGAACCATTTCTAGTGGAAATAACAGGATAAGATGCATGGAACATTCTGAGATGGCAACGATGTTAACGATATTTCTATGTAAAAAGTACTAAGCATTATACCTCGCTAGGATCACCCCATAATCTGCGTGGGTAGAGGTCGGTCTCTGGAACAACAATTCCTGGAGGTAATGATTCTGCACCACGAGGATTTGTTGGAACATGTATCTGGGAAAGTATAGAAGCAGAAAGCAATTTTAAAAAAGGATCAAAATCACCACCGTGCTGTAATTCTAAACAAACAGTGCTGCTGGACACAAGAAGCTGGAAAACATAATATAATGGTTCAAGAACATAGGGGCAAACGAAACACACTCCCTGATAATTTGATAATATACAATCCAAGAAGCATCTACAAATATTCACCTTACCGATGACGAAAGATTGCAAGAAAAAGGGACGGAGAGTTAGCAACAAGCACCTTGGAAATATTTCTTCGAGTTGTTTCAGAAGATTTGACCATATAGAATTGTTTGCTATTGGATGCGGCTACATCAATAGATGGTCCAAGGCTTGAAGGTAAGTTTTGAATCTGCAGCGATTAGAAATAAATCATATGAATGATAGAAGCAAAGCAACTACAGCATAGCTAACTAGAAACGAAAGCAAGCGCACCCTGTAAAGGGAAACTGATGGAAAGGAAAAACCGACAAAAAATCCGAAAACAGCTCCGATAGTTGTTGTGATAATGAGCCTGGCACTACAATTTTCCCTACAAATTCCACTGCAAAGCATTGAACTAAATTTTACAGAAGGGGCCATAGAAATTTGTTATTATAAGCAATAAACTGAGAAAGTCCGGGGATCGAAGACACACATAAGGATGCCATGAGGTTCAAAACAATTCATACACCAGCAGTTTTTAATACCGAAAAACAGCATACTCTAACCTGCGGTTCATGCTTCCCATATCGGTATGCTCTCTTGCACTCGATTTAAAAGGCTAGATGCCCACAAGAACTGTTATCTCCCATAAGCACCTTACGAGCATTCTTCTAGAATACCTAAGCAATGCAACTTTTATCTCCAACCAAGCTTGACCTCAGATTAGCATGAGCCTTCGAGCTTCGATATACATCACAGAAGATATCAAAATACGAATAAAGATATGCAACGAAACCAATTTGAGCAGGAAAGGAATGCTACAATAGAAATGAAGTCTCATTTACTTTCAACATAATACAAATTCAATAAGCTATTCAAGCAAGTCACCAAAGAAGCTATTGCTTTAACTCAAGCCAATGATTAAAATTTCAAAACCCATGACATAGTTGAAGCATGTTCTCACCATTCGTTACTCTTAAAGTTAGAGTGCAATTTACTGCTAAAATTTCAACACAAAATTTATGTCAAAACTATTTAATTTGAATTAATAATAAAAAAAACCTGCCACAAATTCTGATTTTTATACTATTTTAACAATCCAGATTCGTCATAACTTTTCCAAAACCAAAATTCCAAATGGTTTAAAATAATTCAGTGAAGAAATAGACAATCCTCTAAAATTAATTTTTTTCTTAAAAAAAGATTAATTTTTTAAAATTATGTGCAAGGAAAAGAAAAGGTTAAGCCATATCATTCAATTTTTTCATCTACATATTGAATTTAAGGGTTAAAATACCTTTGTTTTCTGGAGATTCTAATTCCCATAAAAAGGAAAAACCTAAACAAAGGAAGAAAAAAGTAAATTTATTATTTTTATAAAATACAAATCAATCAACCAACAAAAACAATCCCAGGGTTAGAAATTACCTGCCTTTCTTTGGTGATGATTAAATTGATCATATAACAGAGAGAAAACAGAGAGTTTTCTTTTCACATAAAATTGTATAAACAGAAAGAGAAAATCTAGAGAAATTACACCTGGTTATAGTTGTTTAAAGTGGATTAAGAATTGAATTAAACTAATTAATTATACTTTAAATTTAATTAAATGGAAAATGGAAGAACTTTTAATAATTTTATTGTACATATTGAGTTGTCTAATTTCAATTTCATTTAAGTTCATTATTTTTTGGTTAAAAAATCACTAAAAAGAAAAAAAAAAGAAAGATTACTATAATTCTTTATATAGTTTATATTTTTCTCATTTTCCATTAATTTTTAAAATAAAAATTATTTTATTTTAAATAACAACAATGTAGTGAAAATACAAATTTAAAATACTTAAGTTTTATTTGAATTATAAATTATCACTGTTTGTGGAGCATCCAAATTTCACAGTTGATAAAAAGAATCAAATAGCATGAGAGATTTTGAGCAAATAATAACTCTTGTTAAGCTGACAAAATCTATCTCAGTTGGATTTTCATATATTCATTTGAAGAATTACAAACATATACCGAAACTGAGTTGCGGGTTTCATTGAATAACATCAAACTCTTCAAATCAAGGAAGAAATGACCTTAAATCTTTGTTTCCCGTTGTTTCCTCCTGCTTTTCTTTATGTTTTCCGAACTTGCAGTGATTATATATCAGCGAGGTGAAAGCTATATAAAAAAAATGTTAGATTGGTGATTTTCATATTTCTGAAAAAAGAAACAAACAATAGCCAAATAACTAACCATTTTTTATCAAAGAAACTTTGAGCATCGTTGTGGCAGACCGACAATCACGATTTCCATTACGTTATCGCAGCGTAAAACATCTTGATCCAACTTGGCTCCGGCTGTTTTCAGCCCTTTCAATGAAACAGGTTGGTTGAAAAGGTTAAGTGATGGTAACTTCCCATTAGGCAGCAATGGCCTAAAATCTTCCATCAACAACAGTACTTCGAAATCCGTCTTGTCGTGCCTACCGACATTGTTCTCAGCACTTGTGTGAGCCACCGATTTCATATGGTACTCGAGAAGCTAGCCTAGTTCAGGAAATTGTGGTAAAGGCTAACATATCCTCTAAGATACATCATGTCAACAAGGCACTTCTTGTTGGACAATTGGTGTTATTAATCCAAGAAAATAATAAATAGTAAAATAAAATACTGAATTTATTATTTTAACGAACATAATAAAATAAATACAAATAAAGTTGAAGGAAAAACAAACGAATAAATCATGTATTCGAATTATCTCTTCTGCTACGGCTATGCTTGAATCCATTTGTATGGCTTCTTCCATGTGTTCCACATAAAACCAAGACGCAACTTCTCTCATATTCCCTTTACGGCAAGTAATAACAAATTACCAAGGAAATTAAAATAAAATAATAGAATCGAATAGAAGAAACGAGTAACCGAAAAATTAGATTTGAAGTAATCATATTCGGTTGTTGAGGCCTACTAGGAACGCAGTTTCCTTAAGACAGATTCGACCGCTCTTCGGTGCTAGAGTTCGTCAGTCGTCGGTCTCCCAAGATACAACAACGGATGATTATCTTCAGCAACACCACTGAGAAATCACGAACGTACTCGAGCCTTCGACTATCACTAGAAAACTATACAAGTTGGGAGAGAAAACGTTTTTGATTCTATGTTTAAAAACTGAAAAATACTTATGTATTTATAGGAGAAAATTAGGTTAAACATGAGAAACATTATTATGATATTGCCCCTAATCGGATAATTGAGTGGGCTGCAAGCGAATAAATCATGTATTCGAATTATCTCTTCTGCTACGGCTATGCTTGAATCCATTTGTATGGCTTCTTCCATGTGTTCCACATAAAACCAAGACGCAACTTCTCTCATATTCCCTTTACGGCAAGTAATAACAAATTACCAAGGAAATTAAAATAAAATAATAGAATCGAATAGAAGAAACGAGTAACCGAAAAATTAGATTTGAAGTAATCATATTCGGTTGTTGAGGCCTACTAGGAACGCAGTTTCCTTAAGACAGATTCGACCGCTCTTCGGTGCTAGAGTTCGTCAGTCGTCGGTCTCCCAAGATACAACAACGGATGATTATCTTCAGCAACACCACTGAGAAATCACGAACGTACTCGAGCCTTCGACTATCACTAGAAAACTATACAAGTTGGGAGAGAAAACGTTTTTGATTCTATGTTTAAAAACTGAAAAATACTTATGTATTTATAGGAGAAAATTAGGTTAAACATGAGAAACATTATTATGATATTGCCCCTAATCGGATAATTGAGTGGGCTGCAAGCATAATTCAAATTTAAATCTGAATATATCCCTTAATTTCTGGGATATTCTGCTATTCAAAAGGAAAAATTAATTCGAACGTGGTAAAATATCTACAGGTACATGTAGGGCTCGACAGGTCCGGACATTTACGTCGCCCACGTCGTGCAGGTGCGCCCCAACTCGAACGGGATTGGATTCACCACCCCTACGCGCAAGGCACAAGTTCAACTCAAGTCATTCAATGACCACAAGTAGGGTAAGTGTATATAAACACTTCTCAATCCATTTATCTCATCCGTGTGGGATATGGTGGTTCCATTTCCTTTTCTAATTCCCAACCTCTATACTTTGACTATCAATTTCTCATTCATAACTCAACCATTTTGAGCGTATGAGATACCGTTGTAAAGGTCTCACAGAGTAGAATAAGATCCAATCGAATCCTTATTCGAATCTCCACCTTTACTCATTCGAAATATGGCTCAAAGTGACCAATTTCTCATATTTTCTAACACTTCTTCCGTGAAGCTTGCCAACCTTTTGTTCTAGACTTTGGGATTTGAATTGGGTTTGTTTTTGCATTTTTGGTGAATCTCATGTTCATATAAACATAGAATTCCATCCAAAGCTCGGGGAAGAAAACTGCACCCCGACTACAAGGTAGCTACGGTGTGTTTGGGTGAATGCGCATGAAGAACTCTGTCGGATTCCATTTTGGTCTTTCCTTCACGACTTCGGCTAATCGATGAGTGTAAAGAGAGATCGACAAGTGTTTAGGGAGGGATATTTGAGGGTCCTAATGGTATGCTAAGAGAGCATATTTAATCTATAGGTAATAGTATGGGGAGACTTCTATATCGTCCTCAAGGAGTAGGTCGTAGTAATCATCGGATGTAAGGTACCAACTCTTGCTAACTATTCGAATTAGCCCCCTTGAATGATCCTCCTGCTCAAGGTTTTAGGATCATGAAGCCACTCAAATGAATCCAGAAGTTTAATGGTTTCCTCATCCACTTTGCTATCCATGTTGATGCTGATAGGAATCTTATCTCCAGTATAGTATCTGAAGAATAGAGTTTTTTAACAGAGAAATATCATATTTATTCTCTGTATCTTTTAAATTAATAGTTCAATATAGAAGCGTCTTTTTAAAAGACTATCCAAGTAGTTTAGTCTAATTATGACTATTTTAAGTTATCTCTATCTATAGGTAGGATAAAAGTTAGAGTAAATTTAAACTAATGACTTAATACAATTATAGAGTAACTAAAACTCTTCTATTTACACGTTAACAACCTACAATCCCCCTCAAAGTTGGTGAGTATACGTTGTAGAGTCCCAACTTGAATGTAAACTCGTCAAAGGTTCTTCTTAGAAGGGCCTTGGTGAGAATATCAGCTAGTTGACTTTTAGTAGGTACAAGTTGAGTTTGACTCCTCCATTGTTCACCTTTTTTGAGATAAAATGTCTATCTATCTCAATATGCTTAGTTCGGTCATGGTGAACTAGATTTTTAGCAATACTGATGGCTGATTGACTATCACTTTGTAGCTTAGTTTGTTTGCAATAGTTAAATTCAATTATGAAAATAGTCTTTTCTGCCAAATTCTGAGAGCTAGAGCCCTATACTTAACTTCAACACTATTTCTTGCTACCACTGATTGTATTTTTACTCATCCACGTCACTAGGTTACCCCAAACAAAGGAACAATAACCACTTACTGATTTCCTATCAATTAGTTCTCCAGCCCAACTAGAATCTGTGAAAATATTTATTGTTCTATCATCATTTTTTTTAAAATTAAACCACGTCTAGGGGTTATTTAATGTACCTCAATATTTTGTAGACTGCATCGAGGTGTTATTCCCTTAAATCATTCATATGTTGGCTTACAATTCCAACAGAGAAAGCAATGTCAAGTATAGTCAAAGACAAGTAGATTAGTTTACCTACGAGTCTTTGATATTGTTCCTTACTTACTGGAACTCTCATTTCCTCCTTCCTTGGCTTAAAGTTGTTTTCTATAGGAGATTTTATAGGTTTGTATCCCAACATTCATGTTTTAGAGAGAAGGTCAAGGATGTACTAAGTTTCTCTTGAAATTTTAAATTTGCTCCTAACTTCCTTATTCGAGTCTAAAGCCCTAAGTTTGCTTTTAAGTAACAAAATTGAAGATTCCAACGTACCAAGGTAGCCTTCTATCAGGAAGTATCAAAAATAGAAGTCTGAAGAGAGAGGTTTTTATTTGCATGTCCTCGACTTATAGTTGCAGTAATTGAAATATTTCTTTCATTTGAACTACAAATATATTTTGCACAATGTTAGAAACCGAGACAATAAAAAGAAATTAAATGTTATTAAAATAAAAAAATAAATGAAAGAACTGATTAAATAGAGACAAACTCAGACTCAAATGGAAACGAAAAGGTAACGTGTTGAGGCCTGCAACTACGTAGTTTCCTTAAGACAAATTTGACCACTCTGAAAGTACTTGAGTTTGCCGGTCGTCAGTCTCCTATGATACAACAACAAGATGATCTTCGACAGTAGCACGAGCTGAAGAGGTCAGGAACAAAGCTCTTGACTTTGCCTATCACCGGAAAACACTAGGAGAGAAGATCCAACGTTTGACCGAATTAAAATAGAAAAATATGTTAATACTATAATAAAACGGAAAATTCTTGTGAATTGCAGCTGTTACCTTTTAACATTTGAATTTAATGGAAAGTCAGAAATATCCTATTAAACTCGGAATATTCAAAAAGATTTTTCATTTATAAGGAAAAAGTTAATTTGGAGTGAGTAAAATATCCAAAGGTCTATAAAGGGTCCAAACCGGTTCAAAAATTCACATAGCCCACGTTGTACGAGTACACCCTAACCCAAATGGGTTCAATTCGCACCCTTACTACGCGCAAGGCACATTTTCCATTAAATTCATTCAATGACTATCAAGTGGCTTGGAGTATTTAAACCCTTTCCCAAGTTTGTTATCCCACCCATGTGGGATAAGGGTTTTTATTTTCCTTTACACAATTCACAACCACCTCACTTTGAGCATCAATTTCTCATTCCCACTCAACAATTTTGAGCATATGAGATACTGTTTTAAAGGTATAATGGAATAGAATATGAATTAATAAATTCATCATTCGAACCTCGACCTTTACCCATAGAAAATATGGCTCAAACTAAACACTTTCATTGAAAACGTCTTGATTGTTTCTCGTCAGCTTGAGCCCACTGCTATTTATTGAACATATCTTCAATGGAATCAATTTTGCATTAGAGTAACAATGACTTTTGAGGTTTCTTCCTATCATTTTAAAAAGATGAGATAGAGTTTGCACCAAAGTGGTATTCATGAGTTTTATGTTGGATCTCATTTTTTTATTTTTTTCAGATGTAATTGATACAACAAGATGATACCGATTCATGTTTCTCTACAAAAAAAACTCAAATTCTCATTAATATATTCACATAAATAATAAAAATCATAATAGACTAAATAGTCCTGCAGAAACACAAATTGATGTTGTCTTGCTATATCAATTGCTTCTAAAAACTATATTTGAGGTCAAAATAATAATAATGAGCATCAATTTAGTGTAGAGCAAACTCCACCAATTTTAAATCGTATGAGGAAATAACCCAGGTCATTATTTCTCAAATACAAAGCTAAATTCACTAAAAACATGTTTGAGAAAAGACGACAGACTTAAGATGTCGACAAACGGTTGAAGAATTATCAAGTGAAAGTATTTTTTAATATTTCATTATTTTTTGAATTTCTAAAAATTTGTAATGATAAATACTTTTTATTAATATTTTTTTAAAAAATAAAGGTAAACTAAATATGTTGTCATGAACTTTTAAGAGCTTGCATTTTGATCATCGTTTTTCATTAAAGATGCAACAACGCCAGTAGCGGACAAAATCATGCTTTGTGGGTTTAGCCGAGAGAGATGGTAGGCTGGTGACGTTGGGCTTAAAGCCGGGCATTGAAAAGAAAGGTTCAATCAAAGAGGAAAAAGAGAGAGTAGAAAAGAAAAAAAAGATGAAGAAGCTAAAATATCACGTCAACTTTTTTAGTAGTAGCTAACAGTAGTGGATGCAACAGAAATAAATTGAAATTTAGTGATTATATTAAAAGTTCTAAAAGTTGGGTAACCAAAATAAAATATTTTTTCTAAAATGTTCAGAGACCAGCAGTGTAGTTTACCCTTTGTTAAAAGTTTTAAATTTCGTTATATTTACTTAATTTTTTAAAAGTTGATTTTTTTTAAAAGATTAAATAAGTCTCAAACTTTCTGATATCTTAATTAAGTTCTGATTTTTTTTTAAAAAAAATCAATTAAGCTCATATGTCATGTCATCATCACATGTTAGCACCATAGATCACTGCGTCAACTGCGTTGACTGCTACATCAACATCATTAACTGTCATGTTAACAATATTGACCGTCACATCATTACTGAACAATCAACAATTGTTTTCGCCAATCAACTAACTAAATTGATGCAATTCACGAATTTGAATTTAATAAAATATATTTTTCATAGACTAATTAAATTAATTTTGATAGAACTCCTAACAAGTTTCTCTTGAAATTTTATATTTGCTCCTAACTTTCTTATTCGAGTCTAAAGCCCTAAGTTTGCTTCCAAGTAACCAAATTGAAGATTCCAACGTACCAAGGTAGCCTTCTATCAGGAAGTATCAAAAATAAAAGTCTGAAGAGAGAGACTTTTATTTGCATGTCCTCAACTTATAGTTGCAGTAATTGAAATATTTCTTTCATTTGAACTACAAATATATTTTGCACAATGTTAGAATTCGAGACGATAAAAAGAAATTAAATATTATCAAAATAAAATAAATAAACGAAAGAACTGATTAAATAGAGACAAACTAAGATTCGAATGGAAAAGAAAAGGTAACGTGTTGAGGCCTATAGCTACGTAGTTTCCTTAAGACAGATTTCGACCACTCTGAAAGTGCTTGAGTTCGCCGGTCGTCAGTCTCCTAGAATACAACAACAAGATGATCTTCGACAGTAGCACGAGCTGAAGAGATCAGGAACAAAACTCTTGACTTTGTCTATCACCGGAAAATACTAGGAGAGAAGATCCAACATTTGGCCGAATTAAAATAGAAAAAATCTGTTAATACCATAATAAAACAGAAAATTCTTGTGAATTGCAACTGTTACCTTTTAACATTTGAATTTAAAGGAAAGTCAAAAATTTCTTATTAAATTCGGAATATTAAAAAAGATATGACATTTATGTTTAAAAAGTTAATTTGAAGTTAGTAAAATCTCCGCAGTTCCACAAAAAGTTCAATTGGTCTGAACATTCACATCACCCACATTGATGCAAGTGCACCCAAATGGGTTCAATTTGCACCCTCACTACGCGCGAGGCACATTTTCCATTAAATTCATTTAATAGCTATCAAGTGGGTTGGAGTATTTAAACCCTTCCCAAGTTTGTTATCCCACCCATGTGGGATAAGGGGTTTTTATTTTCCTTTACACAATTCACAACTACCTCACTTTTAGCATCAATTTCTCATTCACCACTAAACAATTTTGAGCATATGAAATACCGTTGTAAAGGTCTAATAGAGTAGAATATGAATTAATAAATTCATCATTCGAACCTAGACCTTTACCCATAAAAAATATGGCTCAAACTAAACATTTTCATTGAAAATGTCTTGATTGTCTCTCGTCAGCTTGGCCACTGCTATTTATTGAACATATCTTCAATGGAATCAATTTTGTATTAGAGTAACAATGACTTTTGAGGTTTCTTCCTATTGTTTTAAAAAGATGAGATAGAGTTTGCATCAAAGTGGTATTCATGAGTTTTATTTTGGATCTCATTTTTTTATTTTTCAGATGTAATTGATACAACAAGATGATACTGATTCAAGTTTCTCTGCAACAAAACTCAAATTCTCATTAATATATTCACATAAACAATAAAAATCATAATAGACTAAATAGTCCTGCAGAAACTCAAATTGATGTTGTCTTGCTATATCAATTGCTTCTAAAAACTATATTTGAGGTCAAAAATAATAATAACGAGCATCAATTTAATGTAGAGCAAACTCCAATTTTAAATCGTACGAGGAAATAACCTAGGTCATTATTTCTCGAATACAAAGCTAAATTCACTAAAAACATGTTTGAGAAAAGACGACAGACTTAAGATGTCGACAAACGGTTGAAGAATTAAAGATGCAACAAATAAAGGTAAACTAAGTTTAGTGAAAGTATTTTTTGAATCAACCTAGCTCTCAATTTAGTGAAAGTATTTTTTTAATATTTCATTCTTTTTTGAATTTCTAAAAATTTGTAATGATAAATACTTTTTATTAATATTTTTTTTAAAAATAAAGGTAAACTAAATTTGTGGTCATGAACTTTTAGGAGCTTGCATTTTGATCATGGTTTTTCATTAAAGATGCAACAACGCCAATAGCGGACAAAAATCATGTTTCGTGGGTTTAGCCGAGAGATGGTAGGGTGGTGACGTTGGGCTCGAAGTCAGGCATTGAATAGAAGGGTTCAATCAAAGAGGAAAAATAGAATAGATAAGAAAAAAAAAAGAGATGAAGAAGATAAAATATCACGTCAACTTTTTTTGTAGTAGCTAACAGTAGTGAATTTAATGGAAATAAATTGAAAGTTTAGCAATTATATTAAAAGTTCTAAAAGTTGGGTAACCAAAATAAAATAATTTTTCTAAAAGTTCAAAGACCACCAATGTAGTTTACCCTTTGTTAAAAGTTTTAAACTTCGTTATATTTTACTTATTTTTAAAAAGTTGAATTTTTTTAAAAGATTAAATAAGTCCCAAACTCTCTCAAATCTTAATTAAGTTCTAAATTTAAAAAAAAATTAATTAAGCTCATATGTCATGTCATCATCACATGTTAGCACCATAGATCACTGCGTCAACTATGTTGACTACTACATCAACTGCCCTGTTAATAATATTGGCCGTCACATCATTGCTGAACAATCAACAATTGTTTTCGTCAATCAACTAACTAAATTGATGCAATTCACGAATTTGAATTTATTAAAATATATTTTTTATAGACTAATTAAATTAATTTTTATACGAGTTTAGAACTAAAATACCCTTAAAAAGTTGCTTAACAAACAATGTATTGATGAAGTTTTCGTACGCGTTACCTTCGCTACTTCACTTGTTTCCTACATTTGCTATGTCGCCCCTCAGGCAGATCTTAGAAAAGCAAATTTTAATGGCGTCTGAAAGGGCACATAATCTCTTATGCTTTTATTTTTATTTCCCTCTCTAATCTCTCTTTCAAACCTTTTCAACACTGAAATTGAGATATATCCGGAGAGAATATATTTAGAACAATTTATTGGTCAAAATTGATCAGTGGAGTTAAATGGTTTTATTTGTTTTTAGTCCCTCTATTAAACTAAAAATTTGGAATTCAATCCCTCTGTTTTAATTTGGCACGTGGTCCTCTCCACTTTTATAATATTATTAATATATTCAAATTAATAACATTATTAAAGTTTTGACATGACAGGAATTTTTATTGTAAAAAGATTATCAACAAAAAATATCCATGCCACTCTAACGAGAACAATTAACAACGTGGTCAATTGTCAATTAAACCATTGATGCAATGTCAAATAATCTACATTGATTTCATGTTCTGATTGACACAAAGGTTCAAAGTTTAAATCCAAGTCACTCACTTCTTACAAATGTCGTCCCCTTAATTTGACTTCATCAATGATATTGTAAAAATGGAGGGATCAAATATGCCAAATTAAATAATGAAATCACAGCATTTAGAATGGCAAGGACTAAAACCTCAATTAGATGAAGTCAAATTATTAATAAAGACATCATAGAAGTTATTGTCATAAAGAAACGAGGTTAAAAGGTCATGCCCTTTTCTTCTTCAGCAAATGAAGCAAGAGAGAGGCAGAGGCAGCAAGAAAAAAGATCCGTACAAGGTGATTTTTCTCTGAATTTTTGCTGATCTGGTTTTCATCTTTGTACGCTTGCGGACGTCCGATCTTTGCCCCGATGAGTGTCCAGTCACCTCTCGGCCGATGGTAGTTGAGAGTAGGTCGACCGTGTCCCGGTCTTAGGTCACCGTGTCGCCCATGTGGTCAGGTTTGGAATGATGAGCATGGATGCGGCGCTAATGGCCGATGTCGTGTGCGTGCTTGTTTCCTTTTTGTTTTGCAGATTCAGGTCGGGAGGCGCTTCACCATGGATTGGAAAGGTTTAGGTGTCAAGATGATGGTTATGGATTATGGTTTTGAAAAAGGTTTGTCTAGGTCTGTTTCAAAGGTATCAAGGCGAGCCGACGATGGGTTGAGCTTGTTTGATTCTGTTTTAGGTAGCTTTACAGTCTCTTTGTTTTGGAGGAGATGGGTTTTGTTTTTTAGAGATGATGAATGGTGGTTTTTGCAGTGTTTGTTGATCGGAATAAAGCTTTCAAAACGGATAAATAAATCTGGGGTTATATTTGTTGTCCAGGTGTTTGTTTATATTCCGCTCCAGGGGTTGAAGATGATGAGGTGGCATGGGGAGACGTCGAGTGTCTCGGTTAAGCATGCACGTGATATCCCGATGCATGAGGGTAGAGCGCGGACTGGTTGGCGGCTCCAACATTGGAGGGGCGCGCATCCCGATGTCTGCTATGTCAGGGAAGAGGTAACAGGCGCAGGTTTTTTACCGTTGTGGGGCCCAGTATGTTAGCAAAAAGTTTGGTGTTATCAGAATTTCCTCTTTCCCCTATACGCCCCGTTTCATTAAAGCAGGGAATTGTTTTTCTTACCCTTACAAGGGCCACTGAGCATAAAGAGAAAAGAAGGGGCTTTAAGGTATTGCAATATGGGACTTGCTATCAGGATTTAAGGGCGTCTTCATGGCCATGTTTGTCCGTGAATTCAAAACAGAGAAGTGATTTTTTTTTGGTTCAAGGAGGGTTTTTCAGAAAGGGGTTTCTCTGAGACTTCGTGGAGCTTCAAGAAAAGAGAAAAACAAGCTACTGCCATATTTTTCTGCTACAAGTTGTTCTGGTTCTCGATGGCATCAATGGAGGAGGAGGTAGCAAGTATGCTCGGCAATTTGAAGTTCACTGAGGAACAAATGCTAGACATGGACGATTCGGATTCTCTCTTGAAGAAGGATCTACCTGGGTCTGAAAAGTGGTTATTAGGGAAGTTTGTTTCGCTAACTATTGCTGATGGTCCAATGTTAATCCGATTGTTCTTCGCGGTTTAGAAGTATCAACCCTTGGAGGTTGCAACCGAGTTAGGGCCAAATCTCTTTTTGTTTAAATTCTGCAAATTGGAGGATAAGGATTTTGTGTTGGAAAGGGTGTCATGGACCTTCAATGGAGAATTACTTGCTCTCAAGCAATTCGATGGCATGTTAAGCCCACAAGAATATGATTTCTCCCCTTTACCTATTTGCATTCGCATTTATAACTTGCCTTTGGTTGGTATGAATGAGGTGGTTGGGAAATCGATTGGTGCTCATTTTGGAAAGAGCTTTAGTACGGATTTAAGGAAAGGTGATGGCCGTTTAGGGGAATACCTTAGAGTTAGGGTGGAAATTGATTGCAACAAGCCGTTGAGGAGATGTGTTTATGTTGGGAAGTTGGCGGACGAGTCTCCTAGAATTTGTATGGCCAAGTATTGAGAGATTGCCTAAATTTTGCTTTTGGCGTGGCTTGATTGGGCATGATTTTGAGTTGTGTCCTTCTATTCCCCCTGAACATGAGAGAGGTCCGTTTCAATATGGCCCTTGGTTAAAGGTGGTGTTCAAACCGAAAGGAGTTACTTTTGATGCCCCTAAGCCAGGGATTGTTCATTTCAATAAGGCAGGTGCCAGTTCTGATAAGCAAAAGAAGCTCGTGGATGCTGTTGGGGAGAATGAAGTGTCATTGGGTGCTAATAAGATGAGAGGAAAACCTATTGTGATTTCGGCCACAAGGAATAAAAGAACTAAAAGAACTCTTCAAGGGAAGTTTGAGGTGAGTAACCCAATTGGCTCAAAGAAGACTCATCCTATTCTATTGCAGTTTCTAACACAGTTGAGGGTAGTGTGGAAGATGTTTCTCCTATCAAGATCCCTGATCTAGCGGTGGAGGCTAAGGTTCAACCCCACTGAGAGCCATGAAAATCTTATGTTGGAACTGTCAAGGGCTTGAGAACGTCGAGACAGTTCGAGCTTCGGGGTACATTGTGGCTTCAAAAGATTCATGTTTGGTTTTTCTTAGTGATACTAGATTGCACAAGAATAAGGCTAATGATGTTAAGAGGAGGCTTGGCATGGAAGGGAACATTATGGTCGAGAGAACAAACGATTGTATGGGGCTAATGCTTTTATGGAGGGAGGATGTGCAGGTGAATTTGTTATCTTACTCTAGAGCCCATATTGATGTTGAGGTAAAAAGGGGGAGTGATCTCGTTAGGTTCACGGGGATGTATGATACTCATATTAGATCGAGGAAATATGAGGATTGTGAATTACTTGATTCGTTGAGGGGTAGGTCGGCGTTGCCTTGGTTGCTTGGTGGTGATTTGAATGAGATCTTAGAATTCAATGAAAAATTTGGAGTTAGGAGGAAGCCTATGGTGGAAATTGATAACTTTAGGGAGGCTTTTGAAAGAAATAGACTATGGGACATTAAACCTAATCATAGGTGGTTTACTTGGCATAGTGGAACTGATACTGAATCACATGTTAAGGAGAGGCTTGACAGGTTCGTAACTTTTATCTCCTAGTTGCAATGATATGGGCAATGTGAGGTCATCTCTGAGTTTTCCCTATATTCGGATCATCATTTTATTCTATTAAACACCGTGGCTCCTAGAAATAGAAGTGGTAGATTTAAAGATTCCTTTAGATTTGATAATTGTTAGGCTGATGAGGAAGATTGTGAAGCAACAGTTAAACAACATTGTAATGATACCTTTGGTAATACCTTAGACAAGTTCAAGGCGGTAGGTGAAGGTTTGAATTGGTGGCAGAAAAGTAGGAGAAAGAAGGCGCAAAAGAGGAAAAAAGATATTGCAAGATAGATTAGAGAGGTTGTTGAAGGGAGATATCTTAGATGATCATGTAAGGGAGCTAAATGCTGTGAAGAATGAGCTAAAGTTACTGTTGGATAGATAGAAGATCTATTGGGAGTAAAGGTCAAGGGTGTTTTGGCTTAAGGAAGGAGATAGGAACACTTCCTTTTTTCATGCTAGAGCTCGTGAGAGGAAGAAGAAGAACTTCATTAAAAGGGCTGATGGATGAAGAAGGGATGTGGCATGAGGATGAGGGGAAAGTGTTTGATAGTGCAAAGGGTTTCTTCACAAATTTTTTCCAATCCAATGGTGGAGCTTCTTCAAACCTGATCTTGGATTCTATCAAGCACTGTATTACATCGGACATGAATGCCAAACTATGCTCTAGATTTACTGCAGGGGAAGTAAAAACAGTCTTTCTTCAAATTCACCCTTTTAAGGCCCCAGGTATAGATGGTTATCCATCTTCTTTCTTTCATAAGTTTTGGCATATTGTTGGTCATGATTTCATTTGTTTATGGCTTGATTTATTGGCTGGTAGAGTGGATTCTAGTGAGGTTAACAAAACTGAAATTGTTTTGATCCCCAAAGTAGATGAACCTAGCCTTATCAAGCAGTACATGCCTACTAGTCTTTGTACAGTTATCTATAAAACTTTTTCTAAAGTGCTTGTAAACAGATTGAAAGATGTTATGCCTGTGTGTATTGCTGAAAATCAGAGTGTTTTTGTCCAAGGTAGATTGATCTCAGATAATGTGATTGTTACACATGAGTTGATTCACTTTCTAAAAGGTGTAGGAGTGGTCCCAATAAAGGTGCTGCAGTAAAATTAGATATGGAGAAAGCTTATGATAGGGCTGAATGGTATTTCTTACATGATGTGATGCTGAAACCAGGCTTTGCTCAACAGTGGGTGGATTTGATTATGTCATGTGTTACTTCTGTATCTTTTTGTTTAAGGATTAATGGTAAACTTTCCAGGGAATTCAAGCCAGAAAGAGGTATTAGACAAGGAGATCCATTATCACCTTATTTGTTTTTGTTTTGCTCTCAAGGTCTTTCACCTTTACTCTTGAAGGAACATGAAGAAGGTAGAATCAAAGGGATAAAAGCGAGCATGCATGGTCTTTTGGATAATCACCTTTTATATGCAGATGATAGTTTGATTAGATCTATGAGGAGTCTTTAGGGCATAAAGTGAATGTGGAAAAGTCTCATATCTACTTTAGTAATGGAATCAAAGGGATAAAAGCGAGCATGCATGGTCCTTTGGTTAATCACCTTTTATATGCAGATGATAGTTTGATTAGATCTATGAGGAGTCTTCAGGGCAGAAAGTGAATGTGGAAAAGTCTCATATCTACTTTAGTAATGGAATGTCTGATTAGAGAAAGTGACCTATTAAAGAAGCACTTGGGATGAGGGAGGAAGCCAATCTCGATATATATTTATGGTTGCCTTTGATTATTGGTAAGAACAAAACTGATGCCTTGGGCTTTTTGTTCAAAAAGGTGGATAAAAGAGTTCGAGGATGGATCAAGAATCTGTTATCCTATGGTGGTAGGGAAGTTTTGTTGAAAGCTGTGGCTCAAGCCCTTCCAACCAATGCTATGGGTTTTTTCTTGTTACCTGATTGTATCATTGACCCTATTGTTACCACTATGAGATCCTATTGGTGGTCAGAAAGGGCTAACGAAAGAGGTTGGGCACGCATGGCACAAGCTTTGTAGACCGAAAAAGTGGAGGGCTTGGTTTTAAAGATTTGAAGGTATTTAACTTGGCTTTGCATGAGAAACAAGTTTGGAGGCTCCTATCAAACAAGGGTTCCCTTTGTTATAAGGTCTTATCGGCAAAATACTTTCCTAATGGGTCTATCCTTGAGGCAAAACACCATGATAAACCTTCCTTCGCGTGGAGCAGTATCTACAAGGCAAAATAATTGTTGAATGGTGAGTTCCATACTAGAATAGGCATCAATAGTCAAGAACCAATGTTTAAAGGAATATGGGGAGGTGACTCAGCTATTACTCTCGAAGGCTCCTATTTGGATGGTACTCTCCAGCCAGTTGTTTGTGGGGAATTCATGATCCAAGACGAGGCAAGTTGGGATGCTAGGAAAGTTAGGGAAGTGTTTCCTTTGGAAGATGCTGAGAACATTCTTAGATGTCCGATAGCACCAGTACATAGAGATGTTATAATCTGGGACCACCATTCGTCGGGCACTTATACTACAAAGATGAGGCATGCTTGGATTCAAAAGAGTAGGAATGTGGAAAGAGACCTATCCCCGAAGGCTATTCATAAGCTTCATACGTTGCCTAAAATCAAGATCTTTGCTTGGAGACTTCGTCACAATGCTATCTCGGTCGAGGAAAAGCTTGCGGTTGCCCACATTGGCTCTGGTATTGGCCCCTTGTGTTCTAAGGAAACCGAGTCAGCGCTTCATGCCTTTAGAGACTGCCCTTCGGCCCAAGAAGCTTTTTTGGTTTGCAGTCTTTCGGGGTTGATTCCTTTGGACACAGTGGAGAATTGTAAGGTTTGGTTTGAGATTTGTCTTTAGAGATTGGACATTGAGCAGTTCACTTTTCTAGTGGTGCTAGTTTGGAACTTATGGAATAGGAGGAATCACCTAGTTCATAAAGTCTATTCTATTGCTTATTAGAGTTGTTGTGGATTATGCCCAATTGCTTGTGACTGATTTTGCTGTAGCAATTGACCATAATGTGAAAACTGTTACTTGCAACAGGTCATCTAGATGGAAATGCCCATCGGAGTCGGCTTACAAGATCAATGTGGACGGGGCCTTTATCCCTAGTACCGGTGCGACTGCCTTTGGAGTTCTGGCTAGGGACGAGCATGGTCTCATGGTTGATGGATATGCGAGCGTTATCCCCGGGACCCTTTCATTTTTTTGAGGGAATCCCTAGCTGAATCCCTAGCTTTTCTTTTAATTCTCTTATTGGGCTTCTGTCTGTAGTTGTTTTAGTTCATTTTTCTGTTTCTGATCTCATTTCGTTCTTCCCTGTCGCGGTATCGTCAGGTGTCGATTTCATTGATTTCAACTACATTTTGTATCTTCATCCGTTTGACACGCCTGACACGATGCTTGTTTCTCAGCCACTTGTTGGTCTGGAAAATTACAGTGTATGGAGTTACTTCATGAAGATAGCTCTACTAGCTAAGAATATGCTAGAGTTTGTCGATGGTTCCTGTGCCCGGGACAAATATGGCGAGGATCTGCACTCTTAGTGGAATAGATGTAATGCCATTGTTTTTATTCTGAATCTTAAACATCATTTCTAAAGATTTATCTGATGGTATCGTCTCTGCCTCTAGTGGTGCTTTGGTGTGGAAGGATTTAAAGGAGCAGTTCGACAAAATTAATGGCTCTTGAATTTTCTTTCTTCACTGAGAGATTGCGAAGCTTTGCCAAAGAGAATTTACAGTTCCAAATTATTTTACTCGTATGAAATTGCTCTGGATGAGTATGAAGTTCTAACTCCCTTTACTTCTTGTGATTGTGAAGTTTCTCTAATGAA
Source organism: Hibiscus mutabilis (assembly GCA_019671005.1). Lineage (NCBI taxonomy): Eukaryota > Viridiplantae > Streptophyta > Magnoliopsida > Malvales > Malvaceae > Hibiscus > Hibiscus mutabilis. Next base: position 54,061,149 of record CM033716.1, on the reverse strand, counting down.
CTTGGATAACTTGATTCAGCAAAAGCTTTTTTCTATTTTTAATGGGTTTGAATGATTCTTGTGCTGCTCTTCGAAGTCTAGATTTTGCTTATGTAGCCATTTCCTTAAGTAAACCGGGACTATTCCATGATCATTCAAGAGGCTCATCTCGGTACAATTGGAATACCTAACACAAAAGTCCTGTTCTCTAATTCCTCCAGCAGATCTTCTGATCGGCGTCGTTTTTCTGGGACTTGTGACTATTGCTGGATTATGGGGCACAAAAAGGATCAATGCTACATATTGATTGGGTTTCTACCTGGTCAAATTTAATAAGAGAAACGGTGTTTCTGTTGCAGTTGTTCTTGGTTCGTCTGCTTCCTTTGAGGTTGAAGTAAATCTGGATTCTCATAAGGCTCGGCTTCCATCTGCTCCAATCTTAACTCAGGAGCAATATCAAAAAATTCTTCATTTGTTGAATAAGCCTCCTGTAGATTCAGCTGTTAATCTTGCAGGTATGATCGATAACGATTCATTTGTGCCTACTACTTCACTGAACTGATTATTGACATAGGAGCAATAGACCATATATTATCTAGTTTTTAGAGTCTAAATCGTCCCATTACATGTGCCTCATGTTTTGTTCATGCTAGATGGTAAAACAGCCTCTGTTACTCACATTGGTTCCTATTGTTTAACACCTACATATATTCTTCATAATGTTCTTTTTGTCCCTAATTTTCAGAACAGTTTAATCCAAACTTACACGTGATCATCATTGTTTTCTCACATGTTACCCTGATTTCTGTCTTCTACAGGATCTATCCACTGGAAGGACAAATGGATTGTTAGGGAATCTAAGGGCTTATATATTTTTTGAGTCACCTATTCAAAAGTCTGGTTTGTCCAATTTTGTTTTTCTTTTATTTTCTTCTCCAAGTATTTCAGTTGTCTTTGCATGATTCTACTATTTTTATGTCTTCTTCTGATTCTACTTGTATTTGGCATGCTCGTTTAAGACATGCCTCGCTTTCTAAGATGAATAAATTAAATTTTTTGCATCATGTTAAACTTGATTTTGCTTCAATTCATAAATGTGTTGTATGTCCTTTAGCTAAACAAACTAGATTACATTTTCTTTCGATAGTTCTAGGACCACTAAGTCGTTTTCTCTCATTCGCATTGATTTGTGGGGGGGACCTTATAGAATTTTCACACACAGTGGATTTCATTTCTTTCTTACAATTGTGGATGACTTTACAGGAATACCTTAAATTTACTTGTTGAAGCATAAGTCTGATGCCATTTCCTTCCTCAAACAATTTTTTTAGTCAAAACTCAATTTTCTGCCACAATAAAGATCATTAGAAGTAATAATGGAAATGAGTGTTTTTAACCCTGAAGGTTCTCAATTTTTTACTTTCGTAGGTCTCATACATTAAAGTTCTTGTGTCCATACTCCTCAGTAAAATAGAGTAGATGAGAGAAAACATAGGCATGTTTTAGAGATTGCTAGAGCTTTGCGTTTTCACTCCAAAATTCCTCTAAAATTTTGAAGTGAACGTGTTCAAATTGCATGCTACATTATTAATAGATTATCAACTGTTGTTCCCTAAATGAAAGTCCCCATTTAAGTTACTTTACAACAAAACATCCAATTTATCTTATTTCCGAGTCTTTGGTTGCTTATTCTATGTTACCAAGCCTTATTTTATAGATAATTTTTCTTCGAAATCTATACCTTATGTCTCGTTAGGATACTCCTCAACTCAAAAGGGCTATATACTGTTTGATCTTAACCAAAAGTCTTTTTTTTTGTTAATCGTGATGTTATCTTCCATGAAGATGTCTTTCCCTTTCAGTTTTCTTTTTCTACCCCTCGTTGGTTTTATCCTTCTCAATCATACATTCCAGATTCTAAGTTTCTTGTTCTTTTTTCCTTCACCTACTGATTCTTCTTCTCCTATTTTACCCATTAATCATAGTCCATCATCACCTACACATACTTCACCAAAACCAGTTCCTTAACATGATCCATCACCATCTGTTTCTGATCATGCTCATTCACCATCTGTCACTGATCATAATACATCACATGCACCATTTATTTCAGCACCTGCACCTTCATTTCCTCAAGCTTCAACAGGTACATCCGATTGTTTTATTCTTGAACCATTTTCACCTTTTGTTCTTCCTCCTGTTCCACAACATGCTTTTCAAACTTCTTATAGAATTTTTAAACCACCTTCTTGGTTAAATGATTTTGTTTGTTCCTGCTAATCATTTTCCCTTCCAGGTCAGTATCCCATATCTAAATATATTTCTTATTTGCATTTACCCATTCATCCTCAATCTTATATTTTTTCTACTTCTCAATTACTTATACCAAAAACTTATGCTAAAGCCAAAACTGACCCAAATTGGATCCAAGCTCTGAATGAAGAAGTTCAAGCTTTAAACTTGAATAATACTTGGTATGCTGTTTCTTTGCCTCCTAGAAAGGTGTGTATTGGGTGCAAGAGGGTGTTCAAGATCAAATATAAGGCCAATGGTGAGATAGAAAGGTTTAAGGTTCAACTTGTTTCCAAAGGTTACAATCAGTGAGAACGGTTGACTTTGTAGACACTTTCTCTCATGTTGTTAAGATCACTACTATTCGATGTGTTTTGGCCCTTGCTTCCATATTTGTTGGTCTTTGTGGAAAATGGATGTTCACAATTCATTTCTTCAAGGTGATTTATTTGAAGAAGTTTACATGGAGTTACCTAAAGGTTTTTGTAGTCATGGGAAGAATATGGTATGTAAACTACAAAAATTGTTGTATGGCTTAAAACAAGCCTCAAGAGAATTGAATGCAAAGTTAACTGAAGCATTGCTTGTAGTAGACTTTACTTAGAGTAAATATGATTACTCTCTATTTACAAAGAAGCAAGGATCAAAGATAGTGATGATGCTTGTCTATGTTGGTGAATGGAATGATGAAGAGATGATTAAAGAACTCAAGAATGTTTTACACAGGAATTTTAAAATGAAAGATTTAGGGGAGATAGAATCTTTTCTTGGGCTTGAAATTTTGAAATCTAAAGAAGGTATATTGTTGAATCAGTGCAAGTATGTACTTGAGCTTATTCAAGACACATGTATAAGGGGACTGTTGATTGTGCTAACGGTTAGCAAAAAAATATAAAACGCAATGGAAATATATAAGAATAATGTCAAGAATAAGTCTTCTGTGTAAGTATACACGGTCAGCAAGTAATACAATAGTAAGATGAATATCGAATCCACATGGATTGACTAGGAATTTGATTGTTTCAATTGTTACTTGTCAAGGAAAAAATGTTGGATTGTTTTTGAAGTTGTTTAGGAAGTGACTTAAAGAAGTGCAATAAAAGTAAAACAACTTTGGTGAAAAGAGGTTTCAAATGAGTGGTGAGTGTTGGCAAGGGATTTCTAGTTTTCACACTATTCATGCCAGCCTTTAATAACGTCATGCCTTGGAAATATTACCGAGTAGATTCAAGGATGGCATTCCCTCCGTCGATGGCAATTCTCGAAATTAACCATGTTAAAACCCTTATATATCTATAATGATTTTTTTCATTAATTAATTTGATTAAGTTCCAATCTATACTCCTAAGGGGTATATTTCACTTCAGAAGTAAGCTCATCTACTTGAACATATTCTTTCGAAGCTTATCTCCTTATTATCTGGCAACTAACCGTTATCCCTCAAGTCTATTAAGATATTAAGGTGTATTAAGCAAACAATGCCATCGGTCGTATGGCAAAGGATTTAGAAAACTGAAGTTCATGCCAGATAGAAAAAATAATGCTTAGTTCATGGTTGGGATTATTAAAAACCAAACCAAAAAATAGCGTTTAATGCAAACATCCCCAACCAACTATAAAAGCTTAGTTCATGGTTGGGAGGTCCATCTACAAAACATCATCATATCTTAACATCACCATTGAATAAAAATAAATAAAACAAAGAGAATGGGTGCGAAGGAGGTCCATTGATGCAGCCTTTCAATGGCTCCTAGCCCTTGGTCTTAAGCTGGTTGAACCACGTCGATCTCAGTTCACCACAGTGCAGCCTCTTCTTCCTTCAGCCTCTTTTTTGATCTCCGTTGTATTGATTGATCTCCTTTCATCCTTTAAATAGGCATGCGTGGAAACCCTAGGACAAGCCTTTGAGTTTGAATTTTGAATGCGCAAGGGATAAGATGCGTGATCATCTTATCCAGATTTGAATTTGAGTTGATTAGGTTTTGACTAGGGCTGACATCATCGACCTTCGATCCTTTGCCAGTCGAGCTTGACATTGTTTGGTCCATCTGTGCCAAACAAGCTTGGAATTTTTTTATCGCCATCTCTTCTGATACTATTTTTTGGAGTTTAATTAAATGCTATTTTCTCGCAGTCTGATTTGGTCATATTTTCTTGGGCTGGTATTGCCAAGGGTTATTGGCAAAACTCTTCTGGTGAACTATTGCCATGGTGTGCTTGGCATTTATATTTTGTTCCTCTTACTTTTTGCTTTTGCACTGCTCTGCCATGTCTGCCTACTTGTGTCCTGCATCAAAACCAGCAAAATAACCCTTCACACTAGCAAAGCAAACAACTCCTAACTTCTTAATGCAAATGCATGATTTTAACAACTAAATTCATAATTATGTACTCAAAGACAAGCAAAAGCATCGAAATATATGCATGAAAATTAGTACTTTTGAGTTGTTAACACACCCCTAAACGTAGGTCATTGATTGTCCTCAAGTAATGCAACTAAAAAAATATAAAAACAAAAAAACAAGAAAGTACCTCGGTAAAAGTTGTCATGATTCCCAACACCTGCTAGCTAGCAAATTATGATCCTAGTTCTGTCCTGAGATATTTAGTATATCAATGCCAAGTAGATAAACAAATTCAAGTGCGGACAATATGCATCAAGTTTACTCAACTTACTTAGTCGACTTTACTACCCAAACTTAGAATTTATTGTCATCATTTTTTATATGCCAAGGGTTTTTTCTGGAAATATTTTTAGGCTTGCTTTGTAATACTGTTTGGCGTGAGAAATAAGAGGGAGCATACCATGAACCCCCACGTTAATCCATACATTACTAGGATTTACTCTTCAACTCATACCTTAAAGTTTTTGACTTGAGAACTAAGAGGGAGCAAACCTCGAAGCTCCAAGTTACTTATTATCTCTAAGGAAGAAGAGAGTTATGCATCTTTTTTTCTTGCTTTGGCAAAACATTGTGGGTATAATTGGAGAGGGAGGTCATAAGTGTCTATACTATAAAATTGATTTTCGACAAAAAGAAAAAGACATATATGGTAGAATCGTAACCATAGAATACAACCCTAATCGAATTGCATACATTTGTCTCATACACTTTGAGGATGGTAAGAAGAGATATATTTTGCATCCCAGAGGGGCTATAATTGGAGATACCATTGTTTCTGGTATAGAAGTTTCTATAAAAATGGAAAATTCCCTACCTTGGAGTGCATTTTGAACTATTGATTTACGTAATTGGAAGTAACCAATTAGGTTTACGATGAAACCTAAAAAACGATCACTGATCCAATTTGAGTACCTCTACAAGATAGACCTCAACAGAAAACTGAAGAGTAACGGGTGATTGAGTTCAGTAGTTCCTCATATAAAATTATTGACTCTAGAGATATAGTAATATGGAGAAGACAAAATTGTTTCAAGCACCGACAGAGCCAGAAGTTCCCCTTATTTCAAAAAGAGGACGGGTTATTTATATTTCATTTGATGGTCAGAGGCGAATTGAAAGCTAAGCAGTGTTAATTCTAAAGATTCTCCAGGGGAAAAATAGAGATGTCTCCTACGTTACCCATAATATGTGAAAGTATCGACGTAATTTCATCGATTCATTTGGTCTGAATGCTACATGAAGAACATAAGCCAAATGACGGAACGAGAAGACCTAGGATGTAGAAGATCATAACATGAGTGGTTTGACAAATTTGGATTCCTATATATCCACTTATGTGGTACTTCATTGTACAATATATATAAGAATTATATGATATATATCCATCTGCATAGATATCATCATCTAAATTCGGAAAGGCATATGCTTTAGAAGAAGCTTGTACCGTTTGGGAAGGGGTTTCGATTGATCGATCAAAAAGAAGAATCTAATTCAACCGATATGCCCTTAGGAATGGCCATACATAGCATAGAAATCATACTTGGAAGGGGTGGACAATTAGCTAGAGCAGCGGGTGTTGTAGCGAAATTGATTGCAAAAGAGGGGAAATCGGTCTTATTCTTTCTTTTTACCCTAACATCATTTTGTTCTCTCTTTTTTACAATTATTTCAAGTTCAATTTCAAGAGAACCTAAGTTTGCTTTGTAGACTAGATGCATACCTCGTGTACAGTGAAACTAAAGCTCCCTAAACTAGAGTTCAATTGCCAAACTACTTGGCATTGCTAACATACCGACATACAAGTTCTAAAATTTTAGTTTCTTTATTGGACAGATAAATCTAGAACAAATTCAACAAAACTAGCAAATTATTGACAAAATTTCAATCTTAATCGAGGCAACAAATTTTTTTAGTGGTTTGGTATGAAAATTTTAATCCTACATGACAAACTATTCTATATGGCAAATTGAAATTTAAACATGAATGCATGGCATACGAATGTGACGATACACACCCAAAAACCTAAGGTGTGTATTATCCTCAATGCATGAAAACAACACATATATACAACAAAAGCAGTAAAATGCATGAACATGTGAATGCAATGATATAAAATGTAAAGGAGTTAAGGGGATGAAGACCCCCTTGAGGAATGATTTTGGAGCTCCTCTAGTATAGTGGCATCAGACTACTAGGCTAGAGTATGATCAGGTTGAGGGTTGACTGGCATTCCTTCTGGCACACAAAGCTCAGTTGGGAACTTTGGATATGGTGGCAAAGGATTGGCGGACATTGCTTCAAGAGTTGTCCTTAGGGAACGGTCTCTGGCACCAATATATTTCCAGAGTTTCAGGTTTTGTTCCTTGGCCTTTTGGAACTTCTGAAGGATGAGTTCTTAGCATTGATAGATCTGAGAGAGTAATGCCACAACATCATCTGGCAATTGAGCGGTTGATTTAGCATTGGGTGTCTTGGCACCAGAACTCAGCATGGTTTCTCGATAAAATTTTCTGCGCTAAGAATCAAAGAAACATTTCAAAATAGAAAAAGAAATAAAAAGAAAAACTAAAATTTTAAAACTGAGATATTCTAAGTACTAAAAAGAAAATAACTCTCCTAAATTATTTACAATGACCATATTGGGTTGGCAAAATTTACTGAATATCTGCAAGGAGAATGGTTTCCTTGGCATTAATCTGACTTCCTTCCAGTAGTGCTTTAGTATGTGGCCCTTGGTTGGTACATGGTAGGATGTGACAATCTTTTATTTGAATAACCAACATATAAAGCCGAAAAATTGCTTTTTTTTTAAGTATTCCAAATTCTCGACTGCACAATGAAAGAAAATGTTTTGTTATGGTGGCTTTAAACAACCACCTTAGAAAATTAAAGTATCTCTTTCTTGTATGTCTCGAGAAACTTTGATCGAATTCAGTACCCTAGTAATGCTTAGGCTTTGCTACTCCTTTCTGTTTTGATGTCAAGGCATGTTTGAGGTGATCTGGAAACGATTTCAGTTCCAATTCGAGTGGCTCCTCAATGGATGGTTTAGGTGCTACGATCTCTCTGCCAGCCAACTCCAATGGCTCTACCTGTCCTAAATAGCTTATCTCTTCTAAAGTTGTTCCTTTAGTGTCCTCACTTGTCTCTTCTTCACTGTCTTGTTTGCTGGCATTATCATCTGAGTCTTGGTACAATTGTGCCACGTCCACTTTAAAAATGGACTCCATCATTTCATCAGCTTGGCGTTCCTCGGATTCATCTACGCATTTAAGAGCTTGAAACACAGTAAATGTAACATATTGATTATTCATGCACATAGTTAATTCACCCTTATGAACATCAATAAAAGCTCTACTTGTGGCAAGGAATGACCTGCCCAATATAATTGGGACATTAACATTTTCCTCATAATCTAAAATGATAAAATCAGCTGGGAACATGAATGTCTACCTTTACCAGCACATCCTCAATCTTACCTTTAGGATGTGTAAAGGATCGGTCTGCCAACTAAACTATTACTATGGCAGGCCTTGCTTTAATGCTAAGCTTCCTCAATCTCATTCAAATCACACAGTGCCTTGCCCATAAATCTATTGCCAATGGTACATGGAATAGTAAAACTTCCTGGATCTTTCAGCTTTGGTGGCAACCGATTGAGTATCATTGCACTGCATCCCTCAGTGAGAGCTATAGTCTTGAAATCACACAGTTTCCTCTTTTTGGACAAGATGTCCGTTATGAATTTAACATAATTGGCCATCTGCTTGAGAGCTTCCACTAATGGTAGATTGATATGCAATTGTTCAAGGACTTTTAAGAAACGCTTAAATTATTGATCCTGCTTGTGCTTTTGTAGTCTTTGTGGAAATGGTGGAGGTAGATAAGTATATGCTGACTCTGCCAGTTTTGCCAAGGTTATGCTGGCACCCGGCTGCTATCTGGCATCCAGCTGGTGTCCGCTTCTTACTTCTATACTTCTTTTGGTTCATCTAGTGGTCATTTCTTTTCCTTCTGGCAACTATTTGGCTGCTTGATAGGTGTCTCAGCCTCACATTGTTTGCCACTCCGAAGAGTTACAACTTTGCATTGTTCTTTGTGATTTTGCCTGGCATCCTCTGTATCACTTGGAAAAGCTCCCTAGGGTCTATTGCTTAGTGCACTAGCAATTTGTACAATCTACAGCTCCAAGTTTCGCATAGATGCTGGCAAACTCTAGACAGTTGCATCATTCCTCTCCATGTAATTTGTCAAACTCCCCTGGTTGTTCTTTTGCCCTACATAAAAATTATTTTAGGTTCTCTGTGGCATGGCATTCTGGTTGACCCCTGACATGGAATTGTTTTATGCCTCTAAATATTTTTGTTCTAACGCTGGGCATTATATTAGTTATCTCATTGATTTCCCCAAGCTAAATTTGGGTGTTGTCTCCATCCTTCATTGTAAGTATTGGAATTCAGATTATAATTACGATTAAAATTGCCAACAAAATTTATCGACTCAGGGTTGGCAAGGCAATCTTTCTTGTGATGATGCTCTCCATATATTGTACAAAATGGGTCTAATGCCTTAACTTCTTGGGCCTCATTACTCTTTTGTAGAGTTCTCACCGTGCTAGTAAGATTGGAAATCTCAGCGCGGATGAATGTAAGTTCATCTATCTGTAATTTTCCACCAATTTTAGTTTTGGTCCCAAGTTTGGAAGTAGGATATTCAAAATCATTAATTGAAATCCTTTCAAGGATGCCAACTGCCTCTATATAGTTTTTATCAAGCAGTGAACCATTTGTCAAAGCATCAACAATCGTTCTTGCTTGTGGATTGAGTCCATTGTAGAAGGTCTCTATCTGGGTCTATTTTGGGAATCCATGCATGCTACACCTCCTCAACAAGTCCTTAAATCTCTCCCAAGCATCATATAGGGTCTCAACATCAGTCTTCCCAAATGTGTCGATCTCACTCCTCAACTTGGCAGTGAGTTTAGGTGGCTGAAATCATAGAAAAAATTTCTGGCATAGATCTCCCCATGAGGTGACAGAACCTGGTGGCAAAGAACTTAGCCACGTTTTTGCTCTATCTCTCAGGGAGAATGTAAATAGTTTCAGCTTCACTGTATCCTCTGATACTTCAGGCTGCTGAAATAGCTGGCAAACTTTCATGAATTGCTTCAAGTGTTTCCTTGGATCTCCAGTAGGTGCTTCATCAATTTTTTCTACATTCAAAATCGTTTGTATCATTACCGGTTTGAGTTTAAAATTTGGTGTATTTACCTAGGGACCAATCAGTCTTAGCGTCAAATTATCAACGTTTGGTGCCGGGTGCTTTCTAATAAGTCTCTCTTCCTCTACAATAATGGCTGGGGCAACTAGAGCTGGTGGTATCACATTGTTAACCGAAGGATTTTCCTCATTGTTTAATACACCGTTTCCTTCATTGCCTTGTTGAGCCATCTCTCGGACTCTTTTCTTTAACCTTTGAAGGGTTCATTTGATTTTCGGATTGTATAACCAATCTTCCACCACAGACGATTTCTGTTCATACACAGGTAAAAACAAAGAAATAAAATAAAAAACAAAAATAAAAGAAAAACAAGAAAAAATTAAAAAAAATAAATTCCATGGCAATCCCTAACAACAATGACAAAAACTTGTCGACTGTGCTAATGCTTGGCAAAAGAATATAAAATGCAATAGAAATATATAAGAAAAATGCCAAGTAAGAGTCTTATGCGTGCAAGTATACACGATCAAAAAGTAATACAATATAATAAGCTGAGTATCGAATCCACAGGGATTGACCAGGAATTTGACTACTTCAATTGTTACTTGTCATGAGAAAAATGTTGGATTGATTTTGAAGTTGTTTAGGAAGTGACTTAAAGAAGTGTAATAAAAGTAAAACAACTTTGGCGAAAAGAGGTTTCAAATGAGTGATGAGCGTTGGCAAGGGATGTTTGGTTTTCACGCTGTTCATCCCAACCTTTAATAATGTCATGTCTTATAATTATTGCCGAGCAGATTCAAGGATGGCATTCCCTCTGTCAATGGCAATGCCCGAAATTAACCATGTTAAAACCCTTATACGTCTATAGTGAAGTTTTTCATTAATTAATTTGATTGAGTTCCAATCTATAATCCTTAAGGGTAGATTTCACTTTAGAAGTAAGTTCATCTACTTGAACATCTTCTTTCGAAGTTTCTCTCCTTAGTAGCAACTAATCGTTACCCTCATCAAGTCTGTTAAGATATTAAAGTGTAATAAGCAAACAATGCTAGCGGTCGCATGGCAAAGGATTTAGAAAACTAAAGTTCATGCTAGATAGAGAAAACAATGCAAAGGCATTGGGATTATTAAAAACCAAACAAAAAATAGAGTTAAACGCAAACATCCTCCAACCAACTGTAAAAGCTTAGTTCATGGTTGGGAAGTCCATCCACAAAACATCATCGTATCTTAACATCACCATTGAATAAAAATAAATAAAACAAAGAGAATGGGCGTGAAAGAGGTCCATCGATGCAGCTCTTCAATTGCTCCAAGCCCTTGGTCTTAAGCTGGTCGAACCACGTCAATCTCGGTTCACCATAGTGCAGCTTCTTATCTCTTTAGCCTCTTCTTTGATCTCCATTGTATTGATTGATCTCTTCTCATCATTTAAATAGACATACATGGAAACCCTAAGATAAGCCTTTGAGTTTGAATTTTGAATACGCAAGGGATAAGATGCGTGATCATCTGATCCAGATTTGAATTGAGCTGATCAGGTTTTGACTAGGGCTGACGTCATCAGCCTTCGATCCTTTGCCAGCCGAGCTTGGCATTGTTTGGTCCATCTGTGGCAAATAAGCTTGGCATTCTTTTACAACCATCTTTTTTGATACTATTTTTTCGGAGTTTGATCAAATGCTATTTTCTCCCAGTCTATCTGGTCTTATTTTCTCGAGCTGGTATTACCAAGGCTTCTTGGCAAAACTCTTCTTGCGACCTATTGCCAGGGGTTCTTAGCATTTCTCTTCTGGTCCTCTTGCTTTCTGCTGCTGCGCTACTCTGCCATGTCTACCTTCATGTGTCCTGCATCAAAACCAGCAAAATAACCCTTCACACTGGTAAAACAAGCAACTTCTAACTCCTTAATGCAAATACATAATTTTAACAAATAAATGCACAATTATGTACTCAAAGGCAAGCAAAAGCATCGTTATATATGCATGAAAATTAGTACTTTTGAGGAGTTAACAGGGACCAAGGCCAACATGAACTCCTTTAGAACAAAATAGGAGACTTACTACAGCTAAATACGACAAATTCATTCAACAAGGTAATAAAGAAGAGTTGCTAAATGATAAAACAAGATTGGAAAGACTTATTGGAAGGTTGTTGTATTTAATTCATACCAGGTCTGATTTAACATATTAAATTCAACATTTGAGTCAATTTATGCATCAACCAAAGTATGAACATATGGAAGCTACTCTACGAATTGTGAGATACATCAAAAGGAATCCTGGCCTAGAAATTTCGCTGAAAGCTTCTAATAAATGTCAGATTATAACAAGCTGTGATTCAGATTGGGCAACTTGTCCAATGAATAGAAAATCAGTGACACGATGCTGTATAATGCAAGGAGAATCTTTGATCTCATGAAAATCAAAGAAGCAAAGTACAATGCCACGATCTTCAATTAAAGCAGTATATAGAACCATGGATATGTAATGCTCTAAACTTTGGCCTAGGAAGTTATTACCTTAAAAATTTAATAGATTGCATTATTGATTGAATCAGGTGAACCCAATTTTGCATCATTATGACCAAAATTAAGTAATTGAAACCTGGGTGGATAGTTATTACATGACCAAATCGAGAAAGCTTTTAAAGTTCTATTTTGCATGCTAAAAACTTATTAATTCAAGGGTTGGATGAAGTGTCCTACATTTCTATGGGGCATGTGTAGAGGAAAAGATGAGTCACCAAAGTTAAATTATCATCTTCTTCTACACTAATGAATCAAAATATGAGAGAGAGAGAGAAGAACTTAGGAGGAACCTATACAAGAATCATTTCAATCTACATCATCTTGTGTGTTGTTTTCGATTTAGTTTAGTCAATCAAGCTTGGAAGGAGGTAACCGTTTAGCCCTTTTCCTTTGTTCTTTTGAAATCGATGTAGTTAATTGTGAAGATTCATGAATCTATGAAAATTATTAGTTGGATTTGAAGTAATTGAGCATATAGGACCTTGAGTTGAATCATTGCTTGATTGTATTTGATGAATGAGATACATAATGGAATGCTTTAATTGAATTATATTTCTATTTCAATCACTGCCCTGTTTTGAGGAAGACAAGTATGTAAATTGGTGTATAATGGACTGCTATGAAAACTAGTTTTAGGGCTGTTTTGTGAAACAATTGCATGTAATTAAAAACCTGCTCTGTTTTGTATATTTAGGCACTTGAATAAGCTGCTTTGGTAATATGAATTCAAGGGAGAAATATGTTAAATATCTAGGTACACATAAACAAGAGTATGGATTAATTTGAATGTGAATATATAGGTGAAATGGGCTGTTTTGCATAATTGAAAGTATGAGAGGATGTTACATGTTTAGGGTGTACTCGTTTGAGGTATGAAATCTGAAAATTTGTGTCTTGGAGTTTGATTGTAAAATTGATCATGTTATGTTCATATATGATACTTGAATTATGAAATCCTAGATACCATACTTGATGTTAATAAGTCAAAGTAAAATTAAGCATGTGAACATTAAATCTAGGACTGTTTTGAATAATCTAAACTATCTTGGGTTTGCCTTAACTACAGGGAAGATGAACGAGACCTTTAATCTAATATAGAGGACTGTTTTTGATAGAAAACAATGAAGTTAAGGGCTGCTTTGACATGTTTAAGCTTGTATGGTAATGTAGGGACAAATTTACCTTAATATAAAAAGCAAAGGGACTGTTTTGTTACATAGACATATGAACATGTGTGATTGGAAATGTTTTGTGTATATGTGACATTAAATAGATTGTTTGAGCTTGTATGAATAAATAATGAATATGAATTGAGGCTGTTTAAGTATGAAGATTATTTACTAATGAAACCAGGGCAGATTGTATATATAAGTTTGGGACTGATTTGCTTATGTGAGAATGATTTATGGACTGTTTTGTAGAAGTACAAAGTATCAAGTGATATTCTGATGTGTTTAAATGTGTGTATCTATGTTAGGAATTGATATGTTTAGATAAGATACATTAGTGAACTGTTTTGCTTAAATAAAAAAAGTTGATGGACTGTTTGGTATGTATAAAGATTTGACAAGAACTGACTTATGTATATACTTGTAAATACTCGAATAATGGATTATTTTTGATATGAATATGTGTGTACATGTTTAACTTCCCTGAATTGTATAATTATGAAAATTTGAGGACTGTTTTAGAGGTGTATAGGAGCTGTTTTGGTTTATAAAAATAGGAATGCAAATATGTGGAACTGATCGAATTATATGTAAATATATATGAATTAATGTATTGATTGTATATAATTTATGGATACTTGAATTAGAGGCTGTCTTGCTTGTCCATAAGATAAATAAACTGTTTTAATCATGAACTTATATATATATATAAAGATTGTCTTGAGTATGAAGTGTTTGTCATGTGTTGGAATAACTTATAATTATACACATAAGTATACACATAAAGAGTTGAATTATTAGGAAATGAATCGATCTTGTCTTAATGCCTTGTTAATTTGTTTGAGGTACCTATCATAATAAGGAAAAGTAGAAGAAAGGAATTAATGGAAGATAGGAGAAATTGTGGATTTAGGTATCCCATAACTTCGGGATAACATGTGAGTGTAGTTATGTATTCGGGATGACAAGGTGTCACCCTAATCTTTGTTGATTGATCACTTTGTTTTAATGGTGTACATTGTGCATAAGCTCAAGTAGAGCACATTGGGGAGGGTAACACGACTCATGGCATAGCATCTTTATAAATCTTTTGTTTATGGTTGCATTCTTATGCACTTTTTCTATGCTATGTTATGATGTATGAATGTGACGATAAGCTACCTTGCAATAAAGATTTGAAGCTAACTTCTGACCAAGGATGCCATAAAATTTAAAGAAGATATTAAGCCTTATTCTTATAAAGTCATGAAATTTTAAAGTTTAAGAAGCTAAAAGATTGCTATATGTTATAAGACATTAAGAAAAGAAGCAAGAAAGATTGCTTAAATTATAAGTTACCCTCTTAATCTTAAGCATAAGATATTTAAGTTGCCTATTCAATGGAAGTCCTTGGACATTTTGGCATAGTACATGGTATATTTTGGGACTACGGTCTATGAGCTACGGCTCGAGGGACGCCCCTTATTATATGTGATATCTTGGCGATAGTAGGAGGTAACGGGGGAGATGTACGGAGATTAGCAACATTTTGGTTGGATAGAGAAGAAAAGTTAGGATCGTTATGATCAAACACAAGCCATTGCTCTGTGCTTTGAGCTATATGAAACACAGACCAATGCTACTCATGACCAAAAGTGATCCAAGGCAAACAATTTAAAAGATTTGAATAAAGTGAACTTGTGATAAAATATGAATAAAAAAGGCCTTGGTGGAAATGGTAATAAAGTTGTGGAGCAATTCTCCTATATGATAAGAAAATTCACATAAAGTGAATATATGCCTAATATAAGAGGCCATAAGCTTTGAATTGAAACTTTGATAAGTATATTGAGAAGACTTCAGTAAGATAAAGTATGATCTATGTTAAGGTTGACAAGAAAACTCGAGGAAACTCAGTTAAGACTCAAAAGAATGTGAATTTTGATTAAGTTACTAATAAACAAAGACTTGTTTAAGCTAACTTGATATGTAAGATTTTGGTTGTTCAGATTGCTTCTATATTGTTTGTCACTTCGTTCTATCATGATTACTACCTCACTTAGGCTATATAAGCGTAATGCATTCATTTCCATGCATCTACAGGTCAAATAAAGCTTGTATAACTCAATCGTGTTCAAGTGTTGCAAGTCTCTCTTAAAGTTCTTAGCTGATTTTAAGTGTATATTTTGTATTAACTCATAGGATGGTGGCATTATGGCACATGTATATGCATATGATCCTTATTATTTTTGGTAGTATAATCTAAATACAAATCTATGTTGTAAACTTTTGAGTATGGTTTCCAAATGGTTGATTGCTTTCAGTGGTTAATGGTTACTTGTGTTACAAGCTAGATATTCGAATCAATCAAATACTCACTTGTGTAAAAAAATAGACTCTTTTATGATTATATACATAAATGATTATAGATTTGTTGAGCTGGACATGTAAGATGAATTAGTTAGTTACTTGTTGGTGTCATTAGTTAAATAGGCTATATGTTTAAGTTTGAGTTGGTAAAACACTTATTGATCGAGCTCGACATATTATATGAGACAAAAACTTTCGAGACTTGTTAATGCCATTACCCAAATTAACAGGTTGAATTTATAAGGTAGAACTTTGGAATAAAATGTTGATACATGTATGTTGGTTCTAATATGTGCTTGTGCATCAAGGAAAGGGCCCTAAGGTCATTCGTAATCAAGCTTTGATGATAAGTTGCTTAGAAGAAATCACATGATAATCTATTTGAAATGGTATACTCTTGAAATCTTGATTTGCATATAAAAAAATGATACTCAGTGGATCACATGAATCTGGTGTATATATGTATTGCATGCTTGTTGAGCATGACATGATTATGTAGATGCTAATTACTTGAAAACCCTTGTTATGTAAAATTTGAGAGCTGTTATACCTAGGAGTTTAGTGTAATTAATGTATTTGGAAAATTTACACAACATTCTAAAGACAATATAAAGTTTGGTAATATTGAGCTGAGATTAATTAGCAAGTATTTGGAGTGTGATTAGTGTTATTAAGGCCTGGAAATTTGTTAAGTTTAATTAAACGGGTAAGTCTGGATATGAACTAACTCTAAGTTGCAGGTGTTTGGGTCTCTTGATAAGATGTGATCAATGCATACGTATACATGCTAAGAAATTATCTTAAGTGTGCATGCTTAATTGAATTTACATTTATAGCTTAATGGATATGTATGACCATTGAGTTATAGAAGATAGAAACAAAAAAGAATAATTGTACGAATAAGTTTATAAGGTTTTTTTTTACATGTTAATAGATGATAGAAGCTTTAAAATCCTATTGTTCTAGTATAGAGATAAGTTTGATTTTGTTACCTGCCTTGTCTAATTTTGCAGAGTTTTATTTTTTTGATTTTTGATTTCTATGTTCTGCTTGCAGTAACATGCTCGATTTTGGCTTTCATCCAAACCGGGTTGAGGATGTTACAGGCTATGTCTACATCAGATATTGTTTGGTTGAAAGGATTATTAAGAGAACATGGAATAAAAGACAAAAAACCTTGCAATCTCTTCAGTGATAGTAAATTAGCTCTTCAAATAGCAGCCAACTCAGTGTTTCGTGAAAGAACATAACATATCGAGATTGATTACCATTTTATCAGGGAAAAATACAAGAGGGTTTGATTAAGACTGAATACATAGAAACAAAAGAACAACCTGCTGATATCTTGACAAAGGCATTTGGAGTTGTACAAAATAACTACTTATTGTCCAATTTAAGGTTTATAGATGTTTTTATCCCACCAACTTGAGGGTGAGTGTTAGGAGTTATTGTCCTCAATTTTTAAAACTTTCTTCCAAACATCATCATTTGTTGGGATAGTTTCTAACGCAATGTCCATCTTGGCCTTACCCTTATCTTCCCTCGATGCAGTATCTAACCTTAGAGTAGGAACTTCTGAAGCACGAATCATCCTATCAATACTGATAGGGCCCTTGTTGTTAGCCATCTCTTAATTTTTATGGGGTTTTAGCCCCTTTGATTTGCAAAGCTGCATTATTAGAGATGGAAAGGCTAGTATGCCAATCTTCCTTTCAGTACAACCCCTAATCTTCTTATGTATGAGTTCCCCCACATCAATCTTTCTTCCTTTAATTATAGAATGTATTAGACACATTCTATTGAGGGACACAATTGTGCTGTGGGTAGAAGGCAGCAGTCTGGAATTGATGAATTGAAACCACATCAGGTAGAGTAAGGAACTTTCCTAGCATGGTAAAATTTCCAACATTGGTCGCCGACCATAATGCACCTTCTACACAAAACTCATTAACTAAAATATCAAGTTTCACATCAATTATCTCATCTACAAACATTGCATGTTCATCCACATTCACAGTAATATTAAATAACTTGTTAATAGCATAAGCACTCCAAGGAATAGAGTGTTCTCGCATAAAAACAAGTTTAGGAGATGGTTCATATAAATTCGAGTAGAATTCTCTTACCATTGCAACACTATAGATGCCAGGATGAACGCTTAATTTATCCTAGTTATGAAGTGCAACAGTATTGTGAATGGACTTTCTTTCCAGGAACTTCCTCGTTGGAGAGTTTGATTCCTTGCTCCGGATGTATGCTTCGTGTTTGGATGTGTTCGTGAAATGTGTACCAGCATCCCAATCAGGAAAACCTTGTACTCTAGATTTTCTTCTAGCAACGTGGGTTCTTCATATTGAGGGTTTGAATCGGAGCTCTAAATCTCTTGAAAAGGGATCTCTTTTGCTACCTTTCGGGCTGCTCTTGTCTTTTCTACGGATGATTATACAAAGAAAGATGTAAAGGAGAAAACTTGCAGAGGAAAAATTTAAACTTGAAAGCTTTGAATGTGCAGTGAAAGCTAGAAAATAGATGAGAAAACAATAAAGGACTAAGCTTCTTAATAAAGTGGAAAAGAAGAGGGAAAATTAAAATGCATGATGGTTACCGTCTAATGCGATGGGATTCAATGATTTGACCTTGGCGCAATAATCATTCCCGTTCATCGTCTCTCCCGTGCATGTGATGAAGGGTTGTGATCGTTGGGGATAAATCGGTGCAAAAAAATTACTCAATTTGCCCCCAAAATATTTCTTGCTTATCTCGTGAGTCCTTTATCGTACAAGTTGTTGGAGAAGAGATAAAATGAAGAGATTTTTATTCTACAAAAAGAAATAAATGAGATTAAAATAAAAATAAAAATAAGGAAAATAAAATCTAAACCTAATAAAACAATTAAAGTGGACTTTAAAAGAATTCAACCAATTTAATGGTCTCAATATTTCTAGGGTCAAAGTCACCATAATAGAGTTTGAGTCTTTGGCCATTGACTTTGAATTGAGGTCCCCCTTTTGTATCTTGGATTGTGACAACACTGTGTGGAAATGCTTCCGCAACTTCAAAAGGTCCAAACCAACCACAAGCTTATTCGAAGGATTGTCTTAATAGATAAAAGTAGATTATTTTCATGAGTCAAAATACCCTACAAAAGATGAGTTCAAGATTGTTTTGGTTAACATGGTTTATTATAACAAAATAGGTACAATGATGAACTAAATGTGTGCATATGAACGTGTAAATGTTTGAATGAGTTGTGTTATTAAGTTAAACTTCAATGAGAGGAAATGTATATGTCTATTTTCTTCTCTAGAGAAAGATCAAGTAGAGGACAATAGAGCTAGGAAGATAAAGCCTTGGACAATCAAAGTAGCATTGTGATTAAGGATCGAAGCTAGCCTTCAAACTAGTGAGTGTAGTTTAAAGTCTCGGGATAGCCTTACAACCTTCCCAAGCATTCTTAATTATTTTATCTATATTGCTTTATATATTTAAGCTAAGCTATGCACATAAAAGCTTGGACTCGAGGTATGTGCTCACATGATAATCATTCAATGGAATGTAATACTTGATTTTGGTGTTATGCTCTTAGTGAGACTTATACATGCATATACATGCTTGATATGATAAACAATAAACAATGCTCATTTGATATCTTTATTAATGAGCTATGCTCATTTCTGAATCTGATATGATATGATTAAATTAAAGCCTTGGTTTCGAGTTGTCATAAGTATAGTTGGCATGCCATAAAGTCTCTAGAGCTCGTATTTAGGGTGGACTACGATCCTGGAATACGGTCCTTATGAGGCGACAGTAGGGGGGATTGACCGATACCTTGAGTACCAAATAATGGTGACAGTTGGTTGGGGATTCGTGTACCTAGGTACTTGATTCCCAAGGCTATGTTAAAGGAAGACAATGAAAATTTACAAGTTAAATCAATGAATCATCTTAATAGCTTGCATGACAAGTAAGATTCTTCTAAATGATTCTTGTATATTCTTTTGGGTGAAGATATATGCTTTGTTTTTATGCCTTAATCCAAAACGGCTAGTTTCTTGTTCAAAGTTTAGAACCATACATGACATGATAATTTTTTGGTGAAAGGATATATTGTTTGATTCATGCTTTTAGTTACTTTAAACTACCTCACTAAGTGTATACTTAATCTATCTCTTCACCACATTTCAAGGTAAAGCTTGTTTGTGGATACTTTTCAAGCTTGGATCAGATCACAAGTACAAAGAAGTAGGTTTTGTAATATTCCTGTTAAGAACTCCTAGTTGGTGGCACATAGTTTGTACATATACACAGTGCATTCAGAACACTATTTTGTCTTATGGGTTTGTAAAACTTATAAGTAGTTATCATCTTGTAGAAGGCCTTAATATGCTTCATGGTTGCTTATTTGTTGAGCTATGGTAGTTTGATTATGAATACATGTTTAGTTATATTATGCAAAAGTTTCAAGGTACTTGTAATTTGAGTTGAGTATTGAAATAAACTTTAATGCTAGTAATCGATCTAATGAGAATGTGGGTACCTTATGCTTGCTTAAAAAGATTGATGTTATGCCTTAATGAATCCCCTTTTACCTTTAGATTCTATTACTTTGGCCCAAACTTGTAACCCTTGTCCCTAGCCGAACCTTCCCCTTATCTTTGGGTCAAATATGGTCTAAAATGAACAGACTAAGACTATGTGTTAGGTTTGAAACATTAAAGGGCTTATAATGGTTAGATGTTATTAGAAGATAAAAGATTTCAAATGCTTTTGAAATGAAAGGTTTAAAATTGACTCTTGAATAATGAAGTTAAGTGCTTAAAACTTTATATGACAACTTTATTATAAGGCTTAAAAGTTGTAGTTAAAGTTTGAGAAAAAAATTAGTACGATATTGACTTTGAGTTACCTTTAGGGTTCAAATTAAGAGCTTACATGTGCTAAGATAACCCTTTTTGTTTTATAACACTTCTTAGTTCAGTTTACTCCTAACCTGGGTGTTACAATAAGCTTGGATCTCCTTGGTTCAGCTTGACAGAAAGATCAAGTGCACCTCAAAGGCTCAAGATAGGTTTAATCAACGATACATTGGTCAGCTTGAGTGTTAACTTCTATTCAACCTTCAACTATCGACTTAGGTACAAAAATCAGCTTCAACTTTCATTATAAGTCAAGTCTAAGGCCCCTTGAACGAGTGGACCAACTTTCGTTGCATCTAGACAACTTTCCCTGCAAGAACTCATTAATTGACTTGTTACCGCATCTGTCGATGTTAGCAACCAGTTTTAACACTCCCATGTAAAACATAAATCAAATCCAACAATTGAAACTTAAGAAAAAGCTAACACTAAAATATATTAAACTAAGAAAATAGTTTAAATAAGTTCCACAAGCACTAGAAAATTAAACCATGAACATAATAAGTACGAATACATGTAAATTTCATAAAATCATCAAAATAAAGAAAGTTTATGAAGAGAACAAGATAATCCCTCAAATAAGCACTTGACTCCTCATGTCCTAAAATAGATCTACCTTACATCGCCTTGGATCTCCCAAAAATAAGCTTAGGCTGCCATTAATGGAGGATAAAAGCTTGGGAGGAAGAAGCTGGTGTGAAAATAAGAATAACGTCTCTTTCTCTTTCCTCCAAAATTATCCTTATATAACCCACCTGAGGAAGGAAACTTGTCCTGCATATTATTTGTGTGCTTAGCATCATACAAATTTGTTGTAACAGAAAAGACAATTGGCATATTTGTTCTTATCCCCTAGAAGACTGGACAACTAGCAGATGAAGTGTTGAATTGGCTGTAGTGGTGAAAACAACCTCTGCAGGAACATTAGTAATGCAACAACAAAAAGGAAAAAATAGGCAGAAATATACAAAACTCGAGCTATAGGAACTAAGTTTGAAATTATGCAAAATTAGACATGAAAATTTATAAATGAATGTCGATGTGGAGACAATAAGACCTATAAATCGAGGGAAAAATCATGCTCTTCAAAGAGCTATCACAAAACAATGTGCATTTGTTTTAGTTGATGGTTACTCTAGATTTACTTGGGTTCTCTTTTTGAGTACCAAGGATGAGGCTTTAGAAAAATTCATCACGTTTTCAAAAGCAAACCAAAATGATCTTGGTTACTCTATTTCTCATGTTAGGAGTGACCATGGAACCAAATTTCAAAATCTTGGTTTTGAAGGTTTTTATAACTCAAATGGAATTAGCCATAGTTTTCTGGCTCCATATACACCCCGACAAAATGGGGATGTTGAGAGGAAAATAGAACTTTAGAAGAAATGGCTAGAACCATGCTTTGCGATAACAATTTGCCTAAGTATTTTTTGGCGGAAGCCACTAATATGGCTTGCTATATTGTAAATAGAGTAATGGTTAGGTCAATTTTGAAGAAAACACATTATGAGCTTTTCAAAAATAAAAAAACCTAACATTAGCTATTTTCATCCTTTTGGATGTACTTTTTTTGTTTTAAACAATTGAAAAGACACTTTAGGCAAGTTTGATGCAAAACCGTGAAGCAATTTTTCTTGGTTATTCTTTTAACTCTAAAGCCTATCGAGTATTTAACAAAAGAACTTTAGTGGTTGAAGAGTCAATTCATGTTGTTTTTGATGATAACCTCATTCTGAGGAAGGATACTTGTGATGATGATGATGTAGGAATTTTGGATACCAATGATGGTGGAGAACAATAATCAAAGGTAGAAGAAGTTCCACCAAAAAGAAGAACCACATGATCCACCTCTAGAATCCTTGATGGGCATGTCTTTAGAGGAAATGAAGGTCAACTATCCAAGAGATTTCAACTATGTCAAAGGTGGTTAGATTTTGGGTGATCCATCCAAAAGGGTAACCACTAGATCCTCTCTTAGAAATACATGTAATTATGTTGCATTTATCTCATTCATAGAGCCTACAAATATCAAAGAAGCTTTAAATGATGATTATTGGATATTGGCTATGCAAGAAGAGTTAAATCAATTTAAGAGGAGTAAAGTTTGAACATTAGTTGATAGGCTTAGTAATAAATCTATTATAGGTACTAAATGTGTTTTTTTCAAAAACAAACTAGATGGAGTGGTAACATAGTGAGAAACAAGGTTAGACTTGTTGCTTAAGGTTATACTCAAGAAGAAGGAATTGATTTTGATGAAACCTATGCACCCGTCACTAGAATGGAAGCTATTAGGATGTTGCTTGCATTTGCATGTTATTATGAATTCAAGCTTTTTCAAATGGATGTTAAAAGTGATTTTCTAAATGATTTTATAAATGAAGAAGTGTATTAGAACAACCATCCAATTTTGAAGATCCAAAATATCCAAACCATGTTTTTAAACTTTCAAAAAATTTATATGGTTTGAATCAAGCTCCTAGAGCTTGGTATAAAAGATCGTCAAATTTTCTAATAGAAAAAGGTTTTGACAAAGGGAAGGTTGATACTACACTTTTTATAAAAAGAAAAGACAAAGACATTTTAGTTGTTCAAATATATGTTGATGATATTATTTTTGTTTCTACTAATGAATCCTTTTGCTAAGATTTTGCTAAGTTAATGCAAGGTGAGTTTGAAATGACATGATGTAGGGGCTCTCATTCTTTTTGGGGCTTCAAATAAAAAAAAAGGATGTCATCTTCATCAATTAAGCAAAGTTCATCAAATATATGCTCAAAAAGTTTGGCTTAGAGAATGTAAAGCCTCAAGCCACTCCAATGAGCTCCTACAAAGCTTGAAAAAGATGAAGGATGTATATGTGTTAATCTTATGCTTTATAGATCTATGATAGGTTCTTTGCTTTATCTTACCGCAAGTAGACCAAATATCATGTTTAGTGTTTGCTTGTGTGCTAGATTTCAAGCTAGTCCCTGAGAATTGCATTTACAAGGCGTTAAGAGAATCTTTAGATACCTTAGAGACGCACCTTGTTTAGGTCTTTGGTATCCTAGAAACTCATACTTTAGTTTGCATGCTTATTAGGATGCAGATTATGGAGGTTGTAAGATAGATAGAAAGAGTACCTTCGGTACTTGTCAATTCCTAGGTAACATGCTTATTTCATGGTTTTCTAAGAAGTAAAATAGCATAGCGCTATCTACCACCGAGGTAGCATATATTTTGGCTAATAGTTGTTGTGGTCAAGTCTTTTGTATGAAGCAACAACTCTTAAATTATGAAATTGATTTAGGTACCACCCCTTTAAAGTGTGACAATACTAGTGCTATTTGTCTCACTAAGAATCTCATCCAACATTCTAGAACCAAGCATAAAGAAATAAGACATCATTTCATTAGAGATCATGTCTTGAAAAATGATGTTGTTCTAGAGTTTGTAGATACCTTGCACCAATTAGCAGATATCTTTACCAAACCTTTAGATAAAGAGCGTTTTGGACTCTTAGGAGAGAGTTAGGGCTTACTAGCCTTTCTTGAACCTTAGAGCCTTGTTTTTGATCTTAAATCTTGCTTGAATTTGATTGATATTCATGTTTGTATGATCTTGTTCCTATATGCATCTATTCATGTTGTTAGGGGAGTATGTATCTGTTTTTTTCCCATTCATGTTGCTCTCATATCATAATCATGCATATCGATTTGAGTAAAATCGAATTTTTGGGTCATTTGTAACCAAATCTTTCAAATTTGGTCAAAAGGTATCGATACAGGGGTACCTATATTGATACGGGGTATTAGGGGCAACATTTCGATACAGATGAGTCTGTACCGATATGGGTTGAGGATTAGTATGGGTGATCCTGTACCGGTACACGGTTTTGGTACACACTTTATGCGTATCGGTACGCACGCGCTGGAGCCATTAAATAGGATTTCCTATTTCAAATCAAAATGTATCTTTCTTTTTCCCAAAACCCTATCCAAAAATACTCTATAAAAACTATCCAAATCTCTAAGCTTTTCATCAAATTTCTTCAAAATCTTTGGGGGATTTTACTCAAAACATCAAACCCAAGCTTTGATCATCAAGTTCTGCACAAATCATCTCCTCATTCATCCATTCATCCATCTTCAAGGTAAAAACCTATTTTTCATACTATACAAACTTCTTTATATTTGTTTAGCTTTTAGTTTAAATTTTATATATTTAGGATGTATATATACATGATTTCAAAAATTTTACAAAAAAATTTCAAAACTGAATTTTTTTGTTCGAATATATATCTATACTCGTATATTTAATTTTCCATTTTTCAAGTTTTTGAGTTATCAAAAATTTTCTTTATATTTGTATATACTTTTAAACTGTAAAATATAAATTTTTACTCTACTTGATCATTGGATTGGATTTGATGTGTTTGTATACATATGTTTTATGGTTTGAATTTTTTATAGGTTTTTAATCATGCCTCCTAAAAAGAGATTTGGAAAAGATCTGAGTGCTAGTTCTTTCGATCCCAATTCCAAAACCAATGGTACCAAACCAAATCTCAACCAACTTTGTACCCATTGTTTTAATGAACCGGATTATCCAAATGCTATGGAGTATTTTAAACAATTTCAAACTTACAAAATCCATCGTGAGGGTGTTGTTAATTTTTCCTATATGTGCTCCAATGAATTTAATTTTCGTTATCTTGATTTAACGAGGCAATGGAAATTTATGACCTTTTTAAACATACCCGCCATTCTTTACGAAAATCTTGTTTTTATTTTCTACTCAAATGCTCGGTGTATTTTAAATTGAGAGAAAACCGAAACCATAGCTCTAGAATCTTATCTTATGGGAAAGAAAATTATTTTTGATTCTACAAAAATAGCTGATCTTTTGGGGATAGAAGACATAGGTATAGATGATGAAATCTCTTTTCCTCAAACCTATGGTGGCTAAGTATCTGTTCTCGATGCCCATGAGCATTTTCTTCACATTCTCGATGCCTAGGAGGTGTAAGTTGTGAGACAATCTCACATTCTTTATGAAGGTCAACAAACTGTAGGCTTAAGTATTCTCCTCCTTGATCTGATCAAAGAGCTTTAATACTCTTTCCTAGTTGGTTTTGTACTTCTTTCTTAAATTCCTTGAACTTTTCAAGGGCTTCAGATTTATGATGCCTTAGGTAAATATACCCATATCTACTAAAGTCGTATGTGAAAGTAATGAAACCCACCTCTGGCTTGTGTATTCATCGGTCCACATACATCACTATGTATTAGGCCTAATAAATCACTTGCTCGCTTTTCTCGTTAAAAGGCGATTTGGTCATATTTCCTAGTAAACAAGGTTCACATATATTAAGTTGTTCAAAAACAAAAGAATCCTAAATTCCATCTTTATGAAGTTTTGATATGCGTTTTTCACTTATATAACCCAAGTGACAATGCCAGAGATAAATTTGATTAGAGTCATTTTTTATCTTTCATATTTATGCTGTATATGGAATTTTCTTGATCCAAGATATAGAGGCCATTTATTAAATGTGTCGTACCATAAAAACATTTTTGAGATAAAATGAACAACTATTATTCTTAATAATAATCTCAAAACCAATCTTGTCCAAACAAGAAATTGAAATAATGTTTTTAGTCAAACTAGGTATGAAATAACAATCCTCTAAATCTAAAACAAGTCCACTAGGTACTGACAAAGTATATGTTCATGTAACTAATGCAGCAACTCTTGCTCCATTTCTCACTCGTAGGTCCACATCTCCTTTTGCTAATTTTCTACTCCTTTTTAGTCCCTATACAGAAGTACAAATTTGAGAACTACAACTGGTATCTAATACCCATGAAGTAAATGTTGATATATTAATATCAATAACATAAATACCTTTCCTTCTTTTGTAACTCCTCCTCTGGGTTTCAATGCAACCTTTCCTTTGTTGGGCTTTGGCTTTGGCTTTGCCTTCGTGTTGGGCTTTCCTTTTGTGTTATCCTTTTGGACCATCAAAATAAGCTTGCACCCAACTTTTTCCATGTTGTTCTCTGCTATTCTTAATAGACCAAGTAACTGTAGCAATCATTTATTAATTTCATTCATATTGAAATTAAGAACAAACTGATTAAAACTATCCCAAGGATAACATCAGTAGCCAATTCAACACTTAAAGGGAAACCCAATTTTTCTAGGGTCTGAATATACCCTATCATTTTGAGAACATGAGTTCCCACTAGAGTTCCCTCCACCATCTTGCATCGAAACAAAGCCTTAGAGGTCTCATATATCTCTTGACGAATTTGCCCCTCATATGATTCTTTAAGATTTTTAACCATGTCATAGGGAACCATTTCCTCATGTTGCTTATGAAGCTCATGGGTCGTGGTCGCAAGTATCAAACACCCGACATCTACCATGTCATTTGAGTATTTCTTAAAAGCTTCCAATTCATCTGTGGAGGCATCATCTGCTAGTTTTTTAGGGACATGTTCTTCAATGACTTGTAATTTCCGTTCTGGATTGAGGACAATCCTCAAATTGCAGAACCAGTCAAGGAAGTTCAAGACATTCATTTTGTCATTCTCAAGGACAAATCACAATGATAACTAATTTGAGTTTGCCATAATAAATCTACAATGGTAAATATGATTTATGAGTACGTTATATCATGTTTATAAATGCAAAATAACATTCTCACTATTAATAACCCTCAAAAATTAAAACTTTCTATAAAGTACTTCTAGGGGGTAAGGATCCATATTTCATTTTATTCTAAGTTAACTTTGGCTTTACTCCTAGAATTCAATTATTTAGGTAAGCAAACATGTAATACCCCAAATCATGGCTTAGTAACTTGTTATAAACTAATTAGAGTTTAATTGTACAAACAATCTACAAATTAGAAGAATTGATTAAACCAAGTGACTAGATTAGATGGATTGCTAAAGAAGTAGCTTAATCATGAAGGATTAAATAATAACAAATGGTAAATATAGAATTGCATGCAATAAGGATGACTAATTAAGGATTTATGAAATAATTAGACCATAAATTGCCAAGTGAAGGCAAATAGCTAAGCCATGTGATAACACCTTGGCCAAGTGGCCATCTTTCTATCATCTTCTCCACCTTGGCCGAAACACTCTTCATCCATTTAGGGAGAGAAAATCACCATTGTTGAGAGGAAGAAAGCTTGCATGAGATCAATTGCATGAAAATTGAATAGATAGGAAGATTGTAAGTGGATTCTAAATCCTTCCTCCCTAACAATTTGTTTGAATGAGTGATTGATGATGTTCTTGTTGTGTATGAATTGAATTGGATGATTGTTATGCATGTTAGGGTCATGCTAGTTGCAATTAGAACCAAGAAATTGAATGCTAGAAACTAAATTGCTAATGATATATATGTATAGTTGCTGGAAAATTGAGAAATATGTGCTTGATTGAAAACAGTCTTGATTAGGGACTGTTTTGATGGAGATATTGTGTAAACATGTTAAATGAACATAGGACCCTGTTTTGATCATGTTGCTAGGTAAAATGAAGATTGAATTGAATAGATATGTTGCTGGGCAGTAACTTTGAAAAATCACTATAAATTGTATATAATGAATTTAAGGCTGAAATTTTTATGGACAACACCATGGCATGTCTAAATTCATTAGGAGAAAACAAAGATAAATTATGGGCTGTAAATTGAAATGTAGAGTAGAAACACTAGGGACAGTGCAAACTGTCCAGTATAGCAAGATGCCCTGTCTTTAAGTTAAAAACTGTATTAATTGGCAAAGAACTAAAATGCAAGCCTTATATGGTCATAAATACAATTTTGTTAGATTTCCAACGGTGTAAACCAATTGAAATTCCGACGTATGGAATGAAAGTTATGCATGATAAGTGACTAGAGTGCAAGCTACCTGGCAGCAGCTGTATAGACAAATGCACACTGTTTTGTGGCATTTTGTAAACTATCTTGTAAACAGTTTTAGGCCTTTGATTATGCCTTGTTTTACATGAACTAGAATGTAGAAAAGTGTAATTAAGTGTAATGGAAAATGTATATGAGCATGCTGCCAAGATTGTGAATGTTATGTGCTTGTGACATTGACTTGATTTGGTGATCATATGAACTTGTTTTGACATATGTTTGTACTTGTAATGTGATAGAACCAGGAGTAAACTTGGTGGAAGAGGATAGAGTGGATCATCCTAAAGCCAAGAACAAAGGAGTGTGGATCCAAGACTAGCTAAGCTTGGAGTATTGTGAGTGTAGTTACCTCTAGGGTTACTACTAGGTCCTAACCGATGCATACATGTTTATACTCTTGAATTGTTAAATGAACCTAATCATGGACATGACCTAATAAGGGAAGAATGACTAGTAATGCATGAAACCAGATCACATCTTGATTTACATGATCAATTTGAATGCTAAGCATGTTTGTATGGTATATTGGTGCTTGTATGTAGCATGATACTTGTGATTGAATGCTAAAGAACATGCTTGAGATATCATCTCATCTTGATGAAATGAAACATGAAATTACATGAAATGTGAGCTATGGCTCAAATGGCCTAAAGGCCTAACATGAAATGAACTTGCTTGACATGATCTTGATCTTGAAACACTTGAATAAATGGTAAATTGAACAACCTTGGTAGCTAGTTGGCCTAGGTAGAAGGGCATGCCTTAGAGTCTAGAGCTCATTGTATAAGGGTGGACTACGGTCCAGGGCTAAGGCCCCTTGTGGTCTTTGGCGACAGTAGGAGGGTTGACCAACACTACGGTGCATCTTGTGGTGACAGTTAGTTGGAGACTCGATTAGCTATACAAACTAAGTACCAAGGGGGTTGTTTAATGAATAACAATTGAAATAACAATCCTACATCATATGTTACTTGTCTTGAATGCCATGAATTGTATGTTACTTGAAATGAAAGCATGATTTTTCTTGATTCCTTGTTTTGCAAGCATGATTTGTTTGATTCATGATATGAATTCTTGGTTCTTGCTCTTGATAGCTGAATGCTATGATCCTTAGTTAGGATTACTCCAATGCATGATATCCTTAGATAGGATTTTCTTGAAACTTGAAAGCCTAGCTAAGATCACTCTAATGCTTGAAAGCCTTAGCTAGGATTATCTTAATGCTTGATATCCTTAGCTAGGTCTATACTTGATTAAATGACTCATAAAACTTGAAATAACAAATGATTAGATTTAGTACTACCTCACTAAGTACATTTTTGTACTTATCACTCTTGTTTTCATTCTTCCCAACTACAGGAAAAAGGATTCAATCGTTGCTTGATCTTGAAGCCTGTTACCTTGAGCAAGAAGCAACTCACACAAGCATAGTTAAAGTATGTTTTCATACTTGTTTTGTATATCTCCTAGAATGGTGGCAGTAGATTGTTTAGAGTATAGATTGAACATGCATTTTGGTACATGTATATAATGTTCTTGAAGGGTGATTGAAGTATGTAATGAACTTAAGTTTCATGTAATGAACTTAAGTTTCATGTAATTGAAGGGTGATTGCTGCGCATATGGTGATTTAAGAATGGAATGATCTAATGTTTGATCTAGTTATAAGTACCATTCGAATGCTTTGTTTGTGTACATGTCTTGTTTGAATTGAACATAGGATAACCAAATCACGTTTCTTGCCTTCTATTCGAATGCATTAAGAACCATATAGTCACTTGTGTGTGTGTATACACCATGATGTATATGTTTGAAAACAAGTTTATTGATAATGGCCTTGATTGAAAACAAGTTTATGCAATTGTATGTATTAGGTGTTAATGGCCGAATGATATAGTTGATTAGGAGGCTAGTTTCATGCTATTGTAAGTTAATATGATCATGTTTAATTGAATATGTAATGATACATGAAATAAATTAAAGAACATAGAAAGGAAATGGAATTAGATTGTTATCTTAGGGCAATTCGAATGGTAGGGAATAAAATGAAGCAAATTGTATTGATAATGTAGTAACTTGTAATGTACGCATGAAAGAAGATAGTTTGGTGCCTAGTTCGAATACCTTTGATGATGTGAAGTCAAATATGATTTGCTTGTATGATACGTAAGTATGTTTGATTGCTTGATTGTTCTTGTATTGCTAGTAATGCCTTGTTTGTATTGTGCTTGCCATTGCTTGCTTGTTATGTAACGCTCCCAAGCCGGGTTCCTACTAGCCGGGGTAGGGGGTGTTACAAAACACTTGCTAATTACATTTCATTTAACTCCTTCATTTGATGAACAACTAATATTCCCAATCATCTCATGATTGCCCAAATCCTTAGCCTTTAGGTTTCTAATCTCATTAGGACAACCTAGCTTAATCAATATTACAACCAGTGAAAATCACTTTCTTATTCTTTGCGTTTAACCAAGATAGATATGAGTACTTCGCTTTAGCAGGACCTACATAGTACCGATCGAGGCTTTAACGAGGGCTAATATTGGATGGCTATTAATTAAATATTGAGGGTTTTGTTAAATTAATCTCTCCATTTTCAATTATGATCTAATTAGTTACTATCATGCTAATATACATACATTGTATCACGTACATGTATAGCAGTAAATATAAATGCAATAGTTGTAGCCCGTAAAACGAAGGTGGCCTATCCCAAGATAATGGGAGAACCAAAATAAACTAAATATAGAACTTGCTTCTCAAGCATCTAATCCACCTCTGATCAACCTATTATTCTGCTCCTTTGATCCACGTTTTCTTCGCAAATATTACAATTTTTTAGAAACTCATTTTACATACGAGGGAGTAAAAAGAGAAGAGAATTACAATAGAAGAAAGAAAGGCACGACACGCTGGCCGTATTTATAAAATATAAAACCAAGGAAAATGGGATATAACCATGCATTTCAAACACCATGCATAATAGACATAACAACGATGCGGCTTGTTATTAAGGTCTTACCAGATTTTTCCTTCGCAAGGGTTAAGGGGCGAAGCCCCTTGCGGGGGTTTAAGGGGGCGGAGCCCCACTTACGGGGTCAATGGGCGAAGAGTTATAGATTAGGATTTAATTTGCAGGGAAATTTTTAAAGATCAACATCTTAATTGTTGTGTAAAAACCTCATGATTTAATAACTTTTATCAACATTATCGCGTTTTTTAGGATTTTAAAATCCACGAGGTTTTTACTGTAACAACTCTTTGTAACTTTCCCCATACGTGGTCTATAGACTAGCCATTAGTCTAATATATAACTATAACCCGCGTATGTTAACACTTAACATCTGAAACCCAAACAAATATGTGGCTAACTTTTTAATCACTTAGAACAATCAATATGATTTAATTAGATTAGGCGTAAATTGATCTAAAGCGTGAAAATCTAATATATTTGTCAAAAGTTTAATAAACTCTAATCTAATAACATGCATCTCATACAAAAGCATCATCAAAGTATTTAAGTCTGAATTTATATCATACAAGTGGCTCTGATATCGTTGTAGGAAAACGGTAGAACACCCCATGGCACAGTGGAAAAATTATCCGGGGAATTCCACCAGTGATCCATATACGAGGAACGAATCTGGAGTGAAAAAGGATGAAACGTTACCTCGATTAAATCTGAAATCTGCAGTGACGTAAGAAAATCCAATTCCTTTAGCACGATATCGAATCCTAGTCGACGCAATCCACCCGAACGAAATGAACAATATTTTACTTCTCTAACTGTTAGAGAGGTTTTTCGCAATTAGCCAAATCTTGGCTTCTAGACCTTATGCCTCTATATAGCATTTAAAACCCTAATCCTAATTAAATTTAAATTCATTAAATATAGAATATATTTAATCAAATATAATTAAATAAGTAGAATCTAATTATACTTTAATTAGGTTTCTTTGGGGATATATATATTTAAATAGTATTTGATAATTACAATAATGATCTAGTATTAAAATATATAAACGAAATTATCTATATAATTACAATAATTATAATAATTCCGATTCAAACTAATTTCGTGTACAACAAGTTTGTACATATGCTATCTACTCGATATTTGTTCGTTTCAATCATAGGGTGTGACCCTTGTAGGTTCATGTAAGTTTGCTGTAATATCTAGAATAATACAAACAATGAGTGTCATCTAGCAATATATCATTGCTACCCAAGTTCAACGAAGTCGTGATTCGACATAACCTTTTCGTGATTAACTTTTTTTCATGTATTACATCCTTTTGTCCATATATCTAGATGGGACAGAAGTCATGGAATAGTCACGCTTCTACAATCCATCTAATATTTCTTGATATCTTGAGTAAACTATAATAAAAGAATAACTATGATATCTCATATCAATTTATTCGAGTATGGCCATACATTTATAGTCTTACTCAATCAAGTGGCCTACGATATTACTCCTATTATGCAGGAAGGACAATTCCTATCTTGATCAACCATATCTCACTACATAGATTGTGACATATCCAATACCAGTCTTTATAGCGCAATCAGTTATGATACACATTCGACTCTATCAAAATATATCACTCACGATGTTGAAATAATGATGATCTCAAGTCTAAGGATCATACACGTAGTTATCATTATGAGCAATGTTGTGACTTGTAATACCCCAAAGTATAGCCTAGTAATAAGTACTAATTTGATGGTTGCTCAATTGAATTTAGGATTGTCTTAAAATGTATTTTTTTAAATAAGATAGGGACCTATTGTAATATCCCAAGATTCGGTCTAGTGGAAGGTTACATTAGAAACTTTGCTAGACTGAATAATAATTTAATCAATCAATTCTTTTTAATTGATGGGACTAAAATAGAAGCATGGAAACTTGAGTGGCTATCTAGTGAAGGACTAAACCAAAAGCCTAGTCAACTTAAGGAGTTGCATGTTAAGCATATTAAAATTTAGGGACAAAAATAGTTGTCCATTTATGGACAAGCTTAGGAATTAATGAGGATGACTCGACATTGAGGATTAAGGAAGGAACAACAAATTTTCATCATTGGTCGAATAGAGAGAGGAAGAATTTAAGCTGAACTACTTGAAGGTCTTAGCACCATTGGTCGAATAGCTCTAGGAGAAGGTAAGCATCAAATTTCTTTCTTTAATTCAGTTTCAAATTCAGAAATCGTGAAGAATTTTCTCAAAATACTATGAGTTACTAGATTCCTTGTGATTTGAATTCATACTAGAAATTTGTAAACAATTGACATATTGAATACCCATGACTTTGTAAAGTTGTAACCTAGTTGATAATGAATCATTATATGATTATATGGCATGGATTGAAGTTGAAATTGGTTGTTAAGGCTTGTTCAATACAAAATGCGACTGTTTGAGCATGTACATGCATAAATGTAAAACGAGATTGTTATAAGAGCATTTAGGGTTTGTTTTTGATATATTCGGAAACACAATAAAGCTGTTCGAATGAATGAATGTATATATGTGGGAAATACTCTATTTTGAGTGCACTTAAATGTGTGTTTATGAAAATGGATTAGTTTGGTACATTAGAAGAACTTGCTGGACCATTCTGTAAGTACTTGTATGAATGAAAAACAGTTTTGAACATGCAGTTTTCAATATATGAATATGCAAATTTGTCATGTTAGAAATGCAATCTAATATATGCAGTTTTGAATGCTGTAAAAATAAGTAAAATGCTGTCTAATATATGCAATTTTGAATGCTATAAAATGTGTAACATGCAGTGTAAAAATATAGTTATGCAGTCCTAAAATGATGTTAAAACAATTCAGTAAAATGCAGTTTTGATTAGTTAAGAAAGTGCAGTTTTGTGAATGTAAAATAGTGCAGTTTTGTGGATGTAATTTGTGCAGTTTTGATGTAAAACAGAACAGTTTTGATAAGCTTAAAGTAGACAGATTTGTGATCTAAATTATGGACCATTTTGGGAGGAAATCAAATTGTATTGAAATCAATTAAGGACTGTTTAAGTAAACTGGAAAATTTCGTGGACTGCCTTAAGTCATAAGTATATATGTGTGTGAATTTTGGATTGCTGAGATGTGTTATAAAAGCATGTATAGGTTGCCTTGTATGGTATGTATATGAATACTTGTTTGATTGGACAGCTGTGTATATATGTAGAGGCATGTGTACTATTTTTGATGAGTCAAAATAAGGGAAAATACTATAAAGATGCATAAGGGACTGTTTTACATGTAAGAGAATTTAGTAGACTGTTTTGAGTACTTTAAAAATATTCTGGCCTGGATTGGATTGTATGTGTGTTTTTACATAAATATGGGACTGTTTTTGAGTGCTTAAGATTGTTTTTGAACTGTTTGATATGTAAGCAAACAATTAGGGACTGTTTTGGCTTGTATAAGATGAGCATGGACTGTTTTGAATGTGTACGAGAGTAAATGGACTGTTTTGGTATTTTAGAAAATATGAAGGCTATTTTGAGCATGTCTATGTGTGTGTAATTGATTTGGGACTGTCTTTGGATGTATATAGACACGTTTAGAGGCCGTTTGTAGGTTGATTTAATTGGATAAGATTATAATGAATTACTATTTTTTTTGAGGTACACATATTAATAAGGAGGGCTAGGGATTTGAATGAGAAGTGAATTATAATTGTGGTTCAGGTATTCCATAACTTTGGAATAAGAGGTGAGTGTAGTTGTTTTTGTCTCGGCAGACACGGTGTCATTCCGAACCTTGTTCTATGATATGTTATGATTCATGTATAAGCATAAGCATATGGCTCACATAGAGCATAACATGTGAAAGCATTCATAGCATGGCCTTTTTGATAAACATCTTAGTTATGTACGCAATACATAAATATTTCGTGCCTTGCTATGATATGTTTGTAACGGATGATGTGTATACTTTGCTACAAAGCTTTAAGTTGACTATTAACCAATAAGATTATAAGATTCTAATAAAAGATTGAATATCAATTATAAGTCCCTGAATTCTAAAGTCTTTAGGAGCAAGAAGCTCAACTTCTTCTACAAGTTATTGAAAAGAAGAAATAAGTAAGGTTACTTGTATTATAAGAAACATCTATTAACCTTAAAACATAAGATATATAAGATGCCTATTCAACAGAAGTCTTTGGACACTTTGGAATAATACATGGTATACTTTGGGACTACGGTCCATGAGCTACGGCTTGGGGGACGCCCCATTTATATGTGATATTTTTGGCGATAGTAGGAGGTAATGGGGGCGATGATACGGAGATTGGTGACAGTTTGGTTGGATAGAAAAAATGTTTAGGATATGTTATGTTTGATCACTAGCCATTGCTATGTGCTTTGTGCTATGAGTATTATGGACCTATATGGTCAAACATGGACCAATGTTATTCATGACCAAATGTGATACAAGGTAAACTTTTAAAAGACATGAACTTTATGAGAAATCAAATAAAGGTACCAAAAGAATCTTGGATGTGTTATGAACTTTGATAAGGCTCTTGGTGAGCATGAAAATGAACTAAGCTTAATTTTTGAAAGGAATTTTGAATAAAACGTGAAAGATCATAAACTTTTAATAATCTTCTAATAAACAAGGCATGGTAAGCTAACTTAAGATATAAGAAAATCCTTGTGCAATTACATACTTGAATTACTTGGTTTCCATTTAAAGATCATGAATATTATAGTTTGTTACTTTGTCATCACTACCTCACTTAGGCTATAAAAGCCTAATGTATTCATTGTCATGCATTTCAGGATTTCAAAGCTTTGCGTTTTGATCATGGTCGAAGGTTGCAAGTCCCTATTCCAAAGTCGTTGCGCATTGTATTGTAGATTTTGGTCTATGAACTCCTAGTTGTTGGCATATTTGTAATGAACTGAGTATGATGCATTTGAATGTCCCTTTTTGGTTATGTATACGTGTTTAGGTCCATAAGTGACTCATGCTTTTGTATACATTTTACTACGACCTTTGAGAACTTGTTAGGTGGTCATGTGTCCTTGTATTTATAATATTCGATCACTCACTTGTGATTTAAGGATGGTAGTATGTTGGAAGTATGATAAATATTGGTTATGTGTATGTAAATCAAATTATAATATCTTAAATTAATGGTATGCAAATCTCGTGAATTCTATGATTTACACAATTGGAGTGGTGGTTCTAATGGCTTTGAATACTTGGAAATTGGGAACTTGATTTCTGTATAATGGAATGTCAATTGACTTATCATTTGGTTTAGAAGATGTGTTCATGTGAGGTAGTAGTAATAGATTAGTTGATTGGTAGTTAAGGATTAAATCACCAAGGCTTATATGTGAATGTTCTCTTATGTGTCACATGAAATGGTTATGTTTGGGTGAGTGCTTGATAAGGACCATGATAAGATAACTTTTGAAGTCATATGGATTCTAAATGAGTATTGAATTATAACATTGTTGGTTTAAGTCAAACAATTATGATGGAATAAGTATAGTTGGATTAACTCTAATTTGAGTCACGATGAAGGAGTCACCCTTAAATTCATAGGATATGCTTTCTTGCTTTGCGAATTATGTATATATGTGTTATGAGTATCCCTAGCAAGCAACAACTAGTGAACAAATTATACGAACATAGTTGTTTAAAAGAAATGAATCTGAGTTGAAATCCTATGAGTATATTGCTTATCCTTATATGTATAAATGCTTTCTCTTCTTGAAAGGTTGTATACCCTTTGATGATGATAGTCGTAGACTAAGAAATCTATTAAAGTTTAAAAGCAAGATCATGGTAAAATAAGTATAGATAAAAGGTCGAATAAAAATATATCTCATTTGTAATATGAGTTACATATACGAATCAAAATGTCTGTTGTAATTGGATAATTTCTAGGAAGTCCATGGTATTAAGAGATGGATGTTAATAGTTATATGATTGTACCATATGAATGTATTCTAATATGATTAGGCTAAATCTGTTATTGTAGTAATCAATTGGTTAAGATGTTTTCTTGACAAGGAAGTTAAGACTCTAAGACCCCATTGACTTGTGGTTGAACCTTTGTTTGAGATCTCTTGATTAAATGGTGTGATTAATGCATGTGATCTTTAAAACAATAATAGGTTATCGGAACAAATGTTAACCCCTTTTTAAATTACTCTGGAAGTTTAGAATAATGTAACATGATACATGAAATTTTCTTTGCGGTAACATCTTCGATTATGGTTTTCTCCTAAACTGGATTGAGGGTGTTACATGACTGTCAGATAATAATCCAAGAAACATGCTCATAGTGGATCAATCCAGTATGTCATTCTGTAACACATGCTTATATATTGATCTTGACATCTCAATGTCAATGACAACACTTTGTCATCAATCAACTACATATTAGTCTTAATATATTATTATTGTCATTGCCCACAATAATACTCGACTAAGGACATTCAAGAATAACCATATTATTCTAAGGACCTTATTATAATTCAGTTAATTTATATATGCGCAAAATAATGGCTGAAATAATAATAATTGCTTTATATTAATAAACATGATAAAATATGTCTTTTACAATAATCTTATGATTGGTCTTTGGGCATACTCCAAAATCGTTATCTTGATTTAATAAGGGAATGGATGTTCATGCCTTTTTAAGTATACCTGACATTCTTTATAAAAATCTTGTCCTTATCTTTCACTCTAATGCCCAGTGTGTTTATATTAAAGAGAAATTCGAAGGTTTTAGCACTTGAGACTTACCTTATGGGAAAAACTTTCCGTCTTGATTCTAAAATTATAGTCAAACTTTTGGGGATGGATGATACATGTTTAGATGATGAAAATGTTTTTCCTCATATCTATATTCCCCCCGTCACCATATTAGATGCCCATGAGCATTTCCTTCACTTTCTCATCACTTGGTGGTTTCGACCATCCGGTGGTAAGTGGTCCTCGGTTTGTCAAGTTGATGGTTTTTGGCTCCATTTCTTTCATGAAGGTATATGTCCAAACCTAGCCCAAATTATGTTTGCCGAATTAGTGTTCCTTGTCCAAAACTTCTATGCCTCCCTTGTCACCTCTTTTACCTATTGCATCGCCTTGAGCTACATGTTCAACAAGCTTGATATCGATTGCCGAATTAGTGTTCCTTGTCCAAAACTTCTATACCGACCCTATTGATGATCGCTCTCTTTGGCCTACAAATTTTACCATCTACAATGGAGAATGGATTTGTATTGTGGATCTTCCTCGTGATGCACAACCTGATCCCGTAGAGAATGTTCACGCGGCTCTAGTTGATCCAGTGGCTCCAGTTGCTCAACCTTCCCTTAATGTTCTCATGGCCTATCTTGATGGGAAGTTTGCCAATCTGGATGCGAGGTTGGATTCTAGCTTTGCTTCTTTGGATAATCGTTTAACTTCATTGGATGCTAGAGTTACCTCTATGGAGACTTGTCAAGCTTCAATGGACATGACCCTTACCGTGTTTCATGGAGAATGGCGTGGTCATGCTCTTGGTGATGATCACGAGGAAGATGAAGACGAGGATGATGGAGACGAGGATGCTCATTAGGCTTTTGCATATCATATGTATCATATCATATTAGGTTTTGAGTTTTATGCACCTATGACTTTATGTTTTGTGCTTTGTTTTATGGCTTTAAATTTTTAACTTGGATTATTATGTTGCTTTGAACAGTTCTTTGAATTTATAATATCTATGTTTTTTAATTATGCTTGGAGTTATTTATTGCTTTATATCTTGCATATTTTTGCCCTATTGATTTTGATCTAACAAAAAGGGGGGGGGGGAAGAATTGAAATTAAATTTTCAAAAAGTTTTCAAAATAAACTATCTTTTAGCCTTAAAGAAAGGGGGAGTATTTTTCAAAAGACTTAAAAATTTACTTTAGTTTTGTTTTATCAAAAATAGGGAGATTGTAAAACTAATATTTGATTTTTATATAACAAGGAATTTCAATGACCATTTTGTAAAATTTGATAAATTTTTAAGTACTCTAAAAGACTCACAAAATGACGAGGATTCGAAGTTCAAATTGTTTCTAAGTAAAAAACTAAAACCCCAAATATTTTTGTGTGTTTTTGTACTCAAATAGCCAAAATTGGTCAAAGCGTATCGATACACCCTTGGCCATATCGATACAGGTTTTAGCTACTGGAAATCATTTTTATATTTAAAGGCTATTGAGTACCAATACGCGCGTATCCGTATCAGTACGTTATTCCACCTGAGAACCAATTTTTTTCTTAAGAGTATCGGTATTGCTTTATGCGTACCGGTACGAGGTGTTAAGATTTTTCAAATGTTTTGTAATAATTATTCGACTGTTTCCTTGTTAGTTTATTAGAACCATAACTTTGAAAATTTGTGATAGCGTACCGATACCCTTATAGGCGCATCATACGAGTTTTGTTACACAAGTTATCAGGATTCCAGTGAGTAAGACTTGTACCGATACGGTATGAACCGTACCGGTATGCTTTTGTAAAATCAACCCTCCGTATCGAAACAGCTTCTCGTGTGTCGATACCTCTGTAACATACTCTAACCACCCTAGTAGGATTATGTAAGTTACCACAATTACAATCAATGATCCATACCTTTTAAGCTAGTTAGTTCAATTTATTTGAAGCCTTTCTTGCACTTTAAGAAAGAATTCGAATAGGTGAGGACCCAATATACAATGCATGATGCACCTATTAGATACATCAGTACCCCTAATGCAATTTGATATCATAATCAATACCATTTAGGATTTACTTGATTTACAAGAAACCATTCAAACTATATGTATAACACAAAAGAAGATTTCAACATTCATTGAAGCTATTATGCATAACAATAGGTGAGTACATCTTTTACTTAAGTAACCTTAATCAATCATATATGCTTACAATGTATATACATCATTCGGCTAGTACCATATGTGAACAAAGTGGTTCAAGTCTAAACATGTGGATTACTACATTTACTTGATGTTAACTAGCCATTTTCAGAAGACCTATTCAACCAGTACATGCATAATTCAACCATGGGAAATCTAACATTAGGCTAACAAGCATACAAGTTCAATAAAGTGCATACATGCTCATATATACATACCAAACTCTTTATAGATTATAGATGGAGTTAATTTATACAAACCATAACTAAGTGATCATGAATATACATGCCTTAGGTGCCACCATCCTAGGAGAACTATAACAAAATGGAAACATACTCGTTCAAGCAAAATGTGACTTGTACGAGCTTATACTCTGGGATAATATCCAATATCAACCTGTATCGTAGTAAAGAGACTTGATTAAGCAAAACTTAGTGAGTGAGTTTAAGTTACAAGATAATCAATGCAATAAGTCTCAACTACGAACCATCTAATAGATGGTATGGTTCCCCCATCAATAAGGAACCATTCGAAACTAAGCAAACACTACTAGATACATTTGTTTAATTTTCAATCCAATATCAATACAAGGCTTGAAGTTTAGACATGCTCAATCATCCAATTCAACTACATTAGGCATAACATGTCATTTGAACACAATCAATGTTTCAATACTCAAGCAATCTCAAATAAGCAATGTTCAATCAATGTCTCGATATCAATAGTTTATGGCAATCAATTTTCCTTTACTATCAATCAATGCAATTCAATGTAACAATAGATTCAATGTACATGAGTTATAGTTCATTTTAAGTATAGCCTTGAGAATTGATTACTCAGTCTAGATACTCGAGTCTCCAACCAAATTGTCACCAATAACAATAGTCAATATGGTACAAAGTACCGGTCAAATCCCTCATACTGTCGCCAATGACAATTACAATACTTCTCTCCTACTGTCGCCAATTAGGGACCAATGTCTCGGACCGTAGTCCACCCCGTTAATGAGCTCTATAGACTCTATGTCATGCTAACTATATCGAGACCAAGGCTTACAATAGTTATCACTTTCAATCAATGAGAAGCATGATTCAATTCAATGTGCACATTTTGTGCCAATAACCCCTTTCAATCGAATAGGGTTCAAAGCCAATACCAATCTCAATAATTCAATAGTCAATGAAGGTATGCCAATCAATAGGTCATTAAACAATGTATTGAGTTACTTCTAACTATAACAATCATGCTTCACTTCAATATAGTTCAATTAAGCAAGAAACATATCATGGCAATCAAATGTAATTCAAGCACGCTTCTCAATCAAGTAACCACTCAAAAGAGTACTTACCTTGCTAATTCTTCATAGCAAGCTCATTACACAATTTATACTAAGCATCAACCAAAATTTCGAAACAAAATGGACTTGGAGAGGTTACCGCCCTCTCCAAACTTTAAACTACACTCAAGGGAATTTTCTGAGCTATTGTCGATCCTGGATTGAAATCCTTTTTCCTCTACTAGCCTGCTGTTCTATGTGAGCCCCTTTTTCCTCAATTTCCACTTGATCTAACATTCATACAATGCATAGTGTATTAGGTAAAATCCAGCAACCATTTGAGTCATTATGTGACTCCATACACTCAAGCATTCAATTCAAAACATCAAGACTGTTTCTGCCTGGCAGCACGTGCACTACTTGCTTAAATATTCATATCTTTTATTCCGCACGTCAAAATTTTGAACCGTTAACACCGTTATTTATGTCACTAGACAGTTTGCACTATCCTTAGAGATTAGTCTCTACAAACTGTTTTATAACTCATAATTAAATTCCGTTTGTTGCGTATGAAACTAGACATACACATGATTCTGTTCATATAAGATTTACTCCCTAATTTGGTCTATGTGATTTTCTATAGATTTTTAAACTCACTGTCCAAAACAGAGTATTCTGGACAGCTTTCCTTTAGCTAGATTCTAGCTTCTTTAATCACTTAGACAAGGATCCTAACATGATTGTTCAATATATATACTCATTCATACATTTCTAAGCCAGTCCAATTATGTGTCAATCCTATAAAAATAGGGCAATTGAGCAATATTTTCAATTTGATTCATTAAGACATCAATTCACTAGAATTTCCAACAACCAAAATTTCAATTCACATATCAATCATCCATTCTAACCATCATCCAATTTTTCCAGCAACTAGCATAGCATTTCACCATCAATTTGGCTATTAACAATATCAATTTCTCCTACTCATTTGAATGACACTATCAATTTCATGGATTGATCAATCAATTGAACTTCTTAACTAGTTCATAGCATCAATTCACTAGTTAATCATCAAATTCATATAATTCAAGCAAGAACCTAAAATCTACATGCATCATTTGAATCTATAATGCATGAAGGAAGAGATTTTACCTTCCTATCAAGATAATATGAATGCTAGCAACTCCGATTTTGTCCAAATTTCAAGCTTTAATGTATGATTATAGAGTTTTCTCACTCAATCCCCTTTTCTCTCTTCTTTGTTCATTCACTCGGCCATCAAGGAAAAGATGATATTGAATCATCAATTATGATATTGAATCATCAATTATCTCCTCCTAAAATGACTAATTTATCCTTAATTATCCACTAATTAATGACATGTGTAGGGGCATTATAGGAATGTGAGAATTTATCATGCATTCCTTCAACTTGTTGTTTGTTTCGGTTTGGCCACTTGTACATTAGGTTACCACTTTATAGCATTCTAGTCCTTATTAACTAGACCTAGTACCTTACTTTCAATCAATTAGGGATTAAATGAAGGCATTGTAGTAACTTTATACTAGTTTTGAGGATATTACAATTCCCTCCCCTTTAAAGAAATTTGTCCTTGAATTTACCTGAGGGAAATAGATGAGGGTACTGCTTTCTCATTGTTACTTCGGGTTCCCAAGTGGCTTATTTTACATTGTGGTTCTTCCATAGAACTTTCACCAATGGCACAATCTTATCGTGAAGCCTATTGACTTCTTTATCAAGTATTTGAATTGGCTCTTCATCGTATGATAGATCAAGATTAAGTTCCACCTCATCAGGTTCTAGAACATGTGATGGATCTGACCGATATCCCCTCAACATCGATACATGGAAGATGCTGTGGATTCTATTGAATTCAGCAGGGAGTGCTAACTCGTAAGCAACTGGACCAATCTTTTCTAAGACTTCAAAGGGTCTGATGAATTGAGGGCTTAGTTTACCCTTCTTCCCGAATCTAAGGATTTTCCTCCAAGGAGATACCTTCAAGAATATGTAATCTGCCACTCGATATTCAATATTTCTTCTCTTGAAATTGGCATAAGCCTTTTACCTATAAAATTCCTCTTTTAGTCTACTATGGATCACCTAAACTTGATTTTCGGTTTCACGAAGCAATTCAGGTCCTAAGACCTTGTTCTCCCCCAATTCAGACCAGCACAGGGGAGTTCTACATCTCTTGCCATACAATGCTTCGAATGGGGCCATTTTGATAAAAGCTTGATGGTTGTTGTTGTAGGCAAA
This sequence comes from Hibiscus mutabilis, assembly GCA_019671005.1. Classification (NCBI taxonomy): domain Eukaryota; kingdom Viridiplantae; phylum Streptophyta; class Magnoliopsida; order Malvales; family Malvaceae; genus Hibiscus; species Hibiscus mutabilis. The sequence continues at coordinate 54,016,863 of CM033716.1, read as the reverse complement.
CTCAGCTAATGGTAGAGATTTCTCCCAGTCTTTACCGAAGTTGATAATGCAAGCTCGAAACATGTCTTCAAGTGTTTGGATTACCTTTTTAGATTGTCCATCGGTTTGTGGATGGAAGGCAGTGCTAAGGTTCAGCTTAGTTCCCATAGTTTCTTGAAGTGCCCTCCAAAAACAAGAAGCAAAACGAGAGTCTCGATATGATATAATAGATCTAGGAACATCATAAAGTGTGATCACTTCTTTCAAGTACATTTTGGCTAGCTGTTTGAGGTTCATGTTCATTCGAACAAGTAGGAAGTGTGCTGATTTGGTGAACCTATCAACGATCACCCAAATAGCATCATTTTTCCTCGGTGATAGAGGCAATCCCGATACAAAGTCCATTGTTATACACTCCCACTTCACCCCCTCTTGGCCCTTTCACCATTGATTGTTCTTCCTAACAATACGGTTTTTCATCCAAAACTTCCAAGGGTTCAAGTGAGCAAAATTGGTATTGATATGGTACAAAATGTACCGATACACTTTCTAAAATAGTCACTCTAGATTGATACTACTAGTTGCCTATCGATACCCCTTTGTTGCAATGACTCTTTCTTCTTATGGTAGGTACTGATATGGCTACCGTGTACCAATACCTCTGGTTTCTAGACAACATTTATTGCGAGAAAAATGCAGCGCAACAGCTATAATGAATATCCCATCTACGCAAACGACTAGAAATTTATGAGGGGGAATAACATCAATTCTACAAAGCTTCTTCAACAACTATTGAACAAGTCTAAATCATTCAAGCACACATCCAACATCTTTGAGCTTTATTTGTCAAAATCTTGTAAACCCACTTGAGAGTTCTTTATCATAATCTTTTTACTCAAGGTTTTGGGGTTGAGTGAGCTTTAAATTGTGCAAAAATACTGCCTTTGTGAGGTTTTCTTAGTTTGTTATATTTGTAATTCTCTTTGAGAGTGTTCTTAAGGTTTTGTGGTATAAACCTTAAGGGAGTTGTAAGGTTGTCTCCTTGAGCCTCAAAAGAAAAACAATTCTAGTGGATTTGAGAAATCCTTAGTGTTGATAGCTAAGGTAGTGGACGTAAATCTTATTGAGAAGGTTGAATCACTTTAAAATTCTTGTGTCAATTTTTCTTTTGCTTACACCAAATTTTTAATTTCCAATTATCCCTTCCTGACCATTTGCAACTGATTGTTCATCCTAGCATAGTTGTCCCACAGAACCCTCATACTCGCAATTGAATAGGCAACCTCCGTGATATGGATCTAACCAGCCCTCCTAATCGTAATTGACTAGGCAACCCAGAGTGTGAAGATCCTCAACAAAAAATCCCGAAGACCTTAAAAATCAATTTTCTTCTAAAATACAAGATAACTTCTTGCAAGTATAACCTTAAAAGAGAATTATTATTCAATGAAATTTGAATTACAAAGTGGTTGATGTAACCCTCTCGACCCGACCTAAACGCCAGAACGAACCAAGCGAGTTACATTGGGTTTACCAAAACAAAACCTATTAAGAATAGCTAAGATTAGGACCATTTTTTATTTTTATCTTGTCTAGATACACATTATGACCTACAATGAGCATGCTAGCAATGAGTGAAATATCAACTAAATCGGGCGTCGAATCGACATTCAATTGTACTTGTTTACAATTTAGGGACCAAATTGAAAATATAGAAAATTATAAGGACTTAAATAATTTTAAAGTTACCATTACTCAATTAGTCAGGTTGCATGCTTACTTGTAAAAATCCAGCTCAAAACAATCATCCAAACTCATTCAATTTTATACATGAGAACCAGGGACCAAAATGAAAGAATCTTAAATCATAAAACCACCATCAACTAACGAAATGGCCAGCCATACCGATACTATAACACCCCTACCCCGGGCTAGTAGCAAACCAGCTCGGGAGCGTTACCAAGCAAGAACAAGGCAATACAATACAAGCAAGAACAAACAAGAATTGGTAAACTCATCCTTATTAGATGAGTTACTTAACTAACAAGCAACCAAGCATGCTTAACTTAACATGCAAGCATACACACATTTTGGTTTCAAGACATTATAGGTTACTACTTAAACAATTTCATTAACTACATCTTAAACCATTAACAATTCGAATGACCTAAGTGTGTAAACATTCTTCCATTTCATTTCCATGAACCTTAGATTGTTACATGTACAAATTTCACACCTAAATTTACTAAGTATGATCATGTTAACATACAATTGCATGAAACTAGTCTCCCAATCAATTAGACCATTCACCCTTCACCATTCAAACACACAATACTCTTATAACAAGGCATGTTCACACACAAGAGACCATATAATTCCAAGACATTCGAACAAAAGACAAGCAAGCATGGTTCAATTCATAGTACTTTCAATTCAAGCAAGGCATGAAACATTTCATGTAACTTCAATTAGACATATACATGTTCATTAAACAAGGCATTCGAATGGCTCAATGTAAACTAGATCAAACACTTGATCATACCATTTATAATTTCATATATAAAACACATTCTATTACATGTAGTTTATGTTAAATACAAGCTTCACAATATCAAACAAGTTCATAAGATAGTAGGCCCATACAAGGACAATATATACAAGCTTCAAGAATTCCAAAATGCATGATCAAGATAAACTATATAATTCTAGTGCCACCAATCTAGGAGATATACAAAACAAGTATGCAACCATACTTATGCAATGCTTGTGTCTTGCTTCGAGCTCAAGGTAATAGGCTTCAGAATCAAGCTACGAACAAATCCTTTATCCTGTAGTTGGGAAGAATGAAAACGAGAGTGATAAGTAAAAGAATGTACTTAGTGAGGTAGTAACTAGTTTAACCAATTGTTATTTCAAGTTTTGTGTCATTTAGTCAAGAATAATCCTAGCTAAGGATTTCAAGCATTCGGCTAGCATGATGAACAAGATGCAATGAATTATAAATCATGCTTACATGACAAGTAACATACAATTCATGGCTTTCATGTCAAGTAACATACAATTCATGGCTTTCATGTCAAGTAACATTCATTATATAACTTTCAAAACAAGTAACATGTAATATAGGATTGTTATTTCATTTTTTATCATTTAAACAGCCCCTTGGTACTCAGTTGGTATAGGTAATCGAGTCTCCAACCAACTGTATCCACAAGATGCACCGTAGTGCTGGTCAAACCCTCCTACTGTCTCCAAAGACCACATACGTACCCTTCGTCCGTTGCCAAATAGGGGCCTTAGCCCTGGACCATAGTCCACCCTTACACAATGAGCTCTAGACTCTAAGTCATGCCCTTCTACCTAGTCCAACTAGCTACCAAGGTTGTTCAATTTTAGCCATTATATAAGTATTTCATGTTCAAGATCATACCTAGTAGCAAGTTCATTATGCATTAGGCCCTTAGGCCAATTGAGCCATAGCTCACATATTATGTAATTCTCATGTGTTCATTTCACCAAGTTGGGATAACATTTCAAGCAAGTTCTTTAAACATTTGATCACATGCCACATCACACATACAAGCACCAATGTTACTACTTAATCATGCTTAGCAATCGAATTAAACATGTATTCAAGGATGTGCTCAAATTTCTTGCATTACTTTAGTCATTCTTCCCTTATTAGGCCAAGCCCATAGACATGCTTGCATTGGTTAGGACCTAGTCCTAACCCTAGGAATAACTACACTCACAATACTTCCAAGCTAGCTAGTCTTGGATCCACACTCCATTGTTCTTAGCTTTAGGATGTTCCACCCTTTCTTCTTCCACCAAGTTCACTCCTGGTTCTAACACATTACACAAGTACATACATGTTAAAACAAGTTCACATAGTCATTCAATCAAGACAATGTTACTAGTACATAACATATACAAATCTGGTAGCATGTTCATATACATTCTTTAATATACATAACTATACTTATCTATACTTTAATTCATGTAAAATAGGGTAGAAATCAATGTCCCAAAACTGTTTACAGAATAGTTCACAAACTGCCACAAAACAGTGTACAATTACCTAAACTATTGTTACTAGGCAGCATGTACTCTGCTCACTTAAACATGCATAACTTTCATTCCGTACGTCGGAATTTCAATTAGTTTACACTGTTGGAAAGATAACGTAATTGTATTTATAACTCTATAGGCCTTGCATTTTATTTCTTTTCCAATTAATACCGTTTTTAACTTAAAGATAGGGTAATTTACAACACTGGACAGTTTGCAGTGTCCCTAGTGTTTCTTCTCTACAATTCATTCTACAATCCAGAATTCAGTTCTGTTTTCTCCTAATGATTTTATACATGTCAAGGTACTATAAAAAAATCATCCTTAAATTCCTTTCATACAATTTATGGCAGACTGCACTAGGTTGAGTTTCTAGCTTCATAACTCATCGAAACAAGGTTCTAACATGGCAATTCAACTCATTTTCATGTTCTTATATGTCTAGGTTAATCTAATTCATCTATCAATGTGCTTAAAACTGGGCATTATCATGTTAAATTCAATTTGATCTATTTGATCAACATTATACTTCTAATTCACCATTTGAGCAGTCCATTACCTAGTTTTAACTAATCCAATTAGGTGCATTCATTTTCCAGCAACTTATTTACTCTATTCAATCCTCAATTCATCTACCAACATGATCAAAACATGGCTTTACATTCAATTAGCATGCTTCAGCATTTTCACTAGTAAAACAGTCCCTATTCAAAACTATTTTCAGCCATACTTCCTATTCTCAAATTTCCAGCAACCATATACATTTCCTTTAGCAATTTAGCTACTAGTATTCACAATTTCAAGTTCTATTAGAAGCTAACATGATCCTAAAACACATAACAATCATCCTAGTCAATCTAGGCAATAAGAACATCAAAATCTCAAGATTCAAACATTCTATAACATGTAAGAGTCAAGCATTATACCTTGTCCAAGCTAAATTGATCAAAGTTAAATCAAGAAGAATGAATTGAAGGTGATGAATGAGCCTTTTTCCCTCCCCTTTCTCTCTCAAGCAATTCGGCTATGGTGATGACTTTGGGAGAAAGATGATGAATTTTTTGTTCATTATTCCCCTCCTAGCCGTGAGTCACCATTCCACAAGATGCATGTTCTCATCAATTGAGAACTTGTGTCAAGGCCTTTAATTTAATTAAATTTTACATGCAATTTTATAGCTTTGCATGTTCACATCTCCATCATTCCATTTAAGCCTTCTAGTTTTAATTCTAATTCAATTTGGTTCTAATTTCACTTATTTGATGTTAAGGATGGCTAATGTTCTTTCTTCTTTAATTTGATTAGCACAATATATTCAATAAGCGTATAGTTTAGATTGTGGTAACCTTCCTAGGCCAAGTTTAGGGTGTTACAATTCTTCTCCCCTTAAAATAAATTCGTCCTCGAATTTACCTGAATTAAACAAGTAAGGATATTGATTCCTTATCGTAGCCTTAGGTTCCCAAGTTGCTTATTCCATCTTGTGGTTCCTCCAAAGGACTTTCACTAGAGGTACATTCTTGTTTCGAAGTTTTCTGACTCACTTGTCAAGTATCTGAATAGGTTCTTCTTCATAAGATAAGTCGGGATTCAATTCTACCTCTTCAGGCTCAAGGACATGAGATGGATCAGATCTATATCTTCTGAGCATAGAGACATGGAAGACATTGTGGATCTTATCGAATTCTCTGGGAAAAGCTAATTGATAAGCCACTGGACCAATCCTTTCAATGATTTCGAATGGTCAATAAACTGAGGGCTGAGCTTTCCTTTTCTTCCAAACCGGAAGACTTTCTTCCAAGGAGATACTTTAGGAAGACTTTGTCTCCAACATTGTGTTGAATGTCCCTTTTTTTCAAGTCTGCATATGTTTTGTGCCTATCGAAAGCTACCTTCTATTGATCATGAATTATCTTCACTTGTTCTTCGGTTTCTCTAAGCAAATGAGGTACTAAAACCTTGCTTTCTCCCAGTTCAAACCAGCACAAGGGAGTTCTACATTTTCTTCTGTATATAGCTTTGAAGGGAGCCATTTGAATAGATGTCTGGTAGCTATTGTTGTAAGCAAACTCTACTAGGGGTAGAGATTTCTCCCAGTTCTTTCCGAAGTCTATAACACAAGCACGTAGCATGTCTTCAAGTACTTGGATGATTCTTTCAGATTGTCGATCTGATTGAAGATGAAAGGCTGTACTAAGGTACACTTTAGCCCCTAGAGCTTTCTACAAGGAATTCCAGAATCAAGAAGCAAATATAGGGTCACGATCAGAGATTATAGTTGTAGGTACACTGTGTAATCGAATCATTTCACGAATGTATAGCTCGGCTGAGGTTTCCGAGCTCATGTTCATTTGAACATGGATGAAATGAGTAGACTTTGTGAATCTATCAACAATCACCCATACAACATCATTCTTTCTTGGAGTGGAAGAAAGACCAGTAACGAAATCCATTGCAATCCAATCCCATTTCCATTAAGGGAATTTGATTGGTTGGAGCAATCCAGTAGGGACTTGATGCTCGGCTTTGACAAGTTAAGCACTTCGAATTGAAGTCCGTGATAGCTGATTTCATGCCTGGCCACCAATATAGTGGCTTTAGGTCCTTATACATCTTAACCGATCCCGGGTGAATCGAGAAAGAACTTTGGTGAGCTTCTTGTAACATCTCTTGTCTTAGTTCCTCATTGTTAAGACACATACTCTATCTTTGAAATAGAGGAGTCCATTCGACTTGAGAGAGAAGTCAGAATTAGACTCAAAGTCTAGTTTGGATATGATCTTCTGGAGATCTGGATCAGTTTACTAGAGTTGTTTGATTCTCGAGATCAAGCTAGATTGAACTTGAAGTTTAGACAAGAATTTTTGTCCTTTGGATAAACGAAAATGAGAATTGATAGCCAAGGAAGCTACAAACAAATGGAAAAGATCATTAAGAGAGATTTTGAATAGTTACATGCAAGACAAGAAAGATTTAATTCGAATGGATTACTTGCAAGTCAAGATAGGAACATTTCGAATGAATTATTCTAGGATTTAGATTTAGGGGTTTACCCGAGTATGGCCTGTGACTAAGGGCCTCAATAACCACATTTGCTTTCCCTAGATGGTAGTCGATAACCAAATCGTAGTCCTTAAGCAATTCTAGCCATTTCTTTTGCCTCAGATTCAAGTCTTTTTGAGTTAGGAGGTATTTGAGACTCCTGTGGTCTGTGAACAAGTTACATTTCTCCCCATACAAGTAATGTCTCCATATTTTGAGAGCAAACACGATAGCTGCCAATTCTAGATCGTGTATAGGATAATTTGACTCGTGTGGTTTTAGTTGCCTTGAAGCGTAAGCTACCACTTTTCCATTTTGCATTAGGACACATCCTAGTCCCGAATGAGATGCATCACTATAGACAGTGAATTCTTTGCCCGATTCTGGTTGGATAAGAACCAGAGCATGAGTTAAGGCTTGTTTAAGCTGATCGAAGCTTCATTGTTGGTTCTCTGACCGAACAAAGGACATGTCTTTACGAGTTAGCTTATTTAATCTTCAATTAATCTACCAACATGATCAAAACAGGGCTTTACATTCAATTAGCATGCTTCAACATTTTCACTAGTAAAACAGTCCCTATTCAAAACTATTTTCAGCCATACTTCCTATTCTCAAATTTCTAGCAATCATATACATTTCCTTTAGCAATTTAGCTACTAGTATTCACAATTTCAAGTTCTATTAGAAGCTAACATGATCCTAACAAACATAACAATCATCCTAATCAATCTACGCAACAAGAACATCAAAATCTCAAGATTCAAACATTCTATAACATGTAAGAGTCAAGCATTATACCTTCTCCAAGTTAAATAGATTAAAGTTAAATCACGAAGCATGAATTGAAGGTGATGAATGAAGCCTTTTCCCTCCCCTTTCTCTCTCAAGTAATTCGGCTATGGTGATGACTTTGGGAGGAAGATGATGAACTTTTTGTTCATTATGCCCCTCCTAGCCGTGAGTCACCATTCCACAAGACATATGTTCTCATCAACTGAGAACATGTGTCAAGGCCTTTAATTTAATTAAATTTTACATGCAATCTTTATAACTTTGCATGTTCACATTTCCATCCTTCCATTTAAGCCTTTTAGTTTTAATTTTAATTCAATTTGGTTCTAATTTCACTTATTTGATCTTAAGGATGGCTAATGTTCTTTCTTCTTTAATTTGATTAGCGCAATATATTCAATTAGCCTATAGTTTAGATTGTGGTAACCTTCCTAGGCCAAGTATAGGGTGTTACAGATACGGTGTCAAAGTGTATCGGTATGCGGGCCACACAAGCTTAAATTAGATTCTAGTGGCTAATGGGCATACCGAAACATGTCTCCGTGTACCGATACGAGGCCACCGAAAATGCATACCCGTACCAATACGTAGCCCCTCGTATCGGTACGCTTGGACCTATAATGTCCAAAATTGCTGGTTTTTCTCTCAAACATGGATTCAAACATTCCTTAACTCAACATATTCATATATACAACAAAACTAAGGATCAAACCATGATATAAACACAAGGCAACAAGGTAAAATAATGAAGAAGTACTTCAATTGCAATTCTAGAGGCATGCTTAAACCATCCAACTCAACATTCAAAAAGAGATTTAAGGCACATATCATCATAAGCATGGCATCAACAACCTTTTAGCAACATTTAAAGCATACTAACACCACAAAAGCATGATCATAAGCATTCTCAACCAGTATGCATACTAAGGGACAACCTCAAAGCATAAATCTCGTAATCTCAAGTCTCCAATAAAGATGCCACAATCTCAACCTCAAAAGCCATTAATCATAATAACTTAACCATCACAAATCGACAAAAATCTAAATTTCAAATCCCCCGAAACATGGTAACACATTGCCTTATTACCGAATTTAAGACCAAGTTTTCATGCTCAAGTAGATGTCTTGATCTTGGACCTTCCATGCCAAACCAATGCTACGCCCAACTCAATTGCTCTGCATCAATGTGGAAAAGAGAGCGTAAGCATAATTGCTTAGTGAGGAAACTCATAAACAACATTGATGCAATTGAAAACCGTTTGAAAACCATGGACATCTTGTTTACAAAACATGCTTGCTTCCCAAGCATTAACACAATTATTTAATCTTCAAAACATGCTTAAGAAACCAAGAATTTCTCATTTGATTAAAAATCCATTTGAAAACAATAAACCATCTTGTTTTCAAAACATGCTTTACTACCCAATCATTATCTCGTTTGTTTCCACAACAAATCATGCATAACAACCATATGCATTATAAATCATTTAAGACACTCATTAACACAAATATTCTCATATATTGGCATTTAGATTGACCCGGATACACTCACCTCCATCCATAGATAGCACTACCCCTATACATACATGTTCGGATACACGGATTTCTCATGGTGGACTCACCTCCACCAAATCTCGTACCTTGCCTAGTTAAACCGCAAGATACCATCAACTTGGGCTACCTAGTTAAACCGTATCCCCAAGTGATAACCCAATAGTCCGAGTAACCTAGTTAAACTGATTTTGTATATTATACTGCACTTTAATCCTATGGCTAGCTAACTATATCCGACACTTTTAGAATAGGTCACATAGCCAATATATCATTTTCATATACATTTACTTACTGTTTCCAATGCATTTCTCAAAACCATTTCATATGCAAAACCACATTGCCAAAGACAACAACACATTCCTTTCAAGGAACAAATCTCAAAGATCATATCCTTTAATTACTTTGTTTAAATATTGCATATTAATCCAAAGCGATGCATTTACAACAAGTAAACCAAACCATGTTTAGTCCAAAAACATGAAATTTGCAAGCTCATATCAAAGCCAATAACCAAGCAAAATAAGATAAACTCACTCTTAAGCTTAGTTAAGCTTGTAAGGTTATAACTAAACCCCCATGATCCATTGATCAAACCTTTAAAGAGCTTTAACACATTTAAACACTTGCCAATACACCTCGCCTTGCTCGCCAACACGAATCGAGCCATCGGTAAGCAACGTACGCAACTAGGCAAGCTTGCCTTGATTGTCCCCTGTTTTAATCACATAAAACTAGAGGTAAAATGCATCATTATGGATTCAACTGGTTGCTAAACAAGGATCCCCTGCATCCTTAACATAAACCTTCGAAAAACTAGCTAAAACTATCAAAATCAATAACAAAATTTGCTCTACCAACTCCTAACTCAAACCAGTGATTCTAACATTCAAACCAAATCAGAACATACCCAGAAACACCTTCCAAACATCATTTTTATCTCCAGCAACTCAAAAACACATAGAACATCCCTAAAAAACACTAAGAACACCTCTAACAATTAGTCAATCTAATAGTTTCAAGATTTATTCTCAAAACATAATTTCACATTATGATTACTTTATTAAAACATGAATTTATCTAATTAAAACCTCCAAATTTCATCAAGTTAAACAAATCTTTAGGCAAATCATTAAAATTATCGTTAATAGCTCAAATCTCTAAAACCATTGCAAAACCATGTTAATATCAATCAATCATCCAACTACTAGGGAATATCAGTAAAGAAGAGAGGAAACGAAATTCACCTTTGAAGAAGCTCCTACCAAAATTGACTTAAGATTTTCTTGAAACTTAATTTGTGAAATAGATGAAATCATTGAGAAAATCTCGTGAGGTTTTGTTAAGAACCAAATGTAGAATCAAATGATAAATTCTCCATTAAAAATCATCAAATAATTTTGGAGAATCTTGTTTGGAAGATGAAATGGAATGTGAGGGAAAATAAGGAGAGAAAATGAGGGAAATCCAAAACATTTGTAAAATGATTAAGGAAAAAAATTAAGTGTCAATTCTTACTCAATTAAGGTGGTATTTCAGATTAAAACATTTGGAAAATATAGCTCTCTAAGGATTCTTAGTATTGGCCTATTTACAAAATAGTCAATAAAACAGTTTTGCACATTTTACAATTTAGTCTCTAAAACACAATTCCACTTAATCCCATTTATTACACCTCCAATTAAATTACAAAATTACTTGATAAAATTTATAAAATTTTCTTTAAAACCCATAACTCATTTTAATTTCCACCGTTCACACTTTTAAAATATTAAATCCCCCGAAACTAACTTCAATCGGCCAATTCAGTTTGAACCGAACCCGGTCAAACCTCTAAATGTGTAGCCATATTTTTGGGGTGTTACAACTCTCCCCGTCTTCTAAAATTTTATCACTGAAATTTACCTAAAAGAAAGAGTGAGGAAACTGTTTCATCTTGTCCCCTTTTGTTTCCCAAGTGGCTTTCTCGACTCCCCGATGTCACCACAATATCTTGACCAAATCTATGGTGTTTCCATGTAGAAACTTAGTGCTCGAATCCAGCACCTTTACAGGCTCCTCATCAGAAGACAAATTCGAACACAACTCAACCTCCTCAACGACACAACAAGCGACGGATCCGATCTACACCTCCGAAGCATCGACACATGGAAAACATCATGTATTTTTTCAAGGTTGGCTGTTAACCTCAACCTATACGCAACCAGACCAACACGCTCAATCACCTTATAAGGTCCAATAAACCTAGGACTCAACTTACCCTTGTGCCCAAATCTCATCACCTTCTTCCAAGGTGAAATCATTAAGAACACTTTATCACCCACTTCATATTCAATCTCTTTTCGCTTCAAATCTCCTAGGACTTTTGCAGAATCGAAGTCGTCTTAAGCCCTTCACAAATGAGTTTCACTTTCTCATCCATATCTTTAAGCAAATTGGGTCCAGCCACATGCTTTTCACCCGATTCTACCCAGCAATAAGGTTCACGACACCTACGACCATAAATAGCCTCATAGGGAGCCATATGGATACTCGACTGACAACTATTATTGTAAGCAAACTCCACCAAAGGTAATTGCTTCTACCATGTCCCTTGAAACTCAATTACACAACACCTTAACATATCCTCCAAAATCTGAATAACACATTCAGATTGTCCATTCGTTTGAGGACGATAAGACGTAATGAGATTAATCCTCGTACCCAAAGTCGTCTAAAAACTTTCCCAAAACCTTGATATAAAATGCGGATCCCTATCCGATATAATAGACTTAGGAACTCCATGTAATCTTACAATCTCGGCACTATACATATTAGCCAAATTATCCAACGAATGTGTTGTATGCACATCAAGGAAATGCTCACACTTCATAAAATGATCAACAATCAACCATATCGAATCCTTTTTAGACGGTGTGAAAGGCACAACCGTCACAAAATCCATGGTGATCCTTTCCCACTTCTACTCCAGAATATGAACATGTTGCAGCAACCCATAAGGAATTGATGCTCAGACTTAACCCGCTGACACGCCATGCAACGAGCAACAAACTCAGTCACATCCTTCTTGAAACCAATCCAATAATACGAATCCTTCAAATCTCGATACATCTTTGTACTACCCAGATGCATAGCAAAAGGGCTAAAATGTTGTTTGGTCAAAATTGTGCGCTTTAACTTTAGATTATCGAGCACAACTATTTGACCCTTGAAGCAAAAAACATCGTCATCATCAAAACAGAAATCTGTCATATTACCATCTAAAATATCCTTAACATGCGGTACCAACAAATCGTCATACGGTTGTCTCACCTTATTCCTTTGAGACAACGTAGACTTAACTTGCAACTCAACAAACAAACCACTTTTTCGTGTCACACTCAACTTTGCAAACATTTTCCTAAGCTCAACAACAACCTTACGGCTCAACGAGTCCGCTACCACGTTAGCGTTTCTCGGATGATATTCCAACGTTAAATCATAATCCTTAAGCAACTCAATCCATCTTCGTTGCCTAAGATTCAATTCTTTTTCAGACATCAAATACTTCAAACTCTTGTGATCGACGTAAACAATACACTTCACACCAGATAGATAATGTCTCCAAATTCTTAAAGGAAACACGACCGCCACAAGCTCAAAATCATGATTCGGATAATTACGCTTATGAACTCTCAAATGGCTTGATGCATAAGCCACAATCTTACCATATTGCATCAAGAAACAACCAAAACCAACATAAAACACATCACTATAGACTACAAACTCCTTACCAAGCTCGGGTTGAATCAAGACAGGAGCGTGTGTCAAAACCTCCTTCAACTTCTCAAAACTACACAGTTGACTTTCTGTCCATACATACAGAACATTCTTTTGCAACAACTTTGTCAGCGGAGCAGCAATACTAGAAAAACCATCCATAAAACAACGATAGTATCCAGCCAACCCAAGAAAACTATGAACCTCAGACACCAACTTAGATTGTTTCCAATTAAGGATAACCTCAATCTTTGCGGATCAACACATATACCCTCGGCCAAAACCACATGACCAAGAAACATCACCTCCTTAAGCCAAAGGTCACACTTACTCAACTTAGCATACAACTGATGTTCCTTTAAAGCTTGCAAAACAATCTACAATGCCGAACATGTTCCTCCTTGGTACGCGAGTACATGAGAATATCATTGATGAACACCCCATGAAATGATCATGATATTCATGGAAACCCCTATTCATTATATCCATGGAAGCAGTCGGGGCATTTGTCAATCCACCGGCATCATCAAAAATTCATAATGCCTATACCCTAAGCGTAAAACCGTCTTCGGTACATCCACAACTTTAACCTTTAATTGACAAAGCCCCGATCTCAAATTAATCTTTGGAAACACAACCGCCCACTAAACTGATCAACAAAACACCTATATGAGGCATCGAATACTCATTTCTATCTGCCAACCCATTCGATTACCGGCGACTAACACACTTACGCATCACTGTACCTTCTTTCTAAAGAACTGATGCACCATAAGGTGAAACTGGGGTCGCACCCGAGTACACCTCAAAGCTATCTTACATAAGCCATCCTGCTACACCATAACTTTGTCGGCTCCAAAAAGTCATCCGTAAGTGTCAACATATGTATGCTTCAGTACAACTCTCCCCGTCTTCCAAAATTTTATCACCGAAATTTACCTAAAAGAAAGAGTGAGGAAACTGTTTCATCTTGTCCCCTTTTCTTTCCCAAGTGGTTTTCTCGACTCCCTGATGTCGCCACAATATCTTGACCAAATCTATGGTGTTTCCACGCAGAACCTTAGTGCTCGAATCTAGCACCTTTACAGGCTCCTCATCAGAAGAAAAAATCGAACACAACTCAACCTCCTCAACGACACAACATGCGACGGATCCGATCTACACCTCCGAAGCATCGACACATGGAAAACATCATGTATTTTTTCAAGGTTGGCTGTTAACCTCAACCTATATGCAACCAGACCAACACGCTCAATCACCTTATAAGGTCCAATAAACCTAGGACTCAACTTACCCTTGCGCCCAAATCTCATCACCTTCTTCCAAGGTGAAATCATTAAGAACACTTTATCACCCACTTCATATTCAATCTCTTTTCGCTTTAAATCTCCTAGGACATTTGCCGAATCGAAGTCGCCTTAAGCCCTTCACAAATGAGTTTCACTTTCTCATTCATATCTTTAAGCAAATTAGGTCCAGCCACATGCTTTTCACCCGATTCTACCCAACAATAAGGTTCATGACACCTACGACCATAAAGAGCCTCATAGGGAGCCATATGGATACTCGACTGACAACTATTATTGTAAGCAAACTCCACCAAAGGTAATTGCTTCTACCATGTCCCTTGAAACTCAATTACACAACACCTTAACATATCCTCCAAAATCTGAATAACACATTCAGATTGTCCATTCGTTTGAGGATGATAAGACGTAATGAGATTAATCCTCGTACCCAAAGCCGTATAAAAACTTTCCCAAAACCTTGATATAAAATGCGGATCCCTATCCGATATAATAGACTTAGGAACTCCATGTATTCTTGCAATCTTGGCAATATACGTATTAGCCAAATTATCCAACGAATGTGTTGTATGCACATCAAGGAAATGCTCACACTTCATAAAATGATCAACAATCACCCATATCAAATCCTTTTTAGACGGTGTCAAAGGCACAACCGTCACAAAATCCATGGTGATCCTTTCCCACTTCTACTCCAGAATATGAACATGTTGCAGCAACCCATAAGGAAATTGATGCTCGGCCTTAACCTGCTGACACGCCATGCAACGAGAAACAAACTCGGTCACATCCTTCTTGAAACCAATCTAATAATACGAATCCTTCAAATCTCGATACATCTTTGTACTACCCAGATGCATAGTAAAAGGGCTAAAATGATGTTCGGTCAAAATTGTGCGCTTTAACTTTGGATTATCGAGCACAACTATTTGACCCTTGAAGCAAAAAACATCGTCATCATCAAAATGGAAATCTGTCAGATTACCATCTAAAATATCCTTAACATGTGGTACCAACAAATCGTCATACAGTTGTCTCACCTTAATCCTTTGAGACAACGTAGGCTTAACTTGCAACTCAACCAACAAACCACTTTTTCGTGTCACACTCAACTTTTCAAACATTTTCCTAAGCTTAACAACAACCTTACGACTCAACGAGTCCGCTACCATGTTAGCGTTTCTCGGATGATATTCCAACGTTAAATCATAATCCTTAAACAACTCAATCCATCTTCGTTGCTTAAGATTCAATTCTTTTTGAGACATCAAATACTTCAAACTCTTGTGATCGACGTAAACAATACACTTCTCACCAGATAGATAATGTCTCCAAATTCTTAAAGCAAACACGACTGCCACAAGCTTAAAATCATGAGTCGGATAATTACGCTCATGAACTCTGAAATGGCTTGATGCATAAGCCACAATCTTACCATATTGCATCAAGAAATAACCAAAACCAACATAAAACACATCACTATAGACTACAAGCTCCTTACCAAGCTCGGGTTGAATCAAGACAGGAGCGTGTGTCAAAATCTCCTTCAACTTCTCAAAACTACACTGTTGACTTTCTGTCCATACATACAGAACATTCTTTTGCAACAACTTCGTCAGCGAAGCAGCAATACTAGAAAAACCATCCATAAAACAATGATAGTATCCAGCCAACCCAAGAAAACTACGAACCTCGGACACCAACTTAGATTGTTTCCAATTAAGGATAACCTCAATCTTTGCGGATCAACACATATACCCTCGGTCAAAACCAGATGACCAAGAAACATCACCTCCTTAAGCCAAACTCACACTTACTCAACTTAGCATACAACTGATGTTCCTTTAAAGCTTGCAAAACAATATGCAACGTCGAACATGTTCCTCGTCGGTACACGAGTACACGAGAATATCATTGATGAACACCCCATGAAATGATCAAGATATTCATGGAAACCCCTATTCATTATATCCATGGAAGTAGTCGGGGCATTTGTCAATCCACCGACATCATCAAAAATTCATAATGCCTATACCCTAAGCGAAAAATCATCTTTGGTACATCCACAACTTTAACCTTTAATTGACAAAGCCCCGATCTCAAATTAATCTTTGGAAACACAACCTCCCACTAAACTGATCAACAAAACACCTATATGAGGCATCGAATACTCATTTCTATCTGCCAACACATTCGATTACCGGCGACTAACGCACTTACGCATCGCTGTACCTTCTTTCTAAAGAACTGATGCACCCTAATGTGAAACTGGCATCGCACCCGAGTACACCTCAAAGCTATCTTACATAAGCCATCCTGCTACACCATCACTTTGTCGGCTCGAAAAAGTCATCCATAAGTGTCAACATATGTATGCTTCAGTACTTAAATGCTCTTTGAAATGCCTATGCACATGTATGCAAACCTCTAATGTCATGCTCAAAATGTATGCATGTACAAACATATTTAATTAATACATATAAGTGTTTATGCATTGTGCATGTCCAAATATCCATACTTACTAACAACATTCCTAGTTCCAACACTCATTCAACACACTAAAGCCCGCACAAACAACCCCTGGTTGTTAATCAAGATCCTTCTCGGTACCTCGGTACACAAGAACTCCACTACTCTTGTTACTCACGACACTAAGTATTCATAGAATACTCAACTCATCATAACTTTGAGCGCCACACGAGCAAACACCATCTACACTGCATAACCATAAACCTACACTAACCACCAGTCTCAAACACCCTTACCAAGAACAACCATGCTGATGCCTCAAGAAGAAAAACTCCATGATCAAACATACCCACAAATCGACCACTTCAACAATCACATTCTCAACCCACATTCTTCTTAATGCTCAGAAGCACGACACCACAATAATCTAGGAGCTAAACCAAGGTGTATCTCAATACCAAACTCAATTTTGTCACCATAGAAAATTACATCAAAAATGCTTCAGGGAGGAATTCCCGTGCAACACCGACATTCAAAACCCAAACGTCCTTTAACCTTGGATTACCACTCAATCTAAAATATCATTAACCACAATTTGATCCATTGTTGGCCAAACCCCTCTGTAAAATCAACTCAAACTTACAAATGTTCAACACACTCAACAACTCCCTTCAATTAACGTACAGAACTGTGAGAGACCAAAATCCCCCATAAACAACTATAGAGAAAGAGAAGCAAACTACAAAACCTTTCCCTTATCAAAACACAAATTCCATGATTTTTCTCTGCACTTTGATTTCCAAAAATGAAAATCAATCCAATGCCTTACGCACATTTCCACTTGCACCCCAATTCTTGCTGCTTGGAAAGCTCTCATCATTGCTTCAATCAACAATGTCATATCGCCAAACCCTGGCCCTTGCGGAACTTGAGGACCACCACCAACCCCAATTTTTGTACCAACAAGAGGAATAGGTGGTGGAGGAGGAAGAGGATTATGAGGAACAATTCCATCCCCAACATTTTGCCCATCATCGGCATTACTCATATTAGCTCGATGAAGGATCCATACTTACAAAAGCCTATTCACACACCATAACAGAATAAAGTTAGGCTAGCATTCCGTGAAGGATCCAAGACAACTTCACAAAACCTTTTTTTAAACCACAGTAATAGGCAATGTGTTCCCCAACTATACCCCAACATATCAATTATCAATAGCATTACTTACAAACATGTATTCGAACAACATAACATCACCTAAGCAACCAATAACAACACCCAACAATCACAAACCTGGATCTGATACCACCAAATATAACCCCCTCGACCCGGCCTAGATGTCAAACCGAACCAAGCGAGCTATATTGGGTTTTGCCAAAATAAAACCAGTTAAGATTAACTAAGATTAGGACTATTTTTTTCTTTTTGTCTTGTCTAGGTGCACATTATGACCTAAGGTGAGCATACCAATGACGGTGAAGTAACAACTCAATCGAGCGTCTACCCGTATTTTTGGGTTATTACAGTGTAACATCCCTACCTAAGCATAAAAGCAACTAAAGATAACTTGCTAATAATAAGTATATAGAAACTCGGAGATGGCCATGAAACAAACAAACAAGGTAGATTTTATGAGATTTCTTAAAACTCAAGACAACATCGAAACAAACATTCACTTAAAGCATAGATAAAATCAATCACACCCTTTACTTATCTAAATATTTTCAATCTAACAAAGGTGATGCGAAATCTAGACCGACCTACGGAAGTTCGATTGAGGCTTTCTTGCATTACAAGTTGTTAGCAACCCATGATGTCGATATACATATAAAGTCAATTAGGAGTTCTTCATTTCAAGTTTCAAACAACTACTAGAGTAGGAAGCTTTATCAATATGAATTGAACCTAATTACTATGTGTCAGGTTCATTTATAGAAAACAGTCACATTTCTCAAATAATCATCAAGTGACGAAAATTCTAGACATATCATAATATTACCTAGAGATAGCATAATATATATATATACCTAAGTCACCCAACATACAAACTATCAAATATCCACAAGGATCACCCTAATAACGAAAGACCTCGATTAAGTTATACAAGCCATAATATCGAACATAAACATATTTACAAACAAAATGCCACCATCCTAGGAGTTCTTGTAATAACACAAAACCTACTTGTTATGGCTAACGTGACTTGATCAAGCTCCAAGCAAATAGATTCCTCAAATCTATCTTGTCATGTAGTGAGAAGACAAGCAGTAAGCATATGCTTAGTGAGCAAGTTAAAAGCCTAGCGTCATCGAACAATACAAGTCTACAAGTCTCAAACTACAAACACAAAATGAATCGGGATGCAAGCAAGGAGAAACAAGTATTATGCTTTACTATTTGTTTCAAACTTAATCCTCTCAAGAGTTGTAATCTCTACAAGATATAATCAATCGATCATTTACATGATTTATTATTCACCATTCTATCATGAATAGTTTCTTTTATAACCTCGAAGACAATATTTCATAACAAATTACATCGTCATAATTACATGGTAAATATTCATACGAATTCATAGTATCTTATTCAAGGATTTCGATTATTCAAAGAAGTAAGCCTAACAAAATAAGTGTTTCAATCACTTAATATCATTTGTACAACATTCTTAGGTTACAACTAAAATTCAACATCATATAATAAGTCGTTTCTTAGGTAACAAGTTATCTTATTTCATAAGATTCATCAACTTTCTTTTACATTTTCAATGTCATAGCCTTATGACTTGACGGTCTAGTTTAGATACACGAGTCCCCAACCAACTGTCTCCCGTAAAACTCTTGGTACTTGTAGTACCGGTCAATCCCTCATACTGTCGCCCATTAGGGACCACTGTCCCGGACCGATCCAACCCTGACTCTGAGCTCTATGGATTCTATGGCATGACAACTATATCTACGACTGACTCAAGACTAAAGTTTCCTTTAATTAACATTATTTCAATGCTTATATATGAGCATAGCTCTATTCAACTGCACATCATTGTGCCATTACCCTTTTCTTTCAATAGGGTTAAATATTGAACATCTAGAGACCAAGTCTCAACCATTACATTCGAAGGCCCAAGGCCATTGCATTTTAGCTCATCATTTATAAACTATTTGCATCGAATAACTAACTTTTCATATATAACAAATGTACATGTTCATTTTGACATAATTCAATCACATTTGGCTTTGTAATTTATCATGTAATATAACATTATCAAATTGACTCATTAAGCATCAACAACATGACATTCCATTAGAACTTAAACATGCATTCGATCCATGGTATAAAACAAGTATTTCTCAAGAAAATACTTACCTTAACTCCAAGCTTGCATTAACATAACTGAGCATAGCATTCATTTAAAACTATAGAATATATCAATTGAAACAATGCTCGGGAAGGTTGCAATTCCCTTTCCGAGGCGTTAAAATTTACTCACGGGTAGATTTTGAGCTATTGACAATCTCGTATTACAATTCCATTTTGCCTATCAACTTGTTGGTCTACATTGACCCTTCTATCCACAATTTCTTCACGATCTAACATCACATATATTGTGTCATTAAGCACTATTATCAAAAAAATCAGTTTCATCATTCTACTTGCAAACATATGTATTGATCAATTGTTTTCAATTCATTATCCACTTACAAGCTTGCATCAATATCGATTACACATTCAAAAATTCTCATAATCATATCCCAACAATTCCTAGGCAAAGAGACTAAGATTCATACTAAAATCCATAACATTTCAATTCAAATTATACACTAGTTATTACCCAAAAATAGGGCAGGTTCATAAATCCTATTTTCCTTAGTTAACTCAGTCCTTTGATCAACACATAAGCTCAAGAATTCAATTTAGCAAACAGACAACAATATAGCAACATTCGAGCATCCCTTCTAAGTAATCAAAACAATCTATATTTCAATTTTAACAACCCTATGGACCTTTGAATCGAATCAAAATAGTCTCATAGAATCAAGCTACAACATAACTTCAAACAAGGCTTCCATACATTATTTTATTCGAATCATCAACAAATGCACTACCAAACTAAGAACTAATGAGTAAATTAAATGAAAGTGCAAGTTTTACCTTCCTTATTGAGCCAACTACTTTGTTTAGATCCCTAATCGAAGTTCAATTCCACAATTTCTCAAGCTTTTTCTCACTCAACTCTCTCACCAAGGAGTTTCGATCTCTCCAAATGAAGAAGATAATCTTTTCCATTTGGCCTAGAGAGTAACCTCGGTTGGACAAGTGTGATATCCCCAAATTTGATGCATTTCACAATGCAATTCTTAGGTTCATAGAATTACAGTTTTTAGTCCTTACATTAAGGTCTCTCAACTTTCGGTTCTGAATAAATTGCCCCTTTCAAACTTTTAAGCAACTTAATTATAGATAAATTTCCAATTCAATTGAATTACTTTTCTTTTCTTAAATCTAACAATGAGGGTATTACATTTCCTCCCCCCTTAAAAGAAAATTCGTCCCCAAAATTTACTTGTAGAAAAGAGTTGTGGATTTTGTTTTCGCATCGTTGCTTCTGGTTCCCACGCAGCTTCTTCGACTTTGTGATTCCTCCATAGCACTTTGACGAGAGGTACCTCCTTATTATGAAGTCTTTTAACTTCACTATCCAGAATTTGGACTAGCACTTCATTATAAGACAAATCGAGATTGAGTTCAACCTCTTCCGGTTTTAACATGTGTGATGGATCAGAATGATATCTTCATAACATAGATACATGGAATACATTGTGAAACTTTTCAAATTCACTAGGAAGGGCTAAACGATAGGTGACCGGGCCATTTTTTTCAATGATTTCAAAGGGTCCGATAAAACGGGGACTTAATTTACCCTTCCTTCCAAATCTGAGAACTTTTTTCCATGGAGATAATTTTAAAAATACCCGGTCACCAACCTCGTATTGAACATCCCGCCTCTTCGAGTCAGCATAGGCCTTATGCCTATCGGAAGCTTCCTTTAATATGCTATGAATAATTCAAATTTGATTTTCAGTTTCCCGAAGCAATTTAGGTCCTAAAACCTTGTTCTCACCCAACTCGGACCAAAATAAAAGACTCCTACGCTTCCTTCCATATAATGCTTCGAAATGTGCCATCTTAATGGAGGTTTGGTAACTGTTATTGTAAGCAAATTCAACTAGAGGTAGGGATTTTTCCCAATCCTTTCCAAAGTCGATCACACAATCTCTAAGCATATCCTCGAGTACTTGAATTACTCTTTCAGACTATCCGTCGGATTAAGGATGAAAAGAAGTGGTTTTGGTTCCTAAGGCCTTCTGTAAGGAACCTCAAAACCTGGAAGTGAAACTAGAATCCCAGTCTGAAACAATGGAGATAGGAACACCATGAAGACGAATTACCTCTCTGATATAGAGATCGGGCCAACAAATCTAGGTTCATATTCTTTCGAACAAGTATAAAATGAGCTGATTTAGAAAATCTGTCAATGATTACCCAAATAGCATCATTATTTCTTGGTGATAAAGGCAGCCCGGTTACAAAATCCATAGTTATACGTTCCCACTTCCATTTGGGTACTTCCAACGGTTGAAGTAATCTCAAAGGCACTTGATGTTTAGCTTTGATTCTTTGGTAGTTCAAGCATTTGGATACGTATTTAGTGATGTCAGATTTCATTTTTTTTCCATCAATAGATTTCTCTTAGATCCTTGTACATCTTAACAGAACCAGGATGAATCGAGAAAGGACTGTTATGGGCATCTCGAAGCATTTCCTTCTTTAAAGTTTTATCATTAGGCACACATATTTTGTTTCTAAAATAAATGAGATCATTCAGCCTAAGGAAGAAATTAGAATTTGTGGAAGAATCAAGTTTTTTCAAAATTTTTTGTAACTTGGGGTTGATTTTCTGGAGATTCTTAATTCTCGAATTGAATTTAGATTGTTTCTAAAGTTCGACCAGCTGTTTTAGATTTCTTTGGAATCTGAAATGAGCATTGATTGTAGGAGGGGCTACAAAAACAATGAATCATTTTAGACATCAAGTTTGAAAGGTTGTAATGGACAAGGTCTTGATATAATAATTTTTTAAGTTTTAGAAACTTACTAGAAGAACATTTTTGACTAAGTGCATCAGCCACAACGTTCGCCTTTCTGGGATGATAATCGATAATCAAGTCATACTCCTTAATCAATTCCATCCATATCCTTTGCCTTAAGTTTAAGTATTTTGGGGTCAAAAGATACTTTAGACTTTTGTGATCTGTGAAAAGATGGCATCTCTCCCCATACAGGTAATGTCTCCAAAGTTTCAAAGCAAAAGCAACTGCAACCAATTCCAAATCGTGTGTTGGGTAATTCAATTCATGTGGCTTTAATTGTCGGGAAGCATAAGCGATCACATTATCATCTTGCATTAGGACACACCCTAAACCGAGGTGAGATGCATCACTAAAGACTATAAAGTCTTTCCCCGGTTCAGGTTGAATTAAAATAGGAGCTTGAGTGAGAATATGATTGAATTGATTGAAGCTCCTTTGCTGATCTTCAGACCATTCAAATGGTATATCCTTCCTAAGTTGAGTTAGAGGAGCATCCAGAATCGAGAACCCTTTGACAAATCTTCTGTAGTATCCAGCCAAACCGAGAAAGCTCCTAATTTCTCCAATATTCTTCGGTGGCTTCCAATCCGCAATGGACTAAATTTTCTTCGGGTCAACTTTTATACCATCTACAGAAATTACATGACCTAGAAAAGTCACTTCTAAAAGCCAGGATTCACATTTGTTAAACTTGGCATATAACTGTTTATCCCGAAGAGTTTGCAAAACGACTCGTTCATGAGGTCCACAAAGGCTGCAAGAGCATTCGCTAAACCGAAAGGCATTACTAAGAATTCATAATGGCCATAACAGGTTCAAAAAGCAATTTTTTGTACATCGGCTTCCTTGACATTCATCTGATAATATCCTGAACGTACATTGATTTTTGAGAACACTGTAGCACCTTTTAATTGATCGAACAAATCTTCTATTCTAGGCAAAGGATATTTGTTCTTAATGGTGAGCTGGTTTAATTGTCTATGATCAATGCAAAGCTTCACTGAACCATCTTTCTTCTTCACAAATAAAACCGGAGCTCCCCAAGGTGAAGAGCTTGATCTAATGAAGCCCTTATCTTGTAGCTCTTGTATTTGATCTTTGAGTTCTCTAAGTTCAATCGGAGCCATACAATGGGGTGAAATAGAGACTGGTGCCGATCCCGGTTGAATCTCGATTCTGAATTCCACTTCTCTTGTAGGGGGTAAACCAAGTAATTCCTTAGGAAAAACATCAGGAAATTCAGATATAGTTAAAATTGATTCAATTGACTCCTTAGATTCATTCAAATGAGATATAAAAGCAAAAAAGGTCACTTGTTTGAATGGTTCCTTGCTTAGCAAGGTAATAGAATTTTTTTCAAACTGATGAAGGTATAATCTCTTCTTAGTACAATCTAACCAAGAACTATGTTTACCCAACCAATCAAGCCCCAAAATAAGATCAAATTCAGAAAAGGGTAGCACCAAAAGGTCAGCAGGGAATGGTATGTTCTGAATAAACAAAGGACAACCTTTACATATTTGATTTATGGTTACTTTATCTCTAAGCGGGTTGGTAGCTAATAGTTCACAAAATAAAGGTTCTATCTTTAGGCTAAGCTTTGCAATAATAAAAGTACTTATAAAAGAATGAGTTGAACCCAAATCAAAAAGAGCATAAGCAGGATATGAACCCAAGAGTATTGTACATGCAATTGCGTCAAGTGACTCTTCTTCTTCACGCCCTTGAATATGATAAACTTTAGTAGGTGCTCGGGATTCTTGATAGGTAGCATTAGATCCTTGGCCCTTAGTATTTCCATAGCTTCTATAGTGAGCTTGTTTCGGCCCTTTTCCTCTAGGAGAAAGATTCAGATTTGATCCCCTTGATACGCGCGAAGGTAACTTGTTGAGATTTTGAGGATAATCTTTGATAAAGTGGGTAGTCTCCCCACACAGATAAAAAACGTTGGATTGATTTCTACATATCCCCATATGATGCTTCTAACATATGTTGCAGGTGGAGACTTGAAATTCTCTCCCATTATTTCCAAAGCTATTGATAGATGCAGTTGGTGCCGTACCCTTACCCAAAGATTGAAGTTTGGGTATAAAATTTTCCTTTAAAGAATTACTGAAATTGGAAGAATTCCCTCCATAATGCTTCTTCTTCTTATTATGCCAATATGGCTTATGGTAATCCCGATGCCTTTTATCACCCTTAGATTAATTCCCTTTCTTCTTCTCCGAGATTTTCATTTTAGCTTCTATAGCTATCACTCGGTTTACCCAATCTTAGAAATCAGTAATCCTGAGAGTAGTAAACATCAAACTTAATGCACCGTTGAGCCCATCGATGATCGATGAACATTCAGCATTTGTCTTCTTCTTTCTCAATGAATTCTCATCCATACTTGCAATACTTGCAAAACTCACTGATGTACTGTTCAACTGGTTTACCTCCTTGCTTCAGATACAAAAATCACTTCTTACGTTCAGCAAGGTATTTGTTACTAATATAAACTCCTTGAGAAAGAAATCCCAAGTGACTTCTTCCGCTGGAGCAACAAGAATTGTAGTCTCCTACCAGCTAAGTGCTTCTTCAGCTAAAAGAGCTACAGCATACTCCAACTTGTGTTCGTCCGAACATTGTAATTGTTTAGTAAATATCCTCACTATAGACTCTAACCAAAACTCAACTTCTTCAGGTTATTCTTCGTTAGCTCCCGTAAAAGTGTAAGCTCGATGTTGAGCTAACTTGTCGATTGGAGCTCTTGTCGGTACTACTACCAGAGGATTAAGATGAGTTGGAGGATTTTGTCTCATAGAGATGATCATTTGGTCAAACATTTCTTTTAAACTGGAGAAACATTCCTGTTGAACGAGATGAATAACAGGAGCTTCTTGCTGAACTTGTTGAGGCTCAGCAACTTTTGGAGGATCTTGATTCATCCTCACGCTTCCTCCTTCATTGGAGGAGCCTATTGGGCTTTCATTGTCCTTTCCCAACCTTGTTTCAGACATTCTAATATAAGAAGAGAAGGAGCTTGATCAGATATAAGTCACAATAGGTTAACTCCTAGGTGGCATTAAAACAACCAATACAATGCAATACAATACTACAACATAGCCTTAGGATCATGCAACCTTAGCTCTGATTACCAAAATGTAACGTCCCCACCTAAGCCTAAAAGCATCTAAAGCTAACTTGCTAATAAGAAGTTTATAGATACTCAGAGATGGCCATAAAACAAACAAACAAGGTAGATTTTATGAGATTTCTTAAAACTCACGACAACATCGAAACAAGCATTCACTTAAAGAATGAATAAAATCAATCACACCCTTTACTTATCTAAATGTTTTCAACCTAACAAAGGTGATGCGAAATCTAGACCGACCCATGGAATTTCGATTGAGGCTTTCTTGCATTACAAGTTATTAGCAACCCATGTTGTCGATATACATATAAAGTCAATTAGGAGTTCTTCATTTCAAGTTTCGAACAACTACTAGAATAGGAAGCTTTATCAATATGAATTGAACCTAATTACTATGTGTCAGGTTCATTTATAGAAAATAGTCACATTTCTTAAATGATAATCAAGTGACGAACATTCTAGACATATCATAATATTACCTAGAGATAGCATAATATATATATACCTAAGTCACTCAACATAAAAACTATCAAATATCCACAAGGATCACCCTCATAACGAAAGGCCTTGATTAAGTTATACAAGCCATAATATCGAACATAAACATATTTACAAACAAAATGCCATCATCGTAGGAGTTCTTGTAATAACATAAAACC
Organism: Hibiscus mutabilis; assembly: GCA_019671005.1. Lineage (NCBI taxonomy): Eukaryota > Viridiplantae > Streptophyta > Magnoliopsida > Malvales > Malvaceae > Hibiscus > Hibiscus mutabilis. Next base: position 53,989,940 of record CM033716.1, on the reverse strand, counting down.
TACTTGTTATGGCTAACATGACTTGATCAAGCTCCAAGCAAATAGAGTCCTCAAATCTATCTTGTCATGTAGTGAGAAGACAAGAAGTAAGCATATGCTTAGTGAGCAAGTTAAAGCCTAGCATCATCAAACAATACAAGTCTACAAGTCTCAAACTACTAACACGAAATGAATCGGGATGCAAGCAAGGAGTAGCAAGTATTATGCTTTACTATTTGTTTCAAACTTAATCCTCTCAAGAGTTGTAATCTCTACAAGATATAATCAATCGATCATCTACATGCTTTATTATTCACCATTATATCATGAATAGTTTCTATTATAATCTCAAAGACAATAATTCATAACAAACTACATCGTCTCAATTACATGCTAAACGTTCATATGAATTCATAGTATCTTATTCAAGAATTTTGATTATTCAAAGAAGTAAGCCTAACAAGATAAGTGTTTCAATTACTTAATATCATTTGTAGAACATTCTCAGGTTACAACTAAAATTCAACATCATATAATAAGTCGTTTCTTAGGTAACAAGTTATCTTATTTCATAAGATTCATCAACTTTCTTTTACATTTTCAATGGCATAGCCTTGTGACTCGACTATCTAGTCTAGATACACGAGTCCCCAACCCACTGTCGCCCGTAAAACTCTTGGTACTTGTACTAGTCAATCCCTCATACTGTCGCCAAGTGACCATATACACATCCCTCATACTGTCGCCCATTACGGACCACTATCCCAGACCGTAGTCCAACCCTGACTCTGAGCTCTATGGACTCTATGGCATGCCAACTATATCTACGATTGACTCAAGACCAAGGCTTCCGTTAATTAACATTATTTCAATGCTTATATATGAGTATAGCTCTATTCGACTGCACATCATTGTGACATTACCCTTTTTCTTTCAATAGGGTTAAATCTTGAACTTCTAGAGACCAAGTCTCAACCATTACATTCGAAGGCCCAAGGCCATTGCATTTTAGCTCGTCATTTATAAACTCTTTGCATCGAATCATTAACTTTTCATATAGAACAAATGCACATGTTCATTTTCACATAATTCAATCACATTTGGCTTTGTAATTTATCATGTAATATAACATTATCAAATTGACTCATTAAGCATCCATAACATGACATTCTATTAAAACTTAAACATGCTTTCGATCCAATGTATAAAACAAGTATTTCTCAAGAAAATACTTACCTTAACTCCAAGCTTGCATTAACATAACATGAGCATAGCATTCATTTAAAACTTTAGAATATATCAATTGAAACAATGCTCGGAAAGGTTGCAATTCCCTTTTTGAGGCTTTAAACTTTACCCACGGGTAGATTCCGAGCTATTGACAATCTCGTATTACAATTCCTTTTTGCCTATCAACTTGTTAGTCTACATTGATCCTTCTATCCACAGTTTCTTCACGATCTAACATCACATATATTGTGTCATTAAGCATTGTTATCAAAAAAATTAGTTTCCACATTCTACTTGCAAACATATGTATTGCTCAATTGTTTTCAATTCATTATCCACTTACAAGCTTGCATCAATATCAATTTCACATTCAAAAATTCTCATAATCATGTCCCAACAATTCCTAGGCAAAGAGACTAAGATTCATCCTAAAATCCATAACATTTCAATTCAAATTATACACTAGTTATTACCCCAAAATAGGGAACGTTCATAAATCGTGTTTTCCTTAGTTAACTCAGTCCTTTGATCAACACATAAGCTCAAAAATTCAATTTAGCAAACAAACAACAATATAGCAACATTCGAGCATCCCTTCTAAGTAATCAAAACAATCTATAGTTCAATTTTAACGGCCCTATGGACCTTTGAATCGAATCAAAACAATATCATATTATCAAGCTACAACATAAATTCAAACAAGGCTTCCATGAATTCTTCTATTCGAATCCATCAACAAATGCACTACCAAACTAAGATTTAATGAGCAAGTTTTACCTTTCTTATTGAGCCAACTACTTTGTTTAGATCCCTAACCGAAGTTCAATTCCACAATTTCTCAAGCTTTTTCGCACTCAACTCTCTCACCAAGGAGTTTCCTTCTCTCCAAATGAAGAAGATGATCTTTTCCATTTGGCCGAGAGAGTAAGCTCGGTTGGACAAGTGTGATATCCCCAAATTTGATGCATTTCACCATGGAATTCTTAGGTTCTTAGAATTACACTTTTTAGTCCTTACATTAAGGTCTCTCAACTTTCGATTCTTAATAAACCGCCCCTTTCAAACTTTTAAGCAACTTAACTATAGATAAATTTCCAATTCAATTGAATTACTTTTCTTTTCTTAAATCTAACAATGAGGGTATTACATACAGATAGACTCACCTCTATCCTTGGATAGCACTATCCCTATCCATTCATGTTCGGATACACGGATTTCTCATGGTGGACTCACCTCCTTCAAATCTCATCCTTGCCTCGTTAAGCCGCAAGATACCATCAACTTTGGTTGCCTAGTTAAACCGAATCCCCAAGTGATAACCTAATTGTAACCCCCTGAACCCGGACTAGTCGCAAGACCGAATCGAATAAGCTACATGGGGATTACCGAAGAAAACCCGTAAAGGTTCACCTCAATAAATGACCATTTTTTCTTTTATCTTATTTAAATAAATATTAGTAACCTATGTGTACGTGCATGCAGTGGGTTAAATCTCAACTCAATCGGGCGTTGAATCGACATCCAATTGCTCTAATTTACAATTAGGGGCCAAATTGCAACCCTGACCAAAATACAAGAACTTAATCTATTTCGGAATTACCAATATTCAATTAGTCAGGTTTCATGCTTACGTGTCAAATTTTGGCTCAATTTGATCACCCAATCAACCATAATTGCATCCACAACATTTAGGGACCAAAACGTAAGAGAATAGAACATTAGGAAGCCTCAAATAACTAACTTAACTATCAATCGTATCGGTACACTTGGGCCCGTATTGGTACAATTTTGTGTTTCTTCAAATTCTAGAATCCAGTAGCTTAAACTCGTACCGATACACCCTCACGTATGGAAACACCCATCCATTTTGCTCTTGGCCCATACCGATACGGTACTCCGCGTACCGATACACCAAGCCTAATTTGGCTTACCCGTACCGATACAATGAGTCGTGTATCGATATGCCTGGAACCAAAATGTCCATTATTGCTGGTTTAACATACGTTGATGCAATCCACACCACTTAAACATGCTTCTAACATATATCTAACATACTCTAGGATCGATCCACAACCAAACATATCATAAACAACATCAATTCAAAACATCATTCTTCAATTGAAAATCTATAGGCATGCTTCCTAAAAACCAAGCCATTCATAAGTCAAAAACATATCAAAGCAAATACCAACCAATAAAGGCCTTTTAAAAGACTAAAACAACAACATAATCTTGCTCAAACAGGGAGTTCGGCAAATAACCCTCCCAAATGCCACTTGATCACGTTGCCCTTTATTACTACAAAGTTCATAAAACCATACTTGAGTTAAATTTAGGACTTGGCTTCCTTCCTTGCTTGCTAGCTGCCTTGGCCACTTACTTTTCTACATTAATGAGAAAAGAGAGCGTAAGCATAAATGCTTAGTGAGGGATGCTCAAGGGAAAACACTCATCAATGCATTATAACCGTTTAAACCAAAGCAAGTGTTTTAACGTCATACCAAAACATCTCATGCTTCACAAATCAATTTAAATCTATGCATAAAACCATTTTCTCACATGTATCATGAATCTCTAGCATTTTCATATGCTAACCTCAATTTAAGCCTTTACATGCTAAACCATCCATAGCAAGCTTAAAGAGAAAACATGTATAAATCTCATTACACAAAACACAACCTTTTTCCATGATACATCATCTCATATATTGGCATTAAAGTGACTCAAAACTAGATTCTTACACTACAAAGACACATACATTGAATACACGGATTTCCCAAGTGGTTACTCTTCCTACTTAACATACATTCTCAACCGGAGCATGGCTTACTCTTCGCCCCTCAATAGTTAACTAGAGCATGGCTTACTCTTCACCCCTCAACGGCTAATGTATACATCCACACGATGGGAGCATGGCTTACTCTTCCCCCCTCAACCATCGGGGTACTCAAGTTGGAGACTGGTTTACTCTTCACCCCTCGACAAACATGAGGTGACTTATTGTAGTGCACTTTAAATCCTATAGCCGGCTAACTATATCTGATAACATTTTACAAATGTCACTTGCTAATATATAGTCTCAAACCACATTACCTCACTGTTTTTCATGTGTTCAAACGAACCAAATCTCAATACATTAACCATGTATTCTAGCTTTCTCAAAAACCATTCTCAAATCATTTCTCATACTCATGTATCATCAAAATAAGCTCATATGAAACTCTTTCAAAGCTAGTTATGCATATAACAGTAGGTAAACATCATTAAAACATTTGCTTGAGATTTGCATTTATAAAACCGAAAATGAGAGTGGGAGAACTCTTTACATACTTCCGGTCTTAGTTAAAAGTTTCAAGCTTAAACTAAACCCTCCAAAAATACTTTCAAACCTTTTTAAAGCTTTAAAACTCGTTTCCACTCACTGCCATGCAAAACGTCCACACCAATGCGAAAAACAAACGTCCAATATTTTCAAAACTTCACTTCAATCTTCTGAATTATCCTCTCGTGTTTTATCCACATAATACCAGATGATTAATGCATCATAATGCATTCAAATACCAACAAGCAATTCCTCAACATTGCCCTGCTAAAAGCTAACAATCGCCTATCCGAAACAACCAAAAACAACATTGATTGACCTCCAAACTTAACATAGCAAAAACCTAACACTTCCAATCATCAATTAGCATCATCTAACATCTAAAAATCATCTCATAACATCCTTATACTTCTAGCAACCATTAATCACCCACAACTCATCAAAAACACAATTATAGCAATCTAGAAATTTAGAGATTCTTATAGTTTCGGGATTCCAATGTTAAAACCATTATCTCAACATTAAATAACATCAAAATCATGATTAGAATCAATAAAGAACCCAATAAAATAGATCCAATCTGAAATTCACATAAATCCACTAATTAAACCTTGATTTAATCATATTCTTCAATTAAATCATAAAACCTCATTAGAAAACATAATTAAAGAGTCAAGGACTTGGGAATTTTAATAAAGAACCACCATTAAAGGAGAAGAACGAACCTCACCTTCAATGATTGAAATCTCCCTCAATTGGAAGATTTTACACTTGAAAAACAAGAGAAATCAATAAGATTTTGTAAAAACAAGTTACGAAATCTTTTGGAAATTATGAGCTTAAGAAACAAGATCATTACCTCGAATCTTTGCTAAAGAAATAGATGTTTGGCTGAAGATAATTTGAGAGAAAGTTTAGGAGAGAAAAGTTACGTAAATATAGCTTTTAAGAAATAACTACCTTCTTTTAATAAATCCCATTTTAAAACCTTTAATTAAAACACATTAGAAATAATCTAATTGAGAGAAAAATCTGATAAAGAGACTTAGAAATATTAGCTTCTTAGAGATTCTAAGTCTTGACCCTTTTACAAAATAGTCACTAAAATCAGTTTTACAACTTAACATTTTGGTCACTAGTCCCAAAATGCCGAACCTCAAAAACCCATTTTCAAAAATTGATTTCACCAAAACTATTAACATATTAAATAAGAATTTTAGAACATTTTTCCATATTTTTATCAGTCCTCAAAAACATTTATTCCAATTTAAATCCTAAAACTGACTCGAATCACCAAACCGGTTCTCCCGAACCGTCTAATCTTTCTGGTTAACATCTGGCCCAAAATTGGGGCATTACACCAATAGTTCGAGTAGCCTAGTTAATCCGCTTTTCCTTAAGGACTATGGCACGATCGATTTTGTATGTTATAGTACACTTTAATCCTATGGCTAGCCAACTATACCCGACACTTTCACAATACGTCACATAACCAATATATCATTTTCAAATACATTTACCTACTGTTTTCCAATGCATTTCTCAAATCTATTTCATATGCAAAACCACATTGCCAAAGGCTAAAACACATTTCTTTCAAGGAACAAATCTCAATGCTCATAGGCATTCATTACTTTGTTTAAACATTGCATATTAATCCAAAATGATGTATTTACAGCAAGTAAACCAAACCATGTTTAATCCCAAAACATGAAATATGCAAGCTCATATCAAAGCCAATAACCAAGCGAAATAAGAAAAACTTATGCTTGAGCTTAGTTAAGCTTGTTATGCTATAACTAAACCCCATGATCCATCGATCAAACCTTTAAAGAGCTTTAACGCGTTTAAACACTCACCGATACACCTCGCCTTGCTCTCCAGTGCGAATTGAGCCACCGTTAAGCAACGTATGCAACTAGGAAACCTTGCATTGATCGTCCCCTATTTTAATCATATAAAACCAGAGGGAAAATGTATCATTATGCATTCAAATCGTTGCTAAACAAGGATCCCTGCATCCTTAACGTAAACCTTCAAAAAACTAGTTGAAACTACCGAAATCAGCAACAAACTTTGTTCTACCAACTCTTAACTCAAACCAACGATTCTAACATTCAAACCACATCAAAACATACCCACAAACACCTTCCAAACATCCTTATATATCTAGCAACTCAAAAACACATCGAACACCCCCCAAAACCACTAAGAACGCCTTTAAGGATTTATTCTCAAAATCTCATTTCACATTATGATTACCTTAGTAAAACATGAATTTACCCAATTAAAACCTCCAAATTTCATCAAGTTAAACAAATCTTTAGAAAAATCATCAAAATTACCATTAATAGCTCAAATATCGAAAACCATTACAAAACCATGTTAATATCAATCTATAGTCAGCCAACTACTAGGGAATATCAATAAAGAGCCTTAGTTTAAGGAGAGGAAAAGAAATTCACCTTTGATGAATCTCCCACCGAAATTGACGTAAGATTTTCTTGGAACTTATTTTGTGAAATAGATGATAAATTCTCCCATCAAAGAATTTTGGAGAATCTTGTTTGGAAGTTGAAATGGAAAGTAAAGGAAAATAAGGAGAGAAAATGAGGGGAAACCCAAAACAATTGTAAAATGATTTAAAAAAAACAATTAACTGTCAATTCTTACTCAATTAAGGTGATTATTTTCAGATTAAAACATTTAGAAAATATAGCTCTCTAATTATTCTTAGTATTGGCTCATTTACAAAATAATCATTAAAAAAGTTTTGCACATTTTATAATTTAGTCATTAAAACACAGTTCCACTTAATCCTATTTATTACACCTCCAATTAAATTACCAAATTACTTGATAACATTTATAAACCTTGTTTTCAAAACCCATAACTCATTTTAATTTCCACCGCTCTCACTTTTAAAATATTAAATCCCCCGAAACTAACTCCAATCGGCCAATCCAGTTCAAACCGAACCCTGTCAAACCTCTAAACATCTAGCCCTATTTTTGGGTGTAACAGTTGAAGCCTCTTAAATAGGCTAAAGCTTTTTTTCATTGCTTTCTTTTTTTGAAACATGTAACATGTCTCAAATGTTGCTCTTCATACTCATCAAAATAGTCATCATCATCACGATTGTATTGAGCATAAGTATAACATTGCCGAGGTTGTTCAACATAATACTCATCAACATCATTTATGGCACGTGGTCGAAATTCAACACGTATAACATCTTGATCAAAACTAGAATACCCTTGACACAACATCAATACATGTAGTTCTTTATACAATTCTCTTTTGGAATGATTTAGCAATGCAGTGCTTGGTGATCTTTTATGTGACATCTTGTAAATTCACAAAAAGGAATAAACAAACGAAGCAAATCCTCATTGTTATTCACTCCAAGCAAAGGCTCTAGGAGTCTAAGGAATGGTATGATACCAATTGAATTGAGTTGCAAGGAAGAAGGAATTTATGCAACTTTTAAATTTTCTACTAACACAAGGAAAAAGAAGGTGTTAAGAAGCAATAAAAGCTAAAAACAAACGAAAAATAATGGTTAAGAATGAAAGAAAATTAGAAAAAAAACTCGAAAACCCTAGAATTATACAACAACTTGATCCACTTCGTTCGAGGTGTTACCAATCTCCCAAAATTATGAAATTTTGTGTAGAGACTCCTTCAATGGTGTATATTTGATCTAGAAATTTTGGGCTAAAAATTCATTTGATCGTTTTTTTTTTTATTTTTCCAACCAAAAATGTCAAAAAGTGCCCCAAGAATCGTCCCAATGGGATAACAAATGATAGGAGGTGCTTGACGTGGATGTGGAAGCAATCCTATGCGCTAGACTCATTCAAGAATGGTGTGAATTGTTCTTGAGATTTCAAGAACAACGGGTTGGGTATTTCTTGATTTTTCTTAAAATAGAATAAAAAAATCAAAGAAAATAGATAAAATATATAGATTAGATCAAAACTAATAAGAAATAAAAATAAAGGTTGAAAAGGATGAATTGGAACATAGATAAACCAAAACTGAAAATTCCAGCTTTGCTTATTGAGGATGGCGACAATGGAATGAAGAAGAAGAAGAAGATGGCGTGAGAAGATACTTGTCCCACGGAACCCTCCCAATCGCAATTGAATAGCCAACCTCCGTGATATGGCTCTTACCGACCCTCATAATCGCAATTGACTAGGCAACCCAAAGTGTGAAGATTCTCAACAACAAATCTCAAAGAACTTGAAAATCGACTTGCTTCTAAAACACAAGATAACATCTTGCAAGTATAACCTCAAAAGAGAAATTTTATTTAATGAAATATAAAGTACAATGTGGTTGAAGCCTCTCTAAATAGGCTAAAGACTTGAACATCAAGTAGAGTTCATCTCTTAAAAACAAGGCTTAAAACAAGAAATACAACTCTATCAATGAACTTTAATATTTTAATATTTTCTTAAATCTTAAATAATTAAAAATAACGTAAATAAATAAAGATAATTTTGGGTTGAATTGAATTACAAATAATCAATAAAATAATTAAAAATTTGTAATAATTCAAAAATCATGAATTATTCATGTATCTAGCTTTCTACTTCCGTAGTCTTTGATAAAACAAACGTATCTCGAGTTCCCAATGTCCGATTGATGCATTTTGAGATGGGTTGGAAAGGTAACTGAATGACAGTCAATTTCTTACATGACTACTCGATCCAAAAATGGTCGGATCACTTTAAAAAAGTTACTGGAAGTCAACTAATTCTCCAGCCTTGCATAACATGTTATGTTTCTTGTCTAAAATGTCTTGTTTTAGACCTCTTATGGGAGCATCGTTTTGGACCTTGTTTATTGAAGATGGAAATAGTGGCTTCAAGAAGAAGATGAAGATGACGTGTGAAGATAGTTGTCCTGCGAAACCCTCCTACTCGCAATTGAATAGACAACGTCTGTGATATGGCTCTTACCGACCCATCTAGTCACAATTTACTAGGCAACCCAGAGTGTGAAGACCCTCAACAAAAAATTCCGAAGAACTTGAAAATTGATTTACTTCTAAAACACAAGATAACATCTTGTAAGTATAACCTCAAATGAGAAATTTTATTCCTAAAAATATAAAGTACAATATGGTTGAAGCCTCTCTAAATAGGCTAAGGACTTGAACATCAAATAAAGTTCATCTATTAAAAACAAGGCTTAAAACAAGGAATAAAACTTTATCAATTAACTTTAATATTTTAATATTTTCTTAAATCCTAAATAATTAAAAATAACATAAATAAATAAAGGTAATTTTGAATTTAATTGAATTACAATAATCAATAAAATAATTAGAAATTTGTAATAATTAAAAAATCCTGTATTATTCCTATATCTAATTTGCACTTGCATAGTCATTGGTAAAATGAATGTATCTCAAGTTCCCAATGTCCGATTGATGTGTTTCTAGATGGGTTGAAAAGGTAACTGAATAACGGTCAATTTCTTAGATGACTACTCGACCCAAAAATGCACGGATCACTTTTGAAAAGTTGCTATAAGTCAACTAATGCTCCAGCCTTGCATAACATTTTATGTTTCTTGTCTAAAATGTGGGAGCATCGTTTTGGACCTTTTTTATTGAAGATGGAAAATTTGCTTGAAGAAGAAGATGAAGATGACGTGTGAAGATAGTTGTCCCGCGAAACCCTCCTACTCGCAATTGAATAGACAACCTCTGTGATATGGCTCTTACCAACCCACCTAATTACAATTGACTAGGCAACCTAGAGTGTGAAGACCCTCAACAAAAAATTCCAAAGAACATGAAAATTGATTTGCTTCTAAAACATAGGATAACATCTTGTAAGTATAACCTCAAACAAAAAATTTTATTCAATAAAATATAAAGTACAACATGGTTGAAGTCTCTCTAAATAGGCTAAAGACTTGGACATTAAGTAGAGTCCATCTCTTAAAAACAAGGCTTAAAACAAGGAATACAACTCTATGAATTAACTTTAATATTTTAATATTTTCTTAAATCCTAAATAATTAAAAATAATATAAATAAACAAAGATAATTTTGGGTTGAATTGGGTTACAAATAATCAATAAAATAATTAAAATTTTGTAATAATTCAAAAATCCTGTATTATTCCTATATCTAGTTTTGTACTTGAGTAGTCTTGGGTAAAACGAACGTATCTCGAGTTCCCAATGCCCGATTGATATATTTCGAGATGGGTTGGAAAGGAAAATGAATGACGGTCAATTTCTTAGATGACTACTCGACCAAAAAAATGCACGAATCACTTTTGAAAAGTTTCTGGAAGTCAAATAATGCTCCTGCCTTGCATAACATTTTATGTTTCTTATCTAAAATGTATTGTTTTAGACCTCTTATGGGAGCATCGTTTTGGACCTTGTTTATTGAAGATTAAAACAATGGCTTGAAGAAGAAGATGAAGATGACGTGTGAAGATAGTTGTCCCGTGAAACCCTCGTACTCGCAATTGAATAGACAACCTCTATGATAAGGCTCTTACCGACCCTTCTAATCACAATTGACTAGGCAAACTAGAGTGTGAAGATCCTTGACAACAAATTTCGAAGAACTTGAAAATCGATTTACTTCTAAAACACATGATAACATCTTGTAAGTATAACCTCAAACGAGAAATTTTATTCAATAAAATATAAAGTACAATGTGGTTGAAGCCTCTCTAAATAGGCTAAAGACTTGAACATCAAGTAGAGTTCATCTCTTAAAAACAAGGCTTAAATGTTAATTAACTTTAATATTTTAATATTTTCTTAAATCCTAAATAATTAAAAATAACATAAATAAATAAAGATAATTTTGGGTTGAATTGAATTGCAAATAATCAATAAAATAATTAAATATTTGTAATAATTCAAAAATCCTGTATTATTCTAGTATCTAGTTTTCTACTTGCGTAGTCTTTGGTAAAACGAACATATCTCGAGTTCCCAATGTCCGTTTGATGCATTTCAACCTGGGTTGGAAAGGTTACTGAATGACGGTCAATTTTTAGATGACTACTCGACCCAAAAATGCTCGAATCACTTTCGAAAAGTTGCTAAAAGTCAACTATTGCTCCAGCCTTGCATAACATTTTATGTTTCTTGCCTGAAATGTATTGTTTTAGACCTCTTATGGGAATATCGTTTTCGACATTGTTTATTGAAGATGGAAACAATGGCTTGAAGATGAAGACGAAGATGACATGTGATGTTAGTTGTCCCGCGAAACCTTCCTAATCGCAATTGAATAGACAACCTTTGTGATATAGTTATTACCGACCCTCCTAATCTCAATTGACTAGGCAACCCAGAGTGTGAAGATCCTCAACAACAAATTCTAAAGAACTTGAAAATCTATTTTCTTCTAAAGCACAAGATAACATCTTGCAAGTATAACCTCAAAAGAGAATTTTTATTCAATGAAATATAAAGTATAATGTGGTTGAAGCCTCTCTAAATAGGCTAAAGACTTGAACATCAAGTAGAGTTCATCTCTTTAAAACAAGGCTTAAAAAAAGGAATACAACTCTATCAATGAAATTTAATATTTTAATATATTCTTAAATCTTAAATAATTAAAAATAACATAAATAAGTAAAGATAATTTTGGGTTGAATTGAATTACAAATAATAAATAAAATAATTAAAATTTAGTAATAATTCAGAAATCTTGTATCATTCCCGTATCTAGTTTTCTACTTCTGTAGTCTTTGGTAAAACAGATGTATCTCGAGTTCCCAATGTCCGATTGATGCGTTTCAAGATGGGTTGGAAAGGTAACTGAATTACGGTAAATTTCTTAGATGACTACTCGACCCAAAAATGCTTAGATCACTTTCGAAAAGTTATTGGAAGTCAACTAATGCTCCTGCCTTGCATAACATTTTATGTTTCTTGTGTAAAATGTATTGTTTTAGACCTCTTATGGGAGCATCGTTTTGGACCTTGTTTATTGTAGATCGAAACAATGGCTTGAAGAACAAGATGAAGATAACGTGCGAAGATAGTTGCCCTGCGAAACCCTCATACTCGCAATTGAATAGACAACCTCTATGATATGGCTCTTACCGACCCTCCTAATCACAAATGACTAGGCAGCCCGAAGTCTAAAGATCCTCAACAACAAATTCTAAAGAACTTGAAAATCGATTTGCTTCTAAAACATAAGATAACATATTGTGAGTATAACCTCAAACAATATTTTTTATTCAATAAAATATAAAGTAAAATGTGGTTGAGGCCTCTCTAAATAGGCTAAAGACTGGAACATCATGTAGAGTTCAACTTTTAAAAACAAGGCTTAAAATAAGGAATACAACTCTATCAATTAACTTTAATATTTTAATATTTTCTTAAATCCTAAATAATTAAAAATAACATAAATAAATAAAGATAATTTTGGGTTGAATTGAATTACAAATAATCAATAAAATAATTAAAAATTTGTAATAATTCAAAATTCCTATAATATTCATGTATCTAATTTTGTACTTGTGCAGTCTTTGGTAAAACAAACGTATTCGAGTTCCCAATATCTGATTGATGTGTTTCATTATGGGTTGGAAAGGTAACTGAATGACGGTCAATTTCTTAGATGACTACTCGACCCAAAAATGCTTGGATCACTTTCGAAAAGTCACTGGAAGTCAACTAATGCTCCTGCCTTGCATAACATTTTATGTTTCTTGTCTAAAATGTATTGCTTTAGTCATCTTATGGGAGCATCGTTTTGGACCTTGTTATTTGCATCGAACAACTTTAACTTCTTGTTATTTGCAAGTCAACTCATTCTCATCCTCAAAATTGTTATGAATATTAGAATAGGAATTACAAGCATAAATGAAAAAGTGGTAACCTAAATTATAAGTGACCAAACCGAAACAAATAACAAATTTGGGGCCTAGCTAATACGGACTAGTATGCTATAAATGAAAAAGTGGTAACCTAAATTATAAGCTAGACCTAATTAATTGAAAGCAAGGTACTAGGTCTAGGTAATAAGGACTAGTATGCTATAAATGAAAAAGTGGTAACCTAAATTATAAGTGACCAAACCAAAACAACTAACAAAATGAAGGAATGCATGCTAAATTTTTATATTCCTAAATGCCCCTACACATGTCACTAATTAGTGGATAATCAAGGGCAAATTAGTCATTTTGGAAGGAGTTAATTGATAATCCATTATCATCTTCTTCCTTAGTGCCGAATCGATGAACAAAATTAGGGGGGAAAGGAAAAGAGTGAGAAAACTCCATGTTCATAGATTCAAGTTTGAAATTTGGAGGAATTGGAGTTGCTAGCATTCATATTATCTTGAAAGGAAGGTAAAATCTCTTCCTTAATGCATTATAGATTCGAATGATGCATGTAGATTTTAAACCCTTGCTTGAATTACATGAATTGGATGATTAGTTAGTGAATTGATGCCATGAATTAGTTAAGAAGTTCAATTGATTGATCAATCCATGAAATGGTAGATTGTTTAGAATGAATCAAATGGCTTTTGAAATTGATGTTGTCTTTAACCAAATTGATGGTGAATTGTTATATTAGTTGCCGGAAAAACTTAGATGAATACTAGAATTGATAATTGATATGTGAATTGAAATTCTTGTTGCTGAAATTTTAGTGAGATGCTGTCTTAATGAATCAATTCGAAAATATTGTTCAATTTCCCTGTTTTTATAGGTTTGACACATAATTGTACCAACTTAGACATGTATGAATGAGTATATATGTTGAACAATCATGTTAGAATCCTTGTCTATGTGATTAATGAAGCTAGAATCTAGCTTAACGAAATCTGTCTAGAAGACTCTATCTCGGGCAGTGAGTTTAAAAATTTGTAGAAAATTACATAGACCAAATTAGGGAGTAAATCTTATATGTACATAATCACGAGTATGTCTAGTTTCGTATACAACAAATGGAATCGAATTCTGAGTTATAAAACAGTTTGTAGAGATTAATCTTTAAGGACAGTGCAAATTGTCCAGTGGCATAATTTGGTCTGCCTTTAAATAAAAAACTGTATTAATTCACAATGAATAAAAATGCAAGGCCTATATGTTTAGAAGGACAATTAAGTTAGCTTTCTAACGGTGTAAATGGTTCGAAATTCCAACGTACAAAATAAAAGATATGAACATTTAAGCAAGTAGTGCACATGCTGCCAGACAGCAACAATCTTGATGTTTTGAATTTAATGCTTGAATGTATGGAGTCATATAATGACTTAAATGGTTGCTGGATTCTACCTAATACACTATGCATTATATGTATTGACAGATCAAGTGGAAATTGTGGAAAAAAAGGGGCTCACATAGATCAGCAAGCTAGTAGAGGGAAAGGGATTTCAATCCGGGATCGACAATAGCTCAAAAAATTCCTATGAGTGTAGTTTAAAGTTTTGGAAAGGGCGGTAACCTTTTCAAGTATTTCTTGATTTAAATTGCTTATTGATTTCTAGATTGAATGGTATAATGCGCATGCTTTTAAGCATTTGTAAGGTAAGTGTTCCTTTGAGGAACATTGGTGTGTTTACTTGATTGATAAGCATGCTTCCTTGATCAAATTGGTTGTTGTAGCATGATCTTTGCTAACTTGATTTCCATTGTATTGAAGCATGCTAGATGTTAATTTAAAGACAACTGAATCTATTGATCTAATGACTTATTCATGTATATGCATCCATTGATTGTAAAATATTGATCATTGAGCTGTTGATATTGTGATTGGCATTGAACCCTATTCGATTGAAAGGGGATATTGGCGCTAAATGTGCACATTGAATCGAATCATGCTTGAGATTGAATGAAAGTGATAACTATTGTAAGCCTTTGTCTCGAGTCGGTCATAGATATAGTTGGCATGCCATAGAGTCCATAGAGCTCATTATTAGGGTGGACTATGGTCCAGGACATTGGTCCTTAATTGGCGACAGTAGGAGGGAAGTATTGTTATTGGTCATTGGCGATGGTAGGAGGGATTTGACTGGTTCTTTGTACCATATTGATTATTGTTATTGGCGACAGTTTGGTTGGGGACTCGAGTATCTAGACTGAGTAATCAATTCTCAAGGCTATACTTAAAATGAACTCATACCTCATGTACATTGAATCTATTGCTCCATTGAATTGCATTGATTGATAGTAAAGGAAAAATTGAATGCCATGAGCTATTGATATTGAGACATTACTTGAACATTTCTTATATGAGATTGCTTGAGTTTGAGACATTGATTGTGTTAAAATGACATGTTATGCCTATTGTTTTCGAATTGGATGATTGAGCATGTCTAAATTTCAAGCCTTGTATTGATATTGGATTGAAAATTAAGCAAATGCATTTAGTATTGTTTACATAGCTATTCGAATGGTTCCTTATTGATGGGGGAACCATACCATCTATTAGATGGCTCGTAGTTGAGATTTATTGTATTGATTGCTTTCTAACTTGAACTCACTCACTAAGCTTTGCTTAATCAAGTCTCTTTACTACGTTCAGGTTTATATTGGATCCTACCCCGAAGTCTAGGCTCGTACAAGTCACATTTTGCTTGAAAAAGTATGTTTCCATCTTGTTAGAGTTCTCCTAGGTTGGTGGCACCTAAGGAATGTATGTTTATGATCACTTAGTAATGGTTTGTATAAATTAACTTCAACTATGATCTATAAAGAGTATTGTATGTAAATATGGGTATGTATGCACTTAATTGAGCTTGAATGCTTGTTAGCCTATTGTTAGCTTTCCATGGTTGGATTATGCATGTAATGGTTGAACAAACCTATTGAAGTTGGCTAGTTAACAACAAGTAAATGTAGTACCTACATGTTTAAACATGAACCACTTTGTTCACTTTTTGTCCTAGTCGAATGATGTACATAACATTGAAAGCATGTATGTTTGATTATGGTCACATAGGTAAATGATGTAAATCACCTATTGATATGCATAATAGATACATTGAATGTTGAAATTTTCTATTGTGTTCTCAAACCATTTGAATGGTTGCTTGAAGAATAAGTAAGTCCTAAATGGTATTGATTACGATAACTAATTGCATTACAGGTCCTAATATATCTAGTAGGTGCATCATGCATTGTCTATTGAGTCCTCACCTATTCGAATAGTTGCTTAATGAGCAAGAAAGACTTAAAACGAATTGAACTTACTAGCTTTAATTGAATGGATCATTGATTGTAATTGTGGTAACTTACCTATTCCTACTAGGGTGGTTAGAGTATGTTACAAAAAGTGCCACAAGAATCGTCCCAATCTGATACCAAATAATAGAGGGTGCCTAGCATGGATATGGAAGCAATCCTATGCGCTAGACTTGATCAAGAATGGTGTGTCCTTGGGATTCCAAGAACATTAGATTGGGTGTTTCTTGATTTTTCGGAAAATAGAAGAACAACATCAAAGAAAATAGATAAAGTAGATAGATTAGATGAAAACTAATAAGAAATGCACAATAAAGATTGAAAAAGATGAATTGAAAGATAGATAAACAAAAACTAAAAATTTCAACTTTGTTTATGGATGATGGCAACAATGGCTTGAAGAAGAAGAAGAAGATGGCGTGTGAAGATAGTTGTCTCGCGGAACCCTCCTACTCACAATTGAATAGGCAACCTCCATGAAATGGCTCTAACTGACCCTCCTAATAGCTATTGACTAGGCAACCCGCAGTGTGAAGATCCTCAATAACAAATCCTAAAAAACTTGAAAATCGATTTGCTTCTAAAACACTAGATAATTTCTTGCAAGTATAACCTCAAAAGAGACTTTTTATTCAATGAAATTTGAATTACAATGTGGTTGAAGCCTATTTAAATAGACTCTAATTTCTTAATATTTTTTTAAATACTAAAGAATTAAAAATAAAATAAATAAAGATAATTTTGGGTTGAATTTAATTACAAATAATCAATAAAGTAATTAAAAATTCATAAAAATTAAAAAATTGCGTAATATTCCCATATCTAGTTTTATGCTTGCTCAGTCTTTGGTAAAACAATCGTATATTGAGTTCCCAAAGTCTAATTTATACCTTTCAAGATGTGTTGGAAAGGTAATTGAATGACAATCAATTCTCAGGTGACAACTAGACCCAAAAATGCCCAAATCTCATTCTAAAAGTCACTAGATGTCAACTGATTATGCAGCCTTGCAAAACAGTTTATGTTTCCTATCTAAAATGTATTGTTTTAGACCTCTTATATGAGCATTGTTTTGGACCTTGTTGTTTGCATCGAACAACTTCAACTTCTTATCCAATATGAGTAACTTGACCCCTCATATGCATGTATCAGGGCTAAGTGATTAGGGTGCGGTTAGGAACATACTCATGGCTACGATGATTCGAGTATGGATAAGGGGATGTGTACTATGTGATTTGTGAGCGGGTACGTCCGGTGTACTCAATGGCTATGTGATATGGTTACGGTTAAGTAAATACTTGTGGAAATGGTGACCCGATTATGGCTAATCCTTCATGGGGCTAATGTGGTCCAAGAATGGTCTATACATATTCGTGGTTATGGTGATCTAGATAATGTCCATTTAACCCGACGGCTATGTGAGTACTGGTAACTCGGTAACTATGTGAGTACGGGTAACCCGGCGACTATGTGAGCACAAGTAAAATACGACTTCGTGGGCCATATGTAGCGATTGTATGGATTTATTTATGTATGTTGTTATGGATGTTATATAATGATAGCTTATGAATGTATTAACCTCAATTGGCTAAGTTATCTCGAGTATTGAAAACCATTGTGGAACATGTAAGAGTTCTTGTATATTTAAGGATGTCTTAAGACATGAGATCTAAGAATGCTAGCTTGTGTATGCTAGATAATTACTAATAGATAGTGAAGCCATATATATGCTCTCTAGACAATATTTATCTTGCATGCTTATTTTATTATAATCACGAATTGTTGTACTAGAGTAGAAATATACCACTAACCTTTTTAAGCTTAGCATTCAGAGTCATTGTTTCCATTAGCAAGTTGGTAGGTTGATCGTGATCAAGGAGAATGTCATCGAGGGATTACCTAGAACCACATTACTTCACAGTTCAATACTTAATATTTAGTTTTGGGTTTAGTTATTCATAGGACCTTACAAGTTTTGTGTCTGTAACTCTATTTGAAATACTATTTTGATATACGGTGTATTTAATTCGGATCTCCTATTTTGTAAAGTGATTTATACTATTGATTTGACTATATAAGGTTATGGATGGTTTAATGTTTTAAATAAAGGCTAAACTTATGGTTTTTCAAATGGGAATTTGTGGGTCGAACTTTGGGTGACCTAAATTTAGAACTTACAACTCATAGTGCTTAACTATTTTACATTCTCTGCTGTTGGAATGTTAAATGCATTCTACACACATACATGCAAATAAATATGAAGTAGTATAAAAACAAAGCCACTAGTAAAAAGCATGAAACCGAGGATAACTATATTAAGAACAGAGTTATGATCTTAAAAGATAAAAGAAATAATAGTTCAGAAAACACCTTAGTTCTTTGATCACGCATGATCTATGGAAAGAAACATATCCAGTTATGGGTGCATAAACTCGAATTAGCAACTCTCGTGGTTTTCTATGTTGCAACTCGTTAATCTAGAGGGCTTTTCAACAACAATATTGCTTCTTTCTGCACCATGTCTTCAGTGATCTTTAAGATTCCATGGCAAGTGTCATTTTCTCAGGAAAACTCTCTAAATAGACCTATTTTCTTTGAACGTTGATAACCTCTTTATATATGCAGAGGATGGAAGATTGGCACGCCAATAAGAATGCAACAAGTGTTAGCTCTCTCTTGTGGTCAATCCCAGCAAGTCCTTTTGTCTACATGTGGCAGGTAGTATGCGGCTTAAGATATTGTCTAGTACCTCATTCTTAGAATTTGTCTGGATGCAGTGGGAAGGATATGGCCTCAACCACCAAAGTGGTCTCAACTCATCCATGCTCTACGTGTCTTTTGTTTTAGCTATAGAGATGTAACCCCCTCGACACAACGTAGTCGCTAGATTCGAACCAAGGAGATCATATTGATTTGTCAAAGCAAACCCGAACTAGCTAACTCGAATTACAACCCATTTTTTATTTATCTTGTCTAGATCACATTGATTTGCCAAAGCAACGGTTCAAGTTCCATTCAAGTCGGACCCCAATTAAGCACCCAATTGCACGAATAAGGATTTTAAGGACCAAATTGTAATTATACAAAATTATAGGGACGTAACCAAATTTAGGATTACCAAGATACTTATGAAAAACTCGGTTCATCATATCCATGAAAGCAACAAAGGCATTTGTCAACCCAAATGACATCACCAAGAACTCATAATACCTATATCTAGTGTGAAAAGTATTTTTTTCAACACATTTGCTTCCTTAACCTTCAACTGATAATACCTGGATCTCAAATCAATCTTTGAGAACACAGCAACATCCCATAACTGGTTGAACAAATCATCAATCCACGGTAACTGGTATTTATTCTTAACTATCAACTTTGTAACACCCCATCCCCGGGTTAGCTGTAACCCAGTTCAGGAGCGTTACCAGAACGGAAGCAAACAAGTAACCTCGGAATACTTACCTTGATGCACAAGTAACCCAAACTAAACCTTTCCATACAAACATTTCATACAAGCAAACCACATTAAGCAACCAACAACATACATAGCATACAAATTTAGGTACTATTTTATTTCATTTCATGCTTATAACCTAAGTTACCATTATCTTGTTTCTATTCTATTCAAATTACATACCTCATTCAAACAACAACACAAGTGTGGCATACTTCTCATTTAAGTTACTATTAAACATGGTATAACTTTCATTCATTCTATCATTCTAATGCCATATTCGAATACACTAGGTGGTCACTAAGCATGTCTTAACTAGTTTACTTGCAACTTAAGAAACTACACAATCAACCATTCTACATGAACATTACTAGCATCCAACTTACATCTTATTACATCTTCACTCATCCTATTCGAACAATCATGGAAGTCCCTAATTACATTTTATTTGTTTCTTTACAACCAATTCATCATATTTCATAGCACGGTTTATACATTAACAATGCATGCTTGACATACCTTAACCTCAATCTTGTCCTTGCAGAATCATGTCAATGGATATAAAAGTAAATGCATGAACATACAACATAGGTTTATCATTCAATTTGGACAAGATTTCATCACACATTGGTTCTACATTAGAATCATACATAATTTCATCAAACATTGGATTTCAACCACCATATGCGTAGCATCTATTTCATATATACATCACTAAAGTTCAAACATAGTTTAAGTCATCCAAATAGATTACATAATAGGCCCATCAAAACATTTCACAAACTAGTCTTATACACATAACCAAATGCATGATCAAAGCCACCTAATACAAAAACTAGTGCCACCAAACTAGGAGTATACAAAAAGTATGAATTCATACTTTTAAGCTTGCCTCAAGTGTTGCTTCAAACCCAAGATATCCTTTTGAAGTATTCTTTAATGTGTTATGGGAAGAATGAAGAGTTGAGTGGTAAGTTCAAGATATCTACTTAGTGAGGTAACACTAAGTCTAGACAATTTTCTCAAAGCATATAAATCCAAGTAGTCATGTATTTCAACAATCAAGATCATCTATACAAATTACATGCTTATTTTAATTGCATATGTATCTTAGGCAATCATTACATATCATACAATCAACATAACACATTCATCATGGTACTCATAAGCCATTCAAATAACATGCTTAGAAGACAAGCAATCCATCACTTAATTCATCAAGTAGGCTTTTATACATAAAGCCAACATCCATATATTTCTTTCATGATAAGTAACAAGTTTTGCAACCACTCATGTGTCATCTTTCAAAGAAATGAAGTTCATACAACTTTCTTACAATACAAGCAATGTTCATTTGATTTATTAAGTCCTTTTACAACATCCTTGGTAAGTAGCTTACTAGATAATCAAATCTTAACAATATGCCCCGAAGTGCCAATATGCACCAAAGTGCCAATATGCACCGTCATGCCAATATGCACTGTAGTGCCAATATGAGCTCAAGATTCTAAGGCATGGCCTCCTATCTATCAAACTAGCTACCAAGGTTGTTGATTATCCATTTCATTTAAGCTTTATACATTTCATGATTCAATATAACAATATGACATTCAAAGGCCAAGCCCTTAGGCTTATGGAGTCTTAACTCCCAATACACAACTATCCATAGCATTCGAATCAAACAGCCATGTATGACATTCACAAGCACAAGCATATGTATGCATTGTGCGTACCTTATTCTCCAAGCAAGCATGCCATTTCATACCTTAGGCATAAGCAATGCACATGACAAGCATTTGATTACATTTGCTTAACACCCAAGTAAACGCAAAGATCATGGCATCAATCATGTTGTTATACATTTCAGTCTTCCCTTAATTAGCAAAATATACTTTAAGTCATGTTACATGGCATTGACATTTCATTTAAGCAATAACAAGGTTGGTTAGGACCTAAGTCCCAACCCTAAGGATAGTTACACTCACAATACTCCTAGCAATTCAACTATCTTGGATCCAATTCCCTTTGCCTCTAGCTTTGGGATGTCCAATCCTATCCACTTCTTCCCCAATCTTCTGCCCTTGGTCTAGCAAGCAAAACAGATACACATATCATCACAACAAGCACAATATCACACAATCATAGTAGCAGTGTTATCACAATGTACCTAACATTTAGCTACTGTTTTTATGCTTCTTTTTAAGCATTTCTTACCAATTCATCTTCACATTGTTATTACTTCATTTTCATACATAATTGGACAGATTACAATGTCCCAAAACTATTTTGGAAACATTTTCTTACTAGGTGCAAAAACAGTCCCAAATTGCTGCCTAGCAGTTTGCACACTGTCCCTTTAAATGGCCATATCTTTTAATCCGTACGTTGAAATTTCAATTTCTATACACCGTTGGAAAGCTTAAAAAATTTAACATAATACCATGTAATACTTGCATTTTAATTCTTATCCAATTAATACAGTTCATTGTTCAAAGGCAGGGCCTTTACACTGCCTGGATAGTTTGCACTGCCCAGAAATTCCTATTTACAGTTTTTAGTATATGACCCAGTTTTCAATTCTGCCTTCACCTAATGAAAATAGACATTATAAGGATCATTTCATTAAAATTTCAGCCCTGAATTCAATCTATACAATGTTTGATGAATTTTCAAAGTGACTGCCCAGAACGTAGCAATTCTGGGCAGATTGTATCTAGTCACATTTTAATGCCTTTAATCCATTTTAACCAATGTCTTGGCCCTATAATTCATTTCATATGACATTCTAAA
Organism: Hibiscus mutabilis; assembly: GCA_019671005.1. Lineage (NCBI taxonomy): Eukaryota > Viridiplantae > Streptophyta > Magnoliopsida > Malvales > Malvaceae > Hibiscus > Hibiscus mutabilis. The sequence continues at coordinate 53,966,965 of CM033716.1, read as the reverse complement.
CATGTTAGTTCATTAAACAAGGCTGCCAAAATAGGGTAAGTTGGTTACAATGTCTAATCTTGCATGTTTACTCAATTTCAAATCCACAAAACAGTTTCTATGTTACATAACTACGTTCATGCTTTAATCCTTCATTTCCAGCATTGTTTGCATCTAATTCAATTTGTTTAACCTCTTCCATACATTACCTATTCATGATCATCATCAATTCATTATTTCCTTAGCTCAATTTTAAGTTCCAATCATTCAATTTCCACTTCAGTAACACAATTCAATTTTCCAGCAACCTAGGTTTGTTACACTAGCATGAACACATAATTTCCAGCCTTGTACCTAGTTTCATTCTTCAATTTATCCTGATTCAACAATCATTCTATCATCTAACAACTTATTCAATGTCTAATTCATCTAACATCATCAAAATCAGTCCAATTCCACAATCATAGTTGCCTATTCAATTAAACACAAGAAGGATTATACTTACTTTGCTTCTTGCTTAATTTCAATGAAAATTTCCTACACATGCAAGCTTAAATCCTTTCTTCAATGGCTGAATTCTCTACCTTTCTCTCCCTCTCTTTTCCTCTCAAACTTTCGGCCAAAGTGGGATAATGGGAAAGATGACAACACCAATTCCTTGTTATTGGAATTGTGTATTGTCTAAATTGTCCCTTAATTAGTTACTAATCATGTGATAAGTCAAGGGAAAATAAGAGATTCATGATATTTATCATGCAATCTCAATCTTTCTCTTTTAATTCATTGTAGTCATTCGAATTTGGTCACTTAGTTCATTCATCCTTTAAACAAGGCCCTTAACTATTGAATTTAGCTTAATTCTAAATTCAATTAAGCTATCAACTTATACAATTTAATTCCAATACTTTTAAGCTAGGATTTGGGGTGTTACAATTCTCCCCCCCTTAAATTAAATTCGTCCTCGAATTTACCTGAATCAAATAGGTGAGGATATTGCTTCCTCATGACTTATTCAGATTCCCAGGTAGCTTCTTCCACCTTATGATTTCTCCATAAGATCTTAACAAGAGGAACAATCTTGTTCCGAAGCTTTCCTACTTCCTGATCAAGAATCTGAATAGGTTCTTCTTCGTAGGACAAATCGGGATTCAATTCAATTCCAATGCCATATTCGAATACACTAGGTGGTCACTAAGCACGTCTTAACTAGTTTACTTGCAACTTAAGAAACTACACAATCAACCATTCTACATGAACATTACAAGCATCCAACTTACATCTTATTACATCTTCACTCATCCTATTCGAACAATCATGGAAGTCCCTAATTACATTTCATTTGTTTCTTTACAACCAAGTCATCATATTTCATAGCATATTTGGTTTATACATTGATAATGCATGCTTGACATACCTTAGCCTCAATCTTTTCCTTGCCGAATCATGTCAATGGATATAGGAGCAAATGCATGAACATACAACATAGGTTTATCATTCAATTTAGACAAGATTTCATCACACATTGTTTCTACATTAGAATCATACATAATTTCATCAAATATTGGATTTCAATCACCATATGTGCAGCATCTATTCATATATACATCACTAAAGTTCAAACATAGTTTAAGTCATCCAAATATATTACATAATAGGCCCATCAAAACATTTCACAAACTAGTCTTATACACATAACCAAATGCATGATCAAAGCCAATATATCCTCTTGAAGTAGGAGTATACGAAGAGTATGAATTCATACTTTTAAGCTTGCCTCAAGTGTTGCTTCAAACCCAATATATCCTCTTGAAGTATTCTTTAATCTGTTATGGGAAGAATGAAGAGTAGAGTGGTAAGTTCAAGATATGTACTTAGTGAGGTAACACTGAGTCTAGTCAATTTTCTCAAAGCATATAAATTCAAGTAATCATGTATTTCAAGAATCAAGATCATCTATACAAATTACATGCTTATTCGAATTGCATATGTATCTTAGGCAATCTTTACATATCATACAATCAACATAACACAATCATTATGGTACTCATAAGCCATTCGAATAGCATGCTTAGAAGACAAGCAATCCATCACTTAATTCATCAAGTAGCTTTTATACATAAAGCCAACATCCATACATTTCTTTTAGGATAAGTAACAAGTTTTGCAACCACTCATGTGTCATCCTTCAAAGCAATGAAGTTCATACAACTTTCTTACAATACAAGCAATGTTCATTTGATTTATTATGTCCTTTTACAACATCCTTGGTAAGTAGCTTACTAGATAATCAAATCTTAACAATATGCACCGAAGTGCCAATATGCACCGAAGTGCCAATATACACCGTAGTGCCAATATGCACTGAAGTGCCAATATGCACCGTCGTGCCAATATGTACCGTCATACCAATATGCACCATAGTGACAATATGCACCATAGTGCCAATATGAGCTCAAGATTCTAAGGCATGCCCTCCTATCTATCAAACTAGCTACCAGGGTTGTTGATTATCCATTTCATTTAAGCTTTATACATTTCATGATTCAATATAACAATATGGCATTCAAAGGCCAAGCCCTTAGGCTTATGGAGTCTTAACTCCCAATACATAACTATCCATAGCATTCGAATCAAACAACCATGTATGACATTCACAAGCACAAGCATATGTATGCATTGTGCATACCTTATTCTCCAAGCAAGCATGCCATTTCATACCTTAGGCATAAGCAATGCACATGACAAGCATTTGATTACATTTGCTTAACACCCAAGTAAACACAAAGATCATGGCATCAATCATGTTGCCATACATTTCATTCTTCCCTTAATTAGCCAAATATACTTTAAGTCATGTTACATGGCATTGACATTTCATTTAAGCAATAACAAGGTTGGTTAGGACCTAAGTCCCAACCCTAAGGATAGTTACACTCACAATACTCCTAGCAATTCAACTATCTTGGACCCAAATCCCTTTGCCTCTAGCTTTGGGATGTCCACTCCTATCCTCTTCTTCTACAATTTGCTGCCCTTGGTCTAGCAAGAAAAGCACATACACATATCATCACAACAAGCACAATATCACACAATCATAGTAGCAATGTTATCACAATGTACCTAACATTTAGCTACTGTTTTTATACTTCTTTTTAAGCATTTCTTACCAATTCATCTTCACATTGTTATTACTTCATTTTAATACATAATTGGACAGATTACAATGTCCAGAACTGTTTTGGAAACAGTTTCTTACTAGGTGCAAAACAGTCCCAAACTACCTAGGACACTGCTGCCTGGCAGTTTGTACACTTTCCCTTTAAATGGCCGTATCTTTTAATCCGTACGTTGGAATTTCAATTGCTATACACCGTTGGAATTCTTACAAAATTTCCTATAAGATCATGTAAGAACTGCATTTTAATTCTTAGCCAATTAATACAGTTTATTGTTCAAAGACATGACATTTACACTGCCTAGACAGTTTGCACTGCCCAGAAATTCGTATTTACAGTTTTCAGTATAGGATCCAGTTTTCAATTATGTTTTCACCTAATGAAAATAGACATTCTAAGGATCATGTCATTAAAATCTCAGCCCTGAATTCAATCTATAAATGTTTTGATGAATTTGCAAAGTGACTGTCTAGAACAGAGTAACTCTGGGCAGATTGTATCTAGTCACATTTTAATGCCTTTAATCCATTTTAACTAATGTCTTGGCCCAATAATTCATTTCATATGACATTCTAAACATGTTAGTTCATTATAAAAGGCTTCCAAAATAGGGTAAGTTGGTTACAAAGTCTAATCTTGCATGTTTACTCAATTTCAAATCCACAAAATAGTTTCTATGTTACATAACTATGTTCATGCTTTCATCCTTCATTTCCAGCATGGTTTGCATCTAATTCAATTTGTTTAACCTCTTCTATACATTAACTATTCATGATCATAATCAATTCATTATTTCCTTAGCTCAATTTTAAGTTCCAATCATTCAATTTCCACTTCAATAACACAATTCAATTTTCCAGCAACCTAGGTTTGTTACACTAGCATGAACACATAATTTCCAGCCTTGTACCTAGTTTCATTCTTCAAATTAGCATGATTCAACACTCATTCTGTCATCTAACAACTTATTCAATGTCTAATTCATCTAACATCATCAAAATCAGTCCAATTCCACAATCATAGTTGCATATTCAATTAAACACAAGAAGGACTATACTTACTTTGCTTCTTGCTTAATTTTAATGAAAATTTCCTACACATGCAAGCTTAAATCCTTTCTTCAATGGCTGAATTCTCTAGCTTTCTCTCACTCTCTTTTCCTTTCAAACTTTCGGCCAAAATGGGATAATGGGAAAGATGACAACAAAAATTCCTTGTTATTGGAATTGTGTATTGTCTAAATTGTCCCTTAATTAGTTACTAATCATGCGATTAGTCAAGGGAAAATAAGATATTCATGATATTTATCTTGCAATCTCAATCTTTCTCTTTTAATTCATTGTAGTCATTCTAATTTGGTCACTTATTTCATTCATCCTTTCAATTAGGCCCTTAACTATTCAATTTAGCTTAATTCTAAATTCAATTAAGCTATCAACTTATACAATTTAATTCCAATGTTTCTAAGCTAGGATTTGGGGCGTTACAAACTTATTCAGTTGCCGATAATCAAAGCACATATGCATCGTCTCATCTTTCTTCTTAATGAACAACACTAGTGCACCCCACGGTGAAAACTTAGTCGAATGAAACCATGATCCAATAACTCATGAAGTTGAGTCTACAATTATTTCAACTCTTTTGTTGTCATGCGATAATGAGCAATGGACATCGGAGCCGTACTAGAGTACGTCTCTATACAGAACTCAACTTCCATGTCTGGTGGCAAACCACACAACTCTTTCAAGAAATACTTTTGAAAAATCACACATTGTCCAAATATCTTACACTTGAACACCTTTAGTACCTGGAATGACAACTCCATTAAATCTACTGCAAAGACATGACCTTAAATAGTTTACTATAAATCTAAAATGTCTACTAATTTTTTTGTTCTTGCCGGTTTATTTGGTTCATGGTCAAAACTAATTTGGATTCTCCATCTGTATTTATCGATTTATTAGTCATTGCTTGATTCTAATATTTATCGGTTGTCAACTTAGTTGGGACAATTACTATAATTTTCTTTCTTGGGGATGATATTAATGTTTTCATAATAGATTAAGTCCTTAAATAGGACGACATATTTAAATAAAATCAACTAATTATTTTCTACTTTATTTGCATAAAATCAATTATAATTAACTATTTCATTTGGTATATAACACTTTCAAACCAAACTAGTGTAAATATAAGTAGCTATAATTGTAACCATTTGTCTTGAAACAAATAACTGAAAACGATCAGCATATTATAGCACTTTCAAACAAAATTAGTGTAAATATATAGCACTTCCAAAATACATGCACTTTTTCCCTTGGATTCCCTTTACACATAACAACATAAGATATAATGTAACACCCTCAACCTGGGTGTCACATTTGTGCTCAAGCCCAAATCGCTACCATAAAATTTCAACCTAGTTTAGCCCAAACCACAATGCAATTCTCATAAAATCCATTAAGTTCAAAACATTTCAAACATAGTTGAATATTTAAAACATTTACAAGGGAGCTCAATTTAAATTACAATTATAAAAGAATTCGACTCATGTTTAAATCTAAAATATGAGTTATAATACAAACCATAGGGTCCTAAGAATACATAGCCCAAATAAATTTAAATACTATACTTTGAACAAGTCGATTTTGAAATCCTACTTCGATGGTGCTCCACCATTGCACGTTCCAACCTATTAACCTCTAAACGGAAACAACAATTCTTAATACTAAGCTAACAAAGCTCATTGAATAAACTTCCACTCTACTATGCATCATGCAAATCATAAATGTGAGCATGTAGCTAAAGATGAAATCATCGCAATATAACAACATGTGGTGCTACCTCTAGCCGCCCAAACACATAGCAAGAAATAGATGCATCATCTCATAAAGCAAACATTTTAATCAAACCACAAATCTATAGTGAGGCCCTATGTCACACAACCTCAGGAACATACACTCTCTCTAGGTGAGGCCCGGTGTCACATAGCCTCGGGTGTATACACCCACACTTAGCATCTCTCCTCGAGTGTCTCCGAATGAGGCCCAATTCACACAGCATCGAGATCATACATTCAGTGTCTCATCTCTTGCTATTGCAACACACTCTTTAGGTATCCGGATCCCAACAATCAAAGGTGACTCAACCACGCCGGTGCCTACATAGCACACAACATCGACACAAGCACCATAACATTAATGATTTCTACCACCAACAAATCACCTAATTTAAATTAACAAGTTGTTATTCATTTTGCTCATATAGAGGGTTAAAATCTCGATTCTAAATTTTATAACCAATTTTATCTCATTAGGGACCCATTAAACGTAATTCCATAATTTTTTAGCCCCTAGAGCTCCATTTCAATATTTTTGGGCAAAATGCCTAGTGGATACCAGTATTGGTCTTCACGTATCGATACTCATTGCATACTAATACCAAAATATCTCACTGGAATTTCTCTAGGCTTTAGCGTACTAGTACGAGATGACCCATACTAATACAATTTTAAAGGGCATACTAGTATAACTTGAATATCATATCGATACCCCTCTCTCAGCTCAACTCAATCCAACAGTGTTCTTCAACCTAGAACACTTAGGGTACTAGTACGGGCTTCCCGTGTACCAATATCAAAGCCTAAAAATTGTTTTATAGGCTCGGGAAATCACCCTTAAAGCCCTGAAATGAACACCACAACCTCATATCTCGATTCTACATTTTATGGAAGTTTTTAGGGGGTTTACTACCATTTTTACAAGTCACTAACTCCAAATCTGAGTTTTACCATTAAAGAGGATCTCAAGCATTTAAACACTAAATAACAACCAATCTCATCAACTTATGCAAACAAGGCATCATCCTCAGGATGTCCATAAAACAAATGAATTAGCAGTGAACTAACCTCGCTCTTACTACTGGAAAAGAAGCCTCTAGCCAAGCTCCTATAGTTTCTTCTTTGCAAGATCTTTGGAATATTCTCCCACCTCTTTCACTACAACCAAATATCATAAAATAAATTACAACATTCTAGAAAGAATAAAGGTGATAAAGAAAGAGTTTATCAACAAGGAATGAAGTTAATTCTTTCATTCATGTTCATCCATCTCAACCCCCATAAAGAACCTATTTTCCACCAAACTTGATGATTCTTACCTCAAACTATAGATCCTTGGATGTAGGTTAAACTTCCCTTGACAAGAATTTTGAAATTCTCACTTAAAGACACAAAGTTTGAACCTTTGTCTTTGAATCCAAGGTGAAAGAGAGAAGAAAGAGAGAGATGAAGGGAGTTAAAAGGGTGAGGAAAGCATGTCTTTTTTTCATGGCTTCACATGGGTTTTGCAAGACAACCTAAACCCTTTTAAAATTTAGGAAATTCCACTTATATCCCTCTTAACTCATCCATCTCACAGCCAAACCACAACCCAAACCCATCAAGAAAAACATGGAGCCACTAAAGCTCTCATGAGCACCCAAAGGGCCAACATGGAAGGCTCATGGTTCACGTTAAACCGACCTATGAATTCTAAAATCTGGGTTGTTACATATAACACAAAAAAGATTTCTTAATACTTAAAATCCCAAGTCCGTAGTAAAATGAGTTCAAACACAAGTCTGAATACAAAACAATTTCAAAGACAAGTTTAAACATAAAACGAGTTCAAGACTTCAAGTTCAAACCCAAGGCAATTAATGTTACAAGTTTGTAGCAAAATTAAACTACAATAATCAACATCAACAACCATAAAAAACATCCATTGTCATCATTCATTAGCTTTAATTTCATTTATCTTCATTAATCACAAAAATCCTATAAATAAACTTTTTGGATCAATGTATTGGAAATAATAATATAATGAAAGTAATAAATATGAGTTATTCATTACCTTTATTCGATATTGTTTGATGACTCAATTTTATCAACTTCATGGAATGAGCTTGGTCCCTTAATTTCATCATCTAAAATGACAAAAATGAAATCTAATAAGAAAATAATAGCTAACAATAATATAATCAAATTATTCCTTTTATTTTATACCTTCTTCAGCACATAACTAATTTCGGCAACATTTCAAAGCTTCTACAATTAATGGATGAAGTCTATTATGTTGCTCATTCACCAATCTCCCTCTTGTACTAAAACTAGACTCTGAAGCAATCATAGAAACATGTATAACATAAATATCTCTTACAATATCTTGCAAGATAAAAATTTGAGGCCCGATTGTCTTCCACTATTTCTATATATCAAAGTCTAGTGTTCTAGGAATGACATCTTCTTCCAAATAATGATCCAACTGGATCAAAACCTTTGATTTCTTTTTTTCTTAGATGAAGAATAAGCATCATACTTTTTAAAATTTCCTTTGTCAACCAAAATAGTATGAGAAGAAACAGTGTTGAAGAATTGGTGATCACTCCCCGATGACATTTTTCCTTCATACTCGTTGATGAACTCCCGACATAGTTACACAATTTTTCAACTTCATAATCAACATCAACCCCATAAATATCCTCAAAGTAATACTCCAAGAATTTAGCTTTGTTCCTTGGCTCTAAAAGTGTGGCAACACCCATGATACCATTCACCTCACTCTAATACTTCTCAAATTTATCTAACATGCATCTTGCTATACTTGAAATAGTGTCATCATTTTCCTTAATCCATTCCTTCAACGCCATTCTGATCGAGCAAATATTCAGAAAATAAAGATTTGTCGTTGAATATTTTGTCCCTAAAAACTCTTTCGTCATCTCATAAAACAAATTAAACTTCTCAAAAATCTTTGCTGCAAAGGTTCAATCATCTTTGTTTGGCAAGTTCTTGTGCAAAGAATCACAATGTGCAAACACTGAAGAAAAACGTCCTTGTAAGACAAAGGTATCCAGAGCATCAAAAAGGTTGAATTTCGTCGTGTTTTGACATTAGTATATAATTACTTGGTAGTTGAATGTGCAATTGTCGTGTTGCCCCTTCAAAAATTTCCCACCTTTTAGAGTAGCGCTTCAAAAAATAACACTATGTTGAATTCTTTCTATTCCATTTCCAAGCACACTCAAGCCATCTTTAACAATAAAATTCAATATGTGCAATATCAATATCTTAAGTTTAGAACAATAATTAACACAATGATAATTTATAATTAACATGGTTCTAAAATCAAGTATTTGGATAAATAATCATTCAACTAATTAACAATAATTAGTTAATATGTACAATATCAATATCTTAATTTCAAATAATGACACGATCAGAACAACTCTAACATAATGAAAGTCCAACATATCATAAAAAAATAGAATAAAAAATCCAAATAATAAAAAAATACTTTCAAGATGAAAAAGTATCAAGCTGGAGAAGAAAAATCACATTCGTGACTATTGATGAGAGAGGGAAAATTGAAAATCCTAATCTTCACCGTTAACGATTGAGGAAGGATAAAAAATATCAAAGAGAAATTAGAAAACATGGTAAAAGGAAAGATTAAAATAAAAAATTAGAAACCCTACTCCCTAAAATCAATTACCTTGTTGTCATGTTGAATGACAACGGATGAATGTTGACTGTTGTGCTGAGGGGCGAGAACAAATCAAAAATTAAAATTCACTGGCTTGAAGAATCAATGAGAATCGTTGAAGGAGAACTTATGCAAGGAGGATCGATGGAGGGTGAATATGTGGAGGAGGAAAAGTAACGAGATGATAAATCCAAAGTATAAAAAATGAAAAAAAGGAAAATTAGAAATACAAAATATATTACAAAAGGGATATTTTAGTAATTACATAAACTGGGGCGAGGCGGGGCAATTTGACTCTAAACTCGAACTCGCCCCGACCCTGACTCCACACCTTTATTGATACTTGACACGACCTTACCCAACCCCAAAATTCAAGAGCTAAACCCAATCGGGGTAGGGTGGGTCAAGTACGGGTAATTTTGTCACTTTAAACTTGCAAATTCTGATAATAATAAAAATGGTAATCGACTAGGTACCAAGTTTGGGCATGTTGGGGGTGTAAACCTTTCCATACACGTAATTGTCTACCAAAACACAAAAGTGAAAATCTCTTGTTAGTTTTTTGGTCTTCGGTCTACCTAATCCAATTGATTGTTATGACTCCATTTTTCAAATTCAAAATTAATTTTTTAAATTAGTCTTATATGAGGTAATGTTTCCGGCCAATATAGTTTCGGCATAAGGTATAAGGGTGGATCCACAAAGGATTGAGGATATTGTTAATTGGAGGTAGCCGAAGTCGATAACTAAGGTTTGTAGTTTCATTAGTTTGGCAAACATTAAAGATGCTTTGTCGAGCGATTTTCAAAGTTTATAGCCTTGGCCATGTTGCTACAAAAGAATGTTCTATGTGCATGGAATGATGTGCATCAAGGAAGTTTCGAGAAGTTGAAGGAAGTTCTGATGCAAGCCCTAATTTTAGTTCAACCTGAATCAAGGAAAGATTTCATGGTGTATAGTGATGCCTCCCATTCAGGGCTTGGATGTATATTGATGCATAAAGGGAGAGTTGTAGCCTATGCGTCGCGATAGTTAAAGACGTATAAGGGAAATTATTCTATGTATGATTTGGAGTTAGTGGTTGTGGTGTTTGCTTTGAAAATTTGATGGCATTATTTGTATGGTGAAAAGTGTATTATTTACACTAATCACAAAAGTGTAAAGTATCTTCTTTTGCAGTTGAACTTAAGGCAAATGTGGTGTTTGGAGCGTTTGTAAGATTAAGATTTGATGATCAAGTACCATCCGAGAAAATCTAATGTTGTGGTGGATGCATTGAGTAGAAAATTAATGGTAGAGCAACGTTCGCTAAGCTTAGTATTGCCAGTGATGGAGCCTTGTTGGTCGAGTTACAAGTGAAGCAATTTTGTCTCAAACGATTGAGGAGAGACAATTGTAAGATGAAACCTTTGTACCACATATGGAGGATATTGCTAATGGAGTAGAGATTGATTATGATTTTAATGATTATGGAGTGTTGTGCTTTACGGGACATATTTGTGTACCAGATGATTTGGAGTTGAGACACATTATTTTAACCGAGGTACACAATAGTCCATTTGCGATGCATCTGGGAGGTACGAAGATGTATCATAATCTCCTTGAGATGTATCATTGGCATGAGCTAAATAAGAATGTTTTGGAATTTTTAGCAAGATGTATGGTTTGTCAGCGTGTTAAGGCTGGGCATTAATTTCCTTTCAATTTATTACAACCTATTCAAATTCCTGAATAGGAGTGGGAGAGAATCACCATGGATTTGTGATGGGATTGCCTTTGACGCCTTCGTACATAGACTCTATTTGGGTGATTGTTGATCGGTTGACTAAGTGTGCTCAATTTTTGTCGGTGCATACTACCTATACATTGCAAAAGTTGGCCGAGTTATATGTGGCGGAAATAGTAAGGTTGCATAGAGTTCCTAAATCTATTATATCTTATCGTGATCCTCGATTTATGACAAGATTTTGGAACAGGTGATACAGATGCTAGAGGATATGTTGCGTAGTGAAAGCTCTTTAAAGAACATGTATTTACTATAGATTTATGGATTTTATTGTCCTTACATAAGTGTTTAATTCATCCATTTATTCATTTTCATGTTTATTGTCTGCATTTTGTCTAACTCTAGTCTCAGTCGCTCTTGTTATACATATTTCTACCCTTTTTGCTTTGTTGTCATTGTATTTCTAATGTCCCTACAGAGGAAGTTTCATCACTCTAGCCATCTCGATATTGTAGTGGCCAACTGTCCAGTCTGCTAAAAGATAAGGATGACCATGCCAGCTATATTATTTGTTATAATAGAATTGGTACGGCTGAGAGTCACGCAAAGCACTTGAAAGACAGGTGTTCTTTCTTTGGAAGCTTATAAAAGGAAGAATTTGGGAAGAGAGAGAGAGAATCGATCATACGATATTCACTTCCATTATCTTCTTCAACCTTTTAAGCTATCCATCCATGGTGGCTTAAACTCCATTTCTAGAGAACTGAGGCGAAGCAAGGCAAAAATATCTGAGGAAAAGAGGATTCAAGTTCAAAATCAAGAAGAATATTGTTATCTTCTTTAAACTCTTCTAGAAATAGATATTTAATGGAGATTTATTTTATATTTTATGCTTTAATGACGATGGTTTAACTCTTTAAGCTCTCTATGAACTTGTTTAAATCTTATATTTCAATTCAATATATTATTATTAGCTTTTTCTCACACTTTGATTGTTGGATCTGATTATTGTTTGCATGAAAGTGTTGAATATAGTCATTGACATTGAGAGATGTTATGACAAGTCAGATTAACAAGCCATTACAACGAAAGTTGAATGAGGATACAACTACAGTTGATCCATTTCTTCAAGTAGTTTTAGTTTTGATTATCAACGAGAGTTTTAGTCGATTTATGCCTTTGCATCAATGATTGAATATTGAATGAAAGTTAGTAAGCGAGCTTTACCTTTTTACTTGTCAAATGAGCCATTGTATTTCCTTGATTGTACTTGACTTTCTGCCAAGCTGACCCGAGGGTATCTAGACCTTATCTTAATATTCCTTTTACTTTCTTGTAATTGTTTCTTTTTCTATCACAATTGATTTTATATTCATTACTTATTTTCTCTATTACAATTTCCATTACACTCAAAATATTTCTATTTATAGAATTGCTCGTGGCTACATAATATTTAACAAAATACTCATCCTCGTGGGATCGATATCTCACAGGATATTCCTATTTCTATACTTGCATCGGTAGTGTTTGCTTGCACTTAGCGTGTGATGATTTTACACCGATCACGTAGCTGTGTATTATCGAGCTCGAAGGGTCGTGGGGGAAGAATTTGTCGTTGGTTGAATTCGCTTATAATAACAACTATTAGTCTAGTATTCAGACTGCACATTTTGAGGTGCTTTAAGGACGAAAGTATAGAATGCCACTTTGTTGGGCAGAAGTGGTTAAGAAACATGTGTTGGTTGGTCCAGAGTTGATGTAAGAAACAAAGGAGAAGGTGAAGCTCATTTGTGAGCATTTGAAAGAAGCTTCGGATGGATATAAGTTGTATATAGGCTTGAAGCGACGAGAAATTGGGTCTGAGGTTGGTGATAAATTATTCCTTAAGGTTTCACCATGGAAAAGGTGTTGAGATTTAGGAAAAAAGGATTGGGCCGGTGGATTATCGACCTAAATTCGCGATTGAGCTTGAGCATATACATGATGTTTTCATGTGTCAATTCTACAGAAGTACCGTTCGGATCCTATACATATGATTTCTTTGGAAAATATCAAGATTCGTTAGGATCTCACCTATGATGAGGTGTCAGTTGCAATTTTAAATTTGAGTGCCAAAGTGATACATGGTAAGACCATTGATTTGGTGAAGGTTTTATGGCGTAACTGTAGGGTCGAGGAAGGTACTTGGGAAACCAAGGATGACATGAAGTCGCAATATCCACATTTGTTTTCCCTGGGTAATTTCGAGGATGAAAGTGGGGGAGAGTTGTAACATCCTGAAATTTGGGCTAGGAGAATCTTGTATGAAAACCGATTCGGTTTAGCATAAGGTAGGAATTTAGTTGATTAAATTAATTTCAAGTTTTTTAATATGAATTAAAACTAAAATTTTGGAATAATTTGATGGTTTGAAATAAATCGAATTTATCTAATTATCATATTAAATAAGGGATTTCGTAATTGGGTGATTTTTTAAAAGTCCAAAATAAATTAACATGTGTTTTTAGTGACTTAATTGATAGGTAATACATGCTAAGAATCTTTAAAGACCTATTATACCATGTAATATTTTTATTGTATTTAATTGTATTTTTAATAAAAAATTGATTAAATCTTTTTTTTTAACAAAACTAATTGACGGTTAGCTATTTTCTAAGCAAGAATTTGTTCTTTTCATTTCTTTTTATCTCAAAAACCCATTTCATAGATTTCTCAAATTCCTAAACTCCTCCATGGTAACCTATTTCAATCTTAAATATTATTTCCTAAAAATATTATTTAATTCTTGAGTTGTAGAACAAGTGGAATCGAATTCGAACGTCTCAAGTTGAATTTTGGTAATTTTGGCTATAAAGCAAGCTTTAGCGTGTAGGCGAAATATAGTGGGTGAGTGCACGGTCTCGTGTACCGATACAAGTAGTAGGTAATTCGGTTAATGGCTTTGCCATGGTTTTTTTCTTTGCATTATGGTTACTATATGTTGATGCATCAATTGAATAAGTTATTGACATCCGTTGGACCTAAAATTTTGCACACAAGTTTATTATGTGTTTAATTTTCAAATGATGTCCATGGATTTCTGTAAGTCCTGTAATTTTAAAAATTTAAATTTTGGTCCCTAAATTCATAATGTGTTCAATAAGTGTATAATTGAAGTTTGTTTGGCATGAAAGTTTTAGCCAATGTTTAATTAAAGTACATAGAACCCAATACTGCATCTAGAATGTGTAAAAGATTCAAAAATGTTCATAATTTCAGTTTTTCAATTTCAAGTCTAATCCTTTCGGACCAAGTGAGGGTGTTACAACTACGTTAGGTACCACCAAACCATAGGCACCAGCTCATTTTTGCCCCTAACCTTTCAATTGGTCCAATTCTATCACTAAAATTTATTTTTCGAATCGTTTATGTCACTCTTGCCGTTAACTCATTAACGAGACCATGACATGACACACAACGTGATGACTTGAATGCTGCACCAAAACAACATCATTTTGGTGCCATTATTTTGATGCTAAATGCCCCCAAATGGCATTATTTGCTTGAGAAAACAATGGAAAAGTTTGCACTTGATGGTGATAGCTCTTTAAAGGGCATGTATTTTCCCTGGATTTATAGGTCAAATTGTCCCCATGTTGGTGTTCATTGCATCCATTTCTGCATTCTCATGTCTATTTTTGCATACTTTCTAACTTAGTTCCAGTAGCTCATGTTTTTTATACTTCTGCCTATTTTTACCTTTTTTTGATGCATTAATGATGTCCCTACAGAGGAAGCTTTCACCATTGCAACCATTTCAACACTGCATATGCCAGTTGTCTAGTGTGCTTAAGGATAAGGACGAATATGCCAGCAGTCCAGTTTGTTACAACAAATTCTGTACGACTCTGGGCACAGAAATAATATGCAGGACTGTTGTCCTTCCTTGGGTAGCCTATAAAAGGACTATTTTGGAGGAGAGAGAGTCACGCTATTCCCATTTTTTCATATCATCTTCAACCTCTGAGCTTTCTCCCTCCATCCATGGCGGCTTAAGCTTGTTTTTGGAGATCCAAAGTGAAGTGACAGACTTATCCAAGGAAATGAGGAGTCAAGTGCTGTATCGAGGAAATATATTGTTATCTTCTTAAACTTTTCTCTATTTTGATGTTTTTGGAGATTTACTTTGTATTTGTGCTTATCTTGACGATGGTTTAATTTTCTAGAGCTTTATGAACTTGATTAAACTATTTCATCAGTTTAATATATATTTGTGCTAGCATTTTCTTAAGCTTTAATTAATGGATCTGATTTACGTTTTGCATGAGAGTGCTAAACTAGCCACTGACATCGACGGATGCAGTGACGAGTTTTTACAATGAAAGTTGATTGAATGAAACAAAAGTTTGTGCACTTGTTTGAAGGGCTATAGTCTCGACTTACAATCAAAGTTGAAGCCGATCTACATCCCTGACTAAATGGTTGAAGGTTAAATGGAAGCTAATACTCAACCCGACCATCTTATTGTTGGTTAAGCCATCATTTTCCCTCGAAGTGTACTAGATCTTTCTGCCGAGCTCAACCAAGGAGATTCATGCTTTATTCTCATATTTCTCTATCTTTTAATTTACTCTATTATTTCTACAATTAATCACTTATTAACCTATTTATGCTTTATTGTAACCACCATTGCACCCACAACTACAACTCTTACAGTATTGTATTGTAGTTACATATTTATAATCTTAATACACCATCCTTGTGGGATAATATTCAAATAGGATTTCAATTTTATATTCTTGCATTAACAATGTAGCTTGCACTAATAGTGTGACGTTTTCACACCGACCAATGGGATTTGACCTGGAACCTTTGGGATATAAGGCAAACTCCTAACCACTAGGCCAACTTCAAATTTTTATTCTTTTTCTAACACAAATAATATATATGCCAATCTGGATTTGTGAAAAAATCAATTTATTTTATTAGAAATAATATAAATATATTAGAAATAATATTAATATACATATAATAATATACTAATATATATAAATAATAAATAATAAATTATATTATAAATGACATTAAAATATTTAAATATATATTATATTATTATAAAAATTAAAAAAAAATTCAAAAGAAACCTAAAATGTCACAACCAAAATTTTAGAATTCGCATGTCGGTTCACCTGAGCCGTGTGCTTTGCGCATTGGACCATGGTGTTGGGCCCATTGTTTGTTCAAAGGAACCTTAGTGGGCTTGTTTCCTTTTCCTTTGGCCTTAGGCTTAATCTAATATGTGAAGGAAGATGAAGAAGAAAGAGAGTTAATAGGTAATAAACCTCTTTTCAAAATAAAGTTGAACATTCATTTATGTTCTCTACCCAAGAACCCAATCCAATTTAATTTAGTTCATGGCTAGGTTGAAAGAAATCAACAAGAAATAAAACTCAACCATCGAGTATTCAAAAGTTAGAAGAAATAAAAATCTAGAAAAGATGAACTCCTCCACAATCCGATCCTCCCTCTTTACGATCTCGCCCAAGCTCTGATATCTCTCTCTCATAATCTGTTGTTGATGATGAAATTGTGATTCATTTATATAGAGGTAGAGATCGCCATTTGAATTTCAAATTAGAGGTGATAATCCCTCTATCTTTATGTCTAATAGGTTTGAATTTAAATTTGAATTTGAGCTTTATCCCATGAGATAAGGATAATGGATAATTTTTGAAAATTATGCATTTATCCCTAAATTGCCCTGGCAACACTCGGCAATGTCAATTTGCAACTTAACAAAACATCCCCAACTCATACGATTTCATCCACAATATTCAGGGACCAAAACATAACAAAAGCAAACCATTCATTGCCTCAAATAACAAACAAAATGGCCAGGTGTACCGGTACACCAAACCCGTATCGATATGATTCATCTCATCAATTTCTCAGATTTCTAATGCTAAAACACTATACCGATACACCCCCACGTATCAAAACACCATCTCATTTTTGCTTTGTATCGTATCAGTACAGCTCCAAGTGTATCGGTACAACTGAGCTATTTTAGGCATACCGTATCGGTACGTAAACCCACATATCGGTACACCTGTGCCTTGAATGTCACAGTTTGCTAGTTTTACAACTTAAAACACGTCCACAACCAATCTAACATGTCTCCAACATATGCACAATATGGAAATCCATCATTCTATAGACATTGGACACATATACACTCATTAACATGCTTTCAATCATTAAATGGTAAATTATAGGTATGCTCCCTAGACAAACCAAACATTTCAAACCTTAAATACAATCTAAACCAGAAACCAATTCTTAAAGGCCATTTACAAGTCCATATAGGCAACACAAACTTGTTCCAAAACATGGAGTTTCATTAAACATGCTCCCAAACCAAATAGGTGCCCTCCTATTGCCAATTATTACTATCGAACTAGTTTAAAACCATACTTGAGCAAAGTGAAATCCCTTGGACTCTCTATCTTGCTTCCTTGTTGCCCGAACAAGTTACTTCTCTACGTTGTTAAGAAAAGAAGGTGTAAGCAATAAAGCTTAGCGAGGGACGCTCAATTAAAAACCAACAACAGTGCATTTTAAACCATTTCTCAAATATTTCTCAACCCCTGCTCAAAACTTCTCATGCTTGAAATCTCTTTTCAAAGCAATTAAAAAATCATTCTTTCAACATGTATCATGAATCTCATGCATTAACCATAATGCAAATCTCATTTAAAACTTCTCAAGCATGCCCATAACCTAGCATAGCTTAAACACAATCTCATGTATAAATCACATTATAAAAATCATTACAAAACGCATGATACATGTTTATGTCATATATTGGCATAACAAGTGACTCGGATGGCACTACCCCCATCCTTGGATAGCACTACCCCTATCCATTCAATTTCAGATATGTGAATTCCTTGATGGCACGACCCCCCATCAAGTCTCATGGTGAAACTACCCTCACCATAATCTCACTTCGGCTGGCGTGGCACTATCCCCATTGCCCGTATGTCATAGCACTACCCCTATCACTTCACAATAACACTACCCCTATTGTGTAATCAAAGAATTAGCCTCACATACGAATTTTGTATTTTAGAGTGCACTTTAATCCTATTGGTCAACCAATTATATTTGACAACAATTAAATCTCAGCCACATGACAATATACACTTTAAAACCATGTCACCTTACTGTTTTTCCAATGCATAAACATAAACCATTTTCTTCATCCCATTTCAAGAAATCTCAATGAATAGCATTTTCTCAAAATGACTTAATCTTTAAAAGCCATAAATCAATCTCATGGGATCACATGAATCATCTCTCAATTCATAAAAACATGCATAACGGTAGGTAACAAATCTCTTTCTAAAACATGAGCATGATTATACAAAACAATAGGAAAAACTAAGAACCGAGAGCGAATTCTTCCATACTTAGTTTCAAGCTTAGATTAGAATTTCAAGCTTAATCTAAACCCCCAAACCTTGCTTTCAAACCTTTGAAAAGCTTTAAAACTAGTTCCACTCACCGACAACGCTTCGTTTGCTTTGCCGAAGCGATCTCATGCCTTCGAATCAATCGAAGCTTCCTTTAACGATACCGGATCAACATCCCCTGCTTTTAGCCATTCAAAATAGAGGATTAATGCACAATCTTGTATCAAAATCCTTAACAACACAACTCCACAACCTTCCCTACCAACTACCAAGCTTTTGCCATCCAAAAACTACCGGAAACATCGGCGAAACCAATCTCCAGCCATTACCAGACGAGATTAAGATCAAAATATCATCAATATATATCTAAAAATATTCCCTCAACAACCAAATATCTCCAACAACCAAACAAACATATAAACAAACCATAATCTCAAATATTTCAACCTAAAAATCTAGCAATTCATCTAGTTTCGGGATTATCATATAAAAACCCATTTATCCATGTTGTTAAACATCAAGATTAGAACCAAAACCAATCTAGAATCCAACATTATCAAATCAAAATGAAACTCAACCATTTTCCCCATCAAAACCTCAATCCAAGCTTAATTAAAGCAATATAGCAATATCTTTAACTCAAAACAATTTACAAGAGTCAAGAGCTTGCAATTTCAATAAAGAACTCTTGATTAGAGTAGAATTAGACACATCACCTCTAACACAAGCTTTTCCCTTGTTTGGAAATGAATTGATAAAAACCTTCAAGAAATCCAATACTAATTGTTGTAGAAATGAGAAGATCAATTTAGGAAATCAAAGAATGAAATAAAGTGATTGTTTCCTCTCATTTTTGATGGGAAAATCATAGTTTGGCTGGTGAGAAAGTAGAGAAAAAAGAGAAGAGAAAATAGGAAGTTACGTAAGAAAATGTTTAAGCCTTTTAAAAGTTGTTTATTAAATCCCTTTAATAAAACCAATTAAGTAAACCATTTAAAAACATGAAAAATAAGGGAAAAGTCTAATAACACCATGGTTTAATAGCTCCCTAAAGATTCTAAGCTTTGACTCCTTTCAATTTAGTCACTAAACACATTTTGCAATCTTTACGATTAAGTCACCGTTTCAAAAATTTTGATTAAAACAAATCCATTTTGTCAAATTGATCCCACCAAAACCTTCAAAACATAATATTAGGATTTTAGAACATTTTCCATAATTTATCTCACCCAAAAACCTTTTAAATCAATTTATTCTCGAAACTAGTCTAAATTGTCGAAACTGGTTCAATCAAACTGCCTAAGTAAACCCGATTAACTTCTAGGCCTAAGTCTGGGGCGTTACAAATATTATTTGTCCTTTAAGAACAATATTGTACTCCCTTCATTCTTTTTAAGTTTAATAACTATATCACTAGGGCTTGAACTTATCATGACTACTCTTGAGACCTGAAGATGGAGTGGAGCAAACAACCCATCCCCGTGACCTACGAGCAAAGTCATCCCGTGAAGACTTTCATTCACTCTTATGCCAGCACTACCACTTCTTCCAGGAAAAGTTAAATGGAGCAAACACAACTCACCTAGTGTACTAAGATAGCAAGATGCATGGAAGAGTTTTAATTATTTTAATTATTTTCTCAAATTTTCTTGGAGTTTAATTAAACCTTTAATTGTTACATTGAGCATTATGTTCATTCACATTTATTATGCTTTGGCATAAGAGAAATGACCTACAATTTTCCTAAGGTTTCTTAAGCTTTTTAGAATGCATGAAACATATGATGTAAAAGTTATAGCAGATTCAACACTAAGTTTAAAACACAAAAGCTCTTAACACATTGCAAAACATTAAGCATAGATTAATCACATGGAATCATGATCGATGTAGCATCAATTTCAGAATCAATGGAATCATAGCAAAGGGAACCAACAAAAATATATTAGTTTATTTACATGGATAAAACTTTAAATTTTTACCTAAATTTAACCTAATATATACATGTGATAGTAGTCCCCCAAACTTGAGAAGAGCATTGTCCCCAATGCAAAAAGGAAACAAGAAAAAGAAAACATGCAATGTAATATGATAAAAACTAAACTAATAAAACAAAATAAAAGAACATAAAAACTAACACAGAGAGTTATTGGGGAGAAGGTTCCCAGATGAAGATGTGCTTTTCTTTGTCTTGGGAGTGCTTGGGCTTCTTGGTCGGGCAAGAGGATGAACCAACTTCAGTATCTGGTCGCCTTCTCTGTTGGGTGGTGGGTGCAGGTGCTAGAAGTTGTGGAGTCATTAAGGGAAAGACCATTGGCATGTTCGAGAGAAATTTTCAATTTCAAGATTGCACAACCAAATCTCTTTGTTTAACATACATGAAATATGGTTGGAAAATAGCACCAATGGTTTTTCTGACAATTTCCTTGATGGAGGGAGTTGATGCAAAACTGATAGGTAAAGGTTCTATTAGGGAGTAACCCTTTAGTTCCTCCACTTGCAAGGGAAGTACTCTCGGGGGTGCATCAAGAATGGTGTTACCCTCCCATTCTCTTATTCCCACCTTCTCACAATGTAATACCCTAATTCCTGGCCTAGTAGTAATGGAACCAATTTCCTAATTTGTTAACCCAATTGGACTTGTATTTAGCTAATTAGATCAATTAAGGATCTAATTGAAAGAAAATGCAAAATTTTTATTTAAATTTCAATGCCCAAATCAAATTAAATGGTAAATAATGAGATTGCATGATAAATAATTCAATTCCAATATTTGCCCCTCCACTATCTTAGGCTTAAGATATAATTAGAAGGGTAAATTAGACATTTACATGTCTAATTAAGATGACACAAAGTCATCTTCTTCATCCCATTTGGCCGGCCAAAGCTTAGTTTAGAGAGAGAGGGAAATTGGGAGAAAGGAAGCCATGGAAAGCTTGATTATCCTTGCATGGTTGGGAATTTGAACTTGGAAATCAAGTTTGAGAAGCTTGGTAAGCTCCTCACCCTAAGCTGAATTGAATTGTAGCTTGAATTCTTGAATGTTGATTGCTTTCATGTTGTTTTGATCTTGATATGATGCTGGAAATTTTTTAGAATAATTTATAGACTATAATCATGTTAGATTATGAACTGGATAATGAAATTAAGGTAGAAATTAGCTTGGTCGAATGCTATGTACATGAATTAGTGACCGATTGATGGAATTTGTGAATTAAGTGGTCCAAATTGAAAGTTTATGATAATTTTAGGACTAGAAATAAATGTTATCATGCTGGAAATTTAGTGTATAAAATGAAATTGAATGTTAATCAAGTGAAAAATATCTTAAATGATAGAAATTGAACTAGTGATGAACTTGGTCACGTAACTTGTGTAGTTAGCTAATTAGTGGCAAAAATTGAAAGATTTGACAAAATTGAGGACTGTTCTGTACTAAATTAGCTACTGGAAAATTTGCTAAAATCAGGGGAAATGTCTAATTGTAAGCTTGATAGGTTGAAATTGTTATGTTAAGAAGATATTTGACTATCCAAGTGAACTTATAGAAATGCTTGTGTGTAGGGACTGAATTTGAAACTCTGGTTAAAATTAGAGACTGAAATAATTGATTCATGGACTAAAATCCAATATATGAGAATAAGGGAAAACAGGGTAAATAAGGACTTAAGGTACTAGAATGAAATTAATGGAATTAAAGCTAGTAAAGATCATGAACTAGAAACATGACCTAATGAATATGAGCAGAAAGCTCTGTTCTGGGCAGTGACTTTGAAAAATTCCTATAAATTGTAGGAATTGAATTTTAAGCTGAAATTTTGATGGAATGAACTTTAACATGTCTATTTTCACTAGGAACAAACGGCATTGAATTCTGGATTGTATATGGAAATGGAAATGTCAGGTTAGTGCAAACTGTCCAGATTTGCAAATGCTCTGTCTTTGAGCTAAAAACTGTACTAATTGGTAAATAATTAAAATTCATGGATTATATGGTTAGAAAGAGGATTATGTTATCTTTCCAAAGGTATAAACCAATCGAAATTCCGACGTATAGATTAAAAGATATAAACAGATTAGTAACTAGTGTGCAAACTGCTGGCAGCGGCAGATTTTTTACTTTTAACAAATCAAGTGTTTGAATGCTTGTGTGAATTGAATTTGGTATGGTTATAATGCATGATTGTGTTATGTGAATGCTAGATTAAGATAATGGTGGAAATAACGGATAGGTATCTGGATGTAAATGAGGAATCGGGTATCCCGTAAGTTCGGGATACAAGGTGAGTGTAGCTTTACTTAGGGTTAGGACTTAGGATAATGAGAACAAACCTTTTGAAATAAGCTGAAAATGATGAGCTTACAAGAATAGGATAATGAACTTAATAACTTGAGCTAGTTTATACTTAATTGATAAAATGTAATAAAAGGCTTCCTACTCGAATGACATGATAGATACAAAGTTAGACTAACTTAAACTTGTAAGAAAAGGGTTATAAACTAAATACCATGTTAGAGTCATGTCCTAATGAATTAAGAAGTTTAAAATGCAACCTAGTGTAATCTGCCCAGGAAATTCTGTTCTGGGTAGCAATTTCAAAAAATCACCATAAATTATGTAGGTCGAATTAAGGGCTGAAATTTATATGGAATGAAACTTAGTATATATATTTTAATTAGGAGAAAACATAATTGAAAACCTCTGGACAGTGCAAACTGTCCAAAAATGTAATTCCCCTATCTTCGAACTAAAAACTATATTAATTGGAAAAGCATTGAAATGAAAGGTCTAAACGGTTGTAAAGAGGGTTAAATAAGCTTTCTAACGATAAAAATGGTTTGAAAGTCTGCCGTACAGAGTGAAAGTTATAAGTATTTAAGTGACCAGTGCTTATGCTGGCTGGCAGCAAAAATATTGGTGTCCTAGACAGTTTGTGAACTGTTTCGAAAACAATTTTGGGACAGTGGTTACTGCCCTGTTATACATGAATGAAAGTGTGCTCTTGATCTTTTTAATAAAATGGCTAATCAATGGAATTAAATGATGAAAATGAATGCTTGGATTGTTTATCCCTTGAGAAATAAGATACATGAAAATGATTCTTCCTCTTGTTTGAATGGAAATGATTGTATGCATGCTTGATTGGCCTTATTCTTGTATGAGTTGTTTCTTGATTGATTCATGGTGGTAATCTATGAATTGAGTTGCTTGATTGAATAACATGAATGCTTAATTATGCTTGGATAAAAACTAGCTAAATCTTTTAAATTGTCTAAAGCCTAGATAGGTTTTTCTTGAAATAAAGGACACATAACTTGACAAAATTGATAACTTGAAAATCTTGCTCGACTTTATATGCTACCTCAGTAAGTACATTATGTACTTACCACTCTTGTTTGCATTCTTCCCAAACCTCAGGTAAAACCATCCCGATCGTTACCTTGACATCGAAGTTAGCTTCCTGGATTTGAAGTAATGCATACAAGACATGAAATATAACTTTGTATTTACCTTGATGTACTCCTAGAAGGTGGCATACTAGAATTGTGTATAAATCATATATAAGTCATGCATTTGGATTGTATATAAAACATGTATATAAATCTTGAGTAAATAGTTTGTGAAGCTTAAATGGTACTTGTTGGAATGTATACAAGCATATTTGGATATGAACATGTAAACACTATGGTTGTGTCTAAGGAAAGAATGAACATGAACTTGTCTAGCTAAGGTATTTGAATTAGTATATATGACCTAGTGAAATGAATGTGTTAAAATGAACCTAGAATTGCCTAGTGTATAATACCCCATTCGAATGGAATTTGAATGTTTAAGTTAGTTCTTGATTCATTATATGTCTTGAAGTCTAGACTAAGCTAATTCAATGAATCTAATTGGTACAAATGTTTCGCATATAGGTAAGATTATATTGAGAACTTGATTCTAGATAACGAACGAAATAGAATGTTAATAGATAAAGAATGAAACTAGATAAATGGATGAATTAATTAATGGGTAGTGTTCGAATAGTGGCTTATTCCTTAAGTAAATGAGTGAGTTTGATTCTAGTGATTGAATGAACTAAATTGCTTATAGGTAATATATTAAGCTAAGTTAAATGGAAAAATTTTAATTGGCCTTGAATTTCACGATTGTCTCGTCTATTTTTCTCGTCATAACACTTCTCGCTCCTAACTCGGGCGATAGGTGTTACAAGTTTGGTATCAGAGCCTAGGTTTAGCTAATTCTCAGACTAAACCGGGCCAATCATGCATCATATAGGAAAACTGTGCCACTTGGGAGTTAAACATTGTTTTGTATTGGTACTTGGAAACCAATACAAATTCTTTGATTGATTGAAGTTCAGAATGAGTGAAAATTTTGAGTTGATAGTATAACATCTCGGAAGAAATTCGAGGGCGAATTTCTTTAAAGGGGGGAGAGTTGTAATACCCTAAATCCTGGCCTAGTAGTAATGGAACCAATTGCCTAATTTGTTAACCCAATTGAACTTGTATTTAGCTAATTAGATCAATTAAGGATCTAATTGAAAGAAAATGCAAAATTTAGATTTAAATTTCAATGACCAAATCAAATTAAATGGTAAATAATGAGATTGCCTGATAAATAATTAAATTCCAATATTTGCCCCTCCACAATCTTAGGCTTAAGATATAATTAGAAGGGTAAATTAGACATTTACATGTCTAATTAAGATGACACCAAGTCATCTTCTTCATCCCATTTGGCCGCCAAAGCTTAGTTTAAAGAGAGGGAAATTGGGAGAAATTAGCTTGGTCGAATGCTATGTACATGAATTAGTGACCGATTGATGGAAATTGTGAATTAAGTGGTCCAAATTGAAAGTTTATGATAATTTTGGGACTATAAATAAATGTTATCATGCTAGAAATTTAGTGTATAAAATGAAATTGAATGTTAATCAAGTGAAAAATATCTTAAATGATAGAAATTGAACTAGTGATGAACTTGGTCACGAAACTTGTGTAGTTATCTAATTAGTGGCAAAAATTGAAAGATTTGACAAAATTGAGGACTGTTCTGTACTAAATTAGCTACTGGAAAATTTTCTAAAATCAGGGAAGTGTCTAATTGTAAGTTTGATAGGTTGAAATTGTTATGTTAAGAAGATATTTGACTATCCTAGTGAACTTATAGAAATGCTTGTGTGTAGGGACTGAATTTGAAACTCTGGTTAAAATTGGAGACTGAAATAATTGATTAAGGGACTAAAATCCAATATATGAGAATAAGGGAAAACAGGGTAAATAAGGACTTAAGGTACTAGAATGAAATAAATGGAATTAAAGCTAGTAAAAATCATGAACTAGAAACATGACCTAATGAATCTGCCCAGAAAGCTCTGTTCTAGGCAGTGACTTTGAAAAATTCCTATAAATTGTAGGAATTGAATTTTAAGCTGAAATTTTGATGGTATGAACTTTAACATGTCTATTTTCACTAGGAACAAACGGCATTGAATTATGAATTGTATCTTGAAATGGAAATGTTAGGATAGTGCAAACTGTCCAGATTTGCAAATGCTCTGTCTTTGAGCTAAAAATTGTACTAATTGGTAAATAATTAAAATTCATGGCTTATATGGTTAGAAAGAGGATTATGTTATCTTTCCAACGGTATAAACCAATCGAAATTCTGACATATAGATTAAAAGATATAAACAGATTAGTAACTAGTGTGCAAACTGCCAGGCAGCGGCAGATTTGTTACTTTTAACAAATCAAGTGTTTGAATGCTTGTGTGAATTGAATTTGGTATGGTTCTAATGCATGATTGTGTTATGTGAATGCGATATTAAGATAATGGTTGAAATAACAGATAGGCATCTGGATGTAAATGAGGAATCGGGTATCCCGTAAGTTCGGGATACAAGGTGAGTGTAGCTTTACTTAGGGTTAGGACTTAGGTCCTAACCAATTGCAGTTGTTTACATAGTTGATATGGAATTAACATGAAATAAACCTAATTTCTATTTGGTAAATGTATAAGGCAAGGTTGCTTAATTGGAAACTTGATGGTGGTTACATGTATGCTTGCTTTCTTGATATTCAATCGAATAATAGTGTAATGTACTTGCTTGGATTGCCTTGTTTGAGATTTGATATGTATACTCATGTGTGATTGAGTTGTTTCTGCCTTGGGTGTAAATTGACACTTGTTTGTGTGTGATAACTATTCGAATAATACTACACTATAATGAACTTGCTTGCTAAGTAATAAACACTTGATCGATGGTTTAATTGGTATTGCTTAATGCTTGAATCTTTGAATGCTTGATTGATGATTGTTCGAATGACTTGTTTGAAACTAGCATGCGTTCTTGAATTTACAATATGTAAGCATAAAATGTAAGAAACAATTACAAGTTTTAAAGTAAGATAATACTTTTTATGCCATAAGATACTTCCCTAATGAAGGTTAAAGATTTAAAAGGTTTAAGATGCCTACATTGGAAGTCCTTGGATAAATGGCATGATGCATGGTATACTTGGGACTACGGTCCATGAGCCATGGCTCGGGGGGATGCCCCATTACATGCAATAAGTTATTTGCAACATTTGGAGGTAACGGGGGGAGTTGTACGGGTGGCGACAGTTGGTTGGATAGTTAGAAGTTTAGGAAATCTCTTGGACCTTTATAGTCAAACACAGACCAATGCCATTCATGACCAATTGTGATCCAAGGTGAACTTGTTAAAAAGTTATGAACCTTGTTGAGAAATTGAATAACCAATTCAAGAGAGAATCTCGAACACATGAATTATATCTTGAAAATACATAAATGATCCGATAAGAAATCTTGAATACTTGAATAGCTTGACTTGAATCCTTGAAATAACCAAATTGCTTGACATGTAATGTTTAATTCTTAACATGATTGGTACTTTGTGTACTCTAATATGTGGTGTAGCAGACACCTTCTTGTTCAAGTACTTTGTGTACTCTAATACGTGGTGTAGAAGACACCTTAACATGATTCGGTACTTGTGTACCTTAACACGTGACTCAATTACCTAGTCTTACTAACTACCAAGGCAAAACAAATTTCTAAACTTGTAATAAGACATGATACATGGCTAATAAATGAGCAAATTGAAACATGCTATTGAGCTTCTAGTAAAATGCAAGCATACGAATAAGATGAGATAGATACTATCTTGATTGGCTCTTTGTTTGAAAGATAAATTACATTGGTAGTGGCCCTATTCGAATAAGGGGATTTGTGGCCATTGTGCTCGTTGTATGATTCTTGATGCAGTCTTGCTTGTTTGATTGCTTGAGTTTGAGATTGGCTAATTGCTTGATGAGTTTGCTTATTGCTTAAGAACTCATTCCTTGCTTGATTGTTGTGGTGAAAATGCTTGAATTGATGATCTTGATTATATGAACAAGCTTGTCATGGTTTTGATAATGGATGTTTGATGCTAGACTTGTAAGTTAAATGAATTTGAATGTAATCTTGACCTAGTTGTGTTTGAGTATTGCTTACTAGTCTTGCTTAACAATGAATCTTTAGGTATCTTAAACCTAGATCACTATCCGATTGGTATATGTTTGAATGGACATCATAGGTAATCAAGATTATAATTTAAACAAGACTAAGTCTTGCCTTGTATGTATGCAACGTGATTGTTTATAAGGTTTCTTACTTGGTAGGTAAG
Source organism: Hibiscus mutabilis (assembly GCA_019671005.1). Lineage (NCBI taxonomy): Eukaryota > Viridiplantae > Streptophyta > Magnoliopsida > Malvales > Malvaceae > Hibiscus > Hibiscus mutabilis. Next base: position 53,938,405 of record CM033716.1, on the reverse strand, counting down.
TTGTTCAAAGGACTCTACGGTCTCAAATGTTTGGTCTAATTCAACCGAAAAGATTTAAGTGTCTAGTCTAATTAGAATCAAACTAATTAAGGTCGAATTAAGAACATGTTTGAACTGGAAATGGATAGAGTCTTTATATGATAATGGTGTTCGAATGAATAGGTAAAATTGGGGTTGCCTATATTAGTATATGGATAACATGGTTAAGTAATTAAAATGAGAATAAACCTTTTGAAATAAGCTGAAAATGATGAGCTTACAAGAATAGGATAATGAACTTTAAGCTAGTTTATACTTAATTGATAAAATGTAATAAAAGGCTTCCTACTCGAATGACATGTTAGACACAAAGTTAGACTAACTTAAACTTGTAAGAAAAGGGGGTTATGAACTAAATACCATGTTAGAGTCATGTCCTAATGAATTAAGAAGTTTAAAATGCAATATAGTGTAATCTGTCCAGGAAATTCTGTTCTGGGTAGCAATTTCAAAAAATCACCATAAATTATGTAGGCCGAATTAAGGGCTGAAATTTATATGGAATGAAACTTAGTATGTCTATTTTCATTAGGAGAAAACATAATTGAATTCTGATTTGTGAGCTGGAATCTGAAATGAAAACCTCTGGACAGTGCAAACTGTCAAAAAATGTAATTACCCTATCTTGAACTAAAAACTATATTAATTGGAAAAGCATTAAAATGAAAGGTCTAAACGGTTGTAAAGAGGGTTAAATAAGCTTTTTAACCATAAAAATGGTTTGAAAGTCTGCGTACAAAGTGAAAGTTATAAGTATTTAAGTGGCCAATGCTTATGCTGGCTGGCAGCAAAAATATTGGTGGCCTAGACAGTTTGTGAACTGTTTGAAAACAATTTTGGGACAGTGGTTACTGCCCTATTATACATGAATGAAAGTGTGCTCTTGATCTTTTTAATAAAATGGCTAATCAATGGAATTAAATGATGAAAATGAATGCTTGGATTGTTTATCCCTTGAGAAATAAGATACATGAAAATGATTCTTCCTCTTGTTTGAATGGAAATGATTGTATGCATGCTTGATTGGCCTTATTCTTGTATGAGTTGTTTCTTGATTGATTCATGGTGGTAATCTATGAATTGAGTTGCTTGATTGAATAACATGAATGCTTAATTTTGCTTGGATAAAAACTAGCTAAACTTTTAAATTGTCTAAAGCCTAGATAGGTTTTTCTTGAAATAAAGGACACATAACTTGACAAAATTGATAACTTGAAAATCTTGCTAGACTTTAGATGCTACCTCACTAAGTAAATTATGTACTTACCACTCTTGTTTGCATTCTTCCCAAACCTCAGGTAAAACCATCCCGATCGTTACCTTGACATCGAAGTTAGCTTCCTGGATTTGAAGTAATGCATACAAGACATGAAATATAACTTTGTATTTACCTTGATGTACTCCTAGAAGGTGGCATACTAAAATTGTGTATAAATCATATATAAGTCATGCATTTGGATTGTATATAAAACATGTATATAAATCTTGAGTAAATAGTTTGCAAAACTTAAATGGTACTTGTTGGAATGTATACAAGCATATTTGGATATGAACATGTAAATACTATTGTTGTGTCTAAGGAAAGAATGAACATGAACTTGTCTAGCTAAGGTATTTGAATTAGTATATATGACCTAGTGAAATGAATGTGTTAAAATGAACCTAGAATTGCCTAGTGTATAATACCCCGAATGGAATTTGAATGTTTAAGTTAGTTCTTGATTCATTATATGTCTTGAAGTCTAGACTAAGCTAATTCAATGAATCTAATTGGTACAAATGTTTCGCATATAGGTAAGATTATATTGAGAACTTGATTCTAGATAATGAATGAAATAGAATGTTAATAGATAAAGAATGAAACTAGATAAATGGATGAATTAATTAATGGGTAGTGTTGAATAGTGGCTTATTCCTTAAGTAAATGAGTGAGTTTGATTCTAGTGATTGAATGAACTAAATTGCTTATAGGTAATATATTAAGCTAAGTTAAATGGAAAAATTTTAATTGGCCTTGAATTTCACGATTGTCTCGTCTATTTTTTTCTCGTCATAACACTTCTCGCTCCTAACTCGGGCGATAGGTGTTACAAGTTTGGTATCAGAGCCTAGGTTTAGCTAATTCTCAGACTAAACCGGGCCAATCATGCATCATATAGGAAAACTGTGCCACTTGGGAGTTAAACATTGTTTTGTATTGGTACTTGGAAACCAATACAAATTCTTTGATTGATTGAAGTTCAGAATGAGTGAAAATTTTGAGTTGATAGTATAACATCTCGGAAGAAATTCGAGGGCGAATTTCTTTAAAGGGGGGAGAGTTGTAATACCCTAAATCCTGGCCTAGTAGTAATGGAACCAATTGCCTAATTTGTTAACCCAATTGAACTTGTATTTAGCTAATTAGATCAATTAAGGATCTAATTGAAAGAAAATGCAAAATTTAGATTTAAATTTCAATGACCAAATCAAATTAAATGGTAAATAATGAGATTGCCTGATAAATAATTAAATTCCAATATTTGCCCCTCCACAATCTTAGGCTTAAGATATAATTAGAAGGGTAAATTAGACATTTACATGTCTAATTAAGATGACACCAAGTCATCTTCTTCATCCCATTTGGCCGGCCAAAGCTTAGTTTAAAGAGAGAGGGAAATTGGGAGAAATTAGCTTGGTCGAATGCTATGTACATGAATTAGTGACCGATTGATGGAAATTGTGAATTAAGTGGTCCAAATTGAAAGTTTATGATAATTTTGGGACTATAAATAAATGTTATCATGCTAGAAATTTAGTGTATAAAATGAAATTGAATGTTAATCAAGTGAAAAATATCTTAAATGATAGAAATTGAACTAGTGATGAACTTGGTCACGTAACTTGTGTAGTTATCTAATTAGTGGCAAAAATTGAAAGATTTGACAAAATTGAGGACTGTTCTGTACTAAATTAGCTACTGGAAAATTTTCTAAAATCAGGGGAAGTGTCTAATTGTAAGCTTGATAGGTTGAAATTGTTATGTTAAGAAGATATTTGACTATCCTAGTGAACTTATAGAAATGCTTGTGTGTAGGGACTGAATTTGAAACTCTGGTTAAAATTGGAGACTGAAATAATTGATTAAGGGACTAAAATCCAATATATGAGAATAAGGGAAAACAGGGTAAATAAGGACTTAAGGTACTAGAATGAAATAAATGGAATTAAAGCTAGTAAAAATCATGAACTAGAAACATGACCTAATGAATCTGCCCAGAAAGCTCTGTTCTAGGCAGTGACTTTGAAAAATTCCTATAAATTGTAGGAATTGAATTTTAAGCTGAAATTTTGATGGTATGAACTTTAACATGTCTATTTTCACTAGGAACAAACGGCATTGAATTATGAATTGTATCTTGAAATGGAAATGTTAGGATAGTGCAAACTGTCCAGATTTGCAAATGCTCTGTCTTTGAGCTAAAAATTGTACTAATTGGTAAATAATTAAAATTCATGGCTTATATGGTTAGAAAGAGGATTATGTTATCTTTCCAACGGTATAAACCAATCGAAATTCTGACATATAGATTAAAAGATATAAACAGATTAGTAACTAGTGTGCAAACTGCCAGGCAGCGGCAGATTTGTTACTTTTAACAAATCAAGTGTTTGAATGCTTGTGTGAATTGAATTTGGTATGGTTCTAATGCATGATTGTGTTATGTGAATGCGATATTAAGATAATGGTTGAAATAACAGATAGGCATCTGGATGTAAATGAGGAATCGGGTATCCCGTAAGTTCGGGATACAAGGTGAGTGTAGCTTTACTTAGGGTTAGGACTTAGGTCCTAACCAATTGCAGTTGTTTACATAGTTGATATGGAATTAACATGAAATAAACCTAATTTCTATTTGGTAAATGTATAAGGCAAGGTTGCTTAATTGGAAACTTGATGGTGGTTACATGTATGCTTGCTTTCTTGATATTCAATCGAATAATAGTGTAATGTACTTGCTTGGATTGCCTTGTTTGAGATTTGATATGTATACTCATGTGTGATTGAGTTGTTTCTGCCTTGGGTGTAAATTGACACTTGTTTGTGTGTGATAACTATTCGAATAATACTACACTATAATGAACTTGCTTGCTAAGTAATAAACACTTGATCGATGGTTTAATTGGTATTGCTTAATGCTTGAATCTTTGAATGCTTGATTGATGATTGTTCGAATGACTTGTTTGAAACTAGCATGCGTTCTTGAATTTACAATATGTAAGCATAAAATGTAAGAAACAATTACAAGTTTTAAAGTAAGATAATACTTTTTATGCCATAAGATACTTCCCTAATGAAGGTTAAAGATTTAAAAGGTTTAAGATGCCTACATTGGAAGTCCTTGGATAAATGGCATGATGCATGGTATACTTGGGACTACGGTCCATGAGCCATGGCTCGGGGGGATGCCCCATTACATGCAATAAGTTATTTGCAACATTTGGAGGTAACGGGGGGAGTTGTACGGGTGGCGACAGTTGGTTGGATAGTTAGAAGTTTAGGAAATCTCTTGGACCTTTATAGTCAAACACAGACCAATGCCATTCATGACCAATTGTGATCCAAGGTGAACTTGTTAAAAAGTTATGAACCTTGTTGAGAAATTGAATAACCAATTCAAGAGAGAATCTCGAACACATGAATTATATCTTGAAAATACATAAATGATCCGATAAGAAATCTTGAATACTTGAATAGCTTGACTTGAATCCTTGAAATAACCAAATTGCTTGACATGTAATGTTTAATTCTTAACATGATTGGTACTTTGTGTACTCTAATATGTGGTGTAGCAGACACCTTCTTGTTCAAGTACTTTGTGTACTCTAATACGTGGTGTAGAAGACACCTTAACATGATTCGGTACTTGTGTACCTTAACACGTGACTCAATTACCTAGTCTTACTAACTACCAAGGCAAAACAAATTTCTAAACTTGTAATAAGACATGATACATGGCTAATAAATGAGCAAATTGAAACATGCTATTGAGCTTCTAGTAAAATGCAAGCATACGAATAAGATGAGATAGATACTATCTTGATTGGCTCTTTGTTTGAAAGATAAATTACATTGGTAGTGGCCCTATTCGAATAAGGGATTTGTGGCCATTGTGCTCGTTGTATGATTCTTGATGCAGTCTTGCTTGTTTGATTGCTTGAGTTTGAGATTGGCTAATTGCTTGATGAGTTTGCTTATTGCTTAAGAACTCATTCCTTGCTTGATTGTTGTGGTGAAAATGCTTGAATTGATGATCTTGATTATATGAACAAGCTTGTCATGGTTTTGATAATGGATGTTTGATGCTAGACTTGTAAGTTAAATGAATTTGAATGTAATCTTGACCTAGTTGTGTTTGAGTATTGCTTACTAGTCTTGCTTAACAATGAATCTTTAGGTATCTTAAACCTAGATCACTATCCGATTGGTATATGTTTGAATGGACATCATAGGTAATCAAGATTATAATTTAAACAAGACTAAGTCTTGCCTTGTATGTATGCAACGTGATTGTTTATAAGGTTTCTTACTTGGTAGGTAAGTTGTTCAAAGGACTCTACGGTCTCAAATGTTTGGTCTAATTCAACCGAAAAAGATTTAAGTGTCTAGTCTAATTAGAATCAAACTAATTAAGGTCGAATTAAGAACATGTTTGAACTGGAAATGGATAGAGTCTTTATATGATAATGGTGTTCGAATGAATAGGTAAAATTGGGGTTGCCTATATTAGTATATGGATAACATGGTTAAGTGGTAATTAAAATGAGAATAAACCTTTTGAAATAAGCTGAAAAATGATGAGCTTACAAGAATAGGATAATGAACTTAAGCTAGTTTATACTTAATTGATAAAATGTAATAAAAGGCTTCCTACTCGAATGACATGTTAGACACAAAGTTAGACTAACTTAAACTTGTAAGAAAAGGGTTATGAACTAAATACCATGTTAGAGTCATGTCCTAATGAATTAAGAAGTTTAAAATGCAATATAGTGTAATCTGTCCAGGAAATTCTGTTCTGGGTAGCAATTTCAAAAAATCACCATAAATTATGTAGGCCGAATTAAGGGCTGAAATTTATATGGAATGAACCTTAGTATGTCTATTTTCATTAGGAGAAAACATAATTGAATTCTGATTTGTGAGCTGGAATCTGGAAATGAAAACCTCTGGACAGTGCAAACTGTCAAGAAATGTAATTACCCTATATATGAACTAAAAACTATATTAATTGGAAGAGCATTAAAATGAAAGGTCTAAACGGTTGTAAAGAGGGTTAAATAAGCTTTTTAACCATAAAAATGATTTGAAATTCCAACGTACAAAGTGAAAGTTATAAGTATTTAAGTGGCCAATGCTTATGCTGGCTGGCAGCAGCAGTATTGGTGGCCTAGACAGTTTGTGAACTGTTTGAAAACAATTTTGGGACAGTGGTTACTGCCCTATTATACATGAATGAAAGTGTGCTCTTGATCTTGTTAATGAAATGGCTAATCAATGGAATTAAATGATGAAAATGAATGCTTGGATTGTTTATCCCTTGAGAAATAAGATACATGAAAATGATCTTCCTCTTGTTCGAATGGAAATGATTGTATGCATGCTTGATTGGCCTTGTTCTTGTATGAGTTGTTTCTTGATTGATTCATGGTGGTAATCTATGAATTGAGTTGCTTGATTGAATAACATGAATGCTTAATTTTGCTTGGATAAAAACTAGCTAAACTTTTAAGATTGTCTAAAGCCTAGATATGTGTTTCTTGAAATAAACGACACATAACTTGACAAAATTGATAACTTGAAAATCTTGCTAGACTTTAGATGCTACCTCACTAAGTAAATTATGTACTTACCACTCTTGTTTGCATTCTTCCCAAACCTCAGGTAAAACCATCCCGATCGTTACCTTGACATCGAAGTTAGCTTCCTGGATTTGAAGCAAGGCATACAAGACATGAAATATAACTTTGTGTTTACCTTGATGTACACTCCTAGAGGGTGGCATACTAAAATTGTGTATAAATCATATATAAGTCATGCATTTGGATTGTATATAAAACATGTATATAAATCTTGAGTAAATAGTTTGCAAAACTTAAATAGTACTTGTTGGAATGTCTACAAGCATATTTGGATATGAACATGTAAATACTATTGTTGTGTCTAAGGAAAGAATGAACATGAACTTGTCTAGCTAAGGTATTTGAATTAGTATATATGACCTAGTGAAATGAATGTGTTAAAACGAACCTAGAATTGTCTAGTGTATAATACCCCATTCGAATCTTTAAGTTAGTTCTTGATTCATTATATGTATTGGAGCCTAGACTAAGCTAATTCAATGAATCTAATTGGTACGAATGTTGCGCATATAGGTAAGATTATATTGAGAACCTGATTCTAGATAACGAATGAAATAGAATGTTAATAGGTAAAGAATGAAATTAGATAAATGGATGAATTAATTAATGGGTAGTGTTCGAATATTGGCTTATTCCTTAAGTAAATGAGTGAGCTTGATTTTAGTGGATGAATGAACTAAATTGCCTATAGGTAATATATTAAGCTAAGTTAAATGGAAAAATTTTAATTGGCCCTAAATTTCACGATTGTCTCGTCTAGTTTTCTCATCGTAACACCTCTCGCCCGGGTTAGGAGCGAGAGGTGTTACACACAAAGTGCCATAATTAGGTTGGGAATAATTAAATCTGGTGGTTTTCCCATCGACACAGCTCTCTCAATGATATGGCGACATGAATCAACTACGCAGGGTGTAGGCCACATCCCTTGATGATCGAGTTTAATAGTAACATCATGCGGAGGGAAAAAGTTCTTGATTTCAAGTGGGTAAAAGGGGATTGTTGATTATATGAGCCCAAAATCGTGAGTCTGGCTAAAGTTACCGCCAATGTGCCATTTTCTCATGGCCCTCTCCCCCGACCCATTTGGTCCCAAGAATGCAAAGGTCCCACAGGATTGTGGAATATGTTTTGTCAGTGGTGAAGGTCGTGAATGTGGAGTGGGCACCTTGATGGTCAAAGAATCGATAGTAGTTATCAATTGCCTCGGTAGAGAAACCCACAAACTTCCCCCTAACTTGTACGAAGTTCTCTCCAGTATGATCAATGTGGGTGTAAAAATCTTGTACCGAAGAGACATTGATGTCACCGGGATGCTAAATAAAGGTTTCCCACTTCTGAGTTCGAATCACGGGTAGCACATATGCATCGAATAGTAGCATATAGGAAGGGGTAAACTCCAAAAATTCTTATTCGAGGATCCTCTATTGATGCACAAGTTCATACCTTGGTTGGATTGAACTGGAGAGGAGGCGATTGGTAACCAGAGATGTTGGAGGTGAGCTGCCTGGTGTGGCGACCGGGCTATTGGGGTTGGACTCAATAGCGATGGAGTTAGAGAAGGAAAAATTGTGAGCCATAATAGTCAATGGAGGACGATGCTGCGGAGTAAGTCAAGATGTATGTATAGAAATGGTAATTGGATAATCAGAGAGTGATTTCTTCTTCTCCTATTGGTTTGGTGGCAATATAGAGAAAAGAGCCAAGGAAGAGGTGAATAACCAGTGAGATTAGGGGGATTTAATCACCATTAATGTTGATTATTCTACAAATGAAGTCGTAGAGGGGGAAGCGGCGTGTGAAACACATTAAGGTTGTGTGACGATCATGGGGAAATGGAACTAGCGGAAGTAGGAGAGATAGTGAAAGGTTATGATCATGGGAATAAAGAGTACCAAATACTCAATATTCTTTACTGCTTTCGTATAGAGCCATCAACATGTTCTTGTAGGAGTGTAACTTCTTATTAGACAAAATTAATTGTTTATCCAAAAGACTAGGAAGTCCTTCCTTTTTAGGTTGTTGCCTTGATAACTGCCAAAATATACCAAACATATTAAATAAAACATAATTCTAAAAAGAAAATTAAATGCTAAGAAATAAAAAATGTGAAATTAAAATATGAAAAAATAACTTGTAGAAAAAATAAAATACGTAAAAATAAAAGGGTAAAATTGGATGTGCTAGTCTTTTAGTAATGGGACTGATAATTTGTCATGATGGACCAGTGCTCCATTATAGATCTTTAACCATTTCAACACTTTGGCTAGTGAGCAATCGTCAAGTGTGCCTCTAAAATCATATAAGTCTTCTATGAGGATCTCCAAAAAATCATCTACCATGTCATATGGGTAAGTAAATGTTGTTTTCTTTTGGTCCTCTAGTTCGATGGTGATATAGTTGTAACCAGAATAACCATCTAGGATGCAATAGTAGGGTTTCCTTGCAAGCTTGTGAAGCATCTGGTGACTAAAAGGTAAAGGGACGTGGTCCTTTTTTGTGGCTTTGTTTAGCTTTTGGTAGTCTATGCAGATATGTCATCCAATAATAGTTATGGTGAAAAGGAGTTCATTGGCATTGTTCTTGATCATGATCATGCCTTATTTCTTTGGCACACACTGGACAGGACTCGCCCAAGTATTGTCTGAGATAGGGTAGATGATTCTAGCATCGAGCCATTTGATGATCTCCTTCATAACCGTAGTCCTCGTAATTGGATTAAGTCTCTGTTGTGGTTCTATCGAGCTGTTGTGATCATGTGCAAGAAAAATCTTATGCATACACAAAGTATAGCTTATACCCTTCAAGTCAGCGATAGTCCTACCAATAGCTTTCTTATGTTGAGATAAGACATGTAACAATTTAGTCCAACCAATAGCTTTCTTATGTTGAGATAAGACATGTTACATCTTTGTATCTATCTCAACATTCAAACATGGATTCATCATCACGATGTGTGAATGCAATGATCTCGCTCGCTTCTAATTGTGCACGCTTTGTGGACCATATATGTGCAAAAAGTTCTTGCACAAGTCATCCCACGATGTAATGGATCCTGAAGTTATAGTCTTCAACCATGCTCGGGCTCGATCTCGCAAAGAGTACGAAAATAGTTTAAGTCTCAAAAAATCATCAGGAACACCAGGTTGTTTGAAACAGTCACAAACTTCCAAGAAAGCCTAAATATGTTCTTTGGCATCTTCTCTTGCTGATCCTATAAATTGTCCAATGGATTTGAGCATGTTGAACATAACGAGCTTTAACTCAAATCGAGATGCCCTTAGATTAGTCACAACAATTAATTGGTTGAGGTTGTTGATAATAGGAATCGTGTTGTCTCTAATGGGCCTTCTAGGTATGGCAGGTGGTCGGGCCTCCTTTCGTACATGCCATTCAATCTAGGCAACGTTTTCAGCAACCACCACCAGTGGTATGCTATTTTTATGCTCATTCTCATGGTCATTTCATGCATTATTAACGCAGTGACCAGGGGGATCCATGTTCCTCTATCCTCTATAGAGATTTCTCAAATGTCTTTCGATTTCTAGGTTGCAAGGCAGAGTTGGTTCCTCATGATTTGTGCGTTGGGTCATGCATTGAGACGTACCTAAAAAATAAAATAAAAATAAAATGCAAATAAAATAAAATCTTAAGCGCAATTACTACCTAATTATCAATTGCTAATTCCTGACAATGGCACCAAAAACATGATGTTTGTCGAATAGTGATGTACTTTAGAGCAAGTATACTCGTCAAATCAAGTAATAAAGTGATAGAGTAGAGTGTTGAACCCACGGGGATTGGATCAATAACTATGAAGTTATCGAACTTATGAATGTTTGAGCAAGTATTGATTGGTGTCAGTTTATCAAAACTAAAAACAATTAAAGTAAAGATAGCAATGACCAAGATAAACATATGCTGCAGCAAATGACATATAATTATAGAGGTTGAGTTTATTGCCTAGGATATATGCTATATTACTTATTTCAATGCTGTAACGATTGGCAATACATTTCGCGTAAACCACTAAGATGTTTATCCACTCGACAGAATTTTCTAAAGAACATCTGACTCTATCGATGCTTAGAGGTTTATAACATTGGATATAAAGTAATACATGTCTACGCGAACCCTAATAACTCTATTATTTGTTTAAGTTCTCCCAATTAGTCGTTTTAACCCTCAACTTAACTAAGCCAGATTAAGACTAAGTTAACAGCTTAGTCCCATTGTTCACGTTTGTTTAGCCTAACTCTCTCAATATTAAGCCACAAATCAATAGTTAAAAGGCCTCTCTGGATAGCTTTTACAATAACTACGCATGAAGAACGTTCAACATAATAGATAAATGGAAACAAACTATATCATTAAAATAAAGTATTCAAAACATAAAATCCTCTAAAGGAATAAACCAAACTAAAGTATTTAGCTCATGTTTGAGCCTAAAACATCCATAATAAAATAAAAGTATGACAGATTATCATGAAATGGATAGAAAAGGATCAAGCTTCCTCAACGATCTTCCTCTGTTCTTTCCAACTATTGTTGTAGGTCTCACACTCATTCTGCCTCTCTCAATGGCGTCTATTGTGTGGAGACTCCTCTAGCACTTCGACTCTAGTGGTTCTTTGATAGCTGAAGAATAAGGAATATTGTCTGTAATCGTGCTCTCCTTCAATTGTCGTCCAAGCCTTCCTTATATAGGTAGGAAAGCTAGGGTTTCTCGCTATATTTAATGAGCTTTGTATCTACGAGATAGTCCACGTGGATCAAAGGTAGATTTATCTCCATCTCTTCTCACCTCGTCAGTTCCAATTGAGAGATCTGCTACTCTTCCACTCCAACATTCCTCCGGCTCCAATGGTTCTTGTGCGTGCACCACAAAAACACTAACTTTCCCATAACGTGATGAATGACATTGTAGAAGCACATTTCGTTGTTCCTCCTTGGGAGCACACCTTCGTATGACATGACCTGTACATTGTTTAAACAAAAGAGGCTTGTCCCAACAATAATACTTAGCATCATGTAGGAACCGCTTCTTTCCCTGATAAGTAAGGCCATAAGGTAAACTATCACTCACAAGAAAATTCACTATATCAGCATTCTAGGGAGTTATCGTGGCAACTAGAAGCTGCTCATCTGGGAATGTGTCATGGATTTCTAGGTAAACTCTATCCATATTGCCTTTTTCAAGCCTCGACAAGTGATCGACAACCTGTTTCCCTGTTCCTTTCCTATCCTTTATTTTGATATCAAATTCTTGTAAAAGTAAGATCCATAGAATTAAATGAGGTTTGGCATCCTTTTTAGCTATCTAATTCTTAATTGTTGAATGGTTAGTTTGAACAATTACCTTAATATCAATCAAGTAAGGACAAAACTTCTCAAATGCGAACACTACCCCTAGCAACTCCTTATCAGTAGTGATGTAATTCAATTGGGTACCATTAATGTGTTTTGGTAGCATAGTATATCACATGGAAAATTTTACCTTTTTGTTGGCCTAAGATTGCTACTACTGCAAAATTGCTCGAACCGCACACGAGCTCAAAAGGCAGGGACCAATCAGGGGGACCAACAATAGGTGTTGTGCAAGTTGCTTCTTCAGATCTTCAAATGTCGAGAAGCATGAATCATCAAAATTGAAGTCTTTGTCCTATTCAAGCAAATTACAGAAAGGTTTAGAAATCTTAGAAATTTTTTATTAAACCTTTTGTAAAAACCTACATGTCCGAGAAAACTTCATATCCCTTTGACTGAATTTGGTGGCAAAAATTTGTCAATCACATCCACCTTGGCCTTATCCACTTCGATTCCTTTGGATGAGATATTGTGTCTGAAAATGATGCCTTCATCCACCATGAAGTGGCTTTTCTCCTAGTTTAAAACTAGGTCAGATTCTTCACACCGTGCTAACTCTTTCTCCAAATTGCCAAGACAATTATCAAAGTTGTCTTTGAATATCGAGAAGTCATCTATAAAGATTTATAGGAAATCTTCCACCATATTCAAGAAATTGCCATCATACGCCTCTACAAGGTCGTCGAAGGATTGTACAATCTGAATGACATCCTCCTAAATGCATATGTTCCAAAAGGGCATGTGAAGATGGTCTTTTCTTGGTCCTCTGGTGCTATGGAAATTTGGTTATAAACTTAGAATCCATTAAGAAAACCATAAAAGGATTTTCTACAAGACGGTCAAGCATTTGGTCAATAAAGGGTAAAGGAAAATGATCTTTCCTAACAGTCTTATTAAACTTCTGGCAGTCCATGCAGACTCTCCAATAGATAATAGTTGTAGTTGGAATGAGTTCATTGTTTTCATTACTTACCATAGTCATTTCTCCGTTCTTCGGTACACATTGTACCAGACTTACCCATGAATTGTCAAAGATCAAATACATGATACCAGCATCAAGCCACTTTATGATCTCCTTCATCACGACTTGCTTCATGGAAAGGTTAAGTCTCTTTTGAGCTTCAATTGAATTTTTGTAGCCTTCCTTTTGTGGGATCTTGATCATGCATACTCTCGGGCTGATTCCCTTCAGATCTGCAATTGTCTAACCTATTACCTTATTATGCAGTGCCAACATGTCAATCAGTTATATGCTAAAACTTAGAAGAAATTATCATGAGTAAGGTGTTATCTTTTGCCAAATAAATATATTTCAATTGCTCTAGAAATGGTTTTAATTCTAAAACTGGGGGTTGCTCAATGTAAGGTTTGTCAGGTTTAAGTTCCTTACTAGAATAGTAGGGGATTCAAAACTTTTTACCAGTAAATTTACAATCCAATCCACTTCTTGATGAGTCTCGCTATCCAATTCTATCACCTCCATTTTTCAATCTTTGTAATGAAATTGCTATGGCGATACTCCTCCACATCAAAGCTAAATTCTGCAATGGCACTAAAAGTCTGGCATTCCTCTAGATCATCGGCATACTTGAGGGTTTTAAAAACATTGAGCATGACTTGTTGCTCATTCACTTGTATAGTGAGCTCTCATGTCTCAACATCGATCAAGGTCCTTCATGTTGCTAAGAACAATCTTCCAATAATAATGGGAGTGAACTCATATACTTCATAATCTAAAAAAATAAAATCAGGGGGAAAACAAATTTATCCACTTTTACCAAAATGTCTTCAATTTTTCCCTATGGGTGAACGAAAGATCTATCCGCAAGCTGTAGCATGAATGTGGTGGGTCTCGCCTTTATTATACATAATCGTTGGAAAATATATTTTGGCATACGGTTTATGCTCGCTCCATGGTCGCATAATGGTTTTCCGACATAATGGTTGCCGATGGCACATGCTATTGTAAAATTGTCTAGATCTTTTAGTTTGGGTGGCAATCGGTTATGCAGCATTGCCATACGCCTTTTTGTCAAGGGAACTATCTCAAACCCGTTGAGCCTTGTTCGCTAAGAGACAATGTTTTTAAGGAACTTAGCATAATTAGGCATCTTCTCTATTGCCTCAGCCAATGATAGGTTTGTAACACCCCAAAAATTTCCTAATTTTAAATGATAGAAATTGAAATTTAAATATGAAACCCTAATTAAAAAATTTGAGAATTAATTGGAATTTAAATGAATTTAGTGATCTTTTTATAAAGAATTGATATTAGGTGCTTACTTTCTGAACCCTAGAAAGTCAAGCACTTACTTTAGAATTTAACAAAATATTTGTGCATTTTTAACATTAATTTAAAATAAACCCTAAGATTTTTCTCATTCAGCCGCACCATTCCTTTTCTTCTCTCGTTTTCTATCTCTTACCATTGCGATAAATCCCTCACAACCAGCAACACTTCTCGGAAACCCTGACCCCAGTTCAATACCCTACTAGCAACCCAAGATCCCCATCCACGCATGACCATAGCCTCACCAAACCCTGAATCTTTAACTTGTGATCATTACTCATCCAACCATGAGTGTAGCGAACTGCTACCTCTTTCGCTCGTTTGGTTTGACGCAAACTCAGAGTGGCAATCCGCATGAATCTAGAGATAGTGAGACAGTTGGCATATACATTGCTTTAGTGCATAGAGAGCTGGTTCATTACCTCTGCCAGTTTGAGGGTGTGAGGAAACTCATATCTACAGAGTTTTTGGCTACCGAGATGACTATATTTTAGGGGATCACATGTACGAATCTGGTAGATAGAGAATATTGGCTGAATAAGCTTTAAAATTTATTTATTTAGATAGATTATCTCACTAATCGGAAGTTTAGGGTTGTTATATCACTGCTACAGGGTGAAGCACAAAATTGGTGGGAGGTTGAGGAAAATGTTGTTTTAGCCAGTTATATCTATTGGGATTATTTCTGGCATTCATTTTGAGACCGATATGTTGGACCATACTACTTAGCACAACACCAGGATGATTTCATGAACTTGGAGCAGAATGACATGACAGCGAATGATTATGAGATAAAGTTTATGAGGCTAATCAAATATGCTCTGGATTTGTTACCATTGAGAAAGAAAAATGTGATTGGTTTCTAAAAGGGATAAGTTTTTTGATTAAGACTATTGTTGCTTTGCATCATGATACAATGTTTAAAGAGATTACTCAATGGGCTAGGACTTCTGAACGGATTGTAGCACTCAAGAAACAACAAGAATCTCAGGGTACTGATCGAGCTAAGAAACAATCGACCGTATCAATTCAACATAGTCAATTGAATTAGTCTAGGAAGAGGGCTATAGAGGAGTTCGACCACCAGGGTTATTCCAAAGCTAGACTGGTGGCTTCTACTGTTCTGACCGCTAGTGTTAGTGGTTCGACAGGTTCTCGTTGTTTTCCAATATGTTCTTACTATAACAAACAACATAATGGTGATTGTCGAAAGAAGTTGGGAGCATGTTTCTTATGTGGTTATTTAGAGCATTTTCAGAGTGATTATCCCCTCACCCATGGTGCTAACAAGGCTCCGACATAGTCCCAAAGGTCAGTACAAGCTCCATCTAGAGGTAGTGGCCAGAATAGGCATGTTGCTTTGGGTAATGGTAGTAGAGGTGGACCTACACAAAGTAATAGATTTGATGCTAGGTGACCATGTTTGGTATATGCAACTAGAGCTCATGTCGATTGTGATGATGTGCCCCAAGACGTAGTAAATACATTTGTGATGCATTTGATTCTTACTGTTGTTTGATGAATGGTGAATTCAAAATGAAGAAGTATAAGTACATGTTTTTAATTTTAAGGATTTGCCGTTAAGTTTGAAATTTCGATGATAAAATTTCTTTTAAGGGTAGGAGAGTTTTAACACCCCAAAACATTCTAATTTTAAACCCTGGAAATTGGAAATTTAAATATGAAACCCTAATTAAGAAATTTTAGAATTAATTGTAATTTAAACGAATTTAGTGACCTTTTTTTATAAAGAATTTATATTAGGTGCCTACTTTGTGAACCCTAGAAAAACAAGGATTTACTTTAAATTTTTTGCAAAAGTTTTGTGTATTTAGTAAAGTAATTTTTCATAAACCCAAAGCTTTTTCTCATTTAGCCGCACCATTCCTTTCCCTTTCCCGTTTCCTCTCTCACCACTACAATAAATTGCTCACAACCAACAACGCTTATCACCAAACCTTAGCTCGATTCAATACCCCACCAGCAACCCAAGACCCCTATCCACGCATGATCCTACCAACAGCTTGGCCTCACAAGACCTTGAATCTTTAACTTGTGATCATTACTCTTCTGACCATGTGTGTGATGAACTGCCACCTTCTTCGCCTGTTCGATCCGACCGTGCTCGTACCACGAGGAGTAAACATTCTGATTCGGTTAGGCCAGTGATAGTCTTGAACATGAGAGGCGTTATTCTCGAAGTTAAGGTACTTGGATGATCTCTTCATTTTCAGACCACATATTTTATTTATAAATATGGACTATTTTTTAGCTACTTAAACTTGTTTTATTATTTTGGGATTATTATGTAATTTCAGACTCCAAACTTTTATTATTTGGCATACATTTACGAGGTTATTTTCTTATATTTTATCAAACTATCAGAACAATATTTATATGATTGTGTTTATAATAAATGAGTTTTTATTGAGTTTTATTTACATTTAATATTTATTTTATATTTTAAAATATTAAAATCTAATATCAATTTCTTGATGCCCAAGTTTCAATGCGACTTCCTAAATTTTGCCCATTTCTTCGAGGCTGAGTTTAGGGGGCTACATTTAGTTTGATGTCAACTTGCTTTAGGATGACAAGTAATTTCCTGAACTGGTACTCATGCTTCTACTTCCTCAGCCTTTGTGGGAATGGTTGTGGCAGTCTGATCTCTTTGCCTTTACTCGTCTCATTTGGCTTGCCATTGTTGGATTAACTTCTCGTGGCATAAGGCATTGCCGTGGCAACTTCTAAAGGTTCATTATATGCAATTGTTGTAGGTTTTTCATGAGGCATGTCTTTCTTAATAGAGGACTACTCTGCTGGCTGACTACTATCATCAGGTTAGATAAGATCATTGCTCGCCTTTGTTCCACTCTGATGGGTAATCACTTTACACTATTCATGGCATGTTCCTCGTACAACCTTAGTGCCACTAGGCATACTTTCTTGTGGCCTTGAGCTCAAGATTTGGGAAAATTGCCCAACCTGCGTCTTGAATGATTTCAACATTGCTCTTTGGATTTGCACCCTCATCACAGTCCTGTTTATGAAATAGTCATTATTTTTCATGAAATTACAAGTCTCAGCCATATAAGATTTAGTCTTAAGCATAAAAGCATTTAAAGTGGTTTCCAAAGAACTAGCTGATGACGACTATTACTACGACAACTATTGTCGTGACATGTTCTGTCAGAATTTTGATGCTTCTGTGCTCTGGCGAGTCTGATTATTGGAGTTGTTCTGGTTACTCTATACAAAGTTGGGGTGTTGCTGTCATGCTGGATTGAATGTGTTGGAATATGGATTGTTGTTCTAGTTGTAGTTTCCAACATAATTATTAGGCTCCTGGTTCTACGGACACTTAGAAGAATCATGGTTATCATTACAAGAATCACAAAATGAATCTACTACCTTAACCTCCTATGTGTTGCTAGGTAACTACAAATTCTTACCCATGTTGGTTAATGTAGCCAGTTGTGCTGAGATGGGATCTAATGAATCAAGCTCAATTTTTGTGGCATTGCATTTCACCAGTCCTTTCCTAGTGGTTGGGAACTGGTAATCATTATTGGCAAGTATGTCCAAAATCTCTATGGATTCCTCAGGTGATTTGCCTAAGAGTGTGCATCAAACTAGTCGGTGTGTTGACTCTATTGTAGAACATCACTACTTGTGTCCAATCACTAAATTTGTGCATAGGACATTTGCGTAGAAGCTCTACATACCAGTCCCAAGCCTTGTACATGATTTGTCATCTTATTGACAAAAAATAAGTAATATCATTATGCAATTTATCAGTCATTTTTGTAAAATTAAACATGATAAGAAAATTACAGCGTAGATCTATCCAAGATTCTAAAGATCCAAACGGTATACTATTCAGCCATGTTCTTGCACTATCCCCCAGTGAATAGGGGAATAATTTTAGCCTCAAGACATCCTTATGGATTCCCTATTGCTAGAAAGAATTGCAAACTTCTAAGTAAGATTTCAAATGTTTTCTAGCATCTACAGTTACTGAGCCACTAATTTGTCCAATTGAATTGAGCACGTTAAACATCATCGTCTTCAATTCAATGTGTATGGCTTGAATCTCAAGAGTGACAACTACTTGAATGAGATCACCAAGGTCTGGAAGTAAATGATCTCAGATGGGCATGTTCCATACACGGATAACTTGCTCGGCTAGAGCTGCGTTGCCTCCTATCACAACATTATGATTTCTGAGGGCATTTTGATTACCGTGGGCAATTAGATTGCCAACTAGATCAACATGATCTGCCATAGCTGCTCATGGCTCCCTCCTTCTTCTATGAAAAGCTTGTTCAATCTCATATCCAAGTTGTAACTCCCTTGACCCATTCTAGAGGTCAGACCGAGCTACATTGGGTTTGCCGAAACAAACCTGAAATGTTTTACTTAAACTAAGGCCCATTTTTTCTATTTATCTTGTCTAACTACTTATTTAATACCTAAATGTACATGCTAGAATTGGATAACATCTCGATTGAATAGGGTATTGAATTGACATCCAATTGAGCGTAAATGCAATTTAGGGACCAAATTGAAAATTTGGAAAACTAATAGGACTTACTTAAATCCGAAGTTACCAAACCTTAACTAATCATGTCACATGCGTGCTGGTTAAATTTCAGCTTAAAACAATATTCCAATCTTGTTTAATTAGCAATCAAACAAAATAAGGACCAAATTGACAGAGTCACAACTCTACAAGGACCCCTACGAAATTGAAAGCGCCATTCTAAAATTAAATAACATTTAGACCCACATGTAAATTTCCAGCTCAAAAGGACGCTTGGAACTAATTAAATTGATAAAATTATGCTTTAGAACCAAAATATAACATTTCAAACTATTTTTCAACTTTGTAGAAACATCCTCGTGAAAGGTATTTAAACCTCACTCAAATGTTTCTAAACCTTTACTCCATTAGCCAAAATAGGCCTCATGGTCTTGAAACCTTAGGGCTGGTTTCAAAACCTTCATGTAGCTTAGAAGAAACTGCACCTAAAATTTGCCCCTGGTTTCGAAACCTTAAGGCTGGTTTCGTAACCCTACTGCAGATTTACAGAAAATGCACATTCGTGACACTTTAGAACCTCCCTAAACAAATCCGAATTAGCACCAAACATCCTATACTCACAAAACATCATGATTGGAGCATCATACAAACATCATATCAACCAAATACCACTATGATATGGAAGCATATACATTACGGCAACAAAGGTAGTCAACAAGGTAGACCTGTAGGCATGATATCTACCCAACATGCTTAAACCTCCCCAAGCCAACAAATGAAAGCATAAACCACCATATAAGTCTAAAACACCAAATGTGCACGTCCAAAACAGGGAGTATCCAAAAGAACCCTCCCAATTACAACTTGATCACATTGCTTTTTTTATTACTAGGTATTTTAAAAACCATACTTGAAATAGTTCAACTCTTGGATTCCTCCTTGCTTGCTTCATGCCCCGTAAGCTCACTTTTCTGCATTGATGAGAAAGGAGAGCGTAAGCACAAAATGCTTAGTGAGGGATTCTCAAACCACAATTTAAGCTTTCACATGGTTATTCTTCCAACAACAAAGGTTTAAGAGCACCACATGTAAAAATCACATTATACAAACATTATCCATTTATCATGATACATTAATTCATATATTGGCATCAAAGTAACCCAAAACCAAATCTTTCCACTTGCAAAAACACATCGGATACACTGATTTACCAAGTGGCTCGTTCGACCACTTCAGATACATTATTAAACCGGAGTATGGTACTACTACCCCACAATAGTTACGATGTACAAGTCCACCGGCGAGAGAATTCTATGCAATTGCCCCTCGACCCTCGCGGTTCCCATGGTGGAGCACCACCCTCCAACACATGAGGCAACTTATTATAGTTCACTTTAAATCTTATGTCTATCCAACTATATCCGATAACTTTTAACCATTTCCACTTGCCAATATACTCAATTAAAGCATGTTACCTCACTGTTTTACATATACATCAATCAAACCAATTTCCAATACATTAAACCATGTATTTTAGCATTCTCTAAAACCTTTCACAAAACATTTTTCATACTCATAAATCATCAACATGGGATCATTTTCAACATATTTCATTGCTAAAACATGCATATAACACTAGGCAAACAAAACCATAAACAAGAGCATGAGAATGTATTTTACAAAACTGGAAATGAGAGGAAGAACGACAAATGCTTACTTCCGAGCTTAAACAAGCATTTCAATCTTAATCTAAACTCCCAAAATCACTTTTAAACCATTATAAATCTTTAAATCTCATTTCCACTCACCGAAAGCACAAAACTCCACTTGTCGATGTGAAATCAAGTGTCTGAATCATTCGAAACTTCGCCAATTGTTGTAGGAACAATATCCCCTGTTTTATCCACATAATAATAGTGGATTAATTCATCATTATACGCCCATAATCCCAACAACAATAATTCCCAACTTCGCCTCACTAAAAACCATCAAAAAGCCCAACCACAACATATCCATTTGAACACCTCACAACATTAATTAACATATAAAAGACTTACACAACCACCTCATAATTCTAGCAACCTTTTAACACCATAAACATCTCAAAATCAAACTATTCACAACCTAGAGAATTAGCAATTCATTTAATTTCGGGATTTCTTTTGCAAATCTCTTCTCATAACATTAAAATATACTTTAGATGTGATCTAAATAAATCAAGACCACCACAAATCAAATACATAACAAAGATCCATTAATTCCTTATTAAAACTCACTTTAAACCCTTTTAATATTGATTTAATCATCAACCCATATAAAAAAGCGATTGTAAAGAATCAAGACCTTGGTAATTTCAGTAAAGAACCTTTGATTAGAGGAGAGAAATTAAAATCACCTCTAATGGTTGACTCATCCCTTAATTTGCATTACTTGAGTGATATCTCCAAGCAAATAAGCAATGTTTTGATGTAGAAATCAAAGAAATCAATTGAGGAATCATAATGACTTGATTACTGGAAATTTTAGAAGAAGAAAAGTGTAACGCCCCATTTTTGGGCTTAGGAGTTTTAGGTTTATTACACGCCCCAGATTCGGGTCGGATTCAAGATTTAAATAGAAATAAATATTTTTGGTACAAGAAAAATATGGAAAATATCTAAAAATCCTTATTTAGTATATAGATTTTTTTGGTAAAGTCAATTATGGAAAATGAGATTTAGAAATTTGACATTTTGGCTAGTGACCAAAATGTAATGAATATAAAACTATTTTTAGTGACTATTTGGAAAAAAGGATTAGAACTTTGAATCTTTAAGGAGCTATTTGCCCAAAATCTAATATCAGACTTTTCACCTTAATTGGCTATTTTAAAAAGGATTTGGGAGAGATATAAATAGATTTTGGGGAATTAATTTCATAATTAATTCCTAAGCAAATTTTATGTAACTAACTTTTCTCTAAAAGATTTTCTCCCAAATTCTCTTTAGCCAATCACCCTTTTCTTCTTCCAAATCTTAAGGTAACTTCTTGATTTCTTCAATCTTTTAATTACAAAAGAGTTCTTAATTGATTTATATCAAAACCTTATTGATTTAATCTTGTTTTCTCATGTAAATCAATACAATTAAGGAGGAAAGTCAACACTAGAAGTGAGCTTCATCCTTCTCCTCTAATGTATGGTTGTTTACTAAAATTCTCAAGTTATCGATCCTTTGTATATGTTTCTAATGAGTTTTAATGATTTGATTATGGAAATTGGTTAATCAAGCTTTAATTGATAAGATTTGGTGATTATCAGATTGGATATGTTTTAATGAGTTATTGATTGATTTTAATCATGATTTTGATGTTTTACAATGTCAATAAGTTGGTTTTAACATTGGAATCCAAAATCTCTATGGATCTCTAATTTCTTAGGTTGCTAGTGTTGTATTTTTGATGAGTTTTGGTTGTTTAATGAATGCTGGAGATATGAGGATGGTGTTCATTTGTTTTAGATTTCAATTGAAGAAAATTGATGGGTTAAACCTTTAGGTTTTGACTAGGTTAAATTTGGAAGGTTTTTGATGTTGTTTTCGGTAGTTTTGGGATTGTGTCAGCTAGAGTTTGAAGAGGTTCGTTATGAGTTGATGTATTTCGGTTGAGAATGCATTTTGATTCATTGAATCTATTGCTTTGTGTGGTAAAATAAGGGGTGATTAATCCTCAAGCTTGTAACGTTGCTTTGGAAGCTTTAGATGAGTGATTCACATCGGCGAATGAAGCTTTGTGTTGTTGGTGAGGGAGAACGTGGATTTCAGCTTTGAAATGATTTGAAGGTTATATTAAGAGTTTAAACTAAGTTTGAAATATTGGTTTAAACTCTAAAGTAAGTATAAAGTGATTTCTCCCTCGGTCCTATTTTAATGAAATTGATTTTATGCACTTATTTTGAATTACATGGTACTGATTGTTTAAAAAGTTTCAAGTATGTTATATACTATTTTTATCAAATTTTGATGATGGATGCATTGGTAAATGATCCATGTCAGTATGAGGAATACTTGTGAATGCATTGGGTTAATGAATTGAAAATGGTTTTGATATGTTGCTTTAAAAAATAGTGAGGTACATGGTTAATAATGAGTTATATTGGTAAGTGATGTGGTTTAAAATGTTATCAAATATAGTTGGCCAACCATAGGATTGATAGTGCACTATAAAAATTCACCTCGGGTGTTGAGGGGTTGTATGGTACTGAATACTCCACCCGAGTACCATAACGGTTGAGGGGTTATATTATACCAAAAAGTCCCTTTAGTGGAGTATACACCTAACTGATGATTTGGATTGTGAGTGTACTCAGTTGTGATTGTGCCATGATTGTGATTGTACCATAATTCTGGTTGAGGTTGTATGATGTGTTGAGAGAACACTTGTTGAATATATGTTTCCGATGTAATATTTCGTAAAGTAGAACATTGTTATGATCACTTGAAAGCCAATATAATTGTTAATGTATCATGTTGATAGATGTTAATGTATAGTGTTGGTTTATACATGTTTACTCTTTAAGCTTTGCATATGGATTGTTATGCATGGAAAGGATTAAATTGAGGGTTAGTAGTGTAATTTGTTGTTGATCAATAATACATGTTGTATATGGTTTAATATGTTGGATTTTGCAAGTATTAAGTGCATGGTTTTCAGGGCATGATGTTTTATAAGTTGATTGAAATGATGATTTTCAATGTGGTTTTGGGATAACGGTTTAAAAATGCATTGATGGTGTATTGTTTAAGCACTTCTCACTAAGCCTAGTGTGCTTATGCTCTATTTGTCCACCAATGCAGAGAATTAAAGGTTTGAAGGCATCAAGCAATCGAAGGGAGTCCAAGGACTTCGGCTAATTGTGGCATTGGGGTTCATTGTTGTTTTGGGAGGGCTTTTGCTAAACTCCCTGCTTGAGCAAGTTGTTATGTTGTGTTGGAATTGTAACTGGCCTTACACGTTTGGTTGTTGCTTTGGATTTATGTTTTTTATGGTGGTTGGCTATTTCTAGGAAGCATACCTCTAAATTCTTGTTCAAAGTATGATGCCAAGATTTGATCATGTCTTTGTGATGTTTTAACATGGTTTGATATTTATAATTATTGTATATATGTTTGGGGTTTATAAAGTGTTTTTGGATCCTTGATTGTATGAAAAACTAGCCAAAATGGACATTTCGAGTTCAGGTGTATCGATACAAGTAAGTGTGTTTTTGGCCTACGTATCGGTATGGGTAGAGCTGTATCGATACGATTTTGATCTACTAGAATTGTGGGAAAGTGATTTGTAACCCGCGTATCGATACACCTAGGGGCCGTATCGATACGCCTCCGCATATCTATAAACTTTGAGATCGTATTTGTACGCCTAGTCCTTAATGATATTAAAGTATTAGATTCTTCCATTTTGGTCCCTTATTGTTATGCATGCAATTAAGGGAGTTCGGATGGTCGATTTCAGATATTTTTCCCAAATATTTTCCTACTCAAAAATATTTAATCCGATTTTAAATCCTGAATCTGACTCGAATCTCTAACCTAGTCCACTAGACCGTCTAATCAGCCTATAAACCTCTAGGCCCAAAATCGGGGCGGTACAACTCTCCCCCACTTAGGAAATTTTATCTTCGAAATTTTACCTGAAGGAAACAAATGTGAAAACTGTTTCATCATGTCTGCCTTACACTCCCATGTGGCCTCCTTAACCCACAGTATCGCCACAACACCTTCACAAGTTCAATCATTTTACTATGAATAACTTTACCAAACTAATCAAGAATCTCAATAGGTTACTCTTTAAAAGTCAAATCTGGTTATAACTCAATGCCCTCTACCAGCATAACATACTATGTATCTTACTGATACTTCTGCAATATCAACACATGAAACGCATCATGAATCTTCTTCAACTCAGGAGGTAACCTTAAACGATAAGCCACATGACCTACACTCTCCACAACCTCATACAGCTTAATAAACCTCGGACTAAGCTTACCCTTATGTCCGAACCGCATAGCCTTCTTCCAATATGACACTTTCAAGAACACACGATCACCAATCACATATTCAATCTCTCTACGCTTCAAATCTGCGTAAGATTTCTAATGATCTGAAGTCGCTTTCAAGCGATCACAAACATGCTTCACTTTCTCATTCGTATCTTTCAACACATCTGTTGCGTGTTGTGATGTACTATAAATGATACGCAAACGGTGCAAGTATACACGTCGAAACAAGTAATAAAGGATGAGTGAGTCAACAGGGATTGGAGGCATTTCAAGTAGAGCTCAAGCACACAAAACATAAACTAAAAATAAATTCAATAGCAAAAGGGATGGGTTAAGAAATGTTGTAGCAAACAACTATAACGAAAACTGGGATGAACTGAAGATACTTTAACGTCCTCTCATGTGCATGAAACTCTCAAATGGGATGACAGGCTGGGTTTATCAAGGAATCATATGCCTAGTTCTCATGAATGACTAACACCTTCCAGCTTATAACATGCTCGACAGAGTTTACTTAGGTGTTTGTAAACTATCTCTAGCAAGAAACCTGACAGCAAAATTGCTATGGCAATACCTCTCAGCGTGAACCTTAGCAAGCTACTATCCTTGAAGTTCTACTCCTTTTAGTCATTGAAACTATATCATTATCTCTAAGGTGAGTTAGGGTTTTTGCCTCACAGCATCAAACCCCATTGTCCACGTAGACCTAAGCTTAACTCTCTTGACCATTAAGCTATCAAACACCTAAATAATAGCTAACTCTTGAAAGCTTTTACAAACTTAAGGCTATAAAATAGTGAACACAACATGTAAAGAACTAGAAAATACTAAAACATCCATTCAAAACTTAAAACATAATCATCCAAAACAAACCCAAGCCACTTAGAGTTAGTTCATGGCTAGGCAAACATCATCCATATTCATTTGTTTTAAACAACCCATTCCAAAATTAAAATGTAAAAACAAAGAGAAAATAAGAGTAAAGGAAAATCCCAAGCCGTCGTGAACCACCCTAAGCTTGTTGCTTCTCTCAAAGGCCAACAAGATCGTCCCTTGGAGCTTTAACAATGGAGGACGCAGTGAAGAAGAAGAAGAGTGTCTACCTCTTGCTTTCTCTTTTTCTTAGCTCACAGAGCACTTTTCACCTCTCTTTTAGTGTGGGTGTACTTTTCTTTATATAGTGGGTGCTGCTAGGGTTTTGTGCCTTTAATTCCTTGTGTACCCTAGGGAATATTACCTTTACATGTTGGAGCACAGCTGGCTGGTGGAATCACGTGTGGAGGCTGCAAAATATCTTCATTCCTTTGTCCCTTGTGCACCCAGAAATGTCGTTTAAAACGCCATAGCATATTTCCATTTGCCTTATAATGCTCCTCAACTTTCCTACACATCACCACACCAGAACAAAGCTTTCCAAAGTAGAACCAATTTTATAAATAAATAAAACAACCAATCAAACACCACTAAATGCAACTATATGAACTAAATGCAATGAAATGATCTTAAAATTAAACAATAACCTAAGAAAAACGGCATGAAATGTATACCTTTTACAAGGTTAAAAACATCCGGAAAAGAAACATATTTTCCCTAGCCTCAGCCCAACACAAAGGCGTACAACACTTCCTACCATACAAGGCTTCATACGGTGCCATTTGAATACTGACATGATAAATATTGTTATAGGAAAACTCCACCAAGGGCAACTATTTTTCCTAAGTTCCTTGGAACTCAATGATACAACTCCTCAACATATCCTCCAAGACTTGGATCACACGTTCAGAATGGCCATCATTTGAGGATGATAAGAAGTACTAAAATTCAATCGTGTACATGAAGATCGATGCAAACACTCCCAAAACCTTACTGTAAACCGCAAATCTTTATCTAAAACTATGGACTTAGGCACTCTATGCAAACGTACAATCTCAACAATATACAACTCTGGAAACTTATCCAAGGTATACATCGTATGCATTGGCACAAAATGTGCACACTTTGTAAACAGATCAACAATCACCCAAATGGATTCCTTTTTAGCGGGCGTCATAGTAACCCAGACACAAAATCCATGGTGATTCTTTCCCACTTCCATTCTGGTATCCTCGACTGTTGCAACAACCTAAAAGGAAACTCATGCTAAGCCTTAAGACGTTGATACATCATACATCCAGGAACAAAATCAGCCACATCTTTCTTTAAACGAACCCAAAAGTACTATCCTTTTAAGCCTTGATACGTCTTAGTACTACCAGTATACATAGCAAAAGCACTAGCATGTGTCTCGGTCAAAATGGTACGCCTCAACCATCATCATTGGGTACCACTATCTGATCTTTAAAACACAATACTCCTACATGCCACATCATTAAAGTGAAAACCCATTGGATTTCCATCCATGATATCCTTAACATGCAGTACTAACGCATCATTTTAAGGTTGCTTGTCCTTAATCGACTGCGACAAAGATGGCTTTACTTGCAACTCAGCCAACCAGCCTCCATCCCGCGTCACACTCAACCGCGCAAACATTGACTTGACTCTTAAAATCTCATATTATTGGATTATACACCTAATTGATGATTTGGGTTGTGAGTGTTCCCAGTTGTGATTGTACCATAATTCCTGTTGAGGTTGTATGAAGTGTTGAGAGGACACTTGTTGAATTCATGTATCCGATGTAATATTTTGTAAAGTGGAACTTGTTTATGATCACTTGAAAGCCAATATAATTGTTAATGCATCATGTTGATGGATGTTAATGTATAATACTGGTTTATACATGTTTACTCTTTAAGCTTTGCATATAGATTGTTATGCATGGTAAGGCTTAAATTGAGGGTTAGCAATGGGATTTGTTGTTGATCCATGATATATGATGGTTTTTGAAACTGTTAAGTGTGTAGTTTTCAAGCCATGATGTTTAATAAGATGATTAAAATGATAATTTCACCATGGTTTTGGAAAATGGTTTAAAAATGCATTGATGGTGTGTTGTTTGAGCACTCCTCACTAAGCCTTGTGTGCTTACGCTCTTTTTTTTCATCAACACTGAGACTTAAAGATTGCAAGGCAGCGTACAGGCAAGTGAATACCAAGAACTTCGGGATTTGAAAGTATGATTTTAATTTAGACTTGTAGTAATAAAGGCAATGCGGTTAATTGTTGGTTTGGGAGGCTTTTTGATAAACTCCATGTTCTAGTATGTTTACTATGTTGTTTCGAGTTGTAAATGGCCTTTAATGCTTGGTATTGCTTTGGATTTACAATGAGGAGGCCACGTGGAAGAGTAAGGCAGACATGCTGAAACAATTTCTACATTTGTTTTTTTCAAGTAAAATTTCGAGGATGAAATTTCCTAAGAGGGGGAGAGTTGTAACACTCTGGTTTTGGTCCTAGAGGTTTATAGGCTGATTAGACGGTCTGGTGGATCGGGTTAGAGATTCGAGTCGAATTTGGGATTTAAAATTGGATTAAATATTTTTAAGTGGGAAAATATCTGGGAAAAATATCTAAAAATCTTTATTTAATATATAGATATTTTGGTAAAGTAAATTTTGAAAAATAGAATTAAAAAATTGGACATTTTGGCAAGTGAACAAAATGTAAAGATTGGAAACTATTTTAGTGATTGTTTTGTAAAAGGATCAAAACTTTGAATCTTTAAGGAGATAATTTACCAATTGGTTTAATATGAGTTTTCTCTCAATTGTGATTATTTTAAATAAGCTTTAATTTAGGGAATTAAAAGGGATTTAGTTAAGGAAGGTAGTTATTTCCTAAAATCATTTTTGACGTAACTTTATTTCTCTCAAGTTTTCTCTCAAAATCTCTTCAACCAAATACTCTCTTTTTTCATCAAAGATATGAGGCAATACTCTTGATTTCTTAAGTTCTTTATTTCTAATGGATTTCTTAATCTTGTTTTCCAAAATCTCAATGCTATCTTTTGTTTTTCAAGAGTAAAACATCTGATTGAGAGGAAATTAACTCATTGGAGGTAAGGTTCGTTCTTCTCCTCTAATGAATGGTTCTTTGCTGAAATTTCCAAGTTCTTGATCCTTTATAAATGTTTTCTATTGAGTTTTGATGATTTAATTATAAAAAATTATTAAATCAATGATTAATAGATAAGATTATATGAATTTCGATTTGGATTTGTTTTGCTAAGTTCTTTAGTGATTTTAATCAAGATTTAGATGTTTTATAATGTTAATAACATGGATTTAACATTGGAATCTCGGAGTTAGATGAATCTCTAATTTTCTAGGTTGCTAGTTATGTGTTTTTGGAGAGTTGTGGAGGTTTAATATGTATTGGACGTATAAGGATTGTTTTGGATTGCTTTTGGATATTAATTGATGGTAATTAATGGATTGAATTGTTAGATTATGGTTGGGTTGCATTTAAGTTATGTTGGAAGGTGTTTTCGGAAGGAGTTTGATGGTTTTAGTGAGGTAAAGTTGGGGAGTTGTGTTGCTAGGATTATGGATGCATGTTGATGCATTAATCCTCTGTTGTTATATGATTAAAACAGGGGAGATTGATGCATTGTCAGTGAGTGTGAACGTGGATTTCATCTTTGAAATGGTTTAAAGGTTATATTGGGGGTTTAAACTTAGCTTGAAATGCTGGTTTAATCTCAGAAGTAAGTATAGAGAGATTTCTTCCTCGGTCGGGCTTTTACGAAATGGACTTTATGCACTTCCTTTGATTGACATGGTACCTACTGTTTAAGCATGTTTGAAGTATGTTTTATACTATTTTTGATCATATAATGATGATGGATGTATTTGGTAAATGATCCATGTAAGTATGTGGAATACTTATTTTAAAACACGGTTAGTTGCTTTGTAAATTGTTTTAAATTGATGCATATAAAAAGAATGAGGTACATGGTTGAGAATCAAATATATTGGCAAGTGATGTGGTGTAAAATGATATCGGATATAGTTGGTCGGCCATTGGATTGATAGTGCATGATAAAAAGTCGCATCGGGTGTTGAGAGGTTGTAAGGTACCAAATACTCCACCCGAGTACCCTAACGGTCGAGGGGTTATGGTACCAAAAACTCCCATTAGTGGATTATACACCTAACTGATGATTTGGGTTGTGATTGTACCATGGTTGTGATTGTACCATAATTCCGGTTAAGGTTGTATGAAGTGTTGAGAGGACACTTGTTGAATCGTGTATCTGATGTAATATTTTGTAAAGTGGAACTTGGTTATGATCACTTGAAATCCAATATAATTGTTAATGTATCATGTTGATGGATGTTAATGTATAATGTTGGTTTATACAAGTTTACTATTTAAGCTTTGCATAAGGATTGTTATGCATGGGAAGGCTTAATTAAGGGTTAGCAACGAGATTTACTGTTGATCCATGATATATCATGGTTTTTGAAAGTGCTAAGTACATGATTTTTCAAGCCATGATGTTTAATAAGATAATTAAAATGGTAATTTCAATGTGGTTTTGGAAAATGGTTTAAAAATGCATTGATTGTGTGTTGTTTGAGCACTCCTCACTAAGCCTTGTGTGCTTACACTTTTTTTGTCCATCAATGCAGAGAATTAAAGGTTTGGAGGCAGCAATAAAGTGTAGGAAATCCAAGGACTTCAAAAAATTGAACGTATGGTTTCGAACTATACTTGTAGTAATAAAGGCAATAGGGTCATTCTTGTTATTTGGGAGGGTTTTTGGCTAAACTCCCTATTTATGCAAGTTTGCTATGTTGTTTCAGTGTTGTAATTGGCCTTATATGTTTGGTTATTGCTTTGGTTTTAAGGTTGGTATGATGGTGGCTTGATTACTAGGAAGCATGCCTCTATACATTAGATTGAAGTGTGATACCATGATTTGATCATGTTTCTACTATGTTTCAACATGGTTTGATCTTTAGAATTGTTGTGTATATGTTTGGGGATTGGTAAAGCATGTTTGGACCCTTGATTGTACGAAAAACCAACAAAAATGGGCATTTCAGGTCCAGGCGTATCGGTACAGTTAAAGGTGTATCGATACGGGTAAGTGTATTTTTTGGCCTGCGTATCGGTATGGGTAGAGGTGTATCACTAAGGTTTTGAGCTAGTGGAATTGTGGGAAATGATTTGTAACCTACGTATTGATACGCCCAAGGGCCATATCGATATGCCACCTCGTATCTATACACCTGGTTGTTATGTTAGTTGTTATTGATATTAAAGGTTTATGATTCTTCCATTTTGTTCCCTAATTGTTATGCATACAATTAAAGGAGTTCAGGTGATCCTTTTAAGCTAAAATTTGACTTGTGAGATTGAACCCTGGTAACTTCAAAAATGGATTAAGTCCCTAGAATTTTCTAGAATTTCAATTTGGTCCCTAAATTGTAATTACATGCAATTTGATGTCAGATCGACGCCCAATTGAGTTGAGTTTTCACCCGCTACCAGTATGCACACCATAAGTTATAATGTTGCATCTAGATAAGATAAAAGAAAAAATGGATGTAATTTGAGTTAAATTTTTACGGGTTTTTTTGGCAAACCCAATGTAGCTCGCTCGGTTCGGTCTAGCGACTAGGCTAGGTCAAAGGGTTACATTTGGTGGTATCAAAGCCAGGTTTGTGATAAGTGGGATCAGGTTATGATTGTTGGAATGTTGTTATTGGTTGATTACTATTGTTTGTGATGCACGGTGATTGTTTATAAGTATGATTGATTGTTTATATGTCTGTTGGATGACATAAGTTATGTTGGGTATATTTATGGGACACATTGCCTTATTATTACAATCTGAAATGTTTTATTTGGAAAGGAAGTCTTGGATCCTCGTTTGAAGCTGGCTTGATTATTTTTGTTTTGGTGTAATTATCATGACTTAGAAAATGTGTTATGTTTCATCCAAGGGGAGAATTGAGAACTAGCATGAATGCTATTGTCGTTGGGCAAAAAGGGATCAAAGAGATTGTTATATCCCCTGGGGGTTTGCCACCCTGAGGTAAGTACCACCTGCACCAGTTGGGCTAGTGTTTGGTGATATGGTGCCTATGATAGAAGCGGTGACTCGATCCTTTCAAGTTGTTGTTGTTGGAGTGCATGTGACTGCACCAGCTGTTGGACAAATGAGGTTTTTGTTATAGTGCCTCTGTAGCTTGGGAGGAGTCGATTTTCAAGGGTTGGCACCTGAGACATTAAAGGAGTGGATGGCCAATACTAATCAGTTTTTGGACCAAATTGGGTGTAATTATGCTCATAAGTCAGAATGTGATGTGTCTTTGTTGCAAGGAGATGTGTATAGTTAGTGGACAACTATGATTGCGGGCATAGAACCCGGTGATGTGAACTCAAAGTTCTTTCAAACTACTTTTAAGAAGTATTTGGGAGTCAAGTACTTAGATGAATAGAAGCGTGAGTTCATGGCTTTGGTTCAGGGCAGTATATCTATGGCCAAGTATGAGGTACAATTTGCTCAGTTGAGCCAATATGCTCTTAAGCTGGTACTGAATGAGAGGCAACATTGTGACCCTTTCCATTATAGATTAGTACAAGACGTTAAGACATATATGTTGGCTTCTAACTACACCGATTTCGATGTGTTGGTTACACAGATGAAAGACATTAAGCAAAACCTGAGTTTATCAGTTTGTGTGGGAGGTTCTAGCACTAGCAAGAGAGTTTTGAATCCTGGATTTGGTGGTGATGAGTTTAAGAGGCAACATGATAAAAGGTATCACTTAGAGTTGAGGCGAGGAAGAGGTAGTGCTGGGTGAGGATTGTAGGGTCAGGGTACTCAGGCTAGAGCACCACGTAATACCTATTGTGCATGTGGATCGTGTGATCAGATGAGGCAAGACTGTCTATGTTTGGCTCGTGAGGGACATGCTCTTACGCTTGTAATTGCTAATTTTTGTTGGAGTGTGGATCGAGCAATCATCTCAGAAGCGTTAGATGTGGGTATGGAAGTAACTAGTTCTTTTGGGGAGATGGTTGTTGCAAGAAGGTTGCATAAGAGATGGTCTTCTTTGACTTTTCAAGGTCATGTGTTTGTGGTGGAACTGATAGAGTTGTCGTTTCATGGTTTTGATGTAATTCTAGGTATGGATTGGTTGACCGAGCATTGAGCTGTGGTTGTTTTTGAAACCAAATGAGTTTCCTTGAAACTTGTTCATGATTACGAAGTGGTTGCCATGGGTGAAAATGCTAAGTTCTTGCCCAACGTTGTTTTAGCTCTAGAAGTGAGTCGTATGTTGGATTTTGGTTGTCAGGCATTCTTAGCCTACGTCTGAATTTGAGATTTAAAGAAGTGGTGTCTAGAACATTCACACAATATGTAAGTTTCTGGGTGTTTTCTGAACGAATTGCCCTTTTGCCACCAGATAGAGAGGTTGAGTTTGGCATTGAGTTATAAGCAAATATAACTCTAGTGTTTATTGCTCCCTATCGCATAGCACCGAAGGAGTTGAAGACACGACTTCAAGATTTCCTTGATCGAAGTTTATTAGGCCTAGTGTTTCACCGTGGGGTGCACCAACATTTTTTGGGGAAAAGGAAAGATGGCACGAGTGTGCATTGATTATCAACAACTAAACAAGTTAACGATTAAGAATAAGTATCCTTTACCGCGAGTTGATGATTTGTTTGATCAGTTTAGAGGTGCTTTCGTGTTCTCTAAGATTGATTTGAGGTCTAGGTATTATCAGTTGAAGGTGAAGGATGTTGATATGCCTAAGACTGCTTTTCGTGCGAGTTATGGGCATTACGAGTTCTTAGTGATGCTGTTTGGTTTGACTAATGCCCTACTGCATTCATAAACATGATGAATCAGGTATTTCATGAGTTTTTGAATGAATTCATTGTTGTGTTTATTGATGATATTCTCGGGTGCAAAGGTACTTAGAAGGATCTTGATCGACAAGTATGAATGGTTAAGCAGGCTTTTGTGTAGAAGTGAATGTTTGTTCTTTAATTGGGAAAGTACAAGTTTTGGCATGTTGGAAGAAATTCTTGTACTGAGAACGTTATTAGTAAGTGTGAACAGTTAAACATGCATAGTGCAAAAACACTTATATGTTTATATTTAAATATGTCAGTACATGCATACATTTGGGCATGACATTAGAGGCTTTGCATACATATACATAGACATCTATGAGGGCATATAAGTAATCATGCATACATATGTTCACACTTACAGATGACTATTCAATAGTCGATGGAGTGATTGTTTAAGCAAGGTAGCTTGTGTAAGTAGCTTTAGTAATGCGGTTCTTTGGAGTTCTCAAGGTTTGTAGGAGGTGTTAAAAGTTGGTTCTTGGAAGTTTGAATTATGCTAGTTTTGAAGCAACCAAGTTGGTGTTAGAAGTACGTGGGTTTTCTAGATTTAGTGAATTAATATCAGTTTTGTAGAGGAACCTTTTAAGAGTATTGTATGGCTAGCAAAGTTGTGGCTTATGCATCTAGACAAATGAAGGTGCACGTATGCAATTATCCTATGCATGATCTTGAGCTCGCCATTTTTGTGTTTGTCTTGAATATTTGGAAGCATTATCTCTAGGGTGAGAAGTGTGTTGTGTACACAGATTATAAGAGTTTGAAATATTTGATGACTCAAAAGGATTTGAATCTTAGGCAATATAGATGGGTGGAGTAGGTTAAGGATTATGATTTGATGATTGAGTATCATTCGAGAAAAGCTAATGTTGTAGCCGATGCTTTGAGTAGGAAAGTTGTGGTGGAGTTGAGAGCAATGTTTGCACGGTTAAGTGTGACATGGGATGCTGGCTTCTTGGGAGAGTTTCAAGTAAAGGCATCCTTGTCATAGTTGATTAAGGAAAAACAACCTTATGATGATACATTGGTACCGCATGTTAAGGATATCATAGATGGAAATTTGATGAATTGTCAATTTAATAATGATGGGTTATTGTATTTTAAAGATCGAATAGTGGTGCCTAATGTGTTG
The DNA here is from genome assembly GCA_019671005.1 of Hibiscus mutabilis. NCBI lineage: Eukaryota > Viridiplantae > Streptophyta > Magnoliopsida > Malvales > Malvaceae > Hibiscus > Hibiscus mutabilis. The sequence goes on along the minus strand of CM033716.1, from coordinate 53,903,277 downwards.
AGTTGAGGCGTATCATTTTGACCGAGGTGCATACTAGTCCTTTTGCTATGCATTTCGGTAGTATTAAGATGTATCGAGGGTTGAAGGAAAAATGCTTTTGGGTTGCTTTAAAGAAATATGTGGCTGATTTTGTTGCTAAATGCATGAAGTGCCTGCGTGTTACGGCTGAGCATTAGATTCTTTAACACCCTAAAATCCAGTCTAGTCGGAAATGGGTTCCGGCAAACTGAAACCCTACATCAAAAGTCTAAATATTGTGTTGACTTTGACCACAAGGTCAATTGCATCGATGTTGGACTCTAATTGAGTCAATTCATTGTCTAATGATCTTATTGAATGTATTGAAATCTTTTAGTGACTAAATTATAGAAATTGAAAGTTTGGGGGTACAAGTATATAGAATTGAGATTTGAGGGACTAACCTTGCGATTAGCCCCTCCTCAATTAAAATCACCACCTACATAGGATTATCTGAAGACTTTCCTTCAATTGAAGGAAAGCTAATGCTAATAAAATAGAATGGATAGCAAAGAAAGAAAGGCTTACCCGATTTCTAAAGAAGCAAGCCCCTCCCTTGTCTTCATCATCTTCAAGCAAGCACACACCTCCATTGTTGAGTGTTGTGGAGTTTGAGTTTTCTTCAGTTCATTGACATCGAATTGTTGTTGTCGATCGAGTAAGCTATAATCCCCAAACAATCAATGAAATCCATGGATAAATCAAGTTTAATCTTAAGCTAGGGTTTTGGTCATCCATGGAATTTGATGGTCAATAGCTATTTTAAGCTTTGATATTGATTTTGATATTGTTATATTGATTCCGATATCATATTATCGATTCTAACTAATTTCTATTATTTAACATAGCTCAAGAATTGAATAGAGACCATCTATCATCACCGATGAAAGCTATGACCATTACTGTGGTGAGGCGGAGGTATGATGTGTTATTGGTCATTTGGTGAGGCAGAGGGACTAGATCATTCATTGATTTGGCGAGGCGTAGGGAATTTTGTATCCACTGTGTTGAATTGATTCCAAGGATTAATATTGAACTATGAACTAAATGACATTGGACAAGAAATATAGCATTGATGTTATTAAGAATGAGTTGTTATGCATTCCATTGTTAATTGCATTGTTTATGACTGCCTCACTAAGCAAAGTATGCCTAATGCATTTCATCTCATGTATTTTAGGTTGATCAAGTCATCGACTCAAGTTCGGAGCAAATTATAAGTTTTGGCAAGGCATCACAAGGCAAAAGTAATACGTATTGCCTTTACAAACTCCTAGTATGGTGGCAAAGTAGTTGAACTAGTTTCTTTTAGTCATTTTGGTGTGTGTGCATTGCCCATATTTTGTATAAGGGCTTAAGGCTCAATATGGTGTCATAGAAGTGGTCAAAATGGTTTAATGTGCATATTCGGCTTAAAAGGGTAAAATCCTAGTAAATGGATTCGAATAACTATAAAATATTACATGCTAGTAGATTATAGTGTTTTGGAGTTGCTCGTAAAGTTTCATTGCGTTTGGACACCGTTTGATAGGTTAATTTGAATAAAAACTAGATAAAATTTGTCATTACAGTGCAGACCGTATAAATACTTCTTAGGGCGTATTGATACGGGTATGCATAATTGGACTTAGTGAATAGGGCGTATCGATATTGTATAATGTGTATCGATACGGTCTTGTGGTGTACCGATATGAGTCAACATGGTCAACTCGTACCGGTACGGTCTCAAACTGTATCAATACGAGTCTATATCTATTGAATCTGGGAGTTTGAAATTTGGCATGGTGTACTGATACGGCCTTTCAAGTATTGGTATGGTGACAGGTAATTTGGTTATAAGTGTTACGAAATAGTTCTGAAATATTGCATTTTGGTCACTAAATGTTATAGATCTTAATTAGAAGAGGAATTGAACTATGATTAACATGAAAATTTATACACTCACTGTTTATAGATTGAATTTCACAATAGTAAAGTTAATTTTAAAAAAAGACATCTAGAACATTGAAATTACAAGTTTCCCCCAAAGTTCGTAAAAGTTTAAAATTAGTATGAATGGATAATCACAGTTCGTGTTGGTTTAATTGAATATGTGGTATTGTTTTGTATTGTTGCTAAGCATGACAAGATTAAATGTTGACCATAGTTTATAATTATCGCACCGATCACTGCATCATTCATCGGTAGCACTCTCTAACCCAGTTTTTGACCAGGCCGGGAATGGGTGTTACAGATTCCTTCCAGGTTGTTGCAACTATTGAGGATACCAAAATGGAAATGGGAGAGAATCACCATAGATTTTGTGTATGGGTTTCCGTTGAAGCCAATCAAGAAGGATTCCATTTGGGTGATTGTTGATCAATTTATGAAGTATGCACATTTTGTGTCTGTGTATACCATGTATAGCTTGGATAGGTTGGCGAAGTTATATTGCTGAGATTTTGCGTTTGCACATGGTGTCTAGTCCATAGTTTCAACTAGGGATCCTCGGTTTAAAATGAGGTTTTGGGAGTGTTTACATCAAGCTTTGGGTACACGGTTGAATTTCAGTACTTCATATCATCCTCAGATGGATGGTCAGTCTAAACGTGTGATCCAAGTTTGGAGGATATGTTGAGGCGTTGTATCATTTAGTTTCAAGGAACTTGGGAAAAACAGTTGCCTTGGTGGAGTTTTCCTATAATAATAGTTATCAGGCTAGTACAAATGGCACCTTATGAAGTCTTGTGTGGTAGGAAGTGGCATAGCCTTTGTATTGGGCTGAGGCGGGAGAAAAACATGTTTCTTTTCCAGATGTGTTGAAAGACATGAATGAGAAAGTAAAGCTTATTGATGATCACTTGAAAGCGACTTCGAGTCATTAGAAATCCTACGCAGATTTGAAACGTAGAGAGATTGAATATGCAGTTGGTGATCACGTGTTCTTGAAAGTGTCACCTTGGAAGAAGCTGATGCGGTTCGGACGTAAGGGTAAGCTTAGTCCTAGGTTTATTGGGCCATCTGAGGTTGTGGAACATGTAGGTCTTGTGGCTTATCGTTTAAGGTTAACCCTTAAGGGTTTAGGGTTTATTGCATGTTATGCTGGTGGAAGATATTGAGTTGTAACTGGATTTATCCTATGATGAGGAACCAGTAGAGATCCTTGATTCTAGCAGCAAAGTTCTTCGTAGTAAGACGATTGAATTTGTAAAGGTGTTGTGGCGACATCATGGAGTTGAGGAGGCCACGTGGGAGAGCAAAGCGGACATGATGAAATCGTTTCCGTATTTGTTTCCCTTTGGTAAAATTTTGAGGACGGAATTTCTAAGTGGGGGAGAGTTGTAACGCCCTATTTTAGTCCTACGAGTTTCTAGGTTTATTAAACGATCCCATGGACTAGATTAGAGATTCAATTCAGATTTAGAATTTAAATCAAAATAAATATTTTTGGTGTGAGAAAAATATGGAAAAATATCTAAATTTTTTATTTAATATACAGATATTTTAGGTAAAGTCAATTTTGGAATATGAGATTTGAAAATTTGACATTTTGGCTAGTGACTAAAATGTAAAGAATGTAAAACTCTTTTTAGTGAATGTTTTGTAAAAGGATAAGAACTTTGAATGTTTAGGGAGGAATTTTCCCAAAGTCTAATATCAGACTTTTCTCTTTAATTGACTATTTTAAAATGGATTTGGGAGAGGTATAAATAGATTTTGGGGAATTAATTTCATAATTAATTCCTAAGAAAATTTCACGTAACTAAAATTTCTCTAAAAGATTTTCTCTCAAATTCTCTTCAGCCAAACTTCTTCAAAATCTTCAGGTAACTTCTTGATTTCTTCAATCTTTTAATTGCAAAAGAGTTCTTAATTGATTTCAACCACTAATGTATGGTTATTTACTGAAATTCCCAAGTTGTTGATCATTTATGTATGTTTTCTTATGTGCTTTAATGATTTGATTATGGAAATTGGTTAAATGAAGCTTTAATTGATAAGATTTGGTGATTTTTGGATTGGATATAGTTTTCCGAGTTCTTGATTGATTTTAATCATGATTTTAATGTTTTACAATGTTAATATGCCGGCTTTAACATTGGAATCCCGAAACTATGTGGATCTCTAATTTCCTAGTTTGCTAGTGTTGTGTTTTTGGAGAGTTTTGGCTATTTAATGAATGTTGGAGATACGAGGATAGCGTTAGGTTTTTTTGATGTCAAATGAAGATAATTGATGGGTTATAACTTTAGGTTTTGCCTAGGTTAAATGTGGAAGGTTTTTGATGTTGTTTTCGATAGTTTTGGGAAGGATTCGTGTAGAGTTTGAAGATGATTGTTATGAGTTGATGTTGCTGAGTTGTGAATGCATTTTGATGCATTGCATCCTCTATTTTTGGGTTGTAAAATCAGGGGCGATTGATCCTCAAGCTTCTAGTGTTGCTTCGAAAGCTTTGGAGGAGTGATTCGCATTGGCGAATGAAGCTTTGCATTGTCAGTGAGTGAGAATGTGAATTTCAACTTTGAAGTGGTTTAAAAGTTATATTGGGAGTTTAAACTTTGTTTGAAATGTTGGTTTAAACTCAGAAGTAAGTATAAAGAGATTTCTCCCTCGGTCATGCTTTAATGAAATTGATTTTATGCACTTGTTTTGAATTACATGGTACCTACTGTTTAAACATGTTTTCAAGTATGTTATATACTATTTTGATCATATTTTGATAATGGATGCATTGGTAAATGATCCATGAAAGTATGAGGAATACTTGTGAATGCATTGAAAATGGTTTTGTATGTTGCTTTAAAAATTGTGAGGTACATGGTTAATAATGAATTATATTGGCAAGTGATGTGGTTGAAAATGTTATCGGATACTCTACCCGAGTACTCTAACGGTTGAGGGGTTATATGGTACCGAATACTCTACCCGAGTACTCTAACGGTTGAGGGGTTATATGGTACAGAAAACTCCCATTAGTGGATTATACAACCAACCGATGATTTCGGTTGTGATTGTATAATGGATGTGATTGTACCATAATTGTATGAAATGTTAAGAGGACATTTGTTGAATTCGTGTATCCAATGTAATATTTTGTAAAGTGGAACTTGGTTATGATCACTTGAAAGCCAATATAATTGTTAATGTATCATGTTGATGGATGTTAATGTATAATGTAGGTTTATACTTGTTTACTCTTTAAGCTTTGCATATGGATTGTTATGCATGAGAAGGATTAAATTGAGGGTTAGCAATGAGATTTGCTGTTGATCCAATATACACGTTGCATATGGTTTAATATGATGGGTATTGAAAGTGTTAAGTGCATGGTTTTCAAGGCATGATATTTTATAAGTTGATTGAAATGATGATTTTCAATGTGGTTCTAGAAAAATGGTTTAAAAATGCATTGATGGTGTGTTGTTTGAGCACTCCCCGATAAGACTATTTTGCTGTTTGAGCACACCTCGATAAGACTATTTCGCTTACGCTTTCTTTGTCCATCAATGCAGATAATTAAAGGTTTGAATGTAGCAAGCAAGCGAAGGGAATCCAAGGACTTCGGCTAATTGATGTATGGTTTCAAATTGGACTAGTAGTAATAAAGGCAATGTGGTTCATTGTTGTTTTAAGAGGGTTTTTGCTAAACTTTCGGCTTGAGCAAGTTGTTATGTTGTGTTGGAATTGTAATTGGCCTTATACGTTTGGCTGTTACTTTGGATTTATGTTTCGTACAGTGGTTGGTTGTTTTCTAGGAAGCATGCCTCTAGATTCCCGTTTGAAGTATGATGCCATGATTTGATCTTGTCTCTGCAATGTTTTAACATGGTTTGATCTTTATAATTGTTGTATATATGTTTGGGGTTTGATAAAGCATGTTTGGATCCTTGACTGTACGAAAAACTAGCAAAATGGACATTTCAGGTCCAGGCATATCGATATAGGTAGATGTGTAGCGATATGAGTAAGTGTATTTTTGGCATGCGTATCGGTACGGGTAGAGGTGTATCGATACGGTTTTGAGCTACTTAAATTGTAGGAAAGTGATTTGTAACCCGCGTATTGATACTCCTAGGGGCCATATCGATAGGCCCCTACGTATTTGAGACCGTATTTGTATGCCTGGTCATTATGTTAGCTGTTATTGATATAAAAGGTTTTAGATTCTTCCATTTTGGTCCCTGATTGTTATGATTGCATTTAAAGGAGTTCGAACGGTAGGCGGGCTTCAATTGCCAAAACCATATTCCAGTAGCTCAAAAGCAAACTGATACATTTTCTCGTGTACCGATACGAGGCTAACAAAATACCATATCCGTATTGATACGGTGCCCCGCGTATGGATTTATACTTGCCTTAACTCAACATAAGCATGCATACAACTAATCCAAGAATCAAACAATGCCTTAACTCAACATAAACATAAACACAACATAAACATGATCAATACATGAACAGGAACTTCAATCACATTTCTAGAGGCATTCTTCTTATATTTCGACCAACTCAACATTAAAAAAGAGACTCAATGCATATCTCATTATAGGCATTGACATCAACACTCTTCTATTATCATTTAGGATAAGATGACATCGCAAAAACATGATCAAAAGAATAATAGGCAATTATGCAATTAAAGGAAAACACAAGGCATAATATCATGCTTGCAAGGTATCAACAAACCATGTCTCAAAATCAAACTGAAAGATCAAAAAATCACAACAAATAAACCATCGCAAAGAACCCAAAAATCCATATTACAAAACCCCCGAAACATGTTAAACACATTGCCTTATTAACTGAATTTAAAACTGAGTTTCATACTTAAGAAAATGTCTTGATCTTGGATAGTTAAACTTGTCTGGAATGTTTCATAATGGGTATGCTAAGATCATGATGATTGACTAAGGTACTCATATGGTTCAAACATGTCTAATGTGTGAGATTAAAGTACTTGTTATGATATTTAAATGGTTGATAACGATGATTAGATACATGACCTTGCTTATGCTTGTCTGATCGGTTTGATTAGCTGAACTAGTTGATCTTCAACATAATTAACTGAGTTGTTTGAATCTTTCTATGTCGTGGTCTGGATGGCTTTTTTGCATAGTTATAATGATTAGATTGTTCTAGAAGTGAATTATTCCTTAAGGTCTAATGCTTCAATTAGATCATGTATGATAGTTCGAATTAATACTTTGATAAGCTAGTGGTAAATTCCATGGATTGGATAATGCCCTTCTACCTCCTCTTAATTAAATTAGACTTATAAAAAGCCTTTATAATATTTGATGATAATTAGTTAGTTAAACTTGGCTGGAATGTTTGATAATTAGTATGCTAAGATCGTGATGATTGAATAAGGTACATATATGGTTCAAGCATGTCTAATGTGTGAGATTAAATTACTTGTTATGTTATTTAAATGGTTGATAACGATGATTAGATGCACGACCTTGCTTATGCTTGTCTGATCGATAGGAGTAGCTGAACTAGTTGATGTTCCACATAATTAACTGAGTTGTTTGAATCTTTCCGTTTCGTGGATCGAATGGTAGATTTTTTTGTGTAGATATAATGAGTAGATTGTGCTAGAAGGTAAAGACAATTTCTTAAGGTCTAATGCTTCAATTCGATCATGTATGATAATTGAAATTAATATTTTGATAAGTTAGTGGTAAATTTCATGGTTTGAAATTTGTAAAATCAAAAAGGAAATAATTAAAAAGATAAGGCCTTAAAGCGTCTTTTTGAATGAACTAAGCCTAATTCATTTGGTATAGCTTTTAACAATTCTAGTTGAAGTTTAAAATCTAAGTTAAACTCATCTTTATAATTAAATAATAAAACCTTTGGTCCCTAAAACTTTAAAGTATGGTCTTGATCTTCTTCAGCTTTGCTTGAAAGTCCATCGTTGTTTGATATTTGTTTGTTAGTAATACTTCTTAAATTGATTTAGCTACTGAACCGGTTAAGGGGTGTTACAATCTTGTTTTCAAAACATGCTTATCACCCAAGCATTATCTTATTTGTTTCCACAACAAATCATGCATAACAACCATATGCACCAAATCAATTATAAATTCTTTACTCACATATATTCTCATATATTGCCATTTAGAGTGACCCAGATAGATTGTTTAGATACACGGATTTCTCATGGTGGGCTTACCTCCACCAAATCTCACACCTTGTCTAGTTAAACCGCAAGATACCATCACAATGGGCTGCCTAGTTAAGTTGCATACCCAAGTGATAACCCAATAGTCCGAGTAGCCTAGTTAATCCACTTACCTCAAGGACTATAGCACGATCGATTTTATATATTATAGTGCACTTTAATCCTATCTCTAGCCAACTATATCCGACATTTTCACAATATGTCACATAGCCAATATATCATTTTCAAATATAATTACTTATTGTTTTCCAATGCATTTCTCAATATCGTTTCATATGCAAAACCACATTGTCAAAGACAAAAACGCAATCCTTTCAAGGAAAAAATCTCAATGCTCATAGGCATTCATTACTTTTTATAAGCATTGCATATTAATCCAAAATGATGCATTTACAACAAGTAAATCAAACCATGTTTAATCCCAAAACATGAAATCTGCAAGCTCATATCAAAGTCAATAGCCAAGTTAAATAAGAAAAACTTATGCTTGAGCTTAGTTAAGCTTGTTATGCTTTACTAAACCCCTATGATTCATCGAACAAACCTTTAAAGAGCTTTAACATGTAAAAACACTCACCAATACACCTCACCTTGCTCGCCGACGTGAATCGAGCCATCGGTAAGCAACATACGCAACTAGGAAGCCTTGCATTGATCGTCCTCTGTTTTAATCACATAAAACCAGAGGGAAAAGGAATCATTATGCATTCAACTCATTGCTAAATAAGGATCCCCTTCATCATTAACATAAACCTTCTGTAATACCCCAAATCATTGCCTAGTAACATGTCATAAACTAATTAGAACTTAAATGTACAAACAATCTACAAATTAGAAGAATTAATTAAACGTAGTGACTAAATTAGATGGATAGATAAAGAAGTAGCCGATTCATGAAGGATCAAATAGTAACAAATTGTAAATGTAGAATTACATGCAATTAGGATATGTAATTAAGGATTTATGAAGCAATTAGACCATAATTTGCCAAGTGGAGGCAAATAGACAAGCCAAGTGATAACAACATGGCCAAGAGGCCATCTTTCTATCATCTTCTCCACTCTACCTTGGCTGAACCATACCCATCCATTAGGAGAAAGAAAGCTTCATAGATTACCTCCAATTCATGCTTCTTGATTTAGCTTTAATCAAATTTGCTTGGAGAAGGTATAATGCTTAACTCCTACATGTTATAGATTGTTTGAATCTTGAAATGATGATGTTCTTGTTGCCTATATTGATTAGTATGATTGTTATGTGTATTAGGATCATGCTACCTTTTAGTAGTACTTGAAATTGTGATTGCTAGTAGCTAAATTGCTAAAGAGAATGTATATGGTTGTTGGAAATTTGAGAATAGGAAGTATGATTGAAAACAATCTTGATTGGGGACTGTTTTGATAGAGAAAATGTTTAAGCATGCTAATTGAATGTAATACCCTGAATTGGTCACATTGCTATATGAATTGAGGATTGAAATGAATGTACCTAACTGGATAATTAAAACTAGGCAATGGACTGCTCAAATGGTAAATTTGATGTATAATGTTGATAAAATAGATCAAATTGAATTTAACATGATAATGCCCTGTTTTAAGTACATTGCTAGGTGTATTAGACTGACCTAGACATGTAAGAACAAGAAAATGAGTTGAATTGCCATGTTAGAACCTTGTTAAAATGAGTTATAAAGCTAGAAACTCAACCTAGTGTAATCTGCCCAAATACTCTGTTCTGGGCAGTAACTTTGAAAAATCACCATAAATTGTATAAAATAAATTTAAGGCTGAAAATTTTATGGATAGTACCTTGACATGTATAAAATGATTATGAGAAAACATAACTGAATTATGGATTGTAGAATGAATTGTAGAGAAGAAACACTAGGGATAGTGCAAACTGTCCAGTGTAACAAATTGCCCTGTCTTTAAGTTAAAAACTGTATTAATTGGCAAAGAGATAAAATTCAAGGCCTATATGGTTAGAAATACAATTACGTTATATTTCCAATGGTGTAAACCAATTGAAATTCCGACGTACGAAATGAATGTTATGCATGTTTAAGTGAGTAGAGTGCAGGTTGCCTAGTAACAACAGTTTAGGTAATTGTACATTGTTTTGTGACAGTTTGTGAACTATTTTGTAAACAGTTTTGGGACATTGATTCTGCCCTGTTGTACATGAATTAGAGTATAGATAAATGTAGTTATGTGTAGTAAAGAAAATATATGAACATGTTGCCAGATTTGTATATGTTGTGTTCTTGTAACATTACTTTGATTGAATGATCATGTGGACTTGTTTTAACATGTATGTACTTGTGTAATGTGTTAGAACCGGGAGTGAACTTGGTGGAAGAGGATAGAGTGCAACATCCTAAAGCTAAGAACAAAGGAGTGTGGATCCAAGACTAGCTAAGCTTGGAGTATTGTGAGTGTAGTTTACTTGAGAGTTAGGACTAGGTCCTAACTATAGCAAGCATGTCTAAATTATTGAATTGTCAATTGACTTGATATAATCTTGATCTATAAGGGAAGAATGATTAGAGTAATGCATGAAACTTGATCTCAACCTTGTATACATGTTTAAATTGATTGCTAAGCATGTTGAGTGGTAACATTGGTGCTTGTATGTATCATGTGGCATGTGATCAAATGCTTAAAGAACTTGCTTGTAAGGGCCTAAGGGCCTAGTATGATATGAACTTGCTAGACATGATCATGATCTTGAAACACTTGTATAAATGGCTTAAATCGAACAACCTTGGTAGCTAGTTGGACTATGTAGAAGGGCATGCCTTAGAGTCTAGAGCTCTTTGTGTCAGGGTGGACTACGGTCCAGGACTAAGGCCCCTATTTGGCGACATACGGAGGGTACGTATGTGTTCTTTGGTGATAGTAGAAGGGTTGACTAGCACTACGATGCATCTTGTGGCGACAGTTGGTTGGAAACTCGATTACCTATACAAAGTAAGTACCAAGGGGGTTGTTTAATTGATAACAAATGAAATAACAATCCTACATCACATGTTACTTGTCTTGAAAGCCACGAATTGCATGTTACTTGCCTTGAAAGCCATGAATTGTATGTTACTTGACATGAAAGCCATGAATGGTATGTTACTTGTCATGTAGGTATGACTTACTTGATTACTTGTTATGTAAGCAAGATTTGCTTAATTCTTGTTATGAAAGCATGAAGTATGATTCCATGTTTCTTGTATCTTATACTAGCCGAATGCAATAATCCTTAACTAGGATCACTCTATTACTTGAAATCCCTGACTAGGATTATTCTTATTTAATTGACATTTAATTGGATATAACAAATGGTTAGAACTAGTTACTACCTCACTACATACATTCTTCTACTTGTCTCTCTTGTTTCATTCTTCCCAACCAACATGATAAAGGATTTGTTCGTAGCTTGATTCTGAGGCCTGTTACCTTGAGCTTGAAGCAAGACACAAGCATTGCATAAGTATGATTTCATACTTGTTTTGTATATCTCCTAGATTGGTGGCACTAGAGTGTATATAGTTTAGCCTGATCGTGCATTTTGGAACACTTGAACTTGTATATATGTGTGTTCTTGAATGGGCCTACTATGTGATAAACTTGGTTGACAATGTGAACAAGTATGTAATGAACTTAAATTTCATATAATGGAATGATGCCTGCTGTGCATATCATGATACAAATGAAATGATCAAGTGTTTGATTTAGTTTACATTGAACCATTCGAATTGCCTTGGGAACTATATGGCCACTTGTGTGTGTACATACCATGATGAAAATGTTTTGTGAGTTGTACGATGATTGTCGAATGGTCTATATGTTTGAAAACTAGTTACATGTAATAGTATGATAAAATAATTATGCGTAGTAAGTTTAGGTATGAGATGTTAAATGTATAAACCTATGGAAAATGAAATGAAATGGAACTATGTCACACACCTAGGGTCATTTGAATGATAGGGATAAAATAAAGTTAATTGTAATGTTAATGCAATAACCTATAATGACTTGTAAACAAAATGTGTCTATGCTTACATGTTAAGTTAAGTATGCTTGGTTGCTTGTTAGTTAAGTAACTCATCTAATACGGATGAATTATCTATTATTGCCTTGATTATTGTTTGTTCTTGTCCCTTGCCTTGTCCTTGATTAAGTAACGCTCCCAAGCCGGTTTGCTGCTAACCCGAGGTAGGGGGTGTTTCACCTTACAAAAACTAGCCGGAACTACCGAAATCATCACCAAACTTCTCTCTACCAACTCCTAACTTCAAGCCAACGATTCTAACATTCAAACCACATCAAAACATACCCCAAAACACCTTCCAACCATCCTTGTAACTCCAGCAACTCAAAAACACATAGAACAGCCCCAAAAACCAATAAAAACACCTTTAACAATTAGACAATCTAATAGTTTTAGGATTTAATCTAAAAATCTCATTTCAAATTATGATTACCTTATTAAAACATGAATTTACCCAATTAAAATATCCAGGTTTCATCAAGTTAAACAAATCTTTAAGCAAATTATCAAAATTACCATTAATAGCTCAAATCTTGAAATCCATTGTAAAACAAAAATGAAGATAAACGAGGTTATGTTAATAAAATGTTCTATTTAAAATAACATTTTGGTCTACAAAAACCAAAAAAATAGATTTGGGTGTCGGTTACGTGCGAGAAAGGATTAGCACTCCCACGACGCTCAAAAATTGGTATCTAATTGATTTCAAAACGTGTTTTCGAAGTTGGAATTTGCAAGTTCACAAAAATTCGACTTATTAACCCGTTCTACGAATATAAATTTATTTTAACGGTCTTACCACATAGAAAATAAACTCCAATCATCGTCAATGCTCCTAGCTCTAACTCGTCATTTTCGTTTGGTAAGACACTGCATTAATTAATTTTCACTTTTTAAACAAACCAACAGAAGAAATCTAATGAGTTGTAGCTTTTATTAAATCTTATTAGTGATTATTAACCTTAAAAATATCTACATTAATTTTACCTATTAAGATTAAAGTATACTTAAGTGTATTTTATTTAAATATATGGAAAAAGTATTATTGATATACAAAGGCACTATTTAAGCTTTTAAGGACCTATTCCTAACGGCTTTTTTAATTATCAAAAAAATAATACGGTATTTAAAACAAAGATTATTAAATTGCTAAATAATTAAAGAAATTATTGAAAAAGGAAAAAGGATAATATAATTTGATTTTTTTTAAAATAAATTATTTAAAGACTAATTAGGGACCAAATTACAAGGAAAACAAATTTCAAAGGTCAAATTGAAATAAAAAGGACTAAATTCAAAGAAGTGAAAGTTGAAGTGCTGTGGTAAGAGATCCATGAAAGTAGGGCACATGTTAAAAGCGGGTACAATTCAGTCAAACGAGTTTGTATATATAGCCAAAATAAAATCAAAAATCATTTCCTTCCCCCATTTTCAAACGGATTAAACCAGCACCCCTCATTTTCTCTGAGTTGTTCTTTATGTTCTTCATGGATTGAAGAACACAACGAACATTCGCCGTGCCGGCCGCCATCCACCGGTATCAGTCGCCATTGTAAGCGGCAAAAAACTCCCATAAATTCCCCTTTTCTAGAATCTAGTAGACCCTGAATCACATTTTCATCATTGGAGCCTCGGCCAAAACAATCATGCATGGCGGCGTTTTGCCTAAAGGTAAAAAAAATCTCTTTTCCTTATTTCAATCTTCAAATATAAAAAAGAAGAAACTACCAGGAAAAAAAACTTGCTTTATTCCTATGAGAAGTTGCTTACAACCCTTGCTTAATACACTTGAATCTGAATGCTCTTTTGTGTATATATTTGTGAGTATATCGTTGTCTAAAATTGTGTGTATTACATTAACAATTGCATGGTTTATATAGCTACGAATATACTTAATCTACAAGAACAAATCCCTTTATGTCATTTGAATTGCTTCTGTCTCAGTTCAGATTTTAAGCCAAATTCGTTTAATTCCTCATTTGCCTCTGATTTGGTTGACTTCGCATCCATTAAGGGATTTAATTCCCCTTTGATTTTGTTTTCTTGTGTTTCTGATGGCTGCAATCGACGATGCTGCTGGAAATGAGTGGTCAGAGGTAAGGAAGGATGCACAAGCTTTATCGAAGAAGGTGAAATGGGCACTGGAAGCTCAAACGATGGGTGTGTAGCTGTCACGCGCGAGTGACAATCCGAGTGCCATCCCTTTGACCGGTCTGGGTCGTTAGATCACTCCTTGATCTAATGGCTAGGAGAGTACGGTGCTTCATCCTCCAGGTAGGGTTTTTGGGGCACGATCTGTGTCGTTGGATCAGCCCTTGATCCAATGGCTCCTTGTTGGTTGCACACACATAGCAAAGAATGGGATTAGGTTTTCGGCTTTGGGGCCAAATGGGCTTGAAAAATAGACTATTGACTTGTAAACCTTTGTAATGGACTCTTATAAATTGTAATGGATTTTATTTCAATACAAATGAACTCTATGGACCTATTTCTTTCTAGCTAATATTTCTTTTTGGGTTTTATGATAATTAATTCTAATAACAATGATATTTATAATTAAAGGAGTAATATACAAAATAATAACAAATAATGAAAATAATAATGAAGAGAATGACAATATAACAATACAACAACAATATGTAAAAGAACTTTAGTGAAAAAACCAGTGACAATTGTTGCCCCTCTTTGATCATTCCGGTGAAACATGAATAGTACAAAGAACAAAAGGACACTGATTTTCACCAATTACCGAATCGTCAGGCATCAAAAAATGTGATCCTCTGCCTGAACGAATAGGCAAGTTCCATTCTTCTTATGCTCGAATGGATAAGCGGGTTCTATTCTCCTCAAGCCCAAATAGACATGTGGTTCCATTCTCCTTATGTTGGAATGGATAAGCGGGTTCTATTCTCCTCACGCCCGAATAGATAGGTAGGTTGAAAAAAAGGCTCCATCCTCCTTATGCCTAGATGGATAAGTGGGTTCTAAACCTGTCAAAAATAATAGATGCTATGATTATGATGTGCATGCCCCTAAAGATGCCTATCAACTGTATGCATGTTTCTTTTTCTTTTTATCTTCTTTTATTGACCTTTTTAGGTCTCTGATGCTCATTTTCATAGCCTGGATAAAAGGTTGTAATTTTTCTTCGTATTTCCTTTGTTCCTTGGATCCTTGCATATTTGTTCACTCAATCAGTTATCTTGTACTCTTGGTTGGGAAGACCAACTTTTTTCCTCAGATTCTTCAACACTCTTTTAGCCTTTGTCTAGTCAAGGGAGTGTAGGTCTTTAGCATTCTGATTAGCAAGTGAGATAGACCAACTATCGGATCAAGTTGAACTATCATTGTAGTTGATACATCAATATTCAGTGATAGGCCTTCTTGAGCAACTCGAATAGAAATCTTTTCATATTTGAATGCCTCCTCCAATGTTTGTAAAATTGTTCTCATTGTTGTGGAAGAAAGACCGGTGAACAAGTAGGCACCCCTATTTTGCATCGTGCTGTCTTAAAATAATGTCCAGAATCCTCAGTGTTTCTTGTGAATTCCCACATTTTAACACAAAACTTTTTGAACTGCATGCGTGGGAGTCTTTGCAGCAAAACTTATTTCCACTCTGAATGTCTTTATGTGTCAATGCTTCATTTCTAAACTTCATGCCCCAAGTTCAAAACTTAACCACAAGACGCTTCATAGCTCCAGCACCCTTTTTAAACAATTTTCAGAGTATGCTCAAAAATTCTTTTGCATGTTTTAAATGATGTCAAACTTATTAATTCTTATTTCAATGTATGATGCTTATGTGAAAAGATATGAAAAATGGAAAGAAGCACGAGGGAAAATTTTATTAATATTGTGGCAAATAGGAAAGAAGTCACAAAGGAAACAAGTACTCCGGTATCAGAGGCCAAAACTCCTTCTGTTGAAACACTATGAGATGCCTTGAATGCTATCCATGCCTAGTAGACTTTGAAAATAGTGACAACGCGTAAAGATATGAAGCTTTCCAAATGTCAAGTCCCAGAAATCAACTCGTAACATGCCTAATTTTCCAATTACCTAAGTCGCCCTTTGCGAGTTTTCAGCCCAAATTCGCCTTTGGTTTCAAAATGCCCTTTACGAGTTTTCATTTTGAACCCCCCTTTTTATTTTTCTTTCTTCTTTTATTTTTCTTTTTTTTCTCTTTCTTACTTTTTCTTTTCTTTTCTTTTCTTCTTCTTTTTCTTTAGGCATAATACTTTTTAACTAAGTTTGAGTTTATCGGGCTCTAAAGTTTATCTCTATGCATTTCGGCCAAGACCAATGCCCCACCTGAGAAAACCTTTGTTACGATATGAGGTCCCTCCCAATGTGGTGCCCACTTTCCTCGAGTATCACTTTGGATTGCTAACTTCATCCTTAGCACCAAGTTACCTTCTTGGAATTCCCTCGGGCGAGCTTTCTTCTCGTGGCCCCTTATCATCCTTCTTTGGTACATTTGCCCATGACGCAATGCCTTTAACCTCTTTTCATCAATTAGATTCAACTGGTCATATATATGGTGCTTAATGTTGAACTGCTCACAGACCCCGACTATCATCCTATTGTTCAGGTTGGAGGCATTATCGGTGATGATTCTTTTAGGAAGGCCGTATTGGGAAATAATTTCCTTCTTTAAGAATTTGCAGACTATTGATCTAGAGACATTTGCATATGAGGCAGCTTCCACCCACTTGGTAAAATAGTCGATAGCTACAAAAATAAACTGATGCCCATTTGACGCTTCTGGATGAATCTGGCCGATAACATCTATGTCCCACATAGAAAATGGCTAAGGAGCTAACATTACATGGAGAGATTGAGGAGGACTATGGACCTTATCAACATAAATTTGACACTTGTGCCATTTGTGAGAGTAATTGATGTAGTCCCCTTCCATGGTTGGCAAATAATACCTAAAGCGCATGATCCTTCTGGCCATAGTGAAACCACTAGGGTGGGTTCCACAAACTCCCTCATAAACCTCCTATATAATCAACTGAGCTTCTTTTGCGTCCACACATCTCAAAAGCACCTTATCCATACTTTTTTTGTACATGATCTCTCCATTGAGAACATATCCTAATGCCATTTTCATGATTATTTTCCTTTCATTCTCAGTCGCTTGAGGCAGGTACTGCTAAGATTTTATGTATTGTAGAATATCATAGTACCATGGCAGGCCATCTACTTTTTCTTCCACGTTAAAATAGTGGGCTGGGGAATATAGCATTTGCAATTTGATGGGCATCATCTTAGCTCCTTCACTTGCTTTAAACATGGCAGCTAAAGTGGCCAAGGCATCAGCCATCTGGTTATCCTCTCTGGGAAGATACTTAAAGTTGATCTCATCTAATTATTTGGTTAATTGAAGGACTAACTTGTGATATTCTATCAACTTTGCATCTTTTGTCTCCCATTCGCCTCGTATCTGATTGATTACCAACACAGAATCCCCAAAAAACTTTATGGTGTGGATTTTCCGTTCAATGGCTTCTCTTAGACCCAATATGCAAGCCTCATATTCTGCCATATTATTGGTGCAGGAAAATTTCAAACGGCTAGTGAAAGGGTAATAATTCCATTATTGTGAAACCAAGACTGCCCAAATACCTTGCCCTAAAGCATTTGCAGCTCCGTCAAAGTTCATGACCCATGATTTTGTTGGGGCCTCGTCGACCACTGGGATACACATCATATTTTCATCAGGGAAATTAAAGTTTAGTGCTTCATAGTCGTCACGGGCGCGACTTGCCAAAAGGTCAGCTATGTCACTCTATTTTATTGCTTTCTATCTTACGTATTGGGTGTCAAATTCTGATAGTAGCATCTGCGAGCGTGCTAATCTTCCTGATAAGCCCAGAACATCCATCATAAACTTTAATGGGTCTAGCTTCGAAATTAGCCACGTAGTATGGTACAACATATACTGCCCGTGCCTTTTAGCTACCCATCCCAAAGTGTAACATAACTTTTCAATTGAAGAATATCTGGTTTCACAATCAGTGAATTTCTTGCTCAAGTAATATATGTCCTTCTCTTTCCTTCCAGTTTCATCATGTTGCCCGAATACGCAACCCATAGAGTTTTCAAGTACTTTAAAGTAAAAAATTAGTAGTTTTCCCGAGACGGGCGATACCAATATGGGAGGATTGGTTAACTTTTCCTTAATCTTTTCCAAGGCTGCTTGACATTCTTCACTCCATGTCCCGGGGTTATTCTTTTGAAGTAGCTTGAATATTAGATCGCACTTATCAGTTAACTAGGAGATGAAACGGGCAATGTAATTTAATATCCATAAGAAACCTCATACCTCTTTCTGTGTTTGGGGTGGTGGGAGTTCTTGTATGGCCTTAACCTTATTGGGATTGATCTAGATTCCTCTTTTGCCCACAACAAATCCTAACAGTTTTCTGGAAGTAACCCCAAATGTGCACTTAGAGGGTTGAGCTTCAGCTGAAATTTCCTCAACCTTTGGAATAGTTTTTCTAGGTTCATTATATTCTCTTCTTCAAACTGAGATTTAGCGATCATGCCGTTTATATACACTTCTATCTCCTTGTGCATCATATCGTGAAAAAGAGTAACCATGGTTCTCTGGTAAGTGCCCCCTGCATTCTTCAAAACAAAGGGCATCACCTTATAGAAGAAAGTTCCCTAAAGTGTTATAAAAGTGGTCTATTCCATATCTTCCGGACACATCTTAATCTGGTTATACCAGAGAATCCGTCCATGAAAGAGAAAAGGGAATGTCTGACTGTGTTGTCTACTAAGTATCAATATATGGTAAAGGGAAGTTATCTTTAGGGATCGCCCTATTAAGGTCTCTATAGTTAACACACATGCTTACCTTCCCATCTTTCTTTACGACCGAGACGATGTTGGCCACCCATTTAGGATACTTAGCTACTTTAAGGAACCCTGCGCCAAACTGCTTTCTCACTTCATCTCTAATCTTGCAATAGGATAACATTTCATGCCTTTTTACTTAAGTTATTGTTTGAAATCAAGCCCATTTCATCTCATTTCATGGCATATAGATGCATTTAGTTCATATAGTTGCATTTGGTGTTGTTGCTTTTGCTTTCTTTGTTTATTTGCAAAAATGGTGCTGCTTTGGAGGGATTAGGTTTGTGTGGTGATGTGCAAGGAAAAGAGGAGCAACACAGGGACAATGCTATAGCATTTTAGATAACATTTCTGGGCATGCTAAGGGATGAAGAATTGAAGATATTTTGTAGGCCCCGTACGCGATTCCACTAGCCAAATGTGCCCCCACATGTGAAGGGAATATTCCCTTTGAATTAAGGACACAAAACCCTTAGAGCCTCCACTATATAAAGAAAAGGACACCCACATTATAGAGAGAGCCAGAAAAAAGTTATTTGGAGAGATAAGAAAGAAAGAAAAAGGCGGCTGCCTTTCTTCATCTTCCCCATCGTGGTGTCCTCCATTATTGAAGCTCCAAGGGTTGTTCTTGCTGGCCTTTGAGAGAAGCAACAAGCTTAGAGTGGTTTAGGGTAGTCCAAGGCGGCTTTGGAGCTTTTCCTTCCCTTTAGCTGCTTTTGCTATCTCATTTCCTAGTATTTGGATGGGTTGTTTCGAACGTATTATTGTGGATGATATTTGCCCAGCCATGAACTAATTTTAAGTGGCTTGGGCTTGTTATGGTTTTATTATTTCCAGTTTGAATGAATGTTTCGTTACTTTCTTGTTTCTTTCATGCTTTGTCCATTGTTCTTTTATGCCTTGGGCTTGTAAGAGCTTTCGAGAGTTAGCCTTTGCTTAGGTGTTAGATAGCTTAATATTCAAGAGAGTTAGGCTTATATCTACATGGACAATGGGGTTTCATGCTGGGAGGTAAAATCCTAACTCACCTTAGAGATAAGTGTAGAGTTTCAACGGCTAAGAAGAGTAGAACTTAAAGGATAGCTGTATGTTAGGGTTTTCGCTGAGGTGTATTGCCATAGCATTTTTCCTATCAGGTCTCTTGCTAGAGATAGTGTAGAGACATCTTGGTAAGCTCTGTCGAGAGTGTTGTGGGCAAGATAGTTCAAGACATTCTTTAGGCCTAGACATAGAAATCCATAGCAAGCCCAGCCTGTCATTCCATTAGATAGTGTCTTACACTTGAGAGGATGTTCAAAATATCTTTATTTCAGCTCAGTTTTTATTACAGTTGTTTGCTACAGCATTTTTGAACCTGTTGCCTATTGCTACCGTATTTACTTTCATTTCTTGTTTTGTGTGTTAAGCTAAGCTAAATTTGCCCTCCAATCAATGTGGAGACGATACTCACTCATCACTTTAATAATTGTTCGATGTGTATACTTGCACTATTTGCACATCATTTATAGTACATCACAACACGCCACAATATTCTTGAATGATGCCGTCCATTTCCTCCAATTGTTGCTTCAGAGTATTATTCTCCCTCAAGCTAGCTTGTAGTTCAATATAAGCGTGATGATTTTGAAACTTGTGCAGAGAATGGTTCATGTCGGCCACCTTGGCTTGCAACACAGCAACGAAAGCCTTGCTTTATTGCAACTTCTCACTGGTTTCACCGTATGCTGCCTGCAGCTCCAACAAGCGGATTTTTTTCATGGGCCTTCCTTTTCCATGTAGCTACATTCTTTTTTTCTGTCTTAAGGACCCATTTGCCATTCTTGTTTCCAACTGTTTGCTTTCCCTTCTTTCTTTCTTTTGCAAGTGCTCGTTTGTATTTCTCAATCTCTCATTTGCCATACTCTTTTTCTTTTCCCATAGCCTTCTCAATTTCTTGCTTCCACTATTCTAGACTCTTCCTCAAATTAGCATTTCAAACGGTGGTTTGAAATTTGAGAAAATTGACCCTTTGGATCTCATACTTCTTTTCTAAATCTTGATACAGCTTTATTACCCATTATGTCTCCCTCTTGTATTTTTCTATATCGAGGCTTGATTCGAACTTGTCTCGCTTGTTCTGTTCTCGCATAACTTCCATCTCCAACTTGGCTCTTCTCATCTCCTCTCTTAGAATATCAGCGTCTTAAGGAACTATTTTCAAGTGTTCTTCTAGAGACATTGTATTCAGGGGTGAACGTGCAATGAATGTCAAACTCTAACTTCATATAATAGCAATTGTTCCACAAATCACTAATAGTTAGTACCTTCTGCCTGAATTCACCTTGAAACTCGAACTCGGATGAACTAAGATCGGTAGTAAAAGGAACCATACTGTCATGAAACGAGCAAAGGAGCACAACCAATTTGGACCCCATAAGCCCAACAACATCAAGTAATTGAAATCCTTGTATTTGTATAGAACCTTGGCATGGCCCATCCACGGTACCCTCCACCTGATGTCCTGATCATGACGATCTCTAAAAAATGTCCACCCATTTGCCTTTCTTGACCACTGGCCAATCTTTTTCCAGAAATTCACAAAGTGGGGAGAAATTTGGGGAGAACACATTTGACAAAGTTAGAGTCGGGCATTTCCAGAAGTGACTAAGGGCCCAAACTTAGAGCAAAGGAGCACACCCTCTGAAACGTACACCTTCTACCTTCCGGCATGCATTTAGGGAGCTAAAAGTTTATGCTAATACAACAGGCACTGGATTGACTTCCCTCTTCAGCTGCTCAAAGAAATCTAACAAAGACACATAATTGTTTCCCAAGACCTTCAGAAAAATAACCAGGCCGTAAATTGCAATGGCCAAAAGGTCCACCATCTTCTCTTTAACTAGGTGAACAGGGATTATTTTCTAGATGCTTGACCAAGGGAAATTAAAACTGCCCCCTCTCTTCCATGTCAACCCTTTAACCCGACCTTCACTCATGCCAGTGAAAGCTTGGAGCCTTGAGTGCGGATTTTTGTTTTCAGGAGGCTTAAGATAGACCCAATTCTTCTTTACCCTGTAGAGATTGAATAAAGCCAAATACTCCTATAACGTGGGCATCATATCTTCCTCATTGAAAGTAAAGCAGCAGTATCCTTGATTCCAGAACTGAACCAAAGCTTTCAGAAGTGGCTCATCCACCTTCACATACAAAAGATAGGCTATATCGCCATAGGTTTCATTGAACAATTGCTTAGTTTCGTAATCAAAATGGTCCCATATTTTTCACAGCTCATGCATACTATTCTGCTTGACACTGATATGGGTGTACTCCGACGTCTCTGTCTTATGATCAGCTGTCGGACTATCCCCAAACACTCATTGGTTAACCTCAGACCAGTGTCGCACCTTCGCATTTTCATCATCGTTCTTCAAGTACCTTCCATCCATGGTAAGGGATTTTCTAATTGAGCAAAAGTTTTGAGAACCAACCACTTCTATATATGGAATGATGTTGCATGTAAAACAACAAGAAGGAAAAGATTAGTGAATATATGAGTTCAAAATCATTTCATTGCATGAATAATTCTAGGCAACACATTTGAACACTCCAAGACATGTCTCCATGTATTATCCCTACAAAATAATTTTGACCAAACTAAAGACCTAAGGTTTTCCACATGGCTCTATTGGGGTGGGCTCTAAATTCTCATTTTCATCATCCCTGACTCTCACCCATTATAGGCTTCAAAAGAATCAAATTCAACTTAGAGGACTCACTTCATATGTCTTCAAGAAGGATCGATATCCTTACGAAAACATAAGGCATATGAGTCCCGAAGGTACTTGCTAGGATCATATGGAGAATCAGTATTCTCACATGAGCAAAGCGTTTTCCCTTCACTTAAACAATTGGGACGAAGCTCGCGCATAGAGCTTTTTAGACAATTTTAGAATACGTAAAATAGAATTATATTCATTAACGGACGGATAAATTAAAGATTTTGTGAACTTGCAAATCCCAATTTTAAAACATTTTTTGAAATCAATTTGTGGCATGACCCTCTTTTGTATTTTTAAAAATATTGTCCACAGCGGAATTGCCAAGCTGTCGCAACCCTTTCGAGCCTGATATTTTTAGAAAACAAAATAAACGGAGTTGCCACCAATGTTTTTTGAAAAAAAGTGTGATTGGATCTCTTTTTTAAAAAATGAGGTTATTTTAATAAAATGTTTTATTTAAAATAACATTTTGGTCTACAAAAACCAAAAAAACAGGTTCGAGAGTCAGTTACGTGTGGGGAAGGATTAACACTCCCACAACGCCCAAAAATTGGTACCTAATTGATTTCAAAATGTGTTTTCAAAGTTGGAATTTGCAAATTCACAAAAATTCGACTTATTCATCCATTTTATGAATGTAAATCTATTTTAACAGTCTTACCGCCCGGAAAATGAAATCTAATCACCGCCAACGCTCCTGGCGCTAATCTGTCTTTTTCGTTTGGTAAGACACTGCAGTAATTAATTTCCACTTTTTAAACAAACCAACGAAAGCAATCTAATGAGTTGTAGCTTTTATTAAATCTTACTAGTGATTATTAACCTTAAAAATATCTACATTAATTTTACCTATTAATATTAAAGTATACTTAATTGTATTTTATTTCTAAATATATGAAGAAAGTATTATTGACACACAAAGGAACAATCTAAGCTTTTAAGGACCTATTCCTAAAATCTTCTTTAATTATCAAAAAAATAACAAGGCATATAAAACAAAGATTATTAAATTGCTAAATAATTAAACGAATTATTGAGTAAGAAAAAAGGATAATATAATTTGATTTTTTTAAATAAAATATTTGAAAACTGATTATGGACCAAATTACAAGTAAAACAAATTTCAGAGGTCAGATTGAAATAAAAATGATGAATTTCAAAGAATTGAAAGTTGAAGTGTTGTGGTAGAAGATCCATGAAAGTAGGGCACGGGTTAAAAGCGGGTATAGGTCGGTCAAACGGGTTTGTATATATTAGCCAAAATTAAAACAAAAATCATTTCCTTCCCCCATTTTCAAATGAATTAAACCAGTCCCCTTTCATTTTCTCCGAACTGTTATGTGTGTTCTTTATGGATTGAAGAACACGACGAACATTCCCCGTGCCGGCGGTATAAAATTCTCAGGAATCCTTTTTTTTTAAAATTCGGCAGACCCTGAATCACATTTTCATCATCGGAGCCTCGGCCAAAACAATCATGCACGGCGGTTTTTTGCCTAAAGGTAAAAAAAATCCCTTTTCCTTATTTCAAACTTCAAAAATAAAAGAAAGAATAAATTACCAGAAAAAAAAAACTTACTTTATTCCTCTGAGAAGTTGCTTACAACCCTTGCATGATACACTTGAATCCGAATGCTCTTTTGTGTATATATTCGTGAGTATATCGTTGTATAAAATTATGTGTATTACATTGTTTATATAGCTACGAATATACTTGGTCTACAAGAACAAATCCCTTGATGTCATCTGAATTCCTTCTGTCTCAGTTCATATTTTAAGCCAATTTCGTTTATTTCCTCATTTGCCTCTGATTGGTTGTGTAACACCCTAAATCATAGCCTAGAAGTATTGAAATCAATTTCTTAAGTTGATAGGTTAATTGAACCTAGAATTTAAGCTAAATTGATTAGTTAAGGATCTAATTGAAAGAATGAAATAACAAAGTGACCAAATTAAGGTGACCAACTTGTAAACTCTTGCAATTGTAAAGAATGCATGCTAAAGTTTCAATATTCCATAGTTTCTCTTGATTAAGTTAATATTAAGGATAAATTAAGGGACATATTGGACATTTCACAAATCCAATAACTTGGATTAGATTATTGTCATCATCTTCTTCATTACATTAGTGCCGAATTGAAGAAGAGAAAAAGAGAGAAAGGAAAGCTTGAGGGAAAAAGCTTGAATCCATGCCCTACAACCTTGATTTATCTCCAAATTAAGTCTATATAGCTTAGTGAGTAAGGTAATTACTTGTATCTCTTGTAAATTTCTTGTTTGAATTGAAATGGAAATGTGATTTGAGTGTATAAATGCTAGAAATGTTATGAACATGTAATAGACTCTTGCATAATTGTTGGAATTGATCTAAAAATTATTGGTCTGAATTGTAGAACTCCCTTATATTGGTCTGAATTGGGGGAAAACAAAGTGTTAGGGCCTCAATTGCTTCGGGAAACTGAAGAGCAAGTGAAGATCATTCATGTTCGATTGAAGGCAGCCTTCGATAGACAAAAGGTGTGTGCAGATTTAAAATGGAGAGACATTCAACATAATGTTGGAGACAAGGTTTTTCTCAAAGTCTGCCCTTGGAAGAAAGTCCTTCAATTTGGAAGAAAAGGGAAACTCAGTCCCCGATTCATTGGTCTATTCGAAATCACTAAAAGAATTGGAACGATGGCCTATGGATTAGCTCTCCCTGGAGAATTTGATAGAATCCACAATGTATTCCACGTATCTATGCTTAGAAGATACATATCAGATCCATCCCATATTCTTGAACCCGAAGAAGTTGAGTTGAAGCTTGACTTGTCCTACGAAGAAGAGCATGTTTAGATTCTTGATCGGGAAGTAAGAAAGCTTAGGAACAAGATTGTTCTTCTTGACAAGGTCTTGTGGAGAAACCACAAGATAGAAAAAGCTACTTGCAAATCTGAAGAAATCATGAAGAATCAATATTCCCATCTATTCGATTCAGGTAAATTTGAGGACGAATTTATTTTAAGGGGGCGAATTGTAACACCCTAAATCATAGCCTAGAAGTATTGAAACCAATTGCTTAAGTTGATAGGTTAATTGAACCTAGAATTTAAGCTAAATTGATTAGTCAATGATCTAATTGAAAGAATGAAAGAACAAAGTGACCAAATTAAGGTGACCAACTTGTAAACTCTAGCAATTTTAAAGAATGCATGATAAAGTTTCAATATTCCATAGTTTCCCTTGATTAAGTTAATATTAAGGATAAATTTAGGGACATATTTGACATTTCACAAATCCAATAACTTGGATTAGATGATTGTCATCGTCTTCTTCATTACACTAGTGCTAAATTGAAGAAGAGAAAAAGAGAGAAAGGAAAGCTTGAGAGAGAAAGCTTGAATCCATGCCCTACAACATTAATTTAGCTCCAAATTAATTCTAGATAGCTTAGTGAGTAAGGTAATTACTTGTTTCTCTTGTAAATTTCATGTTTGAATTGAAATGGAAATGTGATTTGAGTGTATAGATGCTGGAAATATGATGAACATGTAATAGACGCATGTATAATTGTTGGAATTGATCTCAAAAGTGTTAGATGACATGTTATGTTGCATTACATGTTGAATTGTTGTGGTTATATGCTGGAAATTATGTGTAAGGAATGGTGTAACAAAACTAGGTTGCTGGAAAATTGAAATTGGATGTTAATGTAAGAATTGAATGGTTAGAACTTGTAATTGAGCTATGGAATTAATGAATTGATCAAGATCATGTTTAGATAATGTAAATTGGATTTTAAACAAACTAAATTGTTAGCAACCAATTCTGGAAATGAAGGATAAAAGTATGAACTTAGTCATATAGCCTAGAAACTGTTTTAGTAAGAACCTATTATGTAAACATGCAAAATTAAGCTTTGTAACCAAGTTTCTCTATTTTGGCTGGCTTGATTAATGAATTAACATTGACTAAAAATGTTTAGGATGCCATATGAAATGAATTATAGGGCCAAAACATTGGTTAAAATGAATTTAAGAAGTTAAAATGTGGATAGGTGCAATCTGCCCAGAATTGCTCTGCTCTGGGCAGTCACTTTGAAAATTCACCAAAATTTGTATAGATCAAATTCAGGGCTGAAATTTTAATGATACGATCCTTAATATGTCTACTTTCATTAGGTGAAAACAGAACTGAAAACTGGGTCCTATGCTAGAAACTGTAAATAGAAATAGCTGGACAGTGCAAATTGTCCAGTCAGTGTAAATGCCCTATCTTTGAACAATAAGCTGTATTAATTGGATAAGAACTAAAATGAAAGTCTATTTTGGTATTAAATACAATTTTTTTTATCTTTCCAACGGTATAAATTAATCAAAATTCCAACGTAGGAATTGAAGGATATGCCTATTTAAGCATGTAGTGTGCAAGCTGTCAGGCAGCAGTAGTTAAGCTAGTTGGAAACTGTTGTGTACACAGTTTTATTGGACTATTTTGTAATAGTTTGGGATAATTTGATCCTGTCTAGTCTTGTTTATTGAAATGTTGACAGAATTGTATGTATATGTTTATATGTATTGAAATAACCTTGCTGCCATGTTGAATTATCTTGTGTATACATATTGATGAGTGTGTTTAATCATGAATTTGCTAGAGCAAGGAGTGAGCTTGGTGGAAGGAGAAAAGGGAAATCATCCAAAGGCTAAGAACAAATGAATAGCTATACAAGACAATTGCTAGCTTGCTTGGATTGTATTGCGAGTGTAGTTACCTCTTGGGTTAGGACTAGGTCCTAACCAATGTATTTTATTACATTCTTGACATGATAATGAATCTAAGCATGAACTTGACATAATGAGGGAATGATGATTAAAGAAACACACAAAACTTGATCCTAGGATTGAATACATGTCTATTTCGAAATGCTTATGCATGTTTAGTGATAGCTTGGATGCTTGTATGTGCTATGATGCAACATGATTGAATGCTAAAGACTTGTTTGAGATATGATGTTATCTCATTTTGATGAAATGGATCTTGAAACCACTTGACTTGTGAGCTATGGCTCAATAGCCTAAGGGCTTAACATGAAATGATCTTGCTTGACATGAATATGATCTTGAACTTGATAACTTGAATAAATGGTAAATCGAACAACCTTGGTAGCTAGTTGGACTAGGTAGAAGGGCATGCATTAGAGTCTAGGGCTCATTGTGTACGAGTGGACTACGGTCTAGGCCTAAGGACCCTATTTGGCGACAGATGGAGGGTACATATGTGATCTTTAGTGATAGTAGGAGGGTTGACCAACACTACAGTGCACCTTGTGGCGATAGTTGGTTGGATACTCGATTACCTATACAAACTAAGTACCAAGGGGGTTGTTTAATGAAATAACAAATGTAATAACAATTCAAATATACACAATACTTGTCTTGAATGCCATGAAATGTATGTTACTTGACTTGAAAGCATGACTCCTTGGTTTCTTGTCTTGCAAGCATGTTGTTTGATTTATGAATTATGACTTCTTGATGCTTATACTTGTTGGCCGAATGCTTGCTATCCTAGATAGGATAATATTGATGCTTGAAAGACTAGATAAGGTCACTCTTGATGGTTGAAAGACTAGCTAAGACTACTCAAATGCTTGGAAGCCTTAGCTAAGTTTACACTTGATTTTAAAGACATGAAACATGAAATAACAAAATGGATAGACTAGTTACTACTTCACTAAGTACATTTTTGTACTTATCACTCTTGTTTTATTCTTCCCAACCTACATGTTAAAGGATTCAAACGTTGCTTGATCTTGAAGCTTGATTCCTTGAACAAGAAGCATCGCACACAAGCTTGGTTAAAGTATAATTCCTTACTTGTTTTGTATCTCATAGAATGGTGGCACTAGATGTACTTAAATAGCTTGAACATGCATTTTAAAAGTTTGTATATAATGTTTGATGGGCCTACCATGTTATATATATAGTATCATGTATGTGATGAACCTTGATAACATGTGATGGTTGACGTGTTGTTGCGCATAAGATGATTTAAATGGAATGAATTAATGTTAATCTAGTCATCTTGATGACTTTCGAATGCTATGATCTTGTATATGGGATTGCTTAATAGAATGTAGGATGTTGAGCCATGATGTTTGCTTGTACCCTAATCGAATCGCCTTGACATATAGGGTCACTTGAATGTAACAATACTTGTTTTCAGTGAGATGTATGCTCGTGGATGTGATTGCCGAATGTATGGGATGGAATAAAGCTTGAATGTAACTAGATACATGCCTTGTGTTTGCTTTTGGTGATATGGCCGAATGGTAGGATTTGAAATAGGCTTGAATGGAACTAACTTTGTGAAATATTGGATGTTCAAGAAACATGTTAGAAACCTAAGGATAAAATGTACATATAATAAGCTAGAAAACAATTGAATCGAAATGGAAGCATGTAATACTAAGGTAATTCAAATAGGATAGGAAACAAATGTTAAATGTTGTAATATGAATCATGTTAGTAATAGCTAGTAATGTATGCATGAAAGAAGAAAAATTTAAAGGCCATGTTCGAATAGATGTTGTATGAGTATGAAGCAATTGTATGTTACTTGTATGCTAAGAAATGTATGTTTGGTTGCTTTGCTAGCCTTGTTCATTGTTTGTTTTGTTTTAGTTCAAATGATTGTTTCTTCTTGCTTGATAACTGTCGAATACATTGGATGATTATTGAAGTCAAGTATGATTGTGTAATGCTTGCATTGTCCTTGCCTTGTCTATGTCTTGCTTGGTTCGAATATCATACCTTGTCTTTTCCTTGCTTCCTTGCTAAGTAATGCTCTCGAACCGCGTTACTGCTGGCCCGGGTAGGGGGTGTTATAGGTTGACATTGGGTCCATTAAGGGATTTAATCCTCCTTTGCTTTTGTTTTCTTGTGTTTTTTATGGGTGCAAACGACGACACTATCAGCGAGGAGTGGTTCGAGGTAAGGAAGGATGACGCGAGCTTCATCGGAGAAGGTGGAATGGCTACTGGAAGCTCAAACGACGGGCGCGTGGCTTGCATGCGTGAGTACCGATCCGAGTGCCATCCTGTTGACAGATCTGGGCCATTAGATCACTCCTTGATCTAATTGCTGGGAGAGTGCGATGCTTCCTCCTTCAGCTAGGTTTTCTGGTGCACGGTCTGTGTTGTTGGATCAGCCCTTAATCCAACAACCCTATGTTGGCTGCACACATAGCAAAGAAGGGGATTAAGGTTTCGGCTTTGGGGCCAAATGGGCCTGAAAATGGACTATTGACTTGTAAACCTTTGTAATGGACTCTTATAAATTGTAATGGATTTTATTTTAATACAAAAGAACTTTATGGCCTTATTTCTTTTTAGCTAATATTTATTTTTGGGTTTTATGACAATTAATTCTAATAACAACGATAATTATAATTAAAAGAGTAGTATACAAAATAATAAAAAAATAATGAAAATAATATTGATAATAACGAAGAGAATGATAATATAATAATACAACAAAAATGTGTAAAAGAACGTTCGTGAAAAAATCAGTGACAACACTATGTTAATATCAATCCATAATCAGCGAACTGTTAGGGAATATCAATAAAGAACCTTAGTTTAAAGAGAGGAAAAGAAATTCATCTTTGAAGAAGCTCCCACCAAAACTGACGTAAGATTTTCTTTGAAACTTAACTTGTGAAATAGATGAAATTCTTTAGAAAATCTTGTGAGGTTTTGTTAAGTAACAAATATAGAATCAAATGATGAACTCTCCATTGAAAATCAACAAAGAATTTTGGATAATCTTGTTTTGGAAGTTAAAATGGAAAGTGAGAGAAAATAAGGAGAAAAAACGAGGGAAAATCCAAAACAATTTTAAAATGATTTGGGAAAATAATTAACCGTCAATTCTTACTCAATTAAGGTGTTTATTTTCAGATTAAAACATTTGGAAAATATATCTCTCTAAGGATTCTTAGTATTGGCCAATTTACAAAGAGTCACTGACATAGTTTTGCATATCTTACAATTTAATCACTAAAACACAATTCCACTTCATCCCACTTATTAAACCTCCAATTAAATTTCCAAATTATTTGATAATATTTATGAACCTTTTTAAAACTCTACACTCATTTTAATTCCACTAATCATATCTTTAAAATATTAAATTCCCCAAAACTATTCAAATTGACCAATCCGGTTCAAATCGAACCCAGTCGAACCCCTAAATGTTTAGCCCTATTTTTAGGGATTTACATGGTAATTTAAAAATGGATTAAGTCTGAGTAATTTTCCAAAATTCTAATTTGGTCCCTAAATTGTAATTGCGCACAAATGAATGTCGATTTGACACCCGATTGAGTTGAGTTTTCACACGCTGTCAGTATGCACACCATAGGTTATAATGTTGCATCTAGATAAGGTGGAAGAAAAAATGGATGTAATTTGAGTTAAATCTTTACGGGTTTGTTTCAGCAAACCAAATGTATCTTGCTCGCTTCGCTCTAGCGACTAGGCTGGGTCAAGGGGGTTACAAAAAATAGTTTGGTTGCTAAGAAATATTGAGAGAAAAGTGGAAAACAAAAGTAGTTACGTGAAAAAAGTGAATTAGATATTAAAACCAAATTAATTAAATATATTTTATTTTTATTTAATAACCATTTAAAAATAACCTAAATTAAGAGAAAATCCGATTAAAAAAATTGGTAGATTAGCTCCTTAAAGATTCTAATTTTTAACCCTTTTACGATTAAGTCATCAAAAATAGTTTTGAAAACTTTACATTTTAGTCACCAAACAAAAATGTTATTAAATCTTAATTTATTTTATCAAATTGAGTTTACCAACATCCTCAGTATATTGATTAAACATTTTAGACCATTTTTGTAAATTTTATTTTGGCCAAAAACAATTTATTATGAATTAATTCTCGAAACTAGTTTGAATTGTCTAATACGGTTCACCCGAACTGTCTAATCTATCTAGCTAACTTCTAGGCCCAAATTCGGGGCATTACACAAGTGGGTAGTCTTGTGTTGTTGGTCTTGCTCTGGTCATACACAGACGCAAAACCAAAAATGTTAGCCCTTTGAAACAAATAACAAAATAAATAAATAAAAAGGTGCAAGAAATTAAAAATAAAGTTGCTATTGCCAATCCCCGGCAATGACGCCAAAAACTTGTTGCGTGGTTTAAGTGCAACACAAACGGTGCAAGTGTACACGTTGCAAGTAATAGTATAGATTAAGATCGTTTCCACAGGGATTGATGAAACTTTGACTTTTAGCTTCTCGCACTGGAAAAGAATAAAATTGATAGTGATAGATGGTGATAATAAACAAGTAAAAATAAACTAAATCTAAGATAATGTAAATAACTGGAAGAGAAAACCAGTTTAAGAGATTAGGTTAAGTTATTGAGCGTAATGGTGAAGTTTTCAAATGAGTTGTCATGGAAATTAATTGTCGTATCGATGTTCGATAAAGTGTTCTCCAATGCCTTCGAATTATCCCTAACTAAAGAAATGATGATTGTACAAGTCGTGGTGATACATCCCTGCATTAACCTTGGGTGGACATCATCGATCAATGCACTCTTCTTAGTTGCTGAAATTGACTCCTTATCCTTAAGGCGAATTAGCTTCCACCAACTGTTGTTTAAATGGAAACCGTATCTGATCATTTTTTGAATCTTACTCTCCTGAGTCTAGATAAATAGATTCATCCAAGTCCCTCTCCTGAGTTTACTTGGAATTAAATAATGAACCAATAATGGATAAAGAACTATTTATTGAATTAAAAATAAAAAACTAATCATCCGATCACAAACATCGTAGACCCAATAACCCAAGACAACTTAATTTAGTTCATAGCTGGGTTGAAAGAAACCAACAAGAAATTAAACTCAAATATCAGGTATTGAAAAGATAGAAAAAATAAAAAATTGGAGAAGATAAACTCATCCACGATTCGATCCTCCATCTCCACAATCTCACGCAAGCTCCAATCTCTCTCGCTCAATTCGTTGTTGTTGATGATGGAGTTGTGATGCGTTTATATAGAGGTAGAGAACTCCATTTAAATTTTGGGTTAGAGGGGATAATCTCTCTATCTTTATCTCCAACACCTTTGAATTTTAATTTGAGCTTTATCCCATGCGATAAGGATTAGGATAATGGATTATTCTTGAAAAATCTACATTTATCCTTATATTGCCATGGCAACGCTCGACAATTAGCTTAGCAATTAATACATATAGAAAAGGAAGCAAAACATTAGCAATTTCTCCACAAAATAGCTAAATGCAAGGCCAAGCCCAATAAATGGAAGGATTGTGAATTTATGCATGAATAACTACAATGCAACTAAATGGGCCTAAGTCTAAATAATAATCTAAGTAAAAAGGTTATAATGTAATTTTTTACACTTAACAATCTCCTTCTGAAACTTCGTGTAAATCAACATTTGATCAATGGCCGTCAGGAATGGAACATTTATATGCAGTTGTTTGAGCATTTCTAGGAACTTCTAGAATTGAGTGTCTTCTTTCTAAGCTTTCAATCTATTGAGTGTAGCAATCAGTCGAATATGACCAAGAGGGGGCTAAATTAGAATTTTAAAGAATGGTGGAAAGTAATTTTAAAGAAAAAAATTGCAAGGATATTTATAGTTGTTCAACTCCCTCAATGGATTCTACATCCACTACCTTAGTTACTACACTAAGGATTTTTCACAAATCCACTAATTTGTCTTTCCTTTAGGATAAGGAGTAACCTTACACAATTCAGTGGACTTATACTCAAAATCTATTGAATTCTTTGCCAAATTTGAGTACAGAGAAGCAAACTAGAAAATTCCCACAAGAAATGTGTTTGCAAAGTTTAAGGTCTCTCACACACCCAAGAAACACTAGATATAGAATTACAATGAAGAACAACACTAGTGTTTACAAGAAACATGGAAAAATTAAACACAAATTCCATTTTGATTGCTTGAATATTTGGATAGGATTTCTTGATGCTTCTGTTAACTTTTCAAAAGTACTAATTTTCATATATATTTTACCGTACTTTTGCTTAACTTTGAGTACATATCCATGCTTTTAGTTAGTAGAATCATTCATTTGCATTAAAGAGTTAAGGAACATTTTTTTCCACAGTAAATGTGTATTTCCTTGTTGTGGCAGGTCAGGAGCAGGATTGGTAGTGCAAGTTTGCCAAAGTAGAGCATAAAGAGCAGGAAGAAAAGAATGCCAAGATTGGTTGGCAAAAGAATGCCAAGCTCGTCGGCAAAATATGATGGCTAATGATGTCAGCCATAGTCAAAACCGCAAATTCAAAAGAGGATAAAGAGATAAATGTGCTTATCGTATTGCATATTTAGATTTCAAATTTAAACGCAATCTAAGGTTTCCACGCATGCCTATTTAAAGGAAAAGAAGAGATCGATCAACAACAACTTGAAGAAGAAGAAGAGGAGGCTACACCGTGCTGAAGAGGGCAACTTGTGGTTAAACAAGGTTAAACCGAGGGCTTTGGAGCCATTGAAGGGCTACATTGATGGATCTCTTTCATTTCCCATTTATCATTCAGTTTATTTTCTTTTTATGGTGATGTTCTTTGAAAATGATTTGGTACGGATGGAACCCCCAACCATGAACTAAGCTTTTATAGTTGGTTGGGGATGTTTACGTTTGACGCTTTGTTTATGTTTGATTTTTAATAATATAAATGCCTTGCCATTGTTTTCTATCTAGAACGCACTTCAGTTTTCTAAATTCTTTGTCGTACGATAGTTGGCATTGTTTGCTTATTACGCCTTAATATCTTAACAAACTTGAAGGGTGACGATTAGTTTCCAAATACTAAAGAGAGAAGCTTCGACAGAAGATGTTCAAGTATATGAGCTTACTTCGGAAGTGAATCTACCCCTTAGGTGTAATATCTGAAAATCTGGTCTACTCGGGATTGGGTTCTAGAGATCGAAGACCCTACATCAGAAAGGTCCAAATATTGTGTTGATTTTGACCGCAAGGTTAATTGCATCGATGTTGGACTCTAATTGAGCCAGTTCATTTTCTAAGGAACTTACTGAATGTATTGAATTCTTTTAGCGGCTAAATTATAGAAATTGAATGTTTAGGGATACAAGTATAGAGAATTGAGAGTTGAGGGACTAACCTTGCGATTAGCCTTTTCTCAATTAAAATCAACACCTGCGTGGGATCATCTAAATACTTTCCTTTAATTGAAGGAAAGCTAAAGCTAATAAAATAGAATGAATAGTAAAGAAAGAAAGGCTTACTCAATTTCTAAAGAAACAAGCACCTCCCTTGTCTTCATCATCTTCAAGTAAGCACACACCTCCATTGTTGAGTGTTGTGAAATTTGAGTTTTCTTGTGTTCATTGACATCTAATTGTTGTTATCGATATGGTAAGCTATAATCCCCAAACAATCAATGAAATCCATGGGTATATTACGCTTAATCATAAGCTAGGGTTTTTGACAATTCATGGAAAATTTTATAGCTATTGGTTATTTCAAGTTTAGACATTGATACTGATATCGCTATATTGATTTTGATATCATATTATCAATTCTAAATAATTCCTATTGTTTAACCTAGCTCAAGAATTGCATAGGAACAAGGGAATTGCTATCCGAGAGCCATGAGAGCATCAAATTATTAAGGTGAGTGTAGTCGGAGTCTCGAGATTAGGCCAGGTTCCTTTCCCGATTCTATTGTCATTGTATATATTATTGCTAACATCATCGTTAAGGAATATTGCATTGAACCACTTAGTGGATATCATCAGTAAGTAGAGGTAAGTTATTGTATTGATTTTCAAACATTGATATTGTTATAGTCAATGATTTTGCCATCGATATAGTCATTTATTTATTAGAGCATTGAACATAGATCATAGTCATTGCTATTGTTATCGTCATTGATATCGATATAGTTATTGTCATCGTAACATTAAAAATGAAGTATCGGTCATTGCCATTACCATTGAGATCATTGAACACTTCAATTTTCATTGATATTGCTATTGAACATTGGCACCAGAACATTGGTCATTAATAAGAACATTGGACATTGTCATTTTTATTGAACATTGATTATTGGTATTGTCACCGAACATTGGATTCGAAAGACATTGGATACAATTGGCATGCCATAGAATTCATGAGCCCATTAGTACCGGTGGACTACGGTTATTGGCTACGACCATTATTGTGGTGAGGGGGAGGCATGATGTGTTATTGGTCATTGGCGAGGCGGAGGGACTAGACTATTCATTGATTTGGCGAGGCAGAGGGAACTCGCGTATCTACTGAGTTGAATCGATTCCAAGATTAATATTGAACTATGAACTAAATGATATTCAACATGAAATATAGCATTGCTATTATTGGGCATGAGTTGTTATGCATTCGATTGTTAATTAGATTGTTTAAGACTACCTCACTAGGCAAAGTATGCCTAATGCATCTCATCTCATGCATTTTAGGTTGATCAAGTTATCGACTCGAGATCGGAGCAAATTAGAAGTTTTGGCAAGTCATCACAAGACAAAAGTAATGTATATTGCCCATACAAACTCCTAGTATGGTGGAAATGTAGTTGAACTAGTTGCTTTTAGTCATTTTGGTGTGTGTACATTGCCTATGTTTTGTATAAGACTTAAGGCTTATTGTCACTGAATTTTCATCTAGCTGATTTTACTTCCATTGTATTAACCATGTCATTTCCAGTTTTATATTACATTGTTAGTGTTACAACATAATTAGTATAAGTGTCGTATGTTAATTAATGTGAATCATCTAGGTGTCGTATAGTATACTTAGAGTGTTACAATTAGTATAATTGTCATATGTTAGTATATTATGGCAGTTAGAATTAACATAGGTTATATGCATTTTGTTAATAATATAGTAGTTAGATATTAAAACCCAAAAAGTAAAACATGCAGCCCACTTAAATAAAATAAGAAAATGTCTATTAGATTGAGTAAAAAACAACAATATTACAAAAAGAGTTCAATATACAAAGGCCCGTTCGGCCCGTCTCCTTGGATAAACTAAACCCTAACTTTCGTCTTTTATTTGTTGTGAAGCCGAAAGGAGGTCGTTGGATCAATCTGTGATCCAACAACGTAGATCGTGCCAACTGGGGATGATATAGCGCCGCAC
Organism: Hibiscus mutabilis; assembly: GCA_019671005.1. Classification (NCBI taxonomy): domain Eukaryota; kingdom Viridiplantae; phylum Streptophyta; class Magnoliopsida; order Malvales; family Malvaceae; genus Hibiscus; species Hibiscus mutabilis. Next base: position 53,866,226 of record CM033716.1, on the reverse strand, counting down.
TCATATAGCTGTTCGATCAGGACGAGATCTGATGGCCTAGATCACTTCGGGGTGTATTACATGGATCACCACTCGAACGTGGCAGCCACGTGCAAGCCTTTGCAGCCTCTGGCAAACGTTTCATCTTCTCCGATGGATGACTGCACCATTGTCGCCTTGAATCACACCTTCCCAACGTCTCCTCAACATTTGAAGTTATCAGAAACATACAAAAATGAAATAAAAGGGTCAAATCCTAAACCAGCAAAAGCAAAAACCCCTAATTTTAATATCTAGCAAAAATTGAAGCAACCAGATGAAATTTGGAGCCAAATCAGAGGCAAAGTCAACCAAAGCAGAAGACCAAAATCCCCAAAGCGGTGCCATAGAAAAAATCAAGCAATCAGAGTATAAGAAGTCAAAATTTAAGCTTAGGATTTAGGCAACTTTTGTACTATAAATAGCACTGTAAATCATTATAACAAATACACACAACAATTACAGCAACAAACACTAGATACATACAAATTACACAGTCAATTAGCATTCGAAAGTCGTAAAATCAGCAGAAGCGTGCAATTGTAATCGAAGTTCTAAAGCAATAAAAGAAGCAAGATTCTGGTAACATTTTCTATCTTTTTTTCTTATTGTTTCGAATTTAATAAAGAAAAAGGTGATTGATTTTACCTTTAGAACATTGTTTGATTTGGCTTCGGCATAACTATAGTGGAAAAATGCAATTTTGAGGTCGCTGAAATCTGGATTTTCTGCGAATTTCATCACCAGCAATGGCGGTCAGCGCTAGTGGATGGCAGCCGGCACGACGAATGTTCATCGTGTTCTTCATTTCATGAAGAACACAAAGAACATTTCAAAGAAATTTAATATATTCAGTTTTGATCTGTTTGGAAATAAAAGGAGAAAATGATTTTTGTTTATAACATTAGCTATATATACCAACCCGTTTGACCTGATCCGAACCTGATTATAACTTGCGCCCTTCTTTCCCGGTTATTGTGCCGCAGCACCTTTGTTTTGAATCTATTTAATTTCGTCCTTTTTCATTTCAATTTGGCACTGAATTTTTAATTGTTTTCGAATTAACCATCACATTTTGATTTTCTTCTAATTTAATCCATAATACAAATTTTTTTATAAATAAAATTAATTTCCCTTTTATTTATTTTAGCAATAATTTTGATAGTTAATTTAATTTAAGTTTTTTGTTCCTTTTGTTCTTATATGTATATATGTATGTGCATTAAACCTTAGGATTTGGGACTTAAAACATAGAATAGAGACGTATATGTTGTAAAACATTCTTCATTTTCACTAAAATACACTTAACTGTATTTAAACTTAATAGTTAAAATAAAGGTATATGTTTCTTTAAGGTTTAAACACTAAATTCTAAAAAACGATAGCACACCTAATCATCTCTCTGGTTTGTTTTAAAAAAAGGTGAAAACTTAATTAATGTAGTGTCTTATCAAACGGGAATGACAGGTTAGCGCCAGGAATGTTGGCGGTGATTAAAGTTCATTTCTTGGGCAATAAGGTCGTTAAAATAGATTTACATTCACTCTACGGATAAATAAATTGAAATTTTGTGAACTTGCAAATTCCAGGATTTTAAAGCACTTTTTGGAATCCATTAGGTACCAATTTTTGGGCGTTGTGGGGGGTGCTAACCCTTCCCCACACGTAATCGACTCCCGAACCTTTTTTCTATGTTTTTCGTGGACCAAAATGTTATTTTGATAAATAAAACATTTTTATCAAAATATCCTTATTTTAAAAGTGATCCAATCACACTTTTTTTAAAAGAGATTGGTGGCGACTTCGTGATTTTATAAAGTTTTCCAAAACGGCAAAACGCCTAAAAAGGGTTGCGACAGCTTGCCGACTCCGCTGGGGAAATTTTGCTTTTTCTAAAAAACAAAAAAGGGCCAGGCCACAAATTGTTTTCAAAATGTTTTTAGAAAAGGAATTAGCAAGTTCACAAAGGTTTCAATTTATTTATCCGCTTAATAAATATAATTCTATTTTACGTATTTAAAAAATTATTGCAAAAAGCTCTGTTCCCGAGCTCCACCCAATTGTTAAGTGAGGGGAAAACACTTTGCTCATGTCAAAATATTGATTCTCCGTATGATCCTAGAATGTACCTTCGGGACTCATATGCCTCATGTCTTCGTAAGGATACTGATTCTTCGAGAAGACATAGGAAGTGAGTCCTCTTGAGTTGAACTTGGTTCGTTTGAAACCTATAATGGGTGGGAACCAGGGGCTTTGCTACCCTTAGTAGGGGACAACAAGGACAGCTCGGGTACCTTTTAGAACCCAACTATTTGAGAACTTAGAGCACACCCCAATAGAGCCATGCGGAAAACCTAGAGGTTTAGTAATAAGGGGAGACATGTCCTGGAGTGTTGGAATGTGTTGCCCATAATTGTTCGTGAAATTATTTTGAATTCTTTGTGTTTTCTTGATTTTAATCTTCCTTTCCCTTGTCTTGTTATTTTCCATTTCCATTCATTGCACGTCATTAAATATTTAGAAGGGGTTGATTCTCAAAATCATTGCTCGACTTTGAAAAGCTCTTGTTATGGATAAAAGAATTTTGAAAAGTGAAGATGAGAACACAAAGGTGCAACATTGGTCCGAGGTGAATCAATGAACATTTTGAGATAGTCTAGCCGCTGATCATGAGACAGAAACTCTAGAATATGCCCACATCAGTATCAAATAGAACAATGTGCAATAATTGCGGGAAATCTGGGAGTACTTTGATTATGAGACTAAGCAGTTGTTCCATGAAGTCTATGGTGACATAGCCTATCTCTTGTACGTGAAGGTTGATGAACAGTTTCTGAAAGCCTTGGTTCAATTCTAGAATCTAGGGTATTGTTGTTTCACTTTTAATAAAGAATATATGATGCCTACATTTGAGAAGTACTTAGCCCTTTTCATCCTGTGTAAAGCGAAGAAGAACTGGGTCTATGCCAAGACTCACAAAAACAAAAACCCACAGCAAAGCTTCAAGCGTTCGCTGGTATGAGTGATGGTTGGGTTAAGGTGTTGATACGAAAAAGATGATGCACGTTTATTTTCCCTTGGTCAAGCATCAGAAGTATAATTTCAATTCACCCCTATAAGGAAAAGAGAGTTGTTCTCCTAGCCATTGCAAATTATGGTTTAGTCATATTTCCAAAGGTTTTAGGGAACATTGATTTGGCATTACTTGATTTCCTTGAACAACTAAAGAGAGGAGTCAATCTGGTACCAACTGTACTTGCTGAAACCTTCATTTCCCTTAATGCTTGTTGAAAAGTTAAACGTGTTCATTTTGGATGGTGTGCTCTACTTCTACAAGTTTGGGCCCTTAGTCACTTCTAGAAATGCCCAACATTGGCCTTATCAAATGTGTTTCCCTGAACTTCTCACCTCTTCGAGAATTCTTGGCAAAGGAGTGGCCTGCTGTTAAGAAGAATAAATGGATTGATATATTCAGGGATCGGCGTGACGAAGACATCAAATGAAAGGTTCCTTGGATGGGTCGTACTAAGCTTTTGTACAAATGTAGAGATTTCAATTTTCTAATGCTGCTAGGTTTATGGGGAGGAATTGGATGTGCCCCTTTGCTAGTATCTCGTTAGTTTGGGTCTCGGCAGTTCAACCCATTCACTACCGGTCTTGGCACATCGGAGTTTGAGTTCCAAGGATAATTCAAATAGAAGGTTCAGACAATTAGTGATGCATGGAACCACTATTTTCATATGAAGTTAGAAACTGATAGTCATTGCATGTACACCCCAGACTATGATATTTGGAGGCATACGAGAGTAAATGACAAAATCATAACACCTACACTCGGACAAGCCAAATCTCTAGAAGAACATTTAAAGGTAGTCCCTACAGAAGCTGACATTTTAAGATAAGAATTAAAAAACGGCCAAGTTGGAGTTAGAAGCCTTACGAGAGCAGAACCAAAGAGACAAGTTTGAGTCAAGCCTTGATGTTGAGAAATATAAAGGAGAGGCAAAGCGAGTGATAAAGTTGTATGAAGACCTAGAAAAAGAAGTTTGAGGTTCAAAAGGTTGACTTCCTCAAGCTCTAGACTACTGTACGAAATGTTGATCTGAGGAAGACCCCAAAGCAGTGGAAGCAAGAAATCGAGCATGCTGTAGGAAAAAAAAGGAATGAGAAAGGCACGAGGTCAAGAAATATAGATGAACCCTTGTTGAAGAGAATAAGAAGGGTAAGTTAGCAACAGAAAATGGAAATGGTAAACAGGTTCAAGAAAGTGAGAAAGAAAGTGTGGTTGTATGGAAAAGGAAGGCCCACGACAACAAGATTCGCTTATTTGAGTTGCATAAGGCATATGATCAGACTAATGTGAAGCTAAAGCAGAGTCAGGCTTGTGTTACTGAGTTGCAAGCCAAAATAGATGATCTGAACCACTCGTTGCATAGACTTCAGAATCATCACAACTATATCGAACTTCAGGTATGTCTAAGTGAGAATGATATCTTGAAGAAACATGTTGAAGGAATGGATAATATCATCCATGAATATAGGATGAAGATCCTAGTCCTTGAAGACATAGCTGAAGGAGGTAATGATTACTGGTTCACTCGTCTTAGAGACGTGGCTAGAAGATTTCAAGAATGAGATGAGTTTGACAGGACTGTCATGACCCACGTACAAGATGTGGCTCGACACGTGGTGATGTTAGCCACTAAAGCTACAACTCTTCGTCAGTAAGTCAAGGCAGCAGGAGAAGTGGGACCGAGGCTTATGTGGCTCATTGAAGAAATCAAGGAACTAGGAGTTCAAGCTTAAAAATATTTGTAAATGAAATTTGATGTAATAAGGACCATTTAATATTTAATAAAAGAGTTGTTTCTTGAGCAGATATTTCATGGAATTTATGGCCCTTCGCTTGCATTCATGCAGGCGCATTTCATTCTTCTGTGTTTTATAGCTTTTCTTTGCATTTATGTTTGTGCATACATACATGACATAAAAAATCCAACTTAAATAAAAAATGACATAAAATCAAAATAGCAAAAACAAATTACAAGTACGGTACTCAGTCTCAAGTTAGAGTAATGGAAGACAGAGTGACAGCCTTAGAAAGCAACCATAAGAGTACACAGGATAGGTTACACAAGCTTGAGACGAATCTAAAACAATAGATGGAGTTAGTTCATCAAAACATAGTTGGTTCAATTGCGGCTATGTTAGGCTTTATGGACCGAGACGCGGTGGAAGCTGGCGAAGAAGCTAATGCTATGCCAAAATTTCAAGGGATGGCCTTCGTTCATCCAAGTATGCAAAGAGAAGCTCAATCTTCTAAGGTCAAGATTTCACCACATTTTGCGGAAACCTCAGCATAGAATGTTAGGGACATAAACTCTGAAGAGGTCCTTGAGGTGCCTGATCTCGATGAAATTGCCAACAAAGTGACAGTTGAGAAGAAATAAGATCACTATGAGAAGTTGGAGGGATTGATTAAGTCTTTCCAACAAGGAGGTATATATGGAGGAGTGGATGCCAAGGATTTTAAGCCTGGTGACTGATCTGGTAGTACCACCAAAATTTAAGGTTCCTGGCTTCGAAAAATATAATAGAACTACGTGCCCTGTAGCTCGTCTAACTATGTATTGTAGGAAAATGTCGATGTATCTTGACAACGAAAAGATGCTTATCCATTGCTTCGAAAATAGTCTAGTAGGATCAGTTGTGTATAGGTACATGCAACTAAGTCGAGTTAACATCAAATCATAGAAGGATTTGTCCAGAGCCTCCGGTGAGCAGTACAAGAATGTATCAGACATGACTTCAACCTATTTAGTTCTGCAAGGATTAGAGCAAAAGCATCATGAGAGCTGCCTAAGTCCAGCCACCATTGCAGGAAAGTGAGATCACCCCAATGTTCATGGAGACATTAAAGGGTTATTTCCATGATCGTATGCTCAATCATGCCACAAAGAAACCATACAAAAAGAGAGACAATGAAGTCAATGCCACTAATATCTACAACCCCAGTTACTCAAAGGGGCTAGTCTTCAACAAACCCAATGTCTCGACCACAGCTCCAGCACACACAAAAACTTCGAAAGAAGAATGAAGATATCAAGGGAGCATGAAACCATATTTCCCTCCTATTCTAGTGACATATGCGGAATTGTTAGTTGAACTGGTCAAATCCCAGATGGTGCTGCCAAGACATGTTCCCCCATTCTCACCACCATACCCACCATGGTATGATGAGAAGGCACATTGCGAGTATCATGCAGGAGTTAGGGGGCATACCATTGAGAATTGCACTGCATTCAAAATGGTGGTAGATGACTTAAGAACATTAGGGATGTTATCATTCGATACGTCAGAAGATAAGGGAAACCCTCTGCCAAATCATCAGAAGGTAGGTGTGAATGCAATCACAGAGAAGGAGGATAAGGTGGTTAAGGAATGTGTTGCTGAAGTTAGAGCTCCCACGAGGTGGGTATGGGCTCAAATGGTTACAATTAGGATGTTAGAAGAAAGAGCCTAGAAACTGAAAATTGAAAATGAATCGTACTGTGCGTACCACATGAAGGAAGGACATGAGATTGATTGTTGCTTATAATTTAGGCAACTAGTTCAAGACAAGATGAATGAAAAAAGAACTTGAGTTCTTTGAAAAAGAAGACAAGGAATGCACGCTTGACATTTGTGCATCAGAGGAGTCACCCTCTAGAAGAGATTACTCTAGAATGGAGCCTTTAGTTATTAAGGCTAACACAAAAGTTAGTGAGCCAACAAGGGGTATAACCCTGTGGTTTATAATTAAGGCACCGACCCCATTTCCATACAAGGATAGCAAGTAGGTCCCTTGGAATTACGCTTGTGCAGTGGCAACTTCGGGAGAAACATATGTTCAAGAAAAAGAAGAGCCAGTCAATGAGGTGAGCCATTTCACGAGGAGTGGAAGGCTCTATTCCTAGCCGATAGTAGAGGATAAAGATACAGCGCAAAGAAAAACTGTTGCCTAGGAACCTGAGAAACAAGATAACAGAGATTTCTTCAAAGAGAAACCGATAGCATATCATGAGCCTGTAAAGGAATCAGAAGCTCAAAAATTCTTGAAGATTTTAAAACATAATGAATACAGCGTCGTAGAGCAACTTCACAAGCTTCCGGCATATCATGTCTATGCTTTCTCTGTTATTAAGTTTTGAATGCCATCGTGAGGCCTTGCTATCAACAGCTTCATTTCATTCAATGATGATGAAATACCAGGTGAAGGAATAGGATCGTGCAAAGCTTTACATATCACTACCAAATGTAAAGGACACACGTTACCTGGAGTCCTAATTGATAATGGGTCAGCGCTGAATGTTCTACCGTTAGCCATATTGAAGAAACTGCCAATAGATAGTTCTCATATGAGAACTTATCAAAATACGGTTAGAGCATTTGATGGAACTCATAAGGATGTGTTAGGGAAAATTGAGGTGCCTTTGCAAATTGGACCAACGACCTTCGATGTTGAGTTTGTGGTCATGGATATAAGACATAGTTACAGCTGCTTGCTTGGACGATTGTGATCCACACAGCAGGAACAGTCCCATCTACTTTACATTAGAAGTTGAAGTTTGTGATCGATGGTCAACTAATAACTATCGGTGCAGAGGAGGAGACCATTGCATCAAAAACCACTAATGCACCCTTCATCGAGATCAATGAGGGTGCCCTCGAGTGTCATTTTAGGATATTGGAACTAGTCAATGCAACCTTTGTCACAGAAGGGAGCAAGGTGCCAGAGCTAGAATTATCAAGCTGTGCGAAGATGCAGGTAAAACAAACTCTTGGGAAAGAAGCTGGAATTGGGAAAGGATTTGGAAATAGACATCAAAGAAGGTTGTACCCATAGTAATCACAGCGAAAAATGATCTTTTTGGCTTGGGCTTTAAGCCCGACAAATGGCAAAGAAAGGCTAAAATTAGAAAACATCAAGAAAGAAGAAAGGCTAGATTGAAGGGAGAGGAAATTGAATGAGAGCCATAACTTTATATTTGGAGGCATGCTACATCCAAGTGCCCCAATTGGTGATGAAGGAAAAGGAGAGGGTGCTCTATGTGAAGCGTTTGAAAAGCTGAGTATTAACGCCGTGACTGAAGAAGAAGAAGAGAGCCAGTACCTATCAATGATCTACCCTTGCTTTGAGCTTTGACAATTGGACTGCTGAGGAAATTCATATAGTCTTTAAGTCATGTTCAGAGTAATTCTCAAAACCAACCCCTTTGCTCCAGGCTCAGAGACAATAGGGGATCTTATGTAAAGGGCGTATGTCAAATTTTAAATTAAAATTCAATATAAGATGCATTTTCTTAAATCCTATGGGGCAAACTTTCTTTTCATAAATAAAGCAAAACTAAATGAAAACCTTAAAGCATAAAAAACTTTCCATTCATTTAGTTTCTTCCCTTTGTATATATCTTTTGTCTATTCCTTTTTAGGTCTTCAGATATCATTAGATAAATGAATCTGAGTTTGACTTCAAGGCTGACCTAAATACCCTCTATGCTTTGAAGAAATTTGAAATATTGACGATGAGGAAGAATATGATGTACCCAGGGATATGCTTAGAATGGTAGAAGGAGAGGAAAAGTAGATTCTACCATATAAAGAGGAACTAGAAATATTAAACCTTGGTACTGAAGAAGAAAAACAAGAGATGAAGATTGGTACTACCATCACAACCAAAACCAGACAAAGTCTGATTGAGCTCTTGAAAGAGTTCAAAGATTTTTTCACTTGGTCGTATCAAGATATTCCCGACCTTGACACCGACATCGTCATGCATAGGCTCCTTATAAAGGAGGGATGTGAACCTGTAAAGCAAAAGTTGAGAAGAATGAGGACTGAAACACTCCTCAAGATTAGGGATGAGGTAAAGAAGCAATACGATGCATGATTCCTCAAGGTAGCCTAGTATCCAGAATGAGTGGCGAATATTGTCCCAGTACTAAAGAAGGATGGAAAAGTACAAATGTATGTTGACTACAGAGACCTCAATAAGGCAATACCTAAGGACAATTTCCCGCTCCCACATATTGACACTTTAGTCGACAATACAGCTGTTCATTCACTCCCTTTCATGTATGATTTCTCCAGGTATAACCAGATTAAGATGTGCCCAGAAGACATGGAAAAGACAACTTTTGTGACGCTATGGGGAACTTTTTGCTATAAAGTTATGCTCTTTGGACTTAAGAATGTAGGGGCAACCTATCAAAGGGCCATGGTCACCTTTTTCCATGATATGATGCATAGAGAAATAGTGGTATACGTCGACGATATGATCGCCAAATCTCGATCTAAGGAAGAATATTTGGTCAATTTAGAAAAGCTCTTCCTAAGACTAAGAAAGTTCCAGTTGAAGCTCAACCCGAATAAGTGCATCTTTGGGGTCACATCTGGCAAGTTATTAGTTTTTTTGTGAGCAAAAGAGGAATTGAGATCGATCCTGATAAGATAAAAGCTATACAGGAACTTCCCCCACCTCAAACACTAAAAGAAGTTCGAGGTTTCCTAAGACGATTAAATTACATCGTACGCTTCATTTCTCAGTTAAGTTATAAGTACGATCCAATGCTTAGGTTACTCAAGAAGAACAACCCAAGAACATGAGATGAAGAATGTCAAACGACTTTGAAAAAGATCAAAGAACAATTGAGCAATCCTCCAGTATTAGTACCACCTGTTTTAAGGAGACCACCGATCTTGTACTTAATGGTCTATGAAAATTCCTTGGTTTGTTTGTTAGGGCAACATGACGATGCTGGAAGAAAAGAAAAGGTGATATACTACTTGAGCAAGAAATTCTCTAATTTTGAAACCAGATATCTGTCAATTGAAAAACTATGTTTTGCTTTGGTGTGGACAACTAGAAGGCTAAGACAATATATGCTTTTATCACGTTACGTGGCTAATCTCGAAGTTGGACCCACTGAAGTTCATGATAGAGGCCCCGACTCTATTAGGAAGGTTAGCACGTTGGCAGATGTTATTATTAGAATTTGATATCCAGTATGTGAGCCAAAAAGCGATAAAAGGAAGCGCCATAGTAGACTTTTTGGCAAGTCGCGCTTGTGATGACTATAAAGCATTAAACTTTAATTTTCTTGATGAAGACTTGATGTGTATCTCAACAGACGATGAGGCTTCAACATAATCTTGGGTTATGAACTTTGATGATGCAGCAAATGCATTTGGAAGAGGTATAGGGGCAGTTCTGGTTTCACTGGAGGGAGATTATTACCCTTTTACCAGTCGATTGAAGTTTTTCTACACTAATAATATGGCGAAGTACGAGGCCTGTATAATGGGACTAAGAGAAGCTAGAAGGAGTAAAACCGTACTTTAAGAGTTTTTGGGACTCTACATTAGTCATTTATCAGATACGTGGAGAATGGGAGACAAAAGATGGAAAGTCATTAGAATACCATAAGTTGGTTCTTGAGTTGATACAAATTTTTTATGGGATCACTTTCAAATATCTCCCCAGAAAAGACAACCAAATGGTTGATGCTTTAGCCACCTTAGCCGCCATGTTTAGGGTAAGTGAGGGCTCTAATGCCCATCAGGTTACATATGTTAGACTCTTCAGCTCATTGTTATGATGTGGAAGAAGAGATGGATGGATTGCCATGGTATCATGACATCTTGCAATATGTAAAATTCCAACAATACCTGCCACAAGCTACAGAGAATGAAAAGAAAATGATCAGGAAAATGGCTTTAGGGTATGTCCTTGATGGAGAGATTTTGTACAAAAGAAGTTGTGATCAAGTGTGTCTAAGATGTGTGGGAGCAAAAGAGGCTCAATTAATTATGGAAGAAGTTCTTGAAAGAGTCTGTAGAACCCATCCTAGTGGTTTCACCATGACTAGAAGGATCATGCGTCATGGATATTATTGGTCAACCATGGAAGGTGATTGCATCATCTATTCTAGCAAATGCCATAAGTGCCAAATCTATGCTGACAAGGTTCATATGCCACCTCAACCTCTACATGTTATGACAGCTCCATTGGCCTTTCTCCATGTGGGGCATTGATGTCATCGGTCAAATTCACCCTAAGGCATCAAATGGGCATCGTTTTATCCTTGTAGCCATTGATTATTTCACGACGTGGGTAGAAGCAGCCTTGTATGCAAACGTCACCAGATCCACAGTTTGCAAGTTTTTGAAAAAGGAAATCATCTGTCGATACAGTTTGCCTGAAAGTATCATCACTGACAATGCCTCTAATTTGAATAATAGGATGATATGTGGAGTCTGTGAGCAATTCAATGTCAAACATCAAAATTTTATGGTATGTTGCCCGAAGATGAATGGGGCAGTGGAGGCTGCAAATAAGAATATTAATAGGATAATTGCGAAAATGACTGATACCTATAAAGATTGGCATGAGAAGTTTTTGTTTGCCTTATACGCTTATCAAACCGCAGTAAGAACTTCCACTGAGGCAACACCTTTCTCATTGGTATATGGGGCAGAAGTTGTGCTACCCATTAAGATTGAAATACGGTCGCTTTGTATCTTAATGGAAGCGAAATTAGAAGAGGCATATTGGATGCAGGCAAGATATGACCAGCTTAATATGATTGATGAAAAGAGGTTAAAGGCATTGTGTCATGGGCAAATGTACTAGAAATGATGATAAGGGCTCATAAGAAGAAAGTTCGCCCAAGAAAATTCAAAGAGGGGGATTTAGTGTTGAGGAAAAAGTTGCCAATCCAAAGCGATTCTCGAGGAAAATGGGCACCAAATTGGGAAGGACCTTACATTGTAACAAAGGTCTTCTTAGGAGGAGCGGTAATTTTAGCCGAAATGGATGGAGATGAACTCTAGAACCCAATAAATTCATATTCGGTTAAAAAGTATTATATCCGAAGAAAACAAAAGGAAAAGAGAAAAGGAAAAAAAGAAAAAGAAAAAGAAAAAAAAGAGAAATAAAAAAGAAAAGAAAAAGAAGAAAAAAGAAAAAAAGAAAAAGAAAAGAAAAAAAGAAAAGAAAAAAGAAGGAAAAAGAAAAGGGGGTTCAAAATGAAAACCCACAAAGGGTGTTTTGAAACCTAAAGAGGATCTGAGTTGAAAACCCGTAAAGGGTAGCTCAGATAATTTGCAAAGGTAGCCCATCTACAAATCGATATTAGGGAATCCATACCTGGAAGTTTCATATCTTTCCACATAATCATTATTTCCAGGGTTTGCTCAGCGCAGTTGACATTCAAGGCATCTTACGAAGTCATGACAGGAGGAGTTTTGGTTTCTGATATCTGAATGCATATTCATTTCCTTGTAATTTCTTTTTGTGTTTGCCACAATACTAATAATTTTTTTGTGTAGACCTTTCCTTTTCCTCCTTTGACATCTTTCCATAAAGCATATTGCATTGAAATGAGAATTAAAATTTGGCATCACTTGAAATATACAAAAGATTTTTTAGCATTACTTTGAAATTTGTCTAGAAGGGTACTGGAACTATGAGGTATTCCATTGTCATATTTGGAGCTTAGGGCATAAAGAGCAGCAAAAATGTGAAGAGATCCAAGATGGAAATAGGTTTTGCTGCAAAACTCTGCGGAGGACCCTCAAGAGTTGCTTTGACATTACCTTAAGGCAGCATGTTGCAAAATAGAGATACTTACACAAGATAATTTGTTTTCTACAACAACGAGAACAATTTTATAGACATTGAAGGAAATAGTTACGGATATGAGACATTGAAGAACATCAAGATTCTAAGAAGCCTATCACTGAACATTGATGTATCAACAACAATGATAACTTGACAAAGGCTAAAAGAGTGTTGAAGAATATGAGGATAAATTCAGTCCTTCCAACCAGAATTACAAGAAAACTAGATTGAGCGAGCAAATGTACAAAGATCATATGAAGCAAAGAAGTGCTAAGAATAGGAATGGAAAAGTAGAGATGATGGAGATGACTCTCTATGATTATTTTGCCAATCATCGTAGCATACAGTTGCAACTTTCAGATGATTTCCCACGCATTAATGATGGAAAGCCAATGCATTCCCCATAAGTCCCACGGAGTTTCACTTTTAGGTGTCCTAGCAATGCTATACACTTCGCAAATAGCTTTCCTATAGGAAGAGGCAGAAGTCAAAGGAAAATAATAGGGCATTAAACCTATGGTACAACATGGTGAAGGTTTGTTAAACTCCAATTTCACCCAAATCGAAAGATGTATCCTACATCTCTCAAGGATAAATATTTCAAAGGAATGGTCGATGCAATTTGAACAACAAGAAATTGGTGAAGCCAACTAGAATTGAAAGATGAGTTATTGCAAGCTTTCTTAGTGCAACGCCATTCACTGTAGAGAAAAGAAAAGAAATCATATTGTCTTTTCTAATGGGATGGGCCAAAATAGACACTAACCATCTGTTGCTAGAGTTGAGAAAATGTTTGAGATAATATAATATGATTTTCCCAGAACTTGACAGTGTCTTCTGTGTCAATCGCTTGGGAAAAATTGTTAAAAAAAGAGCAAAAGAAATAAAACAAGCATTCATGACTATGCATCCCTAGGGGCATATACATCTTAATTGGATCATTTGCTTTTGTTTTAGACAGGTTTTTGAACCCGCTTATCCATCCTAGCATAAAGAGGATGGAATCCTTGAGAACCTGCCTACCCGTTCGGGCATTTGGAGAATGGAACCTGCTCATCTATTCGAGCATGAGGAGAATAGAACCTGCCTAAACCATTAAGGCATTTGAAGAATGAAACTCACTTATCAATTCGAGCGCAAGAAAAATAGAACCCGTTCTTTTTAGGCATTGATGGTTTGGTAATTGGTGAAAATCAGTGTCTTTTATTCTTGGCTCTATTCCTGTTTCACCGGAATGACCAAAGAGGGGTAGCTGTTGTCACTGAATTTTCACCTAACTTCTTTTACTTCTATTGTATTAACCATGTCATTTTCGATTTTATATTACATTGTTACTGTTACAACATAATTAGTATAAGTGTTGTATGATAATTAATGTGAATCATCTAGGTGCCATATAGAATACTTAGTGTGTATAATTAGTATAGTTGTCATATGTTAGAATATTATGGTAGTTAGAATTAATATAGGTTATATGCATTTTTGTTAATAATATAGTAGTTAGATATTAAAACCCAAAAAGTAAAACATGCAGCCTGCTTAAATAAAATAAGAAAAGGTCCATTAGATTTAGTAAAAAACAACAACATTACAAAAAGAGTCCAATATACAAGGGCCCATTCGTCCCATTTCCTTGGATAAACTAAACCCTAATTTATGTCTTATATTTGTTGTGCAGCCGAAAAGGAGGCCGTTGGATTAATCTATGATCCAACGGTGTAGATCGCGCCAGCTGGGGATGATATAGCGCTACACTCGCATAGTTGTTCGATCAGGATGAGATCTTACATCCCAGATCACTTCGGGGTGTATTACGTGGATCACCACTCGCGTGTGGCAGCCACGCGCATGCATTTCCAGCTTCTGGCAAATGTTTCATCTTCTCCGATAGATGACTGGGCCGTTGTCGCCTTGAATCACACCTTCTTGGTGTCTCCTCAGCATTTGAAGTTATCAGAAACATACAAAAAGGAAATAAGAGGGTTAAATCCTAAATCAGCAAAAGCATAAATCACTAATTTTAAGCTCTAGGAAAAATCGAAGCAACTAGATGAAATTTGAGCCAAATCAAAGGCAACGTCAACCAACGTAGAAGACCAAAATCCCCAAATTGGTGCCATGGAAAAAATCAAGCAATTAGAGGGGAAGAAATCGAGGATTTAAGCTTAGGATTTAGACAACTCTTGCACTATAAATAGCACTATAAATCATTGTAACAAACACACACAACAATTACAGCAACAAAAACTAGATACACACAAATTACACAATTCGGAAGTTGTAAAATCAGCAGAAGCAAGCAATTGTAATTGAAGTTCCAAAGCAATAAAAGAAGCAAGTTTCTGGTAACATTTTCTATCTCTTTTTTCTCATTGTTTCAAATTTAATAAAGAAAAGGGGACAAATTTTACCTTTACAACACCGTTTGATTTGGCTTCAACGTAACTCCGGTGGAAAAGTTCAATTTTGAGGTTGCCAAAATCAAGGTTTTCTGGGAATTTCGCCACCAGAAATGGCGGGCGGTGCCAGTGGAAGGTGGCCGACACGGCGGACGTTCATCGTGTTCTTCATTTCATGAAGAACACGAAGAATATTTCAAAGAATTTTAATATAACCGTTTTGATCTGTTTGGAAATAAAGGGAGTAAATGATTTTTGTTTATAACATTAGCTATATATACCAACCCGTTTGACCCGACCCGAACCCGATTATAACCCGCGCCCTTCTTCCCTGGTTCTTGCGTTGCAGCACCTTTGTTTTAAATCTATTAAATTTCGTCCTTTTCCATTTCAATTTTGCACTAAATTTTTAATTATTTTCAAATTAACCCTCATATTTTGATTTTGTTTTAATTTAATCCATAATACATATTTTTTTGATAAATAAAATTAATTTCCCTTTTCTTTATTTTAGCAATAATTTTGATAGTTAATTTAATTTAAGTTTTTTGTTCCTTTTGTTCTTATATGTATATATGTATGTGTGTTAAACCTTAGGATTAGTGACTTAAAACATAGAATAGAGACGTATATGTTGTAAAACATTCTTCATTTTCAATAAAACACACTTAATTGTATTTAAACTCACTAGTTAAAATAAAGGTAGATGTTTCTTTAAGGTTTAAACACTAAATTCTAAAAAATGATAACACACCTAATCTTTTCTCTGGTTTGTTTTAAAAAAAGGGTGAAAACATAATTAATGCGATGTCTTATCAAACAGCCAGGAGTGTTGGAGGTGATTAAAGTTCATTTCTCGGGTGATAAGGCCGTTAAAATAGATTTACATTAACTTTGCGGATAAATAAATCGAAATTTTGTGAACTTGCAAATTCCAATTTTTAAAGTACATTTTGGAATCAATTAGTTACCAGTTTTTGGGCATTGTGGGGGTGCTAACCCTTCCCCACACGTAACTGACCCCCAAACCTATTTTCTTTATTTTCCGCGGACCAAAATGTTATTTTGATAAACAAAATGTTTTTATCAAAATACCCTTGTTTTAAAAGTGATCCAATCACATTTTTTAAAAAAAAGATTGGTGGCGACTCCGTGATTTTATAAAGTTTTCTAAAACGTCAAAAATCCTGAAAAGGGTTGCAATAAGTCTCAATATGGTATTATAGATGTGGTTAAAATGGCTTAATGCGCATATTTGGCTTAAAAAGGTGAAAACCTAGTAAATAGATTTGAATAGCTATAAAATTTGACATGCTAGGTAGATTATAGTGTTTTGTTCTTGCTGGTAAAGTTTCATTGCATTTGGACAACATTTGATAGGCTAATTTGATTAAAAACTTGATAAAATCTATCATTATAGTGTAGGGCGTATTGGTACATTTTATGGCATAGCGATACAGGTATGCCTAATTGGATTTAGTAAACAATGCGTATCGATACTGCACACTGTGTATCGATACAAATTTTGGTCACTTGAATTTGGAAAAAATTAAAAGTATTGGTACGGTCTTAGGGTGTATCGACATGAGTCAATTTTGTCAACTCGTACCGATATGGTCTCCAATTGTATCAATATGAGTCTATATGTATTGAATCTAGAATTTTTAAATTGGCATGGCGTACCGATACGACCTTTTGAGTATCAGTACGGTGGCATGTAATTCAGTTATAAGTGTTAGGAAAGAGTTCTGAAATATTGTATTTTTGTCATTGAATGTTATAGACCTTAATTGGAAGTGGAATCGAACTCTGATTAACATGAAAATTTATACAATCACTGTTTATGGATTGAATTTCATAATAGTAAAGTTAATTATGAAAAATGATCTCTAGAACACTAAAATTACAATTTAGCCCCCAAAGTTCATAAAAGTTTAAAATTGGTCCTGAATGGATAATCACAGTTTCATAATGGTTTAATTGAATATGTGGTATCGTTTTGTATTATTTGCTAAGCATGACAGCATTAAAATGTTGACCATTGTTTATAATTATCGCACAGATCACCGCATCGCTCATCACTAGCACTCTCCGACTTGGTTCTCGACCAGGCCGAGAATGGGTGTTACATTTATGGTATCAGAGCTAGAGTTTAGTCGACTCTAGGACTAAATCGAAGCCTATTGCATTGTTTATTGTGTTACTTTGCCACCTGGGAGTTATTTTATTATGTATAGTGATTTACCAGCTAATCTAATCTCGTTATATTGTAGTTATGTCAGAAACTAATGAAGCTCACATAAACGAGCATGCTATCGACTCCTTGACTCATGGGGAGGAAATAAGGAGGGAGACCTTCCAAATCCACCTAATCCCCCACCTCAAAAAGTTGGGGTAGAATTGCCTATAGCGCAGGCTGAGTGTTACCGAAACATGGCTGACATATTTAAAAAGTTTATGACTTTCATGAGAGTTGAACAACCTGTGCAACCAGCTGCACCTGTTGTCCAGTACGTTTGGGCCCCTATCGATAAGCTGGCACAACATCGAGCCTACACCTTCACTGGTCAGGATGATGACAATCATTAGATCGCTGAGTATTGGTTGGATAATACACTAAGGGTTTTAAACAAGCAATTGCAGTGTTTAGACGAGCACAAGCTGGAGTGCGCCCTTGCTTTGCTAGCTAATGAAGCCCTTATGTAGTGGGAGACCATTATTCTTACCATTCATGAAGAAACTGTCACTTTGGAGTTCTTTCTTCAAGAATTCTAGAAGTACATTAACAAGTACTTCCTCACAAAAATGCAGTACATTAATGATTTTTGCAAGTACTGCCAATATTGTGCAGAGTATATAAAGGAGGAAGAGAAGTGAATAATGTTCATTGCTAGGCTTAGTGATGAGCTACACCCTATGTTACCGCTTTGGGCATCACTAACTTCCAGGATCTCATGAATTGAGTCAAGGCTACTGAAGCAGCATAAAAATTTCAAAGGGTTGGTGGATTAGGTAAGTTTGATAAGAGGTTTAGAGATGATCCTCGACCTCCTAAGTGGAATAAGAAGGGCAAGTACCAAGGCCCCAAGCAAAATACGTACTCACAGTCTTCCTGTTCTAGGAATCTTGAGAGACCTCAAACTGTTGCACTATCTTTTGCCAAGATTGATATAGTTGAAAGCCCTGAGGACTTCAGCCGAAGTTCACAAAATCTAGTTTGCAACTATTGCCAGAAACAAAATCCAGTGGGTTAGTGTCGTAAGCAGACTAGATCCTATTTCTATTATGGTCAGCAAGGTCATTTTATTTGTGATTGTCCTCTTCGTGCTACCAAGTCTAAAGCTATACCGACAAATATTGCCTCCCCCACTCAATCTTTCAGAGGCAAGGGATCGAAGCAAGAATCGTCGAGAGCTATACGGAAACCTAGTGGTTCAGGGAAACCATCCAATAAATAGGAATCAAAGGCATCTGCTTAGATGTATCATGTAAGGAGATGGGAGGAGGAGGATGAACCTGATGTCATTGTAGGTATTATTGAACCATATTCCCACTCCTTATATGCATTGATTAACCCTGGTTCCACTCATTCTTTTATAAGTACTGTGTTGATCAAAAAGTATAGTATGTCTTTTGAACCTATAGCATCGAAGATCTCTGTGACTAATTCATTGGGTAACTATGTCACCATAAGCCTTGTGTGCAAGAACTACCCCTTGATGATCCAAGGGATTCCATTTCCAGCTGATTTATTAGCCTTATCAATCCACGAGTTCAATGTTATACTGGGTTTGGATTGGCTAAGTAAACCTCAGGCTTGGGTAGAATGTAGCAAGAGGAAGTTGTATCTTCGAGGCCTTAGCAAGGAAAGCATAGCCCTAACGGATTCCCCAAACCCTTCATTGTGTGCCTTGACGTTGGAATCCAAGGATGAACCTCGCTTGTCAAATATTAACACTGTATGTGAATTTCCTGATGTCTTCCCTGATGAACGTTTTAGTTTACCCCCGACCTGTGAAGTTGGATTTGGTATTGAAGTCAAACCTAGGATTGCCCCGGTTTCCACTGCGCCCTACCAGATGGCAGTTGTTAAGTTGAAAGAACTAAAGGCCCATATTCAAGACCTGCTTGATAAAGGTTTCATAAGATCGAGCTCTTCACCTTGGGGAGCCCCTGTCCTCTTTGTAAAGAAGAAAGACAGTTCCATGAGGCTATGTATTGACTATCGACAACTAAATAAAGTTACCATCAAGAAAAAGTATCCATTTCCAAGGATATATGACCCATTCGATCAACTCAAGGATGGCTTTGTGTTTTACAAGATCGATTTAAGGTCTGGTATTATCAAATGAGAGTTAAAGATTTTGATGTACCCAAAACTATTTTCCGTACAAGATATGGTCACTACGAATTCTTGGTGATGCCATTTGGTCTAACCAATGCACCGGAAGCTTTTATGGACCTAATGAATCGGGTTTTTAGACCATATCTTGATAAATTCGTAGTGGTACTCATCGATGACATTCTGATTTATTCCAAGAGTGCTGCGGAACACCATGATCACCTCTACATTATGCTTCAAAATCTTCGAGAAGAGCAGCTGATTGCCAAATTCTCCAAATGTGAGTTTTAGCTTACTGAAGTTGCCTTCCTTAGGCATATTGTATCGACTACAGGCATTCAAGTTAACCCGAAAAAGATTGATGCCATTCTTGATTGGCATCCACCGAAGAACGTTGGCGAGGTGAAAAGTTTCCTTGGTCTTGCTGGATATTATAGCAGATTCATCAAAGGATTTTCTATGTTAGTGGCCCCAATGACTAAACTACTTCGAAAAGAAGCTTTGCTTGTTTGGACTGAGGAACAAAGCGAAGGTTTGACCAGTTGAAGTAACTGTTGACTCATGCACCAGTCCTAACTCAACCTGAGTTTGGAAAAGACTACACAATTTATAATGATGCGTCATATCTCGGGTGAGGATGTGTATTAATGCAAGAGGGAAAGTTTATTGCATATTCTTCAAAACAACTTAATCCACATGAGATGAATTATCCTACTTATGATCTGGAGTTGGTTGCTGTTGTATTTGCGTTGAAAATCTGGAGACACTATCTCAAGGAGAAATGTGTTACCTCTTCGCCGATCATAAAATCCTTAAATATCTTTTGACTTAGAAGGAGCTAAATCTTTGGCAATGGAGATTGATGGAACTCCTCAAGGACCATGACCTCGTCATTGATTACCATCCGGGCAAGGCAAACGTTGTAGCTGATGCACTCAACCGTAAACCTTCATCTGGTAAGTATTGTTATTACATCTTATGTATTGTGTAATAAATTGACTCACTATGAAATCATTCTATTGTAGCCCCTAGAGCTATTAATGCTCTTTCTTGACTTCGAAAACATCATGGTCTTGTTGATGAACTTCAAGTTCAGTCTACCATTGTTCCGAGAATCAAGGCATTGCAAAGTCAAGACTCAGAACTCCAGCCCATTGTCTATAAACACCAAGATGACCCCGACTATAAAATCAATTCTGAAGGACTCCTATGATTCTGAGATCGGTTATGTGTCCCCAATGATGAATCTCTTCGTAGCAATATCCTTGAGGAAGCTCATCGAGCTCATTCTCTCTTCATCCAGGTTCTGTGAAGATGTACAAGGACCTTTATGAGCTTTATTTGTGGCCAGTTTTAGCTTACTGAAGTTTCCTTCCTTAGGCATATTGGAAGCTTAAAGGGTTCTTATTCTTACAAATGTTAGCTGAATATCTTCCAAGGTTTTTCCTGAGTCTCGTTGGATTTCTTATCGAACATGTTAAGGCTCTTATCTTATTGAAGACTTATCAAAGCTGATCAATCTGAATGGATAACATTGCTTATAAATGTTTCTTTCAAAGCTTAATATCTCAATCCATATCTTTTAGAATGTTTGCCTTGGGACATATTTGGACATGGTTTGCATCGAATCAAGTTACACATAGCTCAAAGCACATAACAATGGCTAGTGTCGAAAACATAACAAAACCAAACTTCTCAACTATCCACCAAACTTTCGCCAATCTCCTTATCATCCCCCCTTACCTCCTATTGTCGCCAATATATCACATATATAAGGGGCGTCCCCTGAGCCGTACCTCATGGATTGTAGTCCTTGAAATATATATCTCTGCACCATGCCAAATTGTCCAAGGTCTTTCATTACTCAGGTAACTTAATATCTTATATTTTGAAGTTTGGAGAGGTGTCTTATGATACAAGTGAGCTTAAGAGTTGATAGCTTGTAACACTTTAAGCTTGTTTTGCAATCTTTAAGTCTTATGAAAAAAGAGGTTCTTAGATTAGTCTCTAAGATTTCAAACCAAGTTAAATATCATCTACCAACTCATATTAAAGCATAGCAATGTAAATGTGCTTATGTAATGCAATCATAACATCACCAACAAGGCTTACTAAATAGGCTATGCTATAAATGTAAATTCCCTCCCAATATGCTCTAAATAAGCCTTAAGCTGAAATGGTCACATGAAATCCATTCATGAACCATTATAACAATTGAAACATACAAAACAACGGTCAGAATGACTTCATGTCATCCGAGACAAAAGTAACTACACCGACTTGATATTCCAAAGTTATGGAATACCTGAACCACAATCCTATCTTTCTTCTCAATCCAATCCCTTTCCCAGCCTTCCTTATTAATGTATGCACCTCAAACAAAAATAGTAAGTCATTATCATCTATCCAATTAAATCAACCTACAAATAGCCTCTAAACATGTCTATATACATCCAAAAACAGTCCAATTCAAGTATGTGTACACATAGATACACAAAACAATCCCAAATCAATTACATATATACACAAAACATTCCAACTACTTATGTGTATATATATATATACTTATACATCAGTCCAACAATTACACACACACAAACATGCTCAAAACAACCTTCATATTTTCTAACATACCAAAATAGTCCATTTAATCTCATACATATTCCAAATAGTCCACAGGATCTTAAATTACCAAAACAGTCCTAAAAATACACATAATCACTTACACAATCACAAAACAGATTTTAACATGTATTTATCTACTTATAACAGTCTCAACTTACTCATGTTCACAAGTTAGACAAACCAAATCAGCTCATAACATTCACATATATCCAAATTACTCCCTAACACATAGTTATACAAACATATGTGCATAAACAGTCCATTACTTTATAAAACATATTCTTTTCTTTACAAAACAGTTATCCCTTGTTTTAATTATTCAAAACAGTTGAAAATGTGTTTAAGTACACTCAAAATAGTCCACTAGTACTTTGATTCTTAAGATTCATACAATACCAAGCTATTCTCACTTTTAAGCTAGGCAATTTTTTTCCAGAATTTTGGCACATGCACTACCTTCAAAGAATTTCTTATACAAAATAGAATACTCATTGTAATTTAACTTTATTTACGCCGTTAAAAACTAGATTTGAATATGGTTCTAACCGTATAAGCCACGTAATTTAATAAAATCCACAAAAATTATGAAAATTCCTAAAACAAATTCTGCCTAGAGCATAATCTGCTTCATGTTTTTCTGTCCTACTTTCGTTCAAAATTTCATATCTTTTGATTCAGGACTCAAAACAAATCACCGTTTTCTTTAAATGAAACTAGACATACACATGATTCTGTACATATAAGATTCATTCTCTAATTTGACCTATGTGATTTTCTATGAATTTTCAAACTTACTGCCAGTGCATAACTTTTAGGAAGATTTCACTACCTTAACCTTAAGCTCCCTTTCCCACTCAAACATGTTTAACAATTCATGGAACTTCTAATTCTTACTAGTTTTACATGTAAATTATTCCTTAAAATAGCCCTTTAACATTCATAAACACCTTCAAATCAGCTCCTAAGCTTATATAACAGCCTTATGTATCATATACACACATCAACCCCTAATTTCATTACCTGATTGAATCCATATAATTTCATATGTATCTTCATGATAGCCCTAAAACATCCTGGTTCCATTGTAAACATAAAAAAAGTCCCTTTTCTAAATCACTAAATCAGACCCTAACCATTCTTTTTAGACCATAACAACCAACAATTCGATATTAGCAAACAATGTAACCAATTCAACTCCAATCGAAACTGGCCAAACATCAAAGACTCATTCAAACACTTAATTCATCTAAAAAAATTTAAGATTCTTTATCAAGCAACTCGACATCTTCAACCATGTTATAACTCCATAAAAATCATGACCATTCATATGGCTCTTCATAACAATATGAATGCCTATTCAAAATTCACAAGAGAACATATAAACATTCTAACAAATTACATGCATGGCTTAATTTTCAATGTATAACTCAATCGAATGATCTAGAGAAAATTCATGGCATGAATTTGACTCTCTAACAATCTAATAACACATAGCATGTAAGGAATTTATATAAATTCTCAAGTTGAATTCTAACTAAGAGAAAGGAGGATAAGACTTGCCCTCCTCAAGATATTCAAACAAGGGTTCATAGAATCTAGACCAACTAAGCTTTATCCCCAAATTTCCATGGCTGCCAATTTCTTCTCTCTTTCCATTAGTGTTTCAGTCATAAAGGAAAAAGAAAGATGACAACTAGATTTTCTTTCTCCATGGCTTAGACTCCTCCAACACTTGCCTCCATCCATGAAAAACATGTGTACAAGCTCACTATTAAAATTCATTTAGCATGCAAATTGCAAGTTTAGCTTAGTGTTTGATTTAGTCCTTTAATATTAGGCTATCTACTTTCTCTTTTTTTTCAACTTTGTCCTAGATCACTTAATAGATCTATCAAAGTATATATTCAAGAATTTTAGTAAAATTCAAATCAGGATCATATTTCTTATCCCAATTTGGGTTATTACAGAGGGACTAGACCATTCATTGATTTGGCGAGGCGTAGGGAATTTGAATATCCACTGTGTTGAATCGATTCCGAGGATTAATATTGAACTATGAACTAAATGATATTGAACATGAAATATAGCATTGATGTTCTTGAGCATGAGATGTTAAGCATTCCATTGTTAATTGCGTTGTTTAAGACTACCTAACTAGGTAAAGTATGCCTAATGCATCTCATCTCATGCATTTTTGGTTGATCAAGTCATCGACTCGAGATCGGAGCAAATTAGAAGTTTTGTCAAGTTATCATAAGACAAAAGTAATGTATATTGCCCTTACAAACTCCTAGTATGGTGGTAAAGTAGTTGAATTAGTTGCTTTTAGTCATTTTGGTGTGTGTGCATTGCCTATGTTTTGTATAAGGACTTAAGGCTCAATATGGTATTATAGAAGTGGTTAAAATGGCTTAATGTGCATATTTGGCTTAAAAAGGTGAAAACCTAGTAAATGGATTCAAATAGCTATAAAATTTTGTATGCTAGTAGATTATAGTGTTTTGGACTTGGTGGTAAAGTTTCATTGCATTTGGACAACGTTTGATGGGCTAATTTGATTAAAAACCATATAAATTTGTCATTACATTGCAGAGCATATCGATACTTCTTAGGGCTTATCGATATGGGTTTGCCTAATTGGACTTAGTAAACAGGGCGTATCGATACTGCACAGTGCATATCGGTATGGATTTTGGTCACTGGAATATGAAAAAAAATTAAAGGTATCGATACAGTCTTAGGGTGCATCGATACAAGTCAACATGGTCAACTCGTACCGATACGGTCTCCAGCTTTATCGATACGAGTCTATATTTATTGAATCGGGGATTTTTAAATTGGCATGACGTACCGATACGGCCTTCTGAGTATCGGTGCAATGACAGATAATTCAGTTATAAGTGTTACAAAATAGTTCTGAAATGTTGCATTTTGGTCACTAAATGTTATAAACCTTAATTGGAAGGGGAATTGAACTCTGATTAACATGAAAATTTATACAATTGCTATTTATGGATTGAATTTCATGATAGTAAAGTTAATTCTAAAAAGGACCTCTAGAACACTAAAATAACAATTTAGCCCCTAAAGTTTGTAAAAGTTTAAAATTGGTCATGAATGGATAAACAAAATTTCATAATGGTTTAATTGAATCCGTGGTATTGTTTTGCATTATTTGCTAAGCGTGACAGCATTAAAATGTTGACAATTGTTTATAATTATGCACCGATCACCGCATCGTTCATCGGTAGCACTCTCCGACTTGGTTCTCGACAAGGCCGGGAAGGGGTGTTACATTAGGAGTATAGATTGACATTTAATCAAGTTAATTAATGAAAAACTGTACTATAGACATATACGGGTTTAACATGGTTAATTTAGGGTATTGCCATCGCTAGAGGCAATGCCACTCTTGAATCTGCTCGATAATAATTCTATGGCAAGACGTTATTAATAGCTAGCATAGCTAGCGTAAAATCCAAGCATTTATTGCCAACGCTCATCACCATTCTAATACACTTGTTTGCCAAAATACCTGAACTTTTATCATATTTTCTTAGTCATATTCTTAATCTTAAAACCAAATTTCATATCCGCTCATTTATTTCATTTTACTTGCTACTATATTACTTGCTGACCATGTATACTTCCACGTAAAAGATGTATTCTTCGCATTATTTACTTGCCTATTTACACTAAATACTTAATTTTTTGTCTTGCTATATTACGTCGACAAGTTTTTGGCACCGTTGTCGGGGATTTAAATGAGATTAATTGTTTTGATTTTTACTTGTTTTTGTTTTTTTGTTTAATTTATTTTGTTTGGTATATGTACAGTAGCATCAATGCGAAGGAAGATTTACAATATGACCCAAGCCTACGGAGGTTAAGAATAGAACGTCAAGAAAAGGCTCGTAACGAGAATGGTGAACTAGGAAGTGTCCTAAATAATGCCAATAACTAGGAGATACCGGTAATACATGTAGTTAAACCACCCGCTCCTGCTATTACTGCTCAGATACCTAAAAATGATCTATTAGAGAATATCTTGAACCCATCACAGATATTTTGATACCATAACTATTCAATCCAGAGGTAAATATGGCTAACTTTAAGCTTAAATCGATAATGATTCAATTGCTAATGGATGTAGGTCGATTTGATGGATCACCTAATAGAGACCCAATGAATCATTTGAAGCAATTCATGGAGGTTTTCCAACTATTCCACCAGTCTGATGTAACTGAATCAACTGTAAATCTAAAGCTCTTTTCATTTTCCTTATGAGATAGGGGAAAATTGTGGCTGAATTCCTTGGCACCAGATTCAATCACTACATGCGAAAAATTATGCCAAAAGTTTCTACTGAGATTCTAGTCTACTACCTTAAAGGTCAAGCTGCAAAGTGAAATCATTACCTTTAGGCAAGATAATGATGAAACTTTCTACGATACTTGGGAGCGATTTAAGGATCCGTTGAGAAGTTGTCCCATGCATGGGTTCCCTACTTGGACCCAGATGGAGATTTTTTAGACCATACTCAATGATCATGCCAGGACTATTTTTGATGCTTCAACAAACAATTCATTGCTAGTCAAGAAATACACGGAGGCATAGGACATCCTTGAAAGGATTTCCAGCAATGATTTCCAATACCCTACCACTAGATTGGGAACCAGGACAAAAGTCGCTGGAAAATTAGTGCTTGATGCACTCTCACCTATCAATGCTTAAATTTCCAACCTCACTAACATAGTGAAAACATTGCAAAAGCCTACTGAAGTCCAAGAAGTAAAGGTAATGGAATCATTTTGCACCATCTGTGGAGAGGATCATCATGTGGATGAATTTCCATCCAATCTTGAATCGGTAAATTTTGTGGTAATTTCAATCAAAATTATAACCTACACTCCAATACTTACAATACAGGTTGGAAGCAGCATCCCAATTTTTTGTGGGCAAACCAAGGTGGTAATCAATTTAATGCCCAACGACATAACAACAATGGACCACCATGTTTCAAGTAGATTACCATGCCACAGAGAACCCATAACAATTTCCATCAAGGGCAAAGATCAAACTAGGGGAACACTTTGACTGATTATATGGAGTGAAAGGATGGAACTGTTTAGAGTTTCGTCGTATCCATGAGGAGCTTGGAAGTTCAGATAGGACAGATTGCCAGTGCACTTAATGCCAGACCTCCACGGAATTTTTCGTGTGATACATAGGATGCTTTGCAAAAAAATGAGAGAACACTGCAAAGCTGATACTCTCTCAAGTGGCAAAGAAGTCGGGATTTCAACGTGTGGAAAAGAGCCAATTATTTGCCATGAGAATTCAGTGCCAGCAAAAGAAACCAAGGAAGTTGAGAAAGGGGAACCAAGCACCAACAATGCCAGATCACAACCTGGTGCCAACCCTACCTTGACAAAACAAGTACATATTACTGTTGACATTTTTACAGCTCTTAAGTTTGCAGACGAAATTGAAGCATGCCATGTATTTGATCTAATGAAATCCATTTTGGATGAGAACCTGACATTGAATTGCCATGGAATGAAAGTTGATGCCATAGAATACGAGTGTGATGGTAAAACAATTGAGCGACAAAGATTGATTTTGTTCAAGAAGAATATCATGAAGCTAAGTGTGCTTAGATGGCTAGTTACAAGAAGGAAAAGTGGATTCCAAATTATTGAGATTGAAGGGCTAAAGTAGAAAATTTTCACCACAACAAAAAAGCCATAGATGCTGCTACAAGAAACTGAAGATTTAATGAAAATTACTACAACAATTCTGGAACATGATGAGGATCCCTATGCCTCGACATCAAATGAGAAAGGAGAAGCAGAGCCTAAGCACTACTAGGGTGCTGAGTTCGATCAAAGATTCTCGAGACCTACAATAAAGAGATGCTTTGGTTATCTAAGGTTGTTGTTCAATGCCGCCATGGTAAAATATTCTCTTTAATTGTGCAACCTATAGTTCGGCATACTCAAACGAAAGAAATTCTTGGCTTTCTATGTTGGTTATTCAAACAAAAGATTGCCAAAGCCTACCATCCACCAACCAAGGGCCAAGGACTAAAGTAATAATGTGAAGGAAATCAGATTAATGCCAATGAGGCTATTCTCCTTGCGGATATTCAGTAAATTTTTGCTAACACAATATGATCATTGTAAATAGTTTAAGAGATATATTTTCTTTTCATTACTTAAGATATCTTATTTTTAAATTTTCATTTTTTAGTTATTTTCTTGTCTATTTTGAAAGGTCTTTGATTCCTAGCACAATAAATTTTGCCAAGAGACCATGCCGATTTCTGTTGCCAAGACACCCAAGGCTTAATTGACCACTCAATTGCTAGTTGATGTTGTGGCATTACTCTCCTACATCTATTAATGCCAAGAACTCCTTATTTAGAAGTCCTAAAAGGCTGAGGAACAAAACCTGGCACTCTGGTAATATATTGGGGATAGAGACTGTGCCATGTAGACAACTCTTGAAGCAATATCCGCCAATCCTTTGCCACCATATCCTGAGTTCCCAACCGAGCCCCATGCAACAAAAGGAGTGGCAGCTAGCCCTAGGCCTGAAGCCCAACAATTTGATACCACTGTACTAGTGGAGCGCCAAAACTATTCCTTAGGGGAGTCCTCATCCCCTTAACTCCTTACATTCATGTTTTTCATTTTTAGCTTGCATTGCATTTATATATATGTGTTTTCATGCATTTCATTTTGTGAATGTATGTGTTCATGCATTGAGGACAATGCACACCTTTGCTTCGGGGGTGTGTGTTGCCTCGCATCTTTTGCCATGCCATGCATTCATGTTCATATTTCTGTATACATTTTGTTGCCATGTAGTTTAGGTATAACCATGCATACCAAACCACTAATTTTTTCCAAGGCTTGATTGATCTGATAAGCCTAATTGCTAGCATAGTTAGAGTCTGTACTATTATACTCTATACGATGATGAAATTGGAATCTTTAGTTTACATGCGCCAGTAGGTTAGTAATGCCAGATCTGCATGGCAACTGATCTCTAGTTTGGGAAACTGAAGTCTCATTTCACACGTAGTATGCATCTAGTTCCCAAGACAAACATAGGATTCTTGAAACTGAACTCAGGAAAAAATAAAAAGAAAAAGAAAAAATAGAAGAAAAAAAATAATGCCAGGGTAAAAGTAAAAAAATAAGGCAACAATGTTTTGCCAGTAGCAAATAATTTTTAGAACACTCCTTTACCTTAGAGATAATAAGTAACCTGGGGCTTCATGGTTTGCTCCCTCTTAGTGCTCATGTCAAAAACTTTAGGGTATGAGTGTAATGGGTTAGCTTAGTGGTGTAGTCTTGATTAACGTAGGGATTCATGGTATGCTCTCTCTTATTACTCACGCCAAATAGTGTCATGACATGAACCCTAATTTAATGTCAACTAAGAAAAACCTTGGCAAACAAATAAATGAAAAAAATGTGTGAATTTTTGAGTTTGGGAAGTAAAGTTTTTCTAAGGGAGTTAAAAGGATACTTGATGCATATTGCCTGCACTTCATGCACACTTCATGACCCTAGACTATAGTTATATTATTGCAATTGAATTTGCTTATCTGCTTGAAATTACTGCTTGGGATATCTAAGGACAAGACTCTGCTTGCTAGCATGTGTTGTGAATCAGTACAATTTTGCCAAGGTACTTCATTTTATTTTTATGTTTTCTTAATTTTTAGTTGCATTACTTTAGGACAAGCAAAAAGATAGGTTTGGGGTTGTGTTAACTCCTAAAAAGTACTGATTTTCATATATATTTTACCATTCTTTTGCTTAACTTTGAATACATATTCATGTATTTAGTTAGTAGAATCATGCATTTGCATTAAGAAGTTAAGGAACGTTTCCTTTTCTAGAGTAAAGGTGCATTTCCTTATTGTGGCAGGTCAGGAGCAAGGTTGGCAGCATAGGTTTGGCAGAGTATAGCATGAAAAGTAGGAAGAAAAGAATGGCAAGCTTGGTTGGCAAAAGAATGCCAAGCTCATCGGAAAAAATCAAAGGCCAATGACGTCAGCCCTAGTCAAAACCTAATCAGCTCAAATTTAAAAGAGGATAAAGAGATAAATGTGCTTATCCTATCACATAATCCGATTTTAAATTTAAACCCAACATAGGGTTTCCACGTATGCCTATTTAAAGGAAGATAAGAGATCGATCAACAAAAACTTGAAGAAGAATAGGCTACACCGTGCTGAAGTGGGGGACTTGTGGTTCGACCAGGCTAGATTGAGGGATTTGGAGCCATCGAAGGGCTACATCGACGGATCTCCTTCATTCCCCATTTCTCCTTCTGTTTAATTTTGTTTTATGGTGATGTTCCAAGCATGAACTAAGCTTTTATAGTTGGTTAAGGATATGTTCATGTTTGATGCTTTGTTTATGTTTAGTTTTTAATAATTTAAATGTCTTTGCATTATTTTCTATCTGGCACACACTTTAATTTTCTAAATTCTTTGTCGTACGACAGCATTGTTTGCCATACGACAGTTGGCATTTTTGGTTATTCATTGCCATACAACAGTTGGCACTTCAAAATTATGTTTTTGACAAATTTGAGTCGAATATATTCATTTTACAAATTTTTACAAATCGGCCATTTTGGTTATATCAAAATCAAAATAAGTCTAACAATCTCCCCCTTTTTGATATCAAAAAATACTTGATAAAATTTTGTTTTTGAAAAAATTGTAAAACTATTAAATTTCCCCACTTGGACTCCCTCTTAGTAAATGCCTTTATGTAATCTTTCAAAATTAAGTTTTAAAGACATTTTGTATTTGAAAACAAATTGGCAAATTATTTTTCAATTTTAATCACT
Organism: Hibiscus mutabilis; assembly: GCA_019671005.1. NCBI lineage: Eukaryota > Viridiplantae > Streptophyta > Magnoliopsida > Malvales > Malvaceae > Hibiscus > Hibiscus mutabilis. The sequence continues at coordinate 53,835,304 of CM033716.1, read as the reverse complement.
AGTTTCACAAGTTTTTTCTCTCCTTTTTGTTATAGCAAAAATAAAAAGATTCTTCAAAAAGAGCAAACATCATTAGAGCCATATGGCTTTATCCAAAAATTAATGAAACAATAAAAATGTAAACCATAATATCCAAAATAACACAAAATCCATCATAAAATCCAACAAAAATTCAAATATAAGATCTAATATAGAATCCAACATAAAACCATATGCATAAAAAATATCCAACAAGGTACATAAAATGAAAAAGCCGAAATCCTAACTCAAAATAAGTCCAAAATACCATAAAAATAGCATAAAGACATCCTAGAATGCATAAAAAGTCCTAAGCATTGGGAACATCATGGGGCAATGATGGTGGGAAAAGATAACCATGAACATCGTGCATATCATGCTCTAGAGATGTCACACGACCATCCATGCTACGAAACAAACTGGTAATCTCCTCATGGGAGCTACGTACAAAGGCATCCATGTTGTGAAAACGAGTAATCATAGCCGCATATATGGATTCTATGGTCATGGGTGGTGGAGCATCAACATTCATAGGAACAACACAAACTTCATCTTCATCATTCTTATGAACCCATTCATCATTATTAAACCTTCAACTGGTCTTCTTAGTTGTTGTCATATCAATCTTGCTCTTGAGATGAATGGTGTGATCAAGGAAGGTGTTAATGTTTAGCTTCTAAAAAAATGTAGCTTAGAACACATCCATAATTGAGAGAGAAGCTATAGCTGTTGCTAATGATTTTAACAAGAGAATAGAAGATGATTCGAGAAATATTGGGACGATTATCAGTACGAAGTTGGTGTAACCACCAATAATCGGTGTGACGTATGCGATTACATCTCTCGTTGGAGGGACAGAAAAACCAAGTGATTAAAAGATGAAGAATCCTATCATAAACCTGAAGGTGAGTGGGACTATCATCATCAAACTTGATAGGAACACTCTCAGACTCATTAAAAGCACCACTATTTGGGTCATCTAGATGGCTGGAAATACTTGCCAAAGTAAGTTCAAATGTGGTTCACATAAGATTTGAATCAATTGCATCAATCTGAGAATTATTGTTATGAACAAGAGTAGCATTGGAAAAAAAATGCTTTGACTAGTTTATGAAAAACATGAGGTTTGATATCTAGGAAATTCAGCCATCCACATTCAAAAAAAGGAAAGAATTCAAAATCATAGAGCTCGGAGGTGAAAGAGTTTAAATCTATAGTTCGCTCAGCTCTAATACCTTTGACTTTGTAAATTCGATTAAAATGATCAAGATTTTCATCATCTTGAAAACAAAGATTCAAGAAATTTGGGTTTTAAAGTTGAGGTGGAGGATGAAGTTGATTAGAACCAGAATGTTGACCTCTTTCAAGATAAGTACATTTAGCTCTAGGAGGAATGATTAAAAAAATAGAGGTTTAGGCTTGAAAAACTTGGTTTAGGAATTTTATAAAACACTTGGTGGGCAAAAGTTTAGAAAAGTTTTGACAAGGGTTTTGAATGATAGGGTAAAACTCGTACAAGAAATACATAACATATAAATTCAAATACAATCTCCAATTCAATATTTCAATGCAATTTTAAAAAAAAGATTATCAAAATTTTCGGATAAACCCTAACACATAAATTTTGGGGGGAAATCATAGGTTTGGTGAAAGTCGTGTAAAGGATAGTAAAGCATGATGAATAGACATGATTATGAAAGATTTAAAGCGTGAAAACTTTCCTTTGAAGTCAATATATCAACAAAAAATGAAAATAAATGTATTGAAAAAGATGGGTTTTTGATGAAATTTATCTTGAATAATTGATGGAGATGATAAAACAACCCAAAATCTTGAAAGAGGAATGATGATAGAAACTGAAGATTTGAGGGGATTTGAGAGTATTTGGAGTGTTTGTCATTTAAAAGAGGAGAAATAAGGTTTTAGGGTTTTAAAAATATTTTTTAGGGTTAAAAAGTAACCCAGCCCGTAAATCTGCCTGTGTGGTTTCGAAACCATCTGAGTGGTTTCGGTATCCCTAGTTTCAAATCCTAAGGGGAGGTTTCGAAACCCTTTAGCCAAAAACGCCCACTACCTATACTGTAAGGCAGGTTTCAAAACTGTCATGAGTGGTTTCGAGCCCTCTAACCTTGTAGCGATAGAAAAGGCAATTTTAATCCTCGTTTTGATCTAAATATGCATTCTAATGTGTTTATGAGTATTATAGGCATTAAAGACACGTTGAAATAAGTTCAAACATGTATGACATTTAAACGAACACTGGCCATAGATAAAGATTTTAAATTTAGGACATTTATGCTAAGAGTAGGATCCGAAAATCTTAAAATTGAGCTAAGGGTGACTATCATAACACATTTATCTAATATGTATGTAAGAGTCCATTTTAATTACTCAAGCATGAACATCAATCAGTTTAAATTCAAGAAAAACATGTAAGCACACAAATCATGAAATCATCGAATAATTCATATTTTGCTAATTTTATGGCCAAAGAACGTAAAATTAAGCACGTAAAACCAAAAATAAACAATTCATGCAACAAAAGTTCCCTCTCACTAAGACCGACTCGAGACCAATGCTTACAATAGTTATTACTTTCAATCAATTAGAAGCATGATTCAATTCACTATGCACATTTTGTGCCAATATCCTCTTTCAATCGAATAAGGCTCAAGCCAATACCAATATCATTGTTTCAATAGTCAATGAAGGTGTTTCAATCAATATGTCATTAAATAATGAATTAAGTTACTTCTATCTATAACATCATGCTTCATTTCAATATAATTCAATTAGGCAATAAGCATATCATGTCAATCAATAGCAATTCAAGCATGCTTCACAATCAAGTAACCACTCAAAAGAGCACTTACCTTGCTAATGCTCCATAGCGAGCTCATTATACAATTTTATACTTAAGAATGAATAAGAAATACAAATCAGAATTAGACTTGGAGAGGTTACCACCCTCTCCAAACTTTAAACTACACTCACATTAATTTTCTGAGCTATTGTCGATCCCGGATTGTAATCCCTTTCCCTCTACTAGCTTGCTGATCTAAGTGAGCCCCTTTTTCCTCAATTCCCACTTGATCTAACATTCATACAATACATAGTGTATTAGATACAATCTGTAACACCCTAAATCCTAGCCTAGAAGTATTGAAACCAATTGCATAAGTTGATAGCTTAATTGACCCTAGAATTTAAGCTAAATTGATTAGTCAAGGATCTAATTGAAAGAATTAATGGAATAAGTGATCAATTTAAAGTGACTACATTGAGTTAAATGAGAAAGATGGGGAATGCATGCTAAATTCCTTGTTTCCCCTAATGCCCTTGATTAAGTTAATAATAAGAATTAACTAAGGGATATTTTGGACAATTCATAAATCCAATAACTTGGATTAAGTGTCATCATCTTCTTCATTTTCTCTTTGTTTGGCCGAATTGAAGAAGAGAAAATAGGGAGAAAGAGAGTTGAGAAATCATCTATTGATGAAGGAAATTAAGCTTGCATGTATAGGATTTTGTAAGGAAATTAAAGCTAGAAGCAAAGTAAGTATGATTATACTCTTGTTCAATCGAATAGGCAATTGTACTTGTTGACGTGGGTTGTTTTGATGATTTTAGATGAAATTAACTATTGAATATGTTGTTAGATGATTTAATTGTTGTAGAATCATGCAAATTTGGAGAATGAATACTAGGTATTATGATGGAATTTATGTGTAAGGTAACTTGCTGGAAAATTAGGTAATGGACTAGTTAAATTGGGTAATGGACTGCCTAGTTGATGAATTGATGTGTAATTGAGATCAAATGGATTAAACTAGTAATAACATGACTACGCCCTGTTTTGAGAACATTGTTAGGTGAATTATGATAGCCAAGACATGTATGAACATGATATGAAATGAATTCTAGGGCCACAACATTGGTTAAAATGAATTTAAGGAATTAAAATGTGAATAGGTGCAATCTGCCCAGAATTGCTCTATTCTGGGCAGTAACTTTGAAAATTCACCAAAATTTGTATAGATAAAATTCAGTGCTGAAATTTTAGTGACATGATCCTTAGTATGTCTACTTTAATTAGGTGAAAACAGAACTGAAAACTGGATCCTATGCTGGAAATTGTAAATAGAAATTGCTGGACAGTGCAAACTGTTCAGATAGTCTAAAGGCCCTATCTTTGAACAATAAACTGTATTAATTGGATAAGAAATAAAATTCAAGTCTATTATGGTCTTAAATACAATTTTGTTAGCTTTCCAATGGTGTAAAGTAATCGAAATTCTGACGTACGGATTAAAAGATATGACCATTTAAAGGGATAGTGTGCAAACTGCCAGGCAACAGTGTCCTGGGCAGTTTGGGACAATGTTTTCACCTAGAAGCAAACAGTTTCCAAAACAGTTTTGGGACATTGTAACCTGTCTAGTTATGTATTAAAATGAGGTAATAAAAAAATAAAGATGAACTAGTAAGAAATGCTTAAAAGAAAGCATAAAAACAGTAGCTAAATGTTAGGTACAAATGTGGTAACATTGCTACTATATATGTGTGACATTATGTGCTTGTTTTGATGAATTGTATTTGTTATGCTTGCTAGACCAAGGGCGGCAAGTTGTGGAAGAGGAAGATACGAGTGGACATCCCAAAGCAAGAGGCAAAGGGATTTGGATACAAGACAAGTGAATAGCTTGGAGTATTGTGAGTGTAGTTACCTTTAGGGTTAGGACTAAGTCCTAACCAATGCTTTCTTGTTACAATCTCGATATGTAAATGAATCTAAGCATTGAATTTGACCTAATAAGGGAATGATGATTAAAGAAACATATGAAACTTGATCCTAGTCTTGAATACATGACTATATCGAAATGTTTATGCATGATTAGTGATAGTTTGGATGCTTGTATATGCTATGATGCAACATGATTGAATACTAAAGACTTGTTTGAGACATGATCTTATCTCATTTTATGAAATGAATATTTAAACTACTTGACAAGTGAGCTAAGGCTCAATAGCCTAAGGGCTTAACATGAAATGATCTTGCTTGACATGAACATGATCTTGAACTTGATAACTTGAATAAATGGTAAATTGAACAACCTTGGTTGCTAGTTGGACTAGGTAGAAGGGCATGCCTTAGAGTCTAGAGCTCATGGGTACGGGTGGACTACAGTCCAGGGCTAAGGCCCCTATTTGGCGACAAACGGAGGGTATGTATGTGGTCTTTGGCAACAGTAGAAGGGTTGACCAACACTTTGGTGCATCTTGTGGCGACAATTGGTTGGAGACTTGATTACCTATACAAACTAAGTACCAAGGGGGTTGTTTAATGAAATAACAAATGTAATAACAATCCAATTATACATGATACTTTTCTTGAATGCCATGAAATGTATGTTACTTGACTTGAAAGCATGACTCCTTGGTTTCTTGTTTTGCAAGCATGTTGCTCGATTTATAAATTATGACTTCTTGATGCTTATACTTGTTGGCCTAATGCTTGCTATCCTAGATAGGATAATCTTGATGCTTGAAAGACTAGATAAGGTCACTCTTGATGCTTGAAAGACTATCTAAGACCACTCTAATGCTTGGAAGCCTTAACTTGGTCTACACTTGATTTAAAAGACATGAAATAACAAAATGGATAGACTATTTACTACCTCACTAAGTACATTTCTGTACTTATCACTCTTGTTTTCCATCCTTCCCCCCAGAACAGGTTAAAGCTATTGATCGTGCTTGTTTTGGAAGCTAGAATCCTTGTCCTTGAAGCAACTTCACAAGCAATAAGCAAAGAATGGTCTCATACGTCTCTTATAGTCTCATAGGAGGTGGCACTAGTCTTGTATATATAAGTAGTGAATCATGCATTTTGAGATCTTGAATTTTTAGTATAAGCATGTTCTTGATAGGCCTATCATGTAACTAACTATATGGCTTTAAGTTTGGTATGTAAACACTGTAAAAATGGTATAAATGTCAATGGTTGCTGCGCATATCATGTTAATTGAGATGATCTTTATATGTATTCTAACTTGCTTGATCAAGTACCATGTTTGATTGGAATGTAAATGCTTGAATGGCACATGTCTAGTGATCCAATTTAAGAATGAACATTTCTAGTGTATTAAGTATGATCATATTTCATGTTAGGCAAAATTGTCAAATAGGTTCAAATGCTACTTGAAATCATGTTACATACATGTATCTTGTTCTTGCCTAAGCTAAAAGTAATCTTGAATCATGTCTAAGTTACAGTCTTAAATGTAATGATCTATAATGCAATTCATGTCTAAGTTAAGTTTCTAATGAATCGAATTGCCTTGTATATGAAGTATTGAAATCGAACTTGTTCATCTATTATATCTTAAGTCATTTGAATGCTATGAAATGTAAATGATAATGAAAGTTTAAAATGGATCACATGCTTGGTTTGTAATGTATTCAAATGGTCTTTCTTGTTAGCTATGTAATGTATGTTATGTTGTTTGTTAGTTAAGGAACTCATTAATAGGATGAGTTCTTCTTGCTTGCTTGCCTTGTCTTGTCTTAGTAATACTCCTAAAACGGGTTACAACTAACCTGGGGTAAGGGGTGTTACACAATCCATCAGCCAATTGAGTCATTGTCTAACTCCATATACTCAAGCATTCAATTCAATACAAACATCAAGATTGTTACTGCCTTGCAGCATGTGCACTACTTGCTTAAATGTTCATATCTTTTATTTCGTATGTCAAAATCTCGAACCGTTTACACCATTAGAAGGCTAAATTAATTGTCCTTCTAACCATATAAGCCTTACATTTTTATTCATTGTGAATTAATACAGTTTTTTACTTAAAGACTGCCCAAATTGTGTCACTGGACAGTTTGCACTGTCCTTAGAGATTGTCTCAACAAACTGTTTTATAACTCAGAATTCGATTCCATTTGTTGCATACGAAATAGACATACACATGATTCTGTTCATACAAGATTTGCTCCCTAATTTGGTCTATGTGATTTTCTATAGATTTTAAACTCACTGCCCAAAATAGAGTATTCTGGACAGCTTTCCATTAGCTAGATTCTAGCTTCTTAAATCACTTATACAAGGATCCTAACATGATTGTTCAATATATAAACTCATTCATACAAGTCTAAGTCAATCCAATTATGTGTCAATCCTATAAAAACAGGGCAATTGAGCAATATTTTCAATTTGATTCATTAAGACATCAATTCACTAGAATTTCCAGCATCCACAATTTCAATTCACATATCAATCATCCATTCTAATCATCATCCAAATTTTCCAGCATCTAACATAGCATTTCACCATCAATTTGGCTATTCACAACATCAATTTCTCCTACTCATTTGAATGACATATCAATTTCATAAATTGATCAATGAATTGCACTTCTTAACTAGTTCATAGCATCAATTCACAAACTATTCATCAAATTCATGTAATTCAAGCAAGAACCTAAATCTACATGCATCATTTGAATATATAATGTATTAAGGAAGAGATTTGACCTTCATAGAAAGGTAATATGAATGCTAGCAACTTCAATTTCTCCAAATTTCAAGCTTGCATCAATTAACATGGAGTTTTCTCTCTCAATTTCTTTCCTCTCTATTTTGTTCATATGGTTCGGCCACATGGAGGAAGATGATGATAGATCATCAATTAATTCCTCCCTAAAATGACTAATTTGTCCTTAGATATCCACTAATTAATGACATGTATAGGAGCATTTTAGGAATGTAATAATTTTGCATGCATTCCTTCAATTTGTCACTTGTTTCGGTTTGGTCACTTATACATTAGGTTACCACCTTTTCATTTATAGCATTATAGTCCTTAATAACTAGACCTAGTATCTTGTTTTCAATCAATTAGGGATCAAATAAAGGTATTGTAGTAACTTTTTTATACTAGTTTTGAGGATATTACAATTCCCTCCCCTTAAATAAATTCGTCCTCAAATTTACCTGAGGGGAATAGATGAGGGTACTGCTTTCTCATTGTTGCTTCAGGTTCCCAAGTGGCTTCTTTTACATTACGGTTCTTCCATAGGACTTTCACAAATGACACATTCTTATTGCGAAGTCTCTTGACGTCTTTATCAAGTATTTGAATTGGCTTTCCATCATACGATAGATCAGGATTAAGTTCCACTTTATTACGCTCTAGAATATGTGATGGATCTGATCGATATTTCCTCAACATCGATACATGGAAGATGTTGTGGATTCTATTGAATTCAGCAGAGAGTGCTAGTTTGTAAGCAACTGGATTGATCTTTTACAAGACTTCAAAGGGTCCGATGAATCGAGGGCTTAGTTTACCCTTCTTCCTGAATCTAAGGATTTTCCTCCAATGAGCTACCTTCAAGAATACGTAATCTCCCACTCGATATTCAATGTTTCCTCTTTTGAGATCGATATAAGCCTTTTGCCTATCAAAGGCCTCTTTCAGTCTGCTATGAATCACCCAAAATTGATTTTTGGTTTCACGAAGCAATTCAGGTCCTAAGACCTTGTTTTCACCAAATTCAGAATAGCATAGGGGAGTTCTACATCCCCTACCATACAATGCTTCAAATATGGCCATTTTGATAGAAGCTTGATGGTTGTTGTTGTAGGCAAACTCGAATAACAGTAGAGATTTCTCCCAGTCTTTACCGAAGTCGATAATGCATGATCGAAGCATGTCTTCAAGCACTTGGATTACCCTTTCAGATTGTCCATCAGTTTGTGGATTGAAGGCAGTGCTAAGGCTCAGCTTAGTTCCTATAGCCTTTTGAAGTGCCCTCTAGAATCGAGAAGTAAAACGAGAGTCCTGATAAGATATGATAGATCTAGGAACACAGTGAAGTTTGATTACTTATTTCAAGTATAATTCAGCTAGCTGTTTGAGGCTCATGTTCATTCGAGCATGTAGGAAATGAGCTGATTTGGTGAACCTATCAACGATCACCCAAAGAGCATCATTTTTCCTCGGTGATAGAGGTAACCCTGATACGAAGTCCATTATTTTACACTCCCACTTCCATTGAGGCAATTTGATGGGTTGAAGGAGTCTAGTAGGTAGTTGGTGTTCGGCCTTCACCTTCTAGAAAGTGAGGCACCTTAATACAAAGTCAACAATATCAACCTTCAATCACGGCCACCAATAGACTTCCTTTAAGTCCTTATACATCATGATCACTCCTGGATATATTGAAAAAGGGCTACTATGTGCTTTTTGAAGCATTTCTTTCTTAAGGACTAGATCATTGGGTACACAAAACCGATTCTTGAAGTAGAGCACACCATTCGATTGAAGTGAGAATTTAGTGCAGGGTTTGGAATCAATCTCTTTCAATATTTTCTGAAGTTCGGGATCAGTTTGTTGAAGCTCTTTGATCCTCGAATCCAAGTAGGATTGAACTTGAAGTTCTACCACATATCTCCGATTCTTTAGGAGATTAAAATGGACATTAAAAGTAGTTGAAGCTACAATTAAAGGATTTCGATTAGTGGATTCATATCAACCATTCGAATAGGGGATAAACAATGTTGGAAATTCGTATTCAATCTTACCAATTGAATGTTTTGAGCGCATCAGCCACAACATTTGCCTTGCCCATGTAGTAATCAATGACTAGATCATAGTCTTTTAGTAGATCCACCTATCTTCATTGTCGAAGATTTAACTTCTTTTGAGTTAGGATGTATTTTAAACTCTAATGATCCGTAAATAATTGACATTTCTCTCCATATAGATAATGTCTCCAGATCTTTAAAGCAAACACGACCGCAACTAGATTTAACTTAGTTCAGGTTGGATTAGAACATGAGCTTAAGTTAGGACTTGTTTCAATTGATCAAAGCTCCTTTGCTAGTCCTCAGACCATTCAAATGGAGTATTCTTTCGATGGAGTCGAGTCAATGGAGTAGCAAGAATCGAGAACCCTTTCACGGATCTTCGGTAATACCTGGCTAAATCGAGAAAACTCCTAACCTCGCTAACATTTCTTGGAGGTCTCCATTCGATGATGGTTTGAATCTGTTTAGCATCAAGCTTAATCTCTTAAGAACATGGCCAAGGAAGGATACTTCCGAGAGCCAGAACTCGCATTTACTCAATATGGCATATAGCCGATTCTCTCTCAATGTTTGGAGTACAATTCGGAAGTGATTAGCATGTTCTTCTTTGTCCTTTGAGTAGACAAGAATGACATCAATAAAAACAACCATGAAGTTGTCTAAATAGGGTTTGAACACTCGGTTCATTAAATCCATGAAAATAACTAGGAACTCGTAATGACCATAACGAGTTCTAAAATCCGTTTTGGGTACATTTGAGTCTTGTATTCTCATCTGATAGTACCCCGATCGCAAATTGATTTTGGAGAAGACCTTGGCATCCTTGAATTGATCCAACAAGTCCTCAATCCTCGGCAATGGATACTTGTTCTTGATAGTGAGCCGGTTTAGCTGACGATAATCAATAGATAGCCTTATCAACCCGTCTTTCTTCTTAACGAACAATATGGGTGCTCCCCGCTGTGAAGAGCTAGGTCAGATGAAACCCTTGTCTTGAAGCTTGTTGCGCGCAATAAGTGCTACGCAAATGTGCAAGTATACACGTCGCAAGTTATAGTATAAAAGATATCGTCTCCATAGGGATTGGTGCTACTTTAAGAATCTAGTCTCTTGCACTATAAAAAGTAAAAACACAAGTAAAGGATTATAGGAGTTTAACTAATGACTAATCTAGAAAGCAATAAAGTAAAAGAAAAGATGAATTCAAATGAGAGAGAGATAGGCCAGGTTATCGTGAGTTGAGGTGTGATAGTCGATTGGATCGTTTTGGTAAAAGAGTGCACGGGCAACTCAATTGCCATGGCAACTTGCACAATGGGGTTGCCTTGGCAACTAATCGATGGTTGCCTGGGCAACTACTTGGGCGTCTGGGCAGCAACCTTCAAGGTTCGGCAGAGCGTTCTTCAATGGTTTCTTCTTATCCCTAAGTCGAAACTCTAGCTACTTGTGCATGCCTTGATAATACATCCCTGCGTGAATCAAGGGTGAACAACAACCAATCTTGCGTTCCTCTTAGCCGTTGAAATCCTTAACTTATTCCTAAGCCGGATTAATCTTCACCATCATTAGATTGAATAAAGATCATATTCATTCGTTTCTTGAATCTAACTCTCCCGATATTAGATAAATAGATGAAATCACGAGATCCTCTCCCAATTAACTCGCAAACAAGAATAAGAACCAAGAATGAATAAACCTTGAAATAGAAAAGTGCAAACTCTTGTTACCTAAACAAAAACCAATAGTTTCTCACAACCACAAAACACAATAACCATAGCCAAGTAGATTTAGTTCATGGCTAGGTTCCAAAGAAACACAAGATAAACAATCCCTAGCATGAACCCAATCGAACAAGAAAGAAAATGATGAAGAAGGAGGCTTGTCGAAATCCTCCTTGCCCTAGATGCTTGTCGAAAATTCTCTCCTCTTGCCCTCCTTGGACTTGTCAAAATTTCCCTATTGCTCTCTATATATGGATTGTCGAAATCTCCTTGCTATTTATAGGGCTAGGCCAAAGTCCTTCTTTGAGGAGGAGTTTAAGTTGGAATTACATTATCTTTAAAGAATATAATTCTTTATTATAATTGTATTCCAACTAGAACTTCTTCTATCTTTTTGGAATTTAATTCTTCTTTAATCTCTGCATGGAAATCAAATTCCTTTGGGTTTGGGCTTTGCTCCACTTCATCTTGGGCTTGTCTAGTCATTAATTTCAACTACCATATCACCTTTGCTCTTGTCGACAATTGCCATGGCAACTGACTCGGCGTCTCCTTCATACCTTGCCCTGGCAACTAGCTCGGCGTCTCCTTCATGCATTGCCCTGGCAACTAGCTCGGCATTGCTTTGGCAAGTGATCCTGCACATGCACACACAAAGCACACCAAAGCAGCATCTTTTCCACAAAAACTACAAAGTTATGTAATCAAGCTCAACGATGGAAGGAAACATGGATTAATGCATGAATAGCTAATTATGCAACTAATATGAGCCTAAGTCTAATAATAATATAAGTAAAAAGGGTAAGAAAAATAGTACTTTTGAACACTTATCACACCCCCAAACTCGAACTATTGCTTGTCCTCAAGCAATGCAAACTCATAATTACCTGCCAAGACTTCAATTTTCACAAACTTAGCTTTGAATTTGATTTCAATTCTCTGAACCGAGGCACAAAGTATGATTGGCTTTTTATTTTTAGGAAAACTTAGGAGTTACTCGGAATAAAACTATAATGCTTGTGAGTGTGTGCGGAGTTGTGTGCAAGTTGATTTTTCGGATTCTATGCAAACAAGAGGTTTTCAAATTACTTCATTGGGTTCTTTTTAACATGTTTTAACTAGAGCCAGTGTTGGGCACCTCTAGTGTTTTGTTTTTAGTTTTATTAAGTTAATTTAATCGACTAGAGCCGGTTTCGGGCACCTCTAGTTAAAAAAATTTAACACATCCTAGAGCCAGTTTCGGGCACCTCTAGTGATCAATTTTTTAACACATGCTAGAGCCAATTTCGGGCACCTCTAGCATTCATCCAATTTTTATTCTAATCCCCCAATTTGTTAATTATCAACCTAAGTTCACTAGAATTCCTTAAATCAATCAAACCACAACAGTGTTTCATCAAATTTAGCATCATAGTAAATTTCTAAGTTTTTCCATGGTTATCCTAGAATAAAAATTATATCAATTAAGTGCATTGGCAAAGTCATCATCGGATATTCATCAAATCTAAGCAATTCTTGTTCCAATTAAAGGCATGGCAAGCAATTTATGTATTCTAAATGTAATACTTAAGTGAATGTAACTAAACATGGTAACTACTAATAACAATCCCCCCCAAACTCGAGTGAGGCATTGTCCTCAATGCATGCATAAAAATAACGAAAAATAAAAATAAAATGCATACGAGGACTTACTCTGAGAGTTCATCATCGTAGATGATTAGTTTCCTTCTAGTCGGTGTCTTGATTCTCTTGCTTGAACGCGATGGTTGTTTTCTTGTTGTCGGTGGTGGAATCGATCCTCGTACGGGGTTGTCCTCATCGTCCTCTTCATCAATGTCAATGGCTTTTCTCTTGGAGGATTCAATTGGTGAGGACTTTGTTGGTTCAATGGAGGACTCGTCCGAATCTGAAAAATTAGAAAATGATTCCGTAGGAGTTGATTCGGGCATAGGTGCTTTACCTTTGGCTTTTTCAGTGGTTGCCGGGATGTCTTTAGCTTTGGTTACCGTGGCATCTTCAGGGTTGATTGCCGTGGCGTCAGCTTGTGCATGCACGAAGTAGGTTGTCGTGGCATCATCTGTTGAGGTTGCTGTGGCGTCTGCTTCATTGGTTGCCGGGGCAAGGATCTCAGTGGGGAAGATTGGGAACGGCACGTGATTGTCCGGGTACTTCTCTAGGATGACTTGGGTGATGGCATTGTTGTGCTCCTTCATGTACCGCATGAACATTAGTTTACGGTCTTCAATTTGCCTTAGGTGGCTTGCCAATGGGTGCAAAAGTGCTTCAAAGTGTCCCGGGGTTGGTGGCCGATTTGCCCAGGCGTTAGGTGCTTGGGCATTAGGGATTGCCGCGGCGGCAGGAGTTGCCGTGACAATTGGAGGCCTTGAAGAATCTCTCGGTGTCTCTCCCATTAGCTTTCGGATTAGTGCTTGATTCCAACCAGACTTGGGTAGGGCCTTTTCATCGGTGGACTCACTCGGGACATGCATCTCCTTGCAAAGGTTAGAAATTAAGCAAGGGAAGAAAAGAGAACCTTTATCTTTTGAGCTGCATACAGAAATCTCATCACAAATAATTTTTCCAATGTTAATGATGCGATTATGCAAAATAGAATGTATGAGCAAAAGATGTGGTATATCAAATGTAGTATTGTGTGTGGTGGGCATTAAAGAAGTTTTAACAAACTTATTCCATAGTTTTGCCTCAGGTTTAAGCCGGAGGCGATTTACCGTGCCCTTGTATTTACCGTCGTTCCAATGAGTTCCCGGATGAGTGAATTCTTGAAGCACCTTGTCGAGTTTCTTGGGATTGATTTGGTCAACGAAGGCTTGATGCTCGTCCTTCTCAATGTAAAGTCCGTAAAAGGTGTTGATGCTTTCAGGACTTATAAGTATGGCCTTGTCACGAACAAAAACATAAGGATTATCCGGGTTAGGTGAGTGAGCATAGAATTCTCTTACCCATGAGATGTTACCCGTTTCCGGTTGATGGCAAAAGATTTGCCACTTTTGATGTGCAATCCTCTTGAAGATGAATGGTTCAAGGCCGAAATCTTGATGAGAGTTGGAGTATTCAAAGCCTTGTTCTTCATGAATTTTCCGACTTTCAAACTTGGATCGAAATCTTTCTTGAACCACTGGTGTAGCAAACTTCTTGTATCTTGGTTCTTTGGAGGAACTTGGATGAACTAAAAGTTTAATCTTGGATGCCATGGATGATCTTGATTGTGAGTAAAACCAAAGAAAAAAAACTAAAAAGTTGCAAGATAGAAAGTAGGAATAGGTTAAGGGTGATGGGTTTTATAGAAAAGATAGGTGGGAGGGATTAGGGGAAAATGAAAAAGGGTTTAGGGTTTGGTAGAAGTTGTCGACAAGGGGTTTTGGTTAGGAGGAATTGGAGGCTTTATATAAGCCTTAGATTCAGCCCATTACTTTCCTTGTTGAAGATGTTTTCCTACTTGGTTTAGAATTCCTTCTTTATCTTGAACTTCTTTTCCTATAATTCAAAGACAAATCAAATAAGGATTAAAATTAAAGATAAACTAATAAAGAAAATAAAAAAAGATGTGTAATAGGATTCTTAAACTTAAATAAAAAAATCTATCCTAAAAACTACTAATAATCGAAAATATATAAAAAATAAAAAAAATCGAAAAAAATAAAATAATTAATTAATCGAAAAATAAAAAAAATAAAAAAAAATATCAAAAGGGAGAGCATGCTCATGCATCTCCTAAGTTCACCACTTCCTTGTTACGTTCCACATGGGCACCATTGTAGTGCTTCAATCTTTGTCCATTAACTTTGAATTCATGGTTGTCAGAGATGGACTTGATTATCACGGCACCATGGGAGAATGGTTTGACGACTTCGAATGGTCCCAACCATCTTGATTTCAGCTTTCCCGGGAAAATTTTTAGCCGAGAATTGAATAGGAGAACTAGTTGCCCTGGCATGAATTGCCGTGGCAATAGTTTCTTGTCATGCCATCGCTTTGTTTTCTCCTTGTAGATTCGTGCATTGTTATAGGCGAGTGCATAGAATTCTTCTATCTCGTTGAGATCCATCAAACGCTTTTGTCTGGCACTTTCCCAATCCATATTCACGGTCTTGATTGCCCAGTACGCCTTGTGCTCGATTTCCACTGGTAGATGGCATGTCTTGCTATAGACAAGTCGGAAGGGGGACATACCTAAGGGTGTTTTGAATGCAGTGCGAAATGCCAAAAGTGCGTCATCTAGTCTTAATGACCAATCCTTCCTTGAGGGATTTACAACTTTCTTGAGTATTCCCTTCAACTCCCGGTTGGAAAGTTCTGCTTGCCCGTTGGTTTGTGGGTTATATGCCGTGCGATCTTGTGTGATATGCTGAAGCGTTGCAACATCTTAGCAATTAGTCTGTTGTCAAAATGCTTGCCTTCGTCACTGATAATTGCTCTCGGCATCCCAAACCGTGTAAATAAGTTTTTCTGCAAGAATCGTTGCACGGTCTTGGAATCGTTGTTGGGAACTGCAGCTACCTCAACCCATTTAGACACGTAGTCGACGGCAAGTAAGATGTAGAGGTTGCCGAATGAAGATGGGAAAGGTCCCATAAAATCGTTCCCCACACATCGAACAGTTCCACCTCGATGATGTTCTGGAGTGGCATCTCATGTCGTCTAGAGATATTGCCCGTCCTCTGGCAACGATCACATTGCTTGTAAAAGTCTTGGGCGTCTTTGTACAATGTTGGCCAATACAAACCGGATTGCAAAACTTTGGCCGCGGTACTAGTTCCTCCATAGGGTGAAGAATGGCATTGTCGGAGTATATTCTGTTGCTCTTCTTCAGGGACACATCGGCATATAACCTGATCTGCACATTGTTTAAACAAAAGAGGCTCGTCCCAAAAGTAATGCTTAGCATCATGGCGGAACCGCTTCTTCCCTTGGTGAGTAATGCCATAAGGAAAATACCACAAACAAGGAAGTTAACTAAATCCGCATACCAGGGTATTGCCGAGGCATGTGCTGCCGTGGCGACTGCTCCCAAAATTGTCGAGGCGTGTACGTCAAAGGCTGTTGCAGCATCGAGAGTTGCCGAGGCGTGTACATCCATGGTTGTCGAGGCGTCGTGGGTTGCCGAGGCGTCTAGGGTTGCCGAGGCGTCGAGGGTTGCCGAGGCATCGAGGGTTGCCGAGGCAACTAAAATTTGTTCATCCGAGAATGCATCGTATATCTCTAGATCCGCGTCCTCCTTCCTATTGTGTTCCAAACGTGATAAGTGATCGGCCACTTGATTTTCTGTTCCTTTCCTATCCTTAATTTCAATATCAAATTCTTGTAAAAGTAATATCCAACGAATCAAACGAGGTTTAGCATCCTTTTTAGCAAATAAGTATTTGATTGCCGAATGGTTCGTATGAACAATTACCTTTGTACCAATTAAATAGGATCGGAACTTGTCAAATACGAAAACTACAGCTAGTAACTCTTTCTTCGTTGTTGTGTAATTCACTTGAGAACCATTAAGAGTTTTACTAGCGTAGTATATCACATGGAAGGCCTTACCTATGCGTTGGCCTAGGACTGCTCCTACCGCGAAATAACTTGCATCACACATGAGCTCAAAAGGTAACGTCCAATCTGGTGGAACGACAATGGGTGCCGAGGCAAGTTTTTTCTTTAGGGTTTCGAATGCTTGAGTGCAAGAATCATCAAAATCGAAGACTTTATCCTGTTCAAACAGATTACACAAGGGTTTAGTGATTTTAGAAAAATTATGAATGAACCTCCTATAAAAACCTGCATGTCCGAGAAAACTTCGAATTCCTTTAACCGAACTTGGTGGGGGGTAATCTCTCGATCACGTCCACCTTGGCTTTGTCTACTTCAATTCCCTTAGATGAAATCTTGTGGCCGAGCACTATTCCTTCATCTACCATAAAATGGCATTTCTCCCAATTGAGGACTAAATTCATTTCATCGCATCTTGCTAACACCCTCTCTAAATTGCCGAGACAGCCGTCGAAGTCATTACCAAAAACCGAAAAATCATCCATGAGATCTCAAGGAAGTCTTCGACCATGTCTGAAAAGAGTGCCATCATGCATCTTTGGAAGGTTGCCGGGGCGTTACACAATCCGAACGGCATCCTTCGGAAGACATAAGTATCGTATGGGCATGTGAAGGTTGTCTTTTCTTGATCTTTTGGTGCTATGGCAATCTGATTGTAACCTGAATAACCATCAAGAAAACAATAAAAGGGTTTACCTGCAAGACGGTCAAGCATTTGATCAATAAAGGGTAATGGGAAGTGATCTTTCCTAGTAGCTTTGTTTAGCTTTCGATAGTCCATACAAACCCTCCAACCGGTCACAGTCCTGGTTGGGATAAGTTCATTATTTTCATTGCTTACCACTATTATACCTCCCTTTTTCGGTACACATTGTATCGAACTTACCCACGTACTATCAGAGATAGGGTATATAATGCTGGCGTCAAGCCATTTGATGATTTCTTTCATTACAACCCCTTTCATGGCATGATTCAGTCTCCTCTGGGCCTCAATTGAAGGTTTGTGATCATCTTCCAACAAGATCTTGTGCATGCACACCGCCGGGCTAATTCCCTTCAAGTCGGCAATTGTCCACCCTATTGCCTTTTTGTGTAGCTTCAACATCTTGATCAGCTTCTTTTCCTGCTCAGGTTGTAACTTAGAAGAAATAATTACAGGCAATGTATTATCGGTCCCTAAGTATACATATTTTAGTTGCTCTGCCAATTGTTTCAACTCAATAATTGGTGGTTGTTCAATAGAGGGTTTTTCGAGCTTACCTTCCTTACTTGAGTAGTCCAGTGGTTCAAAGTATGTACCTGGTCGATTGGCTAGCCAATTTACCTCTTCTGGTTGTTCCTCATCGACCGGTTCTTCATACTCCTCATGTTCCTCTTGGTCGGCAATGTAGTTGCCAAGGCAACTAAATTCCTCATCGAAGTTAAACTCTGACGTGGCATGAAGAAGTTGGCATTCTTCTGGATCATCGGCATGCCTTAGTGTTTGGAACATATTTAGTTTAACTTGCTGGTCATTCACCCTCATTGTGAGTTCTCCCTTTTCAACATCAATCAAGGTTCTCCCTGTTGCTAGGAATGGTCTCCCGAGAATGATGGGTGCATGCTCATCTGCTTCCTAATCCAAAACAATAAAGTCAGCGGGAAAAATAAATTTATCAACTTTTACCAATATGTACTCGATTTTTCCCTCTGGATGCACACAGGATCTGTCGGCTAGCTGCAGCATGACTGCTGTAGGTTTTGCCTTCCCGATTCCTAGTTTATGGAAAACCGATTTAGGCATCAAGTTTATGCTAGCCCCAAGGTCGCATAATGCTTTCCCGACATAGTGATTTCCAATGGAACAGGGTATTGTGAAACTTCCGGGATCCTTCAACTTGGGTGGCATACGATTGTGCAACATTGCCATGCATCCCTCTGTCGCGGCAACTGTTTTGAACTCTCCTAGCCTTGTTCTCTTGGACACAATGTCCTTAAGAAACTTGGCATAGTTTGGCATTTGTTCAATTGCTTCCACCAATGGCAAGTTGATGTGGACTTGCTTTAGGATATCAAGAAACTTCTTGAATTGGTATTCTTGCTTTTGTCGCTTCAACCTTTGTGGGAATGGTGGTGGAAGTCGGATATCTTCGATCCTTTCATTGGTTTGAAACCTGATTGACGGCATTGCCGGGACATTTGGAGTTGCCGAGGCATTATCAACTGGGGTTGCCGAGGCATGCTTATCGCAAGTTGCCGAGGCGCCTTTATTGTCGGTTGCCGAGGCATGCTTATTGTTGGTTGCCGCGGTAATTCCTGGTTCAGCATCTGAGGCTTTGCCGCTAGGTTCGACCTGATCTTTTTGTGGAGTTTTGTTTGACGAGCGGGTTTGAACCTCTCTAAGTTTTTGGCCACTTCTAGTGGTGATTGCCTTACATTGCTCATGGTTAGTTCCTCTTGCGACTTCAGTATCGCTAGGTAAACCTCCTTGTGGTCTAGTATTAAGATTTTGAGCAAACTGTCTGACTTGATTTTCCAATGATTTGATTGCCGCCTCTTGGTTTTGCAATCTCATCTCGGTCCTGTTAATAAAAGCATCAGTTCTTTTTATGAAATTACTATTCTCAGCCATATAAGATTCAGTTTTCATCATAAAAGCATTTAGAGAATTTTCCAAAGAACTAGATGTTGTCGGTTGTTGCTGCGTCAACTGTTGCCGTGGCATATTCTACTAGAATCTCGATGCTTGTGCATTCTGATTGTTCTGGTTTAGAGCATTGTTGGGATTACTCCATGAAAAATTTGGGTGCTTCTTCCAAGCTGGATTGTATGTATTGGACATCACGTTGTTGCTCCGATTGTAATTCCCCACATAGAAGCTGGATTCCGGATTCTGCATACATTCAGAAGAATTATGGTTATCACCACATAACTCACAAAAAGAATCCATTACCTTGACTTCATGTGTGTTGTTTGGTTTTTGCATGTTCTGGACCATCTTGGTTAAAGTGGCCAATTGTGCCGAAATTGAATCTGATGATCCTAGTTCATGTATTGTGGCTTGGCGTCTAACTCCTCCTCTTCTAGTAGATGGGAATTCATAATCATTCTTGGCCAGCCTGTTTAAAATTTGCATTGCTTCTTCCGGTGACTTATCTAGGAGTATGTCGTTTACCGAGGCATCTAGCATCATCCTTGTTGGTGTATTCATTGCGTTGTAAAACATTGTTACTTGAGTCCACACCGGGAATCCGTGTAAAGGGCATTTGTGTAGAAGTTCTCTATATCGCTCCCAAGCCTCGTACATGGATTCATCATCTGCCTGCCGAAAAGAAGTAATGTCGTTACGAAGCTTATCAGTCAAATTTGTAGGATTAAATCTAGCAAGGAAATCACGACAAAGATCAGTCCAAGATGCTATGGATCCGGCAGGAATGCTATTCAACCATGCTTTCGCCCTATCCCTCAGTGAGTAGGGGAATAATCTTAATCGTAGGACATCGGGGGTGACTCTGTGTATCTTGAACGAGTTGCAAATCTCGAGGAAAGACTTCAGATGTTGTCGTGCATCTTCAGTTGCTGAGCCGCCAAATTGACCTATTGTGTTGATCATATTAAACATTACCGGTTTCAACTCAATGTGGTCGGCTTCAATTTCAGGTGCGACAACTCCTGGGTTAAGTCCATCAAGATCTTCTTCAAGATAGTCTCGAATAGTTTTGTTTCGTGCAAGAATCACTCCTCCTCCTGCTTGAACATCTTGATTCAATTGCCGTCTTGATTTGCCATTGCTTCTCTTATCCTTCGTCTAAGTCTTTGTAAGGTTCGTTCGATTTCTGGATCAAAGGGATATTCTGGTGAAGTCGGTCTCGCCCTGGTCATATACCAATGCAAAACCAAAGTTTGTTAGCCCTTTGAATTTTAACAAGAAAAAAATAAAATAAAAAAAAGTGCAAGAAAATAAAAACAAAGTCACTATTGCCAATCCCCGGCAACGGCGCCAAAAACTTGTTGCGCGTAATAAGTGCTACGCAAATGTGCAAGTATACACGTCGCAAGTTATAGTATAAAAGATATTGTCTCCACAGGGATTGGTGCTACTTCAAGAATCTAGTCTCTTGCACTGTAAAAAGTAAAAACACAAGTGAAGGATTATAGGAGTTTAACTAATGACTAATCTAGAAAGCAATAAAGTAAAAGAAAAGATGAATTCAAATGAGAGAGAGATAGGCCAGGTTATCGTGAGTTGAGGTGTGATAGCCGATTGGATCGTTTTGGTAAAAGAGTGCACGAGCAACTCAGTTGTCGTGGCAACTTGCACAACGGGGTTGCCTTGGCAACTAATCGATGGTTGCCTGGGCAACTACTTGGGCGTCTGGGCAGCAACCTTCAAGGTTCGGCAGAGCGTTCTTCAATGGTTTCTTCTTATCCCTAAGTTGAAACTCTAGCTACTTGTGCATGCCTTGATAATACATCCCTGCGTGAATCAAGGGTGAACAACAACCAATCTTGCGCTCCTCTTAGCCGTTGAAATCCTTAACTTATTCCTAAGATCTTCACCATCATTAGATTGAATAAAGATCATATTCATTCGTTTCTTGAATCTAACTCTCCCGATATTAGATAAATAGATGAAATCACGAGATCCTCTCCCAATTCACTCGCAAACAAGAATAAGAACCAAGAATGAATAAACCTTGAAATAGAAAAGTGCAAACTCTTATTACCTATACAAAAACCAATAGTTTCTCACAACCACAAAACACAATAACCATAGCCAAGTAGATTTAGTTCATAGCTAGGTTCCAAAGAAACACAAGATAAACAATCCCTAGCATGAACCCAATCGAACAAGAAAGAAAAGGATGAAGAAGGAGGCTTGTCGAAATCCTCCTTGCCCTAGATGCTTGTCGAAAATTCTCTCCTCTTGCCCTCCTTGGACTTGTCGAAATTTCTCTATTGCTCTCTATATATGGATTGTCGAAATCTCCTTGCTATTTATAGGGCTAGGCCAAAGTCCTTCTTTGAGGAGGAGTTTAAGTTGGAATTAAATTATCTTTAAAGAATATAATTCTTTATTATAATTGTATTCCTACCAGAACTTCTCCTATCTTCTTGGAATTTAATTCTACTTTAATCTCTGCATAGAAATCAAATTCCTTTGGGTTTGGGCTTTGCTCCACGTCATCTTGGGCTTGTCTAGTAATCAATTTCGACTACCATATCACCTTTGCTCTTGTCGACAATTGCCATGGCAACTGACTCGGCGTCTCCTTCATGCATTGCCCTGGCAACTAGCTCGGCGTCTCCTTCATGCATTGCCCTGGCAACTAGCTCAGCATTTGTTTGGCAAGTGATCCTGCACATACACACACAAAGCACACCAAAGCAGCATTTTTTCCACAAAAACTACCAAGTTATGTAATCAAGCTCAACGATGGAAGGAAACATGGATTAATGCATGAATAGCTAATTATGCAACTAATATGAGCCTACGTCTAACAATAATATGAGTAAAAAGGGTAAGAAAAATAGTACTTTTGAACACTTATCAAAGCTCTTGCAATTGTTGCTTAAGCTCTTTGAGTTCAATAGGGGCCATTGATATGGAGCGATAGACACTGGATCACTCCCGGGTTGAACTTCAATCTTGAATTCGACTTCTCGAATAGGGGGCAATCCCAGCAATTCCTCGAGAAAAACATCATGGAAGTCAGAAACAACAGAGAATAAACTCACCCTGAATTCAATTTCATCACTTTTAATCATAGCAGCAAAGATGCTAATAGGTTTCTTATCGATTAAGGTAATGGATTTTTCTCCTGGACCTCGGAGAAACAATTTTCTCTTTTGGCAATCTACCCAAGCTTGATGCCTTCCTAACCAATCTAATCCTAGAATGAGATCGAACTCAACAAAAGGTAATAACAATATGTTGGCTAGGAAAGGGATGCCCTAAATAAACAAAGGGCAATCTTTACATATTTGGTTTACTATTACATTATCTCCTAAAGGATTGGTAGCAATTAAGCTACAACTAACATATTCAAGCTTCAATTTAAGCTTTTCAATTAAAGGATATCTTATGAATGAATGGGTTGATCCCGTATCAAATAAAGCATAAACAGGGTAAGTATCGAGGTAGATTGTACCTGCAATTACATTAGGAGATTCTTCTTCCTCCCGACCACGGATATGATAAACTCGAGCAGGTGCCCGGGACTCTTAATATGTAGCATTAGACCCTTGGCCTTTGCTCTTCACGTAGTTTCTTGAGTTAGCATGTTTCTAACCCTTTCCCTGGGTGAAGAAGCTTGATTTGACTTGTGAAAAACATGTGAAGGTAACTTGTTCGGAATTTTTGGGCAATCTTTGACATAGTGTGTCGTGTCTCCGCACAAGTAACAAGCATTAGTGAGCTTTCTACAAACTTCGGTATGGTTCTTTGGACAAGTCTTACAAGTAGGGATTTGGTTCTCCCTCCAGTATTCCCGATGCTATCCAAGGACACAATAGGTGTTGAGGATCTGGACATAGCTTGGGGCTTGGGTATATAGCTACCCTAAGAGAAATTTCCTTGATTGGAAGAATTCCCTCCTTGATGCTTTTGTTTCTTATTGCGCCAATAAGGCTTCTGATCATCCCTCAATCTTTTGTTATCTCGGGACTGATTCTCTGATTGTTTTACCAAAGTCTTCATCTTGGCTTCAGTAGCTATAACTATGATGACCAGTTCTTGGAAGTCAGTGAACATGGGGCCTAACTCGTCATTAACACAGTCGATGAACATTCTATACTTATTTTCCTCTTTCTTTATGAATTCTAAGTCGTATTTGTAATATTTGTAGAATTCACTGACATATTACCTGATAGGCTTTCCTCCTTCTTTCAGGTACAAGAACTTCTTTTTGCGATCAACAAGATACTGATCACTTATATACTTCTTTTCGAATTCTTTAAGAAAGAATTCCCAAGTGATAACTTCTTCAGGTGCTGCCAAGGTAGTAGTTTCCCACCTATTCAATGCTTCCTCAACCAATAAAGCTACTGCACACTCTAGTTTATGTTCATATGAGCACTGCAGTTACTAAGACAATATTCTCGTCGTTCTCCAACCAGTACTCTGCTTCTTCTAGCTTATCTTCACTTTTTCCAATGAAGGTGTAAGCTCGGTGTTGAGCTAACTTATCAATAGGAGCTCTTGTCGATTTTGCTACCGGATAGTCAGAAGTACTTTGTCTCATTTAGACAATCATCTGATCAAAAATCTTCTTCAGACCGGAGAAGCATTCTCATTGAATAGGATGAATCACGGGAACTTCCTGCTGAACTTGTTGAGGTTCAGCAGGCTTCTGGGGATCCTGGTTCATCCTTACACTCCCTCCCTCATTTGAGGAGCCAGTCGGGCTTTCATTATCCTTTCCCAATCCTGTTTCACACATTCTATATATAAGGAATAATAGAAGTCAAACTCAAGTCACAATCCAATCAATATTCAAGTAACTCCTAGGTGGCACCTAAATGATCAATGACAATAGCTTATCCATGCAATAGACCATAGAATCATGCAACCATAAGTTCTAACCACCCTAGTAGGATTAGGTAAGTTACCACAATTTCAATCAATGATTCATACAATTAAAGGTAGAGTGTTCAATTTGTTTTAAGTCTTTCTTGTTCATTAAGAAACATTTTGATTAAGTGAGGACTAAATAAATAATGCATGATGCATCTATTATATATTTTAGGACCCATAATGCAATATGTTATCATAATCAAAAACATTTAAGACTTACTTGATTCCCAAGCAACCATTCGAACTAGATGAGAAGCCTATTAGATAATTTCAACATTCAATGTAACTATCAAGCATTCCAATAAGTGATTTACATGATTTACTTATGTGACCTTAATCGAACTTACTTACAATGTTATACATACCATTCGGCTAATACTCTAAGTGATCAAGGTCGTTCATGTCTAACATGTAGATTACTACATTTACTTATTGTTAACTAGCCAACTTCAATAGATCTATTCAACCATTACATGCACAATTCAACCATAGGAGATCTAACATTTGGCTAACAAACATTCAAGCTCAATAAGGTGCATGCATGCTCATATATACATACCATACTTTTTTATAGATCATAGATAGAGTTAATTTATACAAACCATAACTAAGTGATAATGAATATACGTGCCTTAGGTGCCACCAACCTAGGAGAACTATAACAAAATGGAAACATACTTTTTCAAGCAAAATGTGACTTATATGAGCTTAGACTTCAAGATAGTATCCAATATCAACCTGTATCGTAGAAATGAGACTTGAAAAAGAAAAGCTTAGTGAGTGAGTGTTTAAATGCTTTGTTTGTCACTCAACTCATATAATAGGGATGAGTTCTAGAAAAGTTTTCAATTATTCATGTTTTTAGTGTTCCCCGTAGCGCTCCTCAACTAGTTTACTACTAAACCGGGTGGGGGTGTTACATTTATTGGTATCAGAGCATGGTTTAGTCGATTCTTGGGCTAAACATGGACTCACTACATTGTCATAAGTCTAGTGTGCCACCTAGTTTGTAACCAATATAGGTTGTTTTCCTGAGTTCTTGTTCGTATTGGTAGCTTGTAACCAATACAGATTGTTTTCCTTGTTTGAAAAATTCAGAGTATGTAAAACTATTCTGAACTTGATAACAACAGCTCTTCGTCATCGGAGAAATTTGAGGACGAATTTCTTTTAAAGGAGGAGAATTGTAATACCCTAAAATAGGGCTTGGAATTATGTTACTAATTCGAGTATAACTTAAATTAATTTAGGGAATTGTAATGTCCCTAGAATAGGATTAGAAGAGTACGCCACTCTTAATTGGTAAGAGAATTCTAGACTAGTGTAATTAAGGTGATTAATTTATTGCTTAGAACTTAATTAAAAGAAACTGTGATAAAAAGGACTAATTAATGAAATGATCAATTAGGTGATCACTTTTATAAGGGACCAAAATGTAGAGCCAACAAGTTAGAGTGCCAAATTAAGAAAGGAATCAATTGAACATTAAGCTAAATTAAGAGAATGCATGGTAAATCAAAAATAGGTGGTGGACAATACACATGTCCACCTAAGCATGCTTACCCATCCATTTGTGGTAATCATCTTCTTCTTCATTTGGCTAAAACCTCTAGAACTGATTTTAGAGAGAGTGAAGTGAGGGGAGGCTTCAGTTTATCATAGGAGTCTTGAATTGGAACACTCATCTTGCTCAATTCCTCGGGAGCTTGGTAGATTTCTTAAGTAAGAAGGTAAATGCTTGATTTCCTCACTTAATTCACATACTTGAAGCTTGGTTTAGTTATATCTTTGTTGAATTGATTTGTTTGGAGGTCTAGTTGGTAGAATTTTGCTTGTATGAAACATGTAACTATGAAGTTGATGCTAGAAATCAACATTGACATTCGAATGAATCACTAGATAATGTTCATGAGTACTTTTGACCTGGACATATATGCTTATAACTCGGCTTGGTAATTGAATGTGAAGAGAGAATGGTTGAAATTTAAACATCATCCAATGTGTAAACATGAAAATCGAAATCCTTGTATATATGTATTCAATTGGCTTAGGGCAGAATAGATTATTAATTGAGCATGCTTGAATTGTGGAAATTATATGTAAGGTGATTTGGTGTACTTGCTGCCCTGTTTTCATATGCTTGACACATAACAAAACTGTTTATAAGTGATTAATGAAGCTAAAACTTAACCTAGTGAAATCTGCCCAGAGAACTCTATTCTGGGTGGTAAATTTGAAAAATCACCATAAATAGTAATGATAGAATTAAAGGTTGAAATTTATATGGATGGAACCCTAACATGTCTAGTATCATTAGAAATAAACAGAATTGAATTCCGACGTACGAAATGAAAGTTACGCATGTTTAAGTAAACAATGCACAAGCTGCCTGGCAGTGGCCATCTAGGTATTTTGGATAGTTTTGTAAACTATTTTATAAACAGTTTGGACAGTTTAGTTACTGCCCTGTTTCTACCCAAGTTCGAATGTAAACAATGTTGGCAATGAGCGTAACTAAATATATTGGACTGCTTGAGATAGATAATTATCATACTCAATGTACCTTGTTTAACATGTGTTCACTTGTATGAGTTGTTAGAGAAAGGAGTAAACCTTGTGGAGGAAGAAAGGATTGGCCAAACTTGTGGCAAACACAAAGGAAATTGGATCCAAGACAAATAAACTAGCTTGGAGTATTGTGAGTGTAGTTATTGTGGGATTAGGACTTAGTTCCTAACCAAATATATATATCTATTTTCTTGCTACTGGTATGCCATGATAATGAGATTCATTTAAATTGAATATGAATAACAAGGGAAGATTGGACTAAACTGGAATCGTGTTTAAGTGGTAGCATAAAAATTGATAAATTAATTAGAAAGAAAAGTGAAAACAAATGTACGAATCCATGCCTTGGATTGACCTAATCAAATGCTTACTACTTGAAATGCTTGCTACTTGAAAAGCTTGTCACTTGAAGTGCTTGAAATGCCTGCTAATTGAAATGCTTGAATCCTTGTACTTGAAGTGTGATCTAATTGAAATGCTTGAATCCTTGTACTTGAAATGTGATCTAATTGAAATGCTTCAATCCTTGTACTTGAAATGTGATCTAATTGAAATGCTTCAATCCTTGTACTTGAAGTGTGATCTAATTAGAATGCTTGAATCCTTGTACTTGAAATGTGACCTATTCGAAATGCTTGGCTCCTTGTCTTGGATGCATTCATTCGAAATTCTTGCTTGGAATTGCTCTTATGATATAAATACTTGTAAAAGTGATATAAACCATGAATATAAAGACATGAATAGATGCCTAAAAATGGCATATAATTCGAATTGCTTACTTGAGTAACAAGTAAACTTGTGAAATGAGGAGCTAAGGCTCAACTAGCCTAAGGGCTAAGCTTGATCTTGAAATACTTGCTTGAATATAATCCTTGAACATGTATTGTCTTGCCTTGAACATGAAAGCATGAAACATAAGAAACAACAACAAGCTTTAACGTATAGAATACACTCACACTTTTAAATAGGAGCTAAGATGCTTAAGTTGCCTACAGTGGAAGTCCTTGGATACAATGTTATGATGCATGGTATACTTGGGACTACGGTCCATGAGCCACGGCTCGGGGGGATGCCCCATTACATGAAATATGTTATTGGCGACAGTTGGAGGTAACGGGGGATTTGTACGAGGATTGACGATAGTTTGGTTGGATAGTGAGAAGTATAGGATTACATGTTTCCGATATTAGCCATTGCTATGTGCTTTGAGCTAAGTATCTCTTGGACCTTTATGGTCAAACACGGACCAATGTTATTCATACCAATTGTGATCCAAGGCAAACATGTTAAAAGATATGAATCTTATTGAGAAATTGAATAAGAAATTCAAAAGAAAATCTTGAATATGTTGTATAATGTTTAAAGAAAGCTCTTGGTGGGGATAATGTTTAAAGAAGCTCTTGGTCAGCATAATGTTTGAAGAAAACAAATGAGAAATAAATGAAGCATAGAGCTTACTTGAATACATGAATTTCTTGACATACAAACTCGTTACTTGAATTACTTGTGCACTTGAACTTCTTGCTACATGATTGAAACTTACAATAGATCTTGATCTTACTTGAGTTGTTGAGTGTTGCTGCCATGTACACCTTGTACACGAAAATATGGATTGTTTTAGTTGTAATTGTGTGTAAACATGAATAATGCTCGAATTGGACTGTTATGTGTATGTTAATTATGTATACATGAGTTGCTGCTCGAAATAACCTGAATAATGCTCAAATTGGACTGTTTTGTGTATGTTAATTGCGTAGACATGAGTTGCTGCTCGGAATAACCTGAATAATGCTCGAATTGGATTGTTTTGTGCATGTTAATTATGTATACATAAGTTATTGGGCGGAATAACCTGAATAATGCTCGACTTAATTATGTATACATGAGTTGCTGCTCGGAATAACCTGAATAATGCTTGAATTGGACTGTTTTGTGTATGTTAATTATGTATACATGAGTTGATGCTCAGAATAACATGAATAATGCTTGAATAGGACTTTTTGTGTATTTTAATTATGTATACATGAGTTGCTGCTCGGAATAACCTGAATAATACTCGAATTGGACTGTTTTGTGTATGTTAATTATGTATACATGAGTTGATGCACAGAATAACATGAATAATGCTTGAATTGGACTTTTTGTGTATGTTAATTATGTATACATGAGTTGCTGCTTGGAATAACCTGAATAGTGCTCGAGTTGGACTGTTTTGTGTATGTTAATTACGTTTACATGAGTTGTTGCTCAGAATAACCTGAATAATGCTCGAATTGGACTGTTTTGTGTATGTTAATTATATATGCATGAGTTGCTGCCCGGAATAACATGAATAATGCTCGAAATGGACTGTTTTTATGTGATTAATTTGTAAACACGAGTGCTGCTGTCATGTATACTTTGTACATGAAGATATGGACCGAATTGGTTGTAGTACACGATATATGGACTATTTTGGCTTTGGGAATTATGTGTACTTGTTACTTGAGATAAGGGCTCGAAATGTTAATGTACATACTTGAACTGTCTTGTATAAGAATGCTACTTGATAACATGTTACTTGACAATTGCTTGTTATGCTTGAATGCTACTCAAATGACTTGATAATTGGTTACTTGACAAATTGCTTGGTATGCTTGAATACTACTCAAATGACTTGATAACATGCTTCTTGATATTTGCTTGTTTTATTACTCGAAATGCTTGCAAACCTTATCTAGGGTCAAACTCCATTTAAATGGAACTTAGACAAGTAATTGGATAGAATAAGGGCTACCTCACTAAGTACATTTTTGTACTTATCACTCTTGTCTCCATTCTTCCCACCATACAGGATAAATGATTCGAACGTTTGCTTCATCCTGAAGTCAGATTCCTTGAGCTTGAAGTAAGTCACAAGAAAAACACAAATATTAATACATACTTGTTTGTAATTCTCCTAGTTGGTGGCACCTAGATTTGTATATAGCTAAGCTAGGCCATGCATTTGATATTTTGAAAGCTTGTATATGATTATGAATTTGGCCTCTAATGTGCGAAGGCTTGATTGCTTAAATTTGAAGTATGTTATGACCTAATTTTCTTATGAATGGAATAGTAAGATGCGCATATAGGAACTCTGAGATTAAGTGAACACTTGCTAGCCATTGCATGTCATTCGAATGTCACATGTTCATGGGTAGGTAGTAGTTAACTTTGAATGAAAATTTGAAATAACCAATCAAAGTAAAGACCTATAATGAATAAGGAACTTGCTTAAGCTTATATGATTAAATATGAGGTATAGGTGGTAACTTATCACGATTGATAAACATTATATGCTTGCTTGTGATTGGATTGAATGTATGTACATAAAAGCATGACTAGTTAAACCTACATGAAACATCTACATGACTTGAACGTAATGAGATTGGATATAAAAGAATATGTTATTCTCTAACTATGATATATGAATGCTATGCATGGTCACATGTTTAAGTAGTAGACATCCTTAAATGTAGAATTGCAAATGTATAACCAAGTTGGGAACCTAGGGTGAATAAAATACATATGCTTGTTGTATGATAATATATGAATGTTTAAATGCCTTGTTAGTCACTCAACTCATCTAATAGGGATGAGTTCTTGAAAAGTTTTAAATTATTCGTGTTTCCAGTGTTCCTCGTAATGCTCCTCATCCGGTTTACTACTAAACCGGCTGGTAAATCGGATGGGGGTGTTACAGCATAGCCAGCCATAGTCGAACCAAAATTAGATATCAAGGAAATTTGCAGGCCATTACAAAAAGGATTACCATTAATCAAACTTAATTACACGTATAACAAAAGTTGTCTAAATGCATTATGCACCACTGCTAACATATATGCCACCTACTAGGAGTTTTCAAAAAGAGATACAAAACATACTTCTTTAATTTCCTTGTGATCTTGCCAAGTTTTGGGAGCTATTCAGAAGCAATTCAACCTGAAGGATGGAAGAGATAAATGTAAGTATCCCTACTTAGTGAGGTAGCATCAAAGTATCAAAACATAAATTCATAGTACTAAATTAAGTTCTTCCATCCAACTATTCCCACAAACGAACTCTAGCTTAGATAAGGCATAAAATCAAGTTTTAATCGAAATCACATATCAACTCTTGCAACCCTTTTGTACTAAGCATCATCAATACAACAAGTCATCTTAGTTTTAGCCATTCGTACAAATCAATAAGGAATAGTATATGTGTTGCTAAGCTTAAATCAATCTATATCATACAATAATATTTTATAATCATGAAGGGTTCATCATTCAAACATGTCATGGATCATAATAAATCAAATGATACTTTTCTTAATACAAGGCATCAAGCTTAATTATTTAGACAATTTTAATAGTTTCCAACATTTTAATCTTTTATAGCCTTGAAATCAAATATCAGCCTAGTTACTCGAATCCCCAGCCAACTGTCGCCAACAGAAAAGGTACCCATGGTACCGGTAAAACCCTCCTACTGTCACCAAGTGACCACAAACTTCCCTCCTACAGTCGCAAATATAAGGACCGTAGTCCCCCAAAACACAAGAGCTCTATGAACTCTATGGCATGCCAACTATACCTAAGACTGAGTTGAGACCAAGGCTACACACATATTTCTTATCTTATCATATCAGATTTGACTTAATTTCATATTCAGATAGACATAAGTCATACGATACTTCTTATTACATATCTGACTAATTTGAGCATTGCTCCTTGTTTGGGTTTCGAAACAATGATTTATGTGGTTCATATAACACCCATTCATATTCATAAACATTTCTTTTCAAGGATACAATCAAACATCAATATAGAAACGTATATCATAATCTAACTTCAACTACTTATGCGCATAATTGCTATCACCCAAATCATGCTTCTTTTCAAACATAGCATTAACAAGCCTTTACTTATCATACCATACTTGATTTCTAACCAACTTATCTCCCACGCTTAGCTCATCATTGTATAACTTAAGTAACAAACAAACAAACAGTTAAGTAACAACATACTCGGAATAGCGTTTAATCTATTTCGAGGTCTTAACTACACTCACAGTATATCCAGCTAATTTTGGTCTTGAATCACAATTTCGGTTTGTCCTTCTATTGCTTTACCAACTTTAAGCTTTGCTTCCTCAACAATTTCTCGGTCTATTCATAAACAAATTTTTATATACATTAGATTGCTATTCACACACACACATAATTGCAAAAGTTCCAACGACTCAAAAGAACCTAGATATGCATAAGCATACACAAACAGCTCAAGATCTATACTAATAAGTTTAAAACATCCATGACTCGTAATTTATAATTTACTCAATGACATTTCAGAACTATATAAGATAGCCCCTTAATTCAAAAGTACACCAAAACTGTTTTCAAATTTGTTTAAAGTTGCCCTGTTAGAACTAAGTCTGTTTTGTTTTTTTTAACTCCAATTTTATAAAGCTATTTTAGACTCCAAATCAGTCCCTTATTAAGAAATTTCAATACCTAAACAGTTTCGAACAGTTCTAAATTCCAGCATACAAAACTGTTTTAAATTCGAATTAACAATAAACCTTCCAATTAATATGCACTTACACTTCTAATCAAAATAGTTATTTCTTTGATAGCATTGTATACAACTAGCTTAATTAACACCTTCATAGACTTATATATAGCAACAATCTTTTAAACATAAAACTACATTTTCAAACAGTCCACTTTTCATAAATTAACTATTTTCATAATTTGCATTCCATACAATCAACAATTGATTTAATCCCATGATTTTGAATCAACTATACTACAATCAAACACCGATTCGTACCATTCCATCACATAATCAATCAATTCATCAGCATAATGGTTTGACAAATAAGTTTTTTTCGTTTGATTGTTCTAACTTATAACATTTGAAAGATTCTTCTAACAACGTAATTGACAAGGCCTAAAAAGATTACTACATTTTCAAATTGCATCAACATCCAATTATATAAAGGCTGAATTCTTACCCCTTTAATTTTATGATTCTAATGATTCTTCAAAATCCACCATGAAAATAGTGATGAAGCTATACTAACTCTCTCTCAAACTCTTTTCTCTCTCTTAAGCCAACATGAATCGGGTCTCCAATGAAAAAAAAGAAGATGATGGTCAATTATTTTTCTTTGTTTTCTTCATTTTGACCGATTCCAACATGGTTAGATTGTTTAGGTGACAAGTGTAAAGACCATGCTCTAAAATTCTTATAGCATGCATGCCTTAAATTTCTTTGTCTTACAATGTGATCAATTACACAATTGTCATCCTATTTAAGTTCTTATTTGAATTGACCCTTAACTTATAGGTGGATTTTATCTTCTTGAATTAAATCAAAATTTTAGATATAAGCAATATCAAACTCCTAAGCTACAATTAGGGGTATTACAAAGGAGACACTGGCCCATCTGATGAACCTATTAGGAATACATCATCAGCATTGGAGAAGTTAAAGCACGATCGAGAATTAGACTTGAAGGGGTATGAGAAAAGAATCAATGATCTCACAAATGAGCTGACCATGATGAAGCTGCAAAAGAATGTTCATGAAGGAAAAGAAAAGGATCTGAGAGAATAGAATAGGAAAATCAGTCAAGATATGAAGGACTTACAGAAAATTCATGTTGGGTGTAAAACGAAGCAAAAGGAAGGAACAAGCAAGATGATTAAGGACCTGTCTGAGCAGCTAAATGAAATGACAAAGGGAAAGAATAATTACAAGAAGATGTATGAGAAAAAGGCCTGAAAATTGAGAGAATCAAGCAATAAAGCCAAGGAGAAGTTAGAAGAAAACAAGCCCAGAATTTTGAGCTAATGACTCAAGTGTCATAGTTGGAACAAATGATCACGAAGTACCACAATGAAGACAAGGTTAAGATGGAGCAGGAGAATGGAGGACTGCAAAAGAGGGTGGCAGAGTTGGAAAGTATGGTACAAGGCTTGAGAGATCAGCTCACAGGTTATGAGTGAGCACTACACTAGTGAGATAAGTCACTAAATGTCAAACTTGAAGCAGCTGAGTACACAATCAATAAACAAAGTCATGAGATATTAGCTTCAAGAACCAGGTAGAAGGGATCACCCAATTCGTGCGGATCTTGTTTGATGAAGCGATAGGCTTGTTACGACGCCCCAACATCAATGTCGACACTGAACTTGGACAAGCTTTGATTAGGATATTGAATGAAGTAATCAATTTAGGAGCTAGGGCTAGCTGTTTTCTATAGAAGAAGTTATCTTTTCTTTGTGCTTGGACCTTCTAGATAATGAATGTTTCCTAAAGACTAGTTCTTGAATTCTATACTTTTTTGCATTCATGCATTTACATAGTGTATTTCATTTTGCAAAATTTTTAAAAGTTTTAAAACAAAAGGTTCTATGGCAGTTTGACTTGCAATTGCAATCATACTGCATTCATACGGAACACGTTTACGCTCCAAAACTATGGTTGTAGAGGACAAGATCATTAGTCTTGAGAATTATTGCGTTGAGGTGTAGAATAGATTTGACAGGATTGAGCAGTCTATGAAATATCATTTTGCCCAAGCACAGAGGGAGATTATCAAAACCAGTTTACTGCTTTGCTGGGACCAAAAGAATCTAGAAAGGGCAAGGTACAAGATAGGTTAAATGAAATGAATGATTAAGTGGATACTACATCCCATATGAGGGAACATCCTAAAGGTTCGGCTCCTACGAAGAAGCTCCATATCAATTTAGCCAGGGCTACTGTTAGTCATCCAGTCAATATTGGAGCAAACATTGGAAGTGGTGATGAAGCCTCAGATCTAAATACCATCAATGAAA
The DNA here is from genome assembly GCA_019671005.1 of Hibiscus mutabilis. Taxonomy (NCBI): domain Eukaryota; kingdom Viridiplantae; phylum Streptophyta; class Magnoliopsida; order Malvales; family Malvaceae; genus Hibiscus; species Hibiscus mutabilis. Next base: position 53,800,431 of record CM033716.1, on the reverse strand, counting down.
TTGAGAAAATCCGTGCTAAAATTGAGAGAAAATATGAAGAACGCTACAAAGCTCTGGAAGATCGATTGCTAGAGATGCAAAAGGTGAATGGGCAAGGGTCTAGTGTTGTTGATTTGGTTTTGGTCGTTGATTTGGTCCTTCATCCTAAGTTTAAGGTACCAAACCTTGAGAAGTATGATGAGACGACCTGTCCAAAAGCACAGCTCACTATGTACTATCGAAAAATGGATGCTTATTTGAAGGATGAAAAGTTGTTGATTCATTGTTTCCAAGATAGTTTGATGGGCTTAGCGATATATTGGTACACTTAGTTAAGTCAAGCCAACATCAGATCGTGGAATGATCTTTTTGGTGCTTTTGAGGAGTAATATAGATATGTGTCTGAAATGGTTCCTAGTTGGGTCATGTTGCAAGCTATGAAATAGAGATCTACTAAGAGTTTGCGTCAATATGCACAAAGATGGAGGGAATTGGCAACGCAGGTACAACCAGCATTAATGGAGAATGAAATTACTTACATGTTCGTAAACACTTTGAGGGGTCCACTCTTTGAGCGTTTGATACGGAATGCTACCCATAAATTTGCTGATATGATGATGACCGACGAGTTGACTGAAGCAACCATCAAAAGTGGAAGGTTGGAAAGTGGAGAAAGTTCTTGTTAGAATTTCCAGAGGAAGGATAATGAGCTAAATAATACAAGTGCTTATGAAGCCCCAAAAAATGTCACAATCACACCGCTCAGTACTGCATCAGGAAATTCACATAATTCAAACAGTAAAGATTCTCGAGGCTCAAGAAACAATAAGATGAACTTTACACCTTTGCCGGTGTCGTATACTAAGCTTTATCCATAACTATTCGATGCAGATTTGGTGAGACCTTACTATCTTACCCCTTTTCAACCTCTATATCCTCCATGGTATGATGCAAAGGCTCATTACGAGCATGATGTCATGATCTAGGGGCACACAATTAAAAATTATGTAGCATTTAAGAAGATGGTCCAGAACTTGGTCAATACTGAGGTGCTGAAATTTGATGAACCCAATGTAGCGGCTAATTTATTGCCGAATCATGGAGGAAGATGAGGGTAAATGGTTGAAGGTTGATGTATCAGAGATTAGATCTCCTTTGAAGTGGGTATTTAAGCAGTTATACAATGTCGGAATGATATAAATAGGCATGAAGGTCGAAAAGAAAGTGGAATCAAGGACCTATTGTCAGTATCACCAGGAGGAAGGCCACGAAATTCAGCATTGTCCTGATTTCAAATGCTTGATTCAAAAAATGATGAATAACAAGGATATCAAGTTCTTTGAAAAGACACGGGAGAGAAGGGAAGTTGAGGTATGCACTTCTGAGAATTCATGGGTTAAATATAGTGTGAGCAAACCGTTGTTCATTACTATTAGGCCAAAAGTTAGAAGTTCATCCAGTGGTGTAAAGCCGACAATAACCCCTAGGATTATGATTTCTCCTCTGACGCCATTTTCTTTTAAGGAAACCCGCAGGGTCCCTTGGAATTATGTTGCCAATGTAACAATACCAGAGGAATCAAAGCCTCGGGAAGTGATGAAGCCACTAGATAAAATAAAAACAAAGTTTTAGAAAGAAAAGTGGAGGAAAGGCCTCATGCTAGACCAATAAATGAAGTGGGGCACTTCACCAGGAGTGGTAAATATTATTCACCCGAGAGATCTAAAGAGGGTGAGAAAATAAAAGGGAAAGCTATGGCGGTACCGAAAAAGATCTTTGGAGAAGAGCCCCCTCCCAAGCTAAATGAACCAGTCATAGAACAACAACCTCAAGAGTTCTTGAAATTTTTGAAACACAGTGAATACAGTATAGTTGAGCAATTGAAGAGACAATAGGTTAGAATTTATGTCCTCAAACTATTGTTGAGTTCGGAAGGGCATCACAATGCTTTAATCAAGGTGTTCAATCAGACATTTTGTCTCGGATGATATATCGGTGCATAAATTGGACATAATTGTGAACCATATAACTATAAACAATTATATTACCCTTACTGATGATGAGATCCCGGAGGGGGGAATGGGATCTATTAAGGCTTTGATCATCACGACTCACTGCAAGGGTTATGTTCTTACTGGAGTTATGATAGAAATGGGTCGCCACTGACTGTCTTTCTGATGGTCACCTTATAGAGGTTACCAATTGATGACTTGCATATGAAGTCATATAAAAACACTATAAGGGCTTTTGATGGTACTACTCGAGATGTGCTTGGAAAAATCAAGGTACCATTACTGATTGGCCCTATAATTTATAACGTGGATTTTGTGGTTTTGGATATCATGCCAACATACAATTTCTTGGTAGGAAGGCCCTGGATTAATTTTGCTAGCGCAGTACCGTCTTTGTTGCATCTGAAATTTGTGATAGAAGGAAAGTTGGTCAGTATTGGAGATGAAGAAGACATCATTGCCTCACTGATTACTGATGCCCCATACATTGAAGCAGATGGAAATGCTCTTGAATGTTTGTTTAGAGCCCTAGAGTTTATAAATGCAACTTTCATTGCTCAAGGGAAGCTGATACCTTGTCTGAGGTTATCAAACTGTACCATGATGACCGTCCACGAGACTCTTGGCAGAGGTGCAAGAGTTGGAAAAGGACTTGGAAAACATCTTCAGGGATGTCTGTATTTAAAGCATGTCATCATGAAGAAGGATCGCTTTAGACCTGGGTTTAAGCCCAATATTCAACAGACACAGAAGGATCTGAAGAAAGAGAGAACCAAAGAAGAGTCTAATTTCTAGGAGCTGAGACTTATTTTGAGCCTATGACATTCTCTGACTTGACCACTATCTTCAAATCTCGTAGGTACGAAAATGTGGAGAAACAACTTGAGAAAGATAACCAATAGACTATGAAACTTCAAGAAAAAGAAATCTTTAGCAAGATCATGCAAGTTTTTAGAAGGAGTCCGCCCATTATTTCCTGGTGAAGTGCTCAATAATTGGATAATAGAGGATATTCCCCTAGTTTTAAGACAAAAATAAAGTAATGCTAGCAACCATTTTGTACTTTTGCCTGCGAGTACAAGGGATTATCTGGAAAGGGCTACTATGCAAGTTCATTTCAATAAAGATGTTTTCGTCATGATTTTCAAATGGAAAACATGTTTCTTGCTTTTTTTTAATCCATTCTAAATACATATTATTATTTTTCTTGCAGGTTTTCAATTATTAATTTCATGAATGACTCTGGGCCTAATCCCGAATTAGATCTTGAGCAGCCAGCATGTTTAATGGAAGTCAATGAGGTCAAAGATGAGACAAAATGTGAAATCCCTGACGAATTACTAAGGTTGGTAGAAAAATAGGACAAGCAGATCTTACCTCACAAAGAGGAGAAAGAAATTTTGAATCTAGGAACATATGAAATCAGAAAATAGGTGAATATTGGTACTGCTTTCTTACTGAAAACCATACAAGAGTTGGTTGATATGTTGCAAAAGTTTAAAGATGTCTTCACTTGGCCCTATCAAGATATGCCATGATTAGATACATATATAGTAGTACAGAAACTACCCATAAAACTCAAATGCAAGCCGGTTCAACAGAAACTCAGAAGATTGAAACTAGAAATGGTATTGAAGATCAAGAAGAGGTACAAAAATAGATTGAGGCGGGATTCCTTTAGGTGGCAAGATATCCAGAGAGGGTAGCCAACATAGTTCTAGTGCCAAAGAAAGATGGAAAAGTATGCATGTGCATGGATTACAGAGATTTGAATAGAGGGAGTCCAAAGGATAACATTTCTTTACCCCATATTGATGTTATGGTTGACAACATACCAGGACACTCATGGTTCTCATTCATGGATGGTTTCTCAGGATACAATCAGATAAAAATGAATCCAGGGGATGTGGAAAAGACAACATTCATAACCTTTTAGGGTACATATTGTTACAAGGTAATGCCTTTCGGATTAAAAAAATGCAAGGGCAACATATCAGCGAGCTATAGTAACGCTTTTCCATGACATGATGCACAAAGAGATTGAGGTGTACGTAGATGACATGATTCTTAAGTCCCAGACTGAAGAGGAACATATTCAGAACCTGAAGAAGTTGTTTCAAAGATTGAGAAAATACCAATTGAAGCTCAATCCTAACAAGTGCACTTTCGGAGTTACATCCAGAAATCTCTTGGGCTTCGTAGTTAGCAAAATAGGAATCAAAATTGATCCAGATAAGGTGAAAGCAATCTAGAATCTTTCACCACCTCGTTCACAAAAAGAAGTATGTGGGTTCCTTGGGAGATTGAATTATATTTCCCGGTTCATTTCTCAGTTGACTGGTAAATGTGATTTAGTTTTTAGGCTGCTTCGAAAGAAAAACCATGGGGGATGGGACGAGGATGCCAAGAGAAGCTTGAGAAGATCAAGAAATATGTGACCAATGCTCTGATTTTAGTAGCACCGGTTTCAAATAGACCATTCATCCTTTACCCGACGGTTTATGAAAATTCAAGGGGGTGCATACTGGGGCAACACGATGACACAAGAAATAAAGAAAGAAAGAGCCATTTATTATCTGAGAAAAAAGATTACAAAGTGTGAAGTACGGCACCCTCCAATTCAAAAATTATGTTGTACTTTGGTTTGGGTAACCCGTAGATTCAGACAATATATGATATACCCCACTACTTGGTTGATATCTCGTCTAGATCCATTGAAATTTTTTATGGAAGCACTAGCATTGACTAGAAGGTTGGCGCGTTGGCAAATGCTGTTGTTAGAATTCGAGATAGTGTATGTAAGTCAGACAGTAATAAAAGGAAGTGTCATAGCAGATTTATTGGCTAGTCGTGCTTTGGAAGATTACGAGTCTTTGAACTTTGATTTACCAAATAAAGATGTGATGAGTATCTTCACAGATGGAAAGGGAACTTTAGAGAATGGAACCTAGAAATTGTACTTTGATGGGGAAGCTAGCACCCTGGGACGTGGAATTTGAGCAGTGTTGATCTCTCCAAATAATATACATTATCCTTTCACAAGTAGATTAGAATTTCTTTGTACGAATAACATGGCAAAATATGAAGCTTGTGTCATGGGCTTGCGTGTTGCTATTGAAAGAAAGATAGAAGTCTTGAAGGTATACGGAGATTCAGCATTAGTCATCTATCAGCTCCGTGGAGAATGGGAAACAAAGGATGCAAGGTTGATTGAGTGCCAAAAGCTAATCCTTGAGTTGATAAAAGAATTTGAAAAAGTAACTTTTACATACATCCGCAGGGAAGATAATCAAATGGCTGATGCCTTAGCTACACTGGCTTCGATATTTCTAGCAAATAAACCAGATGACATGATGCCAATCGAAATGCAAAGTTACGAGACTTATGTTCATTGTTACAGCATAAAGGAAGAGGCAGATGGAAATCCATGCTACTTTGATATTTTACAATACATTAAGTTTCAAACTTATTCTAGAGAGGCAAATGATAATGACAAGAGAACTATTAGAATGATGGCTTTAGGATATGTGCTCGATGGTAAAATCTTGTACAAAAGGGGCAATGATCAGATTTTGCTGAGATGTATCAATTCCCAAGAAGCTAGAGACATATTATTTGAGGTGCAAGATGGGATTTGTGGAACACATGCTAATGGCTTTGCAATGGCTAGGGATATTATGAGATGATGATATTATTGGTCAACTATGGAGGGAGACTGCATTGAATATGCTAAGAAATGTCACAAGTGCCAGATATATGTTGACAGGATTAATTCCCTGTCAGTACCTCTTCACACAATGAATTCACCATGGCCATTTGCTATTTGGCGCATGGATGTTATCGGACAAATTCACCCCCAAAGCTTCTAATGGACACTGCTTCATCCTTGTGGACATTTATTACTTCACCAAATGGGTGGAAGCAACTTCATATGCCAACATTACAAGATCAACAGTCTATAAGTTCTTGAAAATTGGGATTATTTATCGATATGGATTGCCAAAAAAAATTATCACTGATAATGCCACTAACTTCAACAACAAGGTAATAGCATAAGCGTGTGAGCAATTCAAAATTATGCACCACAATTTTGTAACTTACCGCCCTAAGATCAATGGGGCAGTGGAGGAATCAAACAAGAACATTAAGAAAATCATATCGAAGATGACAAAGACTTACATAGATTGGCAGGAGAAGCTACCCTTTGCTTTGATCAAATATCAGACTTCAGGGCAAACTTCCACAGGGGCAACCCCTTACTCTTTGGTCTATGGGTCAGAAGCTGTACTTCCAATTGAAGTTGAAATTTTATCTCTCCGAGTTCTATCCAAGGTAAAATTGGATGAAGCTGAGTGGGTATGGGCTCGATTTGATCAGTTGAATCTTATCAAGGAAAAAAGGCTAAAGTCTATTTGTCACAGCTAGATGTACCAAAACAGATTGATGCAGGCTTTTGATAAGAAAGTTTGGCCAAGAGAGTTTCGAGATGGAGATCTTATGCTAAAAAACATCTTGCAAATACATCGAGATGCCCGTGGAAAATGGATGCCTAACTGGGAGGGCCTTATGTTGTCAAAAAGGCTTTCTCGGGAGGAGCATTGATTCTAACTCAGATGGACGGTAAAGAGTTACACAAACTAGTGAAATCTGATTCATTCAAGAAATATTATGTCTGAAGAGTAAAAAGTGATTGAAAAAAAAGGAAAAATAATGAAAAAGCAGAGTGAAAATCTTGAAAGGGCGCTTCGCAAAATGAAAATATCTATGGTGAAAACCCAAAAAGGGCGCCACTGATAAATAAAAGATAAAAATGAATAAATAAATAAATAAATAATAAAAATGGGGGTTCAAGATGAAAACTCACAAAAAGCGTCTTGAAACCAAAGGATGATCTTGGTTGAAAACCCGCAAAGGGAGACTTAGATGTGTTGAAATCTGGCATCGAACAATTAAAAACCCTTTCGGACACCAAGTATTTTGGGAGGGATTTCACATTTGTAAACATCTTGACAACATTTGAAGTCTGTTGGAGAATGGCTCGAGTCCAGGACTATATTTGGTTGGTAGGGTTGTTGAATCCTTCATGCTGTGAATACATAAGGATCTGAACTTGTTTCTTAATATTTTTTTCAGTTTGCCATGACTTTTTAAAACTTCATTGTACTTTGCTTATAGGCCTCAATAAAATTCATTAATTCTCTTTCGAGCTTTCTTTCATTCCTAAAGCATCATGCAAATGACTAGTATAGTGTATTAAAAGTAGATGATTTCTTGGTATTGCTATGTTTTGGAAGATACAGGTGAACTTTAGTACGCCAAGTTATTGAAGAAGGGGTGTATAAAGTGAAGGTTGAGCTGAATGTTGGGCCAACGAAAACAAAGGAAACGAACAATGAAATGCTTAAGTAGGTTAGTACCTGAACAAGTTGGAAAGATGGGCAAAGAAAAGAATGCAAAGGAAAGTGTTGTAAGATAAAGCTGAAGACCTGAAAGGGCACCGAAAAAGAGAAAAGAAAGAAAATAGGGGAAAGAAAAAGAAGAAGAAAAAAGAAAAAGGAAGAGAAAAGAAAAGAAAAAGAGAGAAAAGGAAAAAACTGAGGTAAAAAACTGAAAGGGCGCCTTGAGAAAAAGAAAGAGAAAAACCAAAGTGAAAACTTGAAAGGACCAGAAACGCAGAAAGGTGGTCTCAAAGGATAATTCTGAATGTGAGATGAAGCATTAGTGCATATTGTGAAATTGTGAGGAAGTAAAGCAAAGTTAGATTGGTCTCCCAGAAAGCAGAAATTGTCTGATTGATCCCAATGTGCCATGGTCCATGCATCATACATAGAAATTAGGGTCATACTAACCCTCATCAAAGAATTTTAATCTATTTTATCAATAATGAAGAACTCCTAATAAGAAGACTTCACCCTAGAGTTCCTAATGAGAAGAACTTGCCAAGCAAAGAATACATAGTTGCTAATGAGAAGAACTTGCCTAGCAAAGAATGAAGAACTCCTAATGAGAAGAGTTCGTCGTAGAGTTCCTAATGAGAAGAACTCTCCCGATAAAGAAGGAAGAGCTTCTAATGAAAAGAGATCTCCCTTTTTTAAAGAATGAGGAAGTTTCTAATAAGAAGAGCTTGCTTATTTGACGCCTTTACAAAGAGGTAGACCAGCAAAAGAGTGAGGAATGAAGAATTTCATAATAAGAAGAACAACTTCAAACCTCAAAAAATGAAAAGAGTTCTCCCTTTCTAAAAATTGATAATAATAATAATAATAATAATAATAATAATAATAATAATAATAATAATAATAATAATAAATATAGGAATAAATTGAGGAGAGAGAAAGGGCAGTTAGAGAATTTCACCTGCCATTGTGGAAGCTGAACTGTTTGAGGTGGTCAGAGCATCACCGGGATTTGCAGCTGTCGTCATGATTACACTACCGTGAAGGTAACTTTCTCTCCATTCCATTTTTCCTACAAAACGAACACGAAAAGCATTAGATCGAAACAAAAAAGGGAAAAAAGAAACATAAAGTGTAAAATGAGTTTCGGTTAGTTCTTATCCTAAATCGGTGGCTGAAGTACAATCGAGAGTTTAAGGCGAAGTTGAAAATGAGTGGTTTCAGGTAGTTAGATTTAGGTGGGGAAGATGGGTGATTCTGATGAGTCGAGTAGTAGATCTACGTTTAGGTTAAAAATGAAGTTTTTGGGAGTTTTTAGGTTTCCAACACGGTGGCTGAAAATCGCTCTATGGCGATGGACGGCGGCCAGAAATCACCCTTGGGTGACCTGTGTCACCTGTGGCGGCCGATATTCAAATCCCAGTGGCTGACGAACATCAGATCTTGGTCAGAGGACGGTGTCTGAGGATCAAGCGGTGGTTGAGGCGGTGGTTCATGACCAACATTCATCGTGTTCTTCATGAAAACGAAGAACACGGGTGAATGTTCATCCAAAACCATGGGTTTTGATCGAAGGTGAAGGGAAAATCTGGGCATTTGTTGTTTGTGGTTAGAGGATTTAGAGGGAGAAAGCGGGTAGAGAGAGACAACTCAAAAAATGGGAAAAAAGGAAAATAACGAGTTGAGGAAGCCTTCAAATAGGCATTATCATCGGGCTTAAGGGCCCACGAATCCCCGTGCAAGCCCACGCCCAATTTCTATGGGATTTATACCGCAACTCTTTTAGTTGCAACTCTTATAATTTGGTCACTATTACTTTGTAATTCAGTTGTTCAGTTTTGATAAGAATTCGATTTGATCACTAATTTAAATGTTAATTTAATTTTAGTTGTTAAAATATATGCATGTTTTTTTTAAAAAAATCAAGCATGTAATATTAGGTGTTAGATAATTTAATCATTTAATTTTAATAAGTTGTTAGAGCCTTAATTTTAGGGTCCTTTAATTATGATTAAATAATTGAAATAGGAAGGAACATTGTAGCAAATAAATGTGTGTTAAGTGGAAAGCTTTTAAGTTCTAAATTGAATAGTGTCTCATTGCAATGAGATGTTATTCAAAGGAGCTTTTAAGTAGAACATTTGATACTCATTTTAATTTAGATTATGAAATTAGCCTAGTTAATTGAATTAAAGCTTTAATTAGTGTTAGTACTTTAATTAATTAGATTGGCTAATCAATTTAGGAATATTGTTTAATTTAGGGTTTTGATATGAGTAGTGCCCAAGTAATTGGGTGTTATTTTATAAACACCCTAAATTTAATAATATTCATAGCCTTTAAACAACTTAATTAATTATAGCCTTTTAAGTTTGAACTTAAAATCGAGAAGACAATAATCGGCCATGCATTCAAACCTTTTATGTTGGGATATATTTTTTAATATGAATCGAGGTGTCCTAAAGCAAATGGGTGCATCTAATTTCATATTCGTTCCAAAGATATATTTCCTTATAAAAGGATATATCCATTGGGAATTAAAATCCAATTGGTAATTATGGTTAAATTAAATTCAAAATGCTATTTGAAATGCCAAAATGCCACGTAAAATTAAAAGGTACCGATAACGGGTGTTTGTGTGTTAATCCTTCCCCCACAGTAACTGACTCCCAACCCAAATTTTTAAAAAATGAATCTCTGGTTGTTTTTATGGTGTCTGATATGCCAAAATGATTAGTGGTGACTCCAAATGTTTTTAAGATTAAATAAAAAGGAAAATCAATTTTTCGTGGTTAATTAAATGAAAAAAACCTGATTTAATAAGAAAACTAAATTTTCAAGATAAAATGAATTAAAGAGGGTCAAAGCCCTATTTTGCAAAATAAATCGTTAGGCTATTTTCACACCTCGGTTAAAAATGGTCACGACAATATATATACTTCAACTCAATAATCATCAAACATCATAACATGGCATGCAATGTAATACCCCAATAATTGGTCTAGTAGAATGTTACAATGGATCATTAGTAATTTGGCTATTGATTAGCCACCTATGGATTAATTAAATTATTTTAGGACCATTTTGAAATAAGAAATGAATTAGATAGTTTCTTTAGAAGGACCAAATCGAACATCAAGGAATTTACAAAGTTTGCATGCTAAAATATAATTAATGGATGAACTTGGACACATGTTTGATTAAGGTGAGGGCAAATGTGAAGGGATGCTCGGTTAAAGAGGAGAAATCCTTATCTCCTCTCCCTCCATTGCCGAACCATCTAAAAAAAGTAGAGTGAGAAAGCTTTGCCATAGAGAAAATGGAGACTTTAGCGTAATGATAAAAGCTCTTCCTTAAAATCTTTGACCGTGAACACCTAGGAAGTAAGTAAACAAACTCCTTCATCTTTCTAATTTTAAGACTTCAATTCGAAAGATTTGAATATGAACCTCTTATGCAATATGTTGTGAATGTGTTTGAATGCTTAATACATGCTATGAACCATTTCTAGAATCAATTGAAGGATACATGCAATAAATTTGAAAAAAAAAATGTGTAGTTCATAGAAAGCAATTATGTATGTTCTTCCTCTTGAGCTTTGATTATGTGTTAATTGTGAAACTTTGGATCTTTCGAATGAGGAACATATTTAGATTTTCATGCTATGTGTTGTATGATATAATCAAGATGGTAGAATGCTTGTTGTTAATTTCTTTATTCAAATAGAATAATCTAATTAAGGGATTAGATCATTGCCCAACCTTAAAGTTGATAGGAAGCTTAAATTTGATCACATGGCTTGTAAAAAAATATAGTTTTGGTACTCTTAAAGAGTACAGTTTTGCTTGGTCTAAAAATATAGTTTGGGTACTCATAAAGAATGCAGCCTTGTGTAGTTTAAAAATGCAGTTTTGTAAGCTTAAAGAATGCAGTTTTGTGTAGTTTAACCATGCAGTTTTTCGATGTAAAATAGTGCAGTTTTGATAAGCTTAAAGTAGGCAGTTTTGCAACCTAAACTATGGACTAATGACTAATTGTGAAGTAATTAAATTGTTTTGAAAACTAATTAAGGGCTGTTCAAGTAAACTAGAAATTTAAGTGGTCTGATTTGAATGTGTTTTTAAAGGTTAGGATGCGGTTCTTGCCATAATTCAAGACTGTTTTGAACTTCTAGGAGATTGGTGGACTGTTTTTACCATGAATTTGTGTTACATGTTAAGCTGCCTAGAATTTGTGAATATATATTGTAAATAGACTGTTTTTACCATGAATTTGTGTTACCAGAATTTTGTGAATATATATTGTAAATGGACTGTTTTACCATGAATTTGTGTTACGTGTGAAGCTGCCCAGAATTTTGCGAATATATATTGTAAATGGACTGTTTTTGCCATGAATTTGTACGTATATATGTAAGCTGCCATGTTAATATGTTTATGAACATAAATGGACAGTTTTGAGTGAACAAAATGTATGCTTATGAAACTACCCTATTTTGGAATAAATAACAAATATGTATGTAAATCGGATAGGATTTGTAATACCCCACTAATTAGTTAGTGACCAAAATGAAAAGAATTAAAAGTTGATAGTTTTAGTTCAGTGACTAAAATATAAACTTTGAAAGTTTGGTGGCTAATGTGAAAAGAAGAGAAAAGTTTAGGGACAAGCATGGTAATTTTCCCAATAATTATTTTTATGTCATAAATATACAGATCACTTAAGAGTGTGAATTCAATATAAAAAATTTGGTTTGATCCTATGCTTCTATTATTGGGAAATTATAGTTAAAGTTTAAATAGAATTCGGATGATCATTTGATCTCAGAATATTATAAAAATTTGAAGGGAGTCTTTAGAAGACCCGAGTAACATGATATTGTGGTTCTAAATCGTTTCTGGTCAATTTAGATTCAATTGAAATGTGGTATTTGAAATAGTGCATAAATGGCATTTTTTAAGATACAAAACTTCATTAATGGCAAAATAATCATTTTACCCATCCTTTTTAAATATCTTTGACTAAATATTAAAGAGAAGCATAGGTGTCAACACCTAATTGGTCATAACCCAAGGGTAGAATGATCATTTTACTATGAAGGATTTTTTTATTAAAATAACAATTATTTAATGCCATTTGGCATAGAATTAAAGAAAGAAAAAGTTGTAGAATTCTCTCAACTTCTCCAAGTCTGCCCTGAGTCTCTTTCAAGCTAGGTAAGAAAATTTTAATTCAATTTTTGGCTTGATTTAGTTGGTTTTTGAGTTGAATCATGAAACAAAGATTTGATCTCCTTTGAATTCTCTTTTATTTGGTATAATTTTCATATGGTTTCCATGCTTCTAAGTTGAGATTGGTGATTATGATGGTTGAAGAACATGTTGAGTTTTCATGTTTTAAGGTTCAATCATGTTAGAAATGATGTTGTAGTGTTATTTCTATGCTTGAAATGATGAAATTTAATGAAGAAAAGAATAGGGACCAAGTTTAAAATTTAGAGGACCAAATCTGATTTTTATGTTTTTGGTGTGTATTTATGTTATTGATGATGTTAGAGACATGAAATTGAAGTTAGAATGTTAAATTGATGTTGAATCGAATTAGTGACTATTTTGACAAATTGTCAAAGTTAAGTGACCAAATAGAAAATGAAGTTTTGTATGGGGGCTAAATCTAAATTTTAGTTGTAATGATGAAGTTAAGGTAGTAATGTTGAATTGAGGACTAATTTGCAAAGTTAAGAAGCTTGAATCCTTATCTTTGCATTTTAGTGACTATTTAGTCAAAGAATAAAAAATTAGGGAGAATTATTTTAAATAATTATTTGGTGAATAATGTGATGATTTGGTGGTTTAAAGCAAGCAATTGGACTAAATTGAAAAGTAGAGAAGTACGGAGAAGTTAGTATAAAAATTTGAAGTTTAATTATGGAAGCTGTGCAGAAAATTGATTTATGAAAACTTTGAAAATTTACCATAAATTCTAAAAAAATGGTTAGATGGTGAATTTTATACTGATGTAAAGATTTGTTCGTCTAGTTTCGTTTCCAACAAACGGAAACTGATTTCGAGTTCCGAGTCAAAATATATGAATTTTTAAGTGACGAAAGGTCAGAGTCTGTTCCGAATTTCAGCACTGTAATTGACTTTGAAAATTCGCCATAAATCGTATATGTTGAATTTGGATTATTAATTTATATGGGTGAAAAGCTTATCGAATCTAGTTTCTTTCAGAACAAACGGAGTCGAATTCCAAGTTGTAGATTATTTTATAGAAATATTTCTTTGAAGGTAGTGCAAATTGCCAGAAAATGAGAATTGATACACTTTGTATCTAAGGTTAATTAGTAAGCTTGAAAAGGGTTAATGGAAGTTCAAATTGGTCACTAAGGACCATAATGAGTTTTGAACAATACAAGGAAGAAAGGAAGACGTTTGGAAATTTTGTATTCGAATGAATATATTGGACAATATGTCTAAGATATTGTTAGATTGGGATCTAACAAATATTTTATTTATGTGATTTATGAAGTTAAGTTTGAATCAAGGGATGTTCGAGGTACTATGATGGAAAGGATCAATGGGACTTAGTGAGGCAACAAATAAATGGCCCAGGTGAGTGCAATTGCATACATGTCATACTACATTGATATTTTATACATGATTGGGATGGCTTGCGATGAGCCTACTCTAAATTATTGTTGCTATGATATTTATGTCATTAGGCATATGATTGACATTTCATAATATGTCAAGAATTTAAATAAAAAATGCATTGACCATATGATTTCTTACATTGATGAAATTGAAATATTATTCCCGGTATAAACTGCCAACTGTTGATATATATATATATATATGTTGCCATTGATGACTTAAATGATGAAATAAAGCCCAATATATGATATAGAGGTTCGATAGTATAGTTGGCTAGCCATAGAGTCATAAACAGCTGTATAAAGATTCTATGCAGTTCAGGTAAAGTGTAAATTTTATAAATGCTCATTGAGGGTGTACTCATGCAAGGTTTGGGTATACGGAAGTACTTAGGATGCTAAACACTACTTTGCAAATAATACACTATACTCAAGTAAGTATAGGGGGTGACTTGTGTACATAGAATCTCGTTAATTTGATATCTTGGGCTAAATAAATTAAAAAGAATAAAAAATGAAAAGAAACGGGAAGATAAGCTTGCAGATAGAAATGGAAAAAGGTATTGGTAAGCATTGAAAGTTTACGGGTGGAAATGGCAACGGCATTGGTAAGATCTAATCTTATCACTTTTATATTCATACATGTTGTTACATATCTATTTATGTTAATGAATATGAAATGGTAAGGTGATCATATGCATTGTTATTTATGTATATTGATATTATGTTAATTGCACTTGATTAAAGATTATTGCCTCACTAAGTATATACTTAGCGTGTGATGATGTTCACGCGTAAGTTTTAAAGGAGTACCAAAGAGAGAGTAGCTGAGCATCATATGCTAAATTTGAAGGTATATCACTCTAATCACAGTTATGACATCTATCCTTTTTAATTGGATATATTAGATGGCATGTATAAATTAATTATGCCTTGGAATAATTTGTGACTAAAGAATGATTGGCTTAATAACTCATATGATGTGGATAATGATCATGGTGAGCCTTGATACATTTCTAATAGTATGGAGGACTAAGTCATTAGTGAATAATATGCTTAGGTAGACAAAAATATAATTCTGTTCAGGAATCATACAAATGCAGTGGGTTTGAAAAATCAGCATAAATTCCATAAGTTGAATTTGAGAGTGAATATTATATGTGTAAACTGGAAATTGAGTCTAGTTTCTTTTAAGACAAACGGTGACTGATTTCGATTTGTATATTAAAAGTTATGAATTTTTAATCGAGGAAATGTCAGAAAAACATGGCAGCAGAATTCTAGAAAAATTTCACTGTGATGTGAGTCTAGGAATTTCTTTGAATTTTAGTATAATGAATTTGAGTCATTAATTTATATCATTAAAAATCTGAATGAATCTAGTTTAATTAGAAATTTACGGAATGAAATTTCAATGTTTATAAAATTTTATATAAATTTTGAGTAAGGACAGCGCAGATAACCGGTTTAACTTGGTTAGAAAAAAATGGTTTCAAATTTTTTTAGTAACATCTCTAACTCGTATTTGGTAACAAATATGGGAAAAGGGGTGTTACAGGATTGTAAGTATATACATGTATGCTGCCCGGTTTTGAATAATTGATCAAGAGAAATATTTCCAGATGCATATACGAGTTGTTTAACAAGTAGGTGGACTGTTTTGAGTGTATAAATGAATACAAATGTATCTTGGACTGTTTTGTGCATTATATAAGTATACATGGGCTGTTTTGAGTACATTGAAAGCATGTTGGACTGCTTGAGTTATATATGTGTATACATATAAAAATTTAGGGCTGTTTTGCATTGATATGAATGCCAAGGGGCTGTTTTGATTCATGTACATGTGTATGAAAGTATAGAGGGTTGTTCTGAAGATATATGAGTCTATTAGGGACTGATTTAATTTACATGCATGTATATATATGATAATTGGACTGTTTTGAGTATATGTATGTATATATATGATAATTGGACTGTTTTGAGTATATGTATGTCTATATGTGATAATTGGACTGTTTTGTGTAATTATAAATATATTGTGGACTGTCTTGTATGGATGAGAAAGCTAATGGACTGTTTTGTATGCTTATATGTGACAAAATGTATGATAAAGGCTGTATTGCATTGTTAAGAAGACTATTGGACTGTTTTGAATAATCAAAACAATAGGAGTGCTTTAATGATAAATATAGGGACTGATTTGCCATTAAAATAGATGTTTGTTGGACTGATTTTGATGTGTATTTGTGTATACATGTAATTGAGACTATTTTAATGATTATTAATTGGTTTGAGGTACATGTATTAATAAGAAGATGTTGCTAAGAGGAAGCTAGGAAAGGACTTGGTTAAGTAACAAGATATGATTGTGGATTCAGGTATCCCATAACTTCGGGATAAGAGGTGAGTGTAGTTATGCATATGTGATGACAAGGTGTCATCCTAAAATTTGTTTAAATGAATTATATATCTTTAAATGTTTACATATTTTATAAGGCTCAAGTAAAGCATTTGGGGGGGACATGCATACATGGCATAGCATTTTTGTAAATCTATTGTTGAATGATGCATTCATATGTACTTTTACCTTGCCATGTTATAATGTATGATAGTGAAGATAAGTTACTTTGTTATGAAGTTTGAAGCTGACTACTAACCTACTATACCATAAGATACTTATACTAATAAGGAATTTGAAACACAATATTATAAGCTTGGAATCATAAAACTTTAAGGGGCTAACAAGCTCACCTTATGTTATAAGATATTAAGAAATGAAGCAAGAAATATTACTTCTGTTATAAGATACCCTTTCAAACTTCAAAGTATAAAATACTTAAGTTGCCTAAGTAATGGAAGACCTTGGACAATTTGGCATGGTACAAAGGTATTTGTTTCAAGGACTACAGTCCATGAGCTACGGCTCTGGGGACGCCCCCTTTATATGTGATATTTTGGCGACAGTGGGAGGTAACAGGGGAGATGATACAGAGATTGGCGACAGTTGGTTGGATAGTTGAGAAGTTAGGATTGCTATGTTTCCGATACTAGCCATTGTTATGTACTCTGTGCTATGTATAACTTGGACCAATACGGTCAATCTTAGGCCAATGATACTCATGTCCAAATGTGTCCCAAGGCAAACAATCTAAAAGATATGAACTATGATACTATACTCTGAAAAGAAACATTGATAAGAAATATTATACACTCAGATAAGCTCAGTTATGAACATCGATAAGGTTGATAAGCTTTGTGGTAAACTCTGATAAGATTTGATAAGAAATCCGAAAGCTTTGGTAAGCACCCTGACAAGTCTTGTAAGACTTTAACATGGCAAAGTGTGATCTTTAATAAGATCGATAAGAAATTTGTTGGAACTCTGATATAACTCTAAAAGAAATTCAGTTAAGGTTTGAAAGAAATGAACCAATAAAGCTTATAAAAGTAAGATTAAGGCATAAATCAAATGCTAACTTATACTTGTATTCTTTGATTTCCATCTAATACCTTTGATATAATGTTTTATTATTTTGATGACACTACCTCACTTAGGCTATATAAGCCTAATGCATTTCATTGTCATGCATTTATAGGATTTAGAAGCTTGTGTTCGATCATTAACAAGGGTTGCAGGTCACATTCCAAGACATTTGTATATGGTCTTGTTCCTTTGTATAACTCCTAGGATGGTGGCACTAAGAGTCATGTTTATGCATAGAGTTAATATCATTTTGGTTTGTAAATATTCAAACTTGTGCCTTGATTATGTTTGGTCAATTACATAGATATTTTAGGTTGATGGTTGCTTGAAATGGATACCTAAATTCTAAAACAATGTCTTGTTCGAATGACAATTGGCTTGCTTAGTATGTAAGTTAATTTGAAATTGGCATTAATCGAGAATTGAGTGATAATCATGGATGGATTTCTTAATTATGCTACGGGGTATTCTAAGTCTATGTGAATTAAACTTCATTTTGAAAATGAACCATATTAGAAGTACTCTCTTTAGGTTCATAACCTTTCTAACAACCTCAATTGAATGAATATATGATTAGGCAAGTTGGTGATAAATTCTTAATTAATTCATTGTGTTTGATCGATTACTTAGACTTCATGAATGCTTAATCTAGGTTTGATTGATAAGTGGTAATTCTAGAGAGTTGATTTGCTTGGTCAAATTGTTGTTATGAGTTGAATCCTTCTTCCTTTGCTTGCTTCGAATTGTTGGTTGCTTTGAGTACGTATGGTTGAAATTAGTAGTTGGTAGTCTTGAACATGTATGGTTAAAATTGATAAGTGGAGCTTAATTGTTAATGCTCGAGAATGAAAGTTAAATCTTTGACTAGATCGATTATTTGCTTATGTTTTTAAATATGATTATTCATCTTCAAACCTTAAGATGTAAGCCAAGCTTATCTTGAGAACTAAGATAATGATAATAACGTTTGTCTAAGGTTTAAGTTGAACTATATTTGTTGTTCCAAATGAAACCTTGGGTTCTAAGTAATTGTCCCTAATCTCTATTTAATTGGTTGTTATGTTCTAATTGCATTTATTTAAAGGGTCAAAACAGATTCGTAAAATATTATATTTTGTGTAGTTATTATAATACATTTGTGAAGTTGTTTGAATTCAAAAAGAATAATACAGTCTAGACCTTATTGTTTAACAATGAAATGTATGCTGATTATTGTATGCTGTAGTTACTAAAAACAGTGCAATTTCAGAATAAAAATGCAGTTTGTCACACGGCAGATTTATAGCGTTGAAATATTGCGGAAGTATAGTTTTGAAAACCTGAATTCTAATACAGTTTTAATTAACTGGATAACGTAGAGTAGTTGTATGAAATTTTTTAGATGTGAATGTTGTATGTTGCCTTAACTCGAATGCAAAACTGTGCTAAAAAGATTATATTATAAACAGTTTGGTTTGTGTATATACAGTTTGAGCAAAGCATATGAAATATTAGTTGCCTTGAAATTTCATGGAGTTGCTCTATTAAAGACCATGATCATGTTTGATAAATTGTTGTCATTAAAGAAGGAAAAGAATATAGATCAGATTTTTATGATGAACTTGAGCTTCCTTTGAAATATTTAATTACCCATGCTTGTTGAGACATATGTTTATACATATGTGTGTATATGCTAGACTCAAACACTTTGGTAATTTACGAAGCACATTCTCAAAATATGTCAGGTCATGTTAATATACTTATGAGTAAAGTAGTTCTTGTGTTGATATTTTTATAACAAGAAGAGTCCAAGAAAGTTTATAGAGAAAATTTTGACATGTCTGCTCTGAAACTCGAGCAAATTTTATAATTTGGTCATGAAATTTCTGGGTTGTGCTTTCGGTAACATCTCCAATTCTGGTTTTCTCCTAAACCAGGTTGAGGATGTTACGTGCAATGCATTCATGATGCATATGTAATACATATCTTATCCATGAAACTTCAATGCCATGATTATAACCCAATCCAAAATGCTCTATGTAAGACTTATGCAAAATGATCATATGTGATCCATACTTGAACATTTAACACGCCAATTCTATAAAAGTAAATATCGGAGTGACCTCCTATCACCCGAAACAAATGCAACTACACTCACCTCATATCCCGAAGTTACGGGATACTTGAATCCATAATCACCTCTAGCTTTCAAATAACTTATTTCTTCTACTCTTCCTTATCATAATATGTACCTTAAACAGAATAACATGTCATTAAAACCAATTCAATTCATTCATTAGAGATGAATATTGTTACCAAGATTATACATGTCAATCATATTAACTAGACATAATATCCCTTAGACATATATTATTCATAGACTGTAATTAGTCTTACACCAAATTTGTTTGCACACTATTTTGCTATATTGCGTTACTATCTTTCCTACCCTTCAAACACAATCATTTATCATATAAGGCATAAAAAATTTCTTATTATAATACATACCAATCGAATTCTTCATTTACCAATCATGCAGCTCAAAACTATACATAGCATTTCAAGGTAGCACTAAATGTTCATATAATTAACTTTCCTAAACTGCATACCACATGTATTTATAACACTGAAATTTTCATCTATAAAACACATTTTCATAGTATTACTTAGAACCTTATGAATCCATCTTGCATAATTTGTCTGCATAAATTTACGTACAAAACTACAATTCATACACTATCATATTGCATACAATTGCAAATTGCAATTTACATACATCCCAAATTGTATTTTCACACATTGGACATACTACATTAAAATCACCAAAACTGTCTTTCTTCATAATAAAATTGTTCTATATTGCATAAGTTCAATTAAACTGCATTTATTTACCTTTTTTGCATTATACAGTGTGTACCAAAACTATATTATACAGTTTATATTTTACTCAATTTCAATCACCAATGTACCAATTAGAGACCAACATAGAAACCAGTTTCTTCATTCAGACTTGTACCATTTGGTAACTTTATTTCATTTACAAACAGCCCCCTTAATAAACTTTATAAAGCAATCCAATTTTGGTTGCTAAAATAATCCCTCTTTAATGGCAAAACAGACCCTAATTTAGATTCACAAAACAATCCAGATTTTCGGTTGTAAAATGACCTTTCAATTAGGCATACAAAACAGTCCCTTTAAGCTATAAAACAGTCCCAATTTCAATTGTAAATCAGTCCCTCAATTAAGCTTGCAAAACAGTCTACTAGTGTCGGAAAATAGACCCCGTTTCATTTAATAAATCAGCCCCTAAACATTTGCAAAACAGCCCCGACTTTTATTTAACAAAACAGTCCAAAATCAATCCATTCAATTTACAAAATAGTCTAGTTTTGAGTTGTAAAACAACCTTTCAATTAATATTACAAGGCAGCCTCTTTTTTTGCTACAAAACTGTCCGTCAAACAAGGTTTACAAAGTAGTCCACTTTAGTTATAAAGGTTGTTCCTTTTCATTGGTAAAATAGTCCTGAAACTTTTCCTTCTATGTCATAACAGCCCACAATTGTTTCTGTCAAGCAACATAACCATAACTCAAATTGAAGCATAAGTTACTCATTCAACAAGGTAATACTAGAATGCTCAATCCTCAACAACAATAGAATTCACCATCATGCAATTTAATCATCTTAACTATGTTGCAAAAATCACAAGGGCATGGCAAATTCATCATGTATATCATTCGAATGAACCAAGGAATTTCATAGAGTGAGTTGATTTTTCTATCAATCCTAGTAACAACATGTTTCAAGAATATTTGCAATCAATTTCTAAAATTAAAACTTGATTAAGAAGAAAGGAAGAGTATTTCACCTTATTCCGCAAGCTATCCGAACAAATGCTCCAAATTGAGACCAAACTAAGCTTAACTCCTCACTAAACCATTGCAAAGTCTCACCCCCTCTCTAGTTTTTGGAGTTTTTGACCATTTATGAGGAAGGAGATGAAACATTTTGGTTATCCTCCCCCAAATGTCAAGACCCCTCATACTTGCCATCACCAACATTTGACAAGTGTGCAAGCCCTTGAATTAATTTTAATTGTGCATGTAAACACCCAACTAATCAAGGCATTCAGTTTAACCCTTCTTAAATTGGCTAGTACACTTTTCATGCTTCATATTTGGTCCTAAAGTCACTTAATTAATCCTATTTTGTTCACAAAGCAACGAAAATCATATAACAAATTAACATGTTTTTAATTTACTCAGAATATGTCTAATAACTACCAAATAAAATCATACAAATTTATTTTATATGATTTTAAGCATGACATAATTTAACTTATGTGGAATTGTTATATTCTTAAAATTCATTATTTGAATTTAAGATATTATACCAACTCAAAATTCATTCTTTGATTAATGTGACATAACAAGATAACTCATTGATTCATAGCATAGAAAATTATAGAAGATAATTGTAAAGTTTTTACTTAACATATATGCCTATAGTATTTGACTTCCAAAGACTATCTTTACAAACACTAACGAATCGAGAAAATGTTAAACGCTCAATTGGCATTTTCATGATCCCATATAACACTTCACAATTCAATCATATTAGAAATACACATTATAAAAGTCATGCATGTTTTCTAAGATATTTGCATAAATAAATCTATTTTAAACCTTTATAGCATAGCATAAAGTCATATAAACTTCATGTTCAAATACACTTTCTTAATCACTATTAATGACCAGAGCTTACACATGCATACTTTAACCACTTAAGGCATTCTCCCATTATGAATCACTTCTCACAAATAGTCTACATTAAGCATTACAAATCCAGCATTCACATTTTTTTTCCAAAATGTTCAAGAGAACCAAATTTAAAGATTATACAAATTTTAAGGGTTTTAACTTAACTAATCATAATGAAATGATTATCTAAAATCTATATACAACAACAGATTCCGGTGAACAAACATAGTTTATAAATACATGCGAGCTTATAAAAATGCAATATGCCACCATTCTAGGAGTTTCAAGGTAAAACTTAAACAAATTACAAAGTCTTTATGGTGTAACTTGCAACCTTCCAACACGATCAACACCAGAATAATCATAAAACCTGCAAATGCACGTGAGGTAGTAATCCATAATATGATAAAACATTAATCAAAGAGAAAGCAATGTAATCAAGTATAGGGTAATAACATTTAAGTTAGTCTCAGTTATACATAATTAAGTCTTACAGAGACTTAGTCAGAATTCATTTTACCATCGTATCTTATTCTTATTAAATCTTATCGAATTTATTTTAGAAATTTTATTAGAGTTTATCGAGGTCTTAGTTAAGCTTGTCGAAATTTTATCAAACAAATCGGAGTTCTTATCAAAGCTTATTGGAATTCATAACATTGCTTATCTGAATTTCTTATTGAAACTTAATATCTGAGTTCATATCTTTTAGAACATTTGCCTTGGATCACATTTGGATATACGTAGCATCAGTTTGAGAATCACTTAGCACAAAGCACAAAGAAATAACTAGTTTATTGCAAAACAAACCTAGGTTCTCTTCTCTATCCATCCAAATGTCGCCAATATCCTTACCATCTCCCCCGTTACCTCCTACTGTCGCCAATATATCACATATATGGGGTCGTCACCCCTGAGCTGTAGCTCACGGACCGTAGTCCCGAATTATACCTATGCACTACGCCAAAGTGTCCAAGGACTTCCATTGTTTAGGCAACTTAAATATTTAATGCTTTGAAGTTAGGAGGGTATCTTATGACATTAAAATAAACTTGTTTCTTTTCTTAGTATCTTATAGCATAAGATGAGCTTTTAGTTCCTTAGGGTGTATAAGTTCTTATAATCTTAAAGCTTGACATTTTTTCTTGTATATTATGCATTAAAAGGATTAAAGTTTGATACTTATTCAAAGCAAAGCTTATATATAGATATACTTCAATTCAATAATCATTAAACATCATAACATGGCATGCAATGCATTCATGATGCATATGTAATACATATCTTATCCATGAAACTTCAATGCCATGAATATAACCCAATCCCAGATTCTCTATGTGAGACTTATGTAAAATGATCATATGTGATCTATACTTGAACATTTAAGACATCAATTATATAAAAGTAAAGATCAAAGTGACTCTGAGTCACCCGAAACAAATACAACTACACTCACATCATATCCTGAAGTTACGGGATACCTGAATCCATAATCACCTATAGCTTCCAAATAACTTATTTCTTCTACTCTTCCTTATCATAATATGTACCTCAAACAGAATAACATGTCATTAAAACCAATTCAATTCATTCATTAGAGATGAATATTGTCACCAAGATTATATATGGCAATCACATTAACTAGACATTCTATCCTTTAACCAAATATTATTCATAGACTTCAATTATTCTTACACCAAATTTATTTGCACTCTGTTTTGCTGTACTACTTTACTACCTTTCCTACCCTTCAAACACATTCATTTATCATATAAGGCATAAACAATTTCTTATTATACTACATACCAATCGAATTCTTCATTTACCATTCATGCAACTCAAAACTATACATAGTATTTCAAGGCAACACTAAATATTCGTATAATTAATTTTCTTAAACTGCATACCACATGTATTTATAACACTGAAATTTTCATCTATAAAACACAGATTCATAGTATTACTTAGTACCCTTTGACTCCATCTTGCATAATTTATTTGCATACATTTAAGTACAAAACTGCATTTCATACACTATCATATTGAAAACAATTGCAAACTAAAACTTACATCCCAAATTGTATTTTCACACATTGCACGTACTACATTAAAATCACCAAAATTGTCTTTCCTCGTAATAAAACTGTTCTATATTGCATAAGTTCAATTAAACTGCATTTATTTACCTTTTTTGCATTCTACAGTGTGTACCAAAACTATATTATGTTGTTTATATTTTACTTAATTTCAATCACCAATATACCAATTAGAGACCAACATTGAAACCAGTTTCTTCATTCAGACTTGTACCATTTGGTAACTTTATTTCATTTACAAACAGCCCCCTTAATAAACTTTATAAAGCAATCCAATTTAGGTTGCTATAATAGTCCCTCTTTAACGGGAAAACAATCCCTAATTTAGATTCACAAAACAAACCAATTTTCGATTGTAAAATAACCTTTCAATTAGGCTTACAAAACAGTCCCTTTAAGCTATAAAACAGTCCCAATTTAAATTGTAAATTAGTCCCTCAACTAAGCTTGCAAAACAGTCCAGTAGTGTTGGAAAATAGACCCTGTTTCATTTAACAAATCAGCTCCTAAACATTCGCAAAACAGCCCCTATTTTTATTTAACAAAACAGTCCAAAATCAATCCATTCAATTTACAAAACAGTCTAGTTTTGAGTTGTAAAACAACCTTTCAATTAATATTACAAGGTAGCCCCTTTTTTGCTACAAAACTCCCTAAAACCAGGTTTGCAAAGCAGTCCATTTTAGTTATAAAGATAGTCCCTTTTCATTGGTAAAATAGTCCTTAAACTTTTCCTTCTATTTTATAACATCCCACAATTGTTTCTATCAAGCAACATAACCACAACTCAAATTCAAGCATAAATTACTCATTCAACAAGGTAATATTTGAATGTAGAGCTTAGCATTGTCGTAGGCTGCTATACGAAATTGTTTAAGTCTAACGAGAGCTTTTGTCCTACTTTTTCCAAGTCCAAGTTTGTTGTCTTGATCGTCCAATAGGCTTTGTGCTTGATCTCCACCAGAAGGCGGCAAGTTTTTCAAAAGACAAGTTTTTAAGGAGACATGCCTAGGGTCGTCTTAAATGTTGTTCGGTATGCCCAAAATGCATCATCAAGTCTCGCAGCTCAATCTTTTCGTCAAGGATTGACAACTTTCTCTAGGATAGTCTTTAGCTCACAGTTAGAGATCTTAGCTTGTCCATTAGTCTGTGGGTGATATGCCATGACAATTTTGTGAGTCACTCCAAAGCGCAACAACATCTTGGCAATAAGCTTGTTATCAAAATGTTTGCCCTCATCGCTAATAATTACCCTTGCATTCTGAACAATGTGAAAATGTTTTTCTATATGAATTGTTGCATGGTCTTTGAATCATTTTGGGGAACTGTAGATGCCTCAACCCATTTGGATATGTATTCCACAACAAGTAAAATGTGTAGATTGCCAAATGAAGATGGGAAAGGCCCCATGAAATCGATACCCCATGTGTCGAATAGCTTTACCTCAAGGATGTTCTACAGTGGCATCTCAAGTCGCCTTGATATATTATCCGTTCATTAGCATCGATCACATCTCTTGTAGAACTCATGGGCGTATTTAAAAAAGATTGAGCCAATAAAACCTCGACTAAGACTTTGGATGTGGTGCAGGTACCTCCAAAATAGCCTCCATAAGGTGATGAATGACATTGAATGAGCACATTTTGTTGTTCTTCATCGAGAGCACACCATCATATGACCTTGTATGCACATTGTTTAAACAGAAGAGGCTCGTCCCAACAATAATGCTTAGCATCATGTAGGGATTGCTTCTTTCCCTAATAAGTAAGGTCATAAGGTAAAATACCATTCACAAGATTCACTATATCGTCACACCAGGGATTTGCTACAAAAAGTAACAATTGCTAGTCTAGAAATGCATAATGGATCTCCAAATAATCACTCCCTCCATTACTCCCTTCAGTCATTGATAGGTGATCTACAACCTGGTTCTTTGTGCCTTTCATGTCCTTAATTTTGATATCAAATTCTTGTAAAATCAAGATCCATCAAATTAATCGTAGTTTGGCATCCTTTTTAGCTATCAAATATTTAATTGTTGAATCTTCAATGTGAAAAATTACCTTAGTACCAATTAGGTATGGATGGAACTTGTAAATTGCAAACACTAATTCTAGCAACTCCATTTCAGTATTGATATAATTCATTTGGGCATCATTGATTGTTTTGCTAGAATACTATATCACATGAAAGATTTTGCCTTTCCACTGGCCTAAGATAGCTCCTACGGCAAAATCACTTGCGTCGCACATAAGCCCAAAAGCTAGGGACCAATCGGGGGGAACTTCAATAGGTTTCGTGGCAAGTTGTTTCTTCAGATCTTCGAATGCTGAGACACGAGAATCTTTAAAATTGAAGGTTTTGTCATGTTCAAGCAAATTAGACAATATTTTAGAATTTTATAAATTTTTTAATAAAACTTCTATAAAAACCTACAAGTCTAAGGAAAATCTGAATCATTTTGACTGAGTTCTATGGTAGAAATTTCTCAATCACATCCATCTTGGACTTATCTACTTTGATTCCCTTGGATGAGATCTTTTGACCCATAGCAATGCCTTCGTCAACCATGAAATGACATATCTCCCAGTTCAAAACTAGATGGACTTATTCACAGCGTGCAAACACCTTTTCCAGATTGCTGAGGCAATTGTCAAAGTTGTCTCTAAATACTAATAAGTCATCCATAAAGATATCCAAGAAATCTTCCACCATGTCTAAGAAAATTGCCATCATACATTTCTGGAAAGTTCCTGGAGCATTACACAGTCTGAACGACATCCTCCTAAAAGCATATGTTCAAAAAGGGCGTGTGAAAGTGGTATTTCACTTTCTCTGGTGCTATGCAATCTGGTCATAACCGGAGTATCCATCAAGAAAAGAATAATAAGACTTTCCTACAAGACGATCAAGCATCTGGTCAATAAAGTGTAAAGGAAAATGATCTTTCCTAGTAGTCTTTTTCAATTTTCGGTAGCCCATACATACTCTCCAACCGGAGATATTTCTTGTTGGAACGAGTTCATTATTTTCATTACTTACAACATTCGTACCTCAATTCTTTGGTACACATTGTACTGAACTTACGTACGAGCTATCCTAAATTGAGCCACTTGATGATCTCCTTCATCATGACTTGCTTCATGGCAAGGTTAAGTCTCATTTGAGCCTTAATTGAATTGTTGTGGCCTTTCTCCAGCGGGGTCTTGTGCATGCATACTGTTGGGCGAATCCCCATCAGATTTGCAACCTATTTCCCTCTTATACAACACCAACATGTCAATCAATCTCTTTTCCTGTTCAGGCTGCAACTTAGAAGAAATTATCATGGGCAAGGTGTTATCCTTTCCTAAATAAACATATTTCAATTGCTCTACAATGGTTTTAATTCTAAAACAGGGGGTTGCTCAATGCATGGTTTATCAGATAAGTTCCTTACTTGAATAATTAAGGGATTCAAAACTTTTACCCGGTTAAATTAGAATCCAATTTTCCTCATATTGTGCCTTGTTGTCTGACTTTGGCTCCTTAATTTCTTCTATTTCAAGTTCGTCAATCAAAAAATTTTGTGGAAAAATTCTTCCACATCAAAATTGAAATTTTGCAATGGCTTTAATAGATTGGCATTCTTCTAGACCATCTGCATATTTGAGTGTTTTGAAGACATTGAGTGTGACTTGTTGTTCCTTCATCTGCATCGTGAGTTCTCCTCTCTCGACATCGATCAATGTCCTTCCCGTCACTAAGAACGGTCTTCCAAGAATAATGGGAGTGAACTCATATGATTCATTATCCCAAGCAATAAAGTCATTAGGAAAAATAAATTTATTCGCTCTTACCAAAATATCTTTGATTTTTCCCTTTAGATGAACATATGACTTGTCTGCAAGCTGCAGCATGACCATGGTAGGTTTCGCCCTTCCTATGCCTAATCGTTGAAAAACGTATTTTGGCATAAGATTTATGTTTCTTCCAAGGTCACACAATGCTTTCCTGACATAATGGTTGTTGATAACACATGGTATCGTCAAACTTTCGAGATCCTCTAGCTTGGGTGACAATCGATTATACAACATTGCCATACATCCTTTTATCAAGGCAACTTTCTCAAACTCGTTTAACCTCGTCCACTTAGCAACAATGTCTTTAAGGAACTTGGCATAATTAGGCATCTATTCAATTGCCTTAACCAATGGCAAGTTGATGTGAACTTTCTTAAGGATGTCAAGGAACTTCTTAAATTGATACTCATGTTTCTGCTTCCCTAGCCTCTGTGGGAATAGTGGTGGCAATATGATCTCTTTGCCTTTACTCGTCTCATTTGGCTTGGTAGTGTTGGATGGAATTGCCGCGACGTATGGCATTGCCATGGAACTTCTGAAGGTTCATCATCTACAATTGCCATAGCCTCATTTCTAGGTACTTCTTTTTCAACAGAGGGTTATTCTACTTGTTGACTACTCTCCTTAAGTTGTATGGGATCATTGTTCGCCTTCCGTCTACTTCAGTGGGTGATCACTATACACAGTTCATGGCCCGTTCCTCATACAACCTCAGTGTCACCGTGTCTCCAATGATTACAACATTGCTCCTCGACTCTACATTGTGGTCTCAGCCCATATTTATAGAAGAGTCAATCTTTTCATAAAATTACTAGTCTCCATAGAACTTGTTGGTGACAACTGTTGCTGAGACAATTGATTCTATTGTCGTGGCAAGTTCTGTCGCAATCTTGATGCTTCTTTGTTTTGGCGAGATGCATTGTAGGAGTTGCTTTGGTTACTCCATGAAAAATTAGGGTGTGGCCGCCATCTTGGGTTATATGTGCCAGAATATGGATTTTTGCTCCGGTTGTAATTTCCAGTGTAAAATTAGACTCTAGATTTTTTGAACATTCAAAAGTATCATGGTTATCATTACAAAAATCACAAAATGAATCTGCTACCTTAACTTCCTGTGTATTATTAAGTCACTATACATTCTTAATCACGTTGGTTAATGTAGCAAGTTGTCCTGAGATATCATCTGATGAATCAAGCTAAATTGTTGTAGCATTTCTTCTTGCTAGTCTGTTCCTAGTGGTTGGGAACTAGTAATCATTATTGGCAAGTCTGTCCAAGATCTCTAAAGCTTCCTCAGGTGATTTGTCTTGGAGTGTGCCATTTTTCGAGGCATCTAACATCATCTCACTCGATACGTTAACTCCATTGTAGAACATTACTACTTTGTCCAATCTTTGAATCCTTGCATGGGACATTTGTGTAGAAGCTCCTTGTATTGATCCAAAGCCTCGTACGTGGATTCTTCATCTTTTTAACAAAAAGAACTAATGTAATTACTAAGTTTATCTTTCATATTAGTAGAATTAAACCTGACAAAGAAACTCTGACATAGATTTATCCAAGATTCTAAAGATTTGAATGATATATTGTTCAGCCATGCTCTCACCCTATACATTAGTGAATAAGGGAATAAATTAAGCCTCAAGACATCCTCATGGACTCCTTGTTTCCTGAAAGAGTCGAAAACTTTAAAGAAATATCTTAGACGTTTCTTAGCATCTTTGTGTGGTGAACCACTAAACTATCCAATTGAATTGAGCATGTTAATCATAACCAATTTCAATTCAAATTGTTTGGCTTGAATCTCATGAGTGGCAATTCTTAGATTGATATCATCAATATCTGGAAGTAAATGATCTCGGATTGGTTTGTTTTGTACACAAATAGGTGGTTATGCTAGAGCTACACTATTACCTGCTGGGACATTTTGATTGGCAACTAGATTTACCATAGCTCTTAGCTCTATCTTCTATGAAGAACTCATTCAATCTCTGGTTGAAGCGGGTAATATTGCGTTGTTGGTCTCGCTCTGGTCATAGACAAATGCAAAACCAAAAATGTAAGCCCATTGAAACAAATAACAAAATATAAAAAAATAGGTGCAAGAAATTAAAAATAAAGTCGCTGTTGTCAATCACTGGCAATGGCACCAAAAACTTGTTGCATGATTTAAGTGGTACGCAAACGGTGCAAGTATACACGCTGCAAGTAATAGTATAGATTAAGATCGTCTCCACAGGGATTGGTGAAACTTGACTTTTAGCTTCTCACACTAAAAAGGAATTTAATTGATGGTGATAGATGGAGATAATAAAAAAGTAAAATAAACTAAATCTAAAAGAATTTTATAATTGAAAGAGGAAATTGAGTTCAGAGAGTAGGTTGGGTTATTAAGGGTAATGATGCAGTTTCTGGCAGAATTGTCATGGCAATTAATTGCCTTTCAATGTTGGAAAGAGTGGTCTTTAATGCCTTCAAATTATCCTTAACGAAGAACTTATCATTGTCCAAGCCTCGATAATACATCCCTGCATTAACCTTGGGTGGACATAATCGATCAGTAAACTCTTCTTACTCGCTGAAATTCACTACATATCCCTAAGGAGAATTAGTTTCTACCAATGGTTGTATCAATGGAAACCGTATCCAATCATTTCGTGAATCTAGCTCTCCTGAGCCTATATAAATGAGTTCATTCAAGCCCATTGCCAAAGTTCACTTGAAATTATAATTATAAGCCAAGAAATGGATAAACATCAAACATTGAATTAAAAACCAAAGTAACTCATTCGTTAACAAACATCATAAACCCAATAACTCATGCTAATTAATTTAGTTCATCTCTGGATTGGAAGAAATTAACAAAGATAAGAACCCATACATCGGTTTAATCAAAAGATAAAAAGAGAAAAACAATTTGGAGAAGTCAAACTCATCCTTGATCCAATCCTCTCTTTGATTCAATTTTACTCTCGATCCAATCCTCATCCCCTTGTTGTTGTAGATGCGATCCACTTATAAAGAGGGAGAAATCTCCATTTGAATTTCGAATTAGATGGGATAATCTCTTGATCTTTATCTGCAGCAGCTCTTGATTTAATTCTAGGCTTTATCCAATGTGATAAGGATAAGTGATAAGTCTTGAAAATTTTACTCTTATCTCCAACTTGCTCTAGCAATCGCTCGGTAATTGGTTGTTTGGCTCGACAATTCATTCCTACACAAAAGAACAAAGTAGCAGCGATTTCTCCATGAAAATAGAAAAGTATAAGGCCAAACCCAATAAATGAAAGGACTACAAATTTATACATGGATAACTAAAATTGCAACTAAATAGGCCTAAGTCTAAACAATAATCTAAGAAAAAGGGTGTAAAGTGTAGTACTTTTTCACACTTAACAATGTAGTGAGGGGTTATGAGGAACTTTCATCTTCTTTTGGTGCGACGTACCTAGGTTTATTTAATTGTTTTATGAAATAAAAGCTTTTTTTGTAGTGCATCATCATTTGTGAATTTAAAGATTTTAGTGTAATAACTGTAATTTTGTTTGAGATTTTCTTGCACTTTAGAGACACGCTAAGCTCTTTATCTTACTCCCCCTTAGTTTCTCTTTTAGATCCCCTTGGTATTAGGTGACTTGATACTTGCAGGGTCTCACACTTTTATCCAACTATTTTATAATTTAGTATAAACTATCTTTTGATATTTGTTGTACATCCACCAAACACCTCAAGAAAAATCTACCTCTGAACATAACACCTATGTCCCCGCACTATGCTCTAACATCACAGAGCATGAAGATCCTCCCCCGAACACTTCTACACCTTTCAACGCACCAACTTTGGAAACTATTACGCTGAGACAAGACAACCATCAAGTTCGACAGAGATTGTAGACCGACTGTCGAGCTACCATCTGCTAGCCCATCAAAAACCATCACTTGTCTTGGCATGATCTAATCAAACATCACTCCGTCTATAGCAACGAGGGGATATAAATACCCCTAAGACCAAAGAAAAAATGGGACGACCCTTCTAGATCAACCACTTTCTCTCTCTTCTCCCGCATGCCTCGACTCACCTTCTCTACATTGTCAGTGGCTCTTAGCCCAAAGTCTACCATGGGTGAACCATCTAATTCTACAACCAACCACTATTCAATGTGGCTCTCTGCCCGTCCCACGACAGGTGAACCACTAAGCCTCATCTCCAAACCTTCCTTCAGCCGTCGTCTCCACCTCCTTGCTTGGTGTCGACCAAAATTGATATCAACAATTGGTGCGGTGAACGTTGACACCCTCCGGACAAAGAGAACCAGTTATGATGATTCTCCTATTCCTGTTAATCCCCTATTTCCCTCGACAAAACTCTGACCACTGTCGACTTCTACTAACGACTACACAAATTATGACAAATAATGAAATAACGAAAAAAAAGGATTAGCAATCTCTCACCAGCAACATCTAAGGTCGGCACCATGAGACTAATAAGATGACAACTCCTCACTAGGCATTCTAACTACGATAAGTTGATCGCTGGTGAGAGCCCGTCATCCGGTGAAAGTTCGGGACCACTCAAACTAGGAGGGATAAGCTATATTGAATAAGCTATGCCTCTCAGCTAACTCCACAATGCCAACCCTCCGACACAATCGCCAACAAAAGTAAGCAGCGACACCTCGCACACACTCACCTATAACCCATGTTATAGGTGTGTGAGGTAAGGAGCAAAAAAGAGTGTTAGGCTCAAACCTCATGAAAGGCGTCCCTGGCGTGAAAATGGAGAAGCATCGGCATAAGAGGAAGGGACTGGCCCCAGACTGAAGATAATGTGCATGAGAAGCATCGACGGCTAGAAACCTCCCCTTCCCCTATAACACCCTTAGTTGTAGAAGCAAAATGTGGCATCTTAGGTAGTTTAGAACCCAAATGACTCCAAAAATGGGTGTCGATGAATGTAAATGTAAAAACATGTGAATTATAGGGTAACCTCCGCCTTCTAGCTGCCTTTGTGTGTAGGACTAAAGAAAAAGCAGAGGACCCCCCAACAAAAGAAACAAAAGTGGAATATGCATAATAACAATTTTTTATAAATATCACTCCAACAAATGATCTCTGCTACAAACATGCACTCCTCCAAACCTTTAGGTACAAGGAAACCCACTTTATTCCAACACCCTAGGAACTTGGTACAATCCTAGAGGAAATTCAGAATTATTACTCGAACAAATAAGTACATATTTCTTCACACGCCTACATTATATATTTTAGGTTTCCCTCCGCTTGCGTATCACCTCTGAACTTTGGTCGTTTCTACCTTATGAATGATCCTACAAAAGCACAAAGGAAATCCCCGTAGATCACTTCGATTCCTAAAAACTCCAACACGATTCAAACCTCTTTATATTTGTTTCTCCAAGGGTTAAATCTGAACCCCTACTTTCGATTGATTCTACAAATATAGAGGATGCCTCCATCCCATCGATTCCTGAAGCATCGCAATTTTACAAGGACGAAGTAGCCTATATCTCATGCCAACAGAAGCATGTGGACTCTACAAACAAACGATTACCTCTGAAAACAGGATACCTCCATCCCATCAATGCCCCAAAGCATTGCGATTCTATAAGGATAGAGATGACTACATATCCCATGCCAACATAAGCATGTGGAGTCTACAAATAAATGATTTCCTTTCAAAATTAGATGTTTGAACTCACTCCATATATTGTTTCTACAAATACGTGGGTACTACTAAAATAATACCCTCGTACTCCTTAGGAGAAACCCTCTGAGAGCATAAAAGGATATGCTTCAACCCATAGCACTCGATACTACAAGAGTGTTGAGAAAAGCTCCACTCGATAGCATTCGATTCTACAAGGGTGCGAGATGCCTCAACCACACATATGATAATCTCTCTAAGAGCATAAGATGCCTCATAAGGGAGATGCCTCATGTTGCATGATTTAAGTGCTACGCAAACGGTGCAAGTATACACGTCGCAAGTAATTACTATAAATTATGATCTTCTCCACAACGATTGGTGAAACTTTGACTTTTAGCTTCCCGCACTAAAACCGAATTAAATTGTTGGTGATAGATTGTGATAATGAACAAGTAAAATAAACTAAGTCTAATAAATATGATAAATTGAAAGAAGAAACTAAATTGAGAAAGTAGGTTGGGTTATTAAGCGTAATGACACAATTGTCGAACGAATTGTCGTGGCAATTAATTGCCCTTCGATGTTCGACAGAGTGTTCTTCAATGCCTTTGAATTATCCCTAACCAACGAACTGATGATTGTGCAAGCCTCGGTAATACGTCCCTGCATTAACCTTGGGTGGACATCAATGATCAATGAACTTTTCTTAGTCGCTAAAATTCATTCCTTATCCCTAAGGTGAATTAGCTTCCACCAACAGCTATTTAAATGGAAACCGTATCCAATCATTTTATGAACATAGCTCTCCTAAGCCTAAACAAATGGATTTATTCAAGTCCCTCTCTCAAGTAAACTTGAAATTAAATAATGAACCAAGAAATAGATAAACACTGATTATTAAATTAAAAACCAAAACAAAGTTATTCGTTCACAAACAGAATAAACCCAATAATTAGAGCCAATAACTTTAGTCCATGGTTGGATTAAAAGAAATCAACAAAGGATAAAACCCAAACATCGACTATTTCAAAAGATAAAAGAAAAGAAATAAAATCTGGAGAAGACGAGCTCTTCCAAGATTCGATCCTTCTCTTTATTTAATCTCACTCGTACATCCATCCTTTTTTCTCTCTTCATTAATGTTGTTTGATGTCGCGATCACTCTTTACAGGAATGGGAGAAACTCCATTTAAAATTCAAAAGATGTTGTTTATTTCTTTATCTTTAGTTGAGGATATAATTCAAGTTTTATCTCCTTATCTAAAGATAAGAAGACAATTCAAAAGCTTTATTTTCTTATCCTTTTCTACACATCACTCTTTTTAAGAGGATATAATTCAGAATTACTTAAAAATATTTACTTTATCCCCTCAACTCCATCTGTAGTAGCTCTTGAATTTAAATCTGGTAATTATCCAAAAACAATCAAGATAAGTATAAGGGATAAGTCTTTGAAAAATATACAATTATCTTAGACTTGCCCAAGAAACCATTTAGAAATGACTTGACAATTCGTCCATGCACAAAATAGAACAAAACAACTACGATTTTTCCATAAAAATAGAAAAACGAGGGGCAAAGCCCAATAAACAGAAGTACTATGAATTTATGCATAAATAACTACAAATGCAACTAAATTGGCCAAAGTCTAAACAATAATATAATTAAAAAGGGAATAAAATAAAGAACTACTTTACACTTAACACACCCCCAAACTCAAACTATTGCTTGTTCTCAAGCAATGCATGAACTAACAACAATTACCTGCCTAACTCTACAAATACACACATGCCCCCGAGGGGACGTCTCCAAGCACATAAGGAGCATATTTCAACTAATAGCGTTCGTTTCTACAAGAATGTCAGGGCAAACTTCACTCTTTAGAGACGGCTCCTAAAAGATGATTCAACCTGACTACTTGGTTGGGTGGAACTGTATCTCGTTCCCCCAAAGGCACATGCATGCGAAAGCCACTAGTTAAATCTGATTTCAACAAGGAAAAGTGACAAAAAATGAAAATTGGGGGTCAATTAACCTATGTCTCTTATTAATTCAACAAACGAAGTACAAGGGGCCCTAATACTATAATATGGAAAATAAGAGCTATGGGCATTATCTACATCAGTGCCCAAAGGGTTCTTCATCACCTCCCCTACAAGGTCCCCCAGCCTTGATGATTGGGTGTCAACAGCCAGAAACTCTGAAGATCTCCTCTCAGTTGCCTCTACAGGATCCTTGGTCTCAATTATTTGGGAAGACCCTATATTTTCCTCAAGTGCCACCAAGGGTTCAACCACAAAGGCTCTATGCAAGCCTATGTCGCTCACTACAACCTCGTTAGCCTCCAAAGCTCTAGCTACATCATCTTCTATGGGAACATTGAATGGAGAAGAAAGCTCATCGGTCGCCTCCATCCAGACATACAAAAATAGTAGCTCACGAGCCGCCACCAAGCTTCTCCTGCAGGGTTGTACAGGTTGAAACCAATATCCCCCTCGTCAATTACACGCCAATAGCAGCTAAGGTCTATATTACTCAAATCCATCGACCCTACCATGACCAGAATGGCACAAATGAGGCTCTACTCCCATCTCTATGTACCCCCATACTCCTAAAGCTTCCCATCCATGACCACTTTTTTCGAATCTCTCTTCCTCTAGGTCACACTCAAAGCACCAGATCCTTTGCACCATTGTCGCTTCCAACTTCTCTTTCTCTTAGTGAAGCCAGATCACTTTTGTCCTCTTCTCCGCTACCTCAGTCCCTACCTTCGCGGCCAACTCCTTATAAACTTGGTCATCTGCCTCAATAAGAGTGAACTTTCTCCACTCATTAGCAACCTGGATCTCGTCCCTCTTTTAAACATCCATGGCCTCTCTAAGCCACCGTGCCATCTCTTCTACTTCATTGTTCATCGAGGCAATCCTCTTACTCACAGTGTCTAATTCCTCCTCCCTAGCAGCTAACTCCTCCTACTATTGAATATGCATTACGCTAGCTTCGGAAAAGGCAGACTAAACTTCTTACCCAGCTTGATGAAGGGCAATTTATAGCTTACTTATAAGCGAACTTATATCCATCAAGATACAGGTAGCCTTGATATGACAGATCCCATGGAAGCTAGGAGGAGGAGTCATCGGCCCTTGTACGGGAACCTCTAAAGGTTGCATACCTGCAATAAATACCATGTAGGGTCATAACCTATCCCGACATAAGAAAATAAATATCGACTACCTCGTAAATTTACCCAGATAGTCATAGGATGATTTAGAACTCCTTCTGTATCACACCCACCCTCGGCCTGTCAAACCGCCAGACTACAAGACTACTCTGTGACGTCAGCTGCCCACCATGAACGAGTAATCAAAAAGCCATTCAATCATATACCTGGAGAATTTGCAATAGTAGCCAAAACGACATAATCTGGAGCCTTGACACATCTAGCGGAAGCACTAGTCCCAAACGTCGCATTCGAGCTAGAAAGAGTTCTGCCTGGCACCCCACTACCGTCAAAACCGGATCCCTAAGAACAACTTTACTCCTTTTCTTCTTCGATGCTTCACTTTTCTTCAAAAGCTCGAGTGTAGGCAACTTCTTGTTCCTATTTCCTAAGAAGGTGTCCATGGCGTTGAGGTTCCTCCAAGATTCAGATAGACCTTACAAACTGGACTCAAACGCTGACACCTGAATCGATTTATCTAACCCCATAACCGATATTGACTCAAACATGATGGTCTAAACTTGACCTGAATTCGAACAAAAATTGAATTGAACCAAATCTGACTCGGATTTAGTTAAACTGAAAATCAACCCAAATCAAAATTAATAGAAACAGAAAATAACTAAAACCAAAAACAACTCGAACCGAAAGCAACCATAATCGAAAGAAACCAAAACCAAAAGAAACTCAAACCGAAAGCAAACTGTGAAGCGTTCAAAAGTACTATTTTTATTACCCTTTTTACTCATATTATTGTTAGACTTAGGCTCATATTAGTTGCATAATTATTCATTCATGCATTAATTCATGTTTCTTTCCACCGTTGAGCTTGATTACGTAACTTGGTGATTTTTGTGGAAAAAGATACTGTTTTGGTGTGTTTTTGTGTGTGCGGAATCAGTTGCCAAAGAAAGGCTAGAACCAGTTGCAACGGAAGTGCATGAAGGAAATACCGACGCAGTTGCCAGGGTAATGCATGAAGGAGCTACCGAGCTAGTTGCCAGGGCAATTTTCGATAAGGGAGAAGATGATATGGTAGTCGAAATTGATGACTAGATAAGCCCAAGATGACGTGGAGCAAAGTTAAATCCTAAAGGAATTTCATTTCCATGAATAGGTCAAAGAGAAATTAAATCCCAAGAAGATAGGAGAAGATCTAGAAGGAATTTAAATATAATAAAGAATTATATTCTTTTAAAGTATTTAATTCCAAATTAACTTCTTCCTCAATAAGGACTTTGACCGAGCCATCTCCAATTTAAAAGAGACCAAGCCGTCAACTCCAAAGGGAGAGCAAGGGGGAGAGAGTTTGATTGGGAGAAAGCTTGGAGGGAGAGTTTGATTGAGAGATTTTCCAAAGAGTGCTGATTGATTTCTTCTTCTTTGCTTCCATTAGATTCATGGTTTGGGGATTATTCTTTGTATATCTTTTGAACCCAACCATGAACTAACTTGATTGGTTGGGGTTATTGTGTTTTTGTGGTTGTGAGAAGAATTGGATTTTGTTTAGGTAATAAGAGTTTGCACTTTCAATTCAAGGTTTACTCATTATTGGTTTTTATTCTTGTTTGCGAGTGAATTGGGAGAGGATCTCGTAATTCTATCTATTTATCTAATGTCGGGATAGTTAGATTCAAGAAACGAATGAGTATGGTCTTTATTCAATCTATCGATGGTGAAGATTAATTCGGCTTAGGAATAAGTTAAGGATTTCAACGGTTAAGAGGAGCGCAAGATTGGTTATTGTTCACCATTGATTCATGCAGGGATGTATTGTCAAGGCACGCACAACTAGCTAGAGTTTCAACTTACGGATAAGAAGAAACCATTGAAGAACGCTCTACTGAACCTTGAAGTTGCTGCCCAGCCACCCAAATAGTTGCCCAGCCAGTTGCCCAGGCAACCGTCGATTAGTTACCAAGGCAACCCAGCTGCGCAAGTTGCCACGGCAACTAAGTTGCCCTTGCACTCTTTTACCAATACGATCCAATTGGCTATCACTCCTCAACTCACGATAACTTGGCCTATTCCCTCTCTTATTTTATTTCATCTATTCTTTTAGTTTATTGCTCTTAGTTTACTCATTAATTAGAACTCCTATTATCAATTGTTTTTTTATTTTCATAATGCACTAACTTAAGCAAAGTGGCCCAAACCAATCCCTATGGAGACGATACTCGATACTCATATCACTTTATTACTTGCGACGTGTATACTTGCACCGTTTGCGTAGCACTCAATACGCGCAATAAGTTTTTGGCGCCGTTTTCGGGGATTGGCAATTGGTGTTAGTTGTTTTTGATATTACATTTTTCTTATTAGTTCTACTAACTTTTCTTTTTTTTGTTTTATCAAAAAAAATCAGGTGTGCTACAAGTTAAGGGACATCAACATGTCGAGAAATAAAAGCCGATCTATTCGAGAGTTGATGTGGGAAGATAGGAATCAATCCAATCAAGAGTTTCTTGCACCCTTCGATAATTACCTATACCAACCGAGAAAAGCATATACCGTGGAAAACTCGTGCACTTGTTGTGGAGAACATCATGTGTTTAAAAATTGCCCTCACATTTTCGGTGCATATGACTACATGGAGAACCATAGAAGGAACCAGCAGCAAAATCCTTCATGGTATGATCAAAAAGCTCAAAAAAATTTACCATAACAATTTTGTTGCAGCAACAAACATGCCTCGGCAATGTAGTCCTTATCAGCAACCTAGTGTAACAGCAATAGATATGCCATGGAAATGTAATCCTTTTCAAGAACATTCCAATTCCTTGGAGGAAACGTTGCTAGCTTCCTTGGCTAAACTTGATGGATAAATTGAGGAGATTCGAGAGCTATCAAAGAAAATGGATGCAAGGATAGCTCAGTGGGATGCAACCTTGGGGGTTTCAGAAGATCAATTGAAGAGATCCACATATGCCTTGGATAACATGCACCAACAATCCATTCCTGGGGATACTGACATCCCAAGGCAAAAGGATAAGGAGCAATGCGAAGAGAGGTCCCTGATGTGTGGGGAACAACTAGAACCTCCAAGTCAAGAGGATGCCAATGAGAGAGACTGCCCAACACATGATGAGCCTGAGCAAAAAATTGCCTCGGCAATGATTGAGGAGCCTGAATAGAGTAATGCCACGACAACATACCGAGAGGCTAAGAAGAGTAATGCTACAGTAGACTGTTCGCATCCACTTTTGCCACAGCAATTGCACAACCACATGCAAGATCAACGAGATGACAATACTTTGCCAATTGAGTATGAGCAGGTGATGGTTGAACCTTTTGAATTCTTTAAAAACTCACCTCCTCCATTGCAGGTATTATTTGAGGAATCGGCGCTGGTAGATTTGAAGCCATCACTGATGGAGATGTTTGAGAAGCCTAAAGAAAATAGTGTTTGGACTCATGAAGCTTTTTATAAAACTGGTTTTTCCCTTGACTTACAACGAATTTTGGCAACTGATTGCCATGGCAATTGCTTGAGCAACAATTGCCACGACAACGAAAGCTATATCCAACCATGATGGAGGACGATGAGATTGAGGTAATTAAATGGTTGGATGTTGATATAATTTTTCCTAATAATATATTCATGCCTTCAGGAATAGTAGCAAGGTGGAAGATGTGCATGGACTACAAGGGAACACGAAAGAAAGACACCTCTAACATGGTAACGCAAAAGGGAGTAGTGGCAAGCACATTGTCCAAACTCTTTTTGGGCAATCTTGTCACCTGATGGAAGGTGTGGATGGACTATAAGAAGTATCGAAAGCGACCCTCCTTAAGTTTTCTCAGATATGCAATAACATTAGAAGATGCATGAAAAATGCTCTTTCTAAGAATTTTAAATTTTTTTGGAACTTTATTTTCGTTTTTTTTTCTTTATTTATTTTTGGAATTTTTAGGAGATATTTTATTTATTTGTCTTCATTATATTTAGTTTCCAGGTTTTCTTTGTTTTCTATTTTTTCCACAACAATACTCACAACCACCACGCTAAGGAAATTCACTGCCGACTACTTGCCATAGCAACCGCAATAGAGGATGCCCCGGCAACCGCCCGGCAACTACCTTAGTAGTTGCCATGGAAATAGAAACTGGCGATGCCCAGGCAAAACAATGGCTTCGACAACTACTGATGCCCAGGCAAGTGAAACTGCTTCGGCAAACATGGATTAAATCAAAACAATACTGTTCACGCGGTACCAGCCACAAGTATTCAACTATCGACCGGAAAATGAATCAAGCAAACAACACGAAGGAAACTTATCACTCAAGGTGACGACCTCTCTTACTAACTCATTTCATTTAGTTTCTTTTAAATTTTGTTTCACTTTTACATGCATTGAGGATAATTCTTCTCTCGAGTTTGGGGGTGTTGGTTTCTAGTTAGTTTCATGTTTAGTTGCATTCATCTTTAGCAATCACATATAAGTTGCATATGTTACTTGTCATGCCTTTGATTGGATTTAATTGCCTAAGACTTGTTGAGTATCCAATGATGAATTTTTGCCACCGCACTTATTTGAGAGAACCTTTAATTTTTGGATTACATGGAAAGAACTTAGAATTTTACTATGATGCTGAAATATTTTTACATGGTTGTGCCTTGTGATTGAAAGAAACTTAGTGAACTTAGGTTGCTTAAAATTTGGGTAAATTTAAAATTGAAAATTAAAAGTTAAATTCTTGCTAGGGGTGCCCGAAACTGGCTCTAGTAGTTAATGCACATTAAAAAATCGCTAGAGGTGTCCGAAATTGGCTCTAATGAATATAAAAATAAATGCCCCAGTAATTAAATTGATAAAAGCCTATTGTCACATAAAATCTTGAAAATAAACTTGTACACAATAAGACACACACTTGTCACGAGCATTATAGTTTGATTCTGGGTAATTTTTGTGCTATCCGAAAAATTAAAAGGTGATCATACTTTGTGCCACGATTCCGAGGTTTGAATTCAAGTTTGAAGCATGTCTTTGATGATTAAACTCTTGGTAGGTAATTGTTACTTTACATTGCTTGAGGACAAGCAATAGTTCGAGTTTGGGGGTGTGTTAAGTGTTCAAAAGTACTATTTTTATTACCATTTTTACTCATATTATTGTTAGACTTAGGCTCATATTAGTTGCATAATTAGTCATTCATGCATTAATTCATGTTTCTTTCCATCGTTGAGCTTGATTACATAACTTGGTGATTTTTGTGGAAAAAGATAATGCCTTGGTATGTTTTTGTGTATGCAGAATTAGTTGCCAAAGCAAGGCTGGAACCAGTTGCCAGGGCAGTGCATGAAGGAGATGCCGACGCAGTTGCCAGGGCAATGCATGAAGGAGATGCCGAGCTTGTTGCCAGGGTAATTGTCGATAAAGGATAAAATGATATGGCAGTCGAAATTGATGACTAGATAAGCCAAAGATGACGTGGAGCAAAGTTAAATCCCAAAGGAGTTTGATTTCCATGAAGAAGTCAAAGAGGAATTAAATCCCAAGAAGATAGGAAAAGATCTAGAAGGAATTTAAGTATAATAAAGAATTATATTCTTT
The DNA here is from genome assembly GCA_019671005.1 of Hibiscus mutabilis. Taxonomy (NCBI): domain Eukaryota; kingdom Viridiplantae; phylum Streptophyta; class Magnoliopsida; order Malvales; family Malvaceae; genus Hibiscus; species Hibiscus mutabilis. The sequence goes on along the minus strand of CM033716.1, from coordinate 53,757,779 downwards.
TAAAGTATTTAATTCCAAGTTAACTTCCTCCTCAAGAAGGACATTGACCTAGCCATCTCCTATTTAAAGGAGACCAAGCCGTCAACTCCAAAGGGAGAGCAAGGGGGAGAGAGTTCGATTGGGAGAAAGCTTGGAGGGAGAGTTCGATTGAGAGATTTTCCAAAGAGGGCTGATCGATTTCTTCTTCTTCTTTTTTGCTTCCATTAGATTCATGGTTTGGGGATTATTATTTGTATATCTTTTGAACCCAACCATGAACTAACTTGATTGGTTGGGGTTATTGTGTTTTTGTGGTTGTGAGAACAATTGGATTTTGTTTAGGTAATAAGAGTTTGCACTTTCAATTCAAGGTTTACTCATTCTTGGTTTTTATTCTTGTTTGAGAGTGAATTGGGAGAGGATCTCGTAATTCTATCTATTTATCTAATATCGGGAGAGTTAGATTCAAGAAACGAATGAGTATGGTCTTTATTCAATCTATCGTTGGTGAAGATTAATCCGGCTTAGGAATAAGGTAAGGATTTCAACAGCTAAAAGGAGCGCAAGATTGGTTATTGTTCACCCTTGATTCACGCAGGGATGTATTGTCAAGGTATGCACAACTAGCTAGAGTTTCTACTTAGAGATAAGAAAAAACCATTGAAGAACGCTCTGTCGAACCTTGAAGTTGCTGCCCAGCTGCCCAAACAGTTGCCCAGGCAACCGTCGATTAGTTGCCAAGGCAACCCAGCTGCGCAAGTTGCCACGGCAACTGAGTTGCCCTTGCACTCTTTTACCAAGATGATCCAATTGGCTATCACTCCTCAACTCACGATAACCTGGCTTCCCTCTCTTATTTGATTTCATCTATTCTTTTAGTTTATTGCTCTTAGTTTACTCGTTAATTAGAACTCCTACTATCAATTGTGTTTTTATTTTCACAGTGCACTAACTTAAGCAAAGTGGCCAAACCAATCCCTGTGGAGACGATACTCGATACTCATATCACTTTATTACTTGCGACGTGTATACTTGCACTGTTTACATAGCACTCAATACGCGCAACACAACCCGTATTTAATTTCCTCATATATGTATGCTTTATTCTCATTTTGTGTTATATTACTAATTAACAACTACCTTTAGTAATGGTTTAATATCATTTTTCTCCTTTAAAAGTTCATATACATATATTAACTCAAACTGACCAATCTGATATTGACCTAACCTAAAAAGCAACCGATCCGACATTTACTCCAATCAAAAAGTTAATTGATTAAATATTAAACTAACCTAAAAAGTTAACCAACTCGATAATAACCTGACTCAAAAATCAACCGATTCGATATTAACCTGACTTGATATCTGACTTGATCTAAAATAACATAGTCCCGATCCAACCCAAATCAAACCTAAATTAAAAGCAACTCGAACCAAAAATCAACCCGACCCAAAGTGACCTAAATGACCCGATTGCCACCTCTAAATTCAGATGCCACCCTATCGCCTTCAGTGACAAAGAGGGGCTTTGGAGTTTCTATTCCTAGTAAAATTGTACGTGCAACAAAAACAGATGCCTAGACGCACTCGTAGAATCCCTCGAGGATAAGACCTCCACGGCTATGAAAACTTGAATGGGAAGTTAGACACGAATCATGCGACAAGAATATGGCAAGAGGAGACCCCCGCCAAAGAATTTTCTTACATGTTAAAGGAATCATAGGGATCGAACCCACGGTTGACATTCATTTCAACAATTTGGGGGTACCTCTACTCTTTCCCCCTCTACAAGCAACTCCTGAGAGATCCCTACACTATCATCAGTGGAGTGCCCACTAATTTGCCTAACTGAGACCTGCCCCAAGTTAGCTTCCTGAACAACACCACTACTTCCCCCCACTTTACCAAAAGTTGAAGAAGAAGACCACTATCTCCGCGGGAAGCAACCATAAGAAACCAATTGCAAGTCTCTTCCTCATCGCTAACCAATACCTTGGCCACGATCTCCTCGCCGCCGAAAGGCCAGGCCTCCTTTGCCGACAGCACGCCAGGAGAATGTGTGTAGCCCCCTCGATTTCATGAGCCTTATATCTATTAGGGCTCAACCGCCTATAATCACTAATTTTGTCTGATTTTTTTTTATTCATTTGAAATTATTAGTTTATTATTAGTAGTAATAATATTATATTTATTATTATGTTATATTAAACAAAATCCAAAAAATATTAACCTAATTAAATAATAACCCAAATATAATTAAGTATTTTAGTCTATTTACAAACACACACATATATATAGCTCATATAAATATCTAGCTCGTTAAGGCCCAAGGTAATTTGTAACCCCCTCGACCCGGCCTAGACGCCAGATCAAACCGAGCGAGCTATATTGGGTTTGCCGAAACAAACTTGAAACGATTAACTAAACCTAGGTCTATTCTTTTCTTTTTATCTTAACTAGATGCATTATTAGGACCTAAGGTGAGCATGTTGGCAGGGGTGAAAACTAAACTGAGTCAGGCGTCAAATCGACATCCAATTACGCTAATTTGCAACCTATGGACCAAATTGCAAATTTGGTAAACTATGAGGACTTATCCAATTATAAAGTTATTGATCCTCAATTAGTCAGGTTACATGATTACTTGTCAAATTTCAACCCAATTTTACCAACCAAACTCATTCAATTGCATTCACAAGATTTAGGGACTAAAATGAAAGAATCTCAAAACATAAAACTACCATAACTAACAAAACGCCCAGCCATACCGATACGACCCAATTTTTACCAAAACTCAGATTCCAATAGCTTAAAAGCGTACCGATACACTTCCTTTTGTACCGGTACAAGGCTTCAAAAACATATACCTGTACTGATACACCACCCCGTGTATCGGTACCCCTAAACCTAAAATATCCAAATTTGCTGGTTTTTCACCCAATTAACAACACAGACATGCCTCAATCAATTTTACACGTAACACTACTAAACCATGGATCAAAACAAGATTTAAAAACATAGAATTAGAAACATTGAATGGAGATTCCATCAAATCGCAATTCTATATGCATACTTCCTAAAACCAATCAACTTAACAACCAAAAGGGAAAACTCAGTACAATTCAGCATAGGCATCACATCAATAGTTTTAAACCAACCTTTAAAATATGCTTGAATCATAAGAGCATAGGCACATTCATCCTATATGCTTACTATGAACACCTTCTAGTATCAAACGCATATAAGCAAGTCCCAACAATCAATCCTCAAACAACAACAATCTAATCCATCAAAAAACAACATATAATCCATCACAACATCATGAAAACCAGATTACATATCCTTCAAAAACATGGTAACACATTGCCTTATTGACTGAATCAAAACTAGATTTCCATACTCAAGTAAAAATGTCTTGCTCTTCGACCTTCCTTGATGAAGTAATACTGCTCCACAACTCTATTGCTCTGCATCCATGGAAAAAGAGAGAGTAAGCACACATGCTTAGTGAAGTCTCTCTTAAACAAAACATAGATGCATTTCAAATCCATTTGAAAACCACTATTCATGTGAAGTATAAAGCATGCTTAACAAACCAAAGCATCATCTCATTTGTTTCCAAAACAAATCATGCATATCACTTATATACATCAAAACCTTGTCATGATTTCATATGTATAATACATAAATCTCATATATTAGCATCTATAGTGACCTGGATAGTCTCACCTCTATCCACACATTCACAATATTGGAATGTTTACTTACAAATCGGATACACGGATTTCCTTGTGGTCTCATCCCCACCTAATCGCATACCTAGCTTAGTTAAACCGCAAGATACCATCAACTTGGGCTACCTAGATAAACCACATACCCCAAGTGATAACTCAACAGTTCAAGTAGCTTAGTTAAATAGCTTTTCCTTAAGGACCGTGACATGATCGATTTTTATATTATAGTGCACTTTGAACCCTATGGCATGCCAACTATATCTAATAATTTCTCATTACGTCACATAGCCAATATATTATTTCAAATACATTTACTTACAGTTTTCCAATGCAATTCTCAAAACCGTTTCATATGCAAAACTACATTGCCAAAGGTAACAACACATTCCCATCAAGGAACAAATCTCATTGCTCATAGGAATTCATTTACTTTATTAAACATTGCATATTAATCCAAAACGATGCATTTAGTAAATCAAACCACGTTCAAAACCAGAACATGTAAATCAAGCCATGTTTAAAACCAACATTAAATCCGCAAGCTCATCTCAAAGTCAATATTAAAGCGAAGTAAGAACAACTTATGCTTGAGCCTAGTTAAGCTTGTTAGGAAATATCTAAACCCCCATGATCCATTGATCAAACCATTTAAGAGCTTTAACGCATTTACACACTCACCGATACACTTCGCTTCACTCGTCAACGCGAATCAAGCCTATGAAATGCAACATACGCAACTAGGAAACCTTGCCTTGATTGTCCCCTATTTTAATCACATAAAACCAGAGGGAAAGTGCATCATTATGCATTCAACACAAAACCAAACAATAATCCCATGTATCCTCAACAATACCCCCTTCCAAAAATTAGCCGAAACTATCGAAATCAACATCAACCTTCGTTCACCCAACACCTAACCATAAACCAGTGATCCTAACATTCAATCCACATCAAAACACAACCAAAACACTTCATAAACATCCTTATAACTCCAGCAACTCAAGAACACTCATAATAGCCCCAAAATCCACTAAAACTCATCTAAAAACTAACCAATCGAATAGTTTCGGGATTTATTTCTATAATCTCATTTCAAATTATGATTAACTTATCCAAGCATGAATTTACCCAATCAAAATCTTCAGGTTTCATCAACTTAAGCAAATCTTTAAACAAATCATCAAAAACTCCATAAACAAGTCAATTCTTGAAATCCATTGCAAAACCAAGTTAATAACAATCATATATCAGCCAACTACTAGGGAATATCAATAAAGAACCTTAGTTTAAGAGAGGAAAATGAAATTCACCTTTGAAGAAGCTCCTACCAAAATTGACGTAAGATTTTCCTTGAAATCAAACTTGTGAAATGGATGAAATCTTTGAGAATTCCATGTGAGGTTTTGTTAGAAATCAAGCGTGAAATCAAATGATGAATTCTCCTTTAAAAATTAGTAAACCATTTTAGAGAATCATGTTTGGAAGTTGAAATAGGAAGTGAGGGAAAATAAGGAGTGAAAATAAGAGGAAATTAGAAAGAACGGGAAAATAATTTAGAAACGATACATAATCAATTAAAAACAATTAAAAAACTTTTAAGAATCAAGAGCTTACCCAATTGATAGGAAAAATGGGAGTTTCAAATATTATCCTCTATTTGAATGTGAATTCCAAGAAGAATTGATGAAGAGCTAGCTCTTGCTAGATTGTTGATTATAAATCATTTAGGATATAAAAGAGATGAAAATCAAGAACGAAAATTTGAGATGTGTTTTCTCATCTTTGGGAAAATAATATCCGTCATCTTCTTTGGTTAAAAATGAGAGTAAAAAGATATATTAATAATTGGTTTATTTATCCCAATAAAAATATTACTTTAATTCCTTTTTACAATATTTTCATCACAAATATTTTATAACTATTGCAAAACAGTCAGTTTTTAATTTAATAATAAATCAACCTATTTAAGAATTACTCAAAACTAAATTTCATCTTTTAATAAACCCTTTGAATACATTTTCCAAAAATATTTGACACGATAAATTTATTAAAAACCAAATTAATCAACCCAAATTATTTTCCGAAATTAATTAAGTAGCTAAAGTATAACAAAAAATTTCAACCTGATTCTGATAATTTATCTAAATCTTCCAGAATGTTTTTCGAGATGTTACAATAATGGTAGGGAATAGTGTCGTGCAGACTTTATTTTTTGCATGCATGCATGGGTGCAGGCGAGGCATGTAGGGAGAAGGGCTGAAAAAATGCAGGCTTTGATGGCATGCATGCATGGGTGCAAGCATCGGGAATGAGTGTGTGGGTTGATATTTATTGATTGGATGGTTGGTGGGTGGGTTAAGTGGTTGAGGTTTAAATTTTTAGTTGTTATATAGAGGTTAAAGGTAAGGAATTGTAGAACAAAGTTTGTAAAGATTGAGTAAAGAAAAAGAAGATTTGGAGAAAATATAGTAAGTTTTTAAATGTATATAATTTGTTTTACAATTTTTGTTCGAATAGTTATATTTTTTTTATTTTCAGAATTGTATATATTATATTATAGTAAGAAAATAATTTGATTTTTAATTTTTTATATTTTATTTTTAAATTTAATAATATGATTTCACTTATTTTTTTATTTTTAAATTTATTAGTAAGTTGTTGTTGTTGTCTTAGTATGTGTTTTAAATTTGTTGCATGTTAAAATAGTTGTTAATGTGATTTTGAAAATTAATATTATGCATGTAAATTGTAAATATTTGGAGTCAAAAAGAAGAAGTAGAAGGAAAGAAGATTTCAAACAAATTTGATAGTATTTTCTCAACATCAAATCTTAAATTAGTAAGTTGTCTTCTTTTTGTGTGATTATGAATATTTTTTATATGTTAATATTGATTTTAAAGTAGTAGTGTAGTATTTTGATTAGATTTAGTGGTATTTTTTATTACTAATATTTTCTCATTTGTCATGTATCTAGCTTTGTTAGAAGGATGACCAATCAAAATCCTATGTTGAGATTACAGAATCAACACATCACTAGTGTTGTGGTTGATGATATGGTAAAAAACGTTTAAGAAGTTAATATTGAGATTATTAATATTTTATTTTCTTATTTGTTATTATTAACATTTTTTTTATAATAATCAGGTTTAAACTAATGTAGGCAACCAAGGAAAGCTTTAAACATGACTGAAGCATGGGGAGTAATCACCCACACAGTGATATGATTCCATGGTTGCAATGTGCGAGATTTTATCATGCCACATTTATTCATGGCTACAGGTTGGTTCCTAGTTTGATTACCGCACTAATTGAGCACTGGAAACCGAAAATTCATACATTTCCATGTCGTGTGGTGAATGTACCATTACGCTTGAAGACGTGATCATGCTAATCAGGGTCTTGGTAAACGGGAGTCCATTGGTTAAGCATAGTGAAGATTCACCTACAAGTCATTGACTTGAATACCTCAAAAAGGTTTCATCTAGAACTAATGTGAAAGGGTCTCGTATCAAATTAAGTTGGTCGTAGAGAGAATTCAAGCTCACTGGCAGCAATACACCATACGAGATTACGTGTGCAAGTCGAACATATATTTTATAGCTCATTGATGTGATATTGATGCTGGATAAATCTGAAAATATTGTTCACACACGATTTCTACCATATCTTTCATCATCTTCAAAAGCTTGTAATTATAGTTGGGGATCAGCAATATTGGTGTTCTTGTACCATGAGTTGTACAAGGTCGCTCTATTAGATAATAATGGTTAGAAGGCAAAGGGAGTTGGTGGATGTATGTTGTTATTGCAAGCTTGGGCATGGGAACGACTTTCATTTTTTACACCGGTTACTCGACTTCCAAAACATTTACATCTAATAGTTGAAAACATAGATAAACAATTTAAATCGTTACAAATGAGCTTCACATTAATTCAAAACATTTAAACATTTGATTTGATTAATATAATTTCAAAAGAAGGCTTTACAAACTCAACCACGTAAGGTCCTATGAATACATAGCCCACTAAACACAAGTATCGTACTTTGGAAACCTTCACATGCTGAAATCTTGTACTGATAATGCTCCTCGATCCGACGATCATCATACGCACGAAAACAACAATTCTGAGCGCTGAGCTTACAAAGCTTAGTGGTACACATCTACTCTACTATACTTCATGCTAATCATAAACATAAGCATGCAAGCAAGTGCGAGCAATAAGGATAGATAAATAAACATGTGGCGCTACCACTAGTCGTCTAAATACATACACTTATCATTACAATCATCATACATGGCCCACAAGACCCAACCATACTCGGGATCCCACTAGATCATTTGAGCGAAACATACAAGTCATACCATAAACCTGGAGTGAAGCCTGGTGTCACACAACCTCGGGAACATACACACATACTCGGCACCTCTCCTCGAGTATCATCGAATGAGGCTTGGTGTCACACAGCGACGAGAACGTACATTCGACATCTCTAACCATAGTGTCAAAACACTATTTCTCTGGGTATCCAGATCCCACCAACCAATAGTGACTCAACCACACAAGTGCCCATACTTGTCACATCACAACACAAGATCCACCAAGGATCCCTATAGTTGTCATTACAAACAAGTCACTCAACATTTATTGATTTATTACTAATTATGCTTGTAAATAATTAATCTTATTCATTAGCTCCATTAATCTATGTTATCACATTTATTCAAGGTGTAATTCAATTATTAATATTCACATAGATTCCCATCCTTAGCTTGCACTTATAGATTATTTATCGTATCAGATACTGGTACTCGTACACAAGTATCGATACGGTACCCTCAGGTATCAATAATCACACGCGTACCGATACTAAAACTACTCGCTGGAAATCATTAATTTCTACAAGTACCGGTACAGGTTGACTCGTATCAATACGACCCTTAACCGCGTACTGGTACGGACAAAGCTCGTACCAATACCCTATTCACAGGTTCACACAATTCTCTCAAAATATGATATTACAATGCTTATTCAATCCCTAAAGCTTATGAAAGTCATTAGGATTTGTTTACTAACAAATTTAATCAATTAATATTAATGAATTGAAGGCTCAAATATGTAAAAACAACTTATCAGGTTTGAATTTGGCAAAACAGACTGTGCAAATAGATTTGGAACATCGAGAAACCTCCGGGTAGGGTCCCCCAAAAAACGCCAATGGTCAACGGTCAACGTCTAGTCAACGGTTCAGTTATAGGCTCGACTCCGCTCCAGGTTAATGGCTAGTGAACGCAACTCGGCCCAGCCAGCTTCATATCTTACTCAGCTACTGGAGCATGCCCACGCGCAGGCAACGTCGCGTGTAGCGCGCTGCGGCCTCTGATAGCTGGACGTTCATGACGAGCGCCAGATCGGCACTCTAGGCGATGGCGATCATAGCTATGGCAATGGCTCGCGACAGTGTGCATTGGAAGGTCACTTCTCAACTTCTTCGAAACTTCTCGAGCTCTTCCCCGGCGAGTGGCGGCGGCAGTGAGGTGACTACCGGGGAATGCATCTTGGTGAGATCTACCCGATGGCGATAGCGGTGATAGACACAACGGCCTGGGCGGCAGTAGAACAAAGCTTGGAAGCTTCAACTCTCCAAAACTCTCTCTATCCACTTCTCTCACTTCCTTATTTTTCTCTCTCCTCGTTAATATCTTCCCTCACTTTTCAATAACCCACACATATTTAAATTTCAAACACTATCAACAAAATCCAATATTCCACTTGGATAAAGCCTACATCCAATTTTCTCAATTGTGCTCCCAACATAAAGGTCTAATACTCGGGTCTGAGACCTAATTCGCTAACCCGAATTTTGGGTCATTATAACTCTCCCCTTCTTAAAAGAAATTACGTCATTGAAATTTATATTGGTAAATCAGAGAAGATGCCAAAACTTTCATAGCTCTATAACGTCCCTTAAACATATCTTGTTGCGCTACTCTAATCTCTCACAACACTTGTTAATTATAACCCTTGTCTTCTAACGATACAACCATAATCTCAACTGATTCTTTCTCTTAGAAGGAATCCATCCTCGCTCGATACATTACAGACGACAAGCAAAACCCAACAATACCCCAACAATTCTGTCACATGAATATGCTATCAAAAAACTTAACTTATATTGTAAAACCCAAAAGATTGTTGCACGCAACATCCTTCCACAACTCCGCTTGACAGGAGATTAAACAATCGTTGCAATCAAAATGAACGATTCTTCTCGTGGTGACTCCTTGAAGGAGACTCTAACAGTGATGGCATCCCATAACAATATCACTGCTTGCCCGGTGCAAGACTTCTGAAAACAAAAGATGTCTTTACATGTCTCAAAGTTGACCTTACATTTCGGCATGTTTTCCATCAAAATGGTAACTAATGGAGCTCCCACAAACTCGGTGCACACAAGATTCTTACACTCTAAACTATAGTGCCTCTCGAAAACATGTCATCTGTACCATTACTCGAATCAGTCATTGCATGCAATCCCACCAAGGGATAAGGTTCCATCACAAACCTTAAATCTCATGTCAAAAGGTAACATGTACACACCGAAGTGTCGTACAACTAAACCCGCAAACAAACCAAGCAAACTTTCCATCTGGATCTCAACTTGCCAAAAATATCAAACGGTACCCACCAAGGACTACATCATTACTCAACGAAATCCCATCGAAAATGTGCATTCACCGATCCTTTACAAGATCAACGGTCATCCATTTATTTCCAATAAGGAACATCAAAACATCACAACAACTTTGAAGAACTCGATGTTGGCTCCCAATTGAGGGCAAGTCAAACACTTATCACTATCTCAACACACAACTCCATGATGTCTCTCAAAACATGCAGCGAAAGCTTGGTACAATCTATCGCTCTCAAAATTCACCAAATACTGACCATTGTACTAGACAAGAAGAATATCTTGCCTTGATACATCCTTCTCTAAAATACCCACAAGAAGATCTCAAAGTCAAACATAAATCATCGGACCTAAAATCAATCATAACATTGTATCATCTTAATTTCAATTAGACGCTACTTTTGATTAGATGACAGTTTTTTTTAACGTTTTTAATGATAAAGCACCAATTTGGGTCATGGAAAAAAAATGTTAAGACGCTTATTTGACCCAAAATATAGTTCAAGCACCTTTTTAAAAAAATGGTATAATTTGAGCACTTATTTAACTGTTAAGCCTTAATAAAACTAAGGTGATGATCGATACCCGTTCTAGAATACTAGTTTTTTGGAGTTCATTAAATTTCACGACTATCCAAGAAGAAAATAATCAAATATTAGATTGGTTAATATTATTTTAAAATAATTTATATTTCTTGAGATTAAGTGGTTTAAAATTTTTATCATTAGAACCCAACAAGTAATCCCAGTGAAAAAACATATAATATTCATCCGAGAAGATTCGAGTTCAATCGCTCCGTCATGATAATATTTCCAGCTATCAGAGGCCGCAGCGCGCTACACGCGACGTTGAAATGCTTAGTTAGATCAATGAAGGTAAAAGTGATTGTACTCGAATCTTCTCGGACGTTCATGACGAGCGAGTTCAACTCGAATCTTCTCGGATAAAAGGAAGCAATGAAGGTGCAACCACTAGCACTACAAGATCCCTATCACAAATGTTTCCAGCAAAGGGTTGAAATGCTTAGTTAGATCAACATACCAAAAGATAAAATGTCAGCTTAGTAGTTACACAGTTGAATCAAAATTTCTCAACCTGAGTAATGACTGAAATACGAAAAATTAGGGTCTTTTGGAGCATGGATGTGGTGTTCTTTAATCAAACAGTTGTTTTCATGATTTTGCAATATATCTTGAATGAGCCAACGTCAAAATTGCCACTATATTAAAAATAATACAATACCTTTAAATATACAAGACTCATCGTAAGCTAAAATAATACAGTGTACAATCTTCTTATACAGCACGCTTCCGCTTAGATCTCTTGCTTCGTCTTGGCTGAGAAATATTAGGAACTTGTTTGCTTTCATTGGAAGCATATGCTTCTTCAAGAGTCTCATCATCCTGTTAGAAACTTGAAATTAGTCGAAATGTGGTAAAGTTTCAGATTTGTATTAATCCACCAGCAGTAGTTGGCACAACTTCAAATGGTAAAATATTAGGAAAGCATCACACCAACACTTCAAATTACCAGCCTTCAACATAAAAGCCTAAAATAAAGTCCACGATTATAGACATAGATAAGCTAAACCTCCCATACCTCTATAGATTGTTACTACTGAAATAGGTAATGCAATTTTACATAGTCTTCTATAACAAGAGAATGATCGGTGCTGTTTTAAAGTTAACCACAGTCACCTCCAATAGAATTCATTTATGCATATAGACAACACAAGTGGTTGTAGCTAATGTCCCCCTCATGTTACTAACTAATCCTCCCCACATATCATGCGTGCACTAACTTACAAAAGAAAATGTTTGATTTTATTGCATAGTTCAATCAGTATTTGATTTTGCAGCAGTGGAACCCACCTACAGGTACCATAAAGTCAAAACTTTGAGTGCGTAATCATACTTCTATAAACATGCAGTCAGATTAACTTCATCTCTTCCTAAACATGACTAGCTTTCCATGTCATTTCTGCTTCTCATTTGATGCCCTATATGACAATTTAGAAGATTCATACATGACAGCTAAAGTAGTACTATCATCACTAATGACTTCATAGAATTCAACTTGCAAGGAAGGCTAAAACCTTGCAAATGATCCTCTAAGAAAATTCTGTTTGACAGCGGTCAATCTAAACATGCCATCATTATCTTCTGGAAGGTGATATAAAAGATCTGGCAAGTTCAAGAAAGTAGTAATATTCCTCCAGCATCAACTGTGCATTGGGGTCCACACCCCTTTGTTTATGGTGAGAACTAAATCTATAAGAAATTCCGTATATGGGCTTAGTTAGACCTTAAAATGATACAAGCAGCCTCTAGTCATTGAAATTAGAAATTTACCATGCCCTTTGTCTCATCATCTGATTCCCTATCAGAATCAGATGCTGAATCTAGAGCCTGAACCTCTTCAGCTGACAGAGCATTGCTTACTTTTTTCTTCTTCTCTTCTTCTTTCAACTGCCTGAACCTGTTAACTTACATTTGTTTTTCAGCATGCTAAATTTGAAGCAAAAACAGAACCATGTCATCATTTAAAAAGCCAGGCACTAACCTATCCCCACGCGGTGCTGTCTCACCGGTTGATCGTTTTGCACGTCCTGCAGTAATAATTCCACTAGAACTCTCATTAACAACAGGTTTTGCGCCACCTAATTTGCGTAACCACACTTGTTGTGTGGTGCTAAGGACATTGTTTGTAAACCTGAAAATGGGCACACCTCAGAAATGACAAACCATAGAGCTGAATAGTAAGGTGAATTTTTACAGCAAGTTGGGTGTACCACTACTTCGTAAAAGGGAGAAAAAGGTTATTGTGTTCAAGTAAACGACCTCATCTAGAAGGCTAGAAGAAGCAACATGTTTATACACGTTCAACAGGAAAGACAAACAAGGACAGAATCCACACATAAGATGCAGCATAATGCGAAAACAAATGAAGATAGCAGTAACATGTGGAGATTTTGGGGTGGGTGCTCAAAATTAAATACCGAGGGAATCAAAAGCAATGAAGCTGGGACAATTTATTCTCATGTATGCAAATTCAGTTACGTATTTTATGCTAATATATCCAAATTCCAATTGCATATGTACATCTAACCTCAAAAAGCATTATTAACAACAGAAAATACAAGAAAAATGAAGTTTGGATGCTCTACTCCCACTGACATTTACAACATTGTAAAATTAATGATAGCACAAGTATAAAATGTTCCAGTCATGGTTCAGAATGATGACCAAACAAAGCCACTGCATGCATTATATGTTTGTGACACAATCAGAAACTAAACTAGAGGGAAAGTGCATACTGCTAAGTCTATTGGTTTCAGTAAAAGCGCTAAAAGAGACCAACCAGTAAATTGATAATCCTGACGGAACAGATAGAGAAAAGTAACCAATCATAAGTGGAAGGAACTTGAGAACAAGAAGTGTGTTCTTTTGGGCTGGATCCGTCTGTCCAAAATTCAAAATTGAGTGGTTTAAACTACTAACCAACTTAATATGTAAAATTGAAAGGAAATGTAAGTAATGAAGCCCGTTCGTCTTACCTGGGGCGGCTTCATCAGCTCCATTGAAACATATTGACTGACAACAAGAAGCACAGGTAAAACAAGGTATGCAGCAGTGTCATGCCATCCCAGTGGTGGATGGCCATCCTACATGATCATTGCCCCTTGTATGTTAGAAAACAAAATTAGATGCATGAACCTAAGGCAGAACATTGTTTCTGTGCCTGGTCAACAGAAGCTACATCTCAAAACTCTAATTTGCTATTCTTAATCTAATCTCAGCTGTAAAATGAGGTTAAGCCATAGCTTTACAGAAATTTAGTAGCTATTATAAATTTATAATCACATTTTTTTCATCCATGGCAACCAAATGTAAAGATGCTACAAATTATTCAGATAATTATAAAGGTAAAATCAATACTATCAATCTTCAAAAATAGTGGTCTCACTCTCACAACTGCTAATAAACAAATCAACACCAAAGAGGCTAAAATAATCAAATAAGAAACATCAGTCTCTTTAACACCTGCAGCATTTTCAGAAAAGATATAAAAATAAATACAGAGTTGTCACAGACAAGTATAAGATACAAACAAATAAGCAATGAAATCCAAAATGCTGAAAACTACAAAAATAACAAAGAGAATCGTTAACCTTATAAGTTTGGGAGTAAGTTTATTACCACAAATGGAATAAGCCAAGAAATTCCAGACCCACTTTGTCGAGCAGCAATTGTAGTTGGCCCACCCAAAGAAGGGATCCAAAAGAAACCTTCTGTGAACAGTCCCTTTGAGTAAAAATTTGCAGCAATCAGTAATGAAAGTTATTTAACATGTGAAAGAGTTCTCCATCATCTTTTAGAAATCAGAATGTCAACCACTTTATTACCTCATTTGCCACATTTGAAAGAGCTTGATACAGGCCTATCCAGACTGGAATAGTGGCTAAAGTAGGGAAGCAACCTGCAAAGACGAAGGTTTAAGATACTGATGAGCATTGTCCCGTGAAGCTAACAAATATAAGACCTGAGGCCTCCATAAAAATGAAGTGTGGCAAAAGGCTTGAAGAGAAATGGCACGAGAACCATAGCATCATAAATTCATTATTCACTCTCTTTAATAAAATAATAATAACATTCAAGTTCATGCCAAATGCCATACAACCATCATAAACACACTATCACCAGCTTTTATAAGCTAAGATACCAACGAAGCAAAAAATAAAAACAGCTTTCAGAACAAGCAAAATTTAATTAAATATGAAAAATAAACATAGAATTTCAAGTGGTTAATCAAAAGGATACCTGCCAAAGGGTTAACCCCAGCCTGCCTATACAATCGAGATGTTTCGAGTTGTATTCTCTCCTAAATAGAACCAAAAGAAAAAGAAAACCAAATGAACTTTCCAATCAATAAAAATGTAAGTAATCAATTTCAAACTTCAGTATTACCTGATTGCCTGCGTATCTTTCTTGGATAGCTTTTATTTTTGGTTGAAGATTTTGCACAGCTAGCGTTGATTCCACCTAAAAACCATAGTAAACTGTTAAGTTTCGACTTGGAAATAATCAAAACAACATATAAATTTTAAGCACTGTCTTTTCCTAAACAAGTTGAATCAAAGGCAAACCTGCTGCTTTGTCAAAGGAAACGTAGCAACCTTAACTATAACCGTAAGTAATATAATCGCAAATCCATACGCGTAAGGCACGTGTAATGCCGATAATCCGTCTTTCAACACCTACACCAAAAAAAAAAGAACAAAGGAAAAAAAACATAAATCAGTAATATTTAGTTAGATAATCAAGAATTAGTTCTTGATATGCGGAATGTATTTCCATACTCGGGAGAGAAGCTTTACCTTAAGAACAAATTCCATTGATTCAGCGATGAAACCGAACCAACCACCATTTTTCTGCGGGGCAACGTCAGTAGACCCGGCGGAGGTGGCGGCTGGATCCGCCGCAACAGCAGCGTCGGCGAGAGTGTATAGGAGCCTCTCGGCTTTGGCAAAAAGTGCTTGGAAACCAACGGAAGATTCAAGTGAAGTAACCGGAGGTATTTCGTTGAAGCTTAGACGGACTCCGGTGGAGGCAAGTCTACTGTTAGGGAGCGTATAGAGGCCACCATGGCGAAAGGTTTTTGATGATGGAAGTGGAGTGCCGATGAACGGCTGTGATGAAATTAGAGTTCTCGCCATGGATTTTGCTTGATGGAAGATTTTTCTTCAGAGAGACATGAGTGGGGGAGAAATGGGCAGAGAGTGTTTTTTTTTTTTTTTAATTATCCAGACTTTTTTATGGTTCGTTGTAATGAAATGAAACACCACAAGATCCTGGGCGCGCATTCATTTCTTACGGTGGATTTTGCAGCCAATACGGTTATTCCACGTTATGATGCCCATTAAATTTGGGAATAAAAAAAAAGCATAACAATCAAATAAGTGACCTCATATAGGCGTATGAACTATATTTTAAGTCAACTAGGTGCTTAATATTCCATTTTTGTAACTCATTTAAAGTTTTTCACGACAGGCGTTATTTTTTTCGTTATCCAAAAAAATACGAACATGTGACATGATCTATCATTTTTTGAAATTAAAATTCGAAAAAAATATATTAATTAACACAAGAATCTTTCATTTCTCTTAAAACTCTCAATCCTAACCTTAAATCCCTAAATTCCTCCACAATCGGGGCTCAGCTAGAACCATTCATCGGCGGTTCTTCCTCACCCGTGGGTGGCGGCGACGACGGTTCAAATTTGAATCGAAGGTAAGACTAAAAACCCTCCTTATATAGTGTTTATATTCGAATGGAAACTAAGAATTTACCTTCTTTTTTCACTTTGAAACTATGGATCTGGAATTCTGTTTCTTTTTTCTTGTTCGAAAAACCCCAGATTATATGCCTGTATGAGTTTTTATACCCATTTTGAGTACATAAA
The DNA here is from genome assembly GCA_019671005.1 of Hibiscus mutabilis. Lineage (NCBI taxonomy): Eukaryota > Viridiplantae > Streptophyta > Magnoliopsida > Malvales > Malvaceae > Hibiscus > Hibiscus mutabilis. Next base: position 53,740,914 of record CM033716.1, on the reverse strand, counting down.
ATAAAAAAAATCTAGATATTTATCGTTGATTTGGCCTAGTGATGATATTTAGGATAGATATAATCTTTTTTTTTTTGCTTTTTGCAGGTTTGGGCGGTGGAGCAGGCGTGGCAGGCGGCGGCCGGTTAGAGTGGTTGGTAGTAACTAGCGCTTGGCGACCACACAGACGTTGAAGAGTCGCGCGTAGTAGCCATGCGCGGGAAGGTGAGGAGTGTGATGATAGATAAAGGGATAAAGGAGAATTAGGGTTTTTTGTAATCTAGGTCGAGTTATGGATATCGGGTCAGGTTATGGGTTTATAATATTGGATCTGGGTTATGGGTATTTGGTATGTAAAATGGATAAATGTTAATTGTAATAGGTTTGAATGGATTTTGGGCATGTTGGGTTTGTAAATAATAATAAAATAGATTTATTATTATTTTTTGTATTAGATTTAGATTTATTTTTGGGCTTAGGCCTGATCAAAATTGGGTGCTTACAGCTGCCCCTCTTTGCTCATTGTTGTATAATAGGAATATAGCAAAGACAGAAGAGCATCCATTTTTGACCAGTCAAGTTCAGGTTCTTTTCTCTGGCACCGCCTGTTCTTTGGGCTTCAGCTGGTTCATTTAGCCGCTCTCGGAAGCAAAATCTTTAGAACAAGAGGATCCGTTGGGGAGACACAATCTTCAAACTGGAAATTTAAGGTCGCCAATCCTTCCTATATAGAACTGTTCCCTCATCTTCTGTCTGGAGCCTTGGAGAAACGAACTCTTCCTATGCAGAATTCAGTTTATCTTTGGCAAAGCTTTGGGCTGCAAGTCCTTCCTATATAGAACTTTTCGCCTTCAATTATCAACGCTGCATGTTCTCCCTATATAGAGCCTTCTGCGTCTTGGTGGGTTCTTCAAACTGAGAGTTCTCCCTATATAGAACTCCTCGTCTTAGAATCCTGAAGCATACGTTTTTCCTATATAGAACTCCTCGTCTTAAGAAACTTTCAATGAAGTAGTTTAAAAATATATATTTTATAAAATTTAATTAATTAAAATATTTAAAATAATTATGGTTAAAATTAAAAAAAATTAACTTTTAAAAAATCAGTACTAGACATATTGAGTAGAATAGAGGGAGTATAGTTTGATTACTTATTTGACGGTTAAGTCAATAAAAATGTAATGTCTCGCTATGAGTTTGAGTTGGACTGCTTTTGATATATTTTTAAACTAGCCACGTAAAATTGAAGCTCAACTCACTCAAATTGGATTCTAGAAATTCTTTTTTCCAAATTAAAATGTCTTCAATTATGTTTGTACACCCTGAAATAAAGGTAAGAAACTACAATTATTATGCGTGTAATTACATCCTCTTCTAGTTATAAAAGATTAAAACTTTTTTTTTTGAAATAAATGTTTAATTGATGATGTGTAATTACCTTTTTTTGGAAATAAAGATGATTTCATTTAATTTTGAATAACATCAGACAAGACAGAGGACATGATTCAATATGAATGTTCATTCCAAAATAAACGACGACAGTGGCGGATCTCAAAATATTTTTGAAGGTGTGCACACACAAAATCTCAGGGTGGGCACAATTCATAATCATTAAATTTTTTAAGGATTAGTACATAAAAATTAAGAAAATTAAAGTCAAATGTGTAAAATCTAAAAAGTTCAGGGTGGGCACATGCCTACCCTAAACTACACTTAGATACGCCACTGACCGACGAGGCACAATCAAAGGCCCAATGGGCCAAAGTATGTGCTTCAAAATTTCAATTCCGATTAACATAATGAATACTTAAACCGAAAAAAAGCTCTTAAACATTGACGTGCTTCATGAAGATGCACGCCAATAGTTGAGATGTCCAAACTGAGATTGGCAAGCCGGATAACCACACTAAGAGCATCTCATTCGATAATTGTGTCTGACCAACCATTTGAAATGGCTAATCCAATACCCTCGGTGAAAGCTACTACTTCGATAGTCTTGACCCAGTGTGCACCAAACAATTCCATCGCAAAGCCTGCTAAAACAAAACCTTCATGATCACATGCTACACTGCCAATCGCAACCCTCCCTATCGAAACTAGATACACACCGTCCATATTAATCTTCACAGCCCCATTCGAGGTTTGCACCACCGAGGTTGTTAGTGTGATGCTAGTGGACACAGAATGTAGGCTCTAGCCAAACAGAAATCATGATGTAGAAGAGAAGCATTTAAGAGTACAATCTGAACAGGCTGCAGAAAGTTTTCATGGACCTTGGTGTTTTAGGGATTCTATAAGTTCCACAAAAGAACCTGTTGAGATATTTGATTTTGATATAACTTAAATGAAAAATGTTTTTGGACTTAAACAAATTTGCAAAAATATTTTAAAAAGTCCATAAACTAGAAATATATGTTTGAAAGGTTTTCAAAGGGTTTTTAACATGTTTAAAATGATTTTAAGTAGTCAAAGTGTCAAAAATAGACCCTAAGTAACGGTATAGCTTGACCTGTATCGATACTCAGAGGTGCTCATACTAGTACAGTTTCCAGTGTATCGATACGCCCTTTTGTTTTGGAGTTTTTGACAATTTCCAGTAGTCAAAACGGGTATCGATATGGCTTAGACCGTACCAATACAAAAGGGTCTGTACCGATACGCAAGTATCCTGTATCGATACCAGTGTAAAATTTCTCAATAGCTCTTTCTATTTTGATGCATGTACCGATACCCGAAAGCCTATGTACTGATACACCCTATACCATACTGCATTTAATGCTAGAAATAAAGTCCCCAACGGCTTTAATCAAACCCCAACCACTAGTAATGGTCATGAAGTCATTAGAGGGTTTAAAGGACCTCTTTAAGCAGTCTGGAACAACAAGAAACCAACTACCAACATTAAATGATAGAAGAAGTGTTTTAGTGCTCAATTTTGTCATATTTCTTTGTAGAACACACTTGTGAGCTTAATTGTTATATTTGCTCAAGTGTTAGGATTTGAGTAAGTGCTTAAATTGCAAACACGTTTTCCTAGAGAGGTTTTCCTTATTTGCCAATTTGTTTTCTCTTTGTAAGAGAGAGTTTTCAAGACTTTAAGGTATAAGTCTAGTTGTAAGGGTTATCTCCTTGAACCCGTAAAAATGAAAGAAAAATTAGTGAACTTGTGGAAAATCCTTAGTGGATAGCTAAGGTAATGGAGTTTTAGACTTGGTATAGAAGTTGAACCACTATAAATCATCGTGTTCCAATTTTTATTACTTATCCTTTCAACGACCAATGAAAAAATCCAATTAACCCTTCTTGGATATTTTGTTTATCGTACGAGCCTTTTTATATCAGAGCTTCGTCTTTACATTGAATTAACATCCTAGAGTCGATCCTTGAAGTGCCCAATCTTTCTACATCAATCAGAGATCATGACGCAATCCATCGACAAGCCTCCTTAGTTCATTGGTTCCAACTACTCCCATTAGAAGAATAGGATGATGTTTTTCATGAGAGCCAATGATTATCGTCTTTGTGATATTGTTCTTAATGGCCCATTCGTTTCACAGAGAAGTAAGGCAGAATAGAGTGCGGAAGATCAGAAGAAGATGCAACTCAACCATAAAGCTATGCACATATTGTTTTGTGTTCTTGGACCCAATAAGTTTGCAAAGTCATCTTCTTGCTCAAGTGCCAAGGAGATTTGAGACAAACTTGAAGTCACTCATGAAGGAACCAATGAAGTAAAGGAAACAATGATTGGTCTTCTTAACATTGAGTATGATAACTTCAAGATGGACCCGAAAGAGGACATCAAAGCTATGTTCGATCGGTTCTCCACCATTGTGAATAGATGTAAAGGTTTTGGAGATGACCCTAATGGACAAGCTTGTAAGGAAGTTGATTTACTCATTTCCCAACTCATGAGATTCCAAGAAGACCACAATCATTGAAGCAAAGAACTTGAAAAAGCTCAAGCTTGGCAAGCTTATGGGATCTTTGCTAACCTATGAGAAGATGATGTCAAAGAGGAAGAAGAAGATAGAAGAACAAGGTATTGAAGACTTGAATGTTGCTCTCAAATCCTCCACAAGTCATCAGGGAGATTTAAATGGAGAAGATAGTGAAGAAGAAGAGATGACCAAGCTCTTCAAGAAGTTCAACTGATCCATGAAGCAACAAAAGGAAGAATCAACAAATGAATCAAAAATAAAGAGGGATCCATTATATGGTTCTAATGCAAGAATTCGGGGCACACCAAATATGATTGCTTTCGTTTCAAAAATAAGGGATCAAGCCATAAGAAGAAGGCAATTGTGGCTACATGGAGTGATGAAGAAGACTCCATCGATGATGAGGTAGCCAACCAATGTTTCATGGCTATCCAAGAAGAAGAGGTACCTTCTAACTCATATAGGTTAAATTCCTATACTTTTGATGAGTTACAAGAATCTTATGATTACTTGGTTTTGGAATTAAAGACTTCATTTTTGAAAAACAAAAAAAAATGGTTTTAAAATTAAAAATAGAAAATGAATTGCTTTCCAAAACTAATTTAGAACATGAAAGCAAACTTGACCAAATGCAAGTCATTTTAAAGATTTTGAAGTGAAATTCAAACTGTGCAAAATTTGTTTTCTAAAGTTCAAGGAAATCAACAAAAGGCCTTAGATGATCTTAAAAATGAAAAAGTTATGATTTACAAAAATCTTAAAAGGGAAAATGGAGAATGCTCCAAAAATTATTTTGTAAAATCAAACTTTTATCAAAGACAATCTAGTTCCCCTAGATTTTTTAAAAGGCAAAATGGTTAAGAACATTTGGGTCCCTAAGGGACTAATTTGTGCAAACAAAAAAGGAAAACATTAAAAAATGGATTCCTAAGGGGACTAAAATTTTTGGAACTAAAGCCATTGAATCCAAAGAAATTTGGATACCAAAAATTACTTGATTGTCTATTTGTAGGTGTTCTTGAGCCATTGATGATCAAAGTCAAATTTTTGGAAGCTCTTGACACATGAGGGAGAAAGACACTTGAAGAAGAAGAGGTTTAACATCCTACCTTGGTTCAAGTGGTAAATTTAAAGTTCATGAAATTTGCTTGATCATGTGTTAACTGTTTGATTTTATAATCATCTAAGCATATTTGTATGACTCCATGTTGTTCCTAATTGCATATAGTTAGGGGAGTCTCAATTGCATGAGTTACTTGCTTTTGGCCTAATATGTTTATTTTTGTGTTTTTGGCCTTAAAATTGTATTGTTTGGTTGAATTTGGTGAAATACATGCTTTGTATGTTTAAATGTTATGTTTTGATAAGCATGTGTAGCAAAATGTATATTTAGGACTTAATAGAGTCTTTGTATGAACTTAAAACTAAGTTGTAAGGCCCTTTAACTTGTTTTTGCTGCATTTTCACCAGTTTCATGCCTTCAGTACTGGTACAATCCATATTGTACCGATACGACATTCAACCAAGTACCGATACAGATGAATCTATACCGATACACGCAGACAAAAAGGAAAATTTGTCTCCTTTTTTGTCATGCCTTGTATGGTTATTGGTTTATTTTCATAAATGACATATTTGATTGAATTTCTTGTATTTACTTGATTTGTTTATTTGAAATTAAATTCATTTCTCTTGAATTGTTTGACTAACAATTTTATTGATGCTTGATTAAGGAGGAGCCAATTTTAAAATTCTTTCTTGTAAAATGTTTTTTGGTCCCTTTTCTCTATTGTTGTTTTACGCCAATAATTGATATTTTCTATCAATTGGTACTATATTTCCAACGATTGGTTTTTAACCTTTCAACATTTTTTGTTTTGAACTTAATGTGATTTCAAACTTAGTTTTGAAATTATTTTTGATAAAACAAAAAAGGGGAGAGATAGGTTTGAAAAAAAAATTCAAAAAGAAAAGGGGGAGCTTTAAAGATTTTCTAAAAATATTATTTTTTCTAAAATTATTTTTTAAGGAAGGGTATTTTAGAAATAATTTTTAAGTGGTTTCGTTATATCAAAAAGGGGGAGATTGTTGAGATATTTGATTTTCATATAACTTAAATGAAAAATATTTTTGGACTTAAACAAATTCGCAAAAATATTTCAATAGTCCATAAACATGAAAAATATGTTTAAAAGGTTTTCAAAGGGTTTGTGACATGTTTAAAATAATTCTAAATAGTGAAAATGACAAAAACAACCCTTGAGTAGTGATACAGTTTGACCGTACTAATACCTAGAGGTGCCATACTGGTACAATTTCCCGTGTACCGATACGCCTATTTGTCCTCGAGTTTTGATAATTTATAGTAGTCAAATGGGTATTGATACGGCTTAGATCATACCGATAATGAAGTAGTGGCAGAGCCACATAGAGATTAGGGGGGACAATTGACCCCACTTGATTTTTGTGGTATGAGGTTTTCAAAATGTTAAATGGGGTTTTCAAGGAATTGACCCCACTTAATTTGTTTGGGTATGAGGTCAACAATATTTATATTGTAGTGGTATGAGAATCCTCGAACCTTATACTTTACTTTGATCATACTATATGAAAATCCTGAATCTGCCATTATACGGAAGGGTCTATACTGATACACAAGTTGTTGGGATCGCCGGTACACCCCACGGCGCAGTGGAAAAATAATCCGACGATCTAATACAGGAATCCATGTACGATCAATCGAATTTGAGAGAAAGGATGCGTGATTTACCTTGGGTTGTTGGAAAACAACAAGTCAACGGTGTAGTCACGATCAGTTTGAATCCTCAGCCTCCACGATAACGTCTTGGCCTCTACTCAGTTCACCCGGTTGAGAGCAAATATTTCTTTTCTCAAAAACTGTTCTTGAGAATATCTCGTCTAAGCAAGAAGAACAGCTGCTAGACCACACTTCTCCTTTTTATATGCAGTTACCCTAATCCTTAGGGTAATTTAATTCAAATTTTATATCTATTAAAAGAATTATAATCATAATTACATTCCTTTAATATATATTTAACAAATCTGGGATAATTAAAATTACACATATATCAAATATATATTAACTTTAATTATATATTTCATCTATGTACAATAAAATTGTACAAATTTGGTCTTGTTGCAGTGGAAACATTTTCCTTCCTTGCTCACTCCTCTTTTAGGTTTCAATGCATCATTTCCTTTGGGTTTGCCCTTGCCATTTCCCTTAGTCTTTACTACTGCCTTGTTATTTCCCTTTCCTTTGTCCTTGCGGATCATCAGAATGGGCTTAGGTCCAACCTTTTTCATATTACTTTTAGCAGTTCGTAACACGCCAAGTAACTGTGGCAAAGTCTTGTTGATTTCATTCATATTGAAATTTAGGACAATTTGATTGAAGCTATCCGACAACGATTGCAGGATGACATCAGTGGTCAATTAATCCTTGAGAGGAAATCCTAATTTCTTCAACGTTTGGATATAACCCATCATCTTGATGACATGAGCTCCTACAGGAGATCCCTCTGCCATTTTGCATTGAAACAGAGCTTTAGAGGTCTCATACCTCTCTTGATGTGCTTGGCCCTCATACAATTCCTTGAGGTTTTGAATCATATCGTATGCAACCATATTCTCATGTTGCTTCTGAAGCTCAGGGGTCATGGTGGCAAGCATTAGACATCCTATGTCTAATATGTCATCCATGTATTTCTTATATTTGTCTTTTTGCTGCTCTAGAAGTAGTAGCTGCCAGTTCACTAGGAACGGGTTCTTCAATGACATATTCCTTCCGTTCTTGCTTGAGAACAATTCTCAAATTACAGAACCAGTCAAGGAAGTTCAAGCCATTCAGCTTATCCTTCTCAAGGATCGATCGCAATGATAGTGTGTTGTTATTTTCCATTAATTCTACAACAATGGAAACATATAAAGTAAGTGAATTTACCAAGTTTACAATTTATAAAAATGTCTTTATTAATAAATTACTCCCACTATTTTATTCTAAGTTAAAAACCCTCATGTTTTAATTTCGTAAAACTTCTCAAACGTTTTCTAGTGGTAAAGGATCCATATTTCACCCTTATCCTAAGTCAGCTTTGGCTTTTCTCTTAGGAGAATAGTTATTTAGGTAAGCAACACTTTGCCAATCACATCTCATGTAACTCCTTCGTTTGGTGAACAACTCTTGTTCTAATCATCTTATGATTTGTCCAAATAACCAACCTCTAGGTTTCTAATCCTATTAGAATAACCTAGCTAAGTTATTACCAATATTTCAACTGGCAAATATCACTTGCTTATTCTTCACATTTAACCAAGATAGACTTATATGCCAATGTTTTGGCAAAACCCATATAATATCGATCGAGGTCTTAACAAGGGTAAATATTGGACGGTTAGATTAACTTAGATTTTATGGAGGGATTTTCATTATAATCTCATCATTATACCTTTTAATATTAGGCCCTTATTGATCTCATCAATTCATTAGCATGCTAATATACCATCCATTGCATTTTATAGCCCAAATAAAGAACTAAGGTGGCCCACCCCAAGCCAATGGGAGAACCAATAAAACTAAAGGTAAAAACAACTTCTCAAGCATCTTCTCGCTTTAGTCAGTCCATTATTCTGCTCCTTTGACTCTTCACATGATTACAATTTTATAAACCCGTTTTACATACGAGGGAGTAAGATGAGAAGAGAAATTCAATAGAAGTGTAGAAAGGCACGACACGCAGGCCATATTTTAAAATTACAACCTTTGTAAATAAACAAAATGGGCTTACGGGGCTATAACCACGCATTCTCAAACACCGTGCAAATCAACCAAAACATACACATGTTTTATCTTGTTTATTAAAATCATCTCAAGATTGTTCCTACGACCTTTATTGCCTACGCGGTCTGACAGATCCGGGGCTGCCAGGTCCACCCGTAAAGTGCGGGCTGGCAACCCTGGTCTGCCAAGAAACAGATTAACCTTACAGCAACAAACATATGATTAACGTTTAACCATCGATTGTAAAAACTTGTTTAAAATATATTAACATTTTAACGCGATTGGATTCGATTTCTTTATTTGCACAAATATCATATACTCGTCAAAAATAGAAAAACCAAACACGCATCTCATACAAACGCATCAACCAAGTATTTAACCCGAATTCGTATCGTACAAGTGGCACTGATACCACTATTAGGATCACCGGTACACCCTATGGCGCAGCGGAAAAATAATTTGACGATCTCATATAGGAATCCATGTATGATCAATCAAATTCGAGAGGAAAGGATGCGTGATTTACCTTGGGTTCTTGGAAAAATAGCAAGTAAACAGTACAATCACGATCAGTTTGAATCTTAAGCCTCCATGATAACGTCTTGGCCTCTACTCAGTTCACCCGGTTGAGAGCAAATATTTCTTTTCTCAAAAACTATTCTTGAGAATATCTCGTCTAAGCAAGAAGAACGACTGCTAGACCACACTTCTCCTTTTATATGCAGTTACCCTAACCCTTAGGGTAATTTAATCTGAATTTTACCTCTATTAAAAGAATTATAATCATAATTACATTCCTTTAATATATATTTAACAAATCTGGGATAATTAAAATTACACATATATCAAATATATATTAACTTTAATTATATATTTCATCCATGTACAATAAAATTGTACAATTATAACTCGTTTGATATTTTCTCAACTCAACCCTTGGGTGTGACCCTGTAGGTTCCTGTAACATTAGTAGCAATTATTAGAACCATTCTAATATTACAAACCATGAGTGACATCTAGCAATATATCATGGTCATCTAAGTTACAAGAATTCATGATTTGATATAACATCTTCGTGACTAGCTTCTTTATGTATTATATCCCTTTGTCTTTTATATCTAGAATAGGCACAAGTCTTGGAACAGTCACACTTGTATAGCCTATCTAATATTTCTTGATATCTAGAGTAGACTAAAAATAAACAAACAACTTATGATATCTCATATCAACTTGTTCGAGCATGACCATGCATTTCTAGTCTCACTCAATCAAGTGGCCTGTGACATAACTCCTATTATGTAAGAGGGACAAATCCTATCTTGATCATTTACACCCCACTACATATATCGTGATATGTTCAACATCAACCTTTATAGTGCGATCAGTCACGAAGCATGTCTAACTGTATCAAAACACACGACAATATATGTTGAGATAGTAATGATCTCAAGTATAAGGATCATACATGTAGTCATCACCATGAGCAATATTGTGACCGCAACATAATTATCTGAGACATATGCTCATAGCGGGTCAATCCATTATGTTGTTCTCTAACAACGTACTCATATATCGATTTTGACATCTCTATGTCAGTGACAACTCATTGTTATCAATCAACAATATGTTAGCCTTGAACATATTATTATTGTCCAAGCCCATAATAATACTCAACTAAGGATCTTTTAATAACAATCATATTATTATGTGGACTTCGTTATATTTCAGTTTATTTAAGACACATAAATATGACTGAAAAATAATAATGGCAATGCCTTTATTCAAAAACATGGTAAAGAAAGTATATAAATATAATCATCTCATGATTGGTCATTGGGCATAGTCTAACACAAGTATCCTATACTAATACCAGTGTAAAATTTCCCAATGAATCTTTCTATTTTGAGGCAGGTACCGATATTTGAAGCCCGTGTACTGATACACCCTGCACCAGACTGCATTTAATGCTGGAAATAAAGACTCCAACGGCTTTAATCAACCCCAACTACTAGTAACGATCATGAAGTCATTAGAAGGTTTAAAAGACCTCTTCAAGCATCCTTGGAACAAAAAGAAACCAACTACCAACATTCAATGATAGAGAAAATATTTTAGTGCTCAATTTTGTCATATTTCTTTGTAGAACATACTTGTGAGCTTAATTTTTATATTTGCTCAATTGTTAGGATTTAAGTGGGTGCTTAAATTGCAAACACAATTGCCTAGAGAGGTTTTCCTTGTTTGCCAATTTGTTTTCTCTTTGTAAGAGAGTGTTTTCAAGACTTTGGGGTATAAGTCTTGGTTGTAAGGGTTATCTCTTTGAACCTTAGAAAAGGAAAGACCAATTAGTGAATTTGTGGAAAATCCTTATTGTGGATAGCTAAGCTAGTGGAGGTAGACTTGGTTTAGAAGTCGAACCACTATAAATCACCGTGTTCCAATTTTTATTACTTAGCCATTCATCAACCAAAACAAAAATCCAATTCATCCCCTCATGGATATTCGGTTTATTGTACGAGCCTTCCAACAATTGGTATCAGAGCTTTATCTCTACATCGAATTAACATCCTAGAGTCGATCTTTGAAGTGCTCAAACTTTCTACATCAACCAGAGATCATGGCGCAAGCCATCGACAAACCTCCTTACTTCAACGGTGTCAACTACTTATATTGGAAGAAAAGGATGATGTTTTTCATAAGAGCCAATGACTACCGTCTTTGGGATATTGTTCTTGATGGTACGTTCGTTCCACAAAGAAGCAAGGAGGAAAGGAGTGCGGAAGATCGAAAGAAGATGCAACTCAATGATAAAGCTATGCACATATTTCTTTGTTGTAACCCCCTTAGTCCCGCCTAAACGCAAGACTGAACTGAGCGAGCTAGATTGAGTTTTGTCGAAACAAAACCCATTAAGATTAACTAAGATTAGGAATCTTTTTTTCTTTTTATCTTGTCTAGATGCACGTTTCGACCTCAGGTGAATATGCCAACAGAGGGTGAAATATCAACTCCATCGGACGTCAATTTGACATCCAATTACACGTATTTGCAATTTATGGACCAAATTGAAAATCTATAAATGTAGAGAGACTTAATTGGCTTTGATGTTACCATTCCTTAATTATTCAGGTTACATGCATACCAACAAAAACTCAGCTCAATTGCATACATAAGAACTAGGGACCAAATTGAAAGAGTCCCAAACATGAAACATTCTATAAGTAATAAAACGTCCAGCCGTACCGATACGGTCCCTAGGCATATCAGTACGCGAGCTTCAATTGCCAAAAACCATATTCTATTAGCTCAAAAGCGTACTGATACAAGTCTACCAAAATACCATATTTGTACCTATACGGTGCCCTGCATATCGCTACGCCTAGACCTGTAAAATCCAATTTTGCTGGTTTTTCATTTGAATCTAGATTCACACATGCCTCAACTCAACATAAACATACATACAACTAATCCAAGAATCAAACCATGCTATAAACACAGAGTAACGTGATCAATACATGAAAAGCAACTTCAATCACATTTCTAGAGGCATGCTTCCTATATTTCAACCAACTCAACATTCAAAAAGAGACTCAAGGTGTATCTCATTATAGGCATGACATCAACACTCTTCTATCATCATTTAGGATAAGATGGCATCGCAAAAACATGATCAAAAGAAAGGAAAACACAAGGCATAATATCATGTTTGCAAGGCATCAACAAACCATGTCTCAAAACCAAACTTAAAGATCAACAAAATAGAAGAATAAACCATCCCAAACAACCCAAAATTCCATATTACAAAATCCCCAAAACATGGTAAACACATTGCCTTATTAACCAAATTTAAAACCAAGTTTCATACTTAAGCAAATGTCTTGATCTTGGACCTTCCTTACCAAACCAATGTTGCCCTTCAACTCTATTGCTTTGCATCAATGGAAAAAGAGAGCGTAAGCATAAATGCTTAGTGAGGATTCTCACAAACAACATTAATGCAAATTGAAACCATTTAAAAACCATTAAGCCTTTGCTACCACAACATGCTTACTTTCCAAGTAATACACATAGGAGTAAAAACCATTTGAAAACCATAAACCATATTGTTTTCAAAACATGCTTATCACCCAAGCTTTATCTCATTTGTTTCCACAACAAATCATGTATAACAACCATATGCATCATATCAAATATAAATTTTTTAATCACATAAATTCTCATATATTGGCATTTAGAGTGACTCGGATAGAATCACTTGTATCATCGAATAATACTAGCTCTATCCATACATGTTCGGATACACGAATTTCTCATGGTGGTCTCACCTCCACCAAATCTCATACCTTGCCTAGTTAAACCGCAAGATACCATCACAATGAGCTGTCTAGTTAAACCACATACCCAAGTGATAAACCAATAGTCCGAGTAGCCTAGTTAAACCGCTTACCTCAAGGACTATGGCATGATAATTTTACATATTATAATGCACTTTAATCCTATGGCTAGCCAACTATATTTGACACTTTCACAATACGTCACAAAGCCAATATATCATTTTCAAATACAATTACTTACTGTTTTCTAATGCATTTCTTAAATCCGTTTCATATGCAAAACCACATTGCCAAAGGCAACAACACATTCGTTTCAAGGAACAACTCTTAATGCTCATAGGTATTCATTACTTTGTTTAAACATTGCATATTAATCCAAAACGATGCATTTACAGCAAGTAAACCAAACCATGTTTAATCCCAAAACATGAAATTTGCAAGCTCATAACGAAGCCAATAGCCAAGTGAAATAAGAAAAACTTACACTGGAGCTTAGTTAAGCTTGTTAGGATATAACTAAACCCCATGATCCATCGATCAAACCTTTAAAGAGCTTTAACACATATAAACACTCGCCGATACACCTTACATTGCTCGTTGACTCGATTCGAGCCTCCGGTAAGCATCATACGTATTTAGGCAACCTTGCCTTGATCGTCGCCTGTTTTAATCACATAAAACCAGAGGGAAAATGTATTATTATGCATTCAACTCGTTGCTAAACAAGGATCCCTTGCATCCTTAACACAAACCTTCCAAAAAACAAGCCAAAACTAATGAAATCATCACCTATTTTCACTCTACCAATTCCCAACTTCAAACCAGCGATTCTAACATTCAACCCACATCAAAACATACCCACAAACACCTTCCAAACATCCTTATACCTACAGCAACTCAAAAACACGTAGAACAGCCCCAAAACCACTAAAAACACCTTTAATAATTAGCCAATCTAATAGTTTCGGGATTTAATCTCAAAATCTCATTTCACATTATGATTACCCTATTAAAACTTGACTTTACCCAATTAAAATCTCCATGTTTCATCAAGTTAAGCAAATCTTTACGCAAATCGTCAAAGTTACCATTAATAGCTCAAATCTTGAAATCCATTGCAAAGCCATGTTAATATCAATCCATAATCAGCTATCTACTAGGGAATATCAATAAATAATCTTGTTTTAAAAAGAGGAAAAGAAATTCACCTTTGAAGAAGCTTCCACCAAAATTGACGTAAGATTTTCTCTGAAACTTAACTTGTGAAATAGATGAAATTCTTGAGAAAATCTTGTAAGGTTTTGTTAAGAAACAAATGTAGAATCAATTGATGAATTCTCCATTGAAAATCAACAAAGAATTTTGGAGAATCTTGTTTGGAAGTTAAAATGGAAAATGAGGGAGAATAAGGAAAGAAAATGTAGGAAAATCCAAAACAATTGTAAAATAATTTAGGAAAACAATTAACCATCAATTCTTAATCAATTAAGGTGGTTATTTTCATATTAAAACATTTAGAAAATATAGCTCTTTAAGGACTCTTAGTATTGGCCCATTTACAAAATAGTACTAACATAGCTTTGCACATTTTACAAATTAGTCACTAAAACACAATTCCACTTAATCCCACTTATTAAACCTTCAATTAAATTACAAAATTATTAGATAACATTCATAAAACTTTTTAAAAGCCTCAATTTATTTTAATTTTCATCACTCATATCTTTAAAATATTAAATCCCCTGAAACTACTCAAACCAACAAATTTGGTTCGAACCGAACCCGGTCGAACCTCTAAACATCTTGCCCTATTTTTGGGGTGTTACAACTCTCACCCTCTAAAGAAATTTCATCCCCAAATTTTACCTGAAGGAAAGAGATGTGAAAATTGTTTCATCTTGTCCTATTTTATTTCCCAAGTGGCTTCCTTGACTCCCCGATGTCACCAAAATATCTTGACCAACTCTATGGTCTTTCCATGCAAAACCTTAGTGCTCTAATACAGCACCTTCACAGTCTCCTTATCATAAGACAAATATGAAGACAACTCAATCTCCTCAACAGGCAAAACATGCGACAAATCAGATCTATACTTCTGAAGCATCAACACATGGAAAACATCATGTACCTTTTCAAGTTCAGCCGATAACCTCAATCTATATGCAACTGGACCAACTTGCTCAATCACATCATAAGGTCCAATGAACTAGGGATCCCGTTATAGTGAAGAAGAAGAGATGATCAATCTCTTATAGAATTTCACTCGATTCATGAAGCAATAAAAGGAAGAATCAAGACATGAATAAAAAATGAAGAGTAGGGATCCCGTTATATGATTTGAATGCAAGAACCCATGGCACACCAATTATGATTGCCCTCATTTCATGAAGAAGGGATCAAGCCATAAGAAGAAGAACTTTGTTGCTACATAGAGTGATGAAGAGGACTTACCGATGATGCGGTAGCCAACTTATGTCTCATGGCCAATCAAGAAGAAGAGGTAACTTCTAACTCATCTAGTTTAAATTATTATACTTTTTATGAGTTACAAGAAGCCTGTGATGACTTGGTTTTGGAATTCAAGGCTTTATTTTTGAAAAATAAAAAATTGGTTTCAAAATTAAAAATAAAAAATGAATTGCTTTCCAAAACTAATTTAGAACTTCAAAGCAAACTTGATCAAATGCAAGTTATTTTAAAGATTTTGAAGTGAAAATATCAAACATACAAAATTTGCTTATTAAAGTGTAAGAAAATCATTAAAAGGAGTTAGATGATCTTAAAAATGAAAAATTTTGATTTGCAAAAATCTTAAAAGGAAAAATAGAGAATGCTCCAAAAATAATTTTCTAAAATCAAACTTTTATTAAAAAAACGATCTAGTTCCCCTAGAATTTTTTTAAGGAAAAATGGTTAAGAACATTTGGGTCTATAAGGGACTAATTTGTTCAAACAAAAAGGAAGACATTGAAAATGGATTCCAAAGGGGGCTAAAATTTTTGGGACTAACACCATTGGATCTAAAGAAATTCGGATACTAAAAATTACTTGATTGTTTGTTTGTAGGTGTGTTTTAGCCATTGATTATCAAAGTCAAATTTTTTGAAGCTCTTGACATACGAGGGAGAAGGAACCTTGAAGAAGGAGAGGCTTAACATCCTACCTTGGTTAAAGTGGTAAATTTAAAGTTCATGCGATTTGCTTGATCATGTGTTAATTGTTTTGTTTGATAATGATCTAAGCATGTTTGTATGACTCTATGTTGTGCCTAATTTCATATAGTTAGGGGGAGGCTCAATTGCATGAGTTACTTGTTTTTGGCCTAATATGTCTATTTTTGTGTTTTTGGCCTTAAACTTGTATTGTTTGGTGAATTTGGTGAAATTCATGCTTTGTATGTTTTAAATGTTATGTTTTGAGAAGCATATGTAGCAAAATGTGCAAAATGTATATCTAGGAATTAATAGAGCTTTTGTATGAACTTAAAACTTAGTTGTAAGGCATTTTAAGTTGTTTTTGCTACATTTTGTACCTGTTTTGTGCAATCGGTTCCGGTATAGCCCATACTGTACTGATACGCGTAGATCAAAGATGAAGGAAGTGCTCAAGAAGGAAATCCCTAAATGGTTGGATGCATGAATTATCTATGCAATTTCTAATAGTGCATGGGTTAGTTCAGTACATTGTGTCCCTAAGAAAAGTGGCATCGTTGTATTCCATAACGATGCTAATGAGTTGATTTCGATACACATTCCTACTAGTTGGCGTTTTTGTATGGATTACAAGCGTCTCAGTGCAACCACAAAGAAGGATCATTTTCCTCTTCTTTTCATTGATTAGATGTTAGATCGAATCATGAGCAATGAGTATTATTGCTTCTTAGATGGATATTCTGGCTACAATCAAATTGCTATTACACCGGAGGACCAAGAAAAGACTACGTTCACATACCCTTTTGGTATATTTGCCTTCTGTCGCATGCCTTTCGGTCTTTGCAATGCATTACCCACGTTTCAAAGGTGCATGATGGCAATATTCTCTAATATGATTGAAAATTCCCTTGAAATCTTTATGGATGGTTTTTTCGTATATGGGAATAATTTCAACCATTGCATCGACAATATGGAGAAAGTATTGTAGTGATGTGAAGAAACTAATTTGGTTTAAAACTGGAAAAAATGTCACTTCATGGTCACTAAAGGGATTGTGCTGGGCCATAGAATTTTGAAAGCTGGACTTAAAGTTGACAGAGCCATAGTGGATGTAATTGAAAAATTGCCACCTCCAAGAAATGTGAAAGGTATCCGTAGTTTTCTAGACTATGCTGGATTTTAGAGAAGATTTATTCAAGAGTCTTCAATGATCACTAAACCTCTATGTTTATTGTTGGAGCAAGCTAGCAAATTCATTTTTGATGATGCATGTTTGGGTGCATTCAATAAAATTAAAGCATAGCTTGTGAATGCACCGATCGTTGTTGCACCCAACTCAGAGCAATCATTTGAACTTATGTGCGACACTAGTGATTTGGCCATGGGTGCAGTATTGGGGCAATACAAAGATAAGGTATTTCATGCGATCTACTATGCTAGTAAGAGCCTACTAAAGCTCAAATCAATTATACTACTACTGAGAAAGAGTTATTACCAGTAATTTTGCTTTTGATAAGTTTCGTTCTTATCATGTTGGTGCAAAAATTACATTTTTACTGATCATTCTGCTTTGAGAAACCTCTTTGTAAAGAAAGATGCAAAACCTAGACTAATTCGCTGCAAGAGTTTGATATTGAAATTAAAGACCGCAAAGGGTTAGAAAATCAAGTTGCTGATCACCTTTTGAGGTTGGAAGCTGTCAGCGAAGATGACAATAAGTTGTAAATTGTTGACGTATTCCCTAATGAAAAGCTGTTCGTTGTGAGTGCAACACCGTGGTATGCTGATATAGTGAATTACTTAGTTTGTGAAAAGACTCTTGTTGGTGTAATTGGGCACAAAAAAGCTAGATTTCTTAGAGATGCTACGAAATATTATTGGAATGAATCTTACTTGTTCAAGGTTTGTAATGACAATATAATTCGACGTTCTAGAGGAAGAGATGAAATATATCTTATAGCATTGTCACAATGCTCCTTATGGAGGGCATTTTGGTGGAATGAACATATGCGAAAGTTCTCAAATCAGGATTTTATTACTCATTTTTGTTCGAAGATGCTCACGAGTTTGCTCAATACTATGACATATGTCAATGCACCAAATCTATATCTAGAAGAAATTAGATGCCACAGCAGCCTCTAATGGAAATTGGGTTATTTGATGTCTGGGGATTGGAATTCATAGGTCCTTTTCCTAATTCTTTTGGAAATCTATACATTCTGGTTTGCAGTTGATTATGTTGTCAAAGTGGATAGAAGCCGTTGCAGTGCCTAAAGATGATGCAAAGACAATCTTGAAGTTTTTTAACAAACATATACTTACTCGCTTTGGAACATCAAAAGTATTGATCATTGATCAGGGTGAACATTTCCACTATAGCTAGGTGGTTGCTGTATTGAAACGCGATGGAGTAAATCATAGACTGGCCACAACATATCATCCTCAGTCGAATAGATAGGCAGAGGTATATAATCGAGCAATTAAAAATGTTTTGGAAAAAGTGGAGAACACCACTAGAAAAGATTAGTCCTCTTTTGATGATACATTGTGGGATATACGTATTGCATATAAAACTCCGTTGGGAATGTCGCCATATCAACTTGTTTTTGAAAAATCTTGTCATTTGCCAGTAGAACTTGTGCACAAGGCTTTGTGTAACATACTCTAACCACCCTAGTAGGATTAGGTAAGTTACCACAATTTCAATCAATGATCCATTCAATTTAAGCTAGTGAGTTCAATTCGTTTTTAAGTCTTTCTTTCTCATTAAGAAACAATTCAAATAGGTGAGGACCCATAATGCAATTTGTAATCATAATCAATACCATTTAGGACTTACATTTTCTTCAAGTAACCTTTCGAACTAGATGGATAACAATAGAAGATTTCAATATTCAATGTAGCTATTATGCATACCAATAGGTGATTTACATCATTTACTTAAGTTACCTTAATCAAACATACATGATTCCAATATTATAAACACTATTCGGCTAGTACCTTAAGTGATCAAAGTGATTCATGTCTAAACATGCAGATTACTACATTTACTTATTGTTAACTAGCCAACTTCAATAGATCTATTCAACCAATTCATGCATAATTCAACCATGGGAAATCTAACATTAGGCTAACAAGCATTCAAGCTCAATAAAGTGCGTACATGCTCATATATACATACCATACTCTTTATAGATCATAGATGAAGTTAATTTATACAAACCATAACTAAGTGATTATGAATATACATGCCTTAGGTGCCATCATCCTAGGAGAACTATAATAAGATGGAAACATACTCTTTCAAGTAAAATGTGACTTGTACGAGCATAGAGTTCGGGATAGGATCCAATATCAACCTGAATCGTAGAAAAGAGACTTGAATAAGAAAAGCTTAGTGAGCGAGTTCAAGTTACAAGACAATTAATACATTAAGTCTCAACTACAAACCATCTAATAGATGGTATGGTTCCCCCATCAATAAGGAACCATTCAAAACACTATAAACAATACTAGATGCTTTTGCTTAATTTACAATCCAATATCAATACAAGGCTTGAAAGTTTAGACATGCTCAATCATCTAATTCGAATAACATTAGGCATAACATGTCATTTGAACACAATCAATGTCTCAAACTCAAGCAATCTCATATAAGCAATGTTCAAGCAATGTCTCAATATCAATAGTTCATGGCATTCAATTTCCTTTTACTATCAATCCATGCAATGCAATGTAGCAATATATTCAATGTACATGAGGTATAAGTTCATTTTTAGTATAGCCTTGAGAATCGATTACTCAGTCTAGATACTCAAGTCCCCAACAAAACTGTCGCCAATATTAATAGTCAATATGGTACAAAGTACCGGTCAAATCCCTCCTACTGTCGCCAATAACCAATAACAATACTTCCCTCATACTCTCACCAATTAGGGACCAATGTCCCAGACCGTAGTCCACCTCGATAATGATCTCTATAGACTCTATGGCATGCCAACTATATCTAAGACCGACTCAAGACCTAGGCTTACAATAGTTACCACTTCATTCAATTAGAAGCATGATTCAATTCAATGTGCACATTTTTTTGCCAATATCCACTTTCAATCGAATATGGTTCAAAGCCAATACCAATATCAATATTCCAATAGTCAATGAAGGTATGTCAATCAAAATTTCATTAAACAATGAATTGAATTACTTTTAACTATAACAACATCTTCATTTCAATATAGTTCAACTAGGCAAGAAGCATACCATGGTAATCAATTGTAATTCAAGCATGCTTCTCAATCAAGTGACCACTCAAAAGAGCACTTACCTTGCTAATGCTCTATAGCAAGCTCATTACACAATTTATACTAAGAATCAATAAGAAATTCAAATAAGAATTGGACTTGGAAAGGTTACCTCCATCTCCAAACTTTAAACTACACTCACTGGAATTTTTTGAGCTATTGTCAATCCCGGATTGAAATCCCTTTCTCTCTACTAGCTTGCTGATCTATGTGAGCCCCTTTTCCCTAAATTTCCACTTGATATATCATTCATACAATGCATAGTGTATTAGGTAAAATCCAGCAACCATTTGAGTCATTATGTGACTCCATACACTCAAGCATTCAATTTAAAACATCAAGACTGTTGTTGCCTGGTAGCATGTGCACTACTTGATTAAATGTTCATATCTTTTATTTTGTACGTCAGAATTTTGAACCATTTACACCGTTAGAAAGGTAACTTAATTTTCCTTCTACCCATATAGGCCTTACATTTTTATTCATTGTGAATTAATACAATTTTTTATTTAAAGGCAGACCAAATTATGCCACTGGATAGTTTGCACTGTCCTTAGAGATTAGTCTCTACAAACTGTTTTATAACTCAGAATTCGATTCCATTTGTTGCATAAGAAACTAGACATACACATGATTCTGTACATATAAGATTTAGTCCATATTTTGGTCTATGTGATTTTTTGCAAATTTTTAAACTCACTGCCCAAAACAGAGTATTATGGACAACTTTCCTTTAGCTATATTCTAGCTTCATTAATCACTTAGACAAGGATTCTAACATGATTGTTCAACATATATACTCATTCATACATGCCTAGGTCAGTCCAATTATGTGTCAAACCTATAAAAATAGGGCAATTGAGCAATATTTTCGAATTGATTCAATAGGACATCATCTCCCTAGAATTTCCAGCAACCAGAATTTCAATTCACATATCAATCATCCATTCTAATCATCATCCAAATTTTCTAGAAACTAGCATAACATTTCACCATCAATTTGGTTATTGCCAACATCAATTTCTCTCACTCATTTGAATGGCACTGCCAATTTCATGGATTGATCAATCAATTGAACTTCTTAACTAATTCATGGCATCAATTCACTAACTACTCATCCAATTCATGTAATTCAAATAAGAACTTACAATCTACATGCATCATTTGAATCTATAATGCATTAAGGAAGAGATTTTACCTTCCTATCATGATAATATGGATGCTAGCAACTCCAATTTCTCCAATTTCAAGCTTGAATCTATGAAGATGGAGTTTTCTCACTCAATTCCTTCCCTCTCTATTTTGTTCATCTAACCGGCCATCAAGGGAGAAGATGATAATGAATCATCGATTAACTCCTCCCAAAATGACTATTTTCCCTTGATTATCCACTAATTAATAACATGTGTAGGGGCATTTAGGAATAGAAGAATTTTGCATGCATTCCTTCAATTTGTCACTTGTTTCGGTTTGGTCACTTATAATTTAGGTTACCACTTTTTCAATTATAGCATACTAGTCCTTAGTAACTAGACCTAGTACATTGCTTTCAATCAATTAGGGATTAAATGAAGGCATTGTAGTAACTTCTTTTATACTAGTTTTGAGGATATTACAATTCCCTCCCCTTAAAGAATTTCGTCCTCAAATTTACCTGAGGGGAATAGATGAGGGTACTGCTTTCTCATCATTGCTTTGGGTTCCCAAGTGGCTTCTTTTACATTGTGGTTCTTCCATAGAACTTTCATCAATGGCACAGTCTTATTGTGAAGTCTCTTGACTTCTTTATCAAGTATTTGGATTGGCTCTTCATCGTCCGATAGATCAGGATTAAGTTCCACCTCATCAGGTTCTAAAACATGTGAGGGATCTGATTGATATTTCCTATAAGACTTTAAAGGGTCCGATGAATAAAGGGCTTAGTTTACCCTTTTTCCCAAATCTGAGGATTTTCGTCCAAGGAGATACCTTCAAGAATACGTAATCTCCCACTTGATATTCAATGTTTCTTATTTTTGAGGTTGGCATAAGTATTTTACCTATCAAAGGCTTTTTTCAGTCTATTATGGATCACCCAAACTTGATTTTCGGTTTAACGAAGCAATTCAGGTCCTAAGACTTTGTTTTCCCCCAATTCAGACCAGCATAGGGGAGTTCTACATCTCCTATCATACAATGATTCGAATGGGGCCATTTTGATAGAAGCTTGATGGCTGTTGTTGTAGGCAAACTCAGCTAATGGTAGAGATTTCTCCTAGTCTTTACTGAAGTCGATAATACAAGCTCGAAGCATGCCTTCAAGCACTTGGATTACCCTTTCAGATTGTCCATCAGTTTGTGGATGGAAGGAAGTGCTAAGGTTCAGCTTGGTTCCCATAGCTTGTTGAAGTGCCCTCCAGAATTGAGAAGTAAAACGAGAGTCTCAATCTGATATGATAGATTTAGGAACACCGTGAAGTCTGATCACTTCTTTCAAGTACAATTCAGCTAGCAGTTTGAGGCTCAAGTGTAACACCCACACACTTGTTTTCTATTGAAAATATTAAACTGGCATAATAACAAGCTAAGAATCTAGTTTAGTGCTATTTGTATGGGGATCAAATTGTAAAGTTGAGGAATTAAAGGAACTTAGAGTAAGTGACCAATGTGTAAAGTAATTAGAAATTTAGTTTTGCATGATAAACAATTAAGGAATTATGGTTATTCCCTATGTCCTTCTCTCCTTAAAGGACCGGTAGAATGGATGAAAGAATGAGTGACATCTTCTTCTCCATTTCTTTATACCGAAAGCAAGATAGAAAGAGAATGAGACTTAAAGGAGAAAACATTATTAATAGGAAATAATTGGATTGAATGTAAGTTTATAACCTTTTCGTATGAACTTTGATCAATTGTTCTATAACTATGGAATGTTGATTACTTGTATATTGTTCGAATGGGTGCTTTAGTAATATCTTGGTGATTTGAATGGCTGCTTTGAGTTGTGAAGGTTGAATGTTGATGATTGCCGAATGGGTACTTAAAATTGTTGGTTGGATTGTTGAATAAACTATGCTAATAATGTGATCGGATAAGTTGAAATTTGAGTATTCAATTGAAATGTTAAATTAGGATGCTTATATATATTCGAATCTACCCAATTGCTGAAGGTGTTTGGCTGAACTAAATCTATCTTGGAACTGCCCTACTTGATGAATAAACGAATAGGAAGTGTAGTCATGAAATTGGTTACTTACAATTGAATATGTATGCAACTGAATACATAATAATTGGATATAATGGAATGGAAAGAATCTAGTTCAAGGGCTGCTTTTACAGTTTGGATACAGGGAAAAATTATTGTTTGCAGTTAGCTTTTAGTCTCGAGATGGTACTTAAAATGTAGTTAGAAGAAAATTGTTAGACTGAATCTCAATGGCAGTTTAGATAGATTAATTTAACAAGAAAACTGCCATGTTTTAACAGCCCGGTATAGGGACTATTTTGTTGAAACTTAACTAATAAGTAATAGGGATGAACTAATTTTCCAATCTGATAATACTAGTATTGTATGGTTGAATAAAGGATTTTTGATGATTAAGGATTGATGGAAGAAGGGTAGAACTGATTAAAAAAGAACATCTAAGTGCAAGGGCAGTTTTGAAAAGTTTGAGTATTAAGAAATTGTCACATTAGTACCATGTTCATTATCTCATGAATTCTTTGCTTGAGGGCAAATGATAATGTATTTGAGTGTTACACATATAAGGTTAGAGGAAAAATATTATCTTGAGACTTGCTAGAGCACCTGTGTGATAAATATATGCTTACAATGGCGATTTTAATGTATTTTTAACTTGTTGTTACAAATAGATAAGAAAAGGAGATGATCAAGGGGATGAAAGACACAAGGGGATAAGGGTACAAGATCAATAACAGCTCAAAAAGATTTGTGAGTGTAGCCTGTGTTTACTTATCTAAATTGTTGTATAATTGCTAAACTATTCGAATGTCAAGAAGGCACCATTGCCTTACTTGTTTGTTTGTGTGTTGGAAATCCTTGAAAGATAAGTAACAAGGTATCATGTATGTTATGAGTTGTTTCAAACATATTGTGGAATATTGAGTTGAATGCCAAATGGTATCCTGGTTGATGGATTGTTATATATATATATATATATATATAAGTATATTTAGTCCAGTCTAGCCGAATTGGCATGCCAATGGGACATACATTCCGAGCTCATCCTGAAATATAGGACTAAGGTCTCCTGATAGGTACAATCGTACCCCTGATCGATGTCAAGGTGAAAGATTTAATGACAAGAATGTCATTGCCTGTTAATGCAATGGTTTCATTAGAGATTCTAAAATAAATTATAGTCTATAATGTAAGGTTCAACTATGATTGCTTGTATTATATGTATCTCTGAATCAATATCTGACATTGAATCAACCCCTAGGGGTTGCTAGAATTACAAATCCTATATAAGAGGTCGTACATTGGTGACCACAATGAATAAGTATATGAAACAATAGTATACGATATGTTGGATCCTTATGGTCGGTTGAAAATAATGAGATAAGAAGTAGTTGTGATGGATAGTCAGTCTATTCTGGTAGCTTGATTAGGATTATGCATTTTCTATTACACATTCTAGTTAGTTGAATTGTTTGTAAGTTCCCCTTTCTGACTACTCGCTCTGTTATATTTCTTAGCTTATTTTCCAGCCAGCTCTAGCAAGGTCACCCGAAACTTTCAATGTATGTTTGAAATTATATTTTGTTAACTCCAAAAAGGGGTGGCACTAGAACAAAGGTCTATATGTATTATTCTGGGCAGGGTTAGTTGGCTTGTATATAAATAAGTTAAGGATAAAACTCTAATGTGTTTTGTGTATGTACTTGAGATCGCATGTGTGCCTTGTAATTAGATGATATGAATACACCAGTTTATACTTAAAAGAGTTGGTAATAGTCTAGAACCATAACGTGATGTTGCTATGTATGTGATTTTTTGGTATGTGATTGCATGAGTATGTTACCACTTGATAGATATTGATGGAATTAGAGTTGGAAAGTGATTTGTAATTTAATCATGCAAATGGATAATTATCATATATATGCATAATTACGATTGGTAGTAATGTAACTCGAATTGGCATTTGGGTTAAGAGTCTTGTTTGAGAAGTTCCTTTGATTTGAAATACTTTGGTGCCAGGTATGTCATCATTCAAGATCTTGTTTGATATTAAAACCTAATGCCATGAACATGCAGTGAATACAATGCTGTTGGTTTGTTTTCTTTTAGTGTTTGCTTGGGATACAAGTAGCATAAAAGTGTATGCATCTTCTATTTGTTTTCCATGTGTCCTTTAATGGCCTTGTTCTTTTAATTTAGATAGGATTGAAATTCTTGAACATTGTTTAAGTGGTTGGCTACATCTTCTTTTGAATGTTTTTGCTACCTTCTATATCAAATCTAAGTAAACTAAACAAGTTAAGTTAGACTATCTACTTTGACTTTGTAAATTCCTTTTAGGCTGAGATGGGTATTACATCATGTTCATTTGAACAGGTAAGAAGTGAGCCGATTTGGTGAACCTATCAATGATCACCCATATGGCATCATTTTTCCTTGGCGATAAGGCAATCCAGATATGAAGTCCATTGTTATACACTCCCACTTCCATTGAGGCAATTCGATGGGTTGTAGGAGTCTAGTAGGTAGTTGGTGTTTGGCCTTCAACTTCTGGCAAGTGAGGTACTTCGATTGGAAGTTAACAATATCGGCCTTCAATCCCGGCCACTAATAGACTTCCTTTAAGTCCTTATACATCTTGATAACTCCCAGATGTATTGAAAAATGACTACTACGTGCTTCTTGAAGCATTTATCTCTTAAGTATTGGATCATTGGGTATACAAACCCAATTCTTGAAGTAGAGCAAACCATTCGATCGAAGTGAAAATTCGGTGCTTGGTTTGGAATCAATCTCTTTCAATATCTTCTGAAGTTTGAGATCTTTTTGTTGAAGCTCTTTGATCCTCGAATTCAAGTCGAATTGAACTTGAAGTTCTACCTCATATCTCCGGTTCTTTAGGAGCTTAAAATGGGCATTGAAAGTAGTTGAAGCTACAATTAAAGGATTTCGATTAGTGAATTTCATATCCTCCATTCAAATAGAAGGATAAACAATGTTGTAAATTCGTATTCGATCTTACCAATTGAATGTTTGCGACTGAGCACATCAGCCACATCATTTGCCTTGCCCGTGTGGTAATCAATGATTAGGTCATAGTCTTTTAGTAGTTCCACCCATCTTCCCTGTCAAATATTTAACTTATTCTGAGTTAGGATGTATTTTAAACTCCGATGATCCGTAAATAATTGACATTTCTCTCTATATAGATAATGCCTCCAGATCTTTAAAGCAAACACGACCGCACCAAGCTCCAAGTCGTGTGTTGGATAATTCAATTCATATGGCTTGAGTTTACGAGAAGCATAGGCAATGAACTTGTCGTCTTGCATCAATACACACCCTAAACCAAGGTGGGAAGCATCACTAAAGACTGTAAAGTCTTTCCCCAGTTCAGGTTGGATTAGAATACGAGCTTGAGTTAGAACTTGCTTCAATTGATCGAAGCTCCTCTGCTGGTCCTCAAACCATTTAAATGGAGTATTCTTTCGAAGGATTCGAGTCAATGGAGTAGCAAGAATCGAGTTCCCTTTCACGAATCTTCAGTAATACCTAGCTAAACCGAGAAAACTCCTAACCTCGCTAACATTTCTTGGAGGTCTCCATTCGATGACGGTTTGAATCTTCTTAGGATCAACCTTTATCCCTTTGGCTGAGATAACATGGCCAAGGAAGGTTACTTCCGAGAGCCAAAATTCCCATTTGCTCAATTTGGCATATAGCCAATTCTCTCTCAGTGTTTGGAGTACAATTCGAAGGTGATTAAAATGTTCTTCCCTATCCTTCGAGTAGACGAGAATGTCATCGATAAAGATAACCACAAATTTGTCCAAATAGGGTTTGAACACTCGGTTCATTAAGTCCATGAAAGTTGCTGGAGCATTGGTTAGCCCGAATGGCATAACTAGGAACTCGTAGTGACCATAACGAGTCCTAAAAGCTATTTTTGGTACATCTGAGTCTTGTATTCTCATCTGATAGTACCCCGATCACAAATCGATCTTGGAAAAGACTTTGGTATCCTTGAATTGATCGAACAAGTCTTCAATCCTTGCAATGGATACTTGTTCTTGATAGTGAGCCGATTTATCTGATGGTAATCAATACATAGCCTCATCGACCTGTCCATCTTCTTAACGAACAATACGGGTGCTCCCAGGGTGAAGAGCTGGGTCGGATGAAGCCCTTATCTTGAAGCTCTTACAATTGTTGCTTAACCTCTTTGAGTTCAACAGGGGCCATTCGATATGGAGCGATCGACACTGGATCACTCCCGGGTTGAACATCAATTTTGAATTCGACTTCCCGAGTAGGGGGTAATCCTAGCAATTCCTTGGGAAAAACATCAGGGAAGTCAGAAAAAATAGGGAAGGAAGTCACATCGAATTCAATTTCATCACTTGTAATCATAGCAGCAAAAATGCTAATAGGTTTCTTATCGATCAAGGTAATGGATTTTTCTCCTAGACCACGGAGAAACAACTTTCTATTTCCGCAATCTACCCAAGCTTGATGCCTTCCTAACCAATCTAATCCCAGAATGAGATCGAATTCAACGAAAGGAAATGATAATAGGTTGGCTAGGAAAGAGATGCCCCGAATAAATAAAGGGCAATCCTTATATATTTGGTTCACTATTACATTTTATCCTAAAGGATTGGTAGCAATTAAACTACAACTAACATATTCTGGCTTCAATTTAAGCTTTTTAATTAAAGGAGTCCTTATGAATGAGTGGGTTGATCCCGTATCAAGAAAAGCATAAACATGGTAAGTATCAAGGTAGATTGTACCAGCAATTATGTCAGGAGATTTTTCCTCCTCCCGACCACGGATATGATAGACTCGAGCAGGTTATCGGCACACTTGATATGCAGCATTAGACCCTTGGCCTTTTCTCTTCCCGTAGTTGCCAGAGTTAGCTTGCTTCGAACCCTTTACCCTGGGTGAAGGAGCTTGATTTTACTTGTGAGAAACATGTGAAGGCAACTTGTTTGGATTTTGGGGGCAATCTTTGACATAGTGCGTCATGTCTCCGTACAAGTAACAAGCATTGGTGAGCTTTCGACAAACTCTGATATGGTTTTTTTGACAAGTCTTCCAAGTCGGAATTTGGTTCTCCCTCCCGGTATTCCCGATGCTATCCAAGGACACCATAGGTGTTGAGGCTCTGGACATAGCTTGTGGCTTGGGTATATAGCTAGCTTAGAGAAATTTCCCTGATTGGAAGAATTTCCTCCTTGATGCTTTTGTTTCTTATTGCGCTAATAAGACTTGTGATCATCCCTCGATCTTTTGTTATCCCAGGACTGATTCTCCGATTGTTTTGCCGAAGTCTTCATCTTGGCTTTGGTAGCTATAACTCGGTTGACCAATTCTTGAAAGTCAGTAATCCCCAAAGCAATGAACATGGGGCCTAACTCATCATTGAGTCCATCTATGAACATTCTACACTTGTCCTATCTTTCTTTATGAATTCTGAGTCGTATTTGCAAAACTCACTAACGTACTGCTTGACCGATTTCCCTCCTTGCTTCAGGTACAAGAACTTCTTTTTGCGATCAGCAAGATACTAATCACTAATATACTTATTTTTGAACTTTTTAAGGAAGAATCCCCAGGTGACAGCTTCTTCAGGTGCTGCCAAGGTAGTAGTCTCCCACCAATTTAGTGCCTCTTCGACCAATAAAGCAACTGTGCACTCCAGTTTGTGTTCATCTGAGCACTACAATTGCTTAGACAAGATTCTTGTTGTATTCTCCAGCCAGTACTCCACTTCTTTCGGCTTGTCTTCACTTGTTCCAGTGAAAGTGTAAGCTCGATGTTGAGCTAACTTGTCAATTGGAGCTCTTGCCGGTTTTGCTACTGGAGGGTCATGAATAGTTGGAGGATTCTGTCTCATAGAGACAATCATCTGATCAAACATCTCCTTCAAACCAGAGAAGCATTCTCATTGAATAGGATGAATCACGAGAACTTCCTGCTGAACTTGTTGAGGTTCAGCAGGCTTCTGGGGATCCTGGTTCATCCTTACACTCCCTCCCTCATTGGAGGAGCCAGTCGGGCTTTCATTATCCTTGCCCAATCTTGTTTAAGACATTATATATATAAGAAATAAGAGAAGTCAAGCTCAAGTCACAATCCAATCAATATTCAAGTAACTCCTCGGTGGCACCTAAGTGACCAATGACAATAGCCTATTCATGCAATAAACCCTAGAATCATGCAACCTTAAAGCTCTTATTACCATTCTATAACATACTCTAACCACCCTAGTAGGATTAGGTAAGTTACCAAAATTTCAATCAATCATCCATTCAATTTAAGCTAGTGAGTTCAATTCATTTTTAAGTCTTTCTTACTTATTAAGAAACAATTCGAATAGGTGAAGACCCATAATGCAATTTGTTATCATAATTAATACCATTTAGGAATTACTTTTTCTTCAAGTAACCATTCAAACTAGATAGATAACAATAGAAGATTTCAACATTCAATGTAGCTATTATGCATACCAATAGGTGATTTACATCATTTACTTAAATAACCTTAATCAAACATACATGCTTCCAGTATTCTATACACCATTCGGCTAGTACCTTAAGTGATCAAAGTGGTTCATGTCTAAACATGTAGATTACTACATTTACTTGTTGTTAACTAGCCAACTTCAATAGATCTATTCAACCAATACATGCATAATTCAACCATGGGAAATCTAACATTAGGCTAACAAGCATTCAAGCTCAATAAAGTGCATACATGCTCATATATACATACCATACTCTTTATAGATCATAGATGAAGTTAATTTATACAAACCATAACTAAGTGATCATGAATATACATGCCTTAGGTGCAACCATCCTAGGAGAACTATAATAAGATGGAAACATACTCTTTCAAGCAAAATGTGACTTGTATGAGCCTAGACTTCGGGATAGGATCCAATATCAACCTGAATCGTAGAAAAGAGACTTGAACAAGCAAAGCTTAGTGAGTGAGTTCAAGTTACAATACAATCAATACATTAAGTCTCAACTATGAACCATCTAATAGATGGTATGGTTCCTCCATCAATAAGGAACCATTCGAAACACTATAAACAATACTAGATGCATTTTCTTAATTTACAATCCAATATCAATAAAAGGCTTAAAAGTTTAGACATGCTCAATCATCCAATTCAAATAACATTAGGCATAACATGTCATTTGAACACAATCAATGTCTCAAACTCAAGCAATCTCATATAAGCAATGTTCAAGCAATGTCTCAATATCAATAGTTAATGGCATTCAATTTCCCTTTACTATCAATCAATGAAATGTAGCAATAGATTCAATGTACACGAGGTATAAGTTCATTTTAAGTATAGCCTTGAGAATCGATTACTCAATCTAGATACTCGAGTCCCCAACAAAACTGTCACCAATAGCAATAGGCAATATGGTACAAAGTACCAGTCAACTCCCTCATACTATCGCCAATGGCCAATAACAATATTTCCCTCCTACTGTCGCCAATTAGGGACCAATGTCCCGGACCGTAGTCCACCCCGATAATTAGCTCTTAGACTCTATGGCATGCCAACTATATCTAAGACTGACTCAAGACCAAGGCTTACAATAGTTATCACTTTCATTCAATTAGACGCATGATTCAATTCAATGTGCACATTTTGTGCCAATATCCCATTTCTATCGAATAGGTTCAAAGCCAATACCAATATCAATATTCCAATAGTGTCAATCAATATGTCACTAAACAATGAATTGAATTGCTTCTAACTATAACAACATGCTTCATTTCAATATAGTTAAACTAGGCAACAAGCATATCATGGCAATCAATTGTAATTCAAGCATGCTTCTCAATCAAGTAACCACTCAAAAGAGCACTTACCTTGCTAATGCTCCATAGCAAGCTCATTACACAATTTATACAAAGAATCAACAAGAAATTCAAATCAGAATTGGACTTGGAGAGGTTACCGCCCTCTCCAAACTTTAAACTACACTCACTGGAATTTTCCGAGCTATTGTCGATCCTGGATTGAAATCCCTTTCCCTCTACTAGCTTGCTGATCTATGTGAGCCCCCTTTTCCTCAATTTCCACTTGATATTTCATTCATACAATGCATAGTGTATTAGGTAAAATCCAACAACCATTTGAGTCATTATGTGACTCCATACACTCAAGCATTCAACTCAAAACATCAAGGTTGTTGCTGCCTAGCAGCATGTGCACTACTTTCTTAAATATTCAAATCTTTTATTCCGTACACCGAAAATTCAAACCGTTTACACCGTTAGAAAGACAACTTAATTTTCCTTCTAACAAAATAGGCCTTACATTTTTATTCATTGTGAATTAATATAGTTTTTTATTTAAAGGCAGACCAAATTATGCCACTGGACAATTTGCACTATCCTTAGAGATTAGTCTCTACAAACTGTTTTATAACTCATAATTTGATTCCGTTTGTTGCATAAGAAACTAGACATACACATGATTCTGTACATATAATATTTATTCCCTAATTTGGTGTATGTGATTTTCTACCAATTTTTAAACTCACTGCCCAAAACAGAGTATTCTGGACAGCTTTCCTTTAGCTAGATTCTAGCTTCATTAATCACTTAGACAAGGATTCTAACATGATTGTTCAACATATATATACTCATCCATACATGTCTAGGTCAGTCCAATTATGTGTCAAACCTATAAAAATAGGGCAATTGAGCAATATTTTTGAATTGATTCAATAGGACATCATCTGCCTAGAATTTCCAGCAACCAGAATTTCAATTCACATATCAATCATCCATTCTAATCATCATCCAAATTTTTCCAGCAACTAGCATAAAATTTCACCATCAATTTGATTATGAACAACATCAATTTCTCGTACTCATTCGAATGGCACTACCAATTTCATGGATTTATCAATCAATTGAACTTCTTAACTAATTCATGGCATCAATTCACTAACTACTCATCCAATTCATGTAATTCAAACAAGAACTTACAATCTACATGCATCATTTGAATATATAATGCATTAAGGAAGAGATTTTACCTTCCTATCAAGATAATATGGATGCTAGCAACTCCAATTCTTCCAATTTCAAGCTTGAATCTATGAACATGGAGTTTTCTCACTCAATTCCTTTCCTCTCTATTTTGTTCATCTAACCGACCATCAAGGGAGAAGATGATAATGAATCATCAATTAACTCCTCCCAAAATGACTAATTTGCCCTTAATTATCCACTAATTAATGAAATGTGTAGGGGCATTTAGGAATACAAGAATTTTGCATGCATTCTTTCAATTTGTCACTTGTTTCAGTTTGGTCACATATAATTTAGGTTACCACTTTTTCAATTATAGCATACTAGTCCTTATTAACTAGACCTAGTACCTTGCTTTCAATCAATTAGGGATTAAATGAAGGCATTGTAGTAACTTCTTTTATACTAGTTTTGAGGATATTACACTTTGTGGGCTCTTAAGTAAGTTAATTTTGATTATTAGGTAGCAGGAAAGAAGCAATTGCTGGATATTACTAGAGTAGAGGAAATTTGACACTACACTTATGAAAGTGCCTCTATTTGCAAGTATAAGAGCAAGCACTGACATGATATCATTGGTGATGACTAATCTGACTTAGGAATAAGTTGCGAATTTCAACGGCTAAGAGGAGCGCAAGATCGGTTGTTGTTCACCCATAGTTAATGCAGGGATGTATCACCAAGGCATGCACAATTAACCAGTGTTTCGATTTAGGGATAACAAGAATCCATTGAAGAATGCTTCGTCGAGCTTTGAAGGGAGTCGCCTAGTTGCTAAGGCAATCGCACCATTCCCAGTTGCCACGACAATTATAATTGCCCAGACAATTCAACTAGTTCAAATCGCCAAGATAATTGCGTTGCTTCAACAACAAATTACTACGACGATCCATCCAACAATCACACAACGACTCACGATAACCCAGCCTACTCTCTCTTATTCGATTACAATTTTCTTTTATTTTCTTTTTCCCTTTATTTTACTTGTTAATTCAAAAGACCTACCATCACAATTTATTTCTCTTTTTCCGTGCAAGGAGTTAGAAATCAGAGTTTCACCAATCCCTGTAGAGACAATATCTTTCTATACTATAACTTACGACGTGTACACTTGCACTAATTGAGAAGCACTTAAAACACGCAACAAGATTTTGGCGCCATTTCCGGGAAATGGCAATATCAACTTTGTTTTTATTTTCTTGCTCCTTTGTTTATTTATTTTATTTTTGTGTTTTGGTTTCAAGAGATTAATAACTTCGGTTTTGCATTGGTGTATGACCAGGGTGAGACCAACAACACTAGATTATCCATTTGAACTAGAAATCGATCGTGTTTTTCGTAGATGAAGAAGAGAGTTAAGAGAAGAGATGGCAGATCCACCTATTGACCTAGTAAGCAATCTGAATGCCAACGGTAACCAGAATGCCGCAGTAGGAGTCAAGGTGGCCTTACCGAATCAACCAATCATTGTACGAAATAGACCCATATGAGACTACTTAGAGCAAGATCTTGACAGTCTCACTCTAAGTGTCGTCGCACCTAAGATTCAAGCCACCCACTTCGAATTGGAACCTGTGATGTTCAATATGATCAATATAGTGGGTTAGTTTGGCAGATCAACGACTGAGGATTCCAGACAATACCTCAAATCGTTCGTAGAAATCCATGATTCATTCAAGCAACAATGAGTCCCAGAGACATCCTAAGGCTAAAATTATTCCCTATTCACTAAGGGATAGGGTTAAAATATGGTTGAATAGTATCCCATCCAGATCTTTAGATTCTTGGACCGATTTGTGCCAAAGTTTCTTTTCTAGATTTAGTTTTACAAGTATGACTGATAAACTGTGTAATGACATTACTTCTTTTCATCAAGCAGATGATGAGTCCATGTACGAGGCTTGGGAACGGTATAAGGAGCTTTTACACAAATGTCCCATGCACAGATTTAGAGATTGGATGCAAGTAACAATGTTTTACAATTCAGTCAATGCACTGTCGAGGTTGATGCTAGATGACTCAGCAAATGGCATGCCTTTAGACAAATCAATAGAGAAAGCTTAGGAGATTTGGGATAGACTATCCAAAAATGACTATTAGTTCCCAACCACTAGAAGGGGAATAGTTAAGCAAAATACCTCGGCAATTGCACTAGATTCATCAGATACTATTTTAGCACAGTTGGCTGCGTTAACAAAATTGGTTAAAAATATGCAGCGACCTGTCAACACATAGGAGATCAAGGTAGTAAACTCATTTTGTGATTTATGTAATGGTAGCCATGATTATTCTTAGCGTCCATAGAATCTAGAATCTAGCTTTTACGTTGGAAACTACAATTGGAACAATGTAATGTCCAACACATACAATCCAGCCTGGAGAAAGCACCATAACTTCTCATGGAGAAACCAGAACAATGCCCTTAATCAGAACAATCAGAATACACAAGCATCAGGATTCTAGCAGAACATGCCGTGAAAACAGATACCGCAACAACAGTCTACACAATCTAGTTCTTTGGAAAACTCTCTTAATACTTTTATGTTAAAAACTGAATCTTATATGGTTGAGAATAGTAGTTTCATGAAAAGGACTGACTCTTTCATTAATAGGACTAAGATGAGATTGCAAAATCAGGAGGCAATATTGAAATCCTTGGAGACACAAGTCAAGCTATTCGCTCAGAACATGAATAGGAGACCACTAGGCAGTTTACCTAGTGATACTAAGGTCGCGAAGGGAATAGGCCATGAGCAGTGCAAAGTAACCACCACTTGGAGTGGATGAAAGCTAAATGATGCACCTACTCCACCCATGGAGAACAATCAACCAGCAGAATGATCTCTTGTCCAAAAAGACATATCAACCAAAATTGATGAATCAGCAATTGCCCAGGCAAATCCCAATGCCCAGGCAACTTGCAATAACAATCCCTAATTGAAAAGAAGGAAGAGGAGATCCGAATTCCACCACTATTCTCACAGAGGCTGAAAAAGCAGAAACAAGAATATTAGTTCAAGAAATTCCTTGACATCTTGAAGCAAGTTCATATCAATTTGCTATTGGTTGAGACGATAGAGCAAATGATGAACTATGCTAAGTTCCTTAAAGACATTATCTCTAAGCGAACAAGGCTAGGTGAGTTTGAAATAGTTGCCGTCACAGAAGGATGCATGGCCATGTTGCACAACCGAAAGCCACCTAAACTTAAGGATCTTGACATTTTTACTATACCATGTGCTATCGAAAATCGCTACGTGAGTTTGAACTATCCTATGTTCATCTAGAGGGAAAAATCAAGGATTTTCTGGTAAGAGTTGATAAATTTATTTTTCCCACTGATTTCATTGTTTTGCATTCTGAAGCAGATGAGTTCGCACCCATTATTCTTGGGAGACCATTTTTAGCAATGAGAATGATCTTGATCGATGTCGAGAAAGGAGAACTCACCATGAGGGTAAATGACCAGCAAGTCAAGCTTAATGTCTTCCAAACCCTTAAGCATGCTAACGATCTAGAAGAATGCCAAGTCATTCAAGCCACCACCGAATTCAATTTTGACATGGAGGAGTATTCCCACGACAATTGCATTGCCGAACCTGAGAAACTTGAGAAGCTAGATGACGAGGAACATAATGAATCAAATTGGATTGTAAGTCGACCGGGTAAGAATTTTGAATCTTTGGATTACTCTGGTAAGGAAGGTAAAATCGAAAAACCCTTTATTGAGCAACCCGCCGTTTTAGAATTAAAACCACTACCGGGGTAATTAAAATATGCTTACTTGGGAAATGATAACACTTTGCCTATAATTATTTCTTCTAAGTTGTAGCCTGAATAGGAAAAGAGGTTGATTGACATGTTGACGCTGCACAAAAAGGCAATAGGTGGACAATCACAGATTTGAAGAGAATTATTCTGGCGGTATGCATGCACAAGATCCTATTGGAGGATGATCATAAACCATCAATTGAGGCACAGAGGAGACTTAATCCTGCCATGAAGAGGGTTATGTTGAAAGAAATCATCAAATGGCTTGATGCCGGTATCATATATCCTATTTCCGACAGTACATGGGTAAGTTTGGTACAACGTGTACCGAAAAAGAGAGGCATAACCGTGGTAAGTAACGAAAACAATGAACTCACTCCGACTAGGACTACCACTGGTTGGAGAGTTTGCATGGATTACAATAAGTTAAATAAAGCTACTAGGAGAGATCACTTTCCTCTACCCTTTATTGACCAAAATGCTTGACCATTTTGTAGGCAAGTCTTTTTATTGTTTTCTTGATGGTTACTCAGGTTATAATCAAATCACAATATCGCCGTAGAACCAGGAAGAAACCAACTTCACATGCCTGTATGGTACATATGCATTTCGAAGGATGCCATTCAGATTATGCAATGCCCCAGCAACATTCCAATGATGCATGATGGCAATTTTCTCTGACATGGTGGAAGATTTCCTTGAAATCTTCATGGACGATTTTTTAGTATTTAGAGATAGCTTTGACAATTGCCTTGGCAATTTGGAGAAGGTGCTAACTCGACTAGTTTGAAACTGGGAGAAGTGCCATTTTATGGTAGACGAAGGTATCGTGCTCGACCATAAGATCTCATCCAAGGGAATCGAAGTCGATAGAGCTAAGGTGGAAGTGATTGAGAAATTGCCGCCACCAAATTTAGTCAAAGGAATCTGAAGCTTTCTCGGACATGTTGGTTTTTATAGAAGTTTTATTCATAATTTTTCTAAGATTTCTAAACCCTTGTGTAACTTTCTTGAACATGATAAGGCTTTCAAATTTGATGATTCTTCTGCCATGACATTTGAAGCCCTAAAAAAGCAACTTGCCATGGCACCCATTGTCGTCCCACTTGATTGGTCTCTACCCTTGGAACTCATGTGTGACGCAAGTGATTTTGCGGTAGGAGCTGTTTTAGGCCATCAAAAAGGTAAAATTTTCCATGTGATATATTACGCTAGTAAAACCCTTAATGGTGCCCAAATGAATTACACCACAATTGAAAAGGAATTACTAGCAGTAGTTTTCGCATTTGACAAGTTTTGTTCCTATTTGATTGATACAAAGGTAATCATCCATGCTGACCATTTGACAATTAAGTATTTATTTGCTAAAAAAGATGCCAAACCTCGTTTAATTCGTTGGATTTTACTTTTACAAGAGTTTGACATTGAAATTAAGGACATGAAAGGATCAGAAAATCAAGTTGTTGATCACTTGTCAAGGCTAGAAGGAGGCAATGAAGATGACGACACATTGGAGATCCACAATGAATTCCCAGATGAGCAGATGTTAGTTGCCACAACAACACCATGGTATGTCGATCTAATAAACTTTCTAGTTTGTGGTATCTTACCTTATGACCTTACTCACCAAGGAAATAAGTGGTTCCAACATGATGCTAAGCATTATTATTGGGACGAGCCAAATTTTGTTTAAACAATGTGCAGATCAGGTTATAAGATGACGTGTTCCCAAGGAGGAGCAGCAAAATGTGCTTTAGTAATGCCATTCTTTGCCCTATGGAGGCCATTTTGGAGGTACTCACACCGCGGCCAAAGTCTTACAATCCGGCTTATACTGCCCTACTCTTTATAAGGTTGCTCGAGAATTCTACAAGTGGTGTGATTGTTGTCAACGAACGAGAAATATTTAGAGACGACATGAGATGCCACTACAAAATATCCTTGAGGTAGAGTTGTTCGATGTGTGAGGGATTGATTTCATGGGACCCTTCTCATCCTCATTCAGCAATTTGTACATCCAACTTGCTGTTGACTATGTGTCTAAATGGGTCGAGGCAACTATAGTTCCTAGAAACGATTCTAGGACCGTGCACAAATTTTTGCAGAAAAACATATTCACACGATTCAGGACACCAAGGGCAATTATCAGTGATGGGGGAACACATTTTAACAATAGGATGATTGCCAAAATGTTGGAATAAAGTAGGTTGGCAGATACACGTGTAGAGCCACAACAAGTATCTTCAGTCTATTGTCCTATAGTGCGCCCATGAATGCTATCCAAAATGCTATGGTATTTCTCCCTGCATCGCTCCTCATTTCCCTGCATATCACCAAACCAACAAAAACCTTTCCAAGCATCACCATTTTTACAAATAAACCAAGAAAACAAAACCAACAACACCAAATGCAACTACATGAACTGAATGCATCTATATGCCATGATATGAGATGAAATGGGCTTGATTTCATATAATAACTTAAGTAAAGAAGCATGAAATTAGTTTTTCTATAAAGCTTGACAAATATGAAGGAGGTAAGTGTGTTGTGTAAGGCCTCGGTTTTGGGCCTAAGAGTTTCTAGGTTAATTAGACGGTCTAGTGGATCGGGATTAGAGATTCGAGTTAGATTCGGGATTTGAATCGGAGTAAGTTTTTTTGGTGTGAGAAAAGTATGGGAAAATATCTAAAAATCATTATTTAATATATGGATATATTTGGTAAAGTCAATTTTGGAATTTCGAATTTGGACATTTTGGCTAATAACCATAAAGTAAAGAATAAAAACTCTTTTTAGAGACTATTTTGAAAAAGGGTGAAATCTTAGAATCGTTAAGGAGCTATTTTACCTAATGTTTTTAATCTGATTTTCCTCTTAATTGGGATTATTTTAATGATTTTTAATTAAGGAAATTAAAAAAGGGAATTAATAAAATAAGGTAGTTAATTCCTAAAAACATTTTTGATGTAACTTCTTTTCTCAAACTTTTCTCTCAACTTCTCTTCAGCCAAACACTTTCTTTTGCAACAAAAATTAGAGGTAATGATCTAAATTTCTTAAACTTTTGAATTCTAATGGATTCTTCAATCTTGTTTTCAAAAATGTTTTCAAGCGTAAACGTCCAATTGAGAGGAAATTCACTCATTAGAGGTAAGGTTCATTCTTCTCCTATATTGAATGGTTCTTTATTGAAATTCACAAGTATTTGATCATTGTTTAATGTTTTCTAACGAGTTTTAATGATTTAATTATGGAAATTGGGTAAATCAATGTTTAATTGATGCGATTAAGTGATTTTTGTTTCAGATCTATTTTGCTGAGTTCTTGATTTGTTATAATCATGATTTTGATGTCTTATAATGTTAATAAGTTGGCTTAAACACTGGAATCCCGAAACTAAGTGAATCTCTAATTTCATAGGTTGCTAGTGTTGTTGACCCAACGGTCTCCCTTGGGCTGCGCAAGAGAATAAAATGGGATTATGGTTTTTTGGGTTATAAACGGGCTAGCCGACCCTTTTATAATGTATGGCATGTTATTTAATTAATGTAGTCTATCTAATGGATCTTTTTAATCTGAATGGGCTATCTATTTTATTATATTTTTTTTGTTTGATAACTTATTATATTAACTACTAACTATATCCTGTGTTAATTCTATCTAACAATTATACTAATTATAACACACTAAGTATATGTCACCTAAACAACTCTAATACTAACATTAATATTTACAACTTTAACACATCAACTATGTTACTATATACTATATGACACCTAAATATATTATCAGTAACATTAATATTTACAACCATAGTGTTATCAAAACTATATAACTACAATACACTAGTATTAACATAACAACTAAAATGAAGGTGAAAATCCAGTGACAACACCCGTGTAATTAAGGTCAAATTTTCAATTAAGTACACCGAGTTAAATTCAATTCAAATTCCAACAAATTTCATCAATTTGAAAGCAACAAATATCTAGGTACCGATTCCCAGGCATGATGGGGGTGCTAATCTTTCCACACGCATAATCAACTCTCGGACCCTTTCATAATGAATCTCTGGTTTTGATATGGTGTCTGGCCTACCTTATCTAAGTGGCCGGTGGCGACTCCATGTTTTTTGTCTTTTTCAAAAGAATGAAGATTTTCAAAAGTGATCCCCTTTAAAATCAATTACAAAGAATGATTTGCGGACAACCCGTAGCACCGAATTTATGAAACTCTTATAGTTTTAAAAGATACAAAAGGTCGCTACAGCTTGGCGACTCCACTAGGAACCTTTTTATTTTTACAAAACAAAAGAGAGTTAGGCCAAAAGAATATTTGTTGCTTTAAAATGATGGAAAATGTTGGAATTCCAATTGATTTTGACAAGTTCGATCATTTCCTGAAAATGTGGCGAAGATTGCATGGGCTTTGATAATTGGAGGACTTTAGATTAATTTTTCATTTAATTTCTAAGGAATCACCGATATTTGTTGCATCATGTTCATCAAGCTCTATGCCTGAGTTCTGCCCCTTAAGTGGGAGTGAAACGCCACATACCCACGTGAGCAGCCCTCTACGGGTCGGTAATTCACTTTCGGAATCCACGCCTATTGACACGTGAGCAACCCTCCATGTCACTAGGTTGTGTTTTCCCTCGAACCGAAACCAATTGCAAGCTTGTAATGGGCTAGAATTGGGGTTCTTGTTGCCTTAGCAGGTAATGGGATAGGTTCGGGTACCCTCGATTAAAACCAAACCATGTGTGAGAATTTAGGAAACCTACCCCGTTAGAGCCATGCGGATAACCCTAGCGAACTAGAATTCATGTGGTTAGGTTTATTTCCTTATTGGCTTGTCTTGTTCTTATTTCGTTTTGCGTTTATCTCTTCTCATTTCCATTTTACCATTTATCTTATAACTAATGTTCTTTTTGTTTTTCTCTTTTTCCTCTATTACCCTTTTTGCATATTTTGTCATATCATGAAGTGCACATTGAGCTGGAAATAGTTTGAAGTTAAAGACTAGATCAATGAGAGTCTTAGTCTGTAGCAGTGATGAAAAGAATTCTAATGTTCAAATATGGTCGGAAGGGGAGCAACTACATGATGGAGACAATATTGCCATTGGGTTCAGATCAGCCACGACATTCATGAATACAGAGTTCAATGATGTGTCCGAATTGAAGCTGGTTTGGAACAGTTGGGACTTTGAAACAAAGAGTACTTTCAGAGAAGAGTATGGTGACATCACGTACTTGCTAGAGTTTCCAGTTGATCAAGCACTACTACAAGACTTGGTGGGTTTTTGGAACTCTCCCTACAGCTGCTTTACGATTGGTAACTTTGATTTAACTACAACAATCAAAGAATATCGAGACCTTATAAATTGCAAGGAGATTGACATGAATCGGGTATATTCTTAGCCAAGTAAGAACAAACCTTTCCGAGGAATTTTGAAGAAGTTCTCAGATATGTTGTCATCTTGGGTCGAGCATCAAGTCACTACTTGGAACAATAAAGAGTATCCTAAGTGGGAAGGGATCTTAGCTTTAGCCTCTGTGCATCTTGTTGGCTGAGTTTAGCGGAATCTTTTTGCTTTGTTGATCTATGCATTGGTACTCTTTGCTCGAGCATTGGGACTCATTGATCCATCGGTTTTGGATCTATTTGATCGTTTGGATGGCAGGACTAATCCAGCACCTGTGATTTTGGATGAAACTTTTCAATCTTTGAGGTTCTATTAGGAGCATGATGGAGGTCACTTTCGAGGATGCCCGCAGCTTTTAACTGTTGGATTCTACATCCACTTTTGGACCAATCCCAGTTTTTCGAGGCCCCTCTATGATGGCGAGTTCTCGCCCTCATAAGAGTTCCTATAAAATAATGATTGGCCAACTCGAAGATCCGAGGAAGTATGGCAAGATGTCCTGTGAAATCTAAAGGAGGAAGATGTAGTTTGGAGGCCCCTCTTCTAGTTTTGAGACAGTACGGTTCGAAATAGTTCGTGCCAGCGATCAAAGGTCTAAATGAGTTAAACGTGGGTTATACAAAGGAGAAAGGCTACAAGATGATGATATACAATGCTTTTTCAACTTGGAACAATGCTAGACGGGTTAGTATCGTAAATGCTCCGTACATGGTCACTCCCGAGTACGAAGCATGACGATTTAATCATGTCAATGACAAAATTCCCCACTTCAATCCCGATGGAAAGAAATCTATGGAGGAGAGATTGGCCACACTTCCTACTAAGGCCGATTTGATGAGGAAACAACTTGAGGAATAGTGAAAGAGGTACTTCAAGCTCGAGGAGAAAACCCATCAAGAAAAGTTCAACTTCGAGTTAGAGAAGACGCAGTTCAAAGAAGTGGTTAAAAATCTACAAAGGAGAAGAGATGAGTTGCAACTTGAACTCAAGATGCAGAAGGAAGAGATTTAGAAGCTTAAAAGGTTAAATAAGAGAAAGAGAGTCGCGAAAGGTGGACCAAGTGAAGGGTTAGAGTTCGGATTGAAGTAAGCGAAAACAAGAGACGAGAACTACAAAAAAATGTTTTACGGGCACAAAGATCAAGTGCTCGCTTTAACCGAAGAAGTAAAGAACCTACGAATCTCCCACTCGAAAGAGATCAAGAAGGAATAACACCAAGATAAAGCCTTGAAAGATCAAGTGAAGTGTTTGGAAAAATCTCTTTTTCAAGCATAAGGGTTCAACTAGCAAGTTGAAGGCAAGCAACTTAGAGAATCAATTCTTGACGACTTGCGTCGATGAGTTGGAAACTGAGGTTTAACAGCTCAAGGATCACGTGGCAAGCCTTAGGGGAGCGATTCAAGTACGCCCTATGCAGAGTGTGGAGCAACTGCACTTCGCCGCCTACACAAGTTGGAGGCAAGAACAAGAGCTGGCACATTGGATGACTTAAATGCAAGAGGTTGCCTGGAAAGTACAGATTCTAGCAGAAGATGCTACCGAACTCCATGACTATGTGGAT
Organism: Hibiscus mutabilis; assembly: GCA_019671005.1. Taxonomy (NCBI): domain Eukaryota; kingdom Viridiplantae; phylum Streptophyta; class Magnoliopsida; order Malvales; family Malvaceae; genus Hibiscus; species Hibiscus mutabilis. The sequence continues at coordinate 53,697,388 of CM033716.1, read as the reverse complement.
GATGATTCTGAGGAAGGAACGAGGATTGTTTGGATTCTGAGGGAGATCATTGACCTCAATACTACCTTGAAGCCATATGTGTAGTTGGTTCTATTTAAGTTATTGTAACAAGACAAAGTTTCCATTAATGAAAGTCATTTAACGATGATATTTTCTAAACTCAGTGTTGCTCTTTGCATTCATGCATGATTCTTTCATTTGCATTCTTTGGTAAAAGCTAATAATCATCTAATTAGTACAATTACTTGCATTTTTTTATTAATTGCCATTCTTTGATTTAAAGGCTTTCTATTATAGAGAGAAAGATTACATTTTGGTTATTAAGAATTATCATCATTCCACACCCTTATCGCACTTGCTCACGGTTAAAGAAAATAGAGGAGAGCTTTGCCAAGTTGGAGGCCGACCTATGTGGCTAGATGGAACGAGCCCAACAAGAATTAAGGGACACCATCATCAAGTCTCAGCAGGACATGATGAAAGAGATATCCCAGTTGCTGCAAGCTCATCTAGGACCAGATCTGAGGGGCAAGAGTACCATTGAGAATCATGCCCAAAACTCAGGGGATCACCCTCATGCACATATCGTCTAGAACCTTCTGTTTGTTGAACCCTCTCTTAATCCCACACAAGGGAGATCTTTCTCTCATATCATTCTAGCTCCTCAAAGTTAACTCGGGGGTGACCTTCGAGAATCCCAAAGTTAACCGGGCTTCTCACGATATGATGGATTGATTAGCAACCCTATTAGCAATTTTGTGGAGATGGTCATGACTAGTGAGCGCATTGAAGCATCCATCAAGAGCAGAAGAATTGATGGAGGGGATCATTCACACAAACAATACAAGAAAAAGGACCATGAGATGAACAATACAAACACCTTCAAGGCAACCAAGAACTTCACTATCTCTTAGCCCCAGGCCACAGCGGGAATTCCTGAAACTTCGATAAAAGAGAAGATAGGGGACCCAAGAAGGAAAGGAAGGAGAGATCCTTCACTCATTTACCAATCTCTTACAAAGAGCTCTACTCGCAATTGTATAAGGTTGATTTAGTTCGTCCTTATCATGTTACTCCTTACAACCCACCTTACCCAGCATGGTATGACCCCAAGGTTCATTGTGAATACCATGCCGATGTTTTAGGATATTCGATTAAAATTGTGTGGCATTCAAGAAGTTTGTTCAGAACTTAATTTGGACTAGAGTGTTACAATTGGGAGAACCAAGCATGACCAACAACCCTTTACCAAATCACAGAGGCCAAGGCGTGAGCGCTATCAAAGACGAGAATGTCAGAAAAACCAGGGAGAACGTGTCCGACGTTCGGTCGCTGTTAAGGTGGGTTTTCCAACGTTTGTGTATGGTACGCCTAATTGACCATGGAATGGTGATTTTGGAAGAAGGTTGTGGCCTGTATTGTTAATACCATCAACTGAGAGATCATGAGATTCAAGATTGTGAGGAGTTCCATCAGTTGATACAAGCTATGATGGATGAAAAGGAGATTGAGTTTTTTGAAGAAGAGAGATAAAGGAATGAAGTGGAAGTCTGAGCATCGGAGAGCCGGGAAACCAAGTATAATGCCAAGAGACCGCTCATCCTCGATCTCAAGCCAAGCGAGACAAGTGCACCGAAGGCAGCCCACAAGATGATAATTACTTCTCCGAGCTCGTTTCCTTTCAAGAATACAAAGATGGTTCCTTGGAACTACACTGCAAACATCACAATGCCGGGTTCCTTTAGTTTACATGGAGGAGAAGAAATGGAAATAGGGAAAAAAACCATTCAAGAAGAACCATTGGAACCAAAGGCCAAAGAGGTAAAGGATGTAGGGCATCTCATGAGGAGTGGCCGATGCTATGCTCCGGAGAACCTAAAAGCACCGAAGAAACAAAAAAAGAAAGGCAAGGAAGTCAAAGTTGAACCCGAGAAAGTTTTTAGAGATAAACTGCCACCAAGAACCAAAGAGCTGGTCAAAGAAACTCAAGCACAAGAGTTTTTGAGATTCTTGAAGCACAACGAGTATAGCGTCGTCGACCAGCTTCGGAGATAGCTAGCTCGAATTTCTGTGCTTGATCTTTTACTAAACTCAGAGAAGTATCGTGAGGCCCTGTTGAAGGTTTTGAATGAGACCTATGTGACAAAGGATATCTCAGTTAGGAGGTTGGATCAAATTGTCAGCCATATCACTGACGTTAATCACATTACCTTTGGTGATGAAAAAATCCTTGGGGAAGGTACGTGGTCCACCAAGGCCCTAAACATCACCACTCACTGCAAAGGTTATCTGTTATTGGGCGTGCTAATTGATAATGGCTTCATGTTGAATGTTATGCCTTTAACCACACTTCAACGACTACCGACAGTTCACATACGAGGCCGTGTCATAATACGGTACGAGATTTCAATAGGACCTAGATAGATGTGGTCAGAAAAATAGAAGTACCCCTGCTTATTGGTCCCACTGAATATGTGGTTGATTTCATGGTTATGGATATCCGGCCATCTTACAACTGCTTGTTAGGGAGGGCATGGATTCCCTCACCCGATGTTGTTCCCTCTTTACTTCTTCAAAAGTTGAAGTTTTTCACCAATGGGAAATTAGTAACAGTGAATGCCGAAGAGGACATAATCGCTTCAGTGACTTCGGATACACCATACATCCATACTAATGAAGAAACAATAGAGTGTGCTTTAGAGCCTTGGAACTTGTCAATGCTACCTTTGTTGCCGAACGAAACAAGATTTCATGCCCTAATTTGTCCAATTGTACTAAGATGGTGGTAAACAAAACCCTAGACAAAGGAGAAAAGAAAAACAAAGGCTTGGGGAAGAATCTGCAAGGACATATTCATCCCATCAAGGTGATCCACAAAGTTGACTGCTTCGGACTCGGTTACAAGCCAAATTTCTTATTGAAAAAGCAATAATGGAAGAGGAAGCAAAAGCAAAGGAAGGCTAGGCTTAGAGGGGAGGACATTCCATGGGACCCTATCATCTACGGAGACTTTAAGGGTGCTTTATATCTAGCAGAATTCGAAACTCGGAGGTGGATGTCCAAGAGGCGAACTGAGAAGGCGAGAGGTGCCTCTAGGAAGAGTTGATCAGTGAGGCTTTCAAAGATATGAATGTGGATATGATTGGCGACAAAAGCGAGGTTAATCAATTTCTAGCCAAGATTCGCCCTTGCCTCCAAAGAGAAGAGCTCACAATTGGACCTTTGGAGACGTACCAACTTTTTTTAGGAACCAATCAATGTAATGCTTAGAACAATCCCGTTACTTTTGCCCAAAAGTAACAAACATCCTTTGTAAACAAGGGCAGCCATGTCATATCTATCCATTTTAAATGAAATAAAATATGTCTACATTTTCCTTATAAAATGGCAAACACAACATTCATTCCATTCCATTTCATTTATTTATTCATTTATTTATATTTATTTGTTCATATCATGAGCTATACCTTTCATTTCCCAATACGCAATTTCAAAATCGCGCGGGCCTCTTAATATAAACTGTATGAATGATGTGGAACCTAATCCTAAAGTAGATTTTGAATGACCCGCGTACTTGGAGCAGGTAGAAGAGGAGGAGGATGGGATTCCCAATGAGCTGCTAAGAATGATGGCTAGTGAGGAAAGACAAATCCTCCTACACTAAGAGAGGATAAAGGAAAGTGGATATCCACACTTAATTTCCTCCTACATTAAGTAAGAAAGATGAGGCTTGCATGATAAATTCCATGATTCTCTTAATTTCCTTGACTAATTATACGATTAATAACTAACTAAGGTTAGTTTAGTAAAATCATTTTCATTACCAGCCGAAAAAGAGAGAAAGGAAAGTGAGAGAGAAACTTTGAGAAAAACACCATTGAAGCATGAATTAAGCTTGCATGTGTAGTGATTTTCCATTGAAATTGAGCTAGAAGCAAAGTAAGTATGATTCTACTTGTGTTCAATTGAATAGGCAACTATATTTGTTGAATTGGACTGCTTTGATGATGTTAGATAAAATTAGCTACTGAATATATGATTAGATGATTAAATGGTTGCAGAATCATGCAAATTTGAAGAATGAACACTAGGTATTATGCTGTAAATTATGTGTTTGTGATAGTGTAACAAAGCTAGGTTTGTGGAAAATTGAAATGTGATGTTGAAGTAAGAATCGAATGGTTAGAACTTAAAATTGAACTATGGAACTAATGAATTGATTATGATCATGATTAGGTAATGTAATTAAGGCATTAAGCAAGTTAAATTGTTAGCAAACAATGCTGGAAATGAAATATAAAGGTATGAACATAGTCATATAACATAGAAACTGTTTTTGTTGAATTGAAATTGAGTAAACATGCAAAATTAAGCTTTGTAACCAACCTACTCTATTTTGGATGCCTTGAATAATGGATTAACATTGACTTTACATGTTTAGGATATCATATGAAATGAATTATAGGGCCAAAACAATGGTTAAAATGAATTTAAGGCATAAAATGTGATTAAGTTCAATCTACCCAGAATTGCTATATTTTGGGTAGTCACTTTGAAAATTCACCAAAAATTGTATAGATCAAATTCAGGGCTGAAATTTTATTGACATGATCCTTAGTATGTCTACTTTCATCAGGTGAAAACAGAACTAAAAACTGGGTCCTATGCTAGAAATTGTAAATAGGAATTGCTGGACAGTGCAAACTGTCCAGGCAGTGTAAATGCCCTGTCTTTGAATAATAAACTGTATTAATTGACGAAGAACTAAAATTCAAGTCTTAGATGGTCTTATAGACAATTTTTTATCTTTCCAATGGTGTATAGTAGTCAAAATTCTGACGTAGGAAAGAATAAATGGTTGGAGTAAGGAGCATATATGGACATTATCAAACAATAACAGGTACATCAGTATCAGTAAGATATCTTTTGATATTGTTTGACAATTACTAGTTGGCATGTATTTTAAAAGGGTATGCCTGCTCTAATAGAATTTGTATTTTATTTGGTATCTGGATGAATTTTAAATTAGGCAGTTTTATTAATTATATCAAAACAAATTAAATTGATAAGTTGCTGCCTGAAAATAAATTCAATTTGAAGATGAAAATATTATTTTAAACTTTAAACCAATCACTAGATTTGTAAATAAAAACTAAATACATTGTAACATTTTTAAAGAAACAAAATTTTACCGAGTTACAAATGTAGAGGGTTTTACAAATGTTTTGTGATATCTCTGACTCGTATTCATCTATGAATACGGGAAAGGGGTATCACATTTATTGATATCAGAGCTACAGGTTTAGCCGATTCTCAACCTAAATGAAAACGGTTTTATGTTAAAAAAAGTATACATGCCACTAGGATATCAATATTATTGATCTGATGTTTTTATAATTTGATTTATGTAGCTCCTTACTAATGTAAATTGGGAGGAATTATAAGAAATATTTGAGTCAAGAAAGCGTGATGAACTGGTAAATTAGAAGCTTTGGAAGGAATCAAGAGTAGTAACAATAAGGTTAATAATAACCCTTCGGATAAATCTAAACAAGAAATGGACACTGGTACAACAAGAAGTGCATGTGCCAGATTAAGGAACTGAAAAGTTTAGAAACACCTGAATTGAAAGGGAAAGCATATTAAGGTCCAATGATTTTTTATTTGTAACTGAATAATCTAAGGATTACACTAGACGGATTCCACTATTTAGATACAAAGAAATTGGATTAAGCTTGTTTTGTTGCTCCGAGATTTAAGCTAGATTAGAAAACCATCAAAATTTGCCAATATCCAGGATTGCACATATCAGTTTGAGTTTATAACATCAGGACTGATAAAGATTGGGATGATTTGAAAATCATAGAAAGTACATCTCATCTTTTTTGATAAACCTGTATTGATGTTGATGGGTCCTAGCTTTACACATTCGTATATAAGTACGAAGTTGAATGCTGAATGAGATATCCTTATAGAATCCATTTCAAATAATATAGCGGTCACGAATTTGTTGGGTTCTAATGTAAGGGCGAGCTGAACATGTGGAATTGCTCGATAAAAACATAAGAAATAGAGTCCCCGATAAACTTAATGAAATTATCTTTTAAGGAGTCTAAGATGATTGTGGGCATGAATTGGTTACCTTCCTATCAGGCCATGATGAATTGTCGCATAAAGCGATTAGTATTGAAAAACATGGAAGGTATAAAAATAGCAGCAGTTGATAAAAGGGTAAATCCCTTCTCCAATGTAATTTTAGTTATTTTAATAAGGAAATTGTTGTTATCAGGTTGTTAAGTTTTCTTAGCAAATATAGTGGATACTCAGGCTATTGAAGTTAAATTGGAAAATAACTCGACTGTCCAAAAATATTTGGATGTATGCCCAGATGGGTTACTCAGAATTTCCTCTAGATTGAGAAGTGAAATTCAAAATAAAGATGATACCAGGTATTGCGCCTAAATTAATGGTCCCGTATAAAATGGCTTCGACTGAACTTCGAGATTTAAAGGCACAAATTGCAAGGAATGTTAGGTCGATGTTTTATAAAGTCAAGTCTGTCATCTTGAGGGCACACCAGTGTTAATTGTGAAAGAGAAAGACTGATTTCTATCAGCTCGAAAAGGTAATAGTAAAGAATAAATATCTTCTTCCAAAGACTGATGATCTTTTGATTAGTGTACTCATTGATGAGTGTACTCATGCATGGTTTGAGTATACGGACTTATTACGGGTGCTAAGCACTTCAGAGTAATTTCATAAAAACTCAATGAGGGATACATTGTATACTCCGGTAAGTATACAGAAGCACTTCGGTGCTAAGCACTCCCGGTAGAGTGCAAATAATATACATACTCAAGAAAGGTTGGGTATAAGGGGATGACTCGTGTACATAGAATCTCTTAATTCGAACCTTGGGCTAAGTAAACTGAATTGAAATACAAAAATAGAATGATAAGCTTGAAAGCTTGCAGACAAAGTCAGGTCCTTTCTCCAATGACTATTCTGCCAGCTTGTAGTTTAATCCAATTTAGTGAGCTTTTTATCCTAGGACCCTTACTAGTTCATTTTAGTCCTTTATACCATTGATTCCCTTGATTTTCCCCTGTTCTTACAAGTTAAGGTTGGCCCCTAATTAGTACATCTAGGTCCTTAAATTAGCAAATTTTACAGATTAGTCTAGATTCACCTATTCTGTCAATTCATCACTTTAATCCATCTATTTAGCTATTAATTAAGCCATTCAACTTATTAAATTTTTATCCCAAGTACTCCCCTGTTTTTAGCTAACACTACCAGCCCTTAAACTTATCCAATTCGATCCTGAATTTACCAATATGTTCAAAACAGTCCCTATTTTATCAATTAAGCCTTCTATGTGACCAGTTTCACTCTCAACCTCCATTTAACCAAATCTAACATCTTTTTCATCATACCAATACCTCAATTCAGTAGTTAACTCAATTTTCAGTAACTTTCACCTACATCAAAATTTTCCATATTTGTTCATAACATCATTTATTCAATTAATTATATGAACAACATTTCTAAAGTGGTTCTAAGCATTTTTACACAATTCAATTAGCATACTAGGTTACCAATTCATTGTTTATACAATTCCAGCATAATTCCTAGTGTTCATTCTCCAAATTTACATAATCCTACAACAATTCAATCATCTAACAACATATTCAATAGTTAATTTCATCTACAATCATCAAAACAACCTAAGTCAATAAGTATAGCTGCCTATTCGATTGAACAAGAATAGAATCATACTTACTTTGCTTCTAGCATTAATTTCCTTACAACATCCTATACATGCAAGCTTAATTTCCCTTCAATCAATGGCTGATCTCTCAATTTCCCTTTCTCCCTAATTTCCTCTTCAATTCGGCATAATGAAGAGAATGAATGAAGATGACATCCATTTTAATGGATTTAGGGATTTACTATCTTAGCCTTAATTAGTTATTAGTCGTAGAATTAATCAAGGGCAAATGTAGTAAGGTAAAAGTTTAGCATACAATCTCTTTATTTACTATTTAATTCAATTTAGTCACTTTAAATTGGTCACTTATTTCATTCATTCTTCTAATTAAGTCCTTAATTGATCTAATTAGCTTAGATTCTAGGTTCAATTCTGCTATCAACTTAACCAATTGGTTTCAATACTTCTAGGCTAGGATTTAGGGTATTACAATTCTCCCCTCCTTAAAAGAAAAATTCATCCTCGAATTTTTACCTGAATTGAACAAATGAGGATATTGTTTTCTCATTGTATCCTCAGGCTCCCAAGTTGCTTCTTCTACCTTGTGATTTATCCATAATACCTGCACTAGAAGTTTCCTGACTTCCCTATCAAGAATTTGAATTGGTTCTTCCTCATAGGATAGATCATGATTCAATTCCACCTCTTCCGGCTCTAGAATGTGGGATGGATCCGATCGATACTTGTTGAGCATTGAGACATGGAAGACATTGTGGATCTTATCAAACTCACTAGGAAGTGCTAGTCGATAAGCCACTAGACCAATTATTTCAACAACTTCGAAAGGTCTGATGAATCGGGGACTAAGTTTTCCCTTTCTTCTGAACCTGAAAACTTTGTTCCAAGGGAAGACTTTGAGAAATACTTTGTGTCCAACATTGTACTGGATATCTCTTCGTTTTAAGTCTACATAAGCCTTTTGCCTATCGAAAGATTGTTTCAATCGGTCATGGATGATTTGGACTTGCTCTTCGGTTTCCCTGAGAAATTGAGGTCCAAGGACTTTGCTTTCTCCCAGTTCAGACCAGCATAGAGGTGTTCTACATTTCCTTCCATAACGAGCTTCAAATGGAGCCATTTGGATCAAATATTGGTGGCTATTATTATAGGCAAACTCTACAAGAGGTAGAGTTTTCTCCTAATTTTTCCCGAAATCAATAACACAAGCTCTAAGCATGTGCTCAAGGACTTGAATCACTCTTTCGGATTGGCCTTCACTTTAAGGATTAAAGGTCGTGCTTAGATTTAGTTTAGTTCCAAGAGCTCGTTGCAAAGTTCTCTAAAATCGAGCTGTGAATCTAGGATCTCGATCGGAGACAATTGAAGTAGGGACTTCGTGTAAATGAATCACTTCACGAATATACAAATCAACTAGAATTTCCAAGCTATAGTTCATTCGAACAGGGATAAATTGAGCCGACTTAGTGAATCTATCAACTATCACCCACGCTGCATCACATTTTCTTGGAGTACAAGGAAGACTGGTTATGAAATTCATAGTAATTCGATCCCACTTCCACTGAGGGAATTCAAGAGGTTGGAGTAATATGGTGGGAGCTCGATGTTCGGCTTTGATTCTTTGACAATTCAAGCACTTAGATACATAATCCATGATAGCTGACTTCATGCTAGGCCACCAATACAAGGATTTAAGATATTTATACATCTTGACAGATCCTGGATGTATCGAGAATGAGAGATGAGCTTCATGCAAAATTTCATTCTTTAGGTCATTGTTGTTTGAAATACACACCCTATTCTTGAAATAGAGTATGCCATTCAAATGAATAGAGAAATCTTGATTTGCTTTTGAGTCAAGCTTCGAGATGATAGCTTGAAGTTCAGAATCAATGTGTTGCAATTCTTTGATTCTCAAGATTAGGTTGGATTGGACTTGTAGTTCAGACAAAAAACCTTTCTTTTGCTACATTCAAAGGTGGGCATTAATAGCATTCGAAGGTACAATATGAACAAGGTAATTTAGGTGGAATTCGAATGGTTACTTACAGAACAAGGCAATTGTTCGAATGGTTACTTGCATAGCAGGGAAGACTAATTTCAATTAAAAATTTTCGTGGATTTAGATTTAAAAGGATTACCCGAGTATGGTCTTTGACTAAGGGCATCGTCAACCACATTTGCTTTCCACAGATGGTAGTCGATAATCAATTCGTAGTCCTTAAGCAATTCTAGCCATCTTCTTTGCCTTAAGTTCAAATCTTTTTTAGTTAGGAGATATTTGAGGCTTTTATGATCAGTGAACATGTGGCATTTTTCACCGTACAAGTAGTGTCTCCAAATTTTGAGAGCGAAAACGATGGCAGCAAGTTCAAGATCGTGAGTCGGATAGTTAAGCTCCTGTGGTTTCAATTGCCTTGATGCATACGCTACCACTTTATTTCCTTGCATCAAAACACAACCTAGCCCTAAATGTGAAGCATCACTATAAATAGTGAATTCTTTGCCTGATTCTAGTTGGATAATATCCGGGGCATGAGTCAAGGCTTGTTTGAGTTGATCAAAGCTTCGCTGCTGATTCTCAAACCACTCAAATGGTTGATCGTTTTGAAGAAGCTTAGTTAGGGGCAAGGCAATGGTAGAAAAGCCTTTAACAAATCATCGATAGTACCTAGCTAAACCGAGAAAACTTTGGACCTCACCAATATTCCTCGGAGGTCGCCAATCAAGAATTGCTTGAATTTTCTTTGGATCCACCTTGATCCCTTCGGCTGAGATTGCATGACCAAGAAATGAAACTTTTGATAGCCAGAATTCACACTTGGAGAATTTGGTGAACAACTGACGTTCTTGGTGTGTTTACAAGACAATTCGAAGGTGTTCAGCATGTTCCTCCTTGTTACGAGAGTAGACCAATATGTCATCGATTAAAACGACCACAAATTTGTCAATAAAAGGCTTGAGTACTCGATTCATAACATCTATGAATGCGGCCGAGCATTAGTTAGCCTGAAAGGCATCACAAGGAATTCAAAGTGGCAGTAACGAGTTCGGAAAGCTATTTTAGGCATGACTTCTTCTTTCACCTTCATTTGCTAGTAACCCGATCGAAGGTCAATCTTTGAAAACACCAAAGCATCTCTAAGTTGATCGAAGAGATCTTCTATCCTTGGCAAAGGATACTTGTTTTTGATGGTATGTTGATTCAACTGACGATAGTCAATACAAAGCAGCATCGTACCATCCTTTTTCTTTACGAACAAGATAGGTGCACCCCAGAGAGATGTGCTAGGCCGAATGAAGCCTTTGTCCTGTAGTTCTTGAAGTTGCTTCTTGAGTTATTTCAACTCTTTGTGTAGTTGACACCGGGTTTTTTCTAGGTTGAACGTCAATCCTGAATTCCACTTCACGGTTCAGAGGAAGACCAGGGAGTTTCTCAGGAAAAACATCAACAAATTCAGATACAACAGTTATAGATGGCAGCCAAAGTCATATTCATCTTTTAGGACCATGGAAGCAAAGATTAAGGTCATTTTCTTATCTATTAGCAAGATGGTTTCCTTCCCTAATCCCCAGAGATACAATCTCCTATTTTGGCAATCAATCCATGCTTGGTGTTTTCCCAACCAATCTAGTCCTAACAATAGATCAAACTCGCAATTTGGCAAAACATAGAGGTCTATAGGGATGGGAACATTTCGAATTGATATAGGACAAGTTCTACAAATCAAATTGATCGGCAATTTTCTTCCTATAGGATTTGATACTACAAGGCTCGATTTAACAAGTTTGAGTTTCATATTTAGCTTAACAAGTAAGGAATAACATATAAAGGAATGGGTAGACCCCGAATCAATCAAAGCATAAGAAGGGCTTGAGTTTAGTTCAACGGTGTCTGCGATCACATCGGGAGACTCTTCATCCTCCCTACAACGAATGTGGTAGATACGAGCAGGAGCTCGAGATTCTTGATGTGTAGTAGCCGAATGATAGCCTCTCCCTCTGCCTTGGTTCCCGAACTGTGCTTGTCTCGGGCCTTTGTTTTGGTTAGATGGTGCAGGACTAGGATTTGCAAAATATTGAATTGAAGCTTTATTAGCATTTTGAGGACAATCTTTGATGTAGTGATCATCTCCATCACACGCATAACACAAGTTAGATTGGGCTTGACATTGGCCTCGGTGAAGCTTTTGACAGAACTTGCATGGAAGGATTTTCTCTAAATTTCTTGTATTATTAACTGAAATAACCGGGACTGAGGGCTTGTTCACCGATTGAGGTCTCGACGTATAATTGCTTCTCAGAGCAGGAGTATAAGTCGATGAGCTTTCTTTTTGAAATTTGGCTTTCTTGGATTGCCAATGAGGTTTATCATCACATTTGTGCTTCTTTTCACTTTTGTTACCATCCTTTATTCTTTTTGAAGCTTTCATCTTTGCCTCGGTTGCAATGGCTCGATTGACAAGAGTTTGAAAATTTATGATCCCTAGAGCCGTGAACATCAGACTTATCTCATCATTCAAGCCATCGATAAACATTCGGCACTTGTCTTTTTAAGTCTTGATATACTCTGAGCCGTACTTGCAATATTTGCAAAATCAGCAACATATTGCTCAATGGGCCTATTAGCTTGCTTGAGGTACAAGAAATGCCTCCGAGGATTAGCTAAATATTGCTCGCTGATGTATTTCTTCCTGAATTCTTCAACAAAGAATTCCCAGGTAACTGAGTTAGCGGGAGCACTCAGGGTTGTGGTTTCCCACCAACTCAAGGCTTCGTCAGCTAAGAGTGCTATGGCACATTCAAGTTTGTGCTCATCCGAGCATTGCAATTGTTTGGTCAGGATTTGAGTTGTACGTTCTAGCTAGTATTCTGCATCTTTAGGTTTCTCTTGATTAGCACCGGTAAAGGTATAGGCCTGGTGTTGGGCAAGTTTATCAATAGGAGCTATGCTTCATGCAATAGCAGGAGCAGCAAGACAATCTTGTTTAAGGTTCGATACAAGTTGATCAAACATCTACTTCATGCTAAGGAGACATTCTCTTTAGACAGCTTGGATAGCATGAGCTTCCTGCTGGGGTTGAGCCTGCTCTCGAGGTTGAACAGGCTCTCAAGGCTCATTTTGTCTTTGAGGATTCGTTTCAATCCTCACACTTTTGCCCTCATTAGAGGATCCTCGGGGACTTTCATCGTCCTGAGCAAGTATTGTCTCGAACATACTACGATCGGGTAAACAGAAAGGAGTTAGATAAGCAAGAAAAAAACATATTAAGATACAACGCCTAGGTGGCACAATTCAATCCTATATGATGCATGAAGACTCGGTTTAGTCCAAGGATCTAAACCTTTAGCTATGATACCACTTTATGTAACAACCCTCATCTGGGTTAGGAGCGAGGAGCATTACCGGGATAAGAAACGAGGTAAAACATGTTATCAAATACAAGTTATAACATATAAGATTAGGGCCAATTAAAAATTTTCCATTTACTTGATGAACAAGACACCATTCCACTAAGCTAGACAACAAGATTAGCTAAACACTAAACATAGCTATGCCCATTTCTTAGTTATTCTTATGTATCAATAGTTATAATTAAGTTCACTATAGGTCATTACCAACAATGCACAACAATTAGACCATTTCTTTCATTGTATTACCATGAACATTACATGTAGATTAGTTTAGATAACTATATCATATAAATGAATTAACTAGCAACCTAACTTCTTAATTTCATTGCTAGGCTTATCTTGAAGCAATTTAACAAGTTCAATTCTATAGTTTACATAATCATTTTCGAACAAAAAAACTTATAAACAAGGTTCTAGTCCATTCATTCATTAGATAATTTCATAACAGACCATTACATACATGCTTAAATACATTTACATATCTCAAAATGCATGATCCAATATTTTAGAGTTAACACATTACTATAACTATCAAGTACATATAATTATAATCCTTGAAGTTCCAAACATATGAACTAGCATGAGTTCAAAGGTTAACTCTAACCACCACCATCTAGGAGTATCGACAATGACTACCAAAATCATAATTGACTATGCTTGATTCTTGCTTCAAATCCAAGTAAGATAACTTTCTGATCAAATATCTGGTTCGAGTATCCTTAAACTTGTGGTTTAGGAAGAAGGAAAAACAAGAGTAGTAAGTACATAATGTACTTAGTGAGGTAGTTCCTAAATCTACCAATTTATCAAGGTTATTAACTTGTATTCCTTATTCATTTTAATCAAGATTAACCAGCTAGGCTTCAGTTAAGCAAAGTCATGACCTAGCTAGTTCCTCATGTACCATTAGAATAGGCAAGATTAGTCAATCAAGAAGTATTTCAAATCCCACATAGAACAATCAAGTAAGTAGGCACCTTCAAATACTAGCTATTCGAGCAAGCAAGATTTGGCAAGTATAGACAAATCAATCATGGACATCATAATTTCCAATTCGAATAGGGTCTTATATCATGCGACTTATTTTTCAAGTAAGGTTTAAATCAAGATAACATATTCATCATTCATTCTAATAATTCTATTTCATATCAACTTCAATAGCAAGTATCAATTTGCACATTATTCATTCAAGATTACATGTCTTTCTTTTAAGTTCATTTAATCTTGTTTTGCCTTGGTAGATAGTAGGACTAGGTAATCGAGTCACGTGTTAAGGTACACAAAGTACCATATCATGTTAAGGTGTCTTCTACACCACGTATTAGAGTACACAAAGTACTTGATAATGTTAAGGTGTCTGCTACACCACATATTAATGTACACAAAGTACCAATCGTGTTAAGGTGTCATCTACACCACATATTAAGGCACACAAAGTACTTGAACATATGAAGTCGAGCTCCAGATTCTAAGCCATGCCCTTCTACCTAATTCCAACTAGCATCCAAGGACTTGTTAAGTCTTTCATTATCAAGCAATCACACATCAAGTGATTAAGCAACAAGCATAGCAAAGTCAAGATCATTTACAAGCTTTCATGTACTTCCGTTATGTACACATTCAAGCAATATCAAGCAACCAACAATTTCACGAGCATATTCATTCAATTGAACACAAATTATCAAGAACAACCCATGGCGGCATTCGAATAACACATAGAATCATAGAGAACAAACAATTATTTCACTTCCACAATCAACCGTATTGCAAGCATATTAAATTGTCAAGTCTTTAATTAGTCCATTCTTCCCTTAATGTAATATTACCAAATATAATTTAAGTTCATTTCATGTTATCAATCATCAAGCAAGTATTTAGACATGAAACTTTGGTTAGAACACTAGTTCCAACACTATGAAAGACCACACTCACAATACTCAAAGCTAGTCTTGTATTGCTATTCCCTTTTGTTTATCCCTTGATGATCCAACCTTATTGCCTTCAACAATATCCTCTAATCATTGGTGTAGCAAGTCATGCACAACATATAAGGATCATTAGAATCAATACAATAATAATTCAAGCTCGTTTAAACTACATCATCCAAAATAGTTTCTGCCCTACCAATTTGGACACCCTTTAGTAATCAGTTAATATCTTTTAATATACTCATTGGATTTTCAATTAATTTATACCACCAGAAAGCTTATTCAATTAACTTTTTAACATATAAGGCTCATATTTTAATTCCTTCTATATCAACACAGTTTTCAATTTAAAGTCAGGTCCTTTCTCTAGTGATTATTTTGTAGCTTGTAGTTTAATCCAATTTAGTGAGCTTTTTATCCTAGGACCCTTACTAGTTCATTTTAGTCCTTTATACCATTGATTCCCCTAATTTTCCCCTGTTATTACAAGTTAAGGTTGGCCCCTAATTAGTACATCTAGGTCCTCAAATTAATAGAATTTACAAATTAGTCTAGATTCACCTATTCTGTCAATTCATCACTTTAAACCATCCATTTAGCTATTAATTAAGCCATTCAACTTATTAAACGTTTCTCCCAAGTCCTCCCATGTTTTTAGCTAACATTACCAGCCCTTAAACTTATCCAATTCGATCCTGAATTTACTAATTTGTTCAAAGCAATCCCTATTTTATCAATTAAGCCTTCTATGTGACCAGTTTCACTCTCAACCTCCATTTAATCAAATCTAACATCTTTTTCATCAATCCAATACCTCAATTCAGTAGTTAACTCAATTTCCAGCAACTTTCACCAGATTTGCTCATAGCATCATCTATTCAATTAATTATATGAACAACATTTCTAAAGTGGTTCTAAGCATTTTTACACTATTCGGTTAGAATACAAAGTTACCAATTCATTGTTTACAGAATTCCAGCATAATTCCTAGTGTTCATTCTCCAAATTTACATAATCCTACAACAATTCAATCATCTAACAACATATTCAATAGTTAATTTCATCTACAATCATCAAATCAGCCCAAGTCAATAAGCATAGCTGCCTATTCGATTGAACAAGAATAGAATCATACTTACTTTGCTTCTAGCTTTAATTTCCTTACAAAATCTTATACATGCAAGCTTAATTTCCCTTCAATCAATGGCTAATCTCTCAATTTCCCTCTCTCCCTAATTTCCTCTTCAATTCGGCATAATGAAGAGAATGGATGAAGATGACATTCGTTTTAATGGATTTAGCAATTTGCTTTCTTAGCCTTAATTAGTTATTAGTCATAGAATTAATCAACGTCAAATGTGGTAAGGGAAAAGTTTAGCATGCAATCTCTTTATTTACTATTTAATTCAATTTAGTCACTTTAAGTTTGTCACTTATTTCATTCATTCTTCTAATTAATTGCTTAATTGTTCTAATTAGCTTAGATTCTAGGTTCAATTGAGCTATCAACTTAAGCAATTGGTTTCAATACTTTTAGGCTAGGATTTAGGTTATTAGAAGTGATGGCTGACAACTGGGCTAAAATAGATTTGTTGTTGTCAAGCTCATGCATCCCATGAGTTCTCATTCCCGTACTAAGTCTCAAAGTAGGAAATTGGTAGTCATTGTTTGCGATCCTATCAAGGATATCAAATGCTTATTGAGGTGACTTGTCCAGCAAAGTGTTGTTTGCTGAAGCATCCAACATCATCCTTGTGGGAGCATTGACACCATTGTAGAACATTACGGCTTACGTCCATTCTTGAAATCCATGATTTTTACACTAGCGGAGCAGTCCCTTATATCTATCCCAACACTCGTACATTGACTCATCATCAGCTTGACGAATGGAAGCAATGTCATTCCGCAATTGGGCATTCATGTTAGGTGGATTATACCGTAGTAAAAAACTTTTGTAAAGATCTGTCCATGATTCCATAGAACCGGATGGTACTCCACTCAACCAAGCTCATGCTCGATCACGCAATGAATAAGGAAATAACTTGAGCTTTAACACATCTACATGCACACCTTGCTCTCTAAAGGAGTCACATACTTCCAAGAATGCACGAATATGTTGTCTTGCATCTTCATGAGGCGATCCACCAAATTGCCCAATGGAGTTCAACATGTTGAACATCACCTGTTTTAGTTCAAAATGAGCTGCTTAAATCTCAGGAGCTATAATTCTAGGATTGAGATCATCCAATATAGGATTCAAGTGGTCTCTAATAGCTCGAGGTTGAACTATCGCTCCATGATATACTGCAGCATTAGGTTCATCCAAATTTTCATCTACATGATTCCCTTCGTTGCCACCTTTATACATGGTTCTCAAGGCTTCTTGAATGCATCTTCTTTGGCAAAACAAGTGCTCGATTTCAGGCACTATAGCTGTTAATGGTTCTTCGGGTCTTTCTCGGGTCATGCAACAGCACAACACCTAAAAAAGAGCAAACAAAAACAACAAATAAAACTAAACAAAAAAGAAGAAATAAATCGGCGCAAACACTAAATTCTAAATAAACAATTGTCAATCCCCGACAACAGTGCCAAAAACTTGTTGCTTGTTGTGATGTACTATAAATAATAAGCAAATAGTGCAAGTATACAAATCGAACAAGTAGTATAGTGATGAATGAGTATCGTCTCCACAAGGATTGGAGGCCAAGCTAGCTTAGCCAAAACACTAAAATTTGCAACTTGAAAATAAATGTAATAGTAATAGGAAACAAGTTTAGAAATGTTGTAGCAAACAACTGTCATATAAACTAGCTTGAAACAAGGATACATCAAACGTCCTCTCACGTGTATGAAGCTCTCTATTGGGATGATAGGTTGGGCTTATCAAGGACTCCAATGTCTAAGTCTCAAGAATGTTTAGCTCTAACTTGTTCATGTCATGCTCGAAAGAGTTTACTAAGGTATTTCTAAATTATCTCTTGCAACAAACCTGATAGCCAGAATGTTATGGCTATACCTGTTGCGCGTAATAAGTGCTACGCAATTGCGCAAGTATACACGTCGCAAGTTATAGTATAAAAGATATCGTCTCCACAGGGATTGTGCTACTTCAAGAATCTAGTCTCTTGCACTGTAAAAAGTAAAAACACAAATAAAGGATTATCGGAGTTTAACTAATGACTAATCTAGAAAGCAATAAAGTAAAAGAAAAGATGAATTCAATTGAGAGAGAGATAGGCCAGGTTATCATGAGTTGAGGTGTGACAGTCGATTGGATCGTCTTGGTAAAAGAGTGCACGGGCAACTCAGTTGCCGTGGCAACTTGCACAACGGGGTTGCCTTGGCAACTAATCGATGGTTGCCTGGGCAACTAGTTGGGCAACTACTTGGGCGTCTGGGCAGCAACTTCAAGGTTCGGCAGAGCGTTCTTCAATGGTTTCTTCTTATCCCTAAGTCGAAACTCTAGCTACTTGTGCATGCCTTGATAATACATCCCTGCGTGAATCAAGGGTGAACAACAACCAATCTTGCGCTCCTCTTAGCCGTTGAAATCCTTAACTTATTCCTAATTCGGATTAATCTTCACCATCATTGGATTGAATAAAGATCATATTCATTCGTTTCTTGAATCTAACTCTCCCGATATTAGATAAATGGATGAAATCACGAGATCCTCTCCCAATTCACTCGCAAACAATAATAAGAACCAAGAATGAATAAACCTTGAAATAGAAAAGTGCAAACTCTTATTACCTAAACAAAAACCAATAGTTTCTCACAACCACAAAACACAATAACCATAGCCAAGTAGATTTAGTTCATGGCTAGGTTCCAAAGAAACACAAGATAATTAATCCCTAGCATGAACCCAATCGAACAAGGAAGAAAAGATGAAGCTTGTCGAAAATCCCTTGCCCTAGAAGCTTGCCGAAAATTCCCCTTGCTTCCTCTCTTGGCCTTGTCGAATTTTGCCCTCTTGCTCTCTCTATCAAGTAGTCGAAATCTCCTTGCTATTTATAGGGCTAGGCCAAAGTCCTTCTTTGAGGAGGAGTTTGAGTTGGAATTAAATTATCTTTAAAGAATATAATTCTTTATTATAATTTTATTCCTATTAGAACTTCTCTTATCTTCTTGGAATTTAATTCTTCTTTAATCTCTGCATGGCAATCAAATTCCTTTGAGCTTGGGCCTTGCTCCATGTCATCTTGGGCTTGTAAAGTCATTAATTTCGACATCCCTGTTGCATTTTCTCTTTGTCGACAACTGCCATGGCATCTGGCTCGGCGTCTCCTTCATGCATTGCCCTGGCAACTAGCTCGGCATATCCTTCATGCATTGCCCTGGCAACTAGCTCGGCATTGCTTTGGCAAGTGATCCTGCACATACACACACAAAGCACACCAAATAAGCATCTTTTCCACAAAAACTACCAAGTTATGTAATCAAGCTCAATGATGGAAGGAAACATGGATTAATGCATGAATGGCTAACTATGCAACTAATATGACCCTAAGTCTAACAATAATATGAGTAAAAAGGGTAAGAAAAATAGTACTTTTGAACACTTATCAATACCTCTCGGCATGAACCCTAGCAAGCTACTATCCTTGAAGTTCTACTCCTTTTATTCATTGAAACTCTACACTTATCTCTAAGGTGAGTTAGGATTTTGCCTCTCAACATCAAACCCCATTGTCCACGTAGATCTAAGCCTAACTCCCTTGAATATTAAGCTATCCAATGAAAAGGCTAACTCTCGAAAGCTCTTACAAGCTTAAGGCATACTAAACAATGGACAAAGCATGTAAAGGTCAAGAAAGCAAACCAAACATTCATTCAAACTTAAAACATAAGTATCCCAAAACAAGCCCAAGGCACTTAAAATCAGTTCATGGCTGGGCAAATATCATCCACAATCAATCGTTTAAGTCAACCCATCCAAATATAAAGAAAAGAAACAGCAAAAGCAACTAAAGAAAGGGAAACTCCCAAGTTGCCTTGGACTGCGGTAAACTACTCTAAGCTTGCTGCCTCTCTCAAAGGCCAACAAGAACATCCCTTGGAGCTTCAAAAATGGAGGACACCATGATAGAGAAGATGAACAAAGGAAACCATTTTTTTATCTTTTTAGCTCACAAAGAGACTTTTTCGGCTCATTCTTTAATGTGGGTATCTTTTTCTTTATATAGTGGGGGCTCCTAGGATTTTATGTCCTTAATTCGAAGGAAATATTCCCTTCACATGTAGGGACACTGCTGGCTGGTTCACGTGTGGGGCTGCGAAATATCTTCAGTTCGTTGTCCTCTAGTGCACCCATAAATGCTATCCAAAATGCTAAGGCATTTTCCTTTTTTCCTACATTGCTCCTCATTTCCCTGCACATCACCACACCAAACAACAACCTTCCCAAGTTGCACCATTCTTATAAAAAAACAAAGATAACCAAACAAATAACACCAAATTCAACTGCATGAGCTAAAAGCAACTATATGCTACGAAATGAGATGAACTAGCTTAATTTCATGCAATAAGCTAAGTAAAGAGGCAGGAAATGTATACTTTTATCAAGGTTAATAGGTCTCCAAAAGCTTCAGGCTAGGACTATTGTCAAAGATCGTGCTCTCCTTGTTTTGGTGTCCAAGTCTCTCTTATATAGGCGGTAAAACTAGGGTTTAAGAACCCTAAAGTGCGCAAAGCTTCATTAAAGAATGCCATTTATTTCTAGCTATATCTAATGTTCCATATTAGGGAGAAAATCCATATGGGTAAAAATAGATTCACCTCCAAATCTTTATACCTCGTTAGCTCCAGCCATGAGATATGCTACTACACCACTCCAACGTTCTTCTAGCATCCTGCACATACACCACAAAACACTACCTTTCCCATAAAAAGCACAAAAATATATAACATTTAAGCGCATGCAATGTAACTCCATATCTACATGCAAACTATATGCAATTTAACCTAAATGCAACTAAATGAGCTTGAAAAGATGAAAAAGTCTGGTAAAAAGGGTACACAAAATATGATATATATATGCAGTCATCAGAACCAAAAATGGATAAACAACAATTAATTGAATTTAAAACCCTAACCTAAACCATCCGTTTACAAACACCAAAAACCCAATAACACAAACCATTTTAATTTAGTTCATGGTTGGGTTGAAAGAAATGAACAAGTAATAAAACCCAAACATCAAGCATTCAAAAGATAGAGGAAAAGAAATAAAAATCTAGAGAAGATGAACTCCTCCACATTTTGATCATCCCTCTTCATGATCTCGCCCTAGCTCTGATCTCTTTCTCAATTTGTTGTTCTTGATGTTGAAGATGTGATGCGCTTGTATAAAGGTAGACAACTCTACTTGAATTTTGAATTAGAGGGGATAATCTCTCTATCTTTATCTGTAATAACTTTGAATTTGAGCTTTATCCATGCGATAAGAATAATGGACAATGGATAATTCTTGAAAATTCTGAATTGATCCTTAAATTGCAAGGCAACTGCTCGAAAATGGCTCGACAATTCGTACCTGTACAAAAGAAAGCAAAATATTAGTGATTTCTCCATTAAATAGCTAAATGCAAGGCAAAGCTCAATAAATAGAAGGACTACAAATTTATGAATGAAATACTACAAGTGAAACTAAATGGGCCTAAGTCTAAACAATAATATGAGTAAGGGGTATAAAATATTGTACTTTTTCACAATTAAAACTAATTCTAGAAAACTCCATTCCACATAGTCATTGGCTTTCTCCATGTCCAACGTTAGAGCTGCTCCTTTATTGGTTCCAGTCTTGCCTTTATTCATGAAATGGAAAATCTTATATGCAATAAGTATGTTGTTAGAAATTAAACTACCAGGTGCAACGACACTCTGATTTTCACTAATGCACATAGACATAAAAGATCATAGCCGGTTACCTATAGTTTTAGCCACCACTTTGTAAATGACAGTACACAAACTAATAGGCCTAAAGTGGTTCATCATATTAGGTTCATCAATTTTTGGTATGAGAACTAAGATAGTTTGATTAACATACTCAATATCACTATTACCTAAAGGAGATTATGACACATGTGAAGAATATCATCACCAATAACCGACTAGAACTTACGAAAAAAGAGCATGATAATCTATCACTATATGGGGCTTTGTTGGGATGAATTTGAAAAAAAGCACAAATTACTTCCTCAGTTTTGAATTCATTACAATGCACCACATGATGTTCGGAAGAGGGAGGTAAAGAATTCCTCTACAACAGTAGAAATATCTTCCATGTGATCAACCCAAATTCCCTCAGCATTTTCTATACCTTGAATCCGGTTCTTTTTTCAACAATTATTTTCTCTAGCATGAAAATATCGTGTGTTTCAGTCTCCAGAAGCAAACGAAGTTTCTCGTGACTGTTGCTGCCATTAAATTTCTTCTTTGTCAATTAGGGTTTTGAGCACTTTTTTATAACTAAATAGTTTTATCCTGGATAGTCGATGTGCCAACACCACTTAAGACATAATCAATATTACTCTTCAGATCTTTAGTACGAGCTTGGTCACCTGACCGTTTCTGATTTTTCCAGTCCTTCAGTTCATGCCCGACCGCTTCTAGCTTCTCTAAAGTTGGCAGAGATGCTAACCAAGTATTTAAGACAATACTAGCACATCCACTATCATTTTAAAAATAATATTCAAATCAGAAGTAGTCTTTATACCTTCCCTTTTTCTTTAAACAAATAGACCATGATGTATCAAGAAGGATATAACAATGGTCAGACTGTTTGGAGGTTTAAGAAATAACCTTACTATCAAGAAAGCACTAATTCCAAGTTGTATTTGCAACAAACCTATCCAACCTTTCACAAAATGAGCTATGATCAGCAAACACCTTAGTCCATGTAAACCAACCTTTAGATGGATGATAAACACTAAGATCGTTATGAGAGAGTGCCTCTTTGAAGCCTAAAATATCCGACTGTTGCATATGCCTTCTCTTTTTTCTCCAAAACAGTAAGAATTTCATTTAAATATCCTAATACAAACTAGGGAAGAGATGAATGATTTCTTAGATGATCTATAAGTTTCCAGGTCTCTATCCATCTCCCATTCCACAAACAACAATCGATTCAGTCTCATTGCTCACTATCCCTTCACTCACTTTCATCTTTATTTGTCTCCAAAATGCCATGTGGTTGGGTCCCTCCTCAAAAAGGGTGGTTCTCAGAACTAGGGCATAGTGAAACGACTATGGTGGCACATCATTTAAAGGATCATTTCCTGCAACTATTATTTCATTGTGACAACCCAACACTAATGTCTTAGGCACCACCATCTCAATGTTAGTAGTAGCAACAACTTTTGGATCTTTAGATGCTACTTTCCTTGCTTGCTTTCCTATAGAACCCTTCCTTGTTAGGCAAATGATCCCTCTTATCCGAGTAGATAGGCCCAAACTTCGCTTAGGTGGGGGAACTCGCAGCCATTCAGCATATTGTAGTTCATCTGGAATCATAGTTGGTCTTTTCTCGCAATCCCTTAGCAAAAGTCCTATGATACTACAAAAGAAGCAAAAGTTTGGTAATAGTTCATATTGTATCATACAAACCATTGGGGAGTGTTTTCATCTTGGCCGATAGTGACACAACGACCCAACGAATTTTTAGTGCATATCTATACTCGGATGCAAACTTATTCCCACTAATGGCCACCACTACCTCGAGTGTCAATAGCCATTGTTCTACGAATCTTTTTCCCCAAAAGTGAACCTACATCATGGTTCATGCAACCAAAAGGGATGTTGAAAACACGTTCCAATATTTCTATAAGATGAAAATAGTAGTCCTTAATGTTATAGGAAGGGTTAAAGCACATTAGATGATAACTACGTAGAGAACCTATATTTTAGTCATTTACTTAGCATATTGCATGTTTTTGAGTTCATATAATTGCATTTTGGATTATTTACATGTATTTATGGAGAAATTGGTGTTTGAGCTTAATTGTTATATATATTAATACATTTAATAGGAAGGGTACTAGTTTCTAGTGGTGTGTCTGCAAGAAGCAACCAAGGCAATGGAATGTAGGAGCAACAAAGCAACATCATTTGATGAGCAGTAGAGTTCGAGATGAACCATGACTCTTGATGATCAACTTACATATAGAGCCCTCTCCATTATGTACTTCATTGAATAAAGCGGGAAAGCAAGATCCTCTTTAAAGAGGTTCCACGCGCTTTAGGGTTTCTTAACCCTAGCTTTGCTGCCTATATAAAAACAACTTGGGCAAAAATACAAAGAAAGCTTAATCATAGACAACAACCATTTTTCTTCAACCATCAGAGAACCACCGTAGTAGAGGTCAAGATGAGTCTCCACTTGATGAGAGCTATCGGGAGAGGCTTGAGCAATGAGTAGTATTGCAGCATAGTTCGAGGGATTAGAGGAGAGTTCAAGGATGTTTGGCTTTCTTTCTATATTGCTTGATAAACTACCATGACTTTTACTATTTTTATTACGAATGATATTTTCTCTGACATGAGCTAAGTAATTTTTCTCCCGTTTATATTTTTAAGACTTTATGTTTTAATTATTTGTTTAATGTTATAGCACTTTTCCTTATCTATTTTGTTCATCATTCTTCATGCATAATTATTGTAAGAGCTATCGAGATTGGCCTTTTAATTATTGATATATGGCTTGATATCGAGAGAGTTAAGTTAGAAAAATGTGAATAGTAGAACTTAAGCTGTCAACTTATGTTATAATCTGGCTTAGACATAAGTTTAGGATTTCAACGACTAATAAGGGGAACTTAAATAGATAATAAGTTGTTGGGGTTTACACATATATGTATTGCCATAGCATCTTGTTATCAACTTCCAGGAATCGAGAAAGTCTATAAGTTAATTAGAATACCTCATCGAGTAAATAAATATATAATTGGTTTACGCAGACATGTATTGCCAATTGCTATAGCATTTGAATGGTAATTAGCATAATTCCTAAGGCAATAAACCAACATCCATAATCATTTTACTCTTTTCTACAACATATGTTTGTCTTCTGATCATTGCTACTTTTATTTTTATTGCATTTAGTTCATAATCGTATCACCACACCAATACTATTCCACTAACTGTTAAGTGTAGTTGCTTTGAGTTTGTTACTCCAATCTCTGTGTTCGAAACTCTACTTATCATTATATTACTTGAGCCATGGGTATATTTGCTCTTAATTGCACATATATCCAACACACATCAAGTTTTTGACGCTGCTGCCGGGGATTGGCAATTAGTGACATTAGCTTATTAATTACATTTAGTTTTAGTTCTAACTTTTATTTTCTTGTTTTGTTTTTCCTTTCTTTTTAGGTGTGTTATTAGTGCATGACCAAACGTACAAATCGAGAAGAACTTCTTATTTCATATCAACCAGAGATCGAGAGATTTTTGTGTGCTAGACAATGCAAGCACAAAATAATGGCGGATCCAGTTCACAATAATGTCATAAACAACGTAAATAAAAATTGTGACAACAATCCACCAATTGATGGAGTAATTACTGATGATGTGATTGCTAATGGATAATAAGTTGGACATCAAGGTATTCAACAAGTAGTTCGAAAGAAACATATTCGGGATAACTTCTTGTCCTTGATGACCTAACTCGAGCGATTGTTGTACCTACATTACAAGCTGCTCAATTTGAGCTAAAGACTCTCATGTTTAACATGTTAAACTCTATTGGTCAATTTAGTGGTTCAATATGGGAGGATGCTAGAGAACATATTCGAGCATTCTTGGAAGTATGTGAATGCTTCAAGCAATAATGAGTGCCCGACGATGTGATCAAACTCAAACTCTTCCCTTATTATTTGAGAGATAGTGCCAAAACATGGTTGAAGGGAGTAACAACAGGATCCATTGTGTCTTGGACAATTTCTACAAATGCTTCCTACTCTTATACAATCCACTAAACGTGAACAACCAGTTGGTCATCGACATCATTGCATTCTGGCAAAGAGATGATGAGTCCATGTATGAATGTTGGTATTATTAAAAAGACATGTTGCACAAGTGTTCGATTCATAGTTTTCATGATTAGATTCAAGTGGTAACATTCTATAACCGCGTTAATGCTCCTACAAGAATGATGATCGACTTTTTGTCCAATGGAATATTTCTAGACAAAGATCCTGAAGAGGCATTTGAAATTCTTGATTAGATAACCAATAATGACTATCAATTCCCTATGGTGAGGTTGAGTCTCGATCCTAAATCTTCTAGAACAGTCCACTTAGATGATTCCCAAAGAGTGTCGGCTCAACTTTCTACCATCACAAGCATGCTTAAGAACTTACAACCACCAACCAACACACGGGAAGCCAAGGTGTTTCAATACACTTGTGAGCATTGTGATGGGGAACACTAGTCAAGCGAATGCCCACAACAACAAGAATCTTGATGATACGTACAAAACTATGACCGTAAAAATAATCCCTACAACCCCGGGTGGTGACAACATCCAAATTTTGGATTGGGAGGCAATAGTGCTAATTTAGGAGCTAAACAGAATGCTAGAGCAGAGCCTCTTAGATTCTAACAAAAGACTCAAATCTAGAATCAGGGAGTTTCTTTTTCCAATACTACTTTTTTTGAAACTTCATATGAAAGTTTTATAGACACTGCTAGAGCTATTTTGCAGGATCATTCAGCAAATCTCAAGAACGAGACATGCTCACAATGCAAGCCGCCATATTATAGAATCAACAATCTATCATGTAGAACCATACCGCTTGTTTACGATTGTTGGAAACACAAGTTGAGTAGATTGCTCAAATCCTAAAAGCAAGACCTCAAGGTGGTTTACTTAGTGATACTGAAGTCACTAAGACTTTTGCTGTGGAGCAGTGCAATGCTATCACATTGGTAGCGGCACCCAATTGACCAAAGATGATAAGTTTGGGGGAGGTTATCTCATTAATTACTCTCCAAGAAAGAAAGTTGTTAATGCTCTAATATCCAAAGATACACTGCATGTACCAAACACAAGGAAATACCTAACTACTGATCGTAAAGATAACAAAGAAAAGGATGCCAAAGCATCCAAGGCATGACGCGATGAGCCTAGATCCCGTCGCCGTTTCTATAATGATTGAAAGCTCAAAAACAAGTGTTGAGTTCCAGAATTTTTTTGAGATGCTCAAAATAGTTGCATATTGATGTCTCATTTTTTGAAGCCATTGATCAAATGGCGATCTACACTAAGTTTATGAACGAGATCGTGAATAAGAAGCGAATGATGGGTGATGTTGAAACTATTGCTACAACAAGTGAATGCGTGATAGTGTTGAGTAACTTAATGCCCAAGATGAAGGATCCTGACAGTTTCACCATCCCATGTTTTGTAGGCCACAACTACACTAGTTGTGCATTATGTGATCTCAGTTCAAGTGTGAACTTGATGCCAAAATCAGTTCTTATGAGACTCGGCATGGGAAAAGATAAACCTACGTTGATTATCTTCCAATTATCTGATTGATCTCAAGTTTGACATGAGGCAAGGATTGAATATGTCCTTGTCAAGGTTGATAGATTTGTCTTCTCATTGGATTTTTATCATTCTTTGTTGTGAAGCTGATGAAAATGCACCCATCATTTTAGGGAGACCATCCCTTGCCAGTGGACAAATAGTGATTGATTGTGAGAAGGACGAGTTTATGATGAAGTTGAACGACCAGAAGATCACACTCAATGTATTTAACAGTCTTAAGTTTAAGGATGAATATGAGGAATGCCGGCTTGTTCATAATGAAGAATTCTTAGTTGAAGAGACCCTCCAAGAAATCTGCTACAACAATGCACTAGATGCTAGTGAGCAATAAAAATTTGATGAGGTAATGCAAGAAGCATAATAAGAGAGTGAGTAAGATGCTGAACAATCCAATGTTGTGCTAGTTCGACCATGTATGACAATTGAACCTTTGGATTATTCAGAGTTTAAATCTCCTAAGCCGTCTCTAGAGCATTCACCCGAGTTAGATTTAAAACCATTTCCCCCACAATTAAAGTATGTATTCTTAGGGGAGAATAATACATTGCTTGTGATTATATATGTTAGCTTAACATCCGACCAAGAGAATAGTTTATCGAATGTATTGACTCAACATACGAAAGCTATTGATCGGACTATCACTGATTTGAATGGCATAAGCCTCACTCTTTGTATGCATAAGATTTTACTTGCAGATGGACACGACAACTTTATTGAACCATAACAAACACTCAATTTAATCATGAGGAACGAGGTTATGAAAGAGATAATCAAATGGCTCGATGCTAGAATCATCTATCCTATCCTATCTCCAATAGTTCTTTGGTGATTCATGTCCAATGTGTGCCAAAGAAAAGAGGCATGAGTATGATTAAGAAAGATGCCGATGAGATCCTCCCAACTAGAACCTTCACAGGATGGCGAATTTGTATTCTCAAAAGGAAGCTCAATAAAGCCACCAAGAATGATCACTTCCCTTTGCCGTTCATCGACCAGATGCTCTTTAAGCTTGCAGGGAAGCTCTATTATTGCTTCCTGGATAATTACTCTGGGTACAACCAGATTGCTATTGAACTGGAGGACCAATATAAGGTGACATTCACATGTCCTTTTGGCATTTATGCCCTTCACCGAATGCCCTTTGGCCTATGCAATTCCTATCATCATTCTAGTGTTGTATGATGGCCATCTTTTCAGATATGATGGATGATTTCCTCGGGATCTTCTTGGATGACATTTTAGTCTTTAGAGATTCATTTGATCAATGCCTAGGCAACATTGTTAAGGTATTGAAGAGATGTGAAGAGACCGAGTGCTCAATTGGGAGAAGTGCCACTTCATGGTTGCTAAGGGCATCGTCTTAGGCCAGCATATTTCAAAGCAAGGCATTAAAGCGGACAAGGCCAAGATCTAAGTCATTAGAGAAGCTTTCACGCCTTTCAAATGTCAATGCCATTCGAAGCTTCCTTAGCCATACTAGTTTCTATTGAAGAATCATAAAGGATTTTTCCAAGATCTTGAAGTCGTTGTGCTCATTACTGGTGTAGAACTATGTATTCGAGTTTGATGACCAATGTCATGCAACATTTGAAACCTTGAGGAAGGAACTTATTTCTGTATCATTTGTAGTACCTCTTATTGGTAACAACTCTTTGAGCTGGTGTGCGATGCTAGTGATTACGATATCGGTGCCGTTCTTGGTGAACGTCGTAGTAAGATATTTCATGTTATATACTATGCTAATCGTACCTTAAATGAAGCACAATTGAACTATACCACCATTGAAATAAAACTGCTCTTTGTGGTATTTTCATTTTATAAGTTTAGGGAATACCTTATAAGAACTAAAGTCATTCCATTAAATATGCAGGGAATACCTTATAGGAACTAAAGTTATTTTATAAGTTTCTTAACCCTAGCTTTGCCGCTGATATAAAGACAACTTGGGCAATAACACAAAGAGAGCTTAATCTAAGGTAATTCGATTTGCGTCAAGGAATTTTCCAGCAGCTCATGGACTAGGCCTGCATGCCATTGTAAATATGTCTGCCAAATTCAACATGTTTGATGTGATCATAGTCCAACAAGATGAACCCGAGAAGCTATCATTAGGACCAATGATGCGTGTTAGAGCTAAAAAAGGTATAGGAAGATGTGAGTTGTAGTATTATCAAGTTTTGGGAATGATCACTTCTTATAGTGATCGAGACAATCGAATCCTACATGAGCAGATGTGCAATGTTTTGCATATAACACCCCTTAACCGGCTTAGAAGAATAAACTGAGTTAAAAAGCATTATATTCAAACAAGAGCACACAACCATCAAACAAAGGTGAACTTTCGAGCATAGATAAGGAAAAATCAAGACTATTCTTTACCATTTTAGGGGCTAAAAGTTTTCATTTGGTTATAAAGATATTTTGAGCTAGATTTTAATCTTCTAAGGTTCGTAACAAATTAGGCCAGCCGGAATAAACCAATTTATTCATTAGTGAAACATCTTAAAGCCCTTAGCTTATTAACTATATCTTTGTTATTCCAATTACCATCCTCTTCGAACTAGTACAAAAGAAACAATGAAGATCCACAGATCATTTCCTTATGCCTAATTTGACTAATAGAAGGTACTAAACATTATTTCATCCAATTGAATTATTACTAGCTTATTAAAAGAATCATTTGCCTAACATGTATAATTCATTCGAGGATTTTAAACCTTAAGACTCATTCCATGAATTCCAACATATTGTACTCAACAATAACTTTGTAATTATTCATTATTTGAACCAATCAAGTCTACATGGTAAGATTCTAGCAATTCAAGCAATCAAACAACCACCAAAGGACCGACTTTTCTAAGATGATTAGAATAGCATAGTCAACCTATATGGACAAAGCTAACTAATCAGTCCTCTCATAGCCTAACAATCATTTTGACTATATCCTTTAATCTTATTCAATCCATATAGTTTTCCTTTTGTTCATTCATGATCTTAAATCATTCAAACACTATAACTAACATAATTTATTTAACAAACATGCATTCGAATATATTTCAAGCATGGCTTAGCTATCAAGTAACTATTCAAATACCATATCAAATAGAACATAGCCAACAATAAACCAAAAGCATAATAGGCCATTACAAATAGCGATAGCTACTTAAAAAACTTATACATATGTCAGATCAAATAATTAACTAAATGCATTATGCTATTAAATGATTATGTGCCACCATCTAGGAGTTATGTAAGGAAATACAAGACATACAATCTTAACTTCATGTGATCTTGTCGAAGCTCAAAAGCTAACCGAAAGCGAACTTAACCTGAAAGATAGTGAAAGAATGAATAAATATGATTACTTAGTGAGGTAGCTTAAAGTAACTAAAGCATGAAACAAATAATCCATCCTTTCACCTAGATATATTAATCATGTACTTATAATTCTGAACTTGGACAAGAAGTTGACCATTTTAGGACAAGACATTCAATCAAGCAATTATATTTATACATCGTTGATTCGAACTAGGCATGTTCATAAATACATATAGGTATTCGAATAGAGCATAGCATGTATATATACACATGGATTCTTAAGGAAAGCATTTTCATATAAACAAAAGGGTGTTAAAAAATAACATATACACATACATATGAGTATTGAAACCAGCATATCTACTCACCAAATTAGATATTCAATAATCAATCAAAAGACATTACTTGCTATGCAAGACATAACAATAATTTATTGATTTAACTTATAAACTTTCTTGGTTTCTCTTTAATATAGCTTATCAATGCATAAGTTACCTGACACACAAGTCATCAAACATAATATACCATAACATGAGTTTTTGTCATAAGTTATCAAAATAGTTTATCTGATAGACATGCAAATTTTCATTATTTTTTCTTTAGCATAACCAAAAATTTCCAAACATCATATTTCGTAGACATATCTTTCCTGTTACACAAATTATCAAACATAGCATCTCGAAGACATGAATTACTTAACATACAAGTTATCAAGATAACATTTCAAAGACATGTTTTCCTTATTATACAAGATATCAAGTTAGCATAATCATTATTCTTACAAACTTCGAATATAATATTATTGCTTGAATCAAATGATAATACATGTATAATGTAGGCAAGTATTACTTGTCATGCAAGTTATCAAGGTAGTTTATTGATTTAACTTATAATTTAATTATTTTTTACTTTATCATACCCTTGAGAATCAAGTATCAGGCTAGGTACACGAATCCCTAACCAACTGTCGCCAACAAAAAGGTACTCATGGTACTGGTCAATCCCTTCTATTATCGCCAAGTGACCACAACACTTCCCTCCTACTATCGTGAAATAAGGACCGTAGTCCACCCAAACACGAGCTCTATGGACTCTATGGCATGCCAACTATACCTAAGACTAACTCAAAACCAAGGCTTTTGCGTGCATCTTATCTTATTAGAGACAGAATGAGCACAACTCCTTATCAGAATATCATATCAACAAAGCTTGTTACCCTTTCATATTAGGCATGTATTCACCTTAGGTGTATTTCTCAATACATTTGTAACACCCCATCCTCGGGTTAGCCATAACCCGATTCGGGAGTGTTACCAGAACAAAAGCAAAGCAAAGCAAAGGATAGGTTACTTGTTGAATAAGTAACCTCAAAATTACTTGCCTTGATGCGCAAGTAACAAACTCTAAACCTTTCAATATAAACAATACATACCAGCAAGCCACATTAAGCAAAAACCAACATACATAGCATACTATTTTAGGTACCATTTTGTTCCATTTCATACTTATAACCTAAGTTACTATTATCATATTACCATTCCATTCAAATTACATACATCATTCAAACAACAAACACAAGTGTGGCATACTTAACTTTAAGTTACTATTAAACATGGTATAACCTTCATTCTTACTACAATTCTAAGAACCTTATTCGAAATACACTAGGTGATCACTAAACATGTCTTAACTAGCTTACCTACATCTCAAGAAACTACCTATTCAACCAATTAACAAGATCTTTAGCAAGCATTCAACTTACGTTCTTTACATGTTCAAGATCTTTACCTAGATGATATATAAACACATTTCATTTGTTTCTTTACAATTAAGTCATCCCATTTCATAGGATATTTAGTTTATACATTATTAATGCATGCTTGTACATACCTTTGCCCCAATTTCCACATAGCCGAATCATTCCAAAAGCCATAAGAACAAATGCATGATCATACCATTATAGTCTAGTATTCGATTCATACAAGGTTCAACAAGCATTGCAAAATCTATCATATTATGCGCAACATTATACCAACATATATATACATATCAACCAAGTTATATACATAGTTTGAATCATCCAAATTGGTTACATGTTAGGCCCATTAAAACATTACACAAGCTAGTCTTAACAACCACACAAAATGCATGATCAAAACTACCCATTACAAGTTCTAGTGCAACCAAACTAGGAGTATACAAAGAGTATGAAATCATACTTTTAAGCTTGCCTCAAGTGTTGCTTCAAACCCAAGATATCCTCTTGAAGTAATCTTTAATTTGTTATGGGAAGAATGAAGAGTAGAGTGGTAAGTACAAGTTATGTACTTAGTGAGGTAACACTAAGTCTAGCCAAATTTCAAAGCATATAAGTCCAAGATTTCATGTATATCAAAGAATCAAGACCATCTCTACAAAACACATGCTATTAGAATTGTATAGGGTAACTTAGGCAACTTTTACATGTCATACAATCAACATAACAACAATCCATCATGACACTCAAGGCTATTTGAACAACATGCTTAGAAGACAAGCAACCAATTAATTAATTCATCAAGTAAGCATTTATACATAAAGCCATCATCCATACATTTCTTTCATGACAAGTAACAAGTTTTGAAACCATTCATGTGTCATATTTCAAAGCAAGAAAGTTCATTCAAGTTTCTTACAATAGAAGCAATGTTCATTAAGTCATCTTTCAACATTCCTTGGTAAGTAGCTTACTAGATAATCAAATCTTAACAATATGCACCGAAGTGACAATATGCACCAAAGTGCCAATATGCACCATAGTGCCAATGTGCACCATAGTGCCAATATGCACCGAAGTGCCAATATGCACCGTAGTGCCAATATTCACTGTCGTGCCAATATGTACCGTTGTACCAATATGCACCGTAGTGCCAATATGAGCTCAAGATTCTAAGGCTTGCCTCCTATCTATCAAACTAGCTACCAAGGTTGTTGATTATCCATTTCATTTAAGCTTTATATATTTCTTTATTCAATTCAACAATATGCCATTCAAGGCCAAACCCTTAGGCTTATAGAGCCTTAACTTCCCAATACAAAACTATCCATGCCATTCAAATAGCATGAATACAAAGTAGTATCTTTGTTAAATTCATTACAATCAACCATGCATAACATTCACATTCACAAACACAAGCATATGTATGCATTGTGCGTACCTTATTCTCCAAGCAAGCATGCCATTTCATACCTTAGGCATAAGCAATGCAATATGACAAGCATTTGATAACATTTGCTTAACACCCAAGTAAACACAAAGATCATGGCATCAATCAAGTTTTCATACATTTCATTCTTCCATTAATTAGCCAAATATACTTTAAGTTGTGTTACATGGCATTGACATTGCATTTAGACATTAACAAGGTTGGTTAGGACCTAAGTCCCAACCCTAAGGATAGTTACACTAACAATACTCCTAGCAATCAATTATCTTGAATCAAAATCCATTTGCCTCTAGCTTTGGGATGTCGACTCCTATCCTCTTCTTCCCCAATTTGTTGCCCATGGTCTAGCAAGCAATGCACATATACATATAATCAAAACAAGCACAATATCACACAATCATAGTAGCAATGTTATCACAATGTACCTAACATTTAGCTACTGTTTTTATGCTTCTTTTTTAAGCATTTCTTACTAGTTCAATTC
Organism: Hibiscus mutabilis; assembly: GCA_019671005.1. Taxonomy (NCBI): domain Eukaryota; kingdom Viridiplantae; phylum Streptophyta; class Magnoliopsida; order Malvales; family Malvaceae; genus Hibiscus; species Hibiscus mutabilis. The sequence goes on along the minus strand of CM033716.1, from coordinate 53,662,746 downwards.
TATATTGTTATTACCTAATTTTAAAGCATAATTGGACAGGTTACATTGTCCCAAAACTATTTTAGAAACAGTTTGCCTTTAGGTGCAAAAACAGTCCCAAACTGCCCAGGACACTACTGTCTGGCAGTTTGCACACTGTCCCTTTAAATGGCCATATCTTTTAATTCGTACGTTAGAATTTCAATTTCTATACACCTTTGAACATATAACAAAATTTCCTATAAGACCATGTAAGATTTGCATTTTATTTCTTAGCCAATTAATACAATTTATTGTTCAAAGACAGGGCATTTACACTGCCTGGAAAGTTTGTACTGCCCAACAATTCCTATTTACAGTTTTCAGTATAGGACCCAATTTTCAATTATGTTTTCACATAATGAAAATAGACATTTTAAGGATCATGTCATTAAAATTTCATCCCTGAATTCAATCTATACAATTTTTGGTGAATTCTCAAAGTGACTGCCCATAACAGAGCAATTCTGGGCAGATTGCATCTAATCACATTTTAATGCCTTTAATTCATTTTAACCAATGTCTTGGCCCTATAATTCATTTCATATGATATCCTAAACATGTTAAGTCAATTTGAATCCATTATACAAGGCCTCCAAAATAGAGCAAGTTGGTTATAATGCCTAATCTTGCATATTTACTCAATTTCAATTCCACAAAACAGTTTCTATGTTATGTAACTATGTTCATACTTGTATCCTTCATTTCCATCATTATTTTCTAAGAATTCAATTGGTTTAACACCTTCTTTACAATATATAATCATGATCATCATTAATTCATTTTTTCCTTAGCTCAATTTTAAGTTCTAATCATTAAATTCTTACTTCAACAACACAATTCAATTTTCCAGCAACCTAGCTTCTTACACTAGCATAAACACATAATTTCCAGCATTGAACCTAGTGTTCATTCTTCAAATTTGTATAATTCTATAACCAATCAATCATATAACAACATATTCAATAGCAAATCTTATCTATAATCATAAAAACAATCCAATACAACAATCATAGTTGCCTATTCAATTGAACACAAGAAGAATTAGACTTACTTTGCTTCTACCTTAATTTCAATGAAAAATTCATACACATGTAAGCTAAATTCCCTTCTTCATTGGCTGAATTCTTTCAAGGTTTCTATCTCAAATTTCTCTTCTATTTTCAGCTAGATGGAGGATAGTGGAGAAGACGACAACAACAAATCCATGTTATTGGAATTGTGTATTGTCTAAAATGCCCCTTACTTAATCCTTAATATTAACTTAATCAAGGCATTAGCGGAAAAGATAAATTTGGCATGCATTTCCCATATTTCTCCTTTAATTCAATGTAGTCACTTTTAAATTGGTCAATTAATTCATACATTCTTTCAATTAGACCCTTGACTATTCTATTTAGCTTAATTCTAAATTCAATTAAACTATCAACTTATGCAATTTAATTCCAATACTTATAAGCTAGGATTTGGGGTGTTACAACATTTCTTCTCATCTTATTCGTATAGCATGTCTTATTCATATCAGAATCAAAATCATAATTTAGCATAGCATTATAATAGAAATATCAAAGAGCTTACCTTAATTCTTATCAAAGGTGAGCATAGTTTCAAATTCATATACTTATAGCAAGGCTTAGATCTTATCATTTCAAGCTTATATATATATGTATGTATGTATGTATGTATATATATTCATGTGCATAGTATTCAACCATATAACATGCTTTCAACAATTTATATCATAAAGTACTTTTCAATAAAGCACTTACTTGGTGTCCAAGCTTAGCCATACTAGCACAATTTAAATTTGAAAGCAACTAAAATCAATTTAAGCAAAAATAAAGATGCACGAGATAGTTTCACTCTATCCCGAGACTTTAAACTACACTCACATTTTATTCCAGCTAGTTTTGCTCTCGTATTGTAAATCCCTCTTGTTTATACACTATGTGGTCTACTTTAGCATTTACTCCTTCTAATCCTTATTGGTCTAAATGTATCAAGAGGTAAAATCACATATTAGGACAATTCTTAACAACATTCATTTATAAAACTACTCACCACTCATGTATATGTATATATATATACTTTCACACAAAGCAGCCTATTAAGATGCTTACATGTACAATGGAGTCCAAATTTTCATGTTAAGATGCTTACATGTACAATGGAGTCCAAATTTTCATGTACACATATGTAGATACTCAAAACAGTCCATAACATTTCCAAAATCTAAAACAGTCCCTAATCACATATATTCACATATACACATCCAAAACAAACCACCAAAGTTTATCGATACAAAATAGACCTTATTTTTATACACATAAAAAAAACTCTTAACCTCTTTATACACTCATATTTATGTACAAAACAATCCTCTAATATTTACATGTATGCAAAGCAGCTCCACAAAGCTCATATATATACAAAACAATTTCAATAGCAAAGGTACACAAATACATGCACAAAATTGTCCCATATACCTTCCTATGTATCCAAAATAGTCCAAAATTCATGTATATACATATATATAAACAAAACAGTCCACTTATACATATATACATATTTGTACGCCAAAGCAGTCCATTTTATTAGCAAAATTATCCCCTATTTTTAGATTTACAAAATAGTTTATTCAACTCTTCAAAACAGTCCCTATTTCTTGTAAAACAGCCCTCCATTTATTTTCAAAACACTCATTTAATTAAATGCAAAAAACAGTCCCTAAAACTTCACAATCCGCCCCTGTTTTAGTAATTAAAAACTACCCATTGTTTTCCTTTTTAAAACAGTCCAAACTATTCTTTAAATTCACAAATAGCTCCCCAAAAGTTCATTAATCCTTATGCATTTAGAACTAACAATTTAAACTTCAAAACTACTTAAAACAACCCTCAACAAATCAAATTATAGCAATACAGTCCATAGTCTGTTTGTATCAAACGAAATGGTCACAAATCAATTCATACAAAGTTTATCTAATCATAGTGTTTTAACCTATTGTTCAACCAATCCAATTTTACTATGAATTCATTATTAATCAACGGATCACCTTACTTATCTTGTAAATTTTCAAATGCACATCAATTTGCTCTTTGCATTATTCGAATGGTTCCAATAGACTATCTATGATCTTTCACAATATTACAACATCTTATCACTCAAAGGACCATAAATTTCATAATCATGCATATAAATTCTCTAATCTTCCTAGCAACAACATGATCTATGATAATCAACAATCAATTATTCAAATTAAAGTGTAACTTAAAGAGAAAAGAGAGAGTGTGATCACCTTCCTCCCAAGCTTATTCGATTAACAAACAAGGAAATGGGTATGGATAATGCCATTCTTGCAAGCTTTCTTTCTCTATAATTTTGGGTGTTTTCGGTTCTCTCTCTCTATTTGAGGATGAAGATGATAAAACTTTTAATCATCTAACTCCCAAGGAGCCGAGACTCCCAAAACCTTGCTCTCTCATGTGCTTGACAAGTGTGTGGGTCCTTAACAACGAAAATGTTTTGTATGCAAGCTCACAATTTTAATGTCATTCAATTTCAATCCTTTCTAACATGGATATCCATTTCTTAATTGTTTTAAAAAGGTCCTAAGACAATTAATTAATCTAATAGGCGGAAGTTCTATAGCAAGATAACTAATGATCAAATCGGATCTTTACTCCTAAGCCATAGTTTAGGATGTTACATTGTATGCGCAATTTTAGTTCGCTTTAAAATTTCTATTTGCATACATTGCATTTCATTTGCATTACACATGATGTTTTCATAAAATGCATTCTGTTCGCATGCATGTTATGTTTGCATACTTTATATTATGTTCGCATACACGTTATGTTCGCTTACAATGCATTATGTTTGCATACAATACATTCTATTCACATCATTTATTTTTTACATCAGCATAAGTTACATGGTACTGTCACTTGCCTAATGTCAGGATTTGTCAAATCAATTGGCAGGTTTGGTTCTAATCTCATATTGGGTGGCAAGGCACAAAAATTCGAGGGATTTTAATTGATGAATATCTTATCCCTTGATTTCGGTGTTTAATTCTAATCATGGGTGGCAAGGGTACACTTTCCAAAGGATTTAATTAATGATTTCCTTATCCTTTCACTTTTGTAAGCCTATAAATAGAGGTTGATTTCTCAATGTAAAAATAGACTTGAAATATAAAAACTTGTGAGATTCATTCTCTTGTTCTTTAAGAACTTTATTGGTTTCCTTGATTTTTCATGTGAAATCATTCTATCCCATTTATTTGTATCGTAGGTTCCTAGTTGTCTATAACTAGCGGGTCTAGATCCATCTTTGATTCAATTTTATTATATCGTAGGTTCCTAGTTCTTTATAACTAGTGGGTCTCGGTCCACCCCAGGTAATTGTCCACTATAGAAACTAGGTTGGCACTCTTTATAGTGTTGGTTCATTTCTCAAAATCAACCTTTTCTACCAAATATATTTACTTTATCATTTTGCAAGCAAACCATCCCATCACACCCTTCCTTCAAACCACCATTAATCCCTACACACCTTCCGCATATACCAAACTCCACCCGTTCACTTTCCAATATTTCCGTTCAAAGAACTTACTTGATTTACAATCAGCCAAGCATATACGCTTTGGCTATTCATGTAATCGGTTTCTTATCATCTAGTACCAATGCAAGGAAATCAATAAGTTTACTCGACTATTATATTAAAAAAAAAGACGTTCAAAGAGGGAGGGTATTGGAAAAAAATAAAAATTAAAAAGAGGTGCCTAATTCTACATCTCCATTATCACCAGTTCATTTTTTTCTTAAAGCTTGTTTCATTATTGTAGCGATGTCCCTTTCGCTAAATATATGTGTTTTATCTATTTTGTTTTGTTTTAAAAATAATGTCTTCTGTGGGGTTTGGCAAAAACCGCGTTTTATTTAGAAATTGAAGTTGCCACCAGCCACTTAGGTAGGCTGGATACCATAAAACCAGAGATTTGAAAACTGTTGGGTTCGGGAGTCAGTTACGGATGGGGAAGGAATAGCACCCCCACACCGCCCAAAATTGGTACTTTAATAATTACCGCTTTATTAATATTAGACTTTCCGGATTAAAGTGAAGATTAATTTAAAATTTGGTTATAAGTGCGAGTAGATTTTAAAAGCCCCGTTATCCGAGAGTAAACGCCCAACCACCATCACTACGCCTGATACTGGCCCCGTTTACGCTCGGATAAAAGGGCACCGCATTGACAATTTATATATCTCGATATGCAATCTTAGTGAGAAAAATATAAAATATGGCAAATAATGTAAATACAATACAAATAAATATTAACATAATAGAATACTAATCTAACATAAATAAAATACTAATCTAAAACATGCATACATAAATATTAATCTAACTCATAAATAAAAACAAATTTAACATAAATAAAATGCTAACATTCATAAATATTAATCCAACACATAAATAAAAACAAATTTAACATAAATAAAATATTAATATAAAACATAAAATTAAAACATAATAAATACTAATCTAAAACATAAATAAACATACAAACTAAAAAACAAAATTTTAAATTAACTACTACTTTATTAAATCATAAAAATTACAACACAAATAAAAAGGAAATAAAATATACCTAACTAGGAGCTCGAATGACGAACTTCGACCGAACCCCACCGAGATCTACCACGACCTCTCCAAAATTATTAACTAGATCGGGTCTAAAATAGGACCCCGATCGAACCGGGTAGGACCAAGGGGACTGCCCCGGTCCTTGGCTAGCCGAGAGCAAAGCTCTCTTATATGGCCTGCCCTTTTGCCGACTCTCAATTGTGCGTGAATTGGCCTCCATTCCATGTCTTTATATAGGCATTGAAGGGACTTATGGGGGTGACGTGGAGCCCCCACATCCATGCAATTTCCTTTTTTTAATTTAATTTAATTTTTTATATTATATTATATATTTTTTTATTTTCCATTAATTTTATATTAGTAATATTGCTATTAAAATAACACTAAAGCCCCGTAAAAAATGAGTGATTACAGTTGCCCCTCTTTGCTTATTCTTATGAAGCAAGAACAAAGCAAAGATCAAAAACACTCTTTTTTTACCTACTTCCTTGTCTTTGGCTTCGGAATCACGTGTTCTTCTGGAACTCTCCGCTCTTTCTTACTTGAATCTTCAGGCTTGTAAGATCTTCATCACCTTCCGATCTTGGAGCTACAGGCTCTTCCTATATAGAACCCTTCACTATGAAGCCTCAAGTTATGAGTCCCTCCTATATAGAACTTTTCACTCCGATACTGTAAAGCTTGGAGTCCTTCCTATATAGAACTCTTCACCTTCAACGCGGCGGGTTTTTCCTATATAAAACCTTCTGCGCCACGGATGGATTCTTCCGACTGGGAGTTCCTCCGATATAGAACTGCTAGTCTTCAAACCCTGGAGCCGCCAGTCCTTCCTATATAGAACTTTTAGCTTCTGAAATCTCGGAGCTACGGGTTCTTCTTATATAGAACCTCTCACTCTAAGACAGTAAAGCTCGGAGCCTTTCCTATATAGGGCTCATTGCCTTCAACACAACGGGTTTTCCCTATTTAAAACCTTCTGTGTCATGGGTGAATTCCTTTGGCTAGGAGTTCTTCCTATATAGAACTGCTAGTCTTCACCCTGCAGTTGTAAGCCCTTCCTATATAAAACTTTCAGCTCCTGAAGCCTTAGAGAGGCGGATTCTTCCTATATAGAACCTCTCGCTGTGGGCACTTGAAAATATACGCCCTTCTTATGTAGAACCTTTATCTTCACATTTGGGATTCACGCCAAAACGGCTACCGATCTAGCCTTACGCTACCTAGGCTGCCAAACTTTCTTTAAATTTGGGGACTCACGCCGAAAATGGCTGCCAAACTTTCTTTAAATTTAGGGACTCACACCGAAAATGACTGCCAAACTTTCTTCAAATTTAGGGAATCACACTGAAAATGACTGCCAAACTTTCTTCAATTCAGGGACTCAGCTGAAAATGGCTGCCAAACTTTCTTCAATTCGGGGACTCGCGCAGAAAATGGCTGCCAAACTTTCTTCAAATTTGGGGACTCACGCCGAAAATGGCTGCCAAACTTTCTTCAAATTTGGGGACTCAATCCAAAAATGGCTGGCAAACTTTCTTCAAATTTGGAGACTCAAGCCGAAAATGGCTGCCAAACTTTTTCAATTTGGGGACTCACACCGAAAATGGCTGCCAAACTTTCTTCAAATTTAGGGACTCACGCCGAAAATGACTGCCAAACTTTCTTCAAATTTAGGGACTCACACTGAAAATGGCTGCCAAACTTTCTTCAATTCGGGGACTCACGCTGAAAATGGCTGCCAAACTTTCTTCAATTTGGGGACTCGCGCAGAAAATGGCTGCCAAACTTTCTTCAAATTTTGGGACTCACGCCGAAAATGGCTGCCAAACTTTCTTCAAATTTGGGGACTCACGCCAAAAATGGCTGCCAAACTTTCTTCAAATTTGGGGACTCACGCCGAAAATGGATGCCAAACCTTTTCAATTTGGGGACTCACGCTGAAAATGGCTGCTAAACTTTTTCAATTTGGGGACTCACGCCAAAAATGCCTGCCAAAATCTTTCTTCAAATATGGGGACTCACGCCAAAAATGGCTGCCAAACTTTCTTCAAATTTGGGGACTCACGCCAAAAATGGCTGCCAAACTTTCTTCAAATTTGGGGACTCACGCAGAAAATGGCTGCCAAACTTTCTTCAATTTGAGAACTCACACCGAAAATGGCTGCCAAACTTTCTTCAATTTAGGGACTCACACAGAAAATGGCTGCCAAACTTTCTTCAAATTTGGGGACTCACCCGAAAATGGCTGTCAAACTTTCTTCAAATTTGGGGACTAACGCCAAAAATGGCTGCCAAACTTTCTTCAAATTTGGGGACTAGCGCCGAAAATGGCTGCCAAAATCTTTCTTCAATTTGGGGACTCATGCCGAAAATGGCTGCCCCACTTTCTTCAAATTTGGGGACTCACGCCGAAAACGGCCACCAAACTTTCTTCAAATTTGAGGACTCACACCGAAAAAAAATGGCCAAACTTTCTTCAAATTTGGGGACTCATGCCGAAAATGGCTGCCAAACTTTCTTCAAATTTGGGGACTCACGCCGAAAATGGCTGCCAAACTTTCTTCAAATTTGGTGACTCAAGCCAAAAATGGTTGCCAAACTTTCTTCAATTTTGGGGACTCACGCTGAAAATGGCTGCCAAACTTTCATCAATTTTGGGATTCACGCCGAAAATGGCCGCCAAACTTTCTTCAAATTTGGGGACTCACCCAAAAATGGCTGTCAAACTTTCTTCAAATTTGGGGACACACGCCAAAAATGGCTGCCAAACTTTCTTCAAATTTGGGGACTCACGCCGAAAATGGCTGCCAAACTTTCTTCAAATTTGGGGACTCAATCCAAAAATGGCTGGCAAACTTTCTTCAAATTTGGAGACTCAAGCCGAAAATGGCTGCCAAACTTTTTCAATTTGGGGACTCACACCGAAAATGGCTGCCAAACTTTCTTCAAATTTAGGGACTCACGCCGAAAATGACTGCCAAACTTTCTTCAAATTTAGGGACTCACACTGAAAATGGCTGCCAAACTTTCTTCAATTCGGGGACTCACGCTGAAAATGGCTGCCAAACTTTCTTCAATTTGGGGACTCACATGTGAAAAAAATGGCTGCCAAACTTTCTTCAAATTTTGGGACTCACGCCGAAAATGGCTGCCAAACTTTCTTCAAATTTGGGGACTCACGCCAAAAATGGCTGCCAAACTTTCTTCAAATTTGGGGACTCACGCCAAAAATGGATGCCAAACCTTTTCAATTTGGGGACTCACGCCGAAAATGGCTGCTAAACTTTTTCAATTTGGGGACTCACGCCAAAAATGCCTGCCAAAATCTTTCTTCAAATATGGGGACTCACGCCAAAAATGGCTGCCAAACTTTCTTCAAATTTGGGGACTCACGCCAAAAATGGCTGCCAAACTTTCTTCAAATTTGGGGACTCACGCAGAAAATGGCTGCCAAACTTTCTTCAATTTGAGAACTCACACCGAAAATGGCTGCCAAACTTTCTTCAATTTAGGGACTCACACAGAAAATGGCTGCCAAACTTTCTTCAAATTTGGGGACTCACCCGAAAATGGCTGTCAAACTTTCTTCAAATTTGGGGACTAACGCCAAAAATGGCTGCCAAACTTTCTTCAAATTTGGGGACTAGCGCCGAAAATGGCTGCCAAAATCTTTCTTCAATTTGGGGACTCATGCCGAAAATGGCTGCCCCACTTTCTTCAAATTTGGGGACTCACGCCGAAAACGGCCACCAAACTTTCTTCAAATTTGAGGACTCACACCGAAAATGGCCGCCAAACTTTCTTCAAATTTGGGGACTCATGCCGAAAATGGCTGCCAAACTTTCTTCAAATTTGGGGACTCACGCCGAAAATGGCTGCCAAACTTTCTTCAAATTTGGTGACTCAAGCCAAAAATGGTTGCCAAACTTTCTTCAATTTTGGGGACTCACGCTGAAAATGGCTGCCAAACTTTCATCAATTTTGGGATTCACGCCGAAAATGGCCGCCAAACTTTCTTCAAATTTGGGGACTCACCCAAAAATGGCTGTCAAACTTTCTTCAAATTTGGGGACACACGCCAAAAATGGCTGCCAAACTTTCTTCAAATTTGGGGACTCGCGCCGAAAATGGCTGCCAAAATCTTTCTTCAATTTGGGGACTCACGCCGAAAATGGCTGCCACACTTTCTTCAAATTTAGGGACTCACGCCGAAAACGGCCGCCAAACTTTCTTCAAATTTGGGGACTCAGACTCACGCTGAAAATGGCCGCCAAACTTTCTTCAAATTTGGGGACTCACGCTGAAAATGGCTGCCAAACTTTCTTCAAATTTGGGGACTCACGCCAAAAATGGCTGCCAAACTTTCTTCAAATTTGGGGACTCACGCCGAAATTGGCTGCCAAACTTTCTTCAATTTGGGGACTCACACCGAAAATGGCTGCCAAGCTTTCTTCAATTTGAGGACTCATGCCGAAAATGGCTGCCAAACTTTCTTCAAATTTGGGGACTCACGCCGAAAATGGCTACCAAACTTTTTTTCTTTAATGAAATCCACTTCTTAATATTCTTTGATAATTCTTCAAGTACTTGTCCAAAACAAACAAAAATTGACATGCCCTATCTATATGATGCATGCAATGTAATGCTTTCTTTCTCCTCTTTTTTTCTTTTTCTTTTCTTTTTTCTCTATTTTTTCTTCTCTCTTTTCTCTCTTTTACCTATTTCTTCTTCTTCTCTTTTTATCATCAATTTTCTCTCGTTCTCTTTTCTTTCTTTTTCTTATTTCTTCTCTTTTTTTGTTCTAAAGTCTTACGCTCTGAAAGGTCGTTCCTCAGTTTTCTTCATCTCTTTACTTATTCACTGTATGCTCTTAAATCCTCATTTGATTAATCACTTTGAATCGAGATTAACATGCTTTCAAACCTTTTGTGCGGAAGGCTTTCTTGTATTTAGGGTTATCACCCATCTTCATAAATGATCATTTGGTTCTTATATTATTCTTATAAGAACCCTTATAATCTTCTTCGCTTGGCGTTGCCCCATTCAACCATGGGCTCCACTGCTTTGAATTTTTTGACCTATCATCCAGAGCCTTGATCTATTTCCAGTCACCAGGGAGAGCCAAAATGCTTCCATCCCCTGGGCTCATTCTTGATCTTCTCGTAGCATTTCGACCGGAACTAACTCTGGGTCCCTATGCTTTAAATCTCATCATTATTCATTTTTAAAGTAATGCGAAATGCAATTTACTTGTGTATATTTCACAAAAATAATGATTGTTTGAAAAGATAACAGCCATTTTGAAAATCACAACTTGGAGGGGATACCAAACATTTCAAAAATGATGTTTGGAACAAATGGTAAACATCTTTTTTCTTTTATTTCTTCTTTTTTTCTTTTAAGGACCAAATATTTTTTAAAAAATTAATGTTTGGAGAATGGTAAAAAAAAATTGAAGTATATTGCCAAACATTTTAAAAACTAATGTTTGGGGGAAATGATAAACATCAAAACTTTGGGAGAAAATGTCAAACCTTTTAAAACATGTTTGCCCCCAAAATATCAAACACCATAGCACATCTGCTTCAAATTGCCAGAGATCAACTCTAATGAAGCGCATATTTAGAAGATCTTGACCATTGTGGAGATATATGCAGATGTATAGTTTCTTCGGGTCTAATAGGCTTTTGAGAGGAACAACCGTACCTAGTTTCTACCACGTTTAAGGTGACTCTCTTAATCTCACTATGCCCCATCCTTCCCTCATTTGGGTGTCCATCAAGCATTTCAAAGTTTGACGTTCCTTGAATCAAAGTTAACCCTTATAGGCGGAATGAAATATGAAGATATTCACATTCAACTTGGATATCTATAGATGATCAGAATGGCCTTTGGGGGCTTGTAATGTAGGCCATTGGTTTATGGTTAAGTGAAACAATATTTCTGTACTTGTGTAACTTGGATATGCCCATTATTCCTTCCCTTTTTTGGATCACTCTAGACTGCCCATTTTTGGGTTTTCACCCTATAGTTCATTTCCTTTCTTTTTTACTACAGGTTGCCTTGCATTCTGGCTATGTACTGATGTTCGCTTTATGTTCAAGAATGTTTGATCCTCCAAAACTCCTCGAAACTAAGATTTCTTGAATGAAGGACTACGAATACATTTCTGGGAATTCTTGTGATTGGCACGCCCAGATGAAATGTTATTCTTTCTTTCTTCTTTTCTTTTTTTTTTCTTCTTTTTCACTTTTTCTCTTGGATCGCTCTAGACTGACCATTTATGGGTTTTCACCCTAGAGGTCACTTCCTTCTTCTGTACCTTCAAATCAGTGTATTTTGGTTGGATATTGATGCCAGCATACTCAGGCAGGCTACTCTTTTTCATCATTTTTAGGATCACTCTAGACTACCCATTTTTGGGTTTTCACCCTAGAGGTCATTTCCTTTTTCGAAATTGGCAATCTTCGGGCTGACTTATCTTGACTTGGCTTCAATTCGAGCTTCTATACTAATTTTCAAAACTGATATTTACTTGAAATGTGGATTCCTTGTGTCTCTTGCTCATAGTTGAAGTCTCGTTCTTGTATTGTTTGATCTGTGTGTGAAGCATATACAATATTATTTCTTTCTTTTTCTTTTTCTTTTTCTTTTTCTCTTTTTTCTTCCTTTTTTCTCTCTCTTTTTCTTCATCTTTTTTATTTTTTATTATTTTTCTTTTCTTCTCTTTTTTTGTTTTGTTTTCTTTTTTCTTTTCGACTACCCATTTTGGGTTTTTAGCCTTGAATCTCTTTCTTCTTATTCAGGTCTATAAATGTATCCTCGAATCAACACGTATCTATGCTGGGTATTGATGCTATCTTTCGCTCGAAGTTAATTGTCTCTCTGCAGCTCTTCTAATATTTACTCGATCTGGATTGCTTCGGCCTTTTGATTGCCATTTCTCTTCTTTTATTTAGTTTTTCGTTTGGACATATCCTTGTTTTCAAGCACTTTCTTCTGATGATTTTCTAATCTTCGTATCCAATCTGTCTAGTCTCATCTCTGTCTTCGGGTAAAGTAAAAGAATACCATTCATCGTCACATTCACAGATGTCATGAGAAAGCCTTTAGGGGTAGAGGTTTAGGGTCAACTCTAGTTTCAAGGATCTTAAACGACAAGTGCCTGAGAAGATAAATTCCTAAAATGGGAATTGCCCATTGTCTAAACACTTGCTTTGTTCCTTTATTGGCCTAAGTAAACTAGCGGATTCTCACATTTACAGTATCCCCACAACATTCAATCTCTTCTAAATATATGCAACTTAGAGTTGATCTTTGGATTTGAAGCAAATGTACTGTTGCATTCAAAATTTGAGGACCTGGTATAGAAATGATATATACATATGTCCATTAAAAAATGCGTGTTTATGCATATGGGAGAACAAAAACTGCCCCATAAAAATAAAATGTTTAAAGAATCAAAAAATGTAAAAATGCTTCCTAAATGAAAATGTGATTTGTTATTCTGACAAACGATGAGGTTTTTTAAAGCATTGAGAATTTCTTTATGAACTGATGGGAAAACCATAGGGACCTCCGAACTACCTCCCGAGTACTAACTCATTACAGTTCTTTGTAGTGTAGGCTTACCTCTTGTCTTGTTTTTCCACCGCTGAATCAACTCTCTCGTCAAGGTTCCATCATTGATCAACTTATTGATCTCCTCTAATAAAGGTCTACATTTTTTGGTGGGATGCCCCCATATGGAATTCACATGTGCTACTCGAGTCAAAACTATGGCCATATGGATCAGGTGCAATCTTCATCGGTCTAGGAGCAAGATAGTGACCCCTACCAAAAGAGGCCACATGTCTGAGATGGATGCTCCGAACACTTCCAAATTTGCGCTCGTCTGAGGAATTTTCCTTGATGACCTCGATGTGTCAGTCTGTCTTCTTCATTTATGGCCACGAAAACCTTAAAAGTGGTACTCATTTATCTCTTTCTTTGCTTCTACTCTTAGGCATGCCTGGTTCGTTGAATTAAGACTCAAATTTCCTTCTTGGATAATGTATTCTATAAAGTCATCATATTTTCCCATTAATTTCCCGAGCATCTTATGGAAGATGGCTTGAGACATGGAAGTCACTTTCCTCTTTAGCAATGAAAGGCTGCACTTGGGCGGCTAACCTCCGCCATTTCAAAGCACATTCCTTGAAACTCTCACCAAGTTTCATCCTCGTACCCTGGAGATACTAACGACTTGGTGCTAGGTATAGAGCATATCTGTATTGCCCATAAAGACTTTGGTTAAGTCTCCGTATGAGTACACTTGGTCTCTACTCAAACTGTTGTACCATATCATGGTAGGTCCTGCTAAACTGTCATAGAAGTAGTGGATCGGCATTTTTCCATTCTCGATATAGCCCTCTATCTTTCTACAGGACGTGGTCAGGTGAATCTTGGGGTAGCTTGTTCTGTCATACAACACAAATCTTAGAATCTTGAAATCGGTGGAATGACCAAATCAAGGCTTTCTTGCGTCGAACGCATCAATCTTCTACTTTTTCCTTTTCTTCTTTTTTTCTCATTTTTCTCTTGAGGCCATCTTCTAACTGCTTGAATCTTGATTTTTGAGTGTGTTCATTTCTTTTACTTGGCAATAATAATGCTATGTACAATTTTATGCAAGGTAATGATAATGTTATGAAAAATATGTCATGGCTGTACAATGTGATGCAATGCAAGGTATGAATGCAAATGCAATGTTGATTATCGAATAGTCCTTAAAAGACTTTCATTCAATAGAAAAATGTCTGGTTGCAAAAAAATAATAATGAATTACAGGTGACAGTTAGCTTCATTATGGCGATCTTGACTTCGGGAAGCAGAGCTCCTGCTCTACGTCTCGACGTCGTCTTCAGGATGACGGGTGACCTCGTATTCTCTTCTTATGCTACTCCATAAACTTGTGTCGTCATGATCTTCATGCCTTGGCTTCTAAAAACATTGAAAAGTGTAGGCATAATGCAGACAAGAGCTTTTCTTCTGTAGATCTGGGTGCAAACGAATAATACATCTAAACAGGGATGGATTCTATCGATCCTAGGAGCGTACTTTAAAACTTTTTGGGGTTTAAATTAAAATTCTCAAGGATCATTTGGTTTAAAAATTTCCCTATTTTTTATTATCAAAAAGTTTTAACTTACTTAAAAAAATAAAACTTTTAGGTTTCTTTTTGTTATTATTATTATTCTGAAAGTTTTAGGAGGGAAAAAGATACAAAGGAATTTTTTTAAAGGAGTTAAATTAAAATCTTTGAGATTTTTACAAAAGGGTTAATTGTGAAGATTTAAAATTGGGGTTCCGCGGCCCTGACTGAATCTTCTGCGTCGCACGTGCCTTACTATCGTACCGTCTTGATACTGTAATATTATCGTTTTCGACAAAGCAGACTTTTTTTTTTATTTTGAAAGCCTTTTAATGAATTGTTCTTGAATCAATACCATGATATGCAACATGAATGCAAATAAAGGCATTGATTCCGCTGGTAATCACCCTTTTGAACGACTATCATGGGAACTAAAGGGTCCAGATTACAAAAAAGGTCCACATTACAAAAGGAGTCCCTATTACAAAAAGTCTTAATTACAAAACAAAGTTCTACACATAAGCCCTAGCTCTACCTCCTAGATCCTCGATAGCTCTAAGCAACTTGATAAACCTTGATGCTTCTTCCATGTTTAGGGTTACGAAAGGTCGGAGAGCTGCGGCTTTGGTAGCTAAGTCATTCACACGCCTTGCAACTCGTTGTATGTCCACTATTAGGGTCTCGTGGGTATACTTTGGCACTACACGGTTGCTCGACAAATTGTTACCTCAGATCTGTTGATTAATCTCTGACCAATGTCGCACTACTAGATCAATGCCGTCCTTCTTAAGACACCTTTTTTCCATGATGAAAGATTTTCTAATCGGGCAAACCACTTAAATCAACGCCTTTATGTAATGTAGATGCAATGATAATGCAACAAAAGTATGTGTAAAATAAAAATAAAAATAAAACACAAAAAGAAATGAGTTAGTACCGGATAAAAATAATAAGCTAAACAAACAAAACAACCTTATTTATCCCGTCTAAAACACCTAAGGTCATCCACATGGCTCTAAAGGGGTGGGTTTCTATATGTTCTCTACATGCAATTTTGGTTCTACGAGGTACCCGAATTGTCCTTGTTGTCCTCTACTAAGAGTAGCAAGGCCCCCGATCATCACCCATTATAGGCTCTTTTCAACCGGGTTCAATTCAGGGGGACCCATTCGCTTATGCCTGCACGAAGGAACGATATCCTTACGAAAGCATAAGGTACTCGAGCCCCGAAGGTACTTGCTAGGCCTACATGGGAAAACAATATCTCCACAAAAGCATTAGCGTTTTCCCCCCACTTAAAAAATAGGCTTATATGCCATATTTTAAACGCGTTGAAATAAACGCGCAATTATAACCGAATGTTTTTTTAATAGTCACTTTAATTCAGAATTTCTAATATTAATAAAACGGTAATTATTTGAAAAAGCTTGACTCTCTTTTTTGTTGTTTTTGAAAAACAAACATGTTCTCCAGCGGAGTCACCATCTGTAGCGATGTCCCTTTCGCTAAAAAATGTGTTTTATCTATTTTGTTTTGTTTTAAAAATAATGTCTTCCGTGTGGTTTTGCAAAAAACGCGTTTTATTTAGAAATTGGAGTCACCACCGGCCACTTAGGTAGGCCGGACACCATAAAAATAGAGATTTGAAAACTGTTGGGTTCGAGAGTCGGTTTCGGATGGGGAGGATTAGCACCCCCACACCGCCCAAATTTGGTACTTTAATAATTACCGCTTTATTAAAATTAGACTTTCCAGATTAAAATGACGATTAATTTAAAATTTGGTGATGAGTGCGAGTAGATTTTAAAAGCCCTGTTATCCGAGAGTAAACGCCCAACCACCATCACTACGCCTGATACTGGCCCCGTTTACGCTCGGATAAAAGGGCATCGCATTGACAATTTATATATCTCGATATGCAATCTTAGTGAGCACAATATAAAATATGGCAAATAATTTAAATACAATACAAATAAATATTAGCATAATAGAATACTAATCTAACATAAATAAAATACTAAACTAAAACATACATACTGTAGCGAATGTCTCGCTAAAAAAAACGATCCTTTTCGAAATGCTTTTCTAAATGGAAAGGTGTTTGTGATATTTAAAAAATATTTATTCCGCAGGGTTTACAAAAAAAAACCTCATAAAAATAGAGTCGCCACCGGCCACTTAGGTAGGCCAGACACCACAAAACCAGAGATTCAAAAAGACAGGGTTCGGGAGTCGGTTACGGATGGGGAAGGATTAGCACCCCCACACCGCCCAAAAAATTGGTACTTTAATAATTACCGCTTTATTAATATTAGATTTTCCGGATTAAAGTGACGATCATTTTAAATTTCGGTCATGATTGCGAATATATTTTAAGGATCCCGTTATCCGAGAATAAACGCCCAACCACTATCACTACGCTTGATACTGGCCCCGTTTACGCTCGGATAAAAGGACACCGCATTAACAATTTATATCTCGATATGCAATCTTAATGGCAAAAACATAAAACATAGTAAAATGTTTAAGTGTAGTAAATATTGTCATAACAGAATATTAATCTAACATAGATGATATTCTAGACTAAAACATGCATATACATATCATTCTAAATAATAGATAAAAACAACTATCATATGTCAAAATAATACGGCAGGAATAAGTGCATATATACGAACAAATATTAGAAAAAGAGACATGCATACTGGTAGTAAAACATATTTCAACATATACGGGTCCACATGTTGTACAAAAAGGGTGAACATACTAACATGTAGCCCTAAAAAATAAGAAAGCACATATACGTATAAAAATACTAAATATGCCATGTACGAATCAATTAAAACATAACATGCTTGATATGAATAACCAGATAAAAAACGAATATCATACTTGACACATATATATACATATAAACATAAAATGAGTCATATACGGGAGACATAAAATAAAATAATATCCACATATACGATTATAATTCGAACAGTAATATTACAAAGAAAATAGGACTGAAATGAAAGGAAAATGAAAATCAGTGGCAGAAATTAAAGAGCAATAACATGTAATTTAGGGACGAAATTGAAAAACAAATAAAACCTACAAAGACCAGAGTTGTAATTATACCAAGGGGCAGACTCAAAATGAAAATTTCAAAAACGCGGGGTGATTAAGGGCGTAATTTTACCATTCAGAAGCTGATCAGGTGTAATTTAGTGACTAAATTGTGACTTTTTGGAAACTCAGGGGGACTGGGACTGTGATTATACCATGCGGCAAGACAAAAATGAAAATATTGAAAACGCGGTGGGATTAAGTGTGTAATTTACCCATTTAGTAAAATAATAACACCTATATAACGGCTATTTTCAGGCCGAAACCAAATTTTCCCCTCATTTCTTTCATTTTCAGTTTTGTTCTTCAGTTTCCAAATAACCAGTTCATCTTTTTCTCTCAAGTGTTCTTGAGAAACCCAGAATCCGGCGGCCGGCCGCCGCTAACCGGCGCTGGTAGACTCCCAAAATACACTAAAACATTCCCCTTGTCGTCCTCAACATGAATCTGTGGTTGGATTCAGAGGATCCCTTTTAATTTACCCTAGATCTAAGAAATACGAACCCAAAAATATATTTTCTTTAGACCAAAACGAGACCAAAGGGGTCTTCCCCTCCCTTTGTTCACCAGATCTGGCTTGTAGAAGCCGAAAGCCTTGTCACAGAGGAAGGGAAGACCCACGGACAAAGCCAGTAAGACTTCTTTACTTGTTTTCTTTTTTATTTTCTCGTATGTACATGCAATGAAAACAGGTAAGAAAAAAGGAGACAAAAAATTACCACTGGACTGCCTTTTTGATTATCTTGACTGGTTACAAGTTTCTGGTTTTACAAGCTTTCTGTTTTTTTTGTTTTATTACTCTCTCTGTTTTTTTTGCTTGCTCCTCTCAAAAACTATCCCGTTACAACAGCCCCGTTTCATATATATCATTGTCTCTGTATTTTGGTTGCAACTTGTATCTTCTTTTCCAGATCTGACATTTGCTTGTTGTCTTTGGCATAATCTGAACGCGGGGACTGAATATCGGCGCGGTGGCGGTGTGGCCATTCTGCCAGAGGCCAGACGCATTTTCGGCCGTTAGATCAGATCTGATCTAACGGTCGAGATGGCTTGAAGAACGATCGGCCTGGATGAAGCCTCGATCTGATGAAACGGCTTCAGATTTCGCCACGTGGAGCACCGCAGTCGAGGAGTCGAGAACGCGTGGATCTTACGCGCGCGGCGTGGGATAATAAAGCGTCCGCGCATGGACCCACGCGCGGCGTGGCACTCGAACGGTCCATACGTGGAGTACGCGCTGGCGGATATTTTTGACCTTCATTGCATCGTGGCCGTTGGATCAGATCTTGATCCAACGGCCCATAGTTACCTGCACATTGTAATTAGATAGGATTCAGATTTGGGCCAAACGGGCTTTGTAATTGGATTTTGTAATTGGACTCGGACTTTTTACTTGGGTTTAATATATATATTTAATTTTTCATTTAGTCAGCCCAATAATAATAATAATAATTATAATAGCTGTACATGTACATACGAAAATATATACTTTATATTATGCGATCATTAATTAATAATATTCTAGTATACGTATGTATAATCATATGTATAATTAGCATGACATCTACATACGCTTATACCCTAGATACATACGTGACATACATACCCCCCTAATGCGTATACGTAGCTTATACATGCACACACCTTATATTAGTAACATTCATATAATAAATATACATGCAATATTAATATATTTAAGTAAAAATGAGTGATTACAGTTGCCCCTCTTTGCTTGTTCTCATGAAATGGGAAACAAAGCAAAGATTTATAAGCACTCATTTTATCAGACTTCCCTGTTTGTAGCCTCGGAAAAACGAATTTTTTTGGACATTTCTGCTCTTCCTTGGCCGAATCTTCAGGCTCGTAAGTTCTTCCTATATAGAACTTTGTCACCTTCCGATCTTGGAGCTACAGGCTCTTTCGACATTGAACCCTTCGCTCTGATTTTTATCAGACTTCCCTGTTTGTAGCTTTGGAAAAACGAATTCTTTTGGACATCTTCGTTCTCCCTTGGCTGAATCTTCAGACTCGTAAGTTCTTCCTATATAGAGCTTCGTCCCCTTCCGATCTTGGAGCTACAGGCTCTTTTCGACACAGAACCCTTCGCTCTCATTGTAGCTTTGGAAAAACGAATTCTTTTGGACATCTCCGTTCTTCCTTGGCTGAATCTTCAGGTTCGTAAGTTCTTCCTATTTAGAACTCTTGACGTCTGAAGTCTCGTAAGCTGCAGGTTCTTTTCGACCACGTAACCCTTCACCCTAAGACAATGGAGCTCGAGTCTTTCCTATATAAGACTCTTTGCTTTTGACACAACAGCTTCCTATATGACCCTCGTGTCATAGGTGAATTGCTTTATTTGGGAGTTCTTCCTATATAGAACTGTGAGTCTTCACCTTGGAGCCATCGGTTCCTCCTATATAGAACTTTTTGGCGTCTGGAATCTCAGAGCTGCAGGTTCTTTTCGACACAGAACCCTTCACCCTAAGACAATGGAGCTCAGAGTCTTTCCTATATAAGACTCTTTGCTTTTGACACAACAGGCTTCCTATATAACCCTGTGTCATAGGTGAATTGCTTTGACTGGGAGTTCTTCCTATATAGAACTGTGAGTCTTCACCTTGGAGCCATCAGTTCCTCCTATATAGAACTTTTTGGCGTCTGGAATCTCAGAGCTACAGGTTCTTTTCGACACAGAACCCTTCACCCTAAGACAATGAAGCTCGGAGTCTTTCCTATATAAGACTCTTTCCTTTTGACACAACAGGTTTCCTATATAACCCTGTGTCATAGGTGAATTACTTTGACTGGGAGTTCTTCCTATATAGAACTGTGAGTCTTCACCCTAGAGCTGTCAGTCCTTCCTATATAGAACTTTCAGCTTCTGAAGCCTCGGAGAGGAGAGTTCTTCCTATATAGAACCTCTCTCCAGAGCTTGAAAACATGTGCCTTTATGTAAAAATATTGTCTCCTCATTTGGGATTCACATCGCGATGACCCTTGATGTCTCTTTGGATCTGCAAATACCTGAGATGAAAACAAAATGCTATGACAAATGAATGAATTGACATGCTCCTAATCCTAGTGATGTCTGACTATTCATGATGCATGAGCTTCAATATCATGGTGGGTTTGTTTTGGTCCTTTTTGTCGTTCGCTTTCTCCTTTGTCACGGGCATCGATACCCTTCTTCACTGCCAAGTTCAACCGTCTCGATCTTTCTCTTTTTCAATTCTGACT
The DNA here is from genome assembly GCA_019671005.1 of Hibiscus mutabilis. Lineage (NCBI taxonomy): Eukaryota > Viridiplantae > Streptophyta > Magnoliopsida > Malvales > Malvaceae > Hibiscus > Hibiscus mutabilis. The sequence continues at coordinate 53,641,595 of CM033716.1, read as the reverse complement.
TGGAATTTTAAAGCGCCCTTTCGGGTTTTCACTTTAGAGAGAGATTGATTTTTTTTTAGGGGGTGCCCTTCTGGTTTTCACCCATGAGATTTCTTTTGTTATCTCGTACGCTTTTCTTGAATAGATAGGACGTGTGCCATCGGTTATCCTATCAGGTTGTTTGAAGCTTCCCGCCTTCCCGATCGACAGCCATTTAGGGAACTTAAAGGATGGAGTTAACCGTTTTCTTTGATTACCTGCAATTTTCAAGGTTAAATCATAGTAATGCTTCGAAATCTCTTGTTTCATTATAAGCCTATGTTATCTTATCTGACTGAAATTGACAAGGAGGCTAGGAATGGATGCTCAAAACACGGATTTATTAGGATTAAGAGCTTCGAGATATCTTAGAAAGAAAGGTATGACACGTATAAGTTAAACACAAGATCTCTCATTATCTTCGATATGAATGATACATGATCCTGTCAACTGGTGTAGAATTTTTGTCTGAAGCTTCCTCTTCATGATGCTCATGGGGATACCCTTCTCCTCAGATATTTAACTTTTCAACTTACCCGAGCCGCCCTTTGCGGGTTTTCAACTCGAGTCCTTCCTTTGCTTCAAGACGCCCGGTTTCGGGTTTTCATCCTGAGCTCTCCATTTTTTTTAGAGATAGTATTTCTTGATGGCATCAGAATTTACGGGATTTTTCAGCTCGTCCCCGTCCATTTCTGTTAGGATCAGGGCTCCTCCTGAGAAGGCCTTCTTTACGACATATGGTCCTTCCCAATTGGGCTTCCATTTTCCTCGAGGATCTTTCTGGATTGGGAGGATTCTCTTGAGTACCAGATCCCCTTCTTTGAATTCTCTTGGCGCACCTTTTTGTTGTAAGCTTTGAACCATCCGCTTTTGGTACATCCGACCATGACAAATGGCTTTTAGTCTTTTTCGTCAATGAGATTTAGCTGGTCGAGTCCGCCTGCACCCATTCAGCTTCTTCCAGTTTTTTTGCCGTTTAAGACTCGGAGGGACGGAATCTCTACCTCAATTGGGAGTACTGCTTCAGTACCATACACCAAGGAATAGGGTGTTGCCCCCGTTGATGTGCGAATGGACGTCCTATAGGCGAAAAGGGCGAAAGACAACTTCTCATGCCAATCCTTGTAGGTATCCGTAGTTTTCGCTATGATCTTCTTTATATTTTTGTTTGCCGCTTCCACTGCTCCATTCATTTTAGGACGATAGACTGTGGAATTATGGTGTGTTATCTTGAATTGAGTGCACACGTCCTCTATCATTATGTTGTTCAGATTAGAAGCATTATCGGTGATGATCCTTTCTGGCAATCCGTATCGACAAATAATTTCCTTCTTTAAGAACCTACAAACTGTAGTCCTGGTGATATTGGCGTAAGACGCTGCCTCTACCCATTTGGTGAAGTAGTCTATGGCGACCAAAATGAAATGGTGCCCATTGGAGGCCTTCGGATGGATCTGCCCGATAACGTCCATGCCCCATGCTGCGAAAGGCCACGGAGAATTCATGGTGTGTAGAGGCGATGGGGGTGCATGAATTTTGTCAGCATAAATAACCGTATCTCATAATTTTCCGAGCTATAGACAGCCCGTTGGCGTGCGTTCCACAGATCCCATCATGTACTTCGGCTAAGATTTCCTTCGCCTCCCGGGCATCCACACATCTCAGCAATGTTTGATCATGACTTTTCCTATATAGGATCTCCCCATCTAGGACATATTACATTGCCATTTTTCTGAGCGCTTTTCTGTCATTGTCGTTTGCCCCTTCTGGATACTTTCGAAGCTTGACATATTGCAGGATATCATAGTACCATGGATTTCCGTCAATCTCTTCCTGTATACTACAACAATGAGCAGGTTTTTCAAACGTCTGCATCTCAATGGGTTTCATTTCCGCCCAGGTGTTTGTTTTAAACATGGATGCCAAGGTTGCCAACGCATCCGCCATCTGATTTTCTTCTCGAGGTAGGTAATTGAAGCTGACCTTTTCGAACTCTTTGACGAGCTCTTGGATTAATTTGTGATATTTGACCAACTTCGGGTCTCTGGTTTCCCACTCCCCGCGCAATTGGTAAATGACTAAGGACGAATCTCCGAACACTCGAAGTTTCTTAACCTTTCTCTCGACGGCTGAGTTTAGTCCCATGATGCAAGCTTCGTATTCAGCTATATTGTTTGTGCAGAAGAATTCCAATCTGCTGGTGAAAGGATAATATACGTCCTCAGGTGAGATTAGCACTGCCCCTATCCCATGTCCGAGGGCGTTGGAGGCTCCATCGAAATAAAGTTTCCATGACCCATCATCTAAAATCTCTTCTTTGGTTGTGATGCACATCAAGTCTTCGTCTGGTAAACTAAAGTTCAATGCCTCATAGTCATCCGAAGCTCGACTTGCCAGGAAATCTGCTACGGTACTTCCTTTTACGGCTTTTTGATTGACATATACGATGTCGAATTCGGATAAGAGCATCTGCCATCGAGCCATCCTTCCCGTTAGTGCTGGCGCTTCCATTAGGAACTTTAATGGGTCTAGCTTGGATATCAACCAGGTAGTATGATACAACAGGTACTGCCTGAGTCGCTTGGTAGCCCAAACTAGAGCGCAACACAGCTTCTGCACTGGCGGGTACCGTGTTTCGTAATCGTTGAATTTCCTGCTTAGGTAATAGATGGCCTGCTCCTTCTTTCTTGACTCATCGTGTTGCCCCAGTACACATCCCATTGAATTCTCGAAGACTGTTAAGTAGAGAATTAGTGGTCGACCGGGTACCGGTGCGACTAAAATTGGAGCATTCGTCAGGTATTTTTTGATCTTTTCTAGGGCCATTTGACATTCTTCATCCCACACGCCAGGATTATTCTTTCTAAGCAGTCTGAAGACCGGGTCGCATTGATTGGTTAATTGGGAAATGAAACGAGAGATATAATTCAGCCTCCCTAGGAAACCACGAACTTCCTTTTGTGTGCGGGGTGGTGAAAGGTCCTGGATGGCTTTCACTTTATCGGGATCAATCTCAATCCCTCTTCTACTTACTACAAACCCTAGGAGTTTTCCAGAAGTAACGGCGAAGGTACACTTGGCAGGATTGAGCCTCAGTTGGTGCTTCCGTAGTCTTTGGAATAGTTTCCTTAAGTTCTGTAGGTGCTCTTCCTCTGTTTGGGATTTGGAAATCATATCATCGACGTATACTTCTATTTCTTTGTGCATCATGTCATGGAAAAGAGTCACCATTGCTCTTTGGTATGTTGCCCCTGCATTCTTTAGCCCAAATGGCATTACTTGATAACAAAAAGTGCCCCACATGGTTATGAATGTGGTTTTCTCCATGTCGTTAGGATCCATCTTTATCTGGTTGTATCCTGAGAAGCCATCCATAAAGGAAAACCATGAATGTCTGCGGTGTTGTCAACCAACGTGTCAATATGTGGCAAAGGGAAGTTGTGTCTTTTGGGCTAGCTCGATTCAGATCCCTATAATCTACACACATACGAACTTTCCCGTCTTTCTTGGTAATTTGGTACAATGTTTGCAACCCACTCGGGGGTATTTGGCTACTTCCAAGAATCCAGCATCAAATTGCTTTTTCACTTTCTTCTCGGATCTTTAACAAAGATATCCGGCCTCATTCTCCGAAGCTTTTTCTGTACGGTTTGCACTCCGACTTTGTTGGCAATTTGTGCACCACTATGTCGGTATTTAATCCTGGCATATCTTGATAAGTCCAGGCGAAGACATCCTTGAATTCTTGAAGCAGGGCTATCAGTTCATGCTTGGTTTTTGAGGAAATCGTCGTTCCTATTTTTATTTCTCTTCTCACTTCTTCAGTCCCTAAGTTGACAATTTCTGTTTCTTCTTGGTGGGGCATAATCTGCCTTTCTTCGTCGTCCACCATTCTCTTTAATTCTTCTGGGACCTCAACTTCTATTTCATCATATCCTCCCTCCGTTTCCTCTGAGACCTCAGGGCTTTCGAAATTTACTCCAGAATTGGATCCCGTATCATTCATATCGTCAATCATGAGCGACCTGCATTAAATGAGAATGAATTGTATTAGGAAAGAGACGGCTTTACATGAAGGGAATGAATATGAAGAATGCATGAATGGAATAAATGAGACTTTGGTCATTTTTAAGAAAGTGGGGATATTACATTTCAAACAAAAAGTTAACATAGGTGCCCCATACAAGAGATCCCCATTGTCTATGGGCAAAAACAAAAGGTTGATTCGGAGCATTACTCTGATCTATTCCTAAAAACTACAGGTAGATCAATGCAGCTCCAGTTATCGAGTGTCTCCCCGGGATGGCAAGGGCGGATGTTGGTCAACATTTTTCTACCTCGGTCCTCTTCAGCTATCATGTTGATGTATATCCCTTCAAATGCTTTACTGAACATTTCCTCCTGGCTAAGTTCATCATTTTTCTTCATTGTCTCTCCAATATCTTGACCTGGCCGGTAGAACCCTCCGGAGATGAAAGTGGCTTTTAAACTAGGAAAGGACATCGACCTCCACGGAATGTCTTCTCCTTTAGATCTAGCTTTTCTTTGTTCCTCTTTTCTCTTATATTCTTCTTCCTTACATTGGACACTTGGTTGGTAACCCAGCCCAAACGATCCTTCTTGGTAATGATATTCTTGGGTCTCGGTTTCCTTGTAATTTCTTCCCGACCCCTTCTCCTATTTTGGCTCCTCGGCCCGAGTTTTTCGCGACGGTCATCTTGGTACAATTAGATAACCTGGGGTAGGGGATCCGGTTTCCCTCTCAAACGAATGTGGCATTTACTAGTTCTAATGCTCGGAACGAGCATTCTGCAAACATCTTCGTCATTTTGAATGTAGGGGGTGTCCGATGTCACGGAAGCAACAAATTCATGCTCTGCCTCTCTCTGTGACCAATTTGCCTTCAACTACAAATTTTAATTTCGATGCAATGATGATGGGACAATTCTGCGGAGTGGATCCACGGTCTTCCCAACAAGCGGTGTAAGATGGTTTTATGTCCATCACCACAAAATCGATCACATATTGGTTGGTCCGATCAATAGGGGTATCTCAATTTTCCCCATTGTTCCTTTTTTGCGTACCATCAAAGCTCTTACCGAGTTGTAGCAAGGCTTTAGGTGCGAACTATCTATTGGTAATTTTTGCGGGGTTACCATGGGCAAGACATTCAATGCTGACCCGTTGTTGATCAGTACGCTTGGTAATACATACCCTTTGCAGTGGGTAGTGATATTAAGGGCTTTAGTGGACCCCCTTCCTCCTTCCGGGATCTCATCATCATGAACGTGATATGATTATAAGTTTGTAATATGCCCCACTATCATGTCCAGGTTTGTTCGTGAAATGTCCGGGGCACAAAAGTTTGATTCAAGACTTTCAATAGTGTCTCCCGATGCTTCTCGAACTCAAGAGTAATTCCAAGACCGTGATCTCGGCGGTTGTTTCCGTAGTTGTTCCACTACATTTGTACTCGCTATGTCTCAAGAATTTTAGAAATTCTTTGGCTTGTGCCTCGATTACAGTTCATTTATCTTTTGGGGAGGTTCTTCTCCAAATATCATGCAGGCTAATCTGCTGTACTCTTCCCCCTATCTTTTTCAGCTGCTCTCAAAGCCTCGGAGGAATAACATCGGCCGCTCCTGGTGAAATGGCCTGCCTCACCAACGTTCACATTATTTTGGCTTTGTTGGTCTTCCAAATGCAGAGCTCTTTTACCTGTTCGTGTTTTGATTTTTCTGTCATGGTCACATTCGCGGCATAATTCCAGGGAATTTGTCGCATGTCTTTGAATGGGAATGGAGATGGTGCTGAAATGACGATCTTCGGATTTATCTTGCTGGTTTCTCCTTGGGAGACACCTGCATTCCCTACCCTGGGAGGGATGATGAAAGGCCTATCCTTCCCGTATCTAGTTTTGGGTATATCATCATGTGTACGTCTGATCCCTTCCCCATGGGTTCCTCAAAGAATTCAATTTGTTTTCCATCCATCAACTGCACCAATTTCTTGAACTCATCACATTCTTGGATATCATGCCCTTGATCGATGGAATTCGCAATACTTCCCACATTCTTTCTGCCTTATTATCATGCCTTTATTGATCATACGAGCCATGCATAACTGTTGAAATACCCACCGTAAAGGAGACTTGACTTCTGACAAGTCATCCTTTATCATTCTGGTAAAGCATTCCTCTATGGCATTTACTCCTCTGCTCCCATGATTAGGCAGCGGGTTGTTGGCTACGCTCGGCTCTTCAAACTTCAATATCCCAGAATCGATCAAGTTTTGTACAAGCTTTTTGAAGGCAAGACAGTTCTCGGTGGGATGTCCAGGGTACCGCCGTGTGATAGTCGCAATGTGCGCTTGGATTATACTGAAGGCGGGAAGGGTGGATTGACAGGATTAACGATGTATGGTCGGACCAAGTCCGCTTCATACAACCGGGAATAAAGCTCGAGTATGAAACCGTAGGGAGTGAAAGTTCTCCTCTCTTTATCCTTTCTGGTGACTCTCTCGTCTCTTTGATTCGGATTTTGTGTTTTTCCCACAGGTGCTTGTGGTTGTGAGACTGTGAAGTTCTTGGGTGTATAGGTGCTGGTGGTGTTTACTTCATTTCTCTTGTTATACTTTCGAGACCCCTCCCCACCATCTATTCTCGCCGCTTTTAATTGCCGATTCGAGAGACTCCCGGTCCCGATTAAGTCGGCGAAACACTGTGTTGTGTTATTGATGAGGCGGTCGAAGAGTGCCCTTCTTGAGAGTGTTGACAAATAATGGCGTGATTTCATGCTCCGGGATAGGTGGCTGGATTTGGGCGGCCACTTCTCTCCACCTTTGGGCATATTGTCGCAAGCTTTCATTGGATTTACGCCCATATTTTCTAGCATAATTCTGCTAGGGATCATGTACATTACATGTTTGTATTGCTCGGAGAATGCTTTAGACAAATCTTTCCATGTCTTGACATTTGCTTTGCTTGGCGAGTGTACCAACGTAATGCCGCTCCAGTTAGACTATCCCGAAACAAAGTGGATCGTAGCTTTTCATCTTTATGGTAAGCCGCCATTTTTCTCGCAATACATCGTTTATGTGTGCGAGAAGGACATGTGGTTCCGTCATATTTATCAAACTCGGCGTTTTGAATTTTGGTGGCAAGACAAGATCAGACACTAGACTTAGATCACTAGCGTTGTTTCCTGATTCTTCATTTGATTGTAACGCTTTAAATTTTTCTTCCATGAGGCGAAATCTTTCTTCCCACTTTCTTTCTACCTCATTCCTGATCTTTTCGACCATGTTTAGGTCCGGCACTTCTTCTTCATACAGTGCTTCGGTATCAAGGGGTTGAGTCTCAGGTGCCCCTACTTGAAAGCTGGAAGACATTCTTGTAGGGTCAATATACACCTTCCTAGCCTGGTTTGGTGCAGTTGGTTGAACCTTGAAGTGAGCTGGGTAAAGTATATGTGATGAATGATTGCGGGTTAACACACTGGAATGCCACAATATTCATACTGTTAATATGGTTGTAAAAATAAATGCATGTACGATGATGCAAATGTTATGATGCAAATGCAAGAATGCATGCAGACAAGGTACTGGTTCCGCTGGTAATCACCCTTTTGAATTACTTTTACGGGAATTAAAGGGTCTTGATTACAACAAAATTCGTGTTACAAAGTAAAGATCCCTAGTACAAAAGATCTAATTATAACACAGAGTCCTATAGATAGACTTTAGCTCTATCCCCTAACTTTCCAATTGCCTTGAGCAGCTTGAGGAACCTAGGAGCTTCTTCCATTCCCGGGGCTATAAAAGGTTAGAGTGTCTCAGCCTCGACGGCTAAATCATTTACGTGTCTGGCGACTCGCTGTATGTCCACCATTAGATTTGCGTAATCTTGGTCTCTCGTCTGTACCATTCGAGCAGCGTCGCGTAATCTCTTCTCGCCAATAGGTGTCCCCGGCTGCAGCTTCCTCGAACACATTAATTCTTTCCTTGTAATCCTCCACAACCGCTTCGAGGATCCGATTCGTGCTTGTAACACACCCCAGCGTTCTCTTTCTTTCTTGCAGCTCATGAAATTATTCCTACGACAGTACATTTGAAGTGAGTGTTCGGCTTCCGCCATCTTTTCTTTTAATTCGTCATTTTGACTTTGGCTTTGCCCCAAACTTTGAAGAGTGTCATCGTACAGTTTCTGCATCTCTAACAGTCTGTTTCGGCTATTCATGGATTTTCTTTTCCATACGGCGACACTTTCTCTCTCATGATGAACAGCTTGTTTTCCTTTGCTGATTTCTTGTCTGAATCTTTCTCTCTCTTGATCAATGGCCTTCTTGGCGGACCGTTTTTCTTCCTCCATAGCCAAATGACAGCTTTCAATCTCTTTCTCGATCGCTCTTTTGTTAACTTCTCGTTCTTCTTCCACCAAACGGATGCCGTTCATTCTTTCTCTTTCCACAGCTGCGAACTGACTCCGGCCGGCCTTTTGTATTTTTGCCTGTAACAGGAGGGCATCTTTTTGATAAAGAGTATTTTTGTCACTTAAATCTGCATTTAATTTCTTCAGTTGCCTGATGATCCCATCCCGCTCGTCAACTTCTAAGCTTGCTTTATAGAGTTCGCTCGCATGTTGGGTCTGTTGAATGTCCATTTTCTTTTTAACTTCCTCGAGCTCACTCCTTAAGATATCGGCTTCGGACGGTACCACCCTTGTAAGCTCCTCGAGTGACACTGTTGGTCCTTGACTAGATTCGGGAATCACATTATTAACCCTCAAACGTCTCCAAAGATCGTAATCCGGGGTAGTCATGTGCTCGGTATCTCCTTCCACCCTGATCCGGTAACAATGATCCCAGGCCCTCATGATGGTCTGAATTTTTCTTTTGAACTCTCCTTTGAAAAGAAATTCAGTTTGGCTTAATCCGGCGGTATTGGGAATGAACTGTCGTGATCCGAACTGTCGAGATACTAAAAGTGGAGCACAAGCGATCCCTCCATGCAATCCTAACATCATCAGCCAGTTGAAGACACCACAACTGTATAGAAAATAATTGACTTTACCGAGCCATGGGACCCTCCATGCTATGTCTTCATCTTGAATGTTCCTGAAGAAACTGGTCCACATTTTTGTTTTTAAATCTTCTCGCCATTCCTTTGCTAAGTATTCTCGTAAAGGCGAAAAACCTTGGAAGGATATCCCCGGCAGGACCCGCGTCGGTGCCTTCCACATGTGACTCTGGATCCATACTTGTAATAGCTGTGCGCATCCTCGAAAACGTCCTTCTTCATGCTTCCGGCTAGCGTTTAAAGAAATGAAAGTCTCGACCAAGATTGCTGGTACCGGGTTTGCTCTCCGTTTCACCCGCTCAAACAAATCCAAAATGGCTATGTCAATGTTTCCGAGTACTCTGGGAAAGATCACCAAGCCATATATTCCTAAAGCGAATAAGTCCATTTTCTTTGCCTCGTCTGGATGTGTCGATATGATGTCCCGAATATTCTCCCATGCAAAGACTGTATTATCTCCTCGGATTTGAAGGAGGCCACTAACCCAATCATCACTCATTCCTGCAAAGGCTTTGAGTTTCGTAGTGTAATTCTGATTCCTTGGAGGCTTCGCGTAGATCCAATCTTCCTGAATATTTTTCTGGTTAAGCAAAGCAGTGTACTCTTCTACCGTAGGCATCATGTCTTGCCCATTGAAGGTGAAGCAGCAAAAAGCCAGATTCCAATCTTCCGAACATATAATAGCTACGCGATGTCGCCATAACTATCGCTAAATAAGTCTTGTAGCCTTCGGTCCCATCTTTCCCAAATGCTTTGAAGATCCCACAAGTCGTTCTGTTGGAGACTCACATAGGTGTATCCAGCTATTACGCGTTCGTTAGGCAGACTGTCCCCTTGGATTTTCTGATTGACCTTTGACCAATGTCTGACTGACAAATTAAGCTCTTCTTTCCTAAGACACCTTTTTTCCATAGTGAAAGACTTTCTGATCAGGCAAACCACTTGATCCAGTACCTTTATGCGATGCAAATGCAATGATGTATGAGAAAAAGAACAAAAAGTGAAAAGAAAACAAGTCAGTACCAGATAAAATTGATAAACATATAAATAAAATGACAAAATTAAACAGAATAAACACACAAAACAACCCTATTTATCTCGTCTAAAACCTAAGGTTATCCGCATGGCTCTAACAGGGTAGGTTTCTATGTTCTCTACATGCAGTGTTGGTGCTAGGAGGTACCCGAATTGTCCTTGCTGTCCCCTACTAAGGGTAGCAAGGCCCCCGATCATCACCCATTATAGGCTCCTTTCAACTGGGTTCAATTCAGGGGGACCCATTCGCTTATGCCCGTACGAAGGAACGATATCCTTACGAAAGCATAAGGTACTCGAGCCCCGAAGGTACTTGCTAGGCCCATACGGGAGAACGATATCTCCACGAAAGCATTAGCGTTTTCCCCCCACTTAAAAAGACGGGTTTATATGCCATATTTTAAATGCGTTAAAATAAACGCGCAATTATGACCGAATGTTAATTTAATAATCACTTTAATCCGGAATTTCCAATATTAGTAAAGCGGTAATTATTTTAAAAGCTTGACTCTCATTTGTTTTTTTTTGAAAAAAACAAAAAAAAGTGTCCCCAGCGAAGTCGCCATCTGTAGCGAATGTCTCGCTAAAAAAACGATCCTTTTTGAAATGCTTTTCTAAATGGAAAGGTGTTTGTGATATTTAAAAAATATTTATTCCGCAGGGTTTACAAAAAAAAACCTCATAAAAATGGAGTCGCCACCGGCCACTTAGGTAGGCCGGACACCACAAAACCAGAGATTCAAAAAGACAGGGTTCGGGAGTCGGTTACGGATGGGGAAGGATTAGCACCCCCACACCGCCCAAAAAATTGGTACTTTAATAATTACCGCTTTATTAATATTAGATTTTCCGGATTAAAGTGACGATCATTTTAAATTTCGGTCATGATTGCGAATATATTTTAAGGATCCCGTTATCCGAGAATAAACGCCCAACCACTATCACTACGCTTGATACTGGCCCCGTTTACGCTCGGATAAAAGGACACTGCATTAACAATTTATATCTCGATATGCAATCTTAATGGCAAAAACATAAAACATAGTAAAATGTTTAAGTGTAGTAAATATTGTCATAACAGAATATTAATCTAACATAGATGATATTCTAGACTAAAACATGCATATACATATCATTCTAAATAATAGATAAAAACAACTATCATATGTCAAAATAATACGGCAGGAATAAGTGCATATATACGAACAAATATTAGAAAAAGAGACATGCATACTGGTAGTAAAACATATTTCAACATATACGGGTCCACATGTTGTACAAAAAGGGTGAACATACTAACATGTAGCCCTAAAAAATAAGAAAGCACATATACGTATAAAAATACTAAATATGCCATGTACGAATCAATTAAAACATAACATGCTTGATATGAATAACCAGATAAAAAACGAATATCATACTTGACACATATATATACATATAAACATAAAATGAGTCATATATACGGAGACATAAAATAAAATAATATCCACATATACGATTATAATTCAACAGTAATAATTACAAAGAAAATAGGAACTGAAATGAAAGGAAAATGAAAATCAGTGGCAGAAATTAAAGAGCAATAACATGTAATTTAGGGACGAAATTGAAAAACAAATAAAACCTACAAAGACCAGAGTTGTAATTATACCAAGGGGCAGACTCAAAATGAAAATTTCAAAAACGCGGGGTGATTAAGGGCGTAATTTTACCATTCAGAAGCTGATCAGGTGTAATTTAGTGACTAAATTGTGACTTTTTGGAAACTCGGGACTGGATGTGATTATACCATGCGGCAAGACAAAAATGAAAATATTGAAAACGCGGTGGGATTAAGTGTGTAATTTACCCATTTAGTAAAATAATAACACCTATATAACGGCTATTTTCAGGCCGAAACCAAATTTTCCCCTCATTTCTTTCATTTTCAGTTTTGTTCTTCAGTTTCCAAATAACCAGTTCATCTTTTTCTCTCAAGTGTTCTTGAGAAACCCAGAATCCGGCGGCCGGCCGCCGTATTCTCCGCCGCCGGCCGCCGCTAACCGGCGCCGGTAGACTCCCAAAATACACTAAAACATTCCCCTTGTCGTCCTCAACATGAATCTGTGGTTAGATTCAGAGGATCCCTTTTTATTTACCCTAGATCTAAGAAATACGAACCCAAAAATATATTTTCTTTAGACCAAAACGAGACCAAAGGGGTCTTCCCCTCCCTTTGTTCACCAGATCTGGCTTGTAGAAGCCGAAAGGCTTGTCACAGAGGAAGGGAAGACCCACGGACAAAGCCGGTAAAACTTCTTTACTTGTTTTCTTTTTTATTTTCTCGTATGTACATGCAATGAAAACAGGTAAGAAAAAAGGAGACAAAAAATTACCACTAGACTGCCTTTTTGATTATCTTGACTGGTTACAAGTTTCTGGTTTTACAAGCTTTTTGTTTTTTTTTGTGTTATTACTCTCTCTGTTTTTTTTGCTTGCTCCTCTCAAAAACTATCCCGTTACAACAGCCCCGTTTCATATATATCATTGTCTCTGTATTTTGGTTGCAACTTGTATCTTCTTTTCCAGATCTGACATTTGCTTGTTGTCTTTGGCATAATCTGAACGCGGGGACTGAATATCGGCGCGGTGGCGGTGTGGCCATTATGCCAGAGGCCAGACGCATTTTCGGCCGTTAGATCAGATCTGATCTAACGGTCGAGATGGCTTGAAGAACGATCGGCCTGGATGAAGCCTCGATCTGATGAAACGGCTTCAGATTTCGCCACGTGGAGCACCGCAGTCGAGGAGTCAGAACGCGTGGATCTTACGCGCGCGTGGGATAATAAAGCGTCCGCGAGTGGACCACACGCGCACGTGGCACTCGAACGGTCCATACGTGTGGAGTACGCGCCTGGCAGATATTTTTGACCTTCATTGCATCGTGGCCGTTGGATCAGATCTTGATCCAACGGCCCATAGTTACCTGCACATTGTAATTAGATAGGATTCAGATTTGGGCCAAACGGGCTTTGTAATTGGATTTTGTAATTGGACTCGGACTTTTTACTTGGGTTTAATATATATATTTAATTTTTCATTTAGTCAGCCCAATAATAATAATAATAATTATAATAGCTGTACATGTACATACGAAAATATATACTTTATATTATGCGATCATTAATTAATAATATTCTAGTATACGTACGTATAATCATATGTATAATTAGCATGACATTTACATACGCTTATACCCTAGATACATACGTGACATACATACCCCCCTAATGCGTATACGTAGCTTATACATGCACACACCTTATATTAGTAACATTCATATAATAAATATACATGCAATATTAATATATTTAAGTAAAAATGAGTGATTACACATACATAAATATTAATCAAACTCATAAATAAAAACAAATTTAACATAAATAAAATGCTAACATTCATAAATATTAATCTAACACATAAATAAAAACAAATTTAACATAAATAAAATATTAATATAAAACATAAATTTAAAGCATAATAAATACTAATCTAAAACATAAATAAACATACAAACTAAAAAACAAAAATTTAAATTAACTATTACTTTATTAAATCATAAAAATTACAACACAAATAAAAAGGAAAAAAAATATACCTAACTAGGAGCTCGAATGACGAACCCCGACTAAAACCCACCGAGATCTACCACGACCTCTCCAAAAATATTAACTAGATCGGGTCTAAAATAGGACCCCGATCGAACCGGGTAGGACCGAGGGGACTGCCCTGGTCCTTGGCTAGCCGAGAGCAGAGCTCTCTTATATGGCTTGCCCTTTTGCCGGCTCTCAATTGTGCGTGAATTGGCCTCCATTCCATGCCTTTATATAGGCATTGAAGGGATTTACGGGGGTGACGTGGAGCCCCCACATCCATGCAATTTCCTTTATTTAATTTAATTTATTTGTTTTACTTTTTTTATGCTATATTTTTATTATTATTATTTTTATTTTCCATTAATTTTAGATTAATAATATTACTATTAGAATAACACTAAAACCTGGTCAAAAATAGATGCTAGACCGAACCGAGCGAGATACATTGTGTTTACCGAAACAAAACCGTAAAAAAATAAACTTGAATTACACTAATTTTTTTTCTTTTATCTTATCTAGATTCAACATTATAACCTAAGGTTAGCATACTGGCAGTGGGTGAAACCTCAACACAATCGGGCATTAAATCAACATCCAATTGTTCGCACTTGTAACGAGGGACCAAATTGTAATTCGGTAAAACTACACGGACTTAACACATTTTAAAGTTACCAAACCTTAATTAGCTAGATTAAATGCTCATGGGGCAAATACCAACTTAAAACAACCATCCAAACTCATTCAATTGCATACATATCAAACATGGACCAAAACGAAAGAATCAGAACATCCAAACATCACTTTAACCAACTTAACAGCTGGGCGTATCGATACACGAGCAAGTGTATCGGTAGATTTTACTTTTCTCAAATTCCAAATTCTAGTAGCTCAAAACCGTATCGATACACATCCTCGTGTTTCGGTACGCTCAGCCCAAATACACCAACCCGTATTGATACGAGTACACATGTTCTAAAACACCACCTAGATTATGCCTATGCATTTTAGTACAGGGATATGCGTATCAAAATGCCTGGACTTTAATCACCCGTATCGCTTACGTCTGGGGAAGGGTTAGCACCCCCACAACGCCCAAAAATTGGTAACTAATTGATTTCAAAAAGTGTTTTAAAACTAGAATTTGCAAGTTCACAACATTCCGATCTATTTGTCCTCAAAATGAGTGTAAATCCATTTTAACGGTCTTACCGCCCGAGAAATGAACTTTAATCACCGCCAACACTTCTGGCGCTAATCCGTCATTCCTGTTTGATAAGACACCACATCAATTAAGTTTTCACCTTTTAACAAATCAGCAAAAAAATTAAATGGGTTAAAGTCTTTTAATTAAAATCAGTAATTAATCCCTAAGAAAACATCTACATTCATTTTAACTATTAAGGTTTAAATATAATTAAGTGTGTTTTATTGAAAATGAAGAACGTTTTACAACATACATGTCTCCATTCTGTGTTTTAAGTCTCTATTCCTAAAGTTAAACAAAAATACATACATATACATAGAAGAACAGAAACATAAATTAAATTAACTATCAAAATAAATCCTAAATAAAGAAAAAGACAATTAATTTTAATTTTTTTAAATCTATATTAGGGACTAAATTAAAAGAAAAACAAATGTAAGGGCTAATTTGAAAACAATTTATAATTTGGTGCCAAATTGTGAAGAAAAATGACAAAATTGAAACAAATTTAAAACATAGGTGTTGAGGTATAAGAACCAGGAAAGAAGGGCACAGGTTATAACTGGGTTCGGGTCGGGTTAAATGGGTTAGTATATATAATAAATATTATAAACAGATTTCATTTTTTCACTTTTCTTCAAAACGGATTGCAGCCGACACTTTATAATTACTCTATCGTGTTCATCATGTAAAGAACATGATGAACATCTACCGTGCCGGCCGCCATTGCGGACGGTGAAATTCCCAGAAAAAACCCTAATTTTCCAAATTCTGGGACCTCAAATCACATTTTTCTCACCGAAGCTACATCAAAGCTAAATCTCTACGACGTTTCAAATAGAACAAAGGTAAAAAAACAACCCTTTTTCTTTATTAAATTCAAAACATAAAATAAAAGATAAAAGACGTTACCAGAAACTTGCTTCTTTTATTGCTTTTGAACTCTGATTACAACTCTCACTTGCTGGCTATACAACTTCCTATAATCACTCATTTTTGACCGGGTTTTAGTGTTATTAGTGTTATTATAATACTAAAATTATATATATAAAAAGGCAAAAAAAAAGGAAAAAAAATAATATAATAATAATAAAAAAGGGGGGAGGGGAGTGGAGCACAAAGCTCCACGTCACCCTCCTCACCCCTATAAATAGAAGCAATTGGCAGCAAGAATGGGGAGAAAATTGAATTGCAATCACGCCAATTGAAGAGAAAAAATGGCAATTGCAACAATTGGAATCGGCAAGGGCAGGCCAATTCGGCTAGCCCAGGACCGGGGTAATATCCTCGGTCCTAACCGGTTCGATCGGGGTCCTATTTTAGGTCCGATCTAGTTAATATTTTTGGAGGGGTCGCGGTAGACCTCGGTGGGGTTCAGTCGGGATTCGTCGTTCGAGATCCTAGTTAGGTATATTTTCTTTCCTTTTTTATTAGTGTTGTAATTTTTATAATTTAATGAAGTATTAGTTATCTTAAAATTTTAGTCTTATTTTGTATTTTGTATGTTTATGTTTTAGATTAAAATTTAATATGTTTTAAATTTGTGTTTTATATTAATATTTTATTTATGTTAGATATGTTTTTATTTATGAGTTAGATTAATATGTATATATGCATGTTTTAGTCTAGTATATCATTTATGTTAGATTAGTATTATGTTATGTCAATATTTATTGCATTTAAATATTTTGCCATGTTTTATATTTTTGCCACTAAGATTGCATATGATATATAAATTGTTAATGCGGTGTCCTTTTATCCGAGCGTAAACGGGGCCAGTATCAGGCGTAGTGATAGTGGTTGGGCGTTTACTCTCGGATAACGGGACCCTTAAAATTAATTCACAATTATGACCGAATTTTAAAATAATCGTCATTATAATCCGGAAAATCCAATATTAATAAAGCGGTAATTATTAAAGTACCAATTTTTGGGCGGTGTGGGGGTGCTAATCCTTCCCCATCCGTAACCGACTCCCGAACCCAATCTTTTTGAATCTCTGGTTTTATGGTGTCCGGCCTACCTAAGTGGCCGGTGGATACTCCATTTTTTAATACGGTTTCTTTTAAAAACCCCACGGAATAAATATTTTATATCCAAAAGAGTCACAAACACCTTTCAAAAATCCTTCGAAAAACGATCGTTTTTATTTAGCGATGAGAAGTATCAGAAAAAGACATCGCTACAGATGGCGACTCCGCTGGGGACATTTTTGTTTTTCAAAAACAAATGAGAGTCAAGCTTTTAAAATAATTACCGCTTTACTAATATTGGAAATTCTGGATTAAAGTAACTATTAAATTAACATTCGGTCATAATTGCGCGTTTATTTTAACGCATTTAAAATATGGCATATAAACCCGTCTTTTTAAGTGGGGGGAAAACGCTAATGCTTTCGTGGAGATATCGTTCTCCCGTATGGGCCTAGCAAGTACCT
Source organism: Hibiscus mutabilis (assembly GCA_019671005.1). Lineage (NCBI taxonomy): Eukaryota > Viridiplantae > Streptophyta > Magnoliopsida > Malvales > Malvaceae > Hibiscus > Hibiscus mutabilis. The sequence continues at coordinate 53,624,188 of CM033716.1, read as the reverse complement.
TCGGGGCTCGAGTACCTTATGCTTTCGTAAGGATATCGTTCCTTTCAGACGGGCATAGCGAATGGGTCCCCCGAATTGAACCCGGTTGAAAGGAGCCTATAATGGGTGATGATCGGGGCCTTGCTACTCTTAGTAGAGGGCGGGAAGGACAATTCGGGTACCTCCTAGCACCAACACTGCATGTAGAGAACATAGAAACCCACCCTGTTAGAGCCATGCGGATAACCTTAGGTGTTTTGGACTAGATAAATAGGGTCGTTTTGTTTATTTACCTTATTTAATTTGTCCTTTTATTTATGTATTTATTATTTTTATCCGGTACTAACTCATTTCTTTTTGTGTTTTATTTTATTTTTACACATATTTTTGTTGCATTATCATTGCATCCACATTACATAGAGGCGTTGATTCAAGTGGTTTGCCCGATTAGAAAATCTTTCATCATGGAAAAAAGGTGTCTTAGGAAGGACAACATCGATCCAGTCGCGTGACATCGGTTAGAGATTACTCAACAGATCCGATGTAACAATTTGCCGAACGAGCGTGTAGTGCCAAAGTATACACATGAGACCCTGATGGTGGACATACGACGAGTTGCAAAGCGTGTGAATGACTTAACTACCGAAGTCGCGGCTCTCCGACCTTTCGTAACCCCGGACATAGAAGAGCCCCCAAGTTTATCAAGTTGCTCCAGAGCTGTCGAGGAGCTAGGAGGTAGAGCTAGGGATTATGTGTAGAACTTTATTTTGTAATTAAGACTTTGTAATAGACTCTTTTTGTAATAGGGACTCATTTTGTAATATGGATCTTTTTGTAATATGGACCCTTTAATTCCCATGAAAGTCGTTCGAAAGAGTGATTACCAGCGGAATTAACGCCTTTATTTGCATTCATGTTGCATATCATGACATGGTGTTGATTCAAGAACAATTCATTAAAAGGCTTTCAAAATAGAAAAAGTACATTTTCTTTGGGAACGATAATATTACGAGTATCAAGTTAGGCCGAGCAAAGACCAATCGCGAAAAGAAGACAGTGCGACAATAAGGCACGCGCGACATGTAAGATTGATCAGACGCAGAACCCCAATTTTAAATCTTCACATTTGACCATTTTTAAAATTCTCAGATTTTAATTTAACTCAAAAAAAAGAAAAAATTAAAAATATTATTATTTTGCTTTGAAACTTCTTCTCTCATAAAACTTTCAAAATAATAATAATAACAAAAAGAAGCCTAAAAGTTTCATTTTTAAGTAAGTTAAAATTTTTGATAATAAAAATAGGGAAATTTTTAAACCAAATGATCTTTGAGAATTTTAATTTAAACCCTAAAATTTTTTAAAGTACTCCCTTAGGACCGATAGAATCCATCCCTGTTTAGACGTATTATTCGTTTGCACCCAAAAAAGATCTTATATGCATTATGCCTGCACTTGTTGATGTTATTTTTAGAAGCCATAAAAAAATAAAGATCATGACGTCACGAGTCCATAGAATAAGAAGAGAAGACGAAGTCATCCATCATCCTGAAGATGACGTCGAGACGTGGAGCACAGGTTTTGCTTCCCGAAGTTAAGATCTCCAGAAGGAAACTAACTGTCACCTGTAGTTCACTATTAGTTTCTTGCAACCAGACATTTTTCTACTGATTGAAAGCCTTTTAAGGACTGTTCGAGAATCAACACCGCATTTGCATTCATGCATTGCATTATATTACATTGCATTGCATTACATTACATTACATTACATTGTACAATCATGACATATTTTACACCTTGCATAAAATTTTTGAGGGGTAATCCAAAGAACAATTAGAGTTTTATCGTGAATAAAAGAATTGAACACACTCAAAAATCAAGATTCGAGCAGTTAAAAGATGGACTCGAGAGAAAAAGAGAGAAAAAGAAGTTTGATGCCTTTAATACAAGAAAACTCTGTTTGAGCCTCGATTTGGTCGTTCCTCTGGATTCCAAAGATTTCCAAGATGCCCCAAGATTCGTGTGACCATATTCTGTAAAAAAACATAGGGGGCTACATTGAAAATTACCGATCCACTACTTACCCGACAGTCTAGCAGGACCTATCGTGATATGATATACTTTGGACCCAGCAGCAAGTCGTCAGTATCTCCAGGGTACGAAGATGAAACCTGATTAAAGCTTCAAGGAATGTGCTTTGAGGTGTATGTGTTTAGCGACCCAAGTGCAGCCTCCCGTAGATGAAGAGGAAAGTGAATTCCATGTCATCTTTCTTATTTCTTCTTTAATAAGATGCTCGGGAAAATGAAAGCCAGCTTTGAGGACTTCATGACAGTCAGAGAAATCGGACATGCACTCCGGGACCTAAGTTTAAAGACCAGACCTGCCTAGGAGCAGAAGAAAACAGAGAGATAAATGGGTACCACTTTCAAAACATTGAGGCGCTGGGGCATGACACTAAGAAATTTGGGGTCGTTAATAGAAAAATTAAGAAGCTGGTTGACGAGGGAGTCATGACGAGAGAGTTGATCCAGCGGTGGAAAAACAAGAGAAGAGGCAAGCCTACACTACCTTGGAAGGGGCAGAATGAGTTAGCACCCTGGAGATAATCCAAAGGTCCCTATGGTTTTCTCATCATTTCACAAAGAAATTCTCAACAAAAAAATCATTGTTTATTAGAATTAAAAATCACATTTCCATTTAGAAAAGCATTTTTACATTCTTGATTCTTTAAACATTTCATTTTTATGGGGTAGTTTTCCCATATGCATATACACACATTTTTGAATGAACATATGTATATATCATTTCTATACAGTCCTCGAATTTTGAATGCAACAAAGACATTTGCTTCAAACCCAAAGATCAACTCTAAGTTGCATATATTTAGAAGAGATTGAATGTTGTGGTGATCTGTAAATGTGAGTATCTCGCTAGTTTACTTAGGCCAACAGAGGAACAAAGGCGAGTGTTTAGACAATGGGCAATTCCCATTTTAAGAATTTATCTTCTTAGGCACTTGTCGTTTTAGATCCTTGAAACGAAAGTTGACCCTAAACCTCTACCCCCTGAAGGCATTCTCAGGACATTTGTGAATATGACAACGAATAGTGTTCTTTTACTTTACGAAGAAGACACGGATGAGTCCAAACAGATTGGATACGAAGATCAGAAAATCACCAGAAGAACGTGGTTGAAAACATGGATATGTCCAAACGAAAGACCAAAAAAAAAGATCAGAAGGCCGAAGCAATCCAGATCGAGTAAATATCAGAAGAACTGCAGAGAGGCAATTAACTCCGAGCGAAAGATCGCATCAATACCAGTATAGATCCGTGTTGATTCGAGGATACATTCATAGACTCGAATAAGAAGAAAGAGATTCAATGCTAAAAACCCAGAGTGAACAGTCTAAAAAAAGAAGAAAAAGAAAGAAATAAAGAATACAGTCTATGCTTCACACACAGATCAAACAATACAAGAACGAGACTTCAACTATGAGCAAGAGACAGAAGGAATCCACATTTCAAGTAAACACAGTTTTGAAAATTAGTATAGAAGCTCGAATTGAAGCCAAGTCAAGACAAGTCGGCCCGAAGATTGCCAATTTTGAAAAAGGAAATGACCTCTAGGGTGAAAACCCAAAAATGGGCAGTCTAGAGTGATCCTAAAAATGAGGAAAATGAGTAGTCTGCTGAGCATGTCGGGCATCAATATCCAGCCAAAATACATTGATCCAAAGGTACAAAAGAAGGAAGTGACCTCTAGGGTGAAAACCCGAAATGGGCGATCTAGAGCGATCCAAGAGAGAAAGGAAAAAGAAAAAAAAAAAAAGAGAAAAGAAAAAGAAAGAATAACATTTCATCTTGGCGTGCCAATCACAAGAATTTTAAATGTAATCGTAGTCCTTCAAGAAATCTCGATTCGAGGAGTTTTGAAGGATCAAACATTCTTGAACAGAAAATGAACATCAATATATAGCCGTAATGCAAGGCAAAGCATATAATAAAAAGAAAAGAAATGAACTCTAGGGTGAAAACCCAAAAACGGGCAGTCTAGAGTGATCCAAAAAAGAGAAGGAATAATGGGCATATCCAAGTTACACAAGTACATAAATACTGTTTCACTTAACCATAAACCAAAGGCCTACATTACAAGCCCCAAAGACCATTCTGGTCATCCATAAATATCCAAGTTGAATGAGAATGTCTTCAGATTTCATTCCGCCTATAAGGGTTAACTTTTCTTCAAGGAACGTCAAACTTCGAAGTGCTTGATCGACACCCAAATGAGGGAAGGATGGGGCATGGTGAGATAGTGAGATTAAGAGAGCCACCTTAAACGGGGTAGAAACTAGGTAGGGTTGTTCCTCTCAAAAGCCTATTAGACCAGAAGAAACTATACATTGGCATATATCTCCATAATGGTTAAGATCTTCTAAATATGCGCTTCATTAGAGTTGGTCTCTGGCAACTTGAAACAGATGCGCTATGGTGTTTGATATTTCGGGGGCAAACATGTTTTAAAAAGGTTTGACATTTTCTCCCAAAGTTATGATTTTAACATTTGTTCCAAACAATGTTTTCAAAATGTCCAAGTTGTGATTTTCGAAATGACTGTTATCTTTTCAAACAATCATTATTATTATTATTTTTTTTTTGAAATATACACAGGTAAATTGCATTTTACTTTACTTTAAAAATGAATGATGATGAGATTTAAAGCATAGGGACCGAAAGTTAGTTCCCATCGAAATGCTGCAAGAAAATCAAGGAAGAGTTCAAGGGATGGAAGCATCTTGGCTCACCCTGGTGACTAGAAATAGATCAAGGCTCTATAGGATGGGCCAGAAAATTCAAAGCAGTGGAGCCCGTGGTTGAATGGGGCAACGCCAAGCCAAGAAGATGACAAAGGTTCTTATAAGAATGATATAAGAACCAGAAGATCATTTATGAAGACGGGTGATAACCCTAAAGACAAGAAAGCCTTCCGCACAAAAGGATTTAATAGCATACAGAAAGCAGTAGAGAGATGAAGAAATCTGAGGAGCGACCTTTCAGGGTGTAAGACTTTAGAACAAAAAAAAATTTGGAGAGCTCAGGACGAAAACCCGAAGCTGGGCGTCTTGAAGCAAAGGAAGGACTCGAGTTGAAAACCCGCAAAGGGCGGCTCGGGTAAGTTGAAAAGTTGAATATCCGAAGAGAATGGCATCTTCATGAACATTGTGAAGAGAAGGCTTCAGGCAAAAATTCTACACCAGTTGACAGGATCATGTATCATTCATATCGAAGATAATGAGAGATCTTGTATTTAACTTATACGTGTCATACCTTTCTTTTTAAGGTATCTCAAAGCCCTTAATCATAATAAAACCGTGTTTTTGAGCATCCATTCATGGCCTTCTTGTCAATTTTAGTCAAATAAGATAACATAGGCTTATAATGAAACAAGAGATTTCGGAGCATTACTATGATTTAACCTTGAAAATTGCAGGTGATCAAAGAAAACGATGTTAACTCCGTCCTCCAGTTCCCTACATAATGGCTAGGGAAGGTGAGAAGCTTTAAACAACTAGGTAGGATGACCAATGGCACATGTCCTATCTATCCAAAGAAGACACACGAGATAATAAAAGAGATCTCTTGGGAGAAAACCAAAAAAAAAACTCTTTAAAGTGAAAACCCGAAAGGGCGCTTTTAAATTCCAAATCATAATTGGAGAAAAAGAAAGGTTGTAATGGTTGAACCTGATAGTAAGGCGGAGTCTCAATGCCTGTAAAAAGGGAGAAAACGGACGTCAAGATCAAATGAGGACCAAAACAAGCCCACCCAGAGATTGACTCTCATGCATCATGAATAGTCAAGCATCACTAGAATTAGGAGCATGTCAATTCATTCATTTGTCATAGCATTTTGTTTTCGTCTCAGACAGGTTTCTGCAGATCCAAAGAGACATCGAAGACCGTCACGGTGTGAATCCTAAATGAGAAAATAATGTATTTACATAAAGGCACATGTTTTCAAGCTCTAGAGAGAGTTTCTATATAGGAAGAATCCACCTCTCCAAGGCTTCAGAAGCTGAAAGTTCTATATAGGAAGGACTGACAGCTCCAGGGTGAAGACTCGCAGTTCTATTCACCCATGACACAGGGTTATATAGGAAACCTGTTGTGTCAAAAGCAAAGAGTCTTATATAGGAAAGACTCCGAGCTTCATTGTCTTAGAGTAAAAGGTTCTATATAGGAAGAATCCACCTCTCCAAGGCTTCAGAAGCTGAAAGTTCTATATAGGAAGGATCGATGACTCCAGGTGAAGACTTCATGATTCTATTCACCCATGACACAGGGTTATATAGGAAACCTGTTGTGTCAAAAGCAAAGAGTCTTATATAGGAAAGACTCCGAGCTTCATTGTCTTAGAGTGAAAGGTTCTATATAGGAAGAACCTGCAGCTCACGAGACTTTCACGCGTCAAAAGTTCTATATAGGAAGAACTTACGAGCCTGAAGATTCAGCCAAGGAAGAGCGGAGATGTCCAAAAGAATTCGTTTTTCCAAAGCTACAAACAGGGAAGTCTGATAAAAATGAGATCGAAGGGTTCTATGTCGAAAAGAGCCTGTAACTCCAAGATCGGAAGGTGATGAAGTTCTATATAGGAAGAACTTACGAGCCTGAAAATTCAGCCAAGGAAGAGCGGAGATGTCCAAAAGAATTCGTTTTTCCAAAGCTACAAACAAGGAAGTCTGATAAAAATAAGATCGAAGGGTTCTGTGTCGAAAAGAGCCTGTAACTCCAAGATCGGAAGGTGACGAAGCTCTATATAGGAAGAACTTACGAGCCTGAAGATTCAGCCAAGGAAGAGCGGAGATGTCCAAAAGAATTCATTTTTCCAAAGCTACAAACAGGGAAGTCTGATAAAAATGAGAGCGAAGGGTTCTATGTCAAAAGAGCCTGTAACTCCAAGATCGGAAGGTGACGAAGCTCTATATAGAAAGAGCTTATGAGCCTGAAGATTCAGCCAAGGAAGAGCGGAGATGTCCAAAAAATTCGTTTTTCCAAAGTTACAAACAGGGAAGTCTGATAAAAATGAGAGCGAAGGCTTCTATGTCAAAAGAGCCTGTAGCTCCAAGATCGGAAGGTGACGAAGCTCTATATAGGAAGAGCTTACGAGCCTGAAGATTCAGCCAAGGAAGAGCAGAGATGTCCAAAAGAATTCGTTTTTTCAAAGCTACAAACAGGGAAGTCTGATAAAAATGAGAGCGAAGGGTTCTATGTCAAAAGAGCCTGTAACTCCAAGATCGGAAGGTGACGAAGAACTTACGAGCCTGAAGATTCAGCCAAGGAAAAGCGGAAATGTCCAAAAGAATTCGTTTTTCCAAAGCTACAAACAGGGAAGTCTGATAAAAATAAGAGCGAAGGGTGCTGTGTCGAAAAGAGCCTGTAGCTCCAAGATCGGAAGGTGACGAAGCTCTATATAGGAAGAACTTACGAGCCTGAAGATTCAGTCAAGGAAGAGCGGAAATGTCCAAAAAAATTCGTTTTTCCAAGGCTACAAACATGGAAGTCTGATAAAAATGAGTGCTTTTGATCTTTGCTTTGTCCTCGTTTCACAAGAACAAGCAAAGAGGGGCAACTGTAATCACTCATTTTTGACCGGGTTTTAGTGTTATTAGTGTTATTATAATACTAAAATTATATATATAAAAAGGCAAAAAAAAAGCAAAAAAAAAATATAATAATAATAAAAAAGGGGGGAGGGGAGTGGAGCACAAAGCTCCACGTCACCCTCCTCACCCCTATAAATAGAAGCAATTGGCAGCAAGAATGGGGAGAAAATTGAATTGCAATCACGCCAATTGAAGAGAAAAAATGGCAATTGCAACAATTGGAATCGGCAAGGGCAGGCCAATTCGGCTAGCCCAGGACCGGGGTAATATCCTCGGTCCTAACCGGTTCGATCGGGGTCCTATTTTAGGTCCGATCTAGTTAATATTTTTGGAGGGGTCGCGGTAGATCTCGGTGGGGTTCAGTCGGGATTCGTCGTTCGAGCTCCTAGTTAGGTATATTTTCTTTCCTTTTTTATTAGTGTTGTAATTTTTATAATTTAATGAAGTATTAGTTATCTTAAAATTTTAGTCTTATTTTTTATTTTGTATGTTTATGTTTTAGATTAATATTTAATATGTTTTAAATTTGTGTTTTATATTAATATTTTATTTATGTTAGATATGTTTTTATTTATGAGTTAGATTAATATGTATATATGCATGTTTTAGTCTAGTATATCATTTATGTTAGATTAGTATTATGTTATGTCAATATTTATTGCATTTAAATATTTTGCCATGTTTTATATTTTTGCCACTAAGATTGCATATGATATATAAATTGTTAATGCGGTGTCCTTTTATCCGAGCGTAAACGGGGCCAGTATCAGGCGTAGTGATAGTGGTTGGGCGTTTACTCTCGGATAACGGGACCCTTAAAATTAATTCGCAATTATGACCGAATTTTAAAATAATCGTCATTCTAATCCGGAAAATCCAATATTAATAAAGCGGTAATTATTAAAGTACCAATTTTTGGGCGGTGTGGGGGTGCTAATCCTTCCCCATCCGTAACCGACTCCCGAACCCAATCTTTTTGAATCTCTGGTTTTATGGTGTCCGGCCTACCTAAGTGGCCGGTGGCGACTCCATTTTTTAATACGGTTTCTTTTAAAAACCCCACGGAATAAATATTTTATACCCAAAAGAGTCACAAACACCTTTCAAAAATCCTTCGAAAAGCGATCGTTTTTATTTAGCGATGAGAAGTATCAGAAAAAGACATCGTTACACTTCCGAATGCTAATTGTGTGTATCTCGTGTGTGTTTTCTGTAATTGTTGTCTATGTGATTGTTGTTGTCTTTACATGAATTACAAAGGGGTTTATACAGTTGCAGAATTGCTTGAATTTCAAGCCTAAATCCCTAATATCTTCCTCATTTGATCTTGTCTCGGCTCTAATTTTGTTCACTGCTTTAATCTAATCGTTGCTGGATTCTTGCTAAGGCACCAATTTAGAGATCCAGTCCCACTTGTGTTGGTTGATTTTGACTCTGATTTGAACCCGATTTGCAGCTAAGGCTTTGGTTTAGAGATTTGGTTACCCTTTTGATTTGTTTGTTTCTTTTCTAACACTTTCTTTTGTGTTTTAGTTGCCGGTAATTGCAAATGGTGGTGATTTTGTTGGTGAGGAACATTCGAAATGGCGCCTAAGTTCCGCCGGAGAAGTCAGAATGCTTGGCAGAAGTTGGAAAGTCGGGAGCGTGGTGATCCGAGTGCTTTGTGCTACTGATCAATCTGGGCCGTTAGATTGGTTCCTGATCTAACGAACGAGAAGCGTGACTCTTGGTAATCCGCGTGTAAGATGTGTATGATCCTGAGTCGTTGGATCTGTTCCCTATTGATCCAATGGTCCTTCATTACATATGCATATAAGAGTCAAGGCCTTTAGGAAATAATAATCAGGTCGAGTGGGCATTTATGTAATGGACCTTCTATGTATGGACTCTATTATAAATTAAATCTAATGGACCTTTTATTCATTTTTAATTACAATTGGGCTAACTATTTTATTTTTTGGGTTTTGATAATTAGCTATTATATTAACTACTAACTAAGTACTAAAAATATATAAACAATGTTAATTCTAACACAACAACTATACTAATTATAATACACTAAGTATATTAACAAACTTATTTGACACCTAGATAATTCAAATGCTATTTACAACACTAACATATAACACATTTATACTAATTATAATATAACACTAACAATGTAATATACTACTAAAACAGAGATGAAAGTGAAAGAAGTTAGGTAAAAATTTAGTGACAACAACTGCCCCTCTTTGGTTATTCCGGTGAAACAAGAATAGAGCAAAGAACAAAAGACACTAATTTTCACCAATTACCAAACTGCCAATGCCTAAAAAGACAGGCGGGTTCTATTCTCCTTGCGCTCGAATAGATAAGCGAGTTCCATTCTCCAAATGTCGAACGAATAGGCAGATTCTATTCTCCTTGTGCTCGAATAGATAACCAGGTTCCATTCTCCAAATTCCTGAACAGATAGGCGGGGTTCTATTCTCCTTGTGCTCAAAAAAGATAAGTAGGTTCTATTCTCCAAATGCCCGAACGGATAGGCGGTTCTATTCTCCTTGTGCTTGAATAGATAAGCATGTTCCGTTCTCCAAATGCCCGAACGGATAGGCAAGTTATATTCTCGTTGTGCTCGAATAGATAAGCAGGTTTCATTATCCAAATGCCCGAACGGATAGGCGAGTTGTATTCTCCTCATGCTCGAATAAATAAGCAGATTCTAGAAGATGACTTCATCCTCCATACGCTTGGATGAATTAGCGGGTTCCAAAATCTATCAAAAACAAATGCAAATGATCCAACTAAGATGCATATGCCCCTAGGGATGCCTAGTCATGAATGCATGTCTTATTTCTTTTCCTCTTTTTTCTTAACAAATTTTCTCAAGCAATAGACACAGAAGAAATAGTGAGCCTCCGAAAAACTTGGATTATATCATCTCAAACATTTTCTCAACTTTACAAACAGATGGTGCGTGTCTATTTTGGCCTATCCCATTAGAAAAGGCAGTATGAGTTCTTTTCATTTCTCGATACTGAATGGCTTTACACTATGAAAGCTTGCAATAAATCATCTTTCAATACTAGTTGGCTTCACCAATTTCTTGTTGTTGAAATTCCATCGACCATTCCTTGGAAAGTAATCTTCACCATTGCCTACTCTTAACCCCTTCCTTCACCATGCCGCATTATGGATTCAACATCACTTTAGACAATACATTCATCCCTTCATGTGACTTCTGCCTTGATTTTTTCAAACAGGGAAGTTCCTTGTTGCTATGACACCTAAGAACGAAACTTCGTGGAGATATGAGAAATGCATTGGTTTGCCATCATTAATGCATGGGAATTCATCCAAAAGTTGTAACTGTTTGCTATGATGATTGACAAAATAATCATAGATAGTCATCTCCTTCATCTCTGCTTTACCATTCTCATTCTTAGTACTTCTTTGCTTCCTATGATCTTTGCACATTTGCTCGCTCCATCTAGTTATCTTGCATTCCTGGTTGGAAGGACTGACTTTATCCTCATATTCTTCACACTCTTTTAGCCTTTGTCAAGTTACCATTGTAGTTGATACATCAATGTTCAGTGATAGGCTTTCTAGAATCCTTATGTTCTTCCAATGTCTCATATCCTCAACTATTTCCTCCAATGTCTGTAAAGTTGTTCTCATTGTTGTAGAAGACAAATTATCTCGTGTAAGCATGTTGCCTTAAGGTAACGTCAAAACATCTCTTGAGGGTCCTCCGTAGAGATTTACAGCAAAACCTATTTCCATCTTGAATTTCCTCATGTGTTTGCTACTCTTTATGCCCTAAGCTCCAAATTTGACCATTGAATACCTCATAGTTCCAATACCCTAAGCATTCAGATATCAGAAACCAAAACTCCTCATGTCATGCCTTCGTAAGATGCCTTGAATGTCAACTATACTGAGCAAACCCTGAAAATAATGATTATGTGGAAAGATATGAAACTTCCAGGTATGGAATCCCCGAGGAAGGTCTTATTTGTAAATTGTCTGAGCCGCCCTTTACAAGTTTTCAACTCAGATCCTCTTTTGGTTTCAAAATGCCCTTTGCAGGTTTTCATTTTGAACATCATTTTCTTTTTCTTTCTTCTCTTTTTTATTTTCTTCTTTTTTCTTTTTCATTTTTTCTTTTTCTTCTTCTTTCTTTTTCTTTTTCTCTTTTCTCTTTTCTTTTTTTCTTTTTCTTTTTCTTTTCTTTTTCTCTTCTTCAAACGTAATACTTTTTAACCGAGTATGAATTTATCGGGTTCTAGAGTTCTTCTCCATCCATTTCAGCTAAAAATAATGCTCCTCTTGAGAAGACCTTTGTTACAATGTAAGGTCCCTCCCAATTCGGTGCCCATTTTCCTCGAGAATCGCTTTGGATTGACAGCTTTTTCCTCAACACTAAGTCCCCCTCTTTGAAATCTCTTGGGCGAACTTTCTTTTTCGTGAGCACTTATCATCCTTTTTGGTACATTTGCCCATGACACAACGCCTTTAACCTCTTTTCATCAATTAGATTAAGCTGGTCATATCTTGCCTGCATCTATTCTGCCTCTTCTAATTTTGCTTTTATTAAGACACGGAGCGATCGTATCTCAACCTCAATGGGTAGCACAACTTCTACCCTATACCAATGAGAAAGTTGTTGCCCCAGTAGAAGTTCTTACTGCGGTTCGATAAGCGTATAAGGAAAAAGACAGCTTCTCGTGCCAATCTTTATAGGTATCAGACATTTTTGCAATTATTTTCTTAATATTCTTATTCGCAGCCTCCACCGCCCCATTCATCTTCGGGTGATATACCACAGAATTATGATGTTTGACATTGAAATGCTCACAAACTCCACTTATCATCCTATTATTCAAATTAGAGGCATTGTCGGTGATGATACTTTCAGGCAAGCCATATCGACAAATGATTTCCTTTTTCAAAAACTTGCAAACTGTGGATCTGGCGACGTTTGTATATGAGGATGCTTCTACTCACTTTGTGAAATAATCAATGGCTATCAGGATAAAACGATGCATGTTCGATGCTTTAGGGTAAATCTAACCAATGACATCAATGCCCCACATGGAGAACAGCCAAGGGGCTCTCATAACATGAAAAGGTTGAGATAACGTATGAATCTTGTTAACATAGATTTGGCACTTGTGGCATTTGCGAGAATAGTTGATGCAATCACCTTCCATGATTGACCAATAATATCCAAGACGCATGATTCTCCTGGCCATGGTGAAACCACTAGGATAGGTTCCGTAAACTCCTTCATGAACTTCTTCCACAATTAATTGAGCCTCTTTTGCTCCCACATGCCTTAGAAGCGCTTGATATTGACTTCTTTTGTATAAAATTTCTCCATCAAGGACATACCCTAAGACCATTTTCTTTTCATTCTCTGTAGCTTGCGGGTGGTATTGCTGGAATTTTACATATTTCAAGATGTCATGATACAATGGAAATCCATCTATATCTTTTTCCACATCATAACAATGAGCTGGAGAGTCAAGCATATATAACCTGATGGGCATCATCTCAGAACCTTCATTTACCCTAAACATGGCGACTAAGGTGGCTAAAGCATCAGCCATTTGGTTGTATTCTCTGGGGAGATATTTGAAAGTGATCTCATCAAATTCCTTGGTCAACTCAAGGACCAGCTCGTGGTATTGCAACAACTTTGCATCTTTTGTCTCTCATTCGCCACGTATATGATAAATGACTAATGCAGAGTCCCCCAAAACTCTTAAAGTACAAATTTTTCTAATTATAGCTTACCTTATTCCCATTATACAAGCCTCGTACTCTACCATATTATTAGTGCAGGAAAACTTCAAATGACTGGTAAAAGGGTAATAATCTCCTTCTGGCGAAACCAAAACTGCCCCTATGATAACAGTGGTTCCATGCATCACTGATTGTCTGAACCGTCTGTCTGAACTCTCCTTGGAACTCAAACTCTGATGAGCCAAGATCGATAGTGAATGGGATGAACTGACGAGACCCAAACTAATGAGATACTAGCAAATGAGCACATCCAATTCCTCCCCCACAAACCTAGCAGCATTAGAAAGTTGAAATCTCCACACTTACACAAAAGCTTGGTATGGCCCATCCAAGGAACCCTCTATCTGATGTCTTCGTCATGACGATCATTGAATATATCAATCCATTTGTTCTTCTTAACAATAGGCCAATCCTCTGCTAAGAATTCTCAAAGAGGTGAGAAGTTCGGGGAAAACACATTTGATAAGGCCATTGTTGGGCATTTCTATAAGTGACTAAAACCCAAACTTGTAGAAGCGGAGCACATCCTCCAAAACGGACACCTTCAACTTTTCGACAAGCATTGAGGAAAATGAAAGTTTCAGCAAGCATGGCTAATACCAGAATGACTCCTCTCTTTAGTTGTTCAAGGAAATCAGGTAGCGCTACGTCCAAGGCTAAGAGATCAACCCTCCTTTCCCTATCATGGTGAATTGAAATTATACTTCTGACTCTTGTCCAAGGGAAATTAAAGGTGCCTCATCTCTTTCGTATCAATCCCTTGACCCAACCGTCACTCATACTAGCGAACGCTTAAAGTTTTGCGTGTGGGTTTTTGTTTTTAGGAGGCTTGGCATAAACCAGTTCGTCTTCACTTTGCACAGGTTGAAAAGGGCTAAGTACTCTTCAAATGTAGGCATCATATCTTCTTTATTAAAAGTGAAGCAACAATATCCTGGATTCCAAAATTGAACCAAGGCTTTTAGAAACTGTTCATCAACCTTCACGTACAAGAGATAGGCTATGTCACCGTAGACTTCATGGAACAACTACTTAGTCTCATAATCAAAGTGCTCCTAGATTTCCCACAATTATTGCACATTGTTCTGTTGATACTGATGTGAGCATATTCTGAAGTCTCTGTCTCATGATCAGCTACTAGACTATCTCCAAATGTTCGCTGATTCACCTTGAACCAATGTCGTACCTTTGCATTCTCATCTTCACTGTTCAAATTTCTTCCGTCCATAACAAGAGCTTTTCAAAGTTGAGAAGATATTTTGAGAATCAACCCCTTCTAAATATGTAATGATGTGGCATGAATAAATATGCAAAACAACAAGACAAAGGAAGATTAAAATCAAGAAAACATGAAGAATTCAAAATAATTTCACAAACAATTATGGGTAGCACATTCCAACACTCTATGACATGTTTCCCCTTGTTACTAAAACCCTAGGTTTTTCGCATGGCTCTATTAGGGTGGGCTCTAAGTTCTCAAACAGTTGGGTTCTAAAAGGTACCCGAGTTGTCCTTGTTGTCCCCTACTAAGGGTAGCGAAGCCCCTAGTTATAACCCATTATAGGTTTCAAACGAACCAAGTTCAACTCGGGAGGACTCGCTTCCTATGTTTTCTCAAAGAATCAGTATCCTTACGAAGACATGAGGCATATGAGTCATGAAGGTACTTGCTAGGCTCATACGGAGAATCAATATTCTGACATGATCAAAGTGTTTTCTCCTCACTTAACAATTGGGCGGAGCTTGGGAACAGAGCTTTTTGCAACAATTTTTTAAATGTGTAAAATAGAATTACATTCATTAAGCAGATGAATAAATTGAAACCTTTGTGAACCTGCAAATTCCTTTTTCTAAAAACAATTTGTGCCCTGACCCTCTTTTTTTTTTCAAAAAAATAAAATGTCCCCAACAGAGTCGCCAAGCTGTCACAACCCTTTTAGGTGGTTTTGACGTTTTGGAAAACTTTATAAAAACACGCAGTTGCCTGCAATCTTCTTTTGAAAAATATAGTGTGATTGGATCGCTTTCTAAACAAAGGTATTTTGATAAATTGTTTTATTTATCAAAATTATATTTTGGTCCACGAAAAATAAGAAAAATAGGTTCGGGGTCGCTTAAGTGTGGGTAAGGGTTAGCACCCTCACAACGCCCAAAAACTGGTAGCTAATTGATTTCAAAAAGTGTTTTAAAACTGGAATTTGCAAGTTCACAACATTTCGCTCTATTTATCCGCAAAATGAATGTAAATCTATTTTAACAGCCTTACTACCTAGGAAATGAACTTTAATCACCGGCAACACTTCTGGCGCTAACCCGTCATTCCCATTTGATAAGACACCACATCAATTAAGTATTCACTTTTAAATATAATCAGTGATTAATCCCTGAGAAAACAGCTACATTCATTTTAACTATTAAGGTTTAAATATAATTAAGTGTGTTTTATTGAAAATGAAGAACGTTTTACAACATACATGTCTCTATTCTACGTTTTAAGTCCCTATTCCTAAAGTTTAACAAACATACATATATATACATAGAAGAACAAAAACATAAATTAAATTAACTATCAAAATAATTCCTAAATAAAGAAAAGGACAATTAATTTTATTTTTTTTAAATCTATATTAAGGACTAAATTAAAAGAAAACCAAATGCAAGGGCTAGTTTGAAAACAATTTATAATTTGGTGCCAAATTGTGAAGAAAAATGACGAAATTGAAACAAATTTAAAACATAGGTGTTGCAGTATAAGAACCGGGAAAGAAGGGCGCATGTTATAACTGGGTTTGGGTCGGGTCAAATGGGTTAGTGTATATAATAAATATTATAAACATATTTCATTTTTTTCACTTTTCTTCAAAACGGATTGAAGCTGACCCTTTATAATTTCTCTATCGTGTTCATCATTTATGAAGAACACGATGAACATCCGTCGTGCCGGCTGCCGTTGCCGGCAGTGAAATTCCTAGAAAAAAATCTTATTTTTCCAGATTTTGACAACCTCAAATCACATTTTTTTTCACCGGAGCTATATCAAAGCTAAATCTCTACGGCGTTTCAAATAGAACAAAGGTAAAAAACAACCCCATTTTTCTTTATTAAATTCAAAATAGAAAAGAAAAGATAGAAGACGTTACCAGAAACTCACTTCTTTTATTGCTTTTGTACTCTGATTACAACTCTCACTTGTTGGCTATACAACTTCTGAATGCTAATTGTGTGTATCTAATGTGTGTTTTTTGTAATTGCTGTCAATGTGATTGTTGTTGTCTTTACATGAATTACAAAGGGGTTTATATAGTTATAGAATTGCTTGAATTTCAAGCCTGAATCCCTAATATCTTCCTCATTTGAGCTTCTCGCGGCTCTGATTTTAAGCTTGTTTCATTTTTTGTTCACAACTTTAATCTGATTGTGTGTTGGATTCTTGCTAAGGCACCAATTTAGGGATCCAGTCCTACCTGTGTTGGTTGACTTTGCCTCTGATTTGAACCCGATTTCCAGCTAAAGCTTTGGTTTAAGGATTTGGTTGCCCTTTTGATTTGCTTTGTTTCTTTTATAACTCCTTGTTTTGTGTTTTTGTTGTCGGTAATTACAATGGTGGCGATGCTGTTGGTGAGGAACAATCAGAACAGTGCCTGAGCTCTGTCAAAGAAGTCAAAATGCCTGCCAGAAGCTGGAAAGTCGGGAGCGTGGTTGCTACGCGCGAGCGGTGATCTGCGTGCTTTGCTGCTGATCAATCTGGGCCGTTAGATTGGTTCCTGATATAACGGACGAGAAGCGTGGCTTTTGGTAATCTGCGTGTAGGCCATGTACAATCCCGTGTCATTGGATCTGTTCCCCATTGATCCAAGAGTTCTTCATTACCTGCGCATATAAGAGTCAATGCCTTTAGGAAATAATAATCAGGCCGAGCGGGCCTTTGTATAATGGACCTTCTATGTATGGACTCTATTCTAAATTAAATCTAATGGACCTTTTATTCTTTTTTAATTACAATTGGGCTACCTATTTTACTTTTTGGGTTTTGATAATTAGCTATTATATTAACTACTAACTAAGATACTAAAAATATACAACCTATGTTAATTCTAACACAACAACTATACTAATTATAATACACTAAGTATATTAACAAAATTATATGACACCTAGATAATTCAAATACTATTTATAACACTAACATATAGCACACTTATACTAATTATAATGTAACACTAAGAATGTAATATACTACTAAACCAGAGGTGAAAGTGAAAGAAGTTAGGTGAAAATTCAGTGACAACAGTACCAAGTCGAAACCATTTACAAAGCATTAAACCATGCCTTAACAAGTATTCCACATACTTACATGGATCATTTACCAAATGCATTCATCATAATTATATGATCAAAAATAGTATAAAACATACTTTAGGTCATGCTCAATAGTAGGTACCATGTAATTCAAAACAAGTGCATAAAAACCATTTCATTAAAGCACGACCGAGAGAGAATTATTGCCATACTTACTTTTGAGTTTAAACATGCATTTCAAGCTTAATTTAAACTTACAAAATAGCCTTTAAACCATTTCAAAGCTGAAATCCACGTTCTCCTCATCGACAACGCAAAGCTTTATTCACCGATGCCAAAATAAGCGTCCAAAGCCTTTAAAGCTTCACCAACAACCTTAAGACTACTCTCCCCTATTTTAATCACATAACAATAGAGGATTAATGCATTATCATGCATTCATAACCCTAGCAACACAACTCCTCAACTTCGCCTCACTAAAAAATCAATCGCCGTCTGAAAACAACTGAACAACATTACACAACATCCAAACATTACCAGCCATAGCTATAACACCCCTAACTCATCTTAGGAGTAAACCGAATTAGGAAGTGTTACGGAAAAAAACATTCAAACAAACATAAGACATCTTAACAAATCTCAACTAAGGTCATGCCAAGTTAGTGTTCCAGGATGGCCATGGCATGATGACGTCAGCCCTAGCTTGATAAGCTATCACACCGATCAGATGAGGCTTATCTCTTATCCATGGAGCATTCAAATTTCAAATGAAGAGAGAGTTATCCTAATCCCTTCCCTTGCACACCTGTATATACACTACCCGATCAAGCTTGGAGAGGAATCAACAGTGGATAGTGGAGAGTGAGACGGTGAAGGCTGAGGTGATCGGAGTGAGGTGTTGGAGCGCTGAGTGACACTCGGTGCAACCGAGGAAGGGTGGTTTGACTTCTTGGCCAAGAGTTTGGCGTGTAGGGCTGCATCGAGAGACCCCTATGCCTATCCCCTTGCTAGAAGTTGTTTTTTTAGTTTTTATTATGATGGTGATGTTAAAAACGTTTGTTGGTTAACCCCTACACCATGAACTAATTTAATAGTTGGAGGGGGGATATTTTGGTTTTAAACATTGGCTTTTATGCCTTAGTTCCTTTATAATAATTTTGCTTTCGGCAAAGGTTGGCTGTATTGTATACTTTAATTTTTCCTAAGTACTGTGCCAATGAAGAGTGGCACAATTAGCTTGTTGCCTTCCAATATCTTAACAGACTTATGTTGGAAACGATCAGATTGTGGAACACTTGGGAGAGAAGCTTCGAGAGGAGTCGTTCAAGTAGATGAACATACTTTAGAAGTGAAATCTACCCCACAAAGTATATATTGGTTTTTAAATCAAATTGGTTTAAGGAAAACTTACACTATAGAGATATAGGGGTTTTTACTTGGCCAGTTTAGGGCAATGACCATCGAGAGAGGCTTTTCTACGTTTGAGTCTGCTCGGCAAATAATGCTAGGGCAGTTTTACCAATAACGGCTGGCATGAACGACGTTGAAATCAGATATTCCCTGCCAACAATCATCATTCACTCGAAAACACCTTCATTGCCAATGCTTTAATTCAATTTCTATTTTATTTTATTTTATTTTCTTAGTTTTAAAATCAGCTCTTTCAAGCAACAACCTTTTATTCCAAAGCAAGTAACAATCAAGCAATCGAATTCCAAGTCAATCTATGTGGGATCGATACTCAGCTTACCAAGTTGTATTACTTGTCGAACGTGTATACTTCCACACAAAAGACTATTGGTACAGTTTATATTGCCCAAATACATACCATTTATACCTTTCGCCAGCATTCATTTTATACATCACCCTGAGAGTCAACAAGCTTTTGGCGTCGTTGCCGGGGATTGCAACATATTTGATTGTTTTTAAAATTTTACTTGTTTTGTTTTTGTTTTCATCTTTGTTTTCATTGGTGTATGACCATAAACCATCTAGTGGTGGACGAGCGGCCATACGATCCGGAAATTGAGAGAACCTTGTGGAGGTTAAAAGGCGATACCGAGAAATGAATCAAGGCAATATGAGGAATGGTGTGGTGAATAATGATCCACCCATTAACAATCAGCCTAATAACAATGCACCACCACCTCCTAATGTCCCAAATATGGTTGAAGAAAAAGAGAGGCCAATCGGAGAACAGTCAACACCTAACATTGCAAATATCATGCCAGGACTTATTGGCACTGATACCGATGAGCCTAACTTTGAACTTAAACCCGTAATTATCCAAACTCTTTTGAATGTAGGTCAATTCGATGGAGCACTTACTGGAGACCTGAGACAGCATCTCAAACAATTCATGGAGATATGCCAAATATTTCAACAAACTGGAGTATCTGGAGATATTGTGAAGATAAAATTGTTTACTTTTTCCTTGAGAGACAAGGCATGTCTCAATTCTTTGTCATCAGGATCAGTTACATCTTGGCCAGACCTTTGCTAGAAGTTCCTGACGCAGTTTCAGCCACCAACACTCACTGCCAAGTTGCATGGTGAAATCATTACATTTAAACAGGCTGAGGATGAAACTCTTTATGAAGCCTGGGAAAGATTTAAAGATTTGTTGAGAAGGTGTCCAATGCATGGGTTCCCAAATTGGACCCAAATACAAACATTCTACAATGGATTGAGTGCACAAACAAGGACTATTGTGGATGCTTTAGTAGTTGGATCGTTGCTTGATAAGAAGTACACTGAGGCTTTTGATATCCTTGAGAGAATTTTGATCAATGACTTCGAGTATCCTGTTGCTAGACTTGGGACCGAGACTAAAGCCAGTGGGAAATTGAAAATTGATGAACTCACGTCCATTCATGCCGAGATTTCCAATCTCACTAGTATGGTGAGAATATTGCAAATGAACAATGAGGCCCAAGAAGTCAAAGTACTGGATTCATTTTGCACAATTTGTGGAGAAAACCACCATGCGGATGAATGCCCTATTAATCCTAAGTAGGTAAATTTTGTTGGAAATGCTGGTCGTTTTTATAATGCTAATACCTATAATGTAGGTTGGAGACAACACCCTAACTTAGCTTGGGGAAATCAAGGAGGCAATCACTACAATGCCCCGCGCCAAAACAACCAATGACAGAACAACAATGCCATGCCAACATTTTATCAAAATACCATGCCACAGAAAGCTCAGAACAATTTCGAGAAAGGGTAAGGAAGCAACCAAGTAGGAGATCTTACACAATATATAGAGCGAAATGAAGTAACAGTCCAAAGTTTGGCAGCATCAGTAAGAAACTTGGAAATACAAATTGGGCATATTGCTAATGCACTTAGCAATGACCATAAGGTACTTTTCCAAGTGACACTGAAGATGCTCAGCACAAAGAAAATGAACAATGCAATAACTCTTTGTAGTGGTAAGCAGTGCGAAACAGAGAAGGTTGCCAAGCAGCCAGTCGTCAACCAAGATGCAAAGCTTGTGCCAATAGACATACCTAGAGAAGTAGAGAAGGAGAAAGTAAATGATGCCAGCAATCATGCCAGTAAAAGTGCCAAACAGTATGCCAGTCTCAGTGCCAACGATGATGCCAGGAATGATGATAAGAAGACTGATGCCAAAACAGATGTCAGCACTGCCTCGGCAAAGCCAGTAGCGCCAGCATATGTATATCCACCGCAATCATTTCCAACAAGGCTTCAAAAGCATAAACATGACCAACAATTTAAGCGCATTTTGGAATTGCTTAAACAATTGCAAATTAACATTCCATTGGTGGAAGCCCTTGAAGAAATGGCCAACTATGTAAAATTCATGAAGGACGTCTTGTTAAAAAATAGGAAGTTGGAAGAATTTGAAACTGTTGCTCTCACTGAGGGATGTAGTGCCATGATCCTAAATCGATTGCCACCAAAGCTAAAAGATCCAGGGAGTTTTGCTATTCCTTTCACAATTGGCGACAAGTTCATGGGGAAGGCACTGTGCGACTTGGGAGCCACATCAATTTTATGCCACTATCAGTTTTCAAGAAGCTTGGCATAGATGCAAGACCTACCATGGTGACACTTCAATTAGCAGACCGATCCTATGCACATCCCAAGGGTATGATTGAGGATGTGTTGATAAAGGTAGACAAATTCATTTTTCTAGCTGATTTTATCATTTTGGATTATGAAGCTGATATTAATGTGCCAATTCTTTTGGGCAGGCCGTTTATTTCTACTGGAAGGGCTCTTATTGATGTTCATAAAGGGGAACTAACCATGAGAATGAATGATCAACATGTTACTTTTAACGTGTTTCAATTTTTGAAATATGCAGATAAACCTGATGAATGTCTAGTTGATGAAATGATGGAGTCCATCTTTAATTTGGACATGGCATAGTTGTGCCAGGATATAGCAAGTGATGACGACATGCTTGATGGCATAGCTGAACTGTTTGAGGAACCTGTGGAATCAACCTTAGAGGTTAAAGATGTGAGTTATTTTGAGCCACTCCAGTTGGTCGGCAGAGAGATAAAGAAACCAAAGCCATCTATTGAGGAACCACCAGAGTTGAAGCTTCAACCCTTGGCAGAACACTTAAAGTATGCTTATTTAGGTAAGAACTTGACTCTGCCAGTGATTATTGCCACTGATCTTCCTCATGATCAGGAAGTAAGACTGCTGGCAATACTAAAAAATTATAAGCAAGGGTTGGGTTGGACCTTGGCAGGCATCCAAAGTATTAGCCCAACCATTTGCACACACAAGATCACACTAGAGGAATACAATGGAAGGACCATTGAAGGCCAAATGGGGCTAAACCCAAGCATGAAAGAGGTTGTAAAGAAGGAAATCATAAAATGGTTGGATATCGGGATCATTTATCCTATTTCCAACAGCTCTTGCATTAGCCCGGTGCAGTGTGTGCCAAAGAATGGTGGCATGACTATGATCCAAAATAGTAAGGCCGAATTGATTCCCTCAAGAACCATCACTGGATGAAGGATGTGCATGGATTACAGAAGGTTGAACAAGGATACAAGGAAGGATCACTTCCCATTGCCTTTCATTAACCAGATGTTGGACAGGTTGGCAGGTTAAGCTTTTTACTATTTTTATATGGTTATTCGGGATATAATCAGATTGCCATCGCCTTTAACGACCAAGAGAAGACCACGTTCACGTGTCCATATGGAATATTTCCTTTAAAAGGATGCCATTTGGACTGTGTAATGCGCTAATAACATTTCAACATTGCATGATGGCCATTTTCTCCTATATGATTGAGCATAACATGGTAGTATTCATGGATGATTTCTCATTGTTTGGTGTAACATTTGAGGAATACATCCATAGCCTGGAGCAAGTTTTGAAGAGATGCATAGAGACAAATCTAGTGTTGAATTGGGAGAAATGCCACTTCATGGTGAAGGAGGGCATTGTTCCCGGTCATAAGGTAACCAAGAGAGGACTAGAGTTGATCAAGCCAAAGTGGAGGTAGTTAAGCAATTACCACCTCCAACAAGTGTTAAAGGTATAAGGAGTTTTTTAGGTCATGACCATTTTTATCTTCGATTTATTAAAGATTTTTTGAAAATTGCTAAACCTTTATGCTCATTGTTGGAACATAATGCCACTTTTGCATTTGACGTTTCTTGTTTAAGAGCATTTCAGGAGCTTAAAGACAGATTGATTAATGCCCTCATAGTCATGGCATCGAATTGGAATGAGCCCTTTGAGCTCATGTGCGATGCCAGCGATTATGCCATTGGAGCAGTTCTGGGACAACGGCGTGGTAAGATGTTCCATGCCGTCTACTATGCCAGCAAAACCTTGAATGAAGCACATCTGAATTACTCTACAATCGAGAAAGAATTCCTCGCAGTTGTATTTACTTTTGATAAATTTAGATCTTAACTAATTGGTAATAAGGATGTGGTTTATACAGATTATTTGGAATTGAAATATCTCTTAGAAAAGAAAGATGCCAAACTTAGACAAATCCGATAGACGCTCTTACTTCAAGAATTCGACCTGGAGATTATAGATAAGAAAGGTAACAAAAACTTAGTAGCTGACCATCTCTCTCAGGTTGAGCATCACATTGAGGATGGTAAGTCCACTATAATTAGAGACGAATTCCCTGACGAGTATTTGCTTGCAACCGATCCTATACCATGATATGCTGACATAGTCAACTACCTAGTTAGCAATATTTTGCCATCAGACCTGGCATATAATGCCAAGAAAAAGATTTTTACGAGAGGCGAGGCAATACTATTGGGATGTTCCCATGTTGTACAAGTAGTGTGCCGACCAAGTAATTCGCTGGTGTGTGCCAGAGGACGAGCACCAACATACATTGCATCTATGCCATGTTGCACCATATGAAGGACACTTTGCTGGGATGAAAACTACTGCCAAAGTGCTGTAGCGAGGATTCTTTTGGCCCACATTGTATAAGGATACCCACGACTATGCCAAGGCATACGATTAATGCCAACGAATAGGGAACATCTATGGTAGGCACCAATTACCGCTCCAAAACATTATGCTTGTGGATTTATTTGATGGATGGGGGATCGACTTTATGGGTTCTTTTCCCCCATCATTTGGTAATGTGTATATTCTTGTGGTTGTTGACTATGTGTCAAAGTGGGTAAAGGTTGTTGCCTTGCCAACAAATGATGCCAAGGTTGTTGCCAAGTTCTTGCACAAAAATAGTTTCACTAGATTTTGAGCTCCTCGAATGATTATTCATGATGAGGGTACTCATTTTAAATGTAAATTAATTTCTAAAGCATTGTGTAGGTATCAGATTTAGCAGTGAATCGCCACAGCATACCATCCACAAACAAATGGACAGGCCGAGATATCGAATAAGGAGATTAAGAACATTGTGGAAAAGACTATGAATCTAACAAGGAAAGACTGGTCCTTGAGACTAGATGAGTCCTTGTGGGCTTATAGGATGGCATTTAAAACTCCCTAGGTACTTCCCCATTCAAACTTGTCTTTGGAAAACCATGCCATCTGCAGTAGAACTTGAACATAAAGCCAATTGGGCCTTCCGAAAGCTTGACATGGCATGGAGAATTGCTGGAGGAAAGAGGTTGCTTGACCTCTTTGGAAAGAGGTTGGCTTTGAAGCCACAAATGTGAGGATGGAACCATTTTATCAAGGTAAATTTGTTACCTACATCTCACAACGAGACTGTATTAGAAGATCAGTCGATTTTTCTATATTCCATCATCGAATGATGCAATTTCAATGTTGGCAAAATCATTACTGACGAGTCTTATAAATGTGCTAAGAAGGGTAAGGGTATTTTATTTTTCCCTTTGTTAATTTCTAACATTTGTTTGCGCCATGAAGTGCCTAGAATGGATGAGGATATCAGCTAGACAATAAAGGGAACCACCATTACTGCCATTATTTGGAAAAACCTCACAACTTTTGAGCCAAAGTAAAAGGGCAAGGGAAAGGCCAAGACAACCACGCCAAAGCCACAGGCAGAGCCCAATAGTGTGCCGGAAACTATGCCAGCAAGCTCATTGGCGGTGTTGTCCCAAGTGTATGCCCGCCAGGAGATTATCCTCCTAAAATTAGAGACAACGGAGGAGCTTAATGTAAAAATGAGGCATTACACCAAGGAGATGGATGCCATCATTTGGGAGGTACTTGTGAAACTTTCCCCCGATGTGGTGCCGATATTTCCACCTTTCCCTGTCGAGCCTGCTACCAGCGACACTATGCCAGCTAGTCATGCCAGTCCAGTCAAGTCTGCCAGTCCAGCCAGTTATACAAGTCCAGTAATTTTTGTCAGTTCTGAATCTAAAGCAACAGTTCACCTATCCTCGGTGCACATTGAAAACTACCAGCACCGATTCCTCCTCCGAGTCAGAGGAGATTCCTGCCAAGAAAGAAAAGCCGGCACCAGTCACACCACTAGCCAAGTCTGCCAAGAAGAATGATGATCTTGGAGCCTCCATTGCTGCCTCAAAGAGGGGCTGCAAAGGAAAGAAAATAATGGCCCCTGAGCCTAACCATGAGAAAGACACGTGCCATAAGTGAAGAAGAAGCCCGTGCCAAACGGCATGAAGCCTCATCTGAAGGGTAGTCTTCTTCTACCTAACTCCTTTGTGTTTCATATTTGCATTTTCATGATCATGCATTTTTATTTTTCTATTTTTCTTATATATATATGTGTTGTTTCATGCATTGAGGACAATGCACATATTGGGTTTGGGGGTGTGCATTTTCTCAATTCATGCCATGCCATGTCATGCATTTCATGTTTAATCCTTATTGTTTGCCATGTAGTTCATGTAGAGTAGTTGCATACCGAACCATTTTAAAAAAAGTGAACTTTTTTTGTCTCGGCTTAAATTTGAAGTTTGTTAACAACTGTTAGGCATGCTTATTTTGATATACTTGTTTGCCCGATAATGAGTTTATAATTTTCAGTTTGCCATGCCAGTAGAATTGTATGCCATGTTTTCCATGACAATTGATCTCTAGTTTAGGGAATCGAATTTACACTTAACACGTGATATGTATCTAGTTCCCTAGCAAACTTAGACTGTTTGGAACTATGCTCAGATTAAAAAAAAGAAAAAAAAGGGAAATTTAATGCCAGGGTAAAAAGAAAATAAATAAGGCAACAATGTTATGCCAAGGCAATAAAAATAAACTCTCCTCTACCTAGGGATAATAAGTTAGTTGGGGATTCATGGTAGCTCCCTCTTAGTTCTCAAGTCCAAAACCCTATGGTATGAGTTGAAGAGAAAGCCTAGTGATGTCTTGATTAAGGTGGGGATTCATGGTATGCTCCCTCTTATCACTCACGCTAAACAGTGTCGCGAAGCAAGCTTATATTAATGCCTACAAAACCCTCGACAATAAAGAAAAAGAAAGAAAAAAATGATGACAATAAAGATATGAGTTTAGGTAGTAAAATTGGCTAAGGGAGTGAAAGGATATTGGATGCATATTGCCTACACATCATGCACGCTTCATGAACTTAGACTAGAGTTATATTGTTGCACTTGAATTACTATCTGCTTGGCACTGTGCACTGAGATTTCTGAGGGCAACATTAGAATCAAACTATGCTTGCCAGCATTTGTTGGCATTCCAACCAAACTTTTGCTGAGGTATTATTTTCATTGTTTTTGTTTTTCTCTTCTACTACATTACTTGAGGACAAGCAATGAGTTGGGTTTGGGGTGTATTATCTCCTCAAAAGTATTGTTTTTCATTCCTATTTTGATATGCTTTTGCTTGTTTTCAAGTACATTTATTTGCATTAGATTGTTAGTATCACGCGTTTGCCGGACTTAGGGACGTAGTTAGGAATGCCAAGGTGAATGCCAAATGTTATAGGGACGAAAGGATCAGAGGTGTGCCAAGCATCTGTTGGCATGAGGTGTGCCAACAGCCATGTCAAGAGAGGAAGAACCTCTGAAAAAATATGATACACTCAGGCTCCTTAAAAATTACATTTGGACAGCCTTCCAAAAAAATAGCAGATAAGGTGATGTTAAGCTATTTTGGCAAGGTCGTGCCAAGTTAGTGTGCCATGATGGCCATGGCATGACGACGCCAGCCCTAGCTTGATAAGCTATCACACCGAGCATATGAGGCTTGTCTCTTATCCATGGAGCATTCAAATTTCAAATGAAGAGAGAGTTATCCTAATCCATTCCCTTGCACACCTGTATATACACTACCCGATCAAGCTCGGAGAGGAATCAACATTGGATAGCGGAAAGTGAGACAGTGAAGGTCGAGGTGATCGGAGTGCGGTGTTAGAGCAGTGAGTGACAGTCGGTGCAACCGAGGAAGGGTGGTTTGACTTTTTTGCCGAGAGCCTGGCGTGAAGGGCTGCATCGAGAGACCCCTCTGCCTATCCCCTTGGCAGAAGTTGTTTTTCTTTAGTTTTTATTATGATGGTGATGTTAAAAATGTTTGTTGGTTTGTTGGTTAATCCCCACACCATAAACTAATTTAATAGTTGGTGGGAGGATGTTTTGGTTTTAGACGTTGGCTCTTATGCCTTAGTTCCTTTTATAATAATTCTGCTTTTGGAAAAGTTTTTCTATTTTGCATACTTTAAATTTTCCTAAGTACTATGCCAATGCGAGAGTTGCACAATTAGCTTATTGTCTTCTAATATCTTAACAGGCTTGTGTTGGCAAAGATCAAGTTATGGAACACTTGGGAGAGATGCTTCGATAAGAGTCGTTCAAATAGACGAACTTACTTCGGAAGTGAAATCTACCCCCACAGAGTATAGATTGGTTTTTAAATCAAATTAGTTTAAGGAAAGCATACACTATAGAGATATAGGGGTTTTTACTTGGCCAGTTTAGGGCAATGACCATCGAGAGAGGCTTTGCTACTTTTTAATCTGCTCGACAAACAATGCCAAGATAGTTTTTCGAATAACGACTAGCATGAACCACGTCGAAGCCATGCATTCCCTACCAACAGTCATCATTCATTTGAAAACACCTTCCTTGTCAACGCTTTGCTTCAGTTTCTATTTTATTTTATTTTATTTCTTTAGTTTTAAAATCAGCTATTTCAAACAAAAATCTTTTATTCCAAAGCATGTAACAATTAAGCAATCGAATTCCAAGTCAATCTCGGTTGGATCGATACCCAGCTTACCAAGTTGTATTACTTGTCGACTGTGTATACTTGCACGCAAAATACTCTTGGCACAATTTATCTTGCCCAAACACAAACCATTTACACCTTTTGCCAGCATTCATTTTACACATCTCCCTGAGAGTCAACATCGCCAAACAAATTGGTACTCAAAGTACCGGTCAATCCCTCCTATTATCGCTAAATAAGGACCGTAGTCCACCCCAAACACAAGCTCTATGGACTCTATGACATGCCAACTATACACATGACTGACTCGAAACCAAGGCTTTTCATATAATCTTATTTTGAAAAAATAAAAGTTGAGCTTAGCTCTTTATTCATATATTCATGAACTTATTATATTCTTATCAAAGATGAGCAATGCTCCATATTTTTATTATCATACCACCAAGGCTTATTTCATAGTACATCAAAAGTTTAGCCACTTGCACCATTCGAACAAAGTATGTGTTAAGTGAACATAGTTTATTGTTATTTATTTCAAAGGAAATCATAGCTTCAAATTCAAGTATTTACAACAAGGCTTAGATCTTATCATGATCTGAATTGAACATAGTTCGAATTCATGTACTCGTAGCAAGACTTAAATCATATCATGTCAAACTTGTGTATATATATATATATATATATATCTTCATGCACATAAAATCTCAACCATATAACATGCTTTAAACCAATTTAACATCACAAAGTACTTTTCTATAAGTACTTACCTGGGATCCAAACTTGCTTATGATAGCATAGTTTAGAATAAAAGAATAAAATTAAATTAACAAGAAATGCTCGAGAAGGTTACAAGCCTATCCTAAGACTTTAAACTACACTCATTGTATATATGAGCTAGGTCTGATCCCGAATTACTGTTCTAGATTCCCCCTCTATAGCTTTACCTGCTTGGACCTTGTTTCCTCTACTATTTCTTGGTCTAATCATAAAATAATACATATGCATTAAAATTCTATTTACACACAAGTATGGATGCAAAAACAGTCCACTAAGTAATCATATAGACACCAAGCAATTCAAAATTCATATACACATACAAATACATTCTTACAAACAAATAATAATTCAAGGTGCATGTTCCTACTTATGTATACTTAAACAATCCAAAACATGTATTAAACAATTAAAGACATCTGTATGTACAATCAAAACAGTCCTCCGATGTTCATATGCATACATAACAGCCTTAACACAAACATTCATATGTATAATTGTCCAAGGTAGTCCACTACACAGTTAAGCATCCAAAAAAACCTTTGAAAGCATGTATACATACAAAACAGTCCCTAAAATACTTGTATATAGATTCATATTTTCACAAACAGCCCTAACATCTTTTTTCATGTTCAAGACAATCCAATTACATTAATATGTACTCAAATCGGGGCAGTTTACACATGCATACATCTACTTATTCGAAATAGTCCAATAACATACATATATATGCAAAACAGGGCAGTTCATATATGTACACATTTATTCACTCAAAACAGTCCAATTACATACAAATATATGCAAAATAGCCCCCTAAATACATGCATTCTCATATAAGCATGTATTAAGACAATCCTCCCTAATTTCATATCCATAATCAAATAAACACCACAACTACATAGCCACAAGAATACACCAATTTTGTATAAATTCAAATCAATCCCTTAACATTTCTAACTATTCTCATAGAGCACACATACATATTTACCAACAAGTACCATTTTTTCTTGAATAGAAAAGAGGAACAAGACATGTACCATGCTATCAAGGTGCTATTCAAACAAGACAACCAATTTAGCTAAAATAATCCAAAGATTTAAACTCTCTCTCTCTACATTTTATTTTCGTTCGAGAGGAGAAGGAAGAAGAAGATTAATGTTTTATTCATCTTTTCTTCCAAATGCCAAGAAGTCCCAAGACTCCAACACTTGACTTCCTAAGCTTATGACACAAATGCAACTCCTTGCAGTATCTTAAAATTTACATGCAATTCCTTCAAGAAATTAAACATACAATTTAGTTCCTCACAACTTTGCCATCAAGTCTTCTTTTATTCCCGATTAGTCATAACTTACTTAATTAGTCTAATTGATGATAGTTTCTATATCAATATAGCTAGTAGACCATTGGGGCATACTATTATTACTTAAAATTTCAAATTCAACAAGACATTTCTTTACTGATTGATCCCTTAAAAGGGTGAAATTACTAACCCGGTTTTGAGGGTTTTACAATAACCTAACGATTTAATCCATCAATTAACTTCAATTGATATCCAAAAACAACCTAACAACTACCTTGCACCTCCAGCATACATTAAACATCCACAACTCCTCAAAAACTCAATACTATTAACCTATAAAATTAGAGCTTCCTCTCACTTCAGAATTCCAATGTTAAAATCAAACTATTAACATTATATAACACAAAAACCACGATTAAAATCAATCAAGAACTAAATAGAACATATCCAGTTCAAATTTTACATTATCACACCAATTAAACATTAACTTAACCAAATTCCATAATTAAATCATCAAAACTCAATAGAAAACATTTATAAAGGTTCAATAACTTGGGAATTTCGGTAAAGAACCATTCATTATAGGAGAAGAAAGAACCTTACCTCTAATGAGTGAATTTCCTCTCAATTGGGTGTTTTTACTCTTGAAAAACAAAGAATAACAATGATATTTTGTAAAACAAGATTAAGGATTCCATTAGAAATCAAAGACTTAAGGAATAAGAATGTTATCTCAGATCTTTGATGAAAAAGAAAGTGTTTGGCTAAAATTTTTTTGAGAGAAAAGTCTTTTGAGAAATGTTACGTCAAATGTGTTTTTAGGAAAAATAACCACGTCTTTTAATTAACTCCTCTTTAGTTCTTTTAATTAAAACCCAATAAAATTAATCACAATTAAGAGGAAACTCAGATTAACACATTAGGTAAAATAGGTCCTTAAAGATTCAAAGTTTTGACCATTTTAGAAAACAGTTACTAAAAACTGTTTTCAATCTTCACATTTTGGTCACTAGCCAAAATGTCCAATTTCTAAATTCCATTTTTAAAAAATGACTTTACCAAAAATATCTATATATTAAATAATTATTTTTAAATATTTTTCCAAAATATTTTCTCGCTCAAAAAAATTTAATCTGATTTTAATCCTAAATCTAACTCGAATCTCTAACATGGTCCACCAGACCATTTAATCAGCCAATAAACCGCTAGGCCAAAAACTTGGGTGTTGTAAATCTCCCCCACTTAGGAAATTTCATCCTCAAAATTTTACTTCAAGGAAACAAATGCGGAAACTGCTTCAACGTGTCCGCTTTGCTTTCCCACGTGGCCTTCTCAACTCTACGATGTCGCCTCAACACCTTCACAAGTTCAATCATCTTACCATGAAGAAATTTGCTTCTAGAATCAAGGATCTCTACCGATTCCTCATCATAGGATAAATTCGGTTGCAACTCGATATCCTCCACCGGCATAACATGCGATGGGTCCGACTCATACCTCCACAACATCGACACATGAAACACATCATGTATCTTCTCCAACTCAGGAGGTAACCTCAAACGATAAACCACATGACCAACATGTTTCACAACCTCATATAGTCCAATAAACCTCAGACTAAGGTTACCCTTACGTTCGAACCGCATCACTTTCTTCAAAGGTGACACCTCAAAAACACGTAATCACCAACCGCATACTCAATATATCTATGCTTCAAATTTGCGTAGGATTTCTGGCGACCCAAAGCCGCCTTTAAGCAATCACAAATGAGCTTCACTTTCCCATTTGTATCCAAAGGATACAAAGCCTCATCCCAACATAAAGGTGTACGATAGTTTCGACCATACAAAGCCTCACACGGTGCCATTTGTATACTAGCCTGACAACTATTATTATAAGCAAACTTCACCAAAGGAAATTGTTTCTCCGAGGTTCCTTTGAACTCAATGATACAACACCTCAACATATCCTCTAAGACTTGGATCACACGTTCAAACTGGCCATCCATCTAAGGATGATACGAAGTACTAAAATTCAACTGTGTACCCAAACCTCATTGTAAACGAGGATCTCTATTCGAAACTATAGACTTAGGCACACCGTGCAAACACACAATATCAACAATATACAAATCCGCCAATCTATGCAAGGTATACGTGGTATGTACAGGAACATAATGTGAACACTTCGTAAATCGATTAACAATCACCCATATAGAATCCTTTTTAGTAGGCGTCAACGGTAGCACAGACACAAAATCCATGGTGATTCTCTCCCACTTCCACTATTGTATCCTCAATGGTTGCAACAAACCTGAAGGAAATTGATGCCCAGCCTCAACACGCTGACATACCATGCATCTAGCAACAAATTTAGCCACATCTTTCTTTAAACCTACCCAATAGTACTCTCCCTTCAAGCCTTGATACATCTCTGTACTACCGAGATGCATAGCAAAAGGACTAGCGTGTGCCTCGGTCAAGATGATACGCCTCAACTCATCATCATTAGGCACTACTATCCGATATTTAAAACACGACACTCTATCACCATTAAAATGAAAATTTGTCGGATTCTCATCCATGATATCCTTAACATACGGTATCAACGCATCATCATAAGGTTGCTTTTCTTTATTCAACAATGACAAGGATCACTTTACTTGCAACTTAGGCAACAAAACTCCATCTCGCGTCATACTCAACTACGCAAACATCACCCTCAACTGCACCGCAACTTTCCTACTCAAGGCATCAACTACAACATTAGCCTTCCCTGGATGATACTCAATCGTCAAATCATAATCCTTAAGCAACTCCAACCATCTACGTTGCCTAAGATTCAAATCCTTACAAGTCATCAAATATTTCAAACTCTTATGATCTGTGTACACAACACACTTCTCACCATAGACATAATGTTTCCAAATTTTCAACGCAAACACAACCACAGCAAGCTCAAGATCATGGGTAGGATAATTGCACTCGTGCACCTTCAATTGTCTTGATGTATAAGCCACAATTTTTCCTTCTGGCATCAACACATAACCCAATCCTACACACGATAGATCTCTCTAAACAACAAATTCCTTACCCGATTCAGGTTGAATCAAGATAAGAGCTTGAGCCAAAGCCTTCTTCAACCTTTTAAAAGCCCTTTGTCTATCCTCTGTCCACTCAAAATGGACATTCTTTTGCAACAACTTGGTCAAATGAGTAGCAATCCTTGGGAAACAATCCACAAACCTATAGTAATAACCTGCCAAACCAAGAAAACTTTGAACCTCCTGCACTGACTTAGGTGACTTCCAACCTATCATAACAAGAGGCAAATGATCCTAGCGAAGGATTTCAAGCATTCAACTAGCATAAGAAGCAAGAGGCAATGAATCATAATTCATGCTTTCATAACAAGAAATCAAGCAAATCATGCTTACATGACAAGTAATCAAGCAAATCATTCTTACATGACAAGTAATCAAGCTAATCATGCTTATTAGTTCATTTATTATCTTTTAACACAATCCTTGGTTCATAGTTTGTCTAGGTAATCGAGTCTCCAACAAACTGTTGCCACAAGATGTACCGTAGTACTGGTCAACCCTCCTACTATCGCCAAAGACCACATACGTACCCTCCGTCTGTCGCCAATTAGGGGCCTTATCCCTGGACAGTAGTCCACCCTGACACAATGAGCTCTAGACTCTAAGGCATGCCCTTCTACCTATTCAACTAGCAACCAAGGTTGTTTGATTACACTTCATTTATTCAAGGATTTCATACTTTTCAAGTTCAAGGTCATGTATCATTCAAGTGTACAAGTTCATGTTAAGCATTATCTTTATTTCAAGAGTCATTTCAAGTATTGCATGGCAAGTTTATACATGTATTAAGCCTTTAGGCTATTAGAGCCATAACTCTTCATTTAAAGTGTTCATAAGTTTAAGCAATTGATCACAATACCATGTCATACTTACAAGCATCAATGTTACCACATATACATGCTAGCATTCTATTTATACAACACGTCAAGGATGTAGTCAAGTTTCATGTATAATCTTATTTCATACTTCCCTTATTAGATCAAGATCATATTAAGTCAATTTTAACAATACAAGTATTTAGACATTCTTGCTTTTGTTAGGACCTAGTCCTAACTCTAGAATAAACTACACTCACAATACTCCCCAAGCTTGCTAGTCTCGAAAGACTATTCCCTTTTGCTTGTCCCTTGAATGTTAAACTTTAGATCCTTGTCCAATGTCCACTCCTTGCTCTAATAAACCACATAGATAGAACAAGGTCAAAACATGCAATCACAAAATCATTCAACATGGTAGCAAGGTTAATACGTTATATATACAAAACATATAGCATATTCATATTCACACCTTTATACATATTATCAAACTGCCTACATTCCATATTAAGGGAAAATAGGGCAGCAATTAAACTATCCCAAAACTGTTTGCAAAATAGTTTACAAAACTGCCACAATACCTAAACTGGTACTACCAGGCAGCATGTACTCTGCTCACTTCAACATGCATAACTTTCATTCCGTATGTCAAAATTTCAATTGGTTTAGACCGTTGTAAAGCTAACTTAATTGTCTTTCTAACCATAGAGGCCTTGCAGTTTAGTTATTTTCCAATTAATACAGTTTTTAGCTTAAAGTTAGGGCAATTTACAACACTGGACAGTTTGCATTGTCCTTGTGTTTCTTCTCCACAATTCATTCTACAATCCAGAATTTGGTTATGTTTCCTCCTAATGAATTTAGACATGTTAAGGCACTGTCCATAAAAATTTTAGACTTAAATTCCATTAATAAAATTTATGGTGCTTTTTCAAATTTACTACCCAGAATAGAGTATTCTGGGAAGATTACACTAGGTTAAGCTTCTAGCTTCATAATTCATCTAAACAAGATTATAACATTGTAATCCAACTTATTTTCATGTTCTTACATGTCTAGGTCAGTCCATTTCACCTATCATTGTGTTTAAAATAGGGCATTATAGTACTATGTTCAAATTGATCCATTTGATCAACAACATTCCTCTAATTCACCATTTAAGCAGTCCATTACCTAGATTTAACTAATCCAATTATATGCATTCAATTTCCAGCAAGCTATTTACTCTATTCAAGTCGCAATTCATCTAACAATGTGATCAAAATAGGGCAGCATATACAATCAAGCATGTTTAAACATTTTCAACTAGCAAAACAGTCCCTAATCAAAACCAGTTTCAACCATGATCCCTATTTTCAATTCGTAGGCAATTCAACTACATTCAAGCTACAATTCAAGGTAAATTCCAAGCACAATATCTAACATTCAATTCCGTGAATCCAAATTCAACTTCTATCACCAATCATTCATTCAAACAAGTTGCTAAGGAGAAAGGATTTAGAAACCACTTATAATCTTCCTAGCTATTCAATTACATGGAAATGTGATCACATGCAAGCTTCCTTCATCTACAATGGTGGCTTTATTTTCCTAGATGGTTGAGAGAGATTCAGGCAAGGTAGGAGAAAGGTTGAGTGGAGAAGATGATAGGTAGATGGACACCTATCCAAGTTGTTATCACTTGGCTTGGCCGAATGCCTCCACATGGCAACTAAGGGTCTAATTGCTTCATAACTCCTTAATTACACATCCTAATTGCATGCAATTCAACATTTACATATCATTACTATTTGATGCTTCATGATTCGGCTATTTAGTTATCAATCCATCTAATTTAGTCACTAGGTTTAATCAATTCTTCTAATTTGTAGATTGTTTGTACAATTAAGTTCTAATTAGTTTAAGACATGTTACTAGGCCATGATTTGGGGGATTACACGATTAGTGTATAGATGGTTATATTTAGAAGAATTGATCCATGACTCTCTTCAAGCTCAAGGGTCGAATCTGCCATGTTTTATGTTGAATCCATAAATGCAATTAAAATAAAATTGAGGCACAAGATTGGTTGTAGGATTGTTTAAATGAAATGTATGACCATGATAAATTGAGTTAGGTATTCAATAATGTAACACCCTAAATCCTAGCCTAGAAGTATTGAAGTCAATTGCTTAAGTTGATAGCGTATTTGAATCTAGAAATTAAGCTAAATTGATTAGTCAAGGGTCTAATGGAAAGAATGAAAGAACAAGTGACCAAATTAAGGTGACCAGCTTGTAAATTCTCTAGACTGTTGTTCGAAATGCTGATCTAAGAAAGACTTTAGAACAGTGGAAGCAAGAAATCGAGCATGATGTAGGGAAAGACAAGGAACGAGAAAGGTGCGAAGTCGAGAAATATAAATGAGCCCTTACTGAAGAGAAGAAAAAGAGTAAGTTGGCAACTGAAAATGGAAATGGCAAATGGGTCCAAGAAAGTGAGAAGGAAAGTGTGGCTGCATGGAAAAGGAAGTCCCACGACAACAGGATTCGCTTATTTGAGTTACAGAAGGCATGTGACTAGACCAGTGCGAAGCTAAAGCTGAGTCAGGCTTGTGTCGCTAAGTTACACGCTAAGATAGATGATCTAAACCACTCGTTGCACAGACTCCAGAAGCATAACACCTATATTGAACTTCAGGCTTGTCTAAGTGATAATGCTAATTTGAAGAAACAAGTTGAAGGAATGGATAACATCATCCAAAAATATAAGACGAAGATCTTGGTCTTTCAAGACATCCTGAGGGAGGTAATGAATATTGGTTCACACATCTTAGGGACATGGCTATAAGTCGCTATTGCCAATCCCCGACAACGGCGCCAAAAACTTGTTGCGCGTAATAAGTGCTACGCAATTGTGCAAGTATACACGTCGCAAGTTATAGTATAAAAGATATCGTCTCCACAGAGATTGGTGCCACTTCAAGGATCTAGTCTCTTGCACTGTAAAAAGTAAAAACACAAGTAAAGGATTATAGGAGTTTAACTAATGACTAATCTAGAAAGCAATAAAGTAAAAGAAAAGATGAATTCAAATGAGAGAGAGATAGGCCAGGTTATCGTGAGTTGAGGTGTGATAGCCGATTGGATTGTTTTGGTAAAAGAGTGCACGGGCAACTCAGTTGCCGTGGCAACTTGCACAACGGGGTTGCCTTGGAAACTAATCGATGGTTTCCTGGGTAACTAGTTGGGCAACTACTTGGCCGTCTGGGCAGAAACCTTCAAGGTTCGGCAGAGCGTTCTTCAATGGTTTCTTCTTATCCCTAAGTCAAAACTCTAGCTACTTGAGCATTCCTTGATAATACATCCCTGCGTGAATCAAGGGTGAACAACAACCAATCTTGTGCTCCTTTTAGCCGTTGAAATCCTTAACTTATTCCTAAGCCCGATTAATCTTCACCATCAATAGATTGAATAAAGATCATATTCATTCGTTTCTTGAATCTAACTCTCCCGATATTAGATAAATAGATGAAATCACGAGATCCTCTCCCAATTCACTCACAAACAAGAATAAGAACCAAGAATGAATAAACCTTGAAATAGAAAAGTGAAAACTCTTATTACCTAAACAAAAACAAATAGTTTATCACAACCACAAAACACAATAACCATAGCCAAATAGATTTAGTTCATGGCTAGGTTCCAAAGAAACACAAGATAAACAATCCCTAGCATGAACCCAATCGAACAAGAAAGAAAAGGATAAAGGAGGAGGCTTGTCAAAATCCTCCTTGCCCTTGATGCTTGTCGAAAATTCTCTCCTCTTGCCCTACTTGGACTTGTCGAAATTTCCCTATTGCTCTCTCTCTTGGATTGTCGAAATCTCCTTGCTATTTATAGGGCTAGGCCAAAGTCCTTCTTTGAGGAGGAGTTTAAGTTGGAATTAAATTATCTTTAAATAATATAATTCTTTATTATAATTGTATTCCTACTAGAACTTCTCCTATCATCTTGGAATTTAATTATTCTTTAATCTCTGCATGGCAATCAAATTCCTTTGGGTTTGGGCTTTTCTCCACGTCATCTTGGGCTTGTTTAGTCATCATTTCGACTACCATATCACCTTTGCTCTTGTCGACAATTGCCATGGCAACTGGCTCGGCGTCTCCTTTATGCATTGCCCTGGCAACTAGCTCGGCGTCTCCTTCATGCATTGCCCTGGCAGCTAGCTCGGCATTGCTTTGGCAAGTGATCCTGCACATACACACACAAAGTACACCAAAGCAGCATCTTTTCCACAAAAACTACCAAGTTATGTAATCAAGCTCAACGATTGAATGAAACATGGATTAATGCATGAATAGCTAATTATGCAACTAATATGAGCCTAAGTCTAACAATAATATGAGTAAAAAGGGTAACAAAAATAGTACTTTTGAACATTTATCACACCCCCAAACTCGAACTATTGCTTGTCCTCAAGCAATGCAAACTCATAATTACCTGCCAAGACTTCAATTTTCACAAACTTAGCTTTGAACATGATTTCAATTCTCTGAACATGGGCACAAAGTATGATTGGCTTTTTATTTTTTGAAAAGCTTAGGAGTTACTCAAAATCAAACTATAATGCTTGTGAGTGTGTGCGGAGTTGTGTGCAAGTTGATTTTTCGGATCCTATGCAAACAATAGGTTTTCAAATTACTTTATTGGGTTCTTTTTAACATGTTTTAACTAGAGCCAGTTTTGGGCACCTCTAGTGTTTTGTTTTTAGTTTTCTGAAGTTAATTTAATCGACTAGAGCCGGTTTCGGGCACCTCTAGTTAATTTTTTTTAACACATCCTAGAGCCAGTTTTGGGCACCTCTAGTGATCAATTTTTTTAGCACATGCTAGAGCCAATTTCGGGCACCTCTAGCATTCATCCAATTTTTATTCTAATCTCCCAATTTGTTAATTATCAACTAAGTTCACTAGAATTCCTTAAATCAATCAAACCACAACAGTGTTTTATCAAATTTAGCATCATAGTAAAATTCTAAGTTCTTCCATGGTTATCCTAGAATAAAAATTCTATCAATTAAGTGCATTGGCAAAGTCATCATCGAATATTCATCAAATCTATGCAATTCTTGTTCCAATTAAAGGCATGGCAAGCAATTTATGTATCCTAAATGTAATACTTAAGATGAATGTAACTAAACATGGTAACTACTAATAACAATCCCCCCCCCAAACTCGAGTGAGTCATTGTCCTCAATGCATGCATAAAAATAACGAAAAATAAAAATAAAAATGCATACGAGGACTTACTCCGAGAGTTTGTCATCGTAGATGATTAGTTTCCTTCTTGTCGGTGTCTTGATTCTCTTGCTTGAACGCGATGGTTGTTTTCTTGTTGTCGGTGGTAGAATCGATCCTCGTACGGGGTTGTCCTCATCGTCCTCTTCATCAATGTCAATGGCTTTTCGCTTGGAGGATTCAATTGGTGCGGTCTTTATTGGTTCAATGGAGGACTCGTCCAAATCTGAAAAATCAAAAAATGATTCCGTAGGAGTTGATTCAGGCATAGGTGCTTTACCTTTGGCTTTTGCAGTGGTTGCCGGGATATCTTTAGCTTTGATTGCCGTGGCATCTTCAGGGTTGGTTGCCATGGCGTTAACTTGTGCGTGCACGATGTAGGTTGCCGTGGTGACTGATTCATTGGTTGCCGGGGCAAGAATCTCGGCGGGAAAGATTGGGAACGGCACGCGATTGTCCGGGTACTTTTCTAGTATGACTTGGGTGATGGCATTGTTGTGCTCCTTCATGTACCGCATGAACATTAGTTGCCGATCTTCAATTTGCTTTAGGCGGCTTACCAATGGGTGTAAAAGTGCTTCAAAGTGTCCCGGGGTTGGTGGCCGAGTTTCCCTGGCTTTAGGTGCTTGGGCATTAGAGATTGCCGCGGCGGCAGGAGTTGCCATGGTAATTGGAGGCCTTGAAGAATCTCCCGGTGCCTCTCCCATTAGCTTTCGGATTAGTGCTTGATTCTAACCGGACTTGGGTAGGGCCTTTTCATCGGTGGACTCACTCGGGACATGCATCTCCTTGCAAAGATTAGAAATTAAGCAAGGGAAAAAAAGAGAACCCTTATCTTTTGAGCTGCATACAAAAATCTCATCACAAATAATTTTTCCAATGTTAATGATGCGATTATGCAAAATAGAATGTATGAGCAAAAGACGTGGTATATCAACGGTAGTATTGTGTGTGGTGGGCCTTAAAGAAGTTTTAACAAACTTATTCCATAGTTTTGCCTCAGGTTTAAGCCGGAGGCGATTTACCGTG
This sequence comes from Hibiscus mutabilis, assembly GCA_019671005.1. Classification (NCBI taxonomy): domain Eukaryota; kingdom Viridiplantae; phylum Streptophyta; class Magnoliopsida; order Malvales; family Malvaceae; genus Hibiscus; species Hibiscus mutabilis. The sequence goes on along the minus strand of CM033716.1, from coordinate 53,583,521 downwards.
CCCTTGTATTTACCGTCGTTCCAATGAGTTCCCGGTTGAGTGAGTTCTTGAAGCACCTTGTCGAGTTGCTTGGGATTGATGCTCATCCTTCTCAATGTAATGTCCGTAAAAGGTGTTGATGCTTTCGGGACTTATAAGTATGGCCTTGTCACGAACAAAAACATAAGGATTATCCGGGTTAGGTGAGTGAGCATAGAATTCTCTTACCCATGAGATGTTATCCGGTTCTGGTTGATGGCAAAAGATTTGCCACTTTTGATGTGCAATCATCTCGAAGATGAATGGTTCAAGGCCGAAATCTTGATGAGAGTTGGAGTATTCAAAGCCTTGTTCTTCATGAATTTTCTGGCTTTCAAACTTGGATCGAAATCTTTCTTGAACCACCGGTGTAGCAAACTTCTTCTATCTTGGTTCTTTGGAGGAACTTGGATGAACTAAAAGTTTAATCTTGGATGCCATGGATGATCTTGGTTGTGAGTAAAAACAAAGAAAAGAAAAGAAAAGAAACTACAAAGTTGCAACATAGAAAGTAGGAATAGGTTAAGGGTGATGGGATTTATAGAAAAGATAGGTGGGTGGGATTAGGGGAAAACGAAAAAGGGTTTAGGGTTTTGTAGATGTTGTCGACAAGGGGTTTTGGTTAGGATGAATTGGAGGCTTTATATAAGCCTTAGATTCAGCCCATTAGTTTCCTTGTTGAAGTTGTTTTCCTACTTGGTTTAGAATTCCTTCTTTATCTTGAACTTCTTTTCCTACAATTCAAAAACAAATCAAATAAGGATTAAAATTAAAGATAAACTAATAAAGAAAATATATAAAGATGTGTAATAGGATTCTTAAACTTAAATAATAAAGAAAATCTATCCTAAAAACTACTAATAATCGAAAAGGAAGAAAAATAAAGAAAATAAAAAAAATCGACAAAAATATAATAATAACAAATTAATCGAAAAAATAAAAATAAAAATAAAAAAAATATCAAAAGGGAGAGCATGCTCATGCATCTCCTAAGTTGACCACTTCCTTGTTACGTTCCACATGGGCACCATTGTAGTGCTTCAATCTTTGTCTATTAACTTTGAATTCATGGTTGTCAGAGATGGACTTGATTATCACGACACCATGGGAGAATGGTTTGACGAATTCGAATGGTCCCGACCATCTTGATTTCAGCTTTCCCGGGAAAAGTTTTAGCCGAGAATTGAATAGGAGAACTAGTTGCCCTGGCGTGAATTGTCGTGGCAATAGCTTTTTGTCATGCCATCGCTTTGTTTTCTCCTTGTAGATTCGTGCATTGATATAGGCGAGTGCACGAAATTCTTCTATCTCGTTGAGATCCATCAAAAGCTTTTGTCCGGCACTTTCCCAATCCATATTCACGGTCTTGATTGCCCAGTACGCCTTGTGCTCGATTTCCACCAGTAGATGACATGTTTTTCCATAGACAAGTCGGAAGGGGGACATACCTAAGGGTGTTTTGAATGCAGTGCGATATGCCCAAAGTGCGTCATCTAGTCTTAATGACCAATCCTTCCTTGAGGGTTTACAACTTTCTCGAGTATTCCCTTCAACTCCCGGTTGGAAATTTCTGCTTGCCCGTTGGTTTGTGGGTGATATGCCGTGGCGATCTTGTATGATATGCCGAAGCGTTGCAACATCTTGGCAATTAGTCTATTGTCAAAATGCTTGCCTTCGTCGCTGATAATTGCTCTCGGCATCCCAAACCGTGTAAATATGTTTTTCTGCAAGAATCGTTGCACGGTCTTGGAATCGTTGTTGGGAACTACAGCTGCCTCAACCCATTTAGACACGTAGTCGACGGAAAGTATAATGTAGAGGTTGCCGAATGAAGATGGGAAAGGTCCCATAAAATCGATCCCCCATACATCGAACAGTTCCACCTCGATGATGTTCTAGAGCGGCATCTCATGTCGTCTAGAGATATTGACCGTCCTCTGGCAACGATCACATTGCTTGTAAAAGTCTTGGGCATCTTTGTACAATGTTGGCCAATACAAACCCGATTGCAAAACTTTGGCCGCGATACGAGTTCCTCCAAAATGTCCTCCATAGGGTGAAGAATGGAATTGCCGGAGTACATTCTGTTGCTCTTCTTCAGGGACACATCGGCGTATAACCTGATCTGCACATTGTTTAAACAAAAGAGGCTCGTCCCAAAAGTAATGCTTAGCATCATGGCGGAACCGCTTTTTCCCTTGGTGAGTAATGCCATAAGGAAAAATACCACAAAAGAGGAAGTTAACTAAATCCGCGTACCAGAGTATTGCCGAGGCATGTGCTGCCATGGCGACTGCTCCCAAGATTGCCGAGGTGTGCGTGTCAAAGACTACTGTGGCGTCGAGAGTTGCCGAGACGTCGTGGGTTGCCGAGGAGTTTAGGGTTTCCGAGGCAACTAAAATTTGTTCATCTGGGAATGCATCGCATATCTCTAGATCCGCATCCTCCTTCTTATTGTGTTCCGAACGTGATAAGTGATCAGCCACTTGATTTTCTAATCCTTTCATGTCCTTAATTTCAATATCAAATTCTTGTAAAAGTAATATCCAACGAATCAAACGAGGTTTAGCATCCTTTTTAGCAAATAAGTATTTGATTGCCGAATGGTCCGTATGTACAATTACCTTTGTACCAATTAAATAGGATCGAAACTTGTCAAATGCGAAAACTACAGCTAGTAACTCTTTCTCCGTTGTTGTGTAATTCACTTGAGCACCATTAAGAGTTTTACTAGCGTAGTATATCACATGGAAGGTCTTACCTGTGCGTTGGCCTAGGACTGCTCCTACCGCAAAATCACTTGCATCACACATGAGCTCAAAAGGTTGCGTCCAATCTGGTGGAACGACAATGGGTGCCGAGGCAAGCTTTTTCTTTAGGGTTTCGAATGCTTGGGTGCAAGAATCATCAAAATCGAAGACTTTATCCTGTTCAAGAAGATTACACAAGGGTTTAGTGATTTTAGAAAAATTATGAATGAACCTCCTATAAAAACCTGCATGTCCGAGAAAACTTCGAATTCCTTTAACCGAACTTGGTGGGGGTAATCTCTCGATCACGTCCACCTTGGATTTGTCTACTTTAATTCCCTTGGATGAAATCTTGTGGCCGAGCACTATTCCTTCATCTACCATAAAATGGCATTTCTCCCAATTGAGGACTAAATCAGTTTCTTCGCATCTTGCTAACATCCTCTCTAAATTGCCGAGACAGCCGTCGAAGTCATTACCAAAAACCAAAAAATCATCCATGAAGATCTCAATGAAGTCTTCGACCATGTCTGAAAAGAGTGCCATCATGCATCTTTGGAAGGTTGCCGGGGCGTTACACAATCCGAACGGCATCCTTCGGAAGGCATACGTACCGTATGGGCATGTGAAGGTTGTCTTTTCTTGATCTTCCGGTGCTATGGAAATCTGATTGTAACCTGAATAACCATCAAGAAAACAATAAAAGGTTTTACCTGCAAGACGGTCAAGAATTTGATCAATAAAGGGTAATGGGAAGTGATCTTTCCTAGTGGCTTTGTTTAGCTTTCGATAGTCCATACAAACCCTCCAACCGGTCACAGTCCTGGTTGGGATAAGTTCATTATTTTCATTGCTTACCACTGTTATACCTCCCTTTTTCGGTACATATTGTACCAGACTTACCCACGTACTATCAGAGATAGGGTATATAATGCCGGCGTCAAGCCACTTGATGATTTCTTTCATTGCAACCCCTTTCATGGCATGATTCAGTCTTCTTTGGGCCTCAATTGAAGGTTTATGATCATCTTCCAACAAGATCTTGTGCATGCACACCACCGGGCTAATTCCCTTCAAGTCGGCAATTGTCCACCCTATTGCCTTTTTGTGTAGCTTCAACATCTTGATCAGCTTCTTTTCCTGCTCAGGCTATAACTTAGAAGAAATAATTACAGGCAATGTATTATCGGTCCCTAAGTATACATATTTTAGTTGCTCTGGCAATTGTTTCAACTCAAGAATTGGTGGTTGTTCAATAGAGGGTTTTTCGAGCTTACCTTCCTTACCTGAGTAATCCAGTGGTTCAAAGTATGTACCTGGTCGATTGACTAGCCAATTTGCCTCTTCTGGTTGTTCCTCATTGACCGGTTCTTCATACTCCTCAGGTTCCTCTTGGTTGGCAATGTAGTTCCCGAGGAAACTAAATTCCTCATCGAAGTTAAACGCTGCCGTGGCATGAAGAAGTTGGCATTCTTCGGGATCATCGGCATGCCTTAGTGTTTGGAACACATTTAGTTTAACTTGCTGGTCATTCACCCTCACTGTGAGTTCTCCTTTTTCAACATCGATCAAGGTTCTCCCTGTTGCTAGGAATGGTCTCCCGAGAATGATAGGTGCATGCTCATCAGCTTCACAGTCCAAAATAATAAAGTCAACGGGAAAAATAAATTTATCAACTTTTACCAGTATATCCTCGATTTTTCCCTCTGGATGCACATAGGATCTGTCGGCTAGCTGCAGCATAACTGTTGTAGGTCTTGCCTTCCCGATTCCTAGTTTCTGGAAAACCGATTTAGGCATCAAGTTTATGCTAGCCCCAAGGTCGCATAATGCTTTCCTGACATAGTGATTTACAATGGAACAGGGTATTGTGAAACTTCCGGGATCCTTCAACTTGGGTGGCATACGATTGTTCAACATTGCCATGCATCCTTCCGTTGCGGCAACTGTTTCAAACTCTCCTAGCCTTGTTCTCTTGGACACAATGTCTTTAAGAAACTTGCCATAGTTTGGCATTTGTTCAATTGCTTCCACCAATGAAAAGTTGATGTGGACTTGCTTTACGATATCAAGAAACTTCTTGAATTGGTATTCTTGCTTTTGTCGCTTCAACCTTTGTGGGAATGGTGGTGGAAGTCGGATATCTTCGATCCTTTCATTGGTTTGAAACCTAATTGAGGGCATTGCTGGGACATCTGGAGTTGCCGAGGCATTATCAACTGGGGTTGCTAAGGCATGCTTATCGCAAGTTGCCGAGGTGTCTTTATCGTCGGTTGCTGAGGTATGCTTATTGTCGGTTGCCGCGGCAATTCCTGGTTCAGCATCTGAAGCTTTGCCGCTAGGTTTGACCTGATCTTTTTGTGGAGTTTTGTTTGACGAGCGGGTTTGAACCTCTCTAAGTTGTTGGCCACTTCTAGTGGTGATTGCCTTACATTGCTCATGGCCAATTCCTCTTGCGACTTCAATATCGCTAGGTAAACCTCCTTGTGCTCTAGTATTCAGATTTTGAGCAAACTGTCCGACTTGATTTTCCAATGATTTGATTGCCGCCTCTTGGTTTTGCAATCTCATCTCGGTCCTGTTAATAAAAGCATCAGTTCTTTTTATGAAATTACTATTCTCAGCCATATAAGATTCAGTTTTCATCATAAAAGCATTTAGAGAATTTTCCAAAGAACTAGATGTCGTCGGTTGTTGCTGCGGCATCTGTTGCCGTGGCATATTCTGTTGGAATCCCGATGCTTGTGCATTCTGATTGTTCTGGTTTAGAGCATTGTTGGGATTACTCCATGAAAAATTGGGTGCTTCTTCCAAGCTGGATTGTATGTATTGGACATCACATTATTGCTCCGATTGTAATTCCCCACATAGAAGCTGGATTTCGGATTCTGCATACATTCAGAAGAATTATGGTTATCACCACATAACTCACAAAAAGAATCCATTACCTTGAATTCATGTGTGTTGTTTGGTTTTTGCATATTCTGGACCATCTTGGTTAAAGCGGCCAATTGTGCCGAAATTGAATCTGATGATCCTAGTTCATGTATTGTGGCTTGGCTTCTAACTCCTCCTCTTCTAGTAGATGGGAATTGATAGTCATTCTTGGCCAGCCTGTTTAAAATTTGCATCGCTTCCTCCGGCAACTTATCTAGGAGTATGCCGTTGCCGAGGCATCTAGCATCATCTTTGTTGGTGTATTTACGGCGTTGTAAAACAATGTTACTTGAGTCCACACCGAGAATCCGTGTAGGGGGCATTTGTGTAGAAGTTCTCTATATCGCTCCCAAGCCTCGTACATGGATTCATCATCTACCTGCCGAGAAGAAGTAATGTCGTTACGAAGCTTATCAGTCAAATTTGTAGGATTAAATCTAGTAAGGAAATCACGACAAAGATCAGTCCAAGATGCTATGGATCCAGCAGGAATGCTATTCAACCATGCTTTCACCCTATCCCTCAGTGAATAGGGGAATAATCTTAATCGTAAGACATCGGGGGTGACTCTGTGTATCTTGAACGAGTTGCAAATCTCGAGGAAAGATTTCAGATGTTGCCGTGCATCTTTAGTTGCTGAGCCGCCAAATTGACCTATTGTGTTGATCATATTAAACATTACCGGTTTCAACTCAAAGTGGTAGGCTTCAATTTCAGGTGCGACAACTCCTGGGTTAAGTCCATCAAGATCTTCTTCAAGATAGTCTCGAATAGTTCTGTTTCGTGCAAGAATCACTCCTCCTCCTGCTCGAACATCTTGATTCATATTGCCGTCTTGATTTGCCATTGCTTCTCTTATCCTTCGTCTAAGTCTTTGTAAGGTTCGTTCGATTTCTAGATCAAAGGGATATTCTGGTGAAGTCGGTCTCGCCCTGGTCATATACGAATGCAAAACCAAAGTTTGTTAGCCCTTTGAATTTTAAACAAGAAAAATAAAAAGAAAGTGCAAGAAAGTAAAGACAAAGTCGCTATTGCCAATCACCGGCAACGGCGCCAAAAACTTGTTGCGCTAATAAGTGCTACGCATTTGTGCAAGTATACACGTCGCAAGTTATAGTATAAAAGATATCGTCTCACGGGGATTGGTGCCACTTCAAGGATCTAGTCTCTTGCACTGTAAAAAGTAAAAACACAAGTAAAGGATTATAGGAGTTTAACTAATGACTAATCTAGAAAGCAATAAAGTAAAAGAAAAGATGAATTCAAATGAGAGAGAGATAGGCCAGGTTATCGTGAGTTGAGGTGTGATAGCCGATTGGATTGTTTTGGTAAAAGAGTGCACGGGCAACTCAGTTGTCGTGGCAACTTGCACAACGGGGTTGCCTTGGAAACTAATCGATGGTTTCCTGGGCAACTAGTTGGGCAACTACTTGGCCGTCTGGGCAGAAACCTTCAAGGTTCGGCAGAGCGTTCTTCAATGGTTTCTTCTTATCCCTAAGTCGAAACTCTAGCTACTTGTGCATGCCTTGATAATACATCCCTGCATGAGTCAAGGGTGAACAACAACCAATCTTGCACTCCTCTTAGCCGTTGAAATCCTTAACTTATTCCTAAGCTGAATTAATCTTCACCATCAATAGATTGAATAAAGATCATATTCATTCGTTTCTTTAATATAACTCTCCCGATATTAGATAAATAGATGAAATCACGAGATCCTCTCCCAATTCACTCGCAAACAAGAATAAGAACCAAGAATGAATAAACCTTGAAATAGAAAAGTGCAAACTCTTATTACCTAAACAAAAACCAATAGTTTCTCACAACCACAAAACACAATAACCATAGCCAAATAGATTTAGTTCATGGCTAGGTTCCAAAGAAACACAAGATAAACAATCCCTAGCATGAACCCAATCGAACAAGAAAGAAAATGATGAAGGAGGAGGAGGCTTGTCGAAATCCTCCTTGCCCTTGATGCTTGTCGAAAATTCTCTCCTCTTGCCCTACTTGGACTTGTCGAAATTTCCCTATTGCTCTCTCTCTTGGATTGTCGAAATCTCCTTGCTATTTATAGGGCTAGGCCAAAGTCATTCTTTGAGGAGGAGTTTAAGTTGGAATTAAATTATCTTTAAAGAATATAATTCTTTATTATAATTGTATTCCTACTAGAACTTCTCCTATCTTCTTGGAATTTAATTCTTCTTTAATCTCTGCATGGCAATCAAATTCCTTTGGGTTTGGGCTTTTCTCCACGTCATCTTGGGCTTGTTTAGTCATCAATTTCGACTACCATATCACCTTTGCTCTTGTCGACAATTGCCATGGCAACTGGCTCGGCGTCTCCTTCATGCATTGCCCTGGCAACTAGCTCGGCGTCTCCTTTATGCATTGCCCTGGCAACTAGCTCGGCATTGCTTTGGCAAGTGATCCTGCACATACACACACAAAGCATACCAAAGCAGCATCTTTTCCACAAAAACTACCAAGTTATGTAATCAAGCTCAACGATTGAAGGAAACATGGATTAATGCATGAATAGCTAATTATGCAACTAATATGAGCCTAAGTCTAACAATAATATGAGTAAAAAGGGTAAGAAAAATAGTACTTTTGAACACTTATCACCTTGCCCATAATTGAGGACTTGTTTGATCAACTTAAAGTTGCAAGCATATTCTCGAAGATTGATCTTCGGTCCGGTTATTATCAAATGAGAGTGAAAGAAGCTGATGTGCCTAAAACCACATTCAAGACTCGATATGGTCATTTCTAGTTCCTTGTTATGCCCTTCGGTTTAACTAATGCCCCAACTGCATTTATGGACCTGATGAATCAGGTGTTCAAACCCTTCTTGGACAAGTTTGTAGTAGTATTTATCGATGACATGCTCGTATACTCCAAAAATAAAGGCGAACATTATGAACACCTTCGGACAGTGTTGCAAACTCATCGGGAACACCGGCTTTACGCAAAGTTGACTAAGTGTGAGTTCTGGCTACCGGAGGTATCCTTTTTAGGTCATCTAATTTCAGTCGATGGAATTAAATCTTTATTTGGTCAGAAAGACAACAAAGAAGCTTTGATTAACTCAAGCAAGTCCTTACCCATGCCTCGGTTTTAATTCAACCTAAATCAGGGAAAGATTATACAATCTTTAGTGATGCATCTTATTCATGGCTCAGATGTGTTCTTATACAAGATGGCAAGGTAGTAGCATGTGCATCCCGACAGCTTAAACCTCACGAAGCAAATTATCCGACTCACGATCTTGAACTTGCTACGATTGTCTTTGCTTTCAAAATCAGAAGACATTATTTATTCAGAGAAAGATGTTACTTGTTTATCGACCACAAAAAGACTTGAATCTCCGACAGAGAAGATGGCTTGAATTGTTAAAGGATTATGACTTGATCATAGATTTCCATCCCGGGAAAGCGAATGTTGTAGCTGATGCACTCAGCCGCAAACACTCGAGTGGTAAGAATTCCTATTCGAACTCTCTTATCCCTCTTTGAATTCGAATTGAGCTTAATTCAAGCTCATCTTATGCTAATAAACATCTCAACAATTTCTCTTGTAGCCTTAGTTGCTACCAATGCTCATTTTAGACTTCGAAAGAACCAAAGGCTTCTATCTAAGATTCAAATGACATCCAATATATTGGATAGAATTAAGACTTTACAACAGTCTGATCCTGAATTTCAGCAGAATTTGGGCAATTTGAAAGTTGAAACCAACTCCAATTTTACCCTATAGTTGAATGGGTTGTTGTATTTTAAAGACAGGGTTTGTGTTCCAAATGATGAAGACTTGAGAAGAAAAATGTTAAGTGAGGCTCATCAAAGTCCATTTTCAATCCATCCCGGGTCGGTTAAGATGTACAAGGACCTGAAGGAATTATATTGGTGGCCAGGAATGAAGACAACTATTGTTGATTTTGTATCTCGATGTCTATCCTGCCAGAGGATCAAGGCTGAACAACAAGTCCCCACAAGACACCTGCAGCCTATTGAACTTCCTAAATAGAAGTGGGAACAAATTACTATGCACTTTGTTAGTGAATTACCTTTAACAAAAAAAAGGAATGATGTTGTGTGGGTAATTGTTGATATGCTGACTAAATCAGCCTATTTCTTTCCTATTGGAATGACCCTAAGTTTAGAACAGTTGGCTCAAATCTACTTAAAGAAGATAATTAGATTACAAGGAGTCCCAGTTTTTATTATATCTGATAGAGACTCCTGATTTACTTCCACGTTCTGGAAAGCTCTACAGCGAGCCTTGGGATAAAAAATCAATTTGAGTACTACATTCCATCCTCAATTTGATGGTATGTCAGAAAGAGTAATCCAAGTTCTAGAAGACATGCTAGGGGCTTGTATAGTTGATTTTAGGAAAGATTGGGAAAATTCCTTACCTTTAGCTGAATTTGCTTAGAATAACAAATATCACACTTCTATCTAAATGGCTCCATTCAAAGCTCTCTATGGTAGAAAATGCAGAACACCCTTGTGCTGGTCAGAATTGAGATAAAATAAAGTTTTGGGACCTGATTTGTTAAAAGAAATAGAAGAGCAAATTCAAATCATTCATAGCCGACTCAAATAAGCTTTTGATAGACAAAAAGCCTATGCAGATAAGAGAAGAAGAGACATTCAATATGGAGTTTGAGATCGAGTCTTCTTAAAGGTTTCCTCATGGAAGAAAATCTTCAGATTTGGTAATAAAGGAAAGCTTAGTCCCCGTTTTATCGGGCCCTTCGACATAATTGAACTATTTGGTTCCTTAGCATACAAGCTAGCTCTTCTTAAAGAATTCAATAAGATTCATAATGTCTTCCATGTATTTATGCTTCATAGATAACGATCAGACCCCTCTCCTATTCTTGAGCCTGAAGACATAGAACTTGAACCCAATCTAACCTACAAAGAATAAATGGTTTGGATTCTAGATTGTGAGACCAAGAGACTTCGAAACAAATCCACAACTCTTGTTAAGGTTCTATAGAGGAATCACGAAGATAGTGAAGCCACTTGGGAACCTAAATCTATCATGAGAAGCCAATATCCTCAATTATTTCTCTCAGGTAAATTCGAGGATGAATTTCTTTAAGGGGGGATTTGTAACATCCTAAAATGGGTAACATAGTTGGATTTTAAGGATTTTTCTAAATAATTAAAATAGAATAAAGAGGACTAAAATTGAAACACATTAAACTGAGTGACTAAATTGGAAGGGACTTTATTGTGAAACTTTGTAATTCAAGCAATTGCATGCAAAAGCTAAAGAAATTGGAGGATCATGTATATGTGTCCCCTTGTAGATTCGGCCTAAGGGATTTAGATCATCTTCTTCCCTCAATTCATGTTAACCGATTGCTAGGTAGAGAGAGAGTGAGCTCATGAAAATCTCTTAAATTGGTAAGAAAAAGACATCGGTGGGAAGGAGCTTAGGTTGTTAAATAGAAATTGTCATTCTCATCAAGGTAATATCCTTTTAAATTCCATGAATATTTGACTGTGGTATGAATCTTGAATTGATTCGAATGAAATGAAACTTGCATCATAGATGAATGAATTAGTATTTGAATTTGATGATAGATTGTTGGGGATGGATCGAATAGAAGATTGAAAGCATAAACTTTTCAATGTATGTATATATGTTTGATTTTGTGGGTAGTGATTGAATGAGAAGTTAGGATATCCTTAAATCACTTAGTAGTTGGTTCGATATAAAGCACCAAACTGTTTGATTTCTTGAACGAAATTGTAATTTTGAAACATGAAATGAATATAGGTGGATCGGGATGTAAGTGCACTGTTATTATATGCTAAGACATGTATACATAAATGTGTAAACAAATTAGCATGATAGGTGTAATACCAGGTTGTTTGTTGGAAATGTGATTGTATTCCGAAACTGTTTCATTGCCTTAAATTTGGTCAGTGTTGGAGCCGAATTGATTAATGGAATGAACTTAAAAATATGTATTAGTGATTAATGAAGTTTCCCTGCTGATTAGAGTGAAAATTGGGACTGTTTTGGTATCTTGAATTGTCTGATCCTTGTTAAATTGATTAGTTGAAGCTATAGTGGCTCTCGAGAATGTTTTGGTCCAAGATAGTTAATGTAATGCTGCCCTGTTTTGGAAAGTATGATATATGCTAAACTTTAAAGAATAAGAGTAAAGTTAATTGGAAGATTTTTAAACAATAATTGAGTTCAGATTCTTGCATCATTTTGTTTGTATATGCTTGAGGATTGCCGGGACTGAGAGACTAGTTATTAAGTATGAATTTAAATGAACATGGAGTTTAATTAATCGAACCTTGTGGCTAATAAGTATTATAATGTTATATGTTAGAAGATCAAGAGGATACAGAAGGAAAAAGGGTTGTCATAGATCAAAACAATGACAGGAAAAAGGGGATCGTGATACGGGAGCGGCAATAGTTTGGAAACTAATGTAAGTGTAACTTGCATTGAATGCATGATTGAGGTTGCCTAGCTCTAATTAAATTAAAAAGAAATCCTATTTCATAATAGCTTGATTAAAGTGAGATAATTGCTTATGGGGGTAAGCATCTTGAGGTAAGTTAAATTATTCGAAATGTTTGTTTTTGTTACACTTTATTAAGTTATGGTAAACTAGTTCTGATTGAGAATTGTATGACTCATCTAAATGAGATAGGGCAAGTAATGCATCTTGAATTAATCAAAAATGAACTTGTATAAATAAAGCCTTGATTCGATTTAGTTTAGACACAATTGGCATGCCATAGAGTCCGTCGAGCTCGCCAGTTAGGACTACAGTCCCTCGTTTTTAAGATCAAGTGATCTTTTAGTACCTTTGGTACTCTTGTGTGATAATAAAGATCGAATTGGCACCTTGTATGCCCTTGATTTGGTACTATGTGTACCCTTGCTAATGTTACACTTATTAAGGATTCGTGTGTCTAGTAATTTTCGATCAAGGCTCATGATAATCAAAATACCTTATAATGAATTTAGTTATTACACATTTATGTAAATGAGCTATATTTCTCAGATAATGGATTGGTTTAAAATCTCTTGAGATGAAAATGGACTATATGTCCCTTGAAATGGATAGCTTCATGCTTGAATATAGAAATCCTTGGAAAAATCAAAATAAATTGCATGTTTATCAAGTCCATGTTTACGTATAGAAATAGAACTTTGATTCGAATGAAACAAATGATATATATTGATCTCAACATGAAACGTAAGTATGTTTGTTTGATATTGATTGTGGAAACCTCTAAGGGGTCTTGAATACAAGCATGATAGCACTAGTCATCATGGATATTGGACTATTCGAAACACATTAGGAGACTATTTTAGTGAATGCTTATGCTTTGCTTTCAAAATATTGTCCTTGATCTCATTGACTCTCTTAAATGTGTTCCATGTTAACTTTGGTGCTAGTATATTGAATCTGGGGAGCATAGCAAGATCACAAGGAATCTAAGTGTATATTTTGTCTATCCAATTTGACTCATAAGATGGTGGCACTTACAATCTTATATGCTTTTGTTGACTTCTTGGTATGTAAATAAAGAGATTATATATTTATGGTGGTATGCAATTATGTATAAAACTATCCATGACTTGATATGAAGCGGTTGATGCATGCTTATATATGTTATGGTTGTTGAGCAAATGGTTAAAATAGCTTAACTAGTCGAAATGGTTATACAACCCAAGAATAATTTCTTATTGGAAGGTCAAACTAAAACCTATTGAATATTCTGAGTTTTCTTGTAATATGTTAATCTCTACTTCTTTTTGTATGTTTTATATGGTTTTAGGCCAAATTGCATCTAGTCTGGTTTTCTAGTACACGTTAATCTCCTTGCTAGTTCGAATGCTTTAGGAAATAAATCATCTAGATATATGTTCGATTTCTAACTTGTTTAACAAGTTAGCTTGATTGTAATCTCTTAACTCCTAAAACCCAATTTACTACTAAGCTGATTGAGGGGTGTTATATAATTACACAAATAAGCTACCCAAACCACTCTAACATGCTTCTAAGACACACATAACATATTCAAGGATCGATCTTCAGCCAAAAGCACCAGGAACAACATCAAAACATGTGCCAAACTAGGGAGTTCATCAAGCATACTCCCAAATCATATGAAACCCCTCTCATTGCCAATTATTACTATGATTAGTTCCAAAACCATACTTGATGTAGGCAAAAACCCCTTGGACTCTTTTTCTTGCTTCCTTGCTGTCCGAACCAGCTACTTCTCTGCATTGTTAAGAAAAGAGAGCGTAAGCAAATATGCTTACAGAGGGACGCTCATTTGAAAACCACAACAATGCCTTTTTGAAAACCTTTTCTCAACAAACCATTTCTCATCATTCTCAAATATTGTCTCATGCTTTAAAACCCATCAAAGCAAAATCATTTACCTTTCTACACATGTATCATTTATCTCATGCATTAAACTCAATACAAATCTCAAGGCAAGCTTCACATGCTTGAACATTACAAACCACAATTCAAAATAGAATCTCATGTATAAATCCCATAATACAAAATCTTTTTAAAACAATGATACATGTAATCTCATATATTGGCTTCAAGTGACCTTTGATGGCACTACCCCCATCCTTGGATAACACTATACCTATCCATTAATGTTCGGATATGTAGATGCCTTGATGGCACTATCCCCATCAAGTCTCATGGTGAAACTGACCTCACCATAATCTCATTTTGGGCAGGTTGGCACTACTCCTATTGCCTGTTGGTGATAGCACTACCCCTATCACTCGCATCACAATAGCACTACCCTTATTATGAAACTAAAGAATTTGCTAACATACGAATTTTGCATATATTATAGTGCACTTCTCATCCTATTGGTCGACCAATTATATCAGATAGTAATAATCTCATCACTTGCCAATACACTTTAAAACCATGTTACCTTACTAGTTTTCAATGCATAAATGTAAACCATTTCTCATCCCAATTCAAAAGCACAACCAATGCATAGCATTTTCTCAACAAGATACAATCTCTTTAAAATCATAAAACATTCTCATGGGATCACATAAATCATTTCTCAATTCATAAAAACATGCATAACAGTAGGTAACAAATATATCTTCAAAATACGAGCATGATTTAATAAAACAATGGGAAAAGTGAAATATCGAGAGAGAAATCTTTCATACTTACTTCCGAGCTTAGATTGGCATTTTAAAATAATTCTAAACCCTAAACCATGCTTTCAAACCTTTGAATATCTTTTAAAATCATTTCCACTCACCGGCAATGCCTCGCTTGCTTTGCCAAAGCGATCTCAAGCCTTCGGATCAACCAAAGCTTCCTCCAACGCTATTGGATCAACCTCCCCTGCTTCTAACCAAGGAAAAATAGAGGATTAATGCACTTCCCTGCATCAAAATCCACAGCAAATCAAGTCTACACTTTCTCTATTCAACTATCAACATTTCGCTACCTGAAAACATCGGCGAAACCACTCTAATCAATCTCCAGCCATTACCCAGCGAGATCAACATCAAAACATCAACAAAATACATCTTAAAACATCTCCTCAACACCAAAATATCACTAGCAACCATTTAACCACTTAAACAAGCAACACACTCAAGGATCTCAACCAAGAAATCTAGCAATCTACCTAGTTTCGGGATTACCACATTAAAATCCATTAATCCTCATTGTTAAACATCAAAATTATGTTCAATCTCAACCTAAAATCCAGAATTATCAAATCAAAATGAACCTTAATTGATTTCATCCATTAAGTATCAATTAAACTAATTTTCCACAATTATATCATCAAAACCCATTAGAAAACATTCATTAAAGATCATGAACTTGGGAATTTTAGTAAAGAACCTCGCATTAGAGGAGAAGAATGAAACCTTACCTCAAATGATTGCTTTTCCCCTCAATTGTATAGATTTACATGAGAAAACAAAGATAAAACCATAAGGTTTTGATAGGAAATCATTTAGAGTTAAAAAGATGAATTAAATCTAGTGATTACCTTAAATCTTTGAAGAGAAATTGATGTTTGTCTGGTGAGAATTTGAAAGAAAATAGTTGAGAGAAAAGTTAATTACGTGAAATGTGTTTTAAGAAATTAATGACTAATTAATTCTCTCCAACTTATTTTATTTAAAAACCATTTTAAAATTAACCAAAATGTCAAACCTACAAAACCCATTTTCCAAAATTGATCCCACCAAAATTATTTGTATATTAAATAATGATTTTAAAACACTTTTCTATATTTTATTTCTTCCAAAAATCCTCCAAATCAATTTATTCTCGAAACTAGCCTAAATTACCGAAACTGGTTTAACCGAACCGTCTAGCATAAACCTGGCTTACTCCTAGGCCTAAAATCGGGGCATTACACCTACGGCTCTCGGATAGCAATTTCCTTGTTCCTAGCTTTCTTCGGTGATGATGGATGATCTATATTCAATTCTTGAGCTAGGTTAAACAATAGGTGTAACACCCATTCCCGGCCTGGTGAAGAATCGAGTCGAAGAGTGCTACAAGTGAGCGATACAGTGATCGATGCGATCAAATTTCAATAATGATTAACACTTAATCAATGTTATACCTCTCAAACATTACCAAATTTAACTATTAGCTCAATTTATCCCATATGGAACAATGATTAATCAATTAGGACCAATTCTTAACTCCTACAAGTTTTAAGGACTATATTATAATTCTGATAATTTAGGGGTCCCTTTTTGTAATTAACAATACCACAATGAAATTCACTACAATGTTAGTAAGCTTGTAAGGTTTCGTGTCATTTCGATAACATTTACCTATCCAATTACGCCATACAATATTCAGTGACAATTCTATAAATATTTCAAAACTGTGTTTAGTGTCTTTTAACGGAACTAACTACCACCGTACCGAAACACCTTGGTGCTGTATCGGTACACATGTACATGAATTGAACTCCAAATGAAACAATCCAAACACGTATCGATACGGTCGAGGACCGTATCGGTACCGCATGCAAGGGTGAGAACAAAATTCCCAACAATTCAAGAACTCATATCGGTACAGCTTGACCCGTATCGATATGGGTTGACTAACGTTTACTTTGACCATGACCCATTTCGATACACCCCAAGACTGTATCGATGCATTTAAGGGCCCAAACCTTACTGCTAAAATTTGTATCAGTACATTTTAGACCTATATCGATACACTATGGTTAACTCATGCTTCCTCAGGCCAAATATGCAAGGCCGTATTGATATAGCTTGACCTGTATCGGTATGCCCTACATTGTAATGTCAATTTTTGTCTTTTTTTTAGTCCATTTAACCTATCCATCAATGTCTGATGCAATGAAACTTTACCAACAATATTATGTTGCTATAATCTACTTGCATGCCAAATTTTAGGGTCATTCGAATCCATTTACTAGGTTTTCACCTTGTTAGGCCAATTATGCCATTCTAACCATTTTTAACCAAAACTAAAGTGTCATTTAGAGCCTTTAAGGTCTATACAAAACATAGCTACTATACACATAGCCAAAATACAATGTATAACTAGTTTAACTACTTTGCCACCATTCTAGGACTTCGTAAGGACAAAACACGTTCCTCTAAGCTTGTGGTGACTTGTCGAACTTCCAACTAGCTCCGATCTCGATCCAATATACTTTCTTAACCTAAAATGTGGAAGATGAATAGATTAGACTTACATAGTCTAAGTGAGGTTGCCATAAACAATGAATGAACACAATATACGATGTAGCATGCTTCAATATCATCATTGGCATTTATGGTATGAACATGTATCTCGATGAGGGAACTATGAAATACCATAACACCAAGGCAATGATCAATAGCAACATCAATAGAAACATAAATAAGAATATGATCAATACTATGGAAACAATCACTATCATATCCATGCTCAATAACATGTTTATCAATAACAATAGTTTACTTAATGTCTTATTTAATCTTTTAACATCATTCACCTTGGATCAATATTGGAAATCAATATCAATGATTCGGTGTAAAGCAAGATCAAAGCACAAAGCAATGGCTTGTATCAATACGGTATTAATAATTCAATGCTTCCGGTGCCTGTACTCTCTCCAACCGAACCTTTGTCTCGCCTAGGGTCGTCACCCTTGAGCTATAGCTCATGGACCCTAGTCCCAATATATATATCAAGTATCATGCCAAGGTGTCCAAGGGCTTTCATAATAAGCATTTCTTATGTCAAGAGTGAGCCTTAGCTCCAATAGTCTTTGTTAATAATTCGATGAGACAATATTTCAATGATTCAGTAACATTATTCAATAGCAATAACAATATCAATGACAATGTTCAACGATCTCAATAACAATAAAAATATTCAATACTTCATTTACCATGCTTCGATGACAATGACAACAATATTTTAATATCAATGATTCGGTACAATGATTCAATGATGTGATTCATTAACAATGGATCATTAGCATCGTCTCAATGACAACGATTCAATAAGGTAACTCAATAAAAATGGTAGTCATAGCAATAAATCAACGACAGTGTTCAATATCAATACTTAAATGCTTCAATTGCGATATGCAATAAACAATGTTCAATACTCAATGATTCAATGCAACGCTCAATAACAATGATTGTAACAACAACAATGACAATGTTCCCTGCCCAATGTCCAATGCATCTCTAATTTAATGAAGATAATGATGACGAAACCGATGGCGATGATCAATAACAATGACTAAGACAATATTAATATCCAATACTCAACACTACACTTACCGATGCTTACCAATGTCACCAACTAAGGGTTCAATGTGATATCCCTTTATAATAATATTAGTAACGATTCAATAACAATGATTCAATGAGTTCGATGACAACGACAAGAATGCTTCAGACATGGATTCAATGTAATACTTAACCATACTTACCATTATGGCTTTCCGATAAGGTTCTATGCAAAATCCTTCAATATAATGGTCAGCGATGCAATAATTGATAATTAATTATTCGAGATGGCACCTAGAAACTCTTGAGACTCTGACTACACTCACCTTGATAATCTGATGTTCTTACGACTCTTGGATAACAACTCCCTCGTTTCTAGCCTTTATTGATGACGGTGGATGGTCTTTCTCCACTTCTTGAGCTGGGTTATCAATAGGAAGTTGTTAGAATCAATATTACGATATCCAAATCAATATGTAAACTCGATATAAACAATATCTATGAATTATCCACGGATAGTCAAAACCTAGCTTGAAATTACATCCTTAATCTCTATGGATTTCAACAATAGTTTGGGGTATTAAGCTTACCTGATCAATAGCAACGTTTCGATATCAATAAACTGAAGAAATCTCTAGCTTGAGACCAAGCTTCAATGGAGTTGCTAGCTTAGGTGAAAATGAAGAAGACAAGGAGAGGTGTATGCTTGATTCTACTATCGGGTAACCTTTACATTTTGGCTATTCACTTGCTTAATTGGGATAGCTTTCCTTCTTATGAAGGAATTGTGTCAAATGGTTGCATGTAAATGGTGATTAACCATGGGGAGGGGCTAATCGAAAGGTTAGTCCCTCTATTTCCTATTAAAGACTTTTACCCCCAAACTTTTAATTTCTACAGTTTAGACATTAACAAATTTTAAATACATTTATAAGGCTCCTTAAACAATAATTTGACTCAATTGGAGTCCCTTCTCGATGCAATTGACCTTGGAGTCAAAGTCAATACAATATTTGGACAATTCTAATGTAGGGCTTCCAATCACCGGAAACCAAATTCGACTAGGCCAAATTTTGGGGTGTTACAATAGGTATTAGCTAGAATCGATAATATGATATCAAAATTAATATAACGATGTCAAAAATCAATATGAAAGTTTAAAATAGCTATTGATTATCAAATTCCCTGGATGACCAATACCCTAGCCTAAGATTAAGCTTGATTTATCCATGGATTTCAATGATTGTTTAGGGACTATAGCTTACCCGATCGATAGTAATGATTCGACAATGATAAACCAAAGAAAACTCAAGCTTTAGATAAACACCAGTGGAGGTGTGTGCTTCAAGGAAGAAGAATAGGAGATAGTGGTTCATGCTTCTTTTGTAATCGGTAAGATTTATGTCATTCTATTCTTTCTTTTGATCCATGTACCCGAAATGGCTTTCCTCACTATGAAGAAAGCTATTTCCCACATTCCACGTAGGTGCTGATTATAATTGAGGAGGGGCTAATCATAAGGTTAGTCCCTCAACTATCGATGCACTGAACTTTAACTCCTAAACTTCTGATTTCTACAATTTAGCCACTTGAAGGTTTTCGATATATTCAATAAGATCCGTAAATGATAAATTGACTTAATTAGAGTCCAATATCGATGTAATTGACATTGTGGTCAAAGTCAACACAATATTTGGACCTTCCGATGTAGGGTTTCTGATCGCCGAAACCCAATTTTGACTAGACCAAATTTCGGGGCGTTACAACTCTCCCCCTTAAGAAAAATTCATCCTCGAATTTTACCTGAATTGAAGAGATACGGGTATTGCTTCTTTATTGTCTCCTTAGGTTCCCATGTAGCTTTCTCAATGGTGTGGCTCCTCTAGAGCACTTTGACTAACGATATAATTTTATTGCGAAGTCTCCTAGCTTCCTTTGTAAGTATCTATGTTCTTCTTCATAGAATAAATTTGGTTGGATTTCAACAGACTCAGGTTCAATGACATACGAAGGATCGAAGTGGTACTTCCAAAGCATCGATACATGAAACACATCATGAATCTTGCTCTATTATGAGGGCAACAATAGTCGATAGGCTACAGGGCCAACTTTTTCAATAACTTCAAAGGGTCCAATGAATTAGGGACTCAATTTCCCCTTCTTGCCAAACCTCAAAACTTTCTTCCACTGTGAGACTTTAAGAAAAACTCTTTCCCCAATCTCATACTGGATGTCCTTTCGTTTAAGATTTGTATAGGACTTTTGCCGATCGAAGGTAGCTTTCAACCGATCATGGATGATGGTATCCCATTCTTCAATTTCTTGAAGTAAGTTAGGGCCTAATATTTTGTCTTCACCGAGTTCAAACCAACACAATAGAGTTCTGCAACATCTACCATATAATTCTTCATATGGTGCCATCTTGATAAAAGTTTGGTAACTATTGTTATAGGCAAACTCAATGAGGGGTGGGGAATTCTCCCATAATCTGCCAAAGTCAATGATACATGCTCGTAGCATGTCTTCCAAGATCTGGATTACCATTTCTGACTGGCCGTCAGTATGAGGGTGAAAAACAATGTTAAGATTAACTCTAGTGTCTAGAGCTCCTTGCAATGTTCTCCAAAATCGAGAAACAAATCGTGGATCTCGATTGGAGATAATAGATTGAGGCACTCCGTGGAGTCGGATATCTTTCTTGATATATAAGTCAGCTAGTTTCGGAAGACAATAGTCTATTAGAACAGGTAAGAATTGTGTTGACTATGTGAAACGGTTCACAATGACCCACATTGCATCATGTTTAGCAGGATTTAAGGGCATATCACTTACAAAATCCATTGTGATATTCTTCCATTTCCATTACGGTAATTCAATAGGTTACAGTAACCTGGTAGGGACACGATGCGCAGCATTGACACGTTTGCACGTGAGACGTTTAGACACAAAGTCAATTATGGCCTGCTTCATACCCGGCCACCAACAGAGCTCAAGAAGATCCTTGTACATCTTCACAAACCCCGGATGACAAGAAAATAAACTTGAATAAGCTTCCTTAAGGATGTCATCACGAAGTGGCTCATCATTAGGCACACAGACCTGATAAGGGAAGCACGTGAGTCCTTCAGAATTGATCCCGTATTCGGGATCATCTTAATGCTTAGAGATAATGGACTAAAGTTTTGAGTCTTGACTTTGCAATGTCTTGATTCTCGAAACAATGGTAGACTAAACTTGAAGTTCAGCTACAAGAAAATGAAGCTTTTGAAATCGAAAGTGAGCATTAATAGCTTAAAGCGCTATAAAAAGGATGCAATAAGTCGAATTTCTATACAATGCTTAGAATTCAATATCTAATGAAAATACTTAGCAAATGAAGGTTTGCGGCTGAGTGCATCAGCTACAACGTTGGCCTTGCCCGGATGGTAATCAATGACAAGGTCATAGTCCTTGAGGAGTTCCATCCATCTTCGTTGCCAAAGATTTAGCTTCTTTTGAGTCAAGAGGTATTTAAGCCTATTATGATTGTTGAAAAGATAACATTTTTCTCTGTAGAGATAGTGTCTCCAGATTTTCAACGCAAATACAACCGCAGCCAATTCCAGATCATGAGTAGGATAATTCATCTCATGTGGCTTAGGTTGTCTCCAAGCATAAGCAATAACCTTACCCTCTTGCATTAATACATATCCTAACCTGAGATGTGACGCACCACTATAAACTGTATAGTATTTTCTAGACTCGGGTTGGGTTAGGACTGGTGCGTGAGTCAACACTTGCATCAACTGATCAAAGCTCTGTTGTTTCTCGGTCCAAACAAATAGAGCTTCTTTTTGAAGTAACTTAGTGAGTGGGGCCGCCAACATAGAAAATCCTTTGTCAAATCTTCTATAATAGCCAACAAGACCAAGGAATCTTCTTACCTCACAAACATTCTTTGGTGGATGCCAATCAAGAGTGGCTTGAATCTTTTTCAGGTCAACTTGAATGTCCATAGCCGATACAATATGCCCATGGAAGGCAATTTCGATAGGCCAATACTCACATTTGGAGAACTTGGCGAACAATTGCTTCTCTCGATGAGTTTGAAGCACAATACGGAGATGTTCACGGTGTTTCGTAGCATTCTTGGAATAGATTAGAATGTCATCAATGAATACCACTATGAATTTTTTGAGATAGGGTCTAAAAACCCGATTCATTAGGTCCATAAAAGCTACCAGTGTATTGGTTAGCACAAATGGAATCACCAAGAATTCGTAGTGACCATATCTTGTAAGGAAGGTAGTTTTGGGTTCATCACAGTCCTTAACACTCATTTGATAATACCCGGACCTTAAATCAATCATGAAGAACATGAAGGCACCGTTGAGTTGATCGAATAGGTCATCTATCCTTGGCAATGATACTTGTTCTTGATGGTTACTTTATTCAATTGTCGGTAATCAACACATAGTCTCATAGAACCATCATTCTTCTTCACAAATAGAACCGGAGCTCCCCAAGGTGAGGAACTCAGTTGAATGAAGCCCTTATCAAGCAAATCATGAATCTGGGCCTTCAGTTCTTTTAACTCAATGGCTGTCATTCGGTAGGGCGCAATGGAAATTGGAGCAGATCTGGGTTCACTTTGATGCCAAAGTCTACTTCACGGGTTGGAGGTATACCCGGAAGCTCATCAAGAAAGACATAAGAGAATTTACATACGGTATCAATGTCTGATAAATGAGGTTCATCCTTGGCTTCCAACGAGAAGGCATACAATGTAGGGCTTTGGGAATCCATTAGAGTTATGCTCTTCTTGTCAAAGCCTCAAAGATACAGCTTCCTCTTGCTACACTCTACCCAAGCCCAATGTTTACTGAGCCAATCCAAACCCAATATAACACCGAACTCGTAGATCGATAAGGCTAAAAAATCAGCCAAAAGTGGGAATCCCTTATATCATCAAGGGTTAGCTCTTGCACACAGGACATACGATGACATAGTTATCTAATGGATTAGTCACAGAAACCTTCAATGCTATAGGTTCAGAAGACATGCTATGCTTTTTGTTCAACACAATGCTTATAAAAGATGAGTGGAACCAGGGTCAATCAAAGCATATAAAGAGTGGGAATACAGTTTAATAGTACCTGCAATAACATCAGGTTCATCATCTTCCTCCCAACTCCTTACGTGATACATTTGGGTGGATGCCTACGATTCCTATTTATTTAATGGTTTTCCCAAGCCACTAGGATTCCCCATAGCTCTCGATAGTCCTTGCCTTGATCCTTTCCCTCAAAATGACTGAGCAGGAGATGTAGTATTCAGCGGTGCAGCAGTGGACTTGGTGGCACCAAGGGGACAATCAAGAATGAAATGACCTTGCTCACCATAGTAGAAACAGGCTCCAGTATGTTTTTGACACTGACCCGCAGGATGTCATTTTTGGCAATAGTTACATACTGGATTCTGTGAACTTCAATTTGAACCTCTAGTACTATCAACTGAAGACGTCTTGACAAAAGTTTGTGTCACAGTTTGAGGTCCCTCAATATTCTCATAACATGAATATATATTTTTCTCGGGACCTTAGTACTTGCCCTTCTTGTTCCACTTAGGAGGTCGAGAATCATCTATGAACCTCCTTTTAGACTTGCCTAATTCACTAGTTCTTTGAACCCTCTGAGCAGCTTTAGTGGCCTTAACTCAATTCACGGGATCTTGGAAATAGATAATATTGAAGTCGGTAAACATAGGGCATAGCTCATCACTAAGCCCAGCAATGAACATCCTGCACTTTTCGTGCTCCTTCTTGATATACTCTACACCATATCGATAGTACTTGCAAAAGTCATGAATATATTGTTCAATAGGTTGGCCATCTTATTTCAAATGGAGGAACATACTTCACCTTTCAACGAGGTACTACTCGCTCATATACTTCTTTCAGAATTCTTGAAAAAAGAAATCTAGGTGATAGCTTCTTCTAGAACGATAAGAATATTGGTCTCCCACCACTAAAGTGCTTCATTAGCTAGAAAGGTGAGAGCGCACATCAGCTTTTGCTCGTCTGATCATTGCATTTATTTGTGTAAAACTCTCAATGTATTGTCCAGCCAATACTCAGTGATCTCAGGATTGTCATCATCCTGACCAGTGAAGGTGTAGGCTCAGTGTCGTGCCAACTTATCAATAGTAGCCCGAATGTATTGAACAACAGGTGCAGTTGGTTGCACGGGTTGTTCGGCCTTCATAGATGTCAAGAATTATTTGAACATATCTGCCATGCTCCGATAGCATTCAGCCTGCGTGTTGGGCAACTCTGGCTCAAATTCTAGGGTGGTTGATTAGGTAGATATGGAGGATCTCCCACCCTTATCTCCTCGCCATGAGTCGAGGAGCCAGTCACAGGCTCATTTATGTGAGCTTCGTTAGTTTCTGACATATCTATAACATAAGGAGGTCGAATTAGTCGTCAAGTCACAATATTCACAATTTAGAACTCCTAGGTGGAAAAGTAACATAATAACAATACAATAAGCTTTGGTTTAGTCCTAGAATCAACTAAACTCTATCTCTAATACCACAAATATAACACCCCTTCCTAGCCTAGTCGAGAATCAAGTCGGAGTATACTACCGATGAACGATACGGTGATCGGTGCAATAGATTTCAATCAATAATTGAACACTAAACGATATTAAGCTTTGCAAACGTTACCAAACAATATCATAGGCCCATTTAAACCAATTGGAAATAGTGATTAATCAATTAGGACTAATTGTTAATATTTATAAATTTTAGGGACTAAACTGCAAAATTAGTATTTTAGAGGCCCTTACCTAAATATTTCTCCTACCACCATACAATTCAACATATAAATGATAACCATGCAAATTTCTATATTAATCAAAGTTCAATTGCCCTTTCAATTTAAACTTACGAAAATTCGGTGACCAAATTGCAACATTTCATAAACTATCTTATAGTCTTTCTAATTGAATTACCTGTCACTGTACTGATACACTTGGGGACATATTAGTATATTATGCCTAATTTAAGGATTTTAGATTCACCAGCAACAGGCTCGTATCGATACAGCTTGAGGGCCATATCGATACAGGTTGAGCACGTTGACTTCGTGTGATACCATTTTTACAACCAAATTCCAGTAGCCAATTTTCATACCGATATGCATTGTGCAATATCAATACACCCCTTTTGACCATCGTTGACCTGACCAATATACAAGGCCGTATCGATACTTCATCACCTATATCGATACGTCCTACACTGTATTGACATATTTTATCTAGTTTTTATTCAAATTATCTCATCAAACGAAGTCTAAATGCAATAAAATTTTACCAGCAAAGTTTAAACACCATAGTCTAGTAGCATATCAAATTTCACATTCATTCAAATCCGTTTACTAGGATTTCACCCTTTTAAGTCAATTATGTCATTTAACCATCTTTTAACAACTGCAAAAGACCATTTTGGACCTTAAGCACTTTTGCACCACAAGCACAAAACATACATATCATAACGGCCATATATGACTATTTCAAGTACTTTGCCACCCTACTAGGAGTTCATAAGTTCGATGTACATTACTTTAGGCTTGCTTATGATTTAATCAACACTTCAACTTCTTTGATCTCCAACAATGACTTCTTTAACCTAAAAAGTATGAAATGAAATGCATGAGGCGTACTTTGCCTAGTGAGGTAGTCATCAACAATATCAATAGGGGTGAAATGCATTCCAAATCATGTATAAGCAAAAACAATGCTATGGATCAATGTTATCAAAGCAATAATCATGCTCAATAACAATGGTTCCATATTTTATTATTAACCATTGGATCGATTCGGGATAGTGGATACATGAATTCTTATGCCTCTCCAAATCAATGAATGGTTTAGTCCCTCTGCCCCGCCAATATGACCAATATCATAATACATCCATTTGCCTCACCAAATCAATATATGTCGTAGCCTTAGGACCGTAGTCCACCCATACACTGAGCTCATGAATTCTATAGCATGCCAATTGTATCCAATGTCCTTTCGAATCCAAGGTTCGATGGTAATCTCAATAATCGATGTTCATTAACAATAGCTATGTTCAATGTTCTTATCGTAAACAATGTTTCGATGTCCATGTTCAATAGCAACATCAATAACAATGGCAATATTCAATGATCTCAATGACAATAACAATGGTCGATGGTTCATTTACAATGTTTTGATGACAATAACCATATCGATATCAATGTACAATGGCAATGGCAATAACAATAGCAATAACTATGCTCTATGTCCAATGTTCAATGCTTCAATGATCCACGGACTAGATCGATGGTCAATTCAATGACAATGAACAATGGCAATGACTATAACAATATCTAAGCCTAATACTCAGTATAATGACTTACCTCCACTTACCAATAATATCCCCTAAGCAATTCGATGCAATATTCCTTAACAATGATGTTATAAATACTATATACAATGACAATGGAATTGGGAAAGGCACCTAGCCTAATCTCAAGACTACGACTACAGTCACCTCAATAATTTGATGCTCTTACAACTCTCAGATAGCAATTCCCTTGTTCCTAGCTTTCTTCGGTGATGATGGATGATCTCTATTCAATTCTAGACCTTGGTTAAATAATAGGTATTAGTTAGAATCGATAATATGATATTGAAATAAATATAACAATGTCAAAAAACAATATCAGAGCTTAAAATAGCTATTGATTATCAAATTCCATGGATGACCAAAACCCTAGCCTAAGATTAAGCTTGATTTGTCCATGGATTTCAATGATTGTTTGGGGACTATAGCTTACCGGATCAATAGCAATGATTCGATATCGATAAACCGAAGAAAACTGAAACTTTAGTTAAACACCAATAGTGGTGTGTGGTTCAAGGAAGAAGAAGAGGAGATAGAGGTGCTTGCTTCTTTTGTAATCGGTAAGATTTCTATACTTCTACTATTTCTTTTAACCTATGTATCTGAAATGGCTTTCCTCACAATGAAGAAACTATTTCCCACCTTCCACGTAGGTGATGATTATAATTGAGGAGGGGCTAATTGCAAGGTTTGTCCCTCAACTCTCGATGCACTAAACTTTAACTCTTAAACTTTCATTTTCAACAATTTAGCCACTTAAAGGTTTTCGACATATTCAATAAGATCTGTAAATGATAAATTGACTCAATTAGAGTCTAATATCAATACTCAGGGAGAAGTACCGATATGACTTTTAGCTACTAGAATTTGGGAGTTTGGCATTTAACCTCGGTATTGATACTCGAGAACGGTTATCGGTACGCCCTTGTAAAATTAGGCCTGGTATCGATACCCTAGCCTGAGTATTAATACCAAAGATGTTATTTTTAGTTTAAGTGGTAACATGGTTTTAGATTCTTTTATTTTGGTCCATGTTTCATATGTATGCAAATTGTATGAGTTTGGTTGATAGTTTTAAGCTGAAATTTGATAAGTATGCATTTAACCTAATTAAATGAGGATTGGTAAGTTTGAAATTAAGTAACTTCTCGTAGTTTTCTAGTTTTACAAATTGGTCCCTAAATTGCAATTACTCACAATTGGAAGTTAATTTGACACTTGTTTCTAATTCAAGTTATTTATTATTTATTTGTTTTAGCAAACTCAATGTAGCTCACTCGGTTCGGTTTGGCATCTAAGCCAGGTTAAGGGGTTACATTTGGTTGTATGAGAGCCAGGTTTATGATTGTTGGTTGTTATCGTTGATTGCATGGTTGATGTTTTGATGTTTGAATTCATGTTTATGAGTGATGTTGAAGATATTTATTGTGTTGGGGTATATATGGGAACATGTTACCTATTACCGTGGTTTTAAAATGATTTTCAAGGTTGTCTTGTATCCTTTGTCGAATACTAGCCTAACTTTATTGTGTTCTGATGTATGGCGTAGGCTATTGTAAGTATGGGTCTGCGAAGTGAGACTCGATCTTCTACGAATAATGCCAGGGATGGGCAGAACAATGGGGAATAATTGGTTCCTCACAAACCTTTACCTACCTCTCCACCTATTCCTCTTGTTGTTACTGGGGTTAGTGGTGTACCTCAAGCTCCGCAAGGTGTAGTTTTTGGTGATATAATGTCGTTGATCCAAATGATGATAGGAGCATTTTAGGCAGCGGTATCTGGGTGCATGTGCAAGCACCAGCACCTGCTATGGCCATTAACCATTGGTTGCCATTATAGTGCCTTTGTAGCTTGAGAGGTGTAGAATTTAAAGGATTAAATCTTGAGGCGACTGAGAAGTGTCTTAGTTAGTTGGAATGTAATGATGTGCATAAGTTGGGTTATACTGTATCGTTGTTGCACGGTGATGCTTAACATTAGTTGGTAACCATGATTGCGGGTGTTCCATATGCTTATGTGAATTGGTAGTTCTTTCGTAGAGCTTTCAAGAGGAAGTATCTCGCTCTGCAGTATAAAGATGCCAAGACGTGAGAGTTTATGTCGGTGCAAGGTGCCATGTCAATGTTTGAGTATGAGGTGAAATTTATTCTCCTGAGTTAGTTCTAGATAATCGACAGAGATGTGACAGGTTTTAGTATAGAATTGTTCAAAACATGAAGACATATTTGTTGGCCATGAATTATGCAGATTTTGATGTGTTGGTCAATAGGGCCAAGGATATTAAGTAATACTTGGATGGTTCAGTGCAAGCTGTGAATGCGGATATGGGAAAGAGAACCGCTAAATCTAGCTATACTAGGAGAAAGAACAAGAGGGTCATGTGATAATAAGTATAAATAAGGTCATAAGCATGGTGGAAGTGGTGGCCATAATGAGGGTGTACATGTTGCTACCGATTGTAAGTGTTGTGGAAGACGCCATACAGGTGTATGCTGGGGAGAAACGCCTGGTTCTTTTTGAGAGTTAGGATCACCTAATCATCTGAAGTGCGATTGTTTGCGTATTGTGAGAGATGCACTGGCACATGTAGCTAATGTAACCACTAGAGGCCGAGGTCATGGTAGGAGTAATCTTTAGAGGCGTGAGGATGGCCAGAGGACTGTGGCTCAAACAATTATTGTGCAACTAGAGAATGGTGGGCCGGCTCAGATTTATGCTCATCGCGAGGTTCGTAATGACATCAATGTGATTGCAAGAACTTTTACCTTGCGATCTTTGTCATTATTTTCCTTAATTGACTCGAGGTCCACTCATTCATACATCTTGAGCGAGCATCCACATTTGTTAGACGTACCCGTTGAGATCTTTAGTGTTGGTATGATAGTTACTACTTTCTTTGGCAAGACGGTTATGGTTATAAGGTTGTATAGGATATGTCTTTAGGGTGTATTCATTGTTCGATATCCTTCGCTACATAAAAAAGAAGAGAAAAAAGGGAAAGAAAAAAGAAGAAAAAGATAATATATATAGATGATATTATGTGTGTTGTTAAATAAAAGTCGATAAGAGGATTGAATCTAAAATGCTAGGGATAATGTTAGGTATTCTTCAATTGCTAGCTTATCTATTAATATGGAGAATAGTTATGCATTTATCCATCTTGTCGACGCATCAAATTTATTGATTGATTAGATTAATTCAAGTATCTAGAATGCTTGTGATCTTTTCATTGACCTTTTTGTTTTGAATTTTACTTGAGAATAAGTAAAAACTCAAGTTTGGGGGTGTGATAGCTCTTTAAAGAGCATGTATTTCCCCTCGATTTATAGGTATTATTGTCCATACAATAACATTCATTGCATCTATTTCTGCATTTTTATGTTTATTTTTGCATATTTTCTAACTTAGTTTCAATGGCTCGTATTTTGTATATTTCTACCTATTTTTACCTTGGTGTCCGTGCAATACTAATGTGCCTGCAGAGGTTGTTTTCACCACTGCAGTCAGTTCGACACTGTATATGCCAACTATCCAGTTTGCTTGAGGATAAGAACGAATATGTCAGTTGTCCTTTCTGTTACAAAAAATTTGTACGACATTGAGAACGCAAATAATATGCATGACATGTGTCCTTCCTCAGGTGTCCTATATAAGTTCGATTTTGGAGGAAGGAGAAAGTCACACTATTCCTATTTTCACATTATCTTCAGCCTCTAAATCTTTTATCCTCGTCCCATGGCTGCTTGAGCTTATTTTTTGGAGATCTGAGGTGAAGCAAAGCAGATTCGTCCAAGAAAATGAGGAGTCAAGTGTTGAATCAAGGAAATATCTCATTATCTTCTTGAACTTTTCTTCATTTTCATGTTTATTTGGAGATTTACATGTATTTGTGCTCATTTTGACTATGATTTAATTTTTTGGAGGTTGTTGAACTTATTTAAACTATTTTCTTAGTTTAATATATTTCAGTGTTAGCTTTCTCTTAAGCTTTAATTGTTGGATTTGAATTACATTTTTCATGAGAGTGTTAAAACCAATCACTGACATTGACCGATGTAGTAACAAGTTAAATTAAGGAGTTCCTACAGCGAAGGTTGTCTAGATGCAACGAAAGTCGGTCCACTCGTTCAAGGTGCATTATATGCGACTTACGACAAAATTTGAAGTCGATCTTCATACTTGAGTCAATAGTTGAAGGTTAAATGTAAGTTAACACTCAAGTTGACCATTACATCGTTGATTAAACAAATCCTTAATCCTCGAAGTGCACTTGGTCTTTCTGCCAAGCAGAGCGAAAGAGATCCATGCTTATTTTCAATATTCTCTCTATATTTTATTAATCTTTGTTATTGTTACCAGATTAAATCATTTACACTATTTTTTATATTACTATTGCAACCACCATTGTACCCACAACTACTACTTTCACAATACTGTATTGTAGCTAAATAAGTATAAACAAATACTCCATCCTCGTGGGATCAATATTCAAACAAGATTACCTTTTTTCTATTCTTGCATCAATAGTGTAGTTTGCACAAAAAAGTATGACGTTTTCACACCGATCAAGTTTTGGCCCCGTTGCCGGGGATTTCGTTATTAATTGGATTGTGGGATTTAGACTTGTTTCGGGAAATTATTTAAACTAAATGGTTTTTGGTGGAAATAAAATGTGTAAAAATGACTAAAAAACATTATTTAATATATGCATATTATTGGTGAAATCAATGTTGGAAAACGGGTTTTGGAAATGTGACATTTTGTCTGGTGACCAAAATGTAACATTTAAATATTGTTTTTAGTGACTATTTTGTAAAAGATTCAAAAATTTGAATCTTTAAGGAGCTATTTGCCTAAAGTTTGTAGCGATGTTTTTTTCTCGCTAAAAAATGAAAGTGTTTTTTTTATAAAATATTTTCTTCCGCGTGGGATTTTATAAAACCCATATTTTATTTAAAAATTGGAGTTGCCACCGGCCACTCAAGGTGGACCGGACACCGTAGAAAACCAGAGATTTCAAAATATCGGGTTCGGGAGTCGGTTACGGATGGGGAAGGATTAGCACCCCCACACCGTCCAAAATTGGTACTTTAATAATTACCGCTTTATTAATATTAAACTTTCCAGATTAAAGTGACGATTAAATTAAAATTTGGTTATAAGTGCGAGTAAATTTTAAAAGCCCCGTTATTCGAGAATAAACGCCCAACCACTATCACTACGCCTGATACTGGCCCCGTTTACGTTCGAATAAAAGGGCACCGCATTGACAAAATATATGTTCGTTATGCAAACTTAAAAAACATGGCAAATATAAATAAATACATTGCGATAAAAACATAAATAAATACTAACATAATAAAATACTAATATAACATAAATAAAATACTAATCTAAAACATACATACATAAATATTAATCTAACTTATAAATAAAAACATATCTAACATAAATAAAATACTAATCTAAAACATACATACATAAATATTAATCTAACTTATAAAAACAAATCTAATATTAATATAAAACATGAATTTAAAGCATACTAATCTAAAACATGGATAAACATACAAATTAAAAACACAATTTTAAATTAACTCCTACTTCATTAAAATATAAAAATTACAACATAAATAAAAAGGAAAGAAAATATACCTAACTAGGAGTTCGAATGACAAACCCCAACTGGACCCCACCGAGATCTACCACGACCTCTCCAAAAATATTAACTAGACCGGACCCAAAATAGGACTCCGATCGAACCGGTTAGGACCGAGGGGACTACCCCTTGGCCCTGGGGTAGTCGAGAGCACTGCTCTCTATTTGGCCACCCCAGCCGATCCATCAATTGCTTGCTGCAATTGCTTCTTCAATTGCCCATGCATATTTATAGGGGGAGGTGGGTGACGTGGAGCCTTGTGCTCCCCTCCCCCCTTTTTTATTATTTTTTTTTAGGATTAATAATATTGTTACAACAATACCAAAAAATACTAAAACCCGGACAAAAATGAGTGATTACAGTTCCCCCTTTTTGCTTGTTCTTGTGAAACGAAAACAAAGCAAAGATCAAAGCACTCATTTTTGTCTTATATGGCTAAACTTCTCTCCCTTTGACATGTGTCTTCTTTCTTTGATAGATCTCCTTTCTCTTGGGCGCAAGTCTTCTTTCTTGTTTTGATTGATCTACCTTGTCACTTTAGGGAAGCAAAGCCTTCAAAATGGGGGTTGTTTGTTGGGGAAGCCAAACCGAGTTCTACTTGCTACATTATTGGTAATAAGCTAATACCTAAAGAGAGTTCGACCTGGCTGCAACACTGACGAAGAGGCAGGGTCTACAAAATTCGATCCAGCTGCAACACTGATGAGGAGGCAAGACCGATAGGTGAACGTTCTGATGTCTGATCCAGCTACAACTCTGACGAAGAGGCGAGATCAGAAAACTGTCAATTTTTTTCTTTTTTCTCTCTTCTTTTTTTTCTCTGCTTTTGTTTTTTTCATATTTTTTTCTTTTTTTCTTTTTTCTTTTTTTTATTTTTTCTTAGAACATTGATAAAACTTGAAAGTTGTGAATTTTGACCAAGCTACAACACCGACGAAGAGGCATGGTCTAAAGTTAGTAATGTTGATCCAGCTACAACACCGACGAAGAGGCAGGATCAAGAGTTAGTGAATTTGGTCTAGCTACAACACCGACGAAGAGGCAAGACCAGAAGTTAGTGAATTTGGTTCAGCTACAACACCGACGAAGCGGCAGAACCGAAAGTTAGATTTGACCAAGCTACAACACCGACGAAGAGGCAAGGTCTGAAGATTTGATCCAGCTACGACACCGACGAAGAGGTAGGATCGGATAGTTGTTTTTTTGTGATCAAGCTACGACTCTGACGAAGAGGCATGATCAGAATTTGGTTGAAAGCTCATTTTTCATTTTTTGATTTTTTTCATTTTCATTTTTTTCTTTTTCTTTTTCTTTTTCCTTTTCTTTATTTTTCTACTTTTTTCTATTTTTCTTTGATTTTTTCTTCTTTTTTCTTTTTTGATTTGTTTTCTAGCTACAACATTAATAAAGAAAACTTGAAAATCAGTAAAGTTGGATCTATCAACGGAGAAACAGAAATATTAACTGGAACCCTACTACACCATCAGCGGATAAGTAGGACAACAGCAACTAAGACCTAGCCACTCCATCAGCGGAGGACTGGATTGGATAAGGATGACCTGGAACCGGCTACACCATCAGCGGAGAGCAGGATCAGAGGACGACGAGAACTTGGACCCGGTCACTCCATCAGCGGAGGATTGGATTGGACAATTACGACTTGGAACTGGCTACACCATCAGCGGAGAGCAGGATCAGAGGACGACGAGAGCTTGGACCCGGTCACTCCATCGGCGGAGGACTGGATTGGACAATGACGACATGGAACCGGCTACACCATCAGCGGAGAGCAAGATTTGAGGACGACGGGAGCTTGGACCCGGTCACTCCATCAGCGGAGGACTGGATTGGACAATGACAACCTGGAACCGGTTACACCATCATCAGAGAGCAGGATCAGAGGATGACGGGAGCTTGGACCCGGTCACTCCATCAGCGGAGGACTGGATTGGCCAATGACGACCTGGAACCGGCTACACCATCAGCGGAGAGCAAGATCAGAGGACGACGATAACTTGTACCTGGCCACTCCATCAGCGGAGGACTGGTTCGGGCGATGAAAGTTGATAAATTCATTTTGATTTTCATTTCATTCATTTTTTCTTCATTTTTTGATTTTTTTCGACTTTTGATTTTTTTGATTTTTTTCTGATTTTTTTCAACTTTATTTTTTTGGTAATTTTTCTTTTTTCTTGAACTATACAAAGAAATAAGACTTGAGGAAAATTAGGTCTGGTTGCACCGTTAGTAGAGAAACAAGACTTGAATACAAATTTGATCTGTTTGGGGAAAGGTTCGGATCAGTTGCACCATCAACGGAGAAACGAGATCTTTAGGATGTCTATATTGTTGCACCATCAGCGGTAAAACAGAATCTGAAAATTGTTAGCCTATCAACAATGACGAAGGCAAGATCTGGAATAGTCTACTTATGTTGCTCTACTGGCGGAGAGGTATGACCTACGATGAAAAAAACATTAATCAGTAAATGTTCACAAAATTTTGCCACTGTTACCTTTTATTGATGTTTCAGCATCCTCTTTGTGTTTGGCCTCCTCTAAGACTAAGGTTGGCTGTCATGTTGTTGCCCCCACGGCTGAGGATGTTCGGTCTCTTTTTGAACCTTTTTGTAAGCAAAAATGCATGAATTTTATGCCTAAATGCATGGTGACTTCGGTGTATGCACTGAACATAGATGTACGCAAAAATAATGAATACAACTAAATGCATGAATGTGATATGATTTTTTGGCCCTCAATGGGATGCCCCTGACTCCTCACTGGTCCTGTCAGGATCTTGGTCTTTTGCAGATGACGGTGCCCTAACCTCTTCTTGGGTTTGATTATCCATCTGGGTGCATGCCCTAACATTTTGTTCGTTCTTATGCCATCGTTTGAAATTGCTCTTGAAGTTGACACTTTGAGTGCTGATTCTGTTGCGCCCTAAGTTGGGTTCATAAATTGTGTGTTGGTTCATGGCAGCTCATTATTATTATTATTATTGGATTAAGTGCAATTTTTTAGACTGTGGTCAAGGATGCGAGAGTTTGACTCGGCAATTAAGGTTGGACCTTGGCAAAGAATGCCCCCGGACTGGGACCTTGTTAGAGGCACAATATTTGTAAAAGATGTGGAGGGTGCTTTTGGACATGCCCCAAGATCAGGCTCTTGTAAGAGGCTTTGTAAGGTGCTAGATCGACCATCTTCGTTGTATTTAATGGGGCAACCTGAGGATTAGTTTTATTATTCTGAAAATGAATGCATGCAAAATATATCCTAAATCGATGCAATGCAAAATTAAGATTTTGATGATGTTGTGCAATGATGCAGGTGAACTCAGTGCGATGAGAATAAAACGAGTTAGTACCAAATAAAATGATTAAATAAAACAAATGATAAATATAACAAATAGAGTAATAAACTGTACATAAACAAGAAATAAGGCACCAGAGCCTAAATAGGGTGACCACTAATCGGGCAGAGTTTCACATGGCTCTAAAGGGTTGGCTCCTACGGCTCACTATATGCAGTTTTGGTGCTAAGAGGTACCCGAATTGTCCTTGTTGTCCTCTACTAAGAGTAGCAAGGCCCCCGGTCATCACCCATTATAGGCTCCTTTCAACCGGGTTCAATTCAGGGGGACCCATTCGCTTATACCCATACGAAGGAACGATATCCTCATGAAAGTATAAGGTACTCGAGCCCCGAAGGTACTTGCTAGGTCCATACGGGAGAACGATATCTCCATGAAAGCATTAGCATTTTCCCCCCACTTAAAAATGGGTTTATATGCCATATTTTAAATGTGTTAAAATGAACGCGCAATTATAACCGAATGTTAGTTTAATAGTCACTTAAATCGAGAATTTCTGATATTAATAAAGCGGTAATTATTTGAAAAAGCTTGACTCTCATTTGTTTTTAAAAAACAAAAAAAAGTCCCCAGCGGAGTCGCCATCTGTAGCGATGTTTTTTTCTCACTAAAAAATGAAAGTGTTTTTTGTTTGAAAATATTTTCTTCCGCGTGGGATTTTATAAAACCCATATTTTATTTAAAATTTGGAGTCGCCACCGGCCACTCAAGGTGGACCGGACACCATAGAAAACCAGAGATTTCAAAATATCAGGTTCGGGAGTCGTTACGGATGGGGAAGGATTAGCACCCCCACACCGCCCAAAATTGGTACTTTAAAAATTACCGCTTTATTACTATTAAACTTTCCAGATTAAAGTGACGATTAAATTAAAATTTGGTTATAATTGCGAGTAAATTTTAAAAGCCCCGTTATTCGAGAATAAACGCCCAACCACTATCACTACGCCTGATGCTGGCCCCGTTTACGCTCGAATAAAAGGGCACCGCATTGACAAAATATATGTTTGTTATGCAAACTTAAAAAACATGGCAAATATAAATAAATACATTGTGATAAAAACATAAATAAATACTAACATAATAAAATACTAATATAACATAAATAAATACTAACATAATAAAATACTAATATAACATAAATAAAATACTAATCTAAAACATACATACATAAATATTAATCTAACTTATAAATAAAAACATATCTAACATAAATAAAATACTAATCTAAAACATACATACATAAATATTAATCTAACTTATAAAAACAATATCTAAAACATACATACATAAATATTAATCTAACTTATAAAAACAAATCTAATATTAATATAAAACATGAATTTAAAGCATACTAATCTAAAACATAGATAAACATACAAATTAAAAACACAATTTTAAATTAACTACTACTTCATTAAAATATAAAAATTACAACATAAATAAAAAGGAAAGAAAATATACCTAACTAGGAGTTCGAATAACAAACCCCGACTGGACCCCACCGAGATCTACCACGACCTCTCAAAAAATATTAACTAGACCCAAAATAGGACTCCGATCGAACCGGTTAGGACCAAGGGGACTACCCCTTGGCCCTGGGGTAGCCGAGAGCACTGCTCTCTATTTGGCCACCCCAGCCAATCCATCAATTGCTTGCTGCAATTGCTTCTTCAATTGCCCATGCATATTTATAGGGGGAGGTGGGTGACGTGGAGCCTTGTGCTCCACTCCCCTCCCCCATTTTTTATTATTAATTTTTTTTAGGATTAATAATATTATTACAACAATACCAAAAAATACTAAAACCCAGACAAAAATGAGTGATTACAAAGTCTAATATCAGACTTTATCCCTCAATTAGCTATTTTTAAAATAGTTTTGGAAAAATAAATAGGTTGGGTGAATTTATTTTATAATTAATTACTTAAAATAAAACTTTACGTAACTACTTCCTTAAAAGGACTTTCTTTCAAATTCTCTCCAGCCAAACACTCTTTTCTCCTTCAAAATCTTAAGGTAAATTCTTTTTTTCTCTAATCTTTTGTTATCAAATGAATTCCTATTAGTTTCCTATCAAACCTTATTGTTTTGGATATTGTTTTTACATGTAATCAATCTGATTAAGGGAAAAAGCATCCATTAGAGGTAAGCGGCGTTTTATCCTCTAATGTAAGGTTCTTAATTAAAATTCCCAAGTTCTTGACTCTTTTGATTTGATTTATAATGATGATTTGATTATTCAATGATGAAATATTATTTTAATTGAGTTTTAATGAGGAAATTAATTGATCTTTTTTATCGTGGTTGTGGTCTTGATTGATTTAGATCATATATAAAGTGTGTTTTAATGTTATGAAAAGAGATTTGCAAAAGAAATCCTGAAACTATGTGAATTGCTAATTTTTTAGGTTGAGAATAGTTGGATCTTGGGGTGTTTATGTTGTTAGAAGGTTGCTGGAGTTATACGATGATGTTTTTAGATGTTAAACGATGTTGATTTGATGATCAAATCGTTAGGCTATGGCTGGGTTATGTTTAGATAGAATTTTACGATATTTTTGGTTATTTTTGGATGACGAATGATGGTATTTGGTTAGGCAAAGTGAGGAGTTGTTGTTGCTGGGATTTTACAACCATAGTGAGGCATTAATCCTTTGTTATTATATGAATCAAATAGGGGAGGTTGATCCTTCATCATTCGGCGAGGTTTCGTTAGCTTCGGATGCTTGATTTTTGGATCGATGAGTAGAGCTTGGTGTTGTCGGTGAGTGGAAACATGGTGTTTAGCTTTCTAAAGGTTTGAAAGTGATATTGGGAGTTTAGATTTAGCTTGAAACGCTGATCTAAGCTTGGAAGTAAGTATTGAAAGATTTTGCTCTCATTTTCGGTTTCATTTAAATACATTTTCATGCTCTTGAAATAGATTTTATTACCTACTGTTATATGCATGTTTTAGAATTGAAAGAGGTTGAAAATGATCCCATATTAATGATTTATGAGTTTAGAAAATGGTTTGTAACATGATTTAGAAAATGCTATATACATGGTTTAATGCATTAAAAATGGAATGTTGGAAATTGATTTGAGTGATGCATATGTAAAATAGTAAGGTAATATGTTTTGAAACTATATATTGGCAAGTGACAATGGTTAAATGTTATTGAATATAGTTGGCTAGCCATAGGGTTTAAAGTGCATTATAATAAGTAACCTCATGTGGGTTAGAGGTAGCTCCCCCATGGGAATCGCAGTGCTCGAGGGGTAGAGTGCTTAGAATTCTCCCGCTGGTGGATTTATACATCATAACTGTTGAGGTGGTAATTGTTCCGATACTCTAATTTGAGGATATATGTAGAAAGTGGTAGAGACGCCACTTGGGAAATTCGTGCATCTGATGTGTTTTTTCAAATAGAAAAGATTTTGTTTTGGGTCACTTCAAATGCCAATATATGAGAAATAATTTATCTTGATTCATGAATAGAAATTGTGTAATATGATTTATACATGAGATGCTCTTTAAGCTTTGCTAATTGATGAATGTTACCTTTCCAAAATTATTGTTTTTAATGCCAATCTCATAATGCTTTTGCTTATTTTTAGGTACATTTAGTTTCATTAGGCTGTAGAATCATGCATTTGCATAACGAGTTTAGCATTCTATCTATGCCAATGTCAAGGGTTGTTTTATGGCTATTTTGTAGGGCTAGCATAGGATTTGGCACAGGAATGCAGAGCAGTAAAGAATGCTAGAGAGAATGCCAAGTGTTGTTGGCACAGAAGAACCAGACAGTACCAAGCATTGGTTGGTAGAGCGGTGAACTTGATGCCATGCCAAGAGGCTATTGAACCCCGAAAAAATAGGATGAGATCAGGCTCCTAAAATATCGCAATTGGATCAACCGCCGAGAAAATAACGGATAAGGTGGTGCCAAGATATGTTGGCTATGTCATGCGAAGCTTGATTACCAAGACAATGTTGGCAATATGGCATCAGCCCTAGCCTAATAAGCTTTCATACAGATCGGATAAGACCTTATCTATTTTCCCTTAAGCATTTGAAATTCAAATGAGAAGCTTACCATAGCCTTCCTTACACGCCTATTTAAATAACCGATGAAGGAGAGAAAAGGGCTCAAATCATGGAGAGCTAGAGTGATTGAATTGAGGAGGTGGAGTGCTCGACGAGTGACGGTCAGCTACACCGAGGAATGTGGTTTAATCACTTGTCCGAGAGTCTAGATCTTGAGGGCTGGATCGAGAGACCCCATTTCACCCATACTCTTGTTTTAAGTGTTTTTGATTTTATTTTAATGATGATGTGCTCGAAAACGATTATGGTTTTGTTGGTTAAATCCATCACCATGAACTAATTTCATATTTGGTGGGGGATGTTTGGTTTAAACATTATTTTTATGCTCTAGTTTCTTTAATAATAACTATGTTTTGGCAATACTTTGTCTATTCGGCATACTTTGATTTTTCCTAAATACTTTTCCAAGCGAGAGCTGATACTGTTGGCCTGTTGCTCCTCAATATCTTAACAGACTTGGGGTGACAATGATTGAGTTGTTGAATACTAAGGAGAGAAACTTTAATATAAGTCGTTCAATTAGATGAACTTACTTCGGGAGTGATATCTACCCCCTTAGGACTATAGATTGGTTTTTAATCAAATCAGTTTATTTAAAAACAAGCACTATGGAGATATAGGGGTTTTTATATGATCGACTTGGGCCAATGACCATCGAGAGAGGCTTTTCTAATTTTGAATCTGTAACACCCCCTACCCCAGGTTAGTAGTAACCCAGCTCGGGAGCGTTATCAGGGACATTAACAAGCATTACAAGACAAGGATAGTGAGAACTCATCCTTAATAGATGAGTTCCTTAGCTAACAAGTAATTAAACATACGTAATTTCTTTGGCAAGCAAGCACAAATTTGTTAAACAAGTAAGCATAGGGCATTCAAATAGGCCACTAAAATGTTTCCTTTCATGCTTACATTGTAGGTTACTACTTTCATGATTCATTTTGCATTTTCAATCCATGATATCATACAACATTTGAATGGTAAGACAAGCAAGCATGGTTCATCTCGTTTTACTTTCATATCAGGCAAGACATGAATCATTTC
This sequence comes from Hibiscus mutabilis, assembly GCA_019671005.1. Classification (NCBI taxonomy): domain Eukaryota; kingdom Viridiplantae; phylum Streptophyta; class Magnoliopsida; order Malvales; family Malvaceae; genus Hibiscus; species Hibiscus mutabilis. Next base: position 53,542,441 of record CM033716.1, on the reverse strand, counting down.
ATGTAACTTTAATTAGACATGATCATTAAAGAACCCAATGGTACATACCTTGTGTCCAAGAAAGCTAGCATTGCCATTTCTTACCATTGGCAGCCACAAGATTAAGTATACATAAACATTCATGCTATTCATTCAATCATTCACATGTTCATTAAACAAGGCATTCGATTATCACAAGTAGATTAAATTGTGAACATTTTCAGCCAATTTGATACATATATGCACAACAAAATACTTATATTCACAAGGAAATTTGGTTCATCACATGTCTCAAACTTAACAACTAAGTTCATAACATAGAAGGCCCATACAAGGACAATATATACAAGTACTCAACTTCTAAAATGCATGATCAAGATAAACTATATACATTCTAGTGCCACCAATCTAGGAGCATTCAAAAATAAGTATGAAATCATAATTTAACTTTGCTTGTGTGTTGCTTCGAGCTCAAGGAAGCATGCTTCAGAATCAAGCAACGATCGAATCCTTTATCCTGTTGGTTGGGAAGGATGAAAATAAGAGTGATAAGTACAAAATATGTACTTAGTGAGGTAGTAACTAGTTCTAACCATTTATCATGTTATTTATCCATTTATCAAGTCTACCTAACTAAAGTTTATAAGCATTTCAAGTCAATCAAGAATCACAATCACCAAGCATGTATATCATTCTAACAATCTAGCAAGAAATGTGTATGAATTATATCTTATTAGAGTAACAAGGCAAGCAATACCAAGAAATATGTTATTTAATCATTCGAATTGTATACATTTACCAAGTAAATCAAGTTGACATACGAAATATCGAACATTGCATGGTTTACATGTCAAGCAACAATGCATCTCATATGAAGTCTCAAGCAATTCTTGCTTCCATGATAAGTAACATACAATTCATGGCATTCATGTCAAGTAACATTCATTATATACTTTCAAGACAAGTAACATGTATTATAGGATTATTATTTCATTTGCTATCATTTAAACAACCCCCTTGGTACATAGTATGTATAGGTAATCGAGTCTCCAACCAACTGTCGCCACAAGATGCACCGTAGTGATGGTCAACCCTCCTACTATCGCCAAAGACCGCATACGTACCCTCTGTCTGTCGCCAAAGAGAGGCCTTAGCTCTGGACTGTAATGGCAAACATACTACTGACTCGACGCAACAAGTAACCATGTCTACCCATGAACGAGGAGAGTCATATGTACCTGGTTATACAATAAAAGATTGAGAGCATGAAGAAAAGTGGAGTAATATCCTTCCTACTATTACTCAAGTCCATTTAATGTAGAACAGATGTTGTCACCGCAATGTCTTGTGTCGGCGCAGTAGTCAGATGATCCATCTCCACACTTCCTCAACGGTTCACGAATGTTGTGTTAGATAATCAATTTCAATTCTTTCATGATACTTTGCAAAAACTTAAAGTTCAAATTCCTTTGATTAATGTTCTTATACAGATTCCCAACTATGCAAAGTTCATGAAGGATATCGTATCCAAGAAGAAGAAGCTCAATGCAATGGAAACCATTGCACTCTCTAAGTAGTGCAGTGCGTTGATATCTACCCCTCTACCAAGAAAGATGAATGATCCCAGGAATTTCATCATACGTTGCTCAATTGGTGATCATTATTTTAGTAAAGCATATTCTGATTTGGGGGCTAGTATAAATTTAATGCCACTTTCTACTTTTAAAAAGTTGGGCATTGGAGAAATGAAGCCCGATGTAGTCATATCACAATTGGCCAATAGATCTTTGAATCATCTAGGCGGTCAAATCAAGGATGTCTTGGTCCGTGTTGATAAGTCTGTTTTCCTATATGACTTTATTTTTTTGGATTGTGAGGCCGAAAAAGATGTTCCTATTATTCTTGGTCATCCATTTTTAGCTACTAGGAAGGCAATTATTGATATGTCAAAAGGAAAGCTTACAATGAGGGTTGATGATGATACAATCACATTTGGGATGTTTACTATTGTTATAGGGAGAAATTTTGAAGAATGTCATCATATTGACATTCTTGATCACATTATTCAGGAAAACCTCCATCATCGTGGTATTCTCATTGGATCACATACAACCTGACAGTGGTATCAGAAGATCTGCCAATTTGTGACAACATCATTGGAGTTCTCACAATGACAATGCAACATAAGTGGCAAGTTGAATCTTTGGATCTTGCTCACCAGTAAATCCCTATTTTCAAGCCATCAATTGAAGAAGCCCCTACTTTGGAACTCAATCCCTTACCAGCTAATCTCAAATATGTCTTTCATGGAGATTCAGAAACACTCCCAATCATCGTCTCTACAACTCTGGATGCAATACAAGAAGCTAAGTTGATAGATATACTGAAAAAACACAAGCATGCTATTGCTTGGACAATTGTTGACATCAAGGGCATTAGTCTATCATTATGCATGCACAAAATTAAGCTAGATGATAAGAACAAACAGTCCATTGAGCCTCAAAGAAAATTAAATGAAAAAATTAAGGAAGTGGTCAAGAAAGAGATCCTTAAATGGTTGGACGCATGCATTATCTATGCCATTTCTGATAATGCATAGGTGAGTCTAGTCCACTGCGTCCCTAAGAAAAATGGCATTATTGTTATTCGTAACGATACTAATGAGTTGATTCCAACTCGTATCCCTACTGATTGGCGAATTTGTATGGACTACAAGCGCCTCAATGCAGCTACAAGGAAGGACAATTTTCCTTTTCCTTTCATTGATCAAATGTTATATAGACTTGTGGGTAAGGAATATTATTGCTTCTTAGATGAATATTCTAGCTACAATCAACTTGTTATTTCCCCTTAGGACCAAGAGAAGACTACCTTCACATGCCCTTTTGGGACCTTTTCTTTCTGTCGCATGCCTTTCGAACTTTGTAATGCACTAGCCACATTTCAAAGATGCATGATGGCAATATTCTCAGATATGAATGATAATTCCCTCAATTTTTTTATGGACAATTTTTTTGGTTTACGAGAATAATTTTGACCAGTGTGTCAAAAATTTAGAGAAAGTATTGCAGAAATGTGAAGACGCCAATCTGGTTCTAAACTTGGAAAATGTCATTTCAATGTCATTGAAGGGATTATGTTAAGCTACAAAATTTCAGAAGCTGAAATTGAGGTTGATAGAGCCAAAGTTTATGTTATTGAAAAAACGCCACCACCAACACTACAACAAATTTTCTTATTATTGACGTTGAAAATATTATCACTAAAACTTACATTTATGTCACTATTTATATTTTATAACATAAAATTCGAAGTCACGACGATCGTCACGCTAGGTGTGTTACTAAATGTCTAGTGTGACTATGTATCTATTTTCATCACATATTGCTAAACATATAGTGATGCTTTTTATAACGTCACCTTATAATTTGTATTTAATGGCAACTACTTATGTCACTAAATGATATAAAATTGTTTCATTAATCATTCGTATCGTCACCAATAATACAATAATTTCATTGTATAAGTGACAAAATAAATAATGTTAGTGACACAGTATATCACCACCAAATAGTAGTATGAATGACGATGATACATAATGTTATTTTATAATTTATATTCAATGACAATTATATACATCACTAAATTATATAATATTACATTATTGGTAATTCATATCATCACTAAAAATAGTTTGACTCCAACTTATGGATGACGAAAAAGATATTATCACATTTTAGTAACGTAATATCGTCACTTCAAATGCTAAAATAATTTAATATTTTTTAATTAATTATCAATTTAAAGTCTTCACGTGTTTACCAATTTTACCACCTAATTAAAGACTACATTTTCATTAATTATATTAAGATTGTTACAATAATGAAATAGAATTATTAGTGATGGAAGTAAAATCATAAAATTAATACTGATAACTATTGCTAGCTAAAATGATAAAAAAGTAGAACTGAAGCATCTTTTTCCTCAAAAAAATAAAATGATAAAAAGTACACATCATTTCTCAAAAAAAAAACATTATACTAAATATTATATATTTCAATAATAAAAAACAGTTAAAATTGTAAAACTTACATGTAAATTGCAATAATTCTTCCCTTTTTGTTACATATTTTGGCTTCGAGTTCATATGATCATATTACAACAATGTCGGGCTTTAATTATAAAACACAATCGCCATAGTTATTTTCACTCGACAAATACTTTTCGAACTCCTCAATTCTTTGCAACCATTTTAGTCAAAAATTACATCCAATTATTGCTGCTATTTGAACTAAATTTTGTATAAAGTTCTGAGACTTGAGCACCTAAGAAGATGCCAATAAGAATATTATCTTTTAAGAATTCAGCTCAGCATATGTCAACCAAAGTAAAATGTAAATCAAATTAAAGTCATATTTATGATGTAAAAAGTCTCTTAACACAAATAACTATCGGTTAAAGTCATATTTAGCATTAGCTATTAAAATTCATTCACTGTAATATGTCTATCTTTTACCTTGTGGACGGCAGCTTTTACTAACAAAACAACGCCTCTATCATAATAAGGCTAATAGTTTTAACATTCATGTTTATTGGATAATTTAATCGAACATGCACATACAATCAAGATGACGTTACAACAAAAAAATATTAACATGGAAAATCAAACATAATAAATCATATACATAACACATGGATGCTAACATGCATTAAAAATTTCAACTAACACCACTATCATATTTTCAATCAATGTAGTTAACAATGGTGAGAAAAACAATGGATTCTGTAATCTCATAATTGAATAAAATAACTAAACAATTACATTAGAAATCAAAATTGTAAATTTTAAGTAAACAATAAAACAACACTCAACTTACGTTGTTTTACATCCCCGGAACATGGTACTTCAAATGCAATTGATATAGCCAGTACTTGGCATGTGTATTAGAATTATCAGCTTCCAATGCCAATTCAAAATTCTCCTTTTGTTGCCTATCCTTGAACTTTAAAATTAGAGAGCAAACCTAATCAGAAAAAAAGCAAAAATAACAATAATATGATAAAATAAAAGTTTTCAATCACCATGAAGTACCCTTAGAAGAGGAATGAGAACTTTATCAATGAGCTTACAGTAATCAATAACTCTGTCTACTTGTAGCAACGTAATCTGTACAACCAACAATTATATAGTCATTGCTTAATTCATAATTTAAGTGTGCAACAACATAAATTTACAATTCTTAAACCCAACCATACTCACTGTTCCATCTGTTTTCGCAAATCTACCTATGCTAAAACAACAATCTTTGAGTTAGGTACCACCGAATTGGGCAATGATTTTAATAACAACATTTGATTTACCAAGTCGAGAAGGATGAATTCCCGATGGAAATAAGATGTACGATATACGATTTAGGTGTGGTCTAGCTGACCAGGAGCACACGTCGAAAAGAGGTGTGGCGATAGTGATGGCACACAGTGCGGCGCTTAAGAACTAGATTGAATGATAGGCTCGCGGTCATGGCTGAGGGCAGTGATGGTCGATTGACGTCAAAGAGTTGAGAAAGTAAGGAATCATGGTATCAGGGGGTTCGACTGACGCCTTGAAAGGTTGGGATACAAGGAGTGGAGGTTAGGGTTTTGGAGCAGACCAAAAAAACAACTGCTGTGAAAAATAATATTTTTCTATTTTGAGTACTTCAATTTTTTTTGGTGAAAAATAACTTCCTAAACTGTTACATATAACAACTCTAAGCCTCGTCAATTCCTAAACTATTACGGGGAGCTTTTAGGGTTAGGCACCCTTACCATTAGGCTAAAATTAGGCGCGAGTTATACAATTTCTTATAAAAATGGTCAGGATTTAAGTAGTTACAATTCCTTACAATGACGCGAATTACACAATTTCTTATAAAAATAATAAGAATTTAGCTTATTATATAAGAATTGTGTAGTTACACAATAATTATGTAGTTACACAATTTCTTATTCATCCTAAACAAATTATTACCAAAATGGTAAAAGAATTTACAGCTACACAAAAATGTACCTAATTTTAGACTAATTTTAAGACACCTAATTTTGGACAAATCCACTATTATGTACTGCGGTGGGATATGATCTCGAGCCTAAATGCATGGAACCTCTACATCCAGCTCATACCCCTATTTTCTCCCAAAATAATTCTTCACTAAGTGTGCCGCACCACGTAGTTTTCAAATTGTGTCAAATGAAATTTTGGGACATAATCTCTAACAAGCTCTATAAATTAATTGAAATTACAAAAAAATTTATTCCATTTTAACCATAGACCCCTTACGATTTTACTCTAAACCCACGAAGAATTACTTAAAAAAATAAAATGTAATTATTTATACTAAACTAAACAGAAATGTTATAAATATATATTTAGCAAAAAGGATCTTAAATATGCATATGCATATAAATAAATATACATAACGCAACTTTGAGAAAACTAGTAGAGTTATCAAAATTATGAGCCTAAATTCAAAACATTTAAAGATTCGTCACTAATAAAATTTTGAACTGGTTACGTAACCAAGATGCCACTGTAAAATTTCACCACCAATTTTTTGCGTGTAAAATTTTGGCATCAAACATTAAGGGACACAATCGTATGATGTCTTTTAAAATCATCATATAACAAATAAGAAATATAACAATAAGTGATAAAAAAATATTTTCGTCACGTTAAAAATATATTTTGTGACAAATAAAATGTCAATTTTTATCTTATAAAAGATGGCGAATAAAATAGTCACGAATAAAGCTCATTGATGACAAATTTGAAATGTCGCCAATTTAAATTAAGTGTTTATAATAATAATTCATCACTAATACATATTTTTATTAGTGACGATATGTAACGTCACCACTTAATCTAAACGTCATTGAGGTATTTCCCTCCAAAATTTTTTGGAGGCAAATTTTGGCACAAAACAATATAATGACAAAAACTAATGACGTTATTTAAAATCATCTTTGAAGATAAACCATCAATTATGAAATATGACAAAATAAAATATTCGTCACTTTGTAGTATATTATGTGACGTTATATGCAACGTCATATTAGAAATTTTGTTACTAATTGATTAATTTGTTGTAGTGCAACAAATGTGAAAGTCATCCGCTGTTTCATAGACCATGTTGGGTTCTATAGGAGATTCATTCCAGATTTCTCAAAGATTACCAAACATTTATGCCTACTGTTAGAGCAAGGCAAAAACTTTGTTTTTGGTAATGCATGTCTAGATGCATTCAATACAATTAAAACACAGCTTGTGGATACAATGTTTTATTATGCATCCATTTGGCAGCAAATGTTTGAACTTATGTGCGATGCTAGTAATCTTGTTGTGAACGCATTCTTGGGACAATTGGTATTGTTATCCAACTTTAGATTGAAGATGCGTCTAGAAAACTTGAGATTGCGATGGTCTGGACCTGTTGAAAGTGTGGAAGCATTTACACACGATGTTGTCACAATCTTAGATACCAAAGGAAGAACCCCATTCAAAGTCAATGCTCAACAATTGAAACTCTATTGTGGTGACTTTGGTCCTAGAATTATTGAGACCATTAAGTTGGTCGGATCCTTTTAAAACTCTTTTTAATTGCTTTATTAGGTTTAGATTTTATTTTCCTTTTTTCTTTTCAATTTCCTTTATTTTTTTTGCAGAATAAAAATCTCTTTATTTTGTCTCTTCTTTAACCACTTGTACGATTGAAAGACTCACGAGATAAGAATAAATTATTTTGGGGGCAAATCGGGGAATTCTATTGTACCGATTTATCCACAACAATCACACCTTCATCATATGCGCGGGAGAGACGATGAACGAGCATGATTGTTGTGCCAAAATCAAGCTGTTGAATCTCATCGCATTGAACGGTAACCATCATCCTTTGTTATTTTCCATCTTCTTCTCTTTATTATGCAGTTTGGTTCCTCATTTATTTCTCACTTATTCTCCTATTTTTTTCTACACATTCAGAGCTTTCAAGTTTGCTTCTTTCTCTACAAGTTCTTTCCTTTTCATCTTCTTTCATATAATCATCAATAACAAAGACTAGGGCGGACCAAAAGATAGCAAGGGAGACCCCTGTTTAGAATATTGAAAGCTCTGAGTCAAACCCTCAATTTGAAGAACCCCTCAATCCGGAAGAAATTCCTAAATATAAAGTTTTTTAGACTAGGACAGTTGTTGAACGTTTCAATGACCACATCCAAACACAAAGCATTCACCTAGAGCAAGGAATCAAACTTTTTGTTGAGGAAGAACCTGGAAAGTCCATTCATAGCACTATCGCTCTTCACAAGAGGGAATTTTATGTGAATTTGTATAAGCCCTCTCTGAAACTTGTTTCTGTGAGAGAACAATATATTCCTTGGTGTGCCTCTTCTATTAACAAGTTGTTTAATATTGTTGTAACTGCGGACGTGCATGCATTGTTTGTGGATGATATAACTGATGAGAAACTCACTCTTTTAGTCAATGACTTATGTATAGCAGGTGTAGTATGGTCGGGGATAAATGTTGGGAGTTTCACCGTGCTTAGGAAGTACTTGACCTTACTTGCCAAAGTTTGGTTTCAATTCATCAATTCTAGATTATTGCCCTCCACTCATAGCACAATTGTGTCCCTCGATAAAATGTGCCTGATACATTCTATCATTAAAGGAAGGAAAATCAATGCGGGGGAATTAATGCACAAGAAGATAAGGGGCTTTGCTGAGAAGAAGATTGGCATATTTGTGTTCCCTTCATTGATCATGCAACTGTGTGAGTTAAATGGGTAAAACCCCATAAAATGGAGAGAAGATTATCAACAAGGGCCCTATAAGCAAAAGTGACATTGACATGATGATTCGTGCTTCTAAACTTCCTACCCTAAGGTTGGGTGCTACATCTAAAGAGGAAAAAGTTAAAGCTAAAGTGGACGTTGCACTAGTAAACACCCCTACTAGTGATGAAGTCTGGCAGAAGGTGTTGAAAATATAAGACACACTCGAAGCAGTGACGAGAAAAATGTGAGATGTTGCGGCTACTGTGCAAACTATGGACCTTGCATATAACCTATTCTATGCTTATGTCAAGACGTGGCACAAGCCTGCACTTGATGCCATGAGCCGCCTAACTCTAGTTTGTAACACCCAAAAACTAGGCTAGTAATTGTTATTGATTTTAATAATTTGGAACACTTTCTTGAACATTTAAAAAAGAAATTAAAACCATTGGATCAAGTTAAAAAGTGATTTGAAGTGAATTGATAAGAATTGAACTAAGTTGAATGTCTAAGAATCAAATTGTGAATGAATAGAATTAATGAACGAATAAAATTGAGTAAAAGACAAGATTCCTTATTTGCATGGCATATTTGATAAATTTGGATAAGTGGAATCCATGTGTCTTCAATATGTTTTATTGGTGATGAATAATGGGTAATTTGGCTATTAAAAATAAATGAAAAATGTGATATTTTGGCGGGACGGGTCGTGAGATTGGAGGGGGAAGAAAGAGGAAGCAAAATTCCCAAACCAACTTCATCTTTTACACTCCATTCTCCACAAAAAATTCTCCATGGATAAACTTAAGAGTTTTCTTGAAAAGACTTAAATTATTGCAAAATTTGTCTTCAATTTGAAGTTGCTATCAACATCTTGACATAGGGATCGTTGATGAAACAAAGTTCTAAAGGAAAAGCACGCTGTAATTGTGGTTCGGGATATACTGTAACTTCATGATATCAGGTGAGTGTAGTTAATGTATTCGGGACGACATGGTGTCATCCTAATCTTTGTTTACATTGAATTGTTATGCTTAAGTCATACTTATTTTTGCATAAGGCTCAAATAGAGCACATTGGGGACAGACATTCAAGGTATATCATCTTTTGTAAGTCTCTTAATTATGTTGCCATTACATATGCATATTTTTTCCTTGCTATGCTATGACATCTTTTGTTAAATTGAAAATATGGATTGGAACCTTGTAATAAGCTTGAATCAACAATGAACTCCTAAATGGAGCTAAATGGTCACTCAACATAAGACACCAAGTAATGTTCCCCAAGCTTTAATGCTTAAGTAATGAACTTTTAAATTCTTTGGAGCTAAAAACTTACTTATGTCATAAGATTTCTCTCTAATGTTAAAGCCTAAAATGTATAAGTTGTCTAATGATAAATGTGTAAAAGTATTGTTTTGCTTACCTTTTTTACTCATATTATTGTTAAACTTATGCTCATTTTAGTCGTATTAGTAGGCATTCATGCATAATTTCCTAGTTTCCTTCGTTATCGAGTTTGATATTGCATTTTGGTTGGTTTTTGTGGAAAATTCGCTACTGATGAGTTTTATTTTGTGCAAGACAGGATTGCCGTGGCAATTAAGGAGAATACTAAAGGGATTGCCGTGGCAATTGGGGAGAATACTGAAAGAGTTGCCAAAGCTGATTGTTGCGGCATATCTGGATAAAATGGGATAAGTCCGCCCAATTTTAGGATAAATACAAAAAGCAAGGGATAATTCCCCAGTTTTGGATTTACACGTAGAATTGGATAGAGATAAATGCTTAGATTTTGAAGAGTTTTTTTTAGATAAAGATAAAAGAGATTAATTATCTCTTATTCAAATTAATTCAAGCTTATTCCTATCCTCATCAACAGCAAATCTGATCACAGACTCTCCTACAAATAGAAGATCAAATCGCAACATTTGGAAGGGAGATTCTAGAGAGACAAAAGGGCTGATCGCACAATTCCAACGCATTTTCTTTATTTTGTTTCTGTGATCCATGTCTGGATTATTTTGATTGTATTTTCTTTTTTCCCAGGCATGAACTAAATTAAATTGGCTTGGGTTATTGGGTTTTGTGGTGTAATAAATAATTGGATGATTTAGGTTTTAGATTTCAATAAATTTCAAAGTTTGTTCACTCTTGGATTTTTAATCTTCATCTTGAGAGAATTGGGAGAGGATCTCGAGTATTGTCCATTTATTTAGACTAGGGAGAGCTAGATTCAAGAAACGAGTGAACACGGTACTCATTTGAACAATAGTTGGTGGGAACTAATATGCCTTAGGAATATGGAACAAAATTCAGTGGCTAAGAGAAGTGTAAGATCAGTGAATGCTCACCTAAGGTTAATACAGGGATGTATCACCAAGGCATGCGCAATCTACCAGCTCTTTGGCTATGGATAACACAAAGACATTGAAGAACATTTTACCGAGATTTGAAGGAAGAAACTTAGTTGCCACGACATTCTTTCAGTCCCATTTGCAGCGGCATATTTTGTGACCCATTTTCCACGGCAATCTAGTCGATCTTAGTTGCCGCATCAATTGAGTTGCCTCAACAATCAATTGCCACAACAATCCAATCAGCCATTACACCACTACTCACGATAACCCAACCCACTCTCTTATTCAATTACATTTCCCATTTTTTTTACTTGCTTAATTATTTTACTTGTTATTTCTAAACACCTATCATCACTATTCATTTCTCCTTTCACTGCAAGAAGTTAGAAATCAGAGTTTCACCAATCCTTGTGGAGAAGATAACTTTACTATACTATTACTTGCGACGTGTATACTTACACCAATTGCGAAGCACTCAAAACACGCAACATGTTTTTTGCACCGTTGTCGGGGATTGGAAAAAGCGACTTTGTTTTTATTTTCTTATGCCTTTATTTCTTTTATTTTTTTATTTGTTTGGTTTCAATAGGCTAACACAATTTTGATTTTGCATTGGTGTATGATTAGAGCGAGACTGTCATCACAAGGCCACCCTTTTGAACTAGAGATCGAACGTATTTTTCATAGACGAAGAAAAGAGTTGAGAGCAGAAATGGGAGATCCACCTAATAATCGAGTTGGCAATCTGAATGCCAGTGGCAATCAGAATATCGTAACAGGAGGTAGAGCAGTTCTACCAGATCAACCTATTATCATATGAAATAGACCCATTCGGGAATACTTAGATCAAGATCTTGACGATCTCTCTCAAAGAGTTGTCACACATGAGATTCAAGCCGCCCACTTCTAGTTGAAGCCTGTGAAGGTTAATATGATCAATACAGTTGGTAAGTTTGGCGGATCAGTGACTGAGGATGCCATAAAGCATCTCAAATCATTCTTAGAAAATTGTGAATCATTTCAAGCAGCAAGGAGTCATTGAGGACGTCCTAAGGCTAAAATTATTCCCCTATTCACTAAGGGATAGGGAGAAAACATGGTTAAATAGTATCCCATCTAAATCTCTAAAATCTTAGACAAACTTATGCTGAATTTTCCTTTCTAGATTAAGTTTTACAAATATGACTGATAAACTGCGTAATGACATAACTATTTTTTGTTAGGTAGATGATGAGTCCATGTACGAGGCTTGGGAGCGGTATAAGGAGCTTTTACACAAATGCCCTATGCACAGATTCAAAGATTGGATGCAAGTAACAATGTTTTACAATTCAGTCAATGCACTGACGAGGTTGATGCTAGATGCCTTGGCAAATAGCATGCTTCTAGACAAATCAGCGAATGAAGCTTTGTAGATTTTTGATAGACTTGCCAAGAATGATTATCAATTCCAAACCACTAGAAGGGGAATAGTAGGCAAAATGCTTCGGCAATTGAGCTAGAGTCGTCAGATACTATTTTAGCACAATTATTTACATTAACCAATTTGGTTAAGAGTATGTAGCGACCCAGCAACACACAGGAAATCAAGGGAGTAGATTTATTTTGTGATTTATGTAATAATAACCATGATTCTTCTGAGTGTCTATAGAACCCAGAGCCTAGCTTTTACGTTGGAAACTACAATCAAAACAACAATGTGATGTCCAACATGTACAACCCGGCCTGGAGGAAGCACCCTATTTTTCATGGAGTACTCAAAACAACGCCATTAATCATCACACTCACAATACGCAAGCATCTGGATTCCAACATAACATGGCACAACAATAGATGCTGCAACAATTGACAACACCATCTAGTTCTTTGGAAAACTCTATGAATGCTTACATGTTAAAAGCTAAATCTTATATGACTGAGAGTAGTAATTTCATGGAAAATACTAATGCAAGTCAGGCAAGTCAGGCAATTTGCCATATCTTGAATACAAGACCACAAGGCAGTCTGCCCAGTGATATTGAGGTCGTAAGGGGAATGGGCCATGAGCAGTGTAAAGTGATCACCACTTGGAGCGGAAAAAAGTCAAATGATGAACCCATCCAACAAAATGATAGTAATCAGCAGTGGGACAATCCCATATTTGGAAAGATATTTCCAGCAACAATGCCACGACAAGCATTGATGGTGAGCCTTCAACAATTGCCAAGGCAAGTCCACTTGCCGTGGTCAGTCCACCCAACAAATCTAAACCAGATGAGAAGGACAAGGAGTTCAGACTACCACCACCATTCCTATAGAGGCTGAAAAAGCAAAAATATGAATACCAGTTCAAGAAATTCCTTGACATCTTAAACCAAGTCCACATCAACTTGTCATTGGTTGAAGCAATTGAACAAATTTTGAACTATGCTAAGTTCCTTAAAGACATTGTCCCCAAGCGAACTAGGCTAAGAGAGTTTGAAACTGTTGTTGTGACAGAAGGATGTATGGCGATGTTGCACAACCGAATGCCACCCAAACTAAAAGATCCTGACAATTTTATAATACCTTGTGCAATCGAAAATCACTATGTTGGGAAGGTGTTATCCGATCTTAGAGCAAGCATAAACCTTATGCCAAAATCAAATTTTCAAATATTGGGCATAAGGAAGGCGAGACCCACTACAATTATGTTACAGCTTGTAGACATATCCTATGTGCATCGAGAGGGAAAAAATGAGGATATTTTGGTAAGAGTTGATAAATTTATTTTCCCGATGATTTTAATATTTTGGATTGTGAAGCAGATGGATTCGCACCTATTATTCTTGGGATATCGTTCTTAGCAATAGGAAGGACCTTGATTGATGTCAAGAGAGGAGAGTTCACTATGCAGGTGAATGATCAGCAAGTATGATTGGCTTTTCATTTTTCGGACAACTTAGGAGTTACTCGGAATCAAACTACAATGCTTGTGAGTGTGTGCGGAGTTGTGTGCAAGTTGATTTTTCAGATTCTATGCAAACACAAGGTTTTTAAATTACTTCATTGGGTTCTTTTAACATGTTTTAACTAGAGCCGGTTTTGGGCACCTCTAGTGTTTTGTTTTTAGTTTTCTTAAGTTAATTAATTTATTCGACTAGAGCCAGTTTCGGGCACCTCTAACGATCAATTTTTAGCACATACTAGAGCCAATTTCGGGCACCTCTAGTGATCAATTTTTAGCACATACTAGAGCCAATTTTGGGCACCTCTAGTGATCAATTTTTAGCACATACTAGAGCCAATTTCGGGAACCTCTAGTATTCATCCAATTTTTATTCTAATCCCCAAACTTTTTAACTATCAACCTAAGTTCACTAGAATTCTTTAAATCAATCAAACCACACAGTGTTTCATCAAGTTTAGCGTCATAGTACGATTCTAAGAGTTTCCATGTTTATCCTAGAATAAAAAGTTTTGTCAATTAGGTACATTGGCAAACTCATCATCTGATATTCATCAAATCTAGGCAATTCTTGTTCCAACTAAAGGCATGGCAAGCAATTTATGTATCCTAAATGCAATACTTAAGATGAATGCAACTAAACACGGTAACTAAATAATAACAATCTCCCCCAAACTCGAATGAGGCATTGTCCTCAATGCATGCAATAAAGAAAAATAAAAATAAAGAAAAAGTAAAATGCAAATGAGGACTTACTCTGAGAGTTCGTCATCGTGGATGATTAGTTTCCATTTGGCCGGTGTCTTGATTCTTTTGCTTGAACGCAGTGGTTGCTTCATTGTTTCCAATGGTGGAATTGATCCTCGTACAGGGTTGTCATCATCGTCCTCTTCATCAATGTCATTGGATTTTTTCTTGGGCTTGGAGGATTCGATTGGTACGGTCTTTGTTGATGCAATGGAGGACTCGTCCGAATCTAAAAAATCAGACAATGATTCAGTACGAGTTGATTCAGGCATAGGTGCTTTACCTTTGGCTTTTGCAGTGGTTTTCGGGGCGTCTTTAGCCGCTGCATCTTTAGTGTTGGTTGCCGGGGCAATTGCTTGGGCAGTGCCGCGGCATCATCTGTTGCGATTGCTGTGGCAACTGCTTCATTGGTTGCCAAGGCAAGGATTTCGGCAGGAAAGATGGGGAACGACATGCGGCTGTCTGGATACTTTTCCAGGATGACTTGGGTGATGGCATTATTGTGATCCTTCATCTACCGCATGAAAATTAGTTGCCGGTCTTCAATTTGCCTAAGGCGGTTCGCCAATGGTCTTAAGAGTGCTTCAAGTTGTCCCGGGGCTGCTGTCCAATTTGTCCGGGTATCGGTTACTTGGGCATTAGGAGTTGCCGAGGCAGCAGGAGTTTTCGTGGCAATTAAAGGCGTTGAAGATTTTACCGGTGCCTCTCCCATTAGCTTTCGAATTTGTGCTTGATTCCAACCGGACTTTGGTAGGGCCTTTTCATCAGTGGACTCACTTAGGACATGCATGTCCTTGCAAATATTGGAAATTAAGCAAGGAAGAAAAGAGAACCCTTGTCTTTTGTGCTACATACAAAAATCTCATCACAAATAATTTTTCCAATGTTAATGGTGCGATTATGCAAGATAGAATGTATGAGTACAAGACGAGGTGTATCAATGGTAGTATTGTGCGTTGGGGCATTAAAGAAGTTTTAATAAACTTATTCCATAATTTTGCCTCGGGTTTAAGCCGAAGGCGATTTACCGTGCCCTTGTATTTACTGTCATTCCAATGAGTTCCCGGTAGAGTGAGTTCTTGAAGCACCTTGTCGAATTGCTTGGGCGTGAGTTGATCAACAAAGGCTTGATGCTCGTCCTTCTCAATGTAGAGCCCGTAAAAGGTGTTGATGTTTTCGGGGCTTATGAGTATAGCCTTGTCACAAACAAAAACATAAGGATTATTCGGGTTAGGTGAGTGAGCGTAGAATTCTCTTACCCATGAGATGTTACCCGGTTTCGATTGGTGGCAAAAGATTTACCACTTTTGATGTGCAATCCTTTCGAAGATGAATCATTCAAGGCCGAAATCTTGATGAGAGTTGGAGTATTCAAAGCCTTGTTCTTCGCAAATCTTCCAGCTTTCAAACTTGGAGTGAAATCTTTCTTGAACCACCGGTGTAGCAAACTTCTTGTATCTTGTTCTTTGGATGAACCAAAAATTCCATTTTGGATGCCATGGATGATCTTGGCTGTGAGTTTGGTAAAAGCAAAGAAAAGAAAGCAAAAAACTAAAGAGTTGCAAGATCAAAAGTAGGAATAGGTTTCTTGGAAGTTAAGGGTGATGGGTTAAATAGAAAGGATATGTAGTAAATATGGTGGGTGGGATTAATTTTGGAATAAAGAAGAAAGGGGTTTCGATTTAGGGGAAGGGTGACGGCTAGGGGTTTATTTAGGGTAAGTTGGAGGATTTATGTAAGCCTTAGCCCATTAATTTCCCTGTTGAAGAAGTTTCCTTCTTGAATCAAAATTCCTCTTTTATCTTGAACTCTTTTTCCTACAATTCAAAAACAAATAAATAAGGATTAAAATTAAAGATAAACTAATATAAGAAAATAAATAAAGATGTGCAAAGAAATTCTTAAACCTAGAAAGATAAATATGAAAGAAAGATATAGTTTTAATCTTAAAGAAAATAAATCAATTTAGCCTAAAAAAAATAACCGAAATCAATTTTTTCCGTTCCATACGAGCACCGTTGTAGTGCTTCAATCTTTGTCCGTAAACTTTGAATTCATGTTCGCCAGTGGTGGACTTGATTATCACGGCACCTTGGGATAACGGTTTAACAACTTTGAATGGTCCTGACCATCTTGATTTTAGTTTTCCCGTGAAAAGTTTTAGCCGAGAATTGAATAAGAGAACTAGTTTCCCTGGCATTAATTGCCACAACAATAGTTTCTTGTCATGCCATTGTTTTTTCTCCTTGTAGATTCGTGCATTGTTAAAGGCGAGTGCACTGAATTCTTCTATCTCGTTGAGGTCCAACAAACGCTTTTGTCGGGCACTTGCCCAATCCATATTCACGGTCTTGATTGCCCAATATGCCTTGTGTTCGATTTCCACCGGTAGATGGCATGTTTTGCCATAGACAAGTCGGAAGGGAGACATACCTAAGAGTGTTTTGAATGCAGTGCGATATGCCCAAAGTGCGTATCTAGTCTTACTTATCAATCCTTCTTAGAGGGATTTGCAACTTTCTCGAGTATACCCTTCAATTCCCGGTTGGAAATTTCTGCTTGCCCATTGGTTTGTGGGTGATATGCTGTTGCAATCTTGTGAGATACACCAAAGCGTTGTAACATCTTGGTGATGAGTTTGTTGTCAAAGTGCTTGCCTTCATCACAGATAATTGCTCTCGGCATCCCAAACCGTGTAAATATATTTTTCTACAAGAATCTTTGCACGGTCTTGGAATCGTTGGTGGGAACTGCAGTCGCCTCAACCCATTTAGACACGTAGTCAACGACAAGTAGAATGTAGAGGCTACCGAATGAAGATGGGAAAGGTCCCATAAAATCAATCCCCCACACATCAAACAATTCCATCTTGATGATGTTTTGGAGCGGCATCTCATGTCGTCTAGAGATATTGCCCGTCCTCTGGCATCGATCACATTGCTTGCAAAACTCTTGGGCATCTTTGTATAGTGTTGGCCAATATAAACCGGATTGCAAAACTTTGGCCGCGGTACGTGTTCCTCCAAAATGTCCTCCATAGGGTAAAGAATGGCATTGCCAGAGTACATTGTGTTGCTCTTCTTCGTGGACACATGGGCGTATAACCTGATCTGCATATTGCTTAAACAAAAGAGGCTCGTCCCAAAAGTAATGCTTAGCATCATGGCGAAACCGCTTCTTCCCTTGGTGAGTAAGGCCATAAGGTAAAATACCACAAACAAGGAAATTAACTAAATCCGCGTACCAAGGTATTGCTGAGGCATGTGCTGCCGTGGCGACTACTTCCAAGATTGTTGAGGCGTGTGCGTCTAGAGTTGTCGAGGCATACGCGTCCATGGTTGCTGAGGCATGTGCGTCCATGGTTGCCGAGGCGTGCGTATCAGTGGTTACCGCGGCGTGTGCATCGCGAGTTGCTGAAGCGTTAAGGGTTGTCGAGGCATGCGCATCCATGGTTGCCGAGGCGTCAGGGGTTATCGAGGCATGGGCGTCCATGGTTGCCGAGGTGTCCACATCGATAGTTGCTAAAGCATCGAGGGTTACCGAGGTGTGTGTATCGGTGGTTGCCGCGGCGTGTGCATCACGAGTTGCTGAAGCATCGAGAGTTGCCGAGGCATGCGCATCCATGGTTGCCGAGGCGTCAAGGGTTGTCGAGGCATGGGCGTCTATGGTTGCCGAGGTGTCCACATCAAGAGTTTTTGAAGCATCGAGGGTTGCCGAGGCATGCACATCCATGGTTACTGAGGCGTCAGGGGTTGTCGAGGCGTGCGCATCCATGGTTGTCAAGGTAACTAACAGTTGCTCATCCAGGAATGCATCACATATCTCTAAATCCGCGTCCTCCTCCCTATTAGGTTCTAGGCGTGATAAATGATTAGCCACTTGATTTTCTATTCCTTTCCTGTCCTTAATTTCAATGCCAAACTCTTGTAAAAGCAATATCCAACGAATCAAACGAGGTTTGGCATCCTTTTTAGGAAATAGATACTTAATTGTCGAATGGTCCGTATGAACAATTACCTTTGTACCAATCAAATAGGATCGAAACTTGTCAAATGCGAAAACTACGGCTAGTAACTCTTTCTCCGTTGTTGTATAATTCACTTGATCACTATTAAGAGTTTTACTAGCGTAGTATATCACATGAAAGGTCTTACCTGTGCGTTGGCCTAGGACTACCCCTACCACGAAATCACTTGCATCACACATGAGTTCAAAAGGTAGCGTCCAATCTGGTGGAACGACAATGGGTGGCGAGGCAAGCTTTTCCTTTAGGGTTTTGAATGCTTGGGTGTAAGAATCATCAAAATTGAAGTCTTTATCCTGTTCAAGCAAATTGCACAAGGGTTTAGTAATTTTAGAAAAATTATGAATGAACCTCCTGTAAAATCCTGCATGTCCAAGAAAGCTTCAGATTCCTTTAACCGAACTTGCTAGGGGTAATCTCTCGATCACGTCCACCTTGGCTTTATCTACTTCAATTCCCTTGGATGAAATCTTGTGGCCGAGAACTATTCCTTCATCTACCATAAAATGGCACTTCTCCCAATTAAGGACTAAATCGGTTTCTTCACATATTGCCAATACCTTCTCTAAATTGCCGAGGTAGCTGTCGAAGCCATTACCAAAAATGGAGAAATCATCCATGAAGATATCAAGGAAGTCTTCGACCATGTCTGGAAAGAGTGCCATCATGCATCTTTGGAAGGTTGCCAGGGCGTTACATAATCCGAACGACATCCTTTGGAAAGCATAACTACCATATGGGCATGTGAAGGTTGTATTTTCTTAATCTTCTGGTGCTATGGTAATTTGATTGTAACCTGAATAACCATCAAGAAAACAATAAAAGGGTTTACCTGCAAGACGGTCAAGCATTTGATCAATAAAGGGTAATGAGTCATCACCCAAATTGTTATGTGATAATGGGGAAAAGCTAACACTATTTCTTTGTTCATTATTCCACCCAAAATGAGTCATCATCCAAATTGGCACATGTTCTCCTTGGAAGAGAACAAGTGTCAAGGCCTCCATTTATTTTCCATTTTACATGCAATCTATAGGATTTTGCATGTTCACATTTCCATCCTTTCATTTATGCCTCCTAGTTTTCATTCCAATTCAATTTAGTTTAATTTCACATAATTTATTTATAAGGATGGCCAATGTTCATTCTTCTTTTAAATTGATCAACTTATGGATTCAATTAGCCTATTGTTTAAATACTGGTAACATTTCTAGGCCAATTTTAGGGTGTTACATTTTACCTTGAATTATATCATGCATAGGCAAGCTTGACTTGAGGTAAATACCTAATTGTTAGGTATGATGTGTTATGTAATTCTCATTCAATATTATGCTTGTAGTAAGATCTATGTATGTTTGTTAAACAACCTTCGCCGTGCTATCATTCGACTAAATAAAAAGGGTTGTGAATTGAGAACTACGTAAATAAACTATATACGCACTTAAAATGAACAACAATAAGATATGTTCACTTGATGCTTTGATTATGGTTGAATTTGTTTGAAATGCATACTTTGTTCGAATGATACATGTGTTAGAACTTTTGGATATGCTATGAAATAATCCTTGAAGGCATGATAGGAAGATTTTGGAGCAAAGCTAATCTTTGATAAGAATATGATAAGTTTATGACTATACGAATAAGGAGCTAAGCTCAACCTTGATTCTGACAAGATAAAATTATATGATAAGCCTTGGTTTCGAGTTAGTCTTAGGTATAGTTGGTAAGCCATAGAGTCCATAGAGCTCGTGTTTGGGGTTGACTACGATCCTTATTTGGCGACAGTATGAGGGAAGTGTTATGGTCACTTGGCGACAGTAGGAGGAATTGACCGATACTGCGAGTACCATTTTATTTGGCGATAGTTGGTTGGGGATTCGTGTCCCTGGGTTGTTACTTGATTCTCAAGTCTATATTATTCAAAGAAATCATGAGAATTTATATGTTAATCAATGAATTATCGAATAGCTTGCATAACAAGTAATATGTACCATTGACTATTGATTGTTATTTTGAGTGAAAACATATATGCTTTGTTAGAATTCTATATATGAATATTTATAACAACTTGAATGACAAGTAAGATGTATCTAATGTATTGTTGGATATTCTTTTGGAAGAAGAAGTATGCCTTGTTAATGTTTTTATATACATGAATGATTGATTGAATGCTTATATTCATATGCTTGTTCGAATGTCCATATATATATATATATGTGTGTTTGGTTCCAATGGTTGGCTCTAAAACAGCTAGTTCATGTTTAAGCTTAGAATTGTACATGACTAATATTAGTAGTGAAGTGACAGATGGTTTACTATAAATTCTGGAATCATGATAATAACTTGCAAGACAAGTACAATGCATCTACACGATTCTTGTCTTTTTCCTTTAGGGAAAAACATAGGCTATGATCGAATATGTATATATATTTGTATATATATTAAAATGAGGATGTTTTGGAATAGATTTGAATGCATGATGGACTATTTTGATCATATGTTTGTATATACATGAAAATGAGGTTGTTTTGGAATAGATTTGAATCCATGATGGACTGTTTTGATCATATATTTGTATATACGTGAAAATGAGGCTGTTTTAAAATAGATTTGAATGCATGATTGACTGTTTGTATATATAAATGGATTGCTTGAATGCTTAAGTTATTAGAAACCATTGCCATGCTTAGGTGACCTTAGATCATCATGGAATTATGTCACTTATGGTGCAGTCTTGAATTACATAGACCTGATACTTGTTAGCAGTTTGAATGCAACATAAAAGTTTGATATGCTATATCATGTTAAGGGGATTACATGGACTGGAAATGAGTTCTTTAATGCTTGAGGGTTCGAATGATGCCATGATAAGTAATTTAGGCAAACATGAGCTTGTAATTAGGTCATGGTATATAATTTAGTGCCACCTGAAGTAATCCTACATCTTAAAAGTATTTTTTTAGATAGTTTTAGGCAACCCCAAGTACTATTTGGATCGTATCAAATATTTTGTATGCTTGATATGGTTGTTCATTGTCTAAACCCTTGTAATGACCAATGTGTTATCCATACTGTGGTTGAATCAATTCTTGTTTGAATCTTTAAAAATGTTATAAATGGCCTTATATTTTCTAGTAAGCCTTGAATGTTCATCTTTGTTGTTGGTTTGTTTTCATGTGTTTGTTTTGAAATAATTCCTAATTCAGTTTGCTCTTAAGCTGGGTTAGGGGTGTTACAGGATTACCGCAAGTTAAATAAATCTACTAGGAAAGACCATTTTCATTTACCCTTTATTGACCAAATGCTTGACCGTCTTGCAGGTAAATCCTTTTATTGTTTTCTTGATAGATACTCAGGTTATAACCAAATCGCCATAGCACTAGAGGATCAGGAAAAGACAACCTTCAATGCCCTTATGGTACATATGTATTTCAGAGGATGCCGTTAAGACTATGTAATGCTCAGGCAACCTTCCAAAGATGTATGATGGCAATTTTCTCTAACATGGTGGAAGATTTACATGAAATCTTCATGGACTACTTCTCGATATTTGGAGATAGCTTTGACAATTGCATCGGTAATTTGGAGAAGGTGTTATCACGCTGTGAAGAATCTAACCTAGTTTTAAACTAGGAGAAATGCCACTTTATGGTGGACGAAGGTATCATGCTTAGACACAAGATCTCATCCAAGGGAATCAAAGTAGACAAGGCCTAGGCGGATGTGATTGAGAAGTTACCACCATTGAATTCAGTCAAAGGGATCCGAAGTTTCCTCGAACATATAGGTTTTTACAAAAGGTTTATTCATAATTCTTCATTGATTTCTAAACCCTTGTGTAATTTTCTTCAACAAGATAGGCCCGTCAATTTTGATGATTATTGTGCAAGGTCATTTGAAGCCTTGAAGAGGCAACTTGTCACGTCACCTATTATTATTCCCCCTGGTTAGTCCCTACCTTTCGAGCTCATGTGTGATGCGAACTATTTTGTAGTAGGAGTTGTCCTAGGCCAACGAAAAGGTAAAATTTTCCATGTGATATATTACGCTAGTAAAACCCGTAATGGTGCTCAACTGAATTACACCACGACATAAAAAGAATTACTAGCAGTAGTTTCGTATTTAACAAGTTTCATTCCTATTTGATCGGTACATAGGTAATTGTCCATACTGACCATTCAGAAATTAAGTATTTAATTGCTAAAAAAGATGCCAAGCCTCGTTTAATTCGTTGGATGTTCCTTTTACATGAGTTTGACATTGAAATTTAAGATAGGAAAGAATCGAAGAACAAGGTTGCTGATCACTCGTCAAGGCTGGTAGGAGGCGATAAAGATGCAAATTTCTTGCAGATCCACGATGCATTCTCGGATGAGCAGTTGTTAGTTTCCATGACAACACAATGGTACGTAGATCTAGTAAATTTTCTAGTTAGCGATATTTTACCTTATGGCCCTACTCACAAAGGAAAGAAGCAGTTATGACATGATACTAAGAATTATTATTGGGACGATACTCTATTTTAAAAAAATGTGCAGATCAGGTCATACAACAATGTGTTCCCGAGGAGGAGCAATAAAATGTGCTTCGACAATGCCATTCCCCACCTTATAGAGTTCCGACAAGGCTGATCGCACAATTCCAACACATCTTCTTCTTATTTTTTGTTTATGCGATCCATGTCTGGGATTATTTTGATTGTATTTTCTTTTTCCCTAGTCATGAACTAAATTAAATTGATTTGGGTTATTGGGTTTTGTGGTTTAATAAACGATTGGATGATTTAGGTTTTTAATTTCAATAAACTTTGAAGCTTGTTAACTTGTAGAATTTTAATCTTCATCTTGAGAGATTTGGGAGAGGATCTCGAGTGTTATCCATTTATATAGGCTCGGGAGAGCTAGATTCAAGAAATAAGAGAACACGGTTCTCATTTAAATGATCATTGGTGGGAATGAATCCACCTTAGGAATAAGGAACAGATTTTAGCGGTCAAGAGAAGTGTAAGATCGGTGGATGCTCACCCAAGGTTAATGTTAGGATGTATCACCAAGGCATGCGCAATATACTAGCTCTTTTGTTAGGGATAACATGAAGACATTGAAGAACGCTTCGTTGAGCTTTGAAGGAGGAAACCCAGTTACCACGACATTCTTCTAGTCCTAGTTGTTGCGGCATATTTTGTGATCCAATTGCCACGGAAATCTAGTTGGTCTTAGTTGCCTCAGCAATCAATTTCCATGACAATCCAATTAGACATTGCACCACTACTCACGATAACCCAACCTATTCTCTTATTCGAATACATTTCCCATTTATTTTACTTGTTTAATTATTTTACTTTTTATTTCCAAACACCTATCATCACAAGCTTGGTGGATCGTTTTAAGCTGAAATTTGATAAGTATGCATGTAACTTGATTATTTAAGGATTGGTAACTTTTAAATGAAGTAAATCCATGTATTTTTCCAGTTTTGCAAATTGGTCCCTAAATTGCAATTACCCATAATTAGATATCAATTCGACTCCCGATTCAGTTGAGAATTTATCCACTACAGTATGCACACCTTAGGCTATAATGTTGCATATATAAAAGTTAAAAATAAAAAATCAAACAAAATCGAGTTAATTACTGTGGGCTTATTTCGGCAAACCCAATGTAGCTCGCTCGGTTCGGTCTGGCATTTAGGTCGGGTCAAGGGGTTACATGGATTCCTATGTGTTAGCTACTATAAGTAAGGTGATTTCTTATGGTAATCGATGTGTATTGAAGTTATGGATTGATGTTTTATGGCTGAGTTTAAGTTAGAACGAAATTGAAAGTGAATTATGGAGATTTTCGATTGTTAGAATGAGAATTGGGATTCATTACAACAATTCTCTATTTGCTGGGAATTATTGGATGTGAATTGATGTTAGTTTATATGTTATTGAGTTATAGAATCATTGGAAGTGCATTCGGAGGCCTCAAGTTGATTTTTTGTCGATATCGGCAATCGGTCAAGCTTCAGCGAATGGGCGAAAGCTTGTCGATGAGTGCAAATGTGTTTTGGTACACTAAAGTGGTTTGAAAGCATACCTTGGGAGTTCAGATTAAGCCTAACAAGCTTAAATAAGCTCGAAAGTAAGTCTTTCTAACTTTGGTATTGGAATATTTAATACAATTGTGAAATCATGTTTTTACTTTCTTTGATTTGAAAGCATGAAATGTGATACTTACTGTTTTATGTATCATTTATTGAAGTGCTATGATTTATTAAGCGTGAGAATGCCTATGCATCCAAATATATGTTACAAACTTGTTAAATTCATAAGAAAATAGTAAGTAAATGAGATTTGAAATGATATATTGGCCAGTTAAAAATAAAGAATGATGTCGGATATAGTTGGCATCCCATAGGATAAGAGTACTCATTATGTTTGCAAAATATCGTTGATGGACTCTTCCATTGTAATCGACCGACCGTCACACGAAAAAGTATCCTGAGGGCCAGTGGCTATAACTATTACTCCATTCATTTGTTGGGTTTTGTAGGGTAGAGTCGATGGTTAATAGTTATGGGATATAGATATGGATTAAAGGGGGCGGGGACCTAAGCTCGTAATTTGAAATATTGATCCGTATATCTGACAGTTTGATTAAAGAGTGGTCACACTCTGTAAATTGCCAATATATTCAAGAATTTGACATAATGAAATGGTTATGAATCATGTTAAAAAAGAGCATTCATATACTGAAATTGTGCATAATAAAAGTGGTTTAAAACAGTACGGTGTTGGTTTTATATAGCATTGATGTGATATTTGCAGAGCACACTCACTAGGAATGATTATTCTTATGCTCTCATTTCATCTTTGCAAATAATTGAGCATTTGGGGGCTGACATCAAAGCAAGGGTGCATCCAAGACATTTGACGCATTTGAGTATGTGAGATACTATATTGACGCATTTGAGTATGTGAGATACTATATCTGTTTAAGTGTAATGAAGCAATGTAGGTAGATTTCCCAATTGTATTTGTAGTTGAGAGGTATTAGCTCTCTTTGGTTACTATTTGATTTGTGATTTTTCTAACATGGAGTTGGTTTTTTATCTTGATGTTTGAAGCACGCTTTCTGTAACACCCTCTACCCGCCCTAGGAGAAAGACCGGCATAGAACGTGTTACTGAACAAGTTTTCAAGATTCATGTCTAAAAAGTTTCAACAATTATCCAAGCAAAGGTAGGACATTCTAGTAAAATCAGAACGATTTAAAACTTTTGAATTAGGGAAGCTTGTTTGACTTCTAACATAGCTTAAGAAAAGTCTGACATTCCCATAATTATACTACATTCTAACAGCTAAATTTAACATGTTATTTTGTCCTAACTCAGAAGAAGATTCATCTTTCAAATCTTTAATATGGTATCCACATTTTCGGTATATACTATACTGTAACATTAAATCATGACTCAAGCTAACAACAAATGCATGATGTAATCTTAACTAAGCACATGTTGACTCTTCCTTTCAATTCAAGCAACCCATACCTAAAAATACACTGCCAACGCATAAGTATTCTAGGGTTCCAATACTTGACTCTCATGTATTTAATTCTAGATTTACAACATATATAAGCATCAATAATGTCATCCTTAACGTTATACTTCAATTACAATGCATAGCATACAACATTATTACAAGAAGCCATAATCAATATGGACATTACTATGTAAAATGATATGCGGTCTAAATTTTAAGCTTTGAGATAATAGCCAGATTCTTGAGTTATCAAACTACCCAGGGACTAAGATTTTATCATTAGTTGTGTATAAGCATGCAGATTGACACTTCTCAAGTCATTGTCCATTTTTTAAAACATACTTAAATCTACCATACCATTATCATACTACTAAGGGAAAATATAATTAAGCAACCAAATAAACTTAAAGTCCCATTACAAAACTTATACATATATATTAATGAAATTAAAGAAACTCTAAACTCGATGCATTCACATCTACATTGTGCCACCAACTAGGAGTCTCTCGAAAAAAATACGAACATGAATATTGACACCAAATACCATGTCCAAGCTCGAGGAAAACCCAAGTGGTCTCTACCTGAAAAGTAATTAGAAGACCCAAATAAGCATAAACCACGCGAGGTAGATTAAACCCTCACTTCTATAGAAGCAAAACTATTTTATTATCTTTACATAAACATCTCGGGGTTATACATGATAGCAAGTTTGTACCTTAAGGATGGTTATAAATAAATAGCATTTGAATTGATCTAATACTTATTTGCATAAAACTAGATTCAACACCACTATGTGTATTACTCAGTATCACATGAGCATGCAACTTCTTCTAAAATGGACGACTTATCTCTTAGCTATCTCTCATTTTATAATAAATTTATTACCTTCTTATTACCATTGCTCGACCTCATGACAGTGATTTAAATCATTCTTAACTTACTTACAAAAGCAATTGACCTTTAACGTATGAAGCATTTTCTGGATAATAATCAAGTTACAAAAATTCTTGACACACAATTTACCATATAGGTCATTTCAAAATTTATAATCTTTCTCGAATTATTAATAGTTCAACTTGATAATTCTTACATACTTGTCTATGGTTTAACAACTCATAATATAGTTAACTTTGTTCCCTCTAATGTCAGGATTATCTTATAATCTATTAGATTTCATCAAAGCTTATAGGGCCTAATAGATTATTCGAATGCACACTCCTTTTTAAAGAATAGGAATCATTTCAACCTTAATTCAGAGATCAATTAGGTTCGTATCTTATAACTGGATTTACTCAATACTAAACTATAAAAGTCCACGAGTTCTAAAGATTGTCCAATTCTTATTCCTTCCATTTCCAACTATTATATAATTATAATTTACTTATCTCCCAAGTTTCATGAATTTAGAACATTTGCTTATGAAATTATTATTATCCTGAATAAGGCATCAATTCAAGTCCTCATAGGACATAAATTTCTTAACTCGTAAGAGACACAATCTACTATAAGCATTAATTTCCACATATGAAAATCCTTCTAATTTACATGTTCTATGTGATCAACCGTTATTTTCACATACTATCCCTTTAACCCACTTTCATAAATAAGTTGAACAATCTCTAGTTATGGATAATAATTAATTTCTACCACATGCCCCTCCAATTCAATTCATACATATATGATCATTTAGAGGTATGAAGATTTCACTAACACTATACTGGTTATTACATTTTCTAACATGCCTTAAACCAGTTCAGAGAGTTCAAGTTTGTAATATAGAAGTGGCTTGTATCATTTACTTGAAACTCAAGTAAGTGTTCTATCATTCTCACATTCTACTAAGGACACCAATTTCATTCGAACATACAAGAGATCATTAATTCTTAAACATATTGAGCATATTTTTGTTCTAAGCTTAAGTATTATCATACATTTTACACTTCTCAACTTATCCAATTTGGCTTTATCTTCAAGTTAAGCATAATTACAATTAATTTAGGGAGTTGGTTTAGATTGCTCGAAACCCTCCACTTAGTTTAGTTCTATTGTTGAAACATGTATAAAGTTCCTTGTCTTTGCTTTAACAATTACTAAAAACAATCAAAAGCATCCCCTAACTTCAGTAATGGCTCGACAGACCAAACAATTTAACATAGTAATATTCACTCTTTCCCTATATGGGATTCACTAATCATCTCAATATCAAACATAATTGTTCATACACGAACATCATTAATTCCATGGCAAATCATACATTATCAACAAGCAATTCGCAACTTGTATAATCTAAAATCATTCAATGATTCTTTTCTCCTTATTTACTCGAACAAGCACATATCATACCCAAGGTAAAGTTCGAATGAAACCATTTAAACATTGCTTAGTAACATAGCATATCATGCCATTCAGTTCCATGTTGTACCTTACTTATTCGAAAGTAAGCATATCAAATCTATTTAAATTGGGATTGGATCCATTTCTCATTATCAAAATTTCTCAACCATGTCATAACTTATCACTAGGTATTATTCAATTTTCCATTATAACATCGATATATACATTATTAAGTAATTAAGTTACCGTACTTCTTCCTTGAATAAACATTATCTTTCTTAATCATTTAATATTATAGCCTTGCGAATCGAATACACACTCTATATACACGAGTCCCCAACCAACTGTCGCCCATGAAACATATGGTACTCGCAGTACCGGTCAATCCCTCCTACTGTCGCCAAGTGACAAACACACACTTCCCTCCTACTGTCGCCAAACAGGGACCACTGTCCCGGACCGTAGTCCACCCTGACACTGAGCTCTATAGACTCTATGGCATGCCAACTATATCTACGACTGACTCAAGACCAAGGCTTACATTAATTATTCTTTATCATATCAAGTGAGCATTGCTTCATTTCATTTATCATAACATTACATCATTCTCCTTTTTCTCAATTAGGGATGCTATACATGTTCACCACTTGTGAACTACTATTCTCATATCATTATATAAATAACATCATATCCACAATTTTGATCACATAGGATCCATTTGTTTTATTCTTTCATTCATATGGCCCTCTTTTTAGCCAGCTTTCATTTGCAAATGCAATTTATATTTTTCCTTACATATTTTGTGCCAAAAGCCCTATACAAGGCTAGCATGAACATGAATGTTTCCAATTACAATAATCAACCAATTTATACTAATGTACATATAGTATATTTGAACCAACCATGCATCTCTTTATTGCTACATATTCAATATTCATATCCCAATTAATCATATTTATTCATAGACATCATTCGACAACGCACATCTCACATTTTTAGCAACTCAATTCATAACTAAGATTTCAATCACAAATCCATAACATAAGGTACTCTTTTATTTAAGCACATACTTTAATCCAAGCTAGCAAATTCACAAGATTCATTAAACTGATCAAAGCATACGATATATGAAGAAATTACTCGTGAAGGTTGTTAGCCTATCCCGAGGTTTAATCTACACTCACCTCTTATCTTGATGTTACGGGATACCTGAATCCTTAATCCTATCTTGTTATTGATCCAAACCCCTTTCGACCTTCTATCAAGTTGATCAGCCTCAATTTATCTATTTTTATTAACATTATAACTATGTATTAGAACTACATCTTTTGTCAATAAATCATTTAACCAAACACATCAATCCATAACACATGTGCATCCATTTAACAATCACAACAATCCAGCTTACACTTGTATTTATACCGAACAATTCACTAGATCATTATATAATCAAAACAATCCCTAATACACAAAAAAAAGCCCTTATACTTCATCTATAGGTATCAAATAGACTCAGTTGTTTAAGCACATGTGTAACACATACCAAACAACTACAAACACTTATGAACCAGCCTTTATTCTTTTAATCATTTGTAAACTTCTTGAATTACTACTTCAATTCTTTATCACCATGTTTCTGTCAACGATTCAGTGTCACTCATAGATGATAATAAAAACAGCCTCCAACTATTATTATAACCAATGTCATATGTTATCAAACTATCATTCTATTTTCAAAGCATAAAAACAGTCCCAATTTATTAAAAATAGAACAACCCCTTCTTGCCATGTAACTATACTTTATCCCCTATCTTTTCTATCTTCTAATGTGATCAATTTGATTAATCAAATAGTCCTTTAAAGTCTCCTAATTATGCAGAACAATTCATTGCTCAAATAAAATAACTTATTATGATCTTATAAGATTTTACATGTGATCAACAGACCCAAACACTTCTATATGAATGTTAAGCAACCCTTTACTCATTTTCCACTAAATCACATGCTTCAAGTGAGGATCCTGAAGTTCATAAAATTTCCAATTCTGCCTGGTTCTTTCTTGAATCAGTTCATGTTCAAAACAGTCTAGTAACATCCATCTAGATACAAAACATGGCAGCTTTTATACAAATTCATTAGTTCAATCAAAACAGTCTACTTTGCTCTTTTCTACACTAAACAATCTAAGATACACATGTATATATTTACATGCACTGTTATAAATAACAACCTCTAAAAATATAAAGCAACCTTTAGCAGTCTTAAAACCGAACACATTCCTTAGATGAAATTATTCATCTAGTTGGAATTTCCAGCAAGCAAAGAAACCACCAAATTAAGTATAAACATAACATCACAAGCAACTATAACCCTATCAAACATGTTATCTATCTCATAAACAAAAGTATTCACCATTGATCATTTTACATGTAAATATCACATTCCAATCTCACCAAAATTTGAAGATCTACTATGCATGTTATTCGAATGGCTTATAGAAGAATTCCTATTATGCGTTTAATTCTCTATGTTTCAAAACACTTAGGGAATTCAATAGATTTAAATTCATTCACCTAATCCTCATGCTATTGTAACACCCTATCCCCGAGTTAGCAGTAATCCAGTTTCGGAGCATTACCAGACTGAAAACAAAG
Organism: Hibiscus mutabilis; assembly: GCA_019671005.1. Classification (NCBI taxonomy): domain Eukaryota; kingdom Viridiplantae; phylum Streptophyta; class Magnoliopsida; order Malvales; family Malvaceae; genus Hibiscus; species Hibiscus mutabilis. The sequence goes on along the minus strand of CM033716.1, from coordinate 53,511,083 downwards.
TGATAGATTGGTTACTTGTCGAACAAGTAACCAAGGAGAACTTGCCTTGATGCGCAAGTAACCTCAAACCAACCCTTTCAAAACATTCAATACAATCAAGCAATTGACATAAACAACAACCAACATACATAGCATACCTATTTAGGTACCAATTTGTTTCATTTCATACTAATAACCTAAGTTACTATTATCATATTACCAATTCAATCAAATTACATACATCATTCAAAATACAAACACAAGTGTGGCATACTTCACTTTTAAGTTACTATTAAACATGGTATAACTTTCATTCTTACTACAATCTCATGCTCCTTATTTGAACATGTAGGTGACAACTAAACATGCTTAAAATAGCTTACTTGCACCTCAAGTTACTACTTACTCAACCAATTAACATAACCAACACCAAGCATCTAACATACATCTTGTTACACATACATGCATCCATTCGAACAACATGGAATCCTTATCATATTTCATTTGTTTCTTTACAATCAAATCATCACATTACATAGCATACTTGACTAGTTCATTGATAATGCATGCTTAAACATACCTTAAGCTCAACTTAGTCATAGCTGAATCATGTCACTAAACATAGGAACAAATGCATGATCATACAACAATTGTTTAGCGTTCGAACTATACATAATTTTATCAAACATTGGATTTCATCACAATTTTCGCATCATCTACTTCATATATATACATATCATCTTAGTTCAAACATAGTTTTAAATCATCCAAATAGATTACATAGTAGGCCCATCAAAACATTACACAAACTAGTCTTAACAACATCGCAAAATGCATGATCAAGACTACCTATTACATTAATCTAGTGCCACCAAACTAGGAGTATACAAAGAGTATGAATTCATACTTTTAAGCTTGCCTCAAGTGTTGCTTCAAGCCCAGGATATCCTCTTGAAGTAATCTTTAATTTGTTATGGGAAGAAAGAAGATTAGAGTGGTAAGTACAAGATGTGTACTTAGTGAGGTAACACTAAGTCTAGTCAATTTCAAAGTATACATATCCAAGTTTTCATGTTTTCAAGGATTCAAGACCATCAATACTATACATATGCTATTCAAATTACATAGGGTAACTTAGGCATCTTTTACATGTCATAAATCAACTTAACAATAATCCATCATGGTTTTCGTAGTCCATTCAAATAACATGCTTAAAGGACAAGCAACCAATCATCAAATTCTCAAGTAGGCATTTATACATAAAGCCATCATCCATACATTTCTTTCATCACAAGAAACAAGTTTAACAACCATTCATGGGTCATCTTTCAAAGCAAGAAAGTTCATTCAAGTTTCTTATAATACAAGCAATGTTCATTAAGTCATCTTTCAAGATTTCCTTGGTAAGTATCTTACTAGATAATCAAATCTTATCAATATGCACCGAAGTGCCAATATGCACCGTAGTGCCAATATGCACTGAAGTGCCAATATGCACTGTAGTGCCAATATGCACCGTAGTACTAATATGAACTAAATATTCTAAGGCATGCCCATATGCACCGTAGTACCAATATGAACTAAATATTCTAAGGCATGCCCTCCTATCTATCAAACTAGCTACAAATGTTGTTGGATATCCATTTCATTTAAGCTTTATACATTTCTTGATTCAATATAACATTTTGCCATTCAAAGGCCAAGCCCTTAGGCTTATAGAGTCTTAACTCCCAATACATAACTATCCATACCATTTGATTCAATCATCCATGTTTAACATTCACAAACATAAGCATATGTATGCATTGTGCGTACCTTATTCTCCAAGCAAGCATGCCATTTCACACCTTAGGCATAAGCAATGCACATGACAAGCATTTGATTATATTTGCTTAACACCCAACTAAACACAAAGATCATGGCATCAAACAAGTTATCATACATTTCATTCTTCCCTTAATTATCCAAATATAATTAAATTCATGTTACATGGCATTGAGATTTCATTTAACCAATAACAAGGTTGGTTAGGACCTAAGTCCCAACCCTAAGGTTAGTTACACTCACAATACTCCTAGCAATTCAACTATCTTGGATCCAAATCCCTTTGCCTCTAGCTTTGGGATGTCCACTCCTATCCTCTTCTTCCCCAATCTTCTACCCTTGATCTAGCAAGCATAACATATACACATTTCATCAAAACAAACACAATATCACACAATCATAGTAGCAATGTTATCACATTTGACCTAACATTTAGCTATTCTTTTTATGCTTCTTTTTAAGCATTTCTTACCAATTCAATTCCATATTGTTATTACTTCATTTTAATACATAATCGGACATATTACATTGTCCCAAAACCGTTTTGAAAATAGTTTGCATTTAGGTGAAAAAACAGTCCCAAACTGCCCAGGACGCTACTGCCTGGCAGTTTGCACAATGTCCCTTTAAATGTCCATATCTTTTAATCCGTACGTTGGAATTTCAATTTCTATACATCGTTGGAAATCTAACAAAATTTCCTATAAGACAATGTAATACTTTCATTTTAATTCTTAGCCAATTAATACAGTTTATCATTCAAGGATAGGCATTTACACTGCCTGGACAGTTTGCACTGCCCAGCAATTCCTATTTACAGTTTTCAGTATAGGACCCAGTTTTCAATTTCGTTTTCACCCAATGCAAACAGACATTCTAAGGATCACGCCATTAGAATTTCAGCCTTGAATTAAATCTATACAATTTTTGGTGAATTTTCAAAGTGACTGCCCAGAACAGAGCAATTCTGGGCAGATTGTAATCTAATCATATTTTAAAGCCTTTAATTCATTTTAATCAATGTATTGGCCCTATATTTCATTTCATATGATATCCTAAACATGTTAAGTCAATTTTAATCCATTTTTCGAAGCTTCCAAAATAGGAAAAGTTGGTTATAAAGCCTAATCTTGCATGTTTTCTCAATTTCAATTCAACAAAACAGTTTCTATGTTATGTAACTATGTTCATACTCTTATCCTTCATTTCCAGCATTGTTTGCTAACAATTCAATTTGTTTAACACGTTCTTTACAATATCTAATCATGATTACCATCAATTCATTAATTCCATAGCTCAATTTTAAGTTCTAATCATTCAATTTTCACTTCAATAACACAAATGAATTTTCCAGCAACCTAGCTTCTTACACTAGCATAAACACACAATTTCTAGTCTTGTACCTAGTGTTCATTCTTCAAATTTGTATAATTCTACAACCAATCAATCATCTATCAACATATTCAATAGCAAATCTTATCTATAATCATAAAAACATTCCAATTTCAACAATATAGTTGCCTAATCAATTGAGCACAAGTAGAATCGTACTTACTTTGCTTCTAGCTTAATTTCAATGAAAAATTCCTGCACATGCAAGCTTAATTCCTTCTTCAATGGTGTTTTCCCTAGCTTTCTCTCCTTCAATTGGCCAAATGAAAGAAAAGTGGAGAAGATGACAACAACAAATCTATGTTATTGGATTTGTGCATTGTCTAAAATGAACCTTAATTAATCCTTAATATTAACTTAATCAAGGGCATTAGGGGAAATGATACATTTAGCATGCATTCCCCATCTTTCTATTTTAATTCAATGTAGTCACTTTTAAATTGGTCACTTAATTCATTCATTCATTCAATTAGGCCCTTGACTAATTTAGCTTAATTCTAAATTCAATTAAGCTATTCACTTTATTCAATTTGGTTCCAATAATTCTATGCTAGGATTTGGGGTGTTACAATTCTCCCCCCATTAATTAAATTCGTCCTCGAATTTACTTGAATCGAATAGGTGAGGATATTGCTTCCTCATGACTTCTTCAGATTCCTAGGTAGCTTCTTCCACCTTATGATTTCTCCATAAGATTTTAACAAGAGGAACAATCTTGTTCTGAAGTTTTCTTACTTCCCGGTCAAAAATCTGAATAGATTATTCTTCGTAGGACAAATCGGGATTCAATTCAACTTCTTTTGGCTCAAGAATGTGTGAAGGATTAGACCGATACCTTCTGAGCATTGAAACATGGAATACATTGTGTATTCTATCGAATTCTCTAGGAAGAGCTAATCGATAGGCTACTGGACCAATTCTTTCAATAACTTCAAATGGTCCGATGTGTCGAGGACTGAGCTTCCTTTTTCTTCCAAATCTGAGCACTTTCTTCCAAGGTGAGACCTTTAGGAAGACTTTGTCTCCAATAGCATACTGAATATCTCTTATTTTCAAGTCAGCATATGCTTTTTGTCTACCGAAAGCTGCCTTTAATCGATCGTGAGTGATCTTGATATGTTCTTCAGTTTCCCGAAGCAATTGAGGTCCAGTACGTTGTTTTCTCCAATTCTGACCAGCATAAGGGAGTTCTACATCTTATACCATATAGATCTTCTAATGGTTCCATTTGAATAGACTTGGATACGAAGTCTGTAATTGCAGATTCCATGCCTGACCACCAGTATAGTGGCTTTAGGTCTTTATACATCTTAACCGATCCAGGGTGGATCGAGAAAGAACTTTGATGAGCTTCTTTAACATTTCTTGTCTTAATTCCTCATTGTTAGGAACACAAACTCTATCTTTGAAATAAAGGAGTCCATTTGACTTTAGGGAGAAGTTGGAACTTGTCTCAGAAGCAAGCTTAGATATGATCTTCTAAAGATCTGGATCAACTTCTTGGAGTTCTTTAATTCTCGAGACGAAATCGGATCGAACTTGAAGTTTAGACAGAAATTTCAGGCTCTTAGATAGTTAGAAATGAGCATTGATAGTCGTAATAGCTACGAAAACATTAACAAAGTCATTAGAATGATTTTCAATAGATTACTTGCAGTGCAAGGCACTGTTCGAATTATACCTTGCATAACAAGCCATTGTTTGAATTCTTTCTTACAAGCTAAGAAAGATTCAATTTTCAATGGTTACAAGTATTTTAGGCTCAATTCTCATTCGAATGGGTTACTTGTATTTCAAGAAAAGTTCGAATAGTAACTTGTAGCTTAAGAAAGCTCTAAATTCATGGTTTGCAAAATAATAGAAGGCATAATTCAAATGAATTTAATCAGAATTCTACATTTAGGAGTTACCCGAGTATTGTCTACGACTAAGGGCGTCAGCAACTACGCTTGCTTTCCCCGAATGGTAGTCGATAACCATATCGTAATCCTTAAGTAATTTGATCCATCTTCGTTGCCTCAGATTCAATTCCTTCTGAGTTAGCAGATACTTGAGACTTTTGTGATCAGTAAATAGATTGCTTTTCTCTCCGTATAGATAGTGTCTCCATATATTGAGAGCAAACATGATAGTTTCTAGTTCCAGATCGTGTTTTGGATAATTAGACTCGTGTGGCTTTAGTTGCCTTGAAGCGAAGCAATTACTTTCCCATCTTGGATCAGGACACAACCGAGTCCTAGATGAGAAGCATCACTGTAAACAGTGAATTCCTTGCCTAATTCTGGTTGGATGAGTACCGTGGCATGAGTTAGAGATTGCTTAAGTTGATCGAAGCTTCGTTTTTGGTTTTTTGACCAAATGGAAGGCGTATCTTTGCGAGTAAGCTTGGTAAGACTTATGGCAATAGAGGAAAAGCCCTTAACAAATCTTCTATAATACCCGGCTAAACCTAGAAAGCTTCGAATCTCGCTTACATTCTTTAGAGGTCTCCAATTCAGAATAGACTGAATCTTACTTGGATCGACATTGATTCCTTCAGCCGAGATAAAATGGCCAAGGAAAGAAACTTTTGGTAACCATAATTTACATTTGGAGAACTTTGCATACAATTGATGTCCTCGGAGTGTTTGCAAGATAATTCGTAGGTGTTCAGCATGTTCCTCCTTATTTCGAGAGTACACCAAAATGTCATTGATGAATACAATCATGAACTTGTCAAGATAGGGCTTGAATACCCGATTCATGAGATCCATGAAAGCAGCCAGAGCATTCGTTAACCCAAATGGCATTACGAGGAATTTGAAGTGGCCATATCGAGTACAAAAGGCTATATTGGGTACATCTTGTTCTTCCGCTTTCATTTGATAGTACCCCGATCAACGGTCGATCTTGGAGAATATGGAAGCATTCCTAAGTTGATCAAAAAGATCTTCAATTCTAGGCAGGGGATACTGGTTCTTGATGGTGAGCTTGTTTAACTTACGGTAATCAATACAAAGCTATATAGTCCCGTCTTTCTTCTTTACAAACAAAACCGGTGCACCCCAAGGAGAAGTGCTAGGCCGTATAAAACCTTTATCTTGCAACTTCTGAAGTTGGTTCTTCAATCCTTTCAACTCAACAGGTGCCATTCTATAGGGTGTAATGGACACCGTAGCTGTTCCAGGCTTAACATCTATCCCGAACTCTACTTCTCTGGTTAGAGGGACACCAGGGAGTTCCTCGGGAAAAACATAAGTGAATTCAGAAACAAGAGGCATGCTAGGCAAACCAAAGTCAATTTCATCTTGGAGAATCATCTTAACAATGACTGAAGTTGTTTTCTTGTCTATTAAGAGAATGGATTCTTTCCCTAAACCCCGTAGATACAATCTTCGATTTCGGCAATCTACCCAAGCCTCGCGTCTACTTAACTAGTCTAACTCAATATCAAGTCAACTTCAAAATAAGGTAGTACATATAGATCAATAGGAAATGGGATATTTCGAATGGTCAAGGGAGCTTGCTTGTGGCATAAGTTAATGAGTGTTTTCCCCCTAATGGATTTGAAACTACAATATTTGATTCAATAATTTAGGGTTTTAAACTTAACTTGTTGATCAAGGTAGAACAAACAAATGAATGGGTAGACCCCGAATCAATTAAAGCATAAGTAGGACTGGAATTTAATTCAACGATACCTGCGATAAACGAGCAGGGGCTCGAGACTCTTGATGAGTCGGAGCATTTGAATAGGGGCCCTTCTGTTTCCCCTGATTCCCAGACTGAGCTTGTCTGGGTGCTTTGTTTCTGTTAGGAGGAGTTGAGCTAACAATTGCATAAGCTTGATTTGAAACCTTGTTGGGATTCTGAGGACAATCCCGAATATAATGACCAGAGGCTCCACATGAAAAGCATAAATTCTGATTAGCTATGCACTGGCCAATATGGTGCTTTTGACAGAACTTGCAAAGATGGTACTGATTAGTTTTAGCCTAATACCTTGTGCTATCAACAGAAACAATAGGGGATAAAGTCTTTATAACCGTTTGAGGTTTTGTAATGTAACCACTATTCTGATTAGGGGTATAGTTCGAAGAGTGTCCCTTGGAATGTTTGGACTTCTTTGATTGCCAGTGTGGCTTATCATCATTCCTGCGTCGTTTGTCTTTCTAGGAGTGTCCGCTCTTGCGTCTTTCCGAGGCTTTCATCTTTGCCTCAATAGCAATGGCCTTGTTTACCAAGTTTTGGAAGTCAGTAATACCCAAAGTAGTGAATATCGGGCTTAAATCATCATTTAACCCATCGATGAACATTCAGCACTTGTCGGCCTCAGTTTTGATATATTCTGACCCATACTTGCAATACTAGCAAAAGTCGCTCACATATTGCTCGATAGGTCGGCCAGCTTGTTTGAGATACAAGAATCATTTTCGGCACTCAGCCAAATGTTGCTCGCTGATATACTTCTTCTTAAATTGATCAATGAAGAATTTCCAAGTAATAGACTCTATAGGAGCAGTCAGAGTAGTGGTTTCCCACCAGCTTAGTACTTCGTCTACCAACAGAGCGATGGCACACTCGAGTTTATGCTCGCTAGAACATGACAGTTGTTTTGTTAGAATACGAGTAGTGGCCTTTAACCAATACTCGGCTACTTCCAGATTAGCCTTATCGGTGCCAGTGAAGGCATATGCCCGATGTTGAGCCAGCTTGTCAAAAAGGGCTCGGTTTGGCACAGTAACAGTAGGAGCAATTAGGTGATCTTGTTTAAGGGAAGCTACGAGATGATTGAACATCTCTTTCATACTTGTAAGACATTCTTGCTGCACTGGATTGATAACAGGAGCTTCCTGTTGACCAACAGGCTGAGCTCGATGTTGAGCTTGCTATTAAGGAGGATTATGTTCCATCCCCACACTATCTCCTTCGTTCGAGGAGCCTACGGGACTTTCATTATGCCGACCCAATCTTGTTTCTATCATTCTAGTTCAATCAGAACGAATAGAGTCTTAGTTATCACATTTACACATTTATGCAACAATACAAGCTTATATCAAGTCTCCTAGGTGGTACATATTCTATATGATGCAAATGAGCTTATAGAATCAATCAAAAAGCTCTGATTACCAATAAATGTAACACCCCATCCCCGGGATAGTCGTAACCCGATTCTAGAGTATTCCTGGAACGAAAACAAAGTGATAGGTAGAACAAGTAACATCGGAGAACTTTCCTTGATACGCAAGTAACCTTAAACCAACCCTTTCAAAACATTCAATACAATCAAGCAAGCCACATAAACGACAACCAATATATGTAGCATACCAATTTAGGTACCAATTTGTTTCATTTCATACTTATAACCTAAGTTACTATTATCATATTACCAATTCAATCAAATTACATACATCGTTTAAACTACGAACACAAGTATGACGTACTTCACTTTTAAGTTACTATTAAACATGGTATAACTTTCATTCTTACTACAATCTCATGCTCCTTATTCAAACAACATGTAGGTGATCACTAAACATGCTTAAACTAGCTTACTTGCACCTCGAGTTACTAATTAATCAACCAATTAACATAACCAACACCAAGCATCTAACATACATCTTCTTACACATACATGCATCCATTCGAACAACATGGAATCCTAATCATATTTCATTTGTTTCTTTACAATCAAGTCATCACATTACATAGCACACTTGACTAGTTCATTGATAATGCATGCTTAAACATACCTTAAGCTCAACTTAGTCATAGCCGAATCATGTCATTAAACATAGAAACAAATGCATGATCATACAACAACTGTTTAGCATTAGAATCATACATAATTTTATCAAACATTGGATTTCATCACAATTTCCGTAGCATCTACTTCATATATATACATATCATCTTAGTTCAAACATAGTTTTAAATCATCCAAAGAGATTACATAATAGGCCCATCAAAACATTACACAAACTAGTCTGAACAACATCACAAAATGCATGATCAAGACTACCTATTACATTAATCTCGTGACACCAAACTAGGAGTATACAAAGAGTGTGAATTCATACTTTTAAGCTTGCCTCAAGTGTTGCTTCAATCCGAAGATATCCTCTTGAAGTAATCTTTAATCTGTTATGGGAAGAATGAAGAGTAGCGTGGTAAGTACAAGATGTGTACTTAGTGAGGTAACACTAAGTCTAGTCAATTTAAAAGTATACACATTCAATTTTCATGTTTTCAAGGAATCAAGACCATCAATGCTATACATATGCTATTCGAATTACATAGGATAACTTAGGCATCTTTTACATGTCATACAATCAACTTAACAACAATCCATCATGGTTTTCATTGTCCATTCGAATAACGTTCTTAAAGGACAAGCAACCAATCATCAAATTATCAAGTAGGCATTTATACATTAAACTATCATCCATACATTTCTTTCATGACAAGAAATAAGTTCAACAACCATTCATGGGTCATCTTTCAAAGCAAGAAAGTTCATTCAAGTTTCTTATAATACAAGCAATGTTCATTAAGTCATCTTTTAACATTTCCTTTGTAAGTATCTTACTAGATAATCAAATCTTATCAATATGCACCGAAGTGCCAAAATGCAAAGAAGTGTCAATATGCACCGGCGTGCCAATATGTACCTTCGTACCAATATGCACCATAGTGCCAATATGCACCGTAGTGCCAATACGAGCTCAAGATTCTAAGGCATGCCCTCCTATCTATCAAACTAGCTACCAAGGTTGTTGATTATCCATTCCATACATTTATTTCATGAGAAGAAACAAGTTTAACAACCATTCATGGGTCATCTTTCAAAGCAAGAAAGTTCATTGAAGTTTCTTATAATACAAGCAATGTTCATTAAGTCATCTTTTAACATTTCCTTGGGAAGTAGATTACTAGATAATCAAATCTTATTAATATGCACCGAAGTGCCAATATGCACTGAAGTGCCAATTTGCACCGTTGTGCCAATATGCATCGAACTGCCAATATGCACCGTAGTTCCAATATGCAACGTCGTGCCAATATGTACCGTAGTACCATTATGCATCGTAGTGCCAATATGAGCTCAAGATTCTAAGGCATGTCCTCCTATCTATCAAACTAGCTACCAAGGTTGTTGATTATCCATTTCATTTAAGCTTTATACATTTCTTGATTCAATATAACATTATGCCATTCAAAGGCCAAGCCCTTATGCTTATGGAGTCTTAACTCCCAATACATAACTATCCATACCATTTGATTCAATCAGCCATGTATAACATTCACAAACACAAGCATATGTATGCATTGTGCGTACCTAATTCTCCAAGCAAGCATGCCATTTCATACCTTAGGCATAAGCAATGCACATGACAAACATTTGATTACATTTTCTTAACACGCAAGTAAACACAAAGATCATGGCATCAAACAAGTTATCATACATTTCATTCTTCCCTTAATTAGCCAAATATACTTAAAGTCGTGTTACATGGCATTGACATTTCATTTAAGCAATAACAAGGTAGGTTAGGACCTAAGTCCCAACCCTAAGGTTAGTTACACTCACAATACTCCTAGCAATTCAACTATCTTGGATCCAAATCCCTTTGCCTCTAGCTTTGGGATGTCCATTCCTATCCTCTTCTTCCCCAATCTTCTGCCATTGATCTAGGAAGCATAACATATACACATTTCATCAAAACAAACACAATATCACACAATCATAGTAGCAATGTTATCACATTTTACCTAACATTTAGCTACTGTTTTATGCTTCTTTTTAAGCATTTCTTATCAATTCAATTCCATATTGTTATTACTTCATTTTAAGACACAATTGGACAGATTAAAATATCCCAAAACTATTCTGGAAACAGTTTGCATTTAGGTGCAAAAACAGTCCCAAACTGCCCAGGACACTGCTGCCTGGCAGTTTGCACACTGTCCCTTTAAATGGCCATATATTTTAATTTGTACGTCGGAATTTCAATTTCAATACACCGTTGGAGAGATAACAAAGTTTCCTATAAGAAAATGTAAGACTTGCAGTTTAGTTCTTAGGCAATTAATACAGTTTATTGTTCAAAGACATGGCATTTACACTGATTGGACAGTTTGCACTGCCCAGCATTTCCTATTTACAGCTTTCAGTATAGGACCCAGTTTTAAATTCTGTTTTCACCTAATGAAAATAGACGTTATAAGGATCATTTCATTAAAATTTCATCCCTGAATTAAATGTATACAATTTTTGGTGAATTTTCAAATTGACTGCCCAGAATAGAGCAATTCTGGGCAGATTGCATCTAATCATATTTTAATGCCTTTAATTCATTTTAATCAATGTCTTGGCCCTATAATTCATTTCATATGATATCCTAAACATGTTAAGTCAATTTTAATCCATTTTTCAAAGCTGCCAAAACAGGGCAAGTTGGTTACAAAGCCTAATCTTGCATGTTTACTCAATTTCAATTCCACAAAACAGTTTCTATGTTATGTAACTATGTTCATACTCTTATCCTTCATTTCCAGCATTGTTTGCTAACAATTCAATTTGTTTAACACCTTCTTTACAATATCTAATCATGATTATCATCAATTCATTAATTCCATAGCTCAATTTTAAGTTCTAATCATTCAATTTTCACTTCAATAACACAATTGAATTTTCCAACAACCTAGCTTCTTACACTAGCATAAACACATAATTTCCAGCCTTGTACCTAGTGTTCATTCTTCAAATTTGTATAATTCTACAACCAATCAATCATCTATCAACATATTCAATAGCAAATCTTATCTATAATCATCAAAACAGTCTAATTTCAACAATATAGTTGCCTAATCAAATGAACACAAGTAGAATCATACTTACTTTGCTTCTAGCTTAATTTCAATAAAAAATTCCTACACATGCAAGCTTAATTCCTTCTTCAATGGTGTTTTCCCTAGCTTTCTTTCTCTCAATCCTTTCTCACCTTCAATCGGCCAAATGAAAGAAAAGTGGAGAAGATGACAACAACAAATCTATGTTATTGGATTTGTGCATTGTCTAAAATGCCCCTTAATTAATCCTTATTATTAACTTAATCAAGGACATTAGCGAAAATGATAAATTTAGCATGTATTTCCTATATTTCTCCTTTAATTCCATGTAGTCACGTTCAATAGGTTAATTTGAATAAAAACCAAATATAATATATCATTACAGGGCAGGCGTATCAATGTGAGTAACGGTACGGCCTTGCATAATTGGACTTGATAAAATAGGGCGTACCGATACACATAGGGGGTGTATCGATACAAAGTTGGAAAATAAGGTCTAAAAAATAAATTGTATTCGATACAGTCTTTAACGTGTATCAAAACGATCAATCTAGGTCAATGCGTATCGATACGGGTTTAGGGGTATCGATACCGACTTGTTATCCTTGAATCTGAAAAATGAAAATTTGGATTACTGTATCGATATGACACTAAGTGTATCGGCAATGAGTTAGTTAATTCTGTTAAAAGGCTTAACACACAATTTTAAGAAGCTTACAAAATGGTCACTAAAACTTGTATAGTCTAATTGGATAGGTAAATGGTCTCCGTTAGTAACGAAACTTCATAGGGTAATAATTGGTAGGCTTAATTGAAGATTGGTAAAAGGAAATTTTGATTAAGTCCCTCAATTGGTAAATTTACGGTTTAGTCCCTAAACTCATAAAAGTTTAAAATTTACTGCAAATCGAGTAAGCTAATTATGAGTTAGTTCGATATGTCGTAAAGGAAGATTAAAAATACATGCATAATAATATTTCAATCTCTGATCAATGTCTTTGAACTCTGGATCCGTCTCTGGTAGCACTCTCCGACCCGATTTCCTACCAGGCCGGGAAGGGGGTGTTACACTATCTATTACTTATTGTATTGAACTCATTGTAGAATCATTGTTTTATAGCTCCCTGGGCTATTAATGCTTACTTCCAACTTTGGAAGAACCATTGTTTCTTAGCTAAATTCCAAGTTTAGTCTACTATTGTATTGGGAATCAAAACATTGCAAAGTCAAGATCTTGAAATTCAATCCATATCTTCTAAAGTTGCCAGATTGTGATGATCCTGACTTCTAAGTTAATTCTAAAGGATTGATATGATTTTGTGATTGGGTCTGTGTGCCCAATGATGAACTTTTTCACATCGATATTCTTAAGAAATCTCATACGAGTTATTTCTCTATTCACCCGTGTTCTATAAAGATGCACAAGGACCTCCGGGACCTCTATTTATGGCCAAGCATGAAACAAGCCATAGTTGAATTTTAATCCAAGTGCCTTACGTGTCAGCGTGTAAAGGTTGAGCATCGTATCCCTACCGGATTACCGCAACCTATTGAACTACTGCAATGGAAGTGGGAGATGGTCATTATGGACTTTGTTAGTGGTCTACCCTAACACCTGCTAAACACGATGCTATTTGGGTTATACTAGACCGTTTTACCAAGTCAGCACATTTCTTACTGGTTAGAATGAACTACGGTATTCCTAAATTGGCTGACTTGTACATCAAGGAAGTTATCTGACTCGACGGAGTATCAAAATCTATCATCTCCCATCGAGATCCATGATTTTCTTCTCAATTTTGGAGAACATTGCAAGTAGCTCTAGGCACCAGAGTTAATCTTAATACCGCTGTCCACCCTCAATCTGATGGATAGTCAAAAAGGGTAATCCAAATTCTGGAAGACATGCTTCGTGCATGCATTATCGATTTTAGGGGACCATGGGAGAATTCCCTACCTCTCATCGAGTTTGCCTACAACAATAACTATCCAACTTCCATTAAGATGGCACCGTTTCAAGAGTTTGAAAGCTGCCTTTGACCGACAAAATGCCTATGCTGGTCTAAAGCAAAGGGATATACAATATGAGGTTGGTGAGAAAGCCTTCCTCAAAGCTTCACTGTGGAAAAAGGTTTTGAGGTTTGATAAAAAGGGGAAACTAAGTCCCCAATTCATTAAGAAAGCTGGCCATGTAGCTTATTGATTGTCACTGCCCTTAGAATTGAGTAAAATCCATGATGTGTTTCATGTATCGATGTTTCGTAAATATTGTTCCAACCCTTCTCTTATTATTGAGCCAGAATCTATAGAGATTTAATCTAATTTGACCTACGTGGAGGAACCGATTCAGATTCTTGTAAAGGAAGTTGAAAGACTTCACAACAAATCTGTTATATCGGTCAAAGTGCTTTGGAGAAGCCACGCTGTTGAAGAGGCAACCTTGGAACCGAAGGAGACTATGAAGAAGCAATACTCTCATCTCTTCGGTTCAAATAAAATTCGAGGACAAATTTTTCTTTTTACGAGGAAAAGTCTAAATATTGCAATGGCATTGATCAAGTGGCCAATTACATTGATATTGGAAAGTTATTTGTTGATTAAGGACAAATGTGTGAAGATAAAAAAGATGAGGAATCACCCTCATAATTTCCCCACCTGAAGGTGAGTCACCAACTAGCTTTGTTCCCATTCACGAGAATTGGGTCTTAAAAGGTGATAAAATGGGTGGTGCGTAATTATGAGTATGGAAATTGTAAGGAATAAAGAAAAGAGATAATTTGATAAAATAAGATTTCCTCCTTGGAGAGGAAAGCTTGGCCAGTTAATTCCCTTGGAAAAATTGGAATCAAAAGCCTTTTAAAGAATATATATTGGCTTTAATAAAACCCCACCGAGCCACTCTTTATTTTTCTTTTCACTTTATTTTAAAAGAAAGCACACACCACCATTGTTTTCTTCCTCCCAAAGCTCCTAAGCTAACACCTCTATTGATAAGACTCCAAAGCTTAGACTCTCTTCTATCTATTGATATCATCATATATACATCAATTTGGTAAGCTAAAACCCCGAACAATTGATCAATTCCATAGATAAATTGAGTTTAATTTCAAGATTGAAGCTATTGAATATAATAGGTAGACCCATGTCTCCTAAGCTCAAATCATTGGGAGTTTAATAGCTAATAGTTATTTCAAGTTTAGATATTGATGTTGAAACTGTTAAATTGTCTGTAGCAACCTGCCATTGTTTCTATCTAGCTCAAGGTTGGAGAAGGAAAAGTTGACATCTCCCCCAAAGGATAGGAATAAAGGGATTGTCATCCGAGAGCCGTAAGACCTTTGGAAGTCAAGGTGAGTGTAGTTAGAGTCTCAGGAATAGGCTAGGTGTCTTTCCCGGTGTCATTGATATTGATTATTGCATAGCTAAAATTTTGATAAAGGGATATTGCATCGAACCTCTTTGGGGGATTCATTGGTAAGCATCGGTTGTATCGAAACATTAATCATAATATCATTGTTATTGTTATTGTCAGGATCAACATATTGGTACATGGAAATATTGGCAACTGAGTACTAAAGACAACATCGTTATAGACATTGGATATTGAAATAGGCATTGTTATAGTTATTGATCATTGGTATTGTTATTGTCATTGAAATATCGATATTGAAACATTGACCATTGATATTGAAAATATTGATCATCGACATTGCTATTGTGACATCGATATTGCTATTTGTCATTGAACATTGATATTGTGTAACACCCCTAATCTGGGTTAGAATATAACTCGGTTTAAGAGGTGTTAGAAAAATATATCTTAAGCAATTATACAAAAATTAACACTTCTGAACGGGCTTATAAACAAAAGTTCGGGGTAAAATTAAAACTTTAGAATATTTTGATACAAACAACAATTTGTACTTATATTTATCACATCAACCTATAGATCAAGTTATGCACTATCCATAGTATCTTTTGTCTTAGAAAGTATTCAGGTACTTGATTCCAATTGTTTGTTATACCTAGGCATAACTAAGAAACAAACTAAGTTTACTAATCAATCAATACATCATATTACAAGAGATATGAAAATAAGTTCCATTTTAAAACTGTTCATTAGATTAACTTTAGCCTCTAAACAAAACCCTCCAATCTAAAACAATTCGTAAACTTTGTTTGATAGAAATACACATCAGACTTTATCCACAATTATTAAAGAGGTTTTCAAACATTATTCAATGGCCTTTGGTTTCTAAGATTGCATCCATGTTATCGAGTGATTATTCCATTTTCAAACATTATCAACTGAAATAATGATTCATTGACTTTATTAACCCTAAGTATTTAACTAATCATTAAGCCAAATGTGCCAATAATGTATAATCATTAGATTATCTACCAAGCTAAGTTTCTATGATCATATGAGCATTCATCCCGACCAACTAGCTAATCAACTCATATAAAGCATGCAACCACAAAAGAATATTAAGGGCCCAATTACAACACTTGAAATGACTATAAAATAACTTATACACGTATATGTATACCTAAAATGGGATTCATGTGCAATATGTCGACACATAACCTACGTGCCACCATCTAGGAGTTCTAGAGATAATTCGAATTGTACTATTATCGTTTGCGATCATGTCCAAGCTCTAGAGAGGTTCGAAAGTGATAACTCAAAGTAAGCAGGTGCTTAGTGAGATAGTTATACACCAAAAGCAAATGTCAAGTTTTAAGATAAAATTTCTAATTTATTAACGATCATTGGATTGAGGTAAGTATCAAGCATAGGCATATATGAGTCAACCTATTCACAAATTTCATAGACAACAACATTACCAATTATTATGATAACCTTTGAATAACAAGATTAATTTCAGCTATGAGGATTCTAATCCTTATTCTTATTACCAAATTCCAATTTAGTCACAAGTTTGTAATTTCCTAATTTTTCTTACAATATAACATTCCATCAAGCACAATATATTAAAATCAAAACTCCTCAGCTTATCCAATATTCAATTGATAATTCACACTTAACTTAAACATCACCCATCCATTTGGATGCCATTATCATCTTAATTTAGCTAACCATAATTTCAAGGCATGAAAAACCATTCTATGAAAGTGGATAATTATACTTAGTTATAAAGACTAGATGCTCATCAAGTATAGATCATATTTCAAGCTTTTGATACAGAACCAGGGCGCATAAAATAGTTAAGAAGAAATGCATTCTTTCTTACTAGACAGATCATTTCAATAATTCGAAAACATCTATTATACCATTCTGATTTTCTTATCAAATTTTAGCTCAATAGAATAGAAGCTACTTAACACCCATGATATCAACCATATATACTCACAAACCAAAACTACTTGATTCTTATGCAATCTATCTCATCCTTTATTTAACCTCTTAAACATACACATCTATAATTTATACCAAAAGTTCGGTGATAGAATACAAGGTGGTTAAAAACATTCATTTACATGTATATATTTGAATAATCAATAATTCTAATGTGATTGTATAACACATTGAACATTTCTTGCATTATAATTAAATTCCTTACATTCGAACCAATCATCGAGACTCAAGGCCAGTTTGCCAAATTAATCAATTACACACACATATGTGATACTCCTATTTTTCATGCTAAGTCATCTGAATTTTAGCATCATTCAAGTATTTTCAACTTGCTTAACAACTAAGTTATCCCACAATCTCATTTCATATAATTATCAACTTAGATATACTATATAGATGTATTCTATTATAATGAGTTATACATTACTTAGTAACCAAGTTACTATATTTCATTCTCGATTTTAACTTTTTTCATTTGTACTTGTTTATTATCATAGCCTTATGACTCAATGTCCCATTCTAGGTACATGAATCCTATACCATCAGTAACAAACAAGGGTACACAAAGTACCAATTTATTTATCATTAATCAAGGGTACTCCCAGTACCAATAGATCATTTTATCTTTATCAACAAGGGACCGTAGTCCAAACTTATGTGAGCTCAACGGACTCTATGGCATGCCAACTATACCTACGACTGACTCGAGACCAAGGCTTTAACGTATATTCATCTTAATTGGAACATATTGAGCATAGCTTCTTTTAATCTCATAACATAGATTTCATTACCTTTTTTTCATATAGGGCACAAAAATATGTTCACCAACGTGAACATTGAAACTTTATCTTTCTTGCTCGAATGCCTTATTAGCCCATGGTTTCAATTGATACATTGTTTATAACTTGCTTAGCATATAACATGCTCCAATTTCTTATACAAGTAAACACGAGCAAGTTTTTGGCTTAGCATTTACAATCAGTCATTTCTAACACAATTTCCTTTTGAACCAATCACAACTCACATCTTTATTAATACTTTAAATCATACTTATTCATTTAATCATACTTTCATATCACTAGACAACGTATCAATTCATGTCTATTATATATTTAACACATCTAGCAATTTAGCCACATAGCATATTTTAAATTTTGAATGCTTACTTATGGCTTAAATCTTATCATGATGAACACATAGTCATTTCATATATGATACTCGATTCAAGCACACTTAATCGTAATTGTAATATTCTAGTTCATCATGTATACCATTCAAAATTGTACACCGTTATATACTTCACTTTAGAATACTTACCTCAACATCCAAGCCATTTGTTAAACATAGCTCAATTCATTGTTATAAGCAACATATCAAGGAAGATGCTCGGGAAATCAACAACCTGCCCCGAGACTTAAAACTATATACTCACATGTTATTCTGAAGTTACGGAATACCTGAATCCACAGTTCCTTATACTCCTAACTTGTTTCTCCTTCTAGCCTTTATGCCATTTCTCCCTCCCTTATCGTGATATATACCTCTAATTAAATAACAAATCATCAATACCAATCCAAAACATTTTGCTATCAAACTTGTCACACATATATGCACACACATTCAATTCAGTTTATTATGCTCCTTCCTAATCAAATCAGTCCCTTTATGCATATATATTTCTCATACTCAAAGACAATTCAATGACTCTATAGCAGCAAAATAGTCCTTATCATGTATATTTTCACATGCACATCTCCAAACAGCCCATTAACATTTATTTAAATGCATGTCAGTCTCGTAAAATACATAATTCCATTTATACATTCACAAAACAAACCACACATTGGCACACATAATCTATTATATCAAAACAATCCTATTTGCACCCATTTACATTCTAAACCAATTCAGCACATGAATATGCCTATCTTATAGCAAAACAATCCATAACCAAAATGTTTAAAAGCAAAACTGTACCCTTCACTTAAGTTCACATATTCCAGCTCTAAAATAGTCCCCAGATTCATATAAAATATGCAATTTGCCCTGCTTTATATCTATATACTTATTTATTCTTAAAGCAGTCTTTAAAGTAACCCATAAAACTGTCTAGACTTCAAAAAAAAAGTCGCCAAACTAACGAACAGCCTTACCCCTATTTTCTACCTTTTGAATTAAATCCACAACCTATTTATACAAACTTTATTCCATTGTAAATAAATCCTTTGCTTATAAAACAACTTTCTCCCTGTTTATAATTCAATGAAATAGCCCTCTAGTCAAAGGCACAATATACAACCGATTCTATTCCTCCTTACAAAGACAGCTCCATGTAACTCCACTTATAGGGCCAGCAAAATAATTAAAGTTCCAGGCCATCATTCGAACGACAATTTCTCAAATTACCCTATTGATTTGTCATTCACAAAGATCAACTTAACTAATACACCAATGTTCACAAGATACAATATTCATCAAGCATCAATTAAAAGCATAAATTGATTTCTCCAATCACGAGTTCTCATTCTAAGGTTTCCATGACCTACACATGAAATTTGATTACTCATAAAAAGGGAGAACAGAATGGTTACCTAATCCACCGAGAATTCCTCCAATCAAAGCTTCAAATTTGAGTTAAAATGGTGAAATTTCTAAACTCTCTCTCTAGATCCACTCTCGGCCATGGAGGAAGGGTCTAAGGAAGAAGACAATGGATTTGCTCATCAATCCTACACTCTCTCTTTTAGCCGAGTCATCACTTCTAGCCACCTCACTTGGTCTTAACTTGCCAAGTAGAAAAGTCCCTTTATTAAAGTAGATTTTTGCATGCAAATTCAATAATCCATCCACTAATCGGTTTGGTCCCCTCAAAAAGGTAGATCAAATTCCTCATATTCTTAATTTAGTCCCTTACTCACTTAATTGACTCTATTGATTCTCATTTCTGAAATAATTTAATTATTGATTCGTTATAACAAACTTCTAATTTAGGCTTTTAAGGACATTACAGAGACTAGTAATTTTTAGTATGAAGTTGCTAAATTTATTCCAGTTTTGGTTTTGATTCTTTCTATGAAGACTATCCAATCGGTCTCTGGTTCCAATTAAATCCAAAATCACTTAATTACTCTAATAGATGACAATCACTCTACAATTTACCTGCAACAAATTGTTACATGCTTCTAAGCCATTATTTAGGGTGTTACATATTGATATTGTTATTGCCATCAAAATATCATCACCGATACTGTTATTGATAATGTCATTGAAACCATGAATTTGAAAAGACTTTGGATACAATTGGCATGCCATAGAATTAATGAGCTCATTGGTACGGGTGGGCTATGGTCCTTGGGCTACGACCTTTATTGTGGCGAGGCGGAGGGATGTTTGTGTTATTGTTTAGTTGGCGAGGCGAAGGGAATAGACCATTCATTGATTTGGCGAGGCGTAGGAATTCATGTATCCACTATCATGATTCGATCTAAGGAATATTATTGATACATGTTAAATATGATTTTGAACATGATTCACAACATTGTTATTGTTGAAGCATGAATTGATTTTCATATTATTGTATTTAACATTGTTTATGACAACCTCATTAGGCAAAGTTTGCCTAACGCATTTCACCTCATGCATTTTAGGTTAAAGAAGCTATAATTACTGCAATTTATAGTTTAGTCCCTAAAACTTGTAAAAGTTTTAAACTAGTCTTAAAGCGTCGATCACAGTAACAAATTGAATTATTGTACCCATGTATTAACAAAGTCATTGTTTTACCGAAAATTGATTAAATTAAGGTATTGTTTACTATTTTGATCATCTATAACATACTCCGACCTGGTTCCCTACTAGGCCGAGAAGGGGGTGTTACATTACCATTTGCTACTTGCGTGATGGTTAGCGATAGAAAATTCAATATCAAATTAAGGCGTCAATTGAATTACTAGTTTAGCACAAGCCTCACAAAATTACAGTGAAATCACTTCACCCCTGAATCAGAAATAAAAGCCTTAGCCACAAATTGTAGAAGAAAACAACAAGAAAGGATGAAGAAGAGGAAATTGTGAGAAAGATTGCAATGTTTCTAAAGGGTCTAATGAGCTCTTTATACAGAGAGAAAATAACCCTAAACCTAAAAAGATATTATCCTTTAATTGAGTTTTAGTATAATATGGAAAGAAAATATAATGAAAAATCTAAATAAATAAAATCCTAATTAATAAAAAAGATTGATTCTTGGTCCAACAATTCCAAAATAATGGAAATAATCATAAAAGTAGGCTTCATCACGGATTTGCTTCTAAAATTTTAGATTTCTCATGTTATACAGCAGTCTCACATCAGTCACAAGGCATGGTCAGGCCTTATCAAAGATAACCTTCTACTTGTTTCTAATAACTTTCAAAAGACTTGATTTTCACATGAGAAGCTAAAACTATGTGTTTGAGTTGAATCTCAACATTTCATCCATATTTCACCTCCTAAATCAAAACAAACATAATTTCCACAATTAAGCCCAAAATATAATTTGAATATGAAGGAATTAATCACAACAAATAGTATATAATTATAACCTATCAAATTCCCCCAAACCTAATTCATGCTTGTCCTCAAGCATACCTTAATTCAACATACCAACTCTCCCATCTACCTCTTTTCATCTCGTTTAATATCCCACAATACAAATAAAGTTAAGCACACATCAAGAATTTGAATCGTAATAACAATTAAGAAGATGAGCATTCATAGGATAAATTTTGCAACAAAAATCAAACATCTCATCAATCGACCAATATCAAATGTATCAAGACTTAACACCCTCGCATGGTTTCACTCAAAACTCTCAAAGTGTTTAGGGTGTGTTTAACTCTCAAGATCAAAACATAGCACTATATTAAAGTATGCTTGCAAATGAATCAAATATTCACCACTACATATGAATCGATGCAAAAATCAAAGGGTTTTTAGAAGGGTTGTAACGAGGCTTAGGTAAGGGTATGGTAAAAGGCAAAAATGAAGGTTTCTAAGTGAAGGCAAGAGAGCTAATGATATAAATTACACATAACAACATGTAACATACTACCAACCTCTTGAAATTTATTCTCACATCGCATTTAAGCACTAAGAGATTTTGGAGAAGTGGTATTTATTTTCTCATACAAACATATCCCCAAATATCTTCCTTCAAGGAACAAACTTCAATTTTTATCTTTTTCTCTTTTTGCGTTTTTCTTTTCTCTTGTTTTTCTTTTGGTGGAACAACATTTTCCTTTTCTCTTTGCAAGGGTTGCCAAAAAAGGGACAACAAACAAAAAGGTTTTGGGTTAAAATGTGGTAAAACAATAAAATGGAAAATAGGGCTTTATCATGGTTAATTTAGGGTATGCTTATTGCGACTGCTAGCACAGTATGCTTATTGCACCTTAATATCTTAACAGACTTGAGGGGCAACGATCTATTGCTAGATACTAAGGCGAGATGCTTTGACAGAAGGTGTTCAAGTAGATGAACTTACTTTGGGAGTAAGTATACCCCTTAGGAGTAAAGATTGACACTTAATCAAATTAATTGTTGATAACCGTCACTATAGACATATATGGCTTTATCATGGTTAATTTAGGGTATTGCCATCAACAGAGGCATTACTACTTTTAATCTGCTCAGCAATAAAACCAAGGCAGAACGTTATTAAAGGTTGGCATGAATAGCGTGAAATCCAGGCATCCCCTGCCAACGCTCATTATCTGTACGAATACCTTTACGTTTCCAATGTTGTTATATTTTCATTTCCTTTAAACCATTTTCAAAACCAACTTCAAATCAAACAACATATTTTGTCCCTTGACAAGTAAACATGCAAAGCAAGTAAACTCTTGGCCAATTCCTCTAGGATCGATAACCAGCTTACTACTGTATTACTTGCCGACCGTGTATACCTGCACGTAAAATACTAAATCTTGGCACTATTTTTATACATTTCCAAAATATTTTCTACCCTTTTTCCAAGCACTCTCACAGTCGAACAAGTTTTTGCCGCCATTGACGAGGATTGTAGCGAAGTTAAATCTTTTTTTAATTTTTAATTGTCTTTATTTTTATTTTACTTATGTTTGCATCGTTGTACGACCAGAAGCCACCCTGTGGTGGACAAGTGGCCATACGATCTGGAAATTGAGAGAACCTTGAGGAGGTTAAAGAGAAGATTTCGAGAGATGAATAACCGAGGTAATCGAGGGAATGGTGTGGCAAACAATGAAGGCAATCCACAAAACAATGAGATGCCACCACTACCTGTTGTTCCAATTGTCGATAAAGAGAGACCTATTAGAGAACATTTGACACCTAACATTGCAGGACTTGTTGACATAAAGGTAAATGGTGTCAATTTTGAACTTAAGCTGGTAGTGATTCAAACTCTTTTGAATATAGGTCAATTTGATGGACCACTTACTGGAGATCCTAAGAAAATTTTGAAGCAGTTTATGGAGATTTTCAAATTATTCCAACAAACTGGAGTATCTGAAGATACTATGAAACTAAGGCTATTCACGTTTTCCTTCCGAGATAGAGCCAAGGCTTGGCTTAATTCTTTGCCACCAGGATCAATTAGTTCATGGATAGATTTTTGCGAGAAGTTTTTGACATGATTTCAGCCGCCAACACTCGCTGTCAAGCTAAGGGGTGAGATCATTACATTCAGGTAGGCTGATGATGAAATATTATATGATGCCTGGGAGAGATTTAAAGATTTATTGAGAAGGTGTCTTATGCACAGATTCCCAAATTGGACCCAAATTCAACCTTCTACAACGGATTGAATGCACAAACAAGGACTGTTGTTGATGCTTCAGGAACTGGTTCATTGCTAGACAAGAAGTACTTAGAGGCCGTTGATATTCTTGAAAGAATTTCAATTAATGATTTTGAATGTCATGTTGTTAGACTCGGAGCTAGAACCAAAGCTAGTAGGTAACCACTACAATGCACAAGGCCAGAATGCCTAGAGGAATAATGCCATGCCAGCCTTGTATCAGAATACCATGCCACAAAAAGCTCAATGAGAAACTTGGAAGTTTAAATTGGGCAAAGATTTGTGAGAAACTTGGAAGTTCAAATTGGGCAGATTGCCAATGATGCACTCTTACTGATTACAGCAAGGGCAAAGATGATGCCAATGATGGACTCTTACTGATTATATGGATAGGAATGATGCCATAGTCTAGAGTTTGGCAGCATCAATGAGAAACTTGGAAGTTCAAATTGGGCAGATTGCCAATGCACTTAGCAATCGACCCCAAGGAGCATTGCCAATTGACACGGAGGATGCTCAACACAAAGACAAGGAGCAATGCAAGGCCGTAACCTTCGAAGTGGTAAGTAATGCGAGGCATAGATGACTACCAAGCAGCCAGTTAATTGCCAAAGTGAAAAGCCATTACCGACAGACAAGCCTAGAGAAGCAGAGAAAAAGGAAATTAAAACAGATGATGGCAGTGGTAATGCCAGTACCAATGCCAGAACCGATGCCAACAATGATGCCAAACAGAATGAGGCTGAACAACATACTGATGCCAAAACAAATGCCAACACTGACTCGGCAAAGCGGCCAGCGCCAACATATGTTTATCCACCGCCACCATTTCTAGTAAGACTTCAAAAGCACACACTGGGACATCAATTTAATCGCTTCTTGGAAGTTCTTAAGCAGTTGCAAATTAACATTCCGTTGGTAGAAGCCCTGTAATACCCTACAAACACTGTAATGATATTACCCAAACAACAAGCAATACAAGCTAACTTGCTAAGCAAGTTGGCATTCGATCTAGTCTAAAAGACCAAGATTAAGTCAAGCAACACAACAAACTTAGGAAACAATGTTGTAGAAGTAACTCAGTTCATCAAAATCAATACAAGATTAAATAATATGGATCGAATCATACCATGATATTATCTCTAGGATCACGTGAGTAATATGGTTTAAACACATTATTTCAACCATTGCATGTGATGACGAAGCAGTCAATTTAAGCACCTATTACATCTTGCTATAAATTAGTAGTTGAATTTAAACTATATACCTTATCCTATTAATCTAATTCCAGCTTACATGAAGGACGAGTAATACATATTCGATAACTAATTAAATAAACATTAACTAACTACCTAAATCAATCATGCCATGTTAACCACAACTAAACAATCAATTTAAGCATCATTCACAAGCATAAAGGAATAAAGCAACCACACTTAGCATCGGGGTTTACAACTACTTACATAACCATCTCAAAATACTTAACATGTTATAACCAAAATAGATTCACCTCTGCCCCCTTCTATGAGTTTATAAAAGTAATTACAAACATACTTTTGATTCCCTTAGTGACCTTGCTTGAACCCCTGACTTTGCACAAAAATAGCTTCACCTGAAAGGTGTCAATGTGAGTTATTAGAAGATAGTCTTGCAAATTCATTAATTAAACAAGTGAGTGTAGAGTATTCTAAGAAACTGATCCATCATTTTGCTAATTAAGAGTAACCAACAATTCCACGAAAACTATCTCTAATAGTTTAACATCAAACATATATATCAACTCATTAATCATTTTTCAAGAAGCTTACTTCAAGCTTATATATGTCCATTTCGAACCAGCAAGCTTCTAGGAAGAAACCACATTGTTAATCAGATTAATATTACTCAACAAGACAAACCAATATTCTTAAATTTTCAATCATACAAGCAACCATAGTTGATTATCATAGCCTTGACTATTTGTTAGTCTAGACATTCAATTTCATATGCAAACAACATCAAGCAATGGCAATGTAGTACCATTGGAAATCATGTTTTTCTTTTTAACATCACAAGGGTACCTTAGTACTATTCAAGGGAACGTAGTCCGTATCAAGCTGAGCTTAGGGATTCCATTGGCATGCCAATCCATCTAAGACTAAAACTAATCAAGGCTCTTAATTTGATTATCCTCACATCCATATAATCCATTTTTACATCACTAAATAAGTGATCACAAAACTCAAGATGTTATCAATAACATTCTAATCAACCAAGTCATATTCAAGCTTATTTAGTCAATCTAATTAACATACTTGCCTTGGTATACTTACCTTACCAAGTTATTAGCAAACAGAAGCAAGCATAGGCATTCAAGCCTCGGTAACAATCGAATAATTTAACGCATTTTATGGAAACAGACTTATTCGAAATCATAGTTACACTCACAGCTATGTCGAGCTACTCTTGATCTTGAATCACTAATCCTTCTTGTCTTTCATCCCCTTGATCAACTCTTTTCTTGTCTTGTATAACAACCATATATGGTGCACTAGAATCGATCCAATAATAGTTAATTTACATAACATCCCAACAAGGTTCCATAATCAAACAATTAGAACATTGATCATGTCACAATAAGTAAAACGGTCTCCTAATGTTGTCATTATTTCGGAACTGCCCAACACCTAAGTCACTTGATCAAGCTTCTTCAATTCAGTTTCTTTATCAATTATGAATATCCAAAACTCTTTAACTATGTATCGTACATTAAACCAAATATTAACATTTATCCTGTTTTAAGCAATTGATTAACTAATCAATTTTTCATAAAACAATCCAAATTTTTTTGCTTAGAATAGGGCAGTTCGTACCCTCTACAATTTCACCTAATTTTTCCATTTAGACAATGCCTAAACAACTTCCCTCTGTTCTTAACATTTCCTTATGGACTTGCCAAGTAATAACTCAAATTTTAGGCACCAAAACATGGTTAAAACAACCTTTAATAAATCAAAATCAAAACAGTTTCATTACGGGACAGATTTGATCCAGGCAGTTTCTATATTCAAATTGAAACCATAAACATTGTCTAATGAATTCAACCTATACAATTACAGCCTATTGTTTCATTCCAAATATTTTAAACTCATATAACAATTACCCTACTTATCAATTCAAGCTTTAGTCTAGCTTAATTCTCAATTCTACATTACCATCTATCTAACCAAAACATTCAATCAATTCTACCCTCCATCAAGCATGAATCAATTAAAAATAACATTCTCAAATCCATGTTCAAAACAAAGGATTGCCAAGAGAACTTACTCTTCTTCAAGCATGCAATCAAAATAGACTCTAAAATCAATTTAATCCCAAGCCAGATAACACCATGGTAATCTTTCTCTCCCTTACTCTCTGTCAATTTATTTTCGGTGTATAGAAGAAAAATGAGGAAGAATACAACTATTTGTTTGGTTTCATCCAAGGTGGAAACAATCCACTCGTGTGGCTCTCTCATTAAGCCACTTCAGCTTACTCTTTTTAAATTTGAAATTACCATGCAAAACAATTATTTTTCTACTCATTATTTTTAGTCATTTCGATTTAGTACTATAATTTTGTAGTCTTCTAATTCGGTCATCCATTGAGTCACAATTTTAGTCACAATTTTTTACTTCATACCTTTTTTATGTCATTCTCCTAAGTCACAATTTAGGGTCTTACAAATCTTTCCCCCATAAGGAAATTCATCCTCGAATTTACCTTAGGAGAACAGGTTCTTGTATTGCTCTCTCATGGTTGATTCAGGCTTCCAAGTAGCTTCTTTACTTCCATGATTTTTCCATAAGACTTTGATGTGGGAGATTGTTTTTTTCGAAGCCTTCTATCTTCTCGATCAAGGATTTGAATTGGTTCTTTGTCATATGATAGGTCTTTATCTAGTTGAACTTCATCCGGTTCAAGGATATGAGATGGATCTGATCGATAGCTATGTAACATCGATACATAAAATACATTATGTATCATGTTGAATTCTTCTAGAAGTGCCAACCGATAAGCAACTGGGCCAACCCTTTCAATTATTATGAAGGGCCCAATGAAACGAGGACTGAGTTTTACTCGTTTCCCAAATCTAAACACCTTCTTCCATGGAGATACTTTGAGAAATACTTTATCTCCCATATTATATTGCATGTCCTGCCTTTTATGATAGTATAAGCTTTCTGTCGATCGAAGGCTTTTTTCAATCGATTGTAAACAACTTGCACTTGTTCTTTCATTTCTCGAAGTATTTGTGGCCCTAGCAATTTGTTCTCCCTCAATTCTGACCAGCATAAGGGAGTCTTACATTGTCTTCCATAAAGAGCTTCAAAGGGAGCCATACGTATGGAAGATTGATAGCTATTATTATATGCGAATTCAGCTAAAGGTAAGGCTCTTTCACAATTCTTCCCAAAATCAAGTATACAAGCTCGAAGCATGTGTTCTAAGACTTGTATAGTTCATTCAAATTGACCATCTGATTGAGGATGGAAAGCAGTGCTAAGGTTTATCTTAGTCCCGAGAGCTTCCTATGAAGATTTCCAAAATCTAGAAGTAAATCTAGGGTCTCGATCGGAGATTATAGAAGTAGGAATACCATGAAGTCTTATAATCTCTTGGATATAAAGTTCTGCTAGTTAATCCAAGCTCATGGTCAATCGAACAGGAAGAAAGTGCTGATTTAGAAAATATATCCATAATCACCCAAATTGCATCATATTTCTTCGGTGACAATGGTAAACCACTAACAAAATCCATTGTTTTTTGCTCTCATTTCCATTTTGGTATTTTGATAGGTTGTAACAAACCCAAAGGGACTTGATGTTATGCTTTTACTTTCTAACACACTAAGCATTTGGATACAAAATCTGTAATAGCATATTTCATTCCGGCCTACCATTATAACTCTTTCAAGTCTTTATACATCTTCACTGATCCTGGATGAATCGAGAAAGAACTGTTGTGAGCCTCCTACAAGATTTCTCTTCTTAGATTCAAATCATTAGGAACACATAATCTATTTCAAAAATAGAGTAGACCATTCACTTTTATAGAAAAAATTGATTCGATTCCTCCTTCAAGCTTGCACATAATGGTTTGCAACTCTGGGTTGGATTGTTGTAACCATCGTATTCTTGAAATCACATCAGATTGTATTCGTAAAGCAGCTAGGAGCCCTTGCTTCTTACAAGTTTGAATAAGAGCATTAATAGAATTTGGGGCTACAAAAATAGCAAGGTAAATTTTAGAACGTGGCCTCAAAATTTTGAATAGGTGCAAGGGGAGGAATGGTTAGATCAAACACTTACCACAAGAATGTTGGCGACTGAGTGCATCAACAACAACATTGGCTTTGCCCGGGTGGTAATCTATGATTAAATCATACTCTTTGAGTAACTCGATCCATCGTCTTTGCCTAAGATTAAGCTCCTTTTGGGTTAGGAGATACTTCAAGCTTTTATGATTGGTATAAAGATAACATTTATCTCCATACAAGTAATGTCTCTAGATTTTTAAGGCAAAGATTACCGCAGCTAACTCGAGATCATGAGTTGGTAGTTCATTTCATGGGATTTTAACTGTCGAGAAGCATATGCTACCACTTTGTTTTCTTGCATAAGGACATATCCCAAACCCAAGTGAGAGGCATCACTAAAAATCGTGAATTCTTTCCCTGGTTCTGGTTGAATTAACATTGGAGCTCGAGTAAGAACTTCCTTCAATTGGTCAAAGCTTCATTGTTGATCTTCGGTCCAAACAAAAGGCACAACATTCCGAAGAAGTTTGGTTAAGGGTGCAGGAAAGATTAAAAATCCCTTCATAAATCTTCAGAAATAACTGGCCAAGCCTAGGAAGCTTTAAACTTCACTAACATTCCCCAGAGATCTCCATTCCAAAACAGCTTGAATCTTCTTTGGATCAACCTTAATTCCCGTAGCTGAAATTACATGTCTAAGAAAGGACACTTCAGGCAACCAGAATTCACACTTGTTGAATTTTGCATAAAGATGATTATTTCTAAGAGTCCACAATACTATTACGAGATGTTTTTAATGCTCGGGTTCATCCTTCGAGTAGATAAGAATGTCATCTATGAAGACTACAACAAACTTATCCAAATAGTGTTTGAAGACTCAATTCATGAGATCCATAAACGCAATAGGGGCGTTTATTAGACCAAAAGGCATCACTAAGAACTCATAGTGACCATAGCGAGTCCTAAAAGCAGTCTTAGGTATGTTAGATTCTTTGACTTTCATTTGGTAGTATCCATATCTAAGGTCAACCTTGGAAAATACCTAAGCACCCTTCAATTGGTCAAACAAGTGTTCAATTCTTGGAAGTAGGTACTTATTCTTGATCGTAATCTGATTAAGTTGCCGATAGTTTATGCACAATCACATCGATCCATCTTTCTTTTTGACAAAGAGTATCGGGGCTCCCCAAGGAGATGTGCTTGGTCGAATAAACCCTTTGACTTGCAGTTCTTGCAACTGAATTTAAAGCTCTTTTAATTCAACAAAAGTTATTCTATAAGGAGTGCTGGATATAGGATTGGTTCCTGGTTGAGTCTCGATTCTGAACTCCACTACTCGGCTCAATGGTAGTCTCGGGAGTTCCTTAGGAAAAACATCGAGAAATTCAAATACAGTTGGGATTAAGTTAATATCAAGTTTAGATTTAGAATCTTCAACCATAGCACCAACAAGGGGGTTCGAATTTTTTGGTCCTTGGTTAACTAGGAGTATGGATTCGTTTCCTAATCCCCAAAGATATAATTTTATTTTATGGCAGTCAACCCAAGCCTGGTGTTTCCCTAACCAGTCATATCAATAGGGAAGGGAATGCCTTGAATATACAAGGGACAATTTTTACACGTAAGGTTTAGAACTACCCTCCCACCTAATGGGTTTGAAACTTCTAGCCCCTGATCAACAATTTCAAATCTCAACTTAAGTTTTTAAAGCAAAGGGAAACAGATAAATGAGTGGGTGGAACCCGAATCGAATAAAGAATGTACAAGGTTGTCTTTTAGTTCAATTGTACCTGCTATTACATCAGGAGCTTGACCTCGAGTCCTTCCAGAATTTCCTGACTGTGCTTGTTTTGGGCTTTTGCCCGGAGGTGATAGAATAGGATTAGAATTCGATGCTACTCGAGCTGAAGTTTTATTCACATTCTAAAGATAGTTTCTAACAAAGTGCTCCAAGCTTCTACAATGAAAGCAAGCATTTGATTGTTTCCTGCAGTGGTCTGAGTGATAATTCTGGCAGAAGTTGCATTGATGAGATTGTTGATCCTTTCCCAAATTTCCTGAACTATTGATTGAAATTACAGGTGCAGAAGACTTAGTTATAGTATGAGGCTTCAGATGAAGTTAACCCTTGGAGAAGGAACATAATTTGAGGAGTTTCCTCCTTGGTTCTTTAATTTCTTGGAAGGCCATGGAGGCTTACTATCGACTCGAAATCTCTTGTCCTTCTTGGAATAGTTCTCCTTCCTCTTATTAGCAGCCTTCATTTTGGATTCAGTAGCAATTACTTGGTTCACCAAATCTTGAAGATCCGAAATCCTGAGAGCCGTAAACATGGGACTCAACTCATCATTCAACCCTTCACTAAACTTTCTGCATTTATCCTCTTCTTTCTTGATGTATTTAGACTCGTACTTGCAGTATTTACAGAAGTCACTAACATATTGCTCTATGGGTCTACCCTCTCGCTTTAGGTACAAGAAATGTCTTCTTCATTTAGCTAAGTATCGTTCACTTATGTACTTCTTCCTAAATTCCTTTAGGAAGAAATCCCATGTAACTGTATCTTTAGAAGCCGCGAGAGTCGTAGTTTCCCACCAGTTCAAAGCTTCATCAGCAAGTAAAGCCACAACACACTCCAATTTATGTTCATCAGAACACTGAAGTTGTTTGCTTAAAATTTTGATGGTAGCTTCCAACCAATATTCAGTAGCTTCCAGGTTCTCTTCATCTGACCCCGTAAAAGTATAGGCTTGATGCTGAGCCAATTTATCAATTGGAGCCTTAGACCACTACAGGTGCAAAGAGGATTATTTTGCTTCAAGTTAGTGGCAAATTGGATAAGCATCTCAGTCATGCTGAGAAGGCATTC
Source organism: Hibiscus mutabilis (assembly GCA_019671005.1). Lineage (NCBI taxonomy): Eukaryota > Viridiplantae > Streptophyta > Magnoliopsida > Malvales > Malvaceae > Hibiscus > Hibiscus mutabilis. Next base: position 53,478,709 of record CM033716.1, on the reverse strand, counting down.
TTTTTGAATTTGGTTAAATTGAGGAGCTTCAGGCTGTGGTTCTGCATCCTTTTAAGGATTTGCTTGCTCCTGAGTCAATCTGACGCTTCATCCATCATTTGAGGAGCCAGCTAGTCTATCTCTATCCCAGGCCAGATGTGTCTCAGATATCTGAAATTAAATTCAAGGGAGATTTAATCAAACAAGGTCACAAGCATGAATTATATTCAACTCCTAGGTGGCACGAAAGATAATTGATAAAGTAACTTAAACCGGTTTAGTCCTAGGATCGACTAAACCTTAGCTCTGATTACCAAATTGTAATACCCTATAAACACTATAATGATAGTACCCAAACAACGAGCAATACAAGCTAACTTGCTAAGCAAGTTGGCATTCGATCTAGTCTAAAAGACCAAGATTAAGTCAAGTAATTCAACAAACTTAGGAAACAATGTTGTAGTAGTAACTCGATTCATCGAAATCAATAGAGGATTAAATGATAGGGATCGAATCATACCATGATATTATCTCTAGAATCACGTGAGTAATATGGTTTAAAGACATTATTTCAACCATTCCGTGTGATCACGAAGCAGTCAATTTAAGCACCTATTCATCTTGCTATAAATTAGTAGTTGAATTTAAACTATATACCTTATCCTATTAATCTAATTCCAGCTTACATGAAGGACGAGTAATGCATATTCGATAACTAATTAAATAAAATTAACGAACTACTAAATCAATCATGCCATGTTAACCACAACTAAACGATCAATTTAAGCATCATTCACCAACATAAAGGAATAAAGCAACCACACATATCATCGGGGTTTACAACTACTTACATAACCATCTCAAAATACTTAACATGTTATAGCCAAAATACATTCACTTGTGCCACCTTCTAGGAGTTTATAAAAGTAATTACAAACATACTTTTGATTCCCTTAGTGACCTTGGTTGACCCCCCGGCTTTGCACAAAAACAGTTTCACCTGAAAGGTGTCAATGTGAGTTATTAGAAGATAGTCTTGCATATTCATTAATTACACAAGTGAGTATAAAGTATTCTAAGAAATTGATCCATCATTTTGCTAATTAAGAGTAACCAATAATTCCATGAAGACTATATGTAATAGTTTAACATCAAACATAGATATCAACTCATTAATCATTTATCAAGACGCTTACTTCAAGCTTATCTATGCCCATTTCGAACCAACAAGCTTCTAGGAAGAAACCACATTGTTAATCAACATTAATATTACTCAACAAGACAAGCCAATATTCTTATATTTTCTATCATACAAGAAACCATAGTTGATTATCATAGCTTTTTCTAGTTGCTAGTCTAGATATTCAATTTCATATGCAAACTACATAAGCAATGGCAATGTAGTACCATTGGAAATCATATTCTTCTTTTTAACATCACAAGGGTACCTTAGTACCGTTCAAGGGACTGTAGTCCGAATCAAATTGAGCTCAGGGATTCCATTGGCATGGCAATCCATCTAAGACTAAAACTAATCAAGGCTCTTAATTTAATTATCCTTACATCCATAAAATCCATTTTAACGTCATTAAATAAGTGATCACAAAACTCAAGACGTTATCAATAGCATTCTAATCAACCAAGTCATATTCAAGCTTATTTACTCAATCTAATTAACATACTTAGCTTGGTATACTTACCTTACCAAGTTATTAGCAAACACAAGCAAGCATAGGCACTCAAGCCTCGGTAACAATCCAATAATTTGACTCGTTTTATGGAAATAGACTTATTCAAAATCATAGTTACACTCATAGTTATGCTGAGCTACTCTTGATCTTGAAACACTAATCCTTTTTGTCTTTCATCCCCTTGATCAACTCTTTCTTATCAATCCAATGACAGTTAATTTACATAGGATCCCAGCAAGGTTCCATAATCAAACAAATAGAATATTGATCAAGTCACAATAAGTAAAACAGTATCCTAATGTTGTCATTATTTCGGAACTGCCCAACACCTAAGTCATTTGATCAAGCTTCTTCAATTCACTTTTTTTATCAATTATAAGCATCCAAAACTCTTTAACTATTTATCGTACATTAAACCAAAGATTAACATTTATCCTATTTTAAGCAATTGATTAACTAATAAAATTTTCATAAAACAATCAAAAATATTTTCCTTAGAACAGGGCAGTTCATACCCCTACAATTTCACCTAATTTTGCCATTTAAACACCGCCTAAACAACTTTCGTTTGTTCTTAACATTTCCTTATGTACTCACCAAGTAATAACTCAAATTTCAGGCACCAAAACATGGTCTAAAGAGCCTTTAATAAACCAAATCAAAACAGTTTCATTACGGGACAGATTTGATCCAGGCATTTTCTATATTCAAATTGAAGCCATAAACATTGTCTAACGAGTTCAACCTATAAAATTACAGCCAAATATTTTAAACTCACATTGCAATTACCCTACTTATCAATCAAGCTTCAATCTAGCATAATTCTCAATTCTACATTACCATCTATCTAACTGAAACATTCAATCAATTCTACCCTCCATCAAGCAAGAATCAGTTAAGAAATAACCTTCTCAAATCCATGTTCGAAACAAAGGATTACCAAGAGAACATATTCTTCTTCAACCATGCAAGAAAAATAGACTCTAAAATCTTTTTGATCCCAAGCAAGATAACACCATTGCAAACTTTCTCTCCCTTACTATCTCTCAATTTATTTTAGTTGTATAGAAGAAAAATGAGGAAGATGGCAACTATTTGCTCGGTTTCATCCAAGGTGGAAACAATCCACACGTGTGGCTCTCTCAATAAGCCTCTTCATCTTACTCTTTTTTAAATTTGAAATTACCATGCAAAACAAACATTTTTCAACTCATTCTTTTTAGTCATTTCGATTTAGTACTTGTAACACCCTAACAACAGCATAGAAGGAACACCACACAATATTATGCATTCGATCAAGTTAAATCTATCTAACACAACCATTCGAAAAAAATAAGTAACTTTCTTATTAAACAAGATAACTTTCGGAAGGAAGAGCATTAAGGTTCAATTGAAAACATTTGAATTACTAAAGCAATTTCTTTTAGTCAAGTACTCACATTACCTACAAATTTTAGCCCTTACTAATTACCAAATACACTACTAACCAATTAAAGAACCGTCAAAGAATTTCTAATCAATTTCGGTACAAGGTTCTAAACTTATCTATATGATCTACAACTTGTATTCATTGAATTGATGGATATCAGTTCAGGTTTATCCCACATCAATTGCTTTCTATTCTAAAACAATTTTCTATACTATACTCCAATACATAGCTTACACAATGGTTCGAACTAATTAAAAACTTTCTAAGATTCTACCCAATTCATCCAAGACATCTTTAATCAATCACAACCAACTTCAATTTAACTAGTTCATACTATAAGCAACCATGTAATCATTAACAACATAGAGCGTCTAAGGACTATGCCTAGATACTTTACTTAAACAAAAGACATACCACCACAAGCATACATGAGCAACCATAAGCACTAAAGTTAATATTTACATGCCAAAACGATTATAGACATTACAAAACCAAGAAAATATATCAACATATACATTAGTGCCACCATCCTAGGAGTTCTTGCAAAAATTTAACAACATACTCTTAGCTTCAGCTTATGACTTGATCAAGCTCCTCACAGATTTGAGATCACTAAAAGTTAACTTGAGGAGTAATGAAGGACTTAAATAAGCAAGAGCTTAGTGAGAGGGTTAAAGCATATAAATCACCAATTCAAACATACAATGCATTCATTACATCAACCATTCACATAAGTTCTTTACTTCACATTAACTAAGCTAGCAATAATTTAATCATTCATGTAAGTCATTAACAATGTTTTATCAAATTTTTCGGTCCAAATTAGTACGCTATCTTTTTCAAATTTAAATGATAAAGTCAAAGAATCATGCTATTCGAATATCATCCAATTTCTAACATTGAATCCTATTCAAGAAAGCAATATAGCTACTCAATAATCAATCATCTTGTTCAATACCTTACAATATCCATCTATTCGATTCTCATAACAATCTCAATTATAATTGTAGATTTAAGTCATAATATATAATTCAATTATTCAATAATTATAAATCTTTATTCAATAAATTTCTTATAAAAGTATCTTTGGTTTAGCCATGAGAATCGACAACTCAGCTAAGATACACGAGTCCATAACCAAACTGTCACATAAAATAATATGGTACTCAAGGTACCGGTCAACCCCTCCTATTGTCGCCAAGTGACCAATACATACTTCCCTCCTACTGTCGCTAATTAGGGACCACTGTTCTGGACCGTAGTCCACCCCGACACTGAGCTCTATGGACTCGGCATGCAACTATATCTATGACTGACTCGAGACCAAGGCTTAACAATATTATTGTTCTCATTGTATCAGTCAAATCAATATTCACATTATGTGCCAATATCTCCTCTTAAACAAGGGTTCCATAACAACTTTCATTTATCAATGCTCAATATCAATATTCAATATACAATAAACAATAAACAATGGTTCTTTAACAATATATTTAATTCCATTCAGAATGCCAATTTATTTCATAATCTATCTCAATAAAATCAATGATTCATGGTGTGCCATAATTCGCATCCTATAAGAGTTCCTTATAGTCTTTCATTTGATTCCTTATGGTTAACATTCCAATTCCACATCAAATAATTTACTTTACTTATAAACATGATTGCATTGTCAATCCAGCGCACATGTTTCTTAACAAAAACTTACCTGAATCTTTTGCTAGCTTAGCCAAAACTCCCATAAGCAATAAACATTCCATAAAACAATTTAAGAATAATCAAATATAACAAAAAACATTACTTGGAACGGATATTATTCTTTTCCAAGACTTTAACCATGCTCACAAGTTAATTCCGAGCTATCAACAATCCCGGATCACAACCCCTATATGTTTATCAGCTTGTTGATCTATGGTTGTCCTAATTTCCTCGATTTCTTCTTGAGCTAATATACATTACATAATTTATTCTCATTAGACATCACACCAAATACTTGCTATCATAATCTTTTTAGAACTCAATCACACTAAACATTGTTTATAATCAATAACCATTAATAACAACCCTCAATTTTAACACAAAATTATACGTCAATTCCTTTATGATAAGGTACTTTACCATGTGACCATAATTAACCAATCGATCTATATTTCACAATTTTACACTTCCAAAACTGCCACTGTTCGAAACAGGGCATCCTAATGGACCACTTTAATTCATTCTATGATCCTAGATGAGCAGTTTTTTAAGCAATCAATCTTGACCAAAACTATAAAGCAATTAACAATGTATATATCATTCTTGACATACATGTAATCTACTTTTAAGTTCATGCTAATTAAACAATCAAAAACAGGGCAGGCCACATTAGAATCAATTGTTGCCTTACTTTCGATTTCCTCTAACCATAATACACAATTTCCTACTTTCAAGTCCAAAACACATTCGATCAATTGTATTTAACCAATCTACCATGCATTCAATCAACTCCCTTTTTATACTTAATCCTATACTCATACTCATTCATCTGCACAACTCAATTCAAAATAATTTCCAGCACTATTGTTCTATTAATACTACAACCTATCTTTCAATCGAACAATTTCAACAATAATTCAAATCATGGTTTAACAACTTGATCATAACATTCGATTCCCTATTCAATCTATCTATAACCATTTCACAAGATATATCAATTCATTCGTATATTCATATACACTATCAATATCAAGAAACATTCAATCCTGACATTCAATTTCATCTATCAATTCAATGGTTACAAAAATAATTCCACAAACAAACATTATAATTGAAGGCATTACCTTCTCATAGATTGGAGAAGCTTAATTCGACAATCACAAACCCCAAAAGGCTTAATTCATCCAAAATTTCTCTCTCTATCTTACTCTTTCTCTAGCTATTAGGGTATAAAAGCATAAAGAATAAGATGACCACTTTGTGTCTTAACCAATTTCTTTAAGGGACATGTGGATCCATCCTTCAATTATTAATATATTTGCATGCAAACCACCGAATCGTTATCGAAGGCAATTTGATCCCTTTGAATTATGTGCTCTAATTATTTTTTTCTTTCATCTTAGTCCCCTAATAGCCGAGTTTAATGAATCATAAAGTATCAATGATTTCAAATCTATAATCCAATTTGATAGGCAATGATTTAGGGTATCACAACTCATTCCCCTTAAAAGAAATTCGTCCCCAAATTTACCTGCGGGGAATAGATGTGGGTATTTATTTCGCATAATAGCTTCAGGTTCCCACGTAGCCTCTTCAATGTTGTGATTCCTCCATAGTTCCTTGACAATGGTACTACCTTGTTACGAAGTCTCTTAACTTGAGAATCGAGTATCTAGACTGGTTTTTCTTCGTATGATAAATCGGGATTAAGTTTGACTCCTTCTGGCTCCAGAATATGTGAGGGATCAGATCGATATCTTCTTAACATCGACACATGGAAGACATTATGAATACCCGATCCCCTACTTCTCGAATGAAACGAGGACTTAATTTGCCTTTCTTCTCGAATCTGAAAATTTTATTCCATAGAGATACCTTCAAAAATACCTGATCCCCTACTTGTTGTTGTACATCCCTTCTCTTTGGGTCAACATAAGCCTTTTTTCTGTCAAAATCTTCCTTCAATCTATTATGTATTATTTGAACTTGAGAATCAATTTCTCGAAGTAATTCAGGTCTTAAGACCTTGTTCTCACCCAGTTCAGACTAGCATGTTGGAATTCTACATTTCCTCCCATATAAAGCTTCGAATGGTGGCATTTTGATGGATGATTGATAACTATTATTGTAAGAAAATTCAGCCAATGATAGAGATTTTCCCAACTTTTCCCGAAGTCGATCATACAAGTTTTGAGCATATCTTCTGAGACATGAATTACTCTTTCTAATTGTCCATCAGATTGGGGTTAGTAGGGTCCCCAAAGCTTTCTGAAGTGTTTTCGAAAATCAAGAGGCAAACCGAGAGTCTCGGTCTGAAATAATAGATATAGGAACACCATGAAGTCTAATTACTTCCTTTATATATAAATCAACTACTTGTTCAAGTTTCATATTCATTCAAACAAGTAGAAAATTGACTGATTTTGAGAATCTATCAACGATTATCGAAATAATATCATTCCTCCTTTGTGAAAGAGGCAATCCGGATACAAAGTCCATTGTTATTTGCTCCCACTTCCAATGAGGAAATTCAATTGGTTGGAGGAGTCTCATAGGCACTCTATGTTCTGCTTTCACCTTTTGACAGGTAAGACATTTGGTCACATAGTCAGTAATATCAGTTTTCATTCCCGACCACCAAAATACTTCTTTTAAGTCCTTATACATTTTAACTGATCTCGGGTGTACAGAAAAGGGGCTACTATGAGCTCCTTTCAATATTTCTTTCTCCAGGGCTTGATCACTGGGCACACAAACTATATTCCTAAAATAGAGATTACCATTCAGATTTAAAGAGAATTCAAAGTTCATTTTGGATTCAATTCCTCTTAGTATTTTATGAAGCTCAGGATCATTGTTTTGAAGCATTTTGATTATTGAATTCAATTCTGAGTGGATTTGGATCTCAGCTATATGCTTCTGATTCAGTAGGAGCTTAAAATGGGCATTGAAAGTTATTGGAGCTACAATCCACGAGACATTATTAGAGAAGTTAAACACAATGTCCAAATAAGGCAAAATCAATCATAGATAGAATGTGATCTTACCAATGGAACGTTTGCGATTTAGTGCATCAGCCACTATATTCGCTTTGCCCGAGTGGTAATCAATGATCAAATCATAATCTTTAAGCAATTCTATCCACCTTCCTTGTTGGAGGTTTAAATCCTTTTGAGTTAAAATGTACTTTAAGCTTTTATGATCAGTAAATAGGTGACATATTTCTCTATACAAATAATGCCTCCAAATTTTTAATGCGAAAACGACTGCAGCCAATTCCAAATCATGTGCCGGGTAGTTTAATTTATGTGGCTTTAATTATCGGGAAGCATAAGCAATTACCCTACCATCTTGCATTAAAACACACCCTAAACCGAGGTGAGAAGCATCACTAAAGACTGTAAAATTTTTTCCCGATTCAAGTTGTGTTAGAATAAGAGCTCGAGTAAGAACCTGTTTTATTTGATCAATGCTCCTATGTTGTTTCTCAGCTCATTCGAATGGGATATCATTCCTTAGGAGCTGAGTTAATGGTGTAGCCAGAATCGAGAACCCTTTTACAAATATTCTATAATGCCTGGCTAAACCGAGAAAATTTCTAACCTCTCCAATATTTTTTGGTGGTTGCCAATCGACAGTGGATTGAATTTTCTTTGGATCAACCTTAATACCTTCTGCAAATATCACATGTCCAAGGAAGGACACTTTTGGAAGCCAAAATTCACATTTGTTGAATTTAGCATACAATTGTTTATCCCGACGAGTTTGCAGTACAATTCTCAAATGATCTGAATATTCTTCTTTACTCTTGGAGTAGACAAGAATGTCATCTATGAAGACTACAACAAACTAGATATAAGGGAATAAGGCTTTTGATTCGAAAGGTTCCTTGCTTAGAAAAGTGATGGATTTTTTCCCTAAACTGAGAAGATACAATCGTTTCATATTACAATCAACACAAGCCTTGTGTTTTCCCAACCAATCTAAGCCTAAGATAAGATCAAAATCAAAAAAAGATAAGGCTAAAAGATAGACAGGAAAAGGTATGCCTTGTATGAACAAGGGGAAATTTCTACCAATTTGGTTTACCCTCACTCTATCACTAATAGGGTTTGTAGCTATAAGTTCATTATTTGTGGGTTCAAGCTTTAGTTCAATCTTTTAATCAATAGAAGGCTCATAAAAGAATGGGTCAAGCCCGAATTGAATAGAGAATAAACAGGTTGTGAATCAAAGTAAATTGTACCTACAATTACTTCAAGTGGTTCCTCATCCTCTCGAATCTGAATATGATAGACTCGAGCAGGGGCCCGAGACTCCTGATAGGTAGCATTTAACCCTTGTCCTTTACTCTTTCCATAATTCCCAGAGCTGGACTACTTCGGCCCTTTTCTGCTAGGTGACTAGTTTTGGTTCGAACCCTTGCACACATGATAAGGTAATTTGTTCAAGTTTTGAGGACAGTCTTTGACATAATGAGTTGTGTCACCACATAAATAACAAGCATTGGTTAACTTTTTGCACTGTTCTGTATGATTCTTCTGGCAAATTTTACAAAAAGGGATATGAGTCTCCCTTCCTGTATTCCTAATGATATTCAAAGATACTGTGGGTGTACAAGTTTTAGCTACTGATTGAGGCTTAGGTATGTAATTACCTTTTGAAAAGTTTCTATAGCTAGAAGACTTTCCTCTTGATGTTTTTGATCTTTATTCTGCCAATGATGTTTATTGTCCTCCCTCGATCTTTTATCACCCTGAGATTGATTGTCTTTTATTTTTCTAGAGGTTTTCATTTTAGCTTAATTGGCTATGGCTCGTGTTAAGTGAATAGAGGTTCTATAATGTTAGCCTTTTTACTCGTGATTATTGTTAATCTTAAGCACATTTTAGTTGTATTGTGTTAGCCAATCATGCATCTTTGCATTGTTTCCTCTAGTGTGATGCTTGAGTACATATTTTGGGTGTTTTCGGTGGAAACGTTCTGTGGTGGTTGTCTATTATGTGCAGGATTAATTGCCCGAGCAAGCTGGAAGTTGCTGAAGCAATTAGAAGTGAAGAAAATGGAAACCTGCGACTTTTGGGGAGTGATCCATGTGAATCAGACAAGCTTAAAGGATAGAAACAAATCCCAAAAGAAGTTGAAATTCCATAAAGAAGTTAAGGAGAGATAAAAGTTCAATAAGTTTAAAGGAGAATCTAAAGGAATAAATAAATAAAAGAGTTTATCTCTTTTACTATGTTTTAATTCACTCCAAACTCTTCCTCATCCATCAGAATCATCTCCTATAAATCCAAAGGACATAGACGCAACAAGAGGAGGTCGACAAGAGAGAGAATTTGATAGAGGTTGTTCTTCATCTTCCTTTGTTTCGGTTCATGCTTTTTTGGGAATTTATTTTGTGTTTATTTTAAACCCCTCCATGAACTAAACTATTTCGACTAGGGTTATTAGTTGATTGGTTGAGAAACGATTGAAGTTTGCTTTTAGGTTATTGAATGCTATTTAGTTTGAGGTTTGCTTATTCTTGGTGTTTGAATTTTGATTACGTGTAATTGGGAGAGGATCTCATGATTGCATTTATTTATCTAATATCGGGAGAGTTAGATTCAATAAACAGATAAGCATGGTTTTTACACAATCAATCAGAGTGAGAACTAATTAGGCTTAGGGATAAGTTACGAATTTCAACGGCTAAGAGAAGCATAAGATCGGTTGATGTTCAACCAAGGTTAACGCAGGAATGTATCACCAAGGCTTGATCTATTGACTAGTGTTTCAAATTAGGTATAAGGAGAAGCCATTGAAGAGCTCTTTGCCGAATCTCAAAAAAATTGATCAGTTGCCCAAGCAATCATATAGTTACCCAGTTGCCCAGGCAATCGTTATATTAATTGCTCAAGCAATCACTGTTTCAGTTTCCCTAGCAATCTGACTGTTGATGTAACACCCCCTACCCGGGCTAGTAGCAACCCGCCTCGGGAGCGTTACATAACAAGCAAGCAAGGACATGACAAGCAATACAAGAACAAACAAGCAACCATACTTACTTAGCTAACAAGTAAGCTCACACTTAATCTCCAATTATCAAAGACATTCGAACTGGCAATCAAGAACAATACAAACAATGAACAAGGCAAGCAAGGCAACTAATACAAATAACTACATAATTGATACTTACTCATCCTAAGTCATTCGAACAAGGCACCACATTATCTCCTTTCATGCTTACCATTCGAATAGGTCAACAATTTTTATTCATTTCATGCTAACATTTACAAGTTACTACAATTTCAATATATTTTACTTCCTTTGATCATTATCATTCGAATTGATCTAAGACAACCTAATTCAATTTCATTTATTTGTTTCTTAGACTTATACATGTACACCTAACTCAAAATTTCTAACATGATTCTTTGATCATTCAACATACATGAAACTAGTTCCATACAAGTAATTCTTTATACCTAACCATTCGGCCATCACCATCCAAACACACAACAGTACTTTCATCATGGTAATACCATACAAGATATGAAACATTCGAACGGTAGGTCAAGCAAGCATGGTTCAATCTTCCTATACTCAATTCAAGCAAGACATGTTCATAGAAAAGCATTCAAATGGTACTTATAACTAGATCAAAAATTAGAACATTTCATTTAAGTCATCATATGCGCAACAACAACCATTCATTACATGTTATCTAAGTTCATTACATACTTGATACTACATACATAACATGGTAAGCCCATAAAGATCAATACATACACATTTCAAAATGCATGATCAAGCTATCTATATACATCTAGTGCCACTATTCTAGGAGATATACAAAACACGTATGGAATCATACTTTAACTATGCTTGTGTAACTTGCTTCTAGCTCAAGGAATCAAGCTTCAAGATCAAGAAACGATTGAATCCTTTAACCTGTAGTTGGGAAGAATGAAACAAGAGTGATAATCACAAGAATGTACTTAGTTAGGTCGTAACTAGTCTAACCATTTGTTATTTCAAGTTTTATGTGTCATTTAATCAAGTATAGACCTAGCTAAGGCTTTCAATCATTAGAGTAAATCTTAGCTAGGCTTTCAAGCATCAAGATTATCCTATCTAAGGATATTAAGCATTCGGCCAACAAGGTACAAGCAAAAAGATTTCATACTTCATGAATCAAGCACACATGCTTACAAATCAAGAAATCAAGGAGACATTCTTTCAAGTCAAGTAACATACATTTCATGGGATTCAAGACAAGTATCATGTACTATTGGGTTGTTATCACAATTGTTATTCATTAAACAACCCCCTTGGTACTTAGTTTGTATAGGTAATCGAGTCTCCAACCAACTGTTGCAACAGGATGCACCGTAGTGCTGGTCAACCCTCCTACTGTCACCAAAGACTTCATATGTACCCTCTGTCTATCGCCAAATAGAGGCCTTAGCCCTAGACCGTAGTCCACCCTTACACAACGAGCTCTAGACTCTAAGGCATGCCTTTCTCCCTAGTCCAACTAGCTACGAAGGTTGTTCGATTTACCATTTATTCAAGTGTTTCAAGATCAAGATCATGTCAAGAAAGTTCATTCATATTAGGCCCTTAGGCCATTGAGCCATAGCTCACATGTCAATTAGTTTCATGTTTCATTTCATCACGATGAGAATGTCTCAAGCAAGTCTTTAACATTCATTCACATTGCATCATAGCACATACAAGCATCCATGCTATCTCTTAACCATGCATAAGTATTCGATTGGATCATGTATACAAGGATAGGATCAAGTTTCATGCATTACTTTAGTCATCCTTCCCTTATTAGGTCAAGTTAGTGATTAGATTCATTTAACATGTCAAGAATTTAACAAGAATACATTGGTTAGGACCTAGTCCTAACCCTAGAAGTAACTACACTCACAATACTCCATGCTAGCTAGTCTTGGATCCACACTCGTTTGTTATTGGATTTAGATTGTTCCAATGTTTCCTCTTCCACCAAGTTCAATCCCGGTTCTAACACATTACAAGCAAACACATATCAAGACAAGTTCACAAAGTCATTCAATTCAAGACAAGGTCATTAAATCAAGCAATGCTACAAGCAAATAACATTCACATATTGGGCAGCATGCTCATGTGCATTTTCCATTACAATTAACTACACTTTATACATTCTAGTTCATGTAAAACAAGGCATATTCAAAGGCCTAAAACTGTTTACAAGACAGTTTACAAAATGCCATAAAATAATGTGCATTTGCCTATACAGCTGCTGTTAGGCAGCTTACACTCTAGTCACTAAATCATGCATAACTTTCATTTCGTACATCGAAATTTCAATTGGTATACACCGTTGGAAAGATAACAACATTTACTTTATGACCATATAAGGGTTGAATTTTAGTTATTTTCCAATTAATACAGTTTTTAACTTAAAGACAGGGCATCTTGCTATACTGGACAGTTTGCTCCGTCCCTAGTATTTCTTCTCTACAATTCAGTATACAACCCAGAGTTTAGCTCTATTTTGCTTAGAACAGGGCAGTTCATACCCCAACAATTTCACCTAATTTTTCCATTTAAACACCGCCTAAACAACTTTCGTTTGTTCTTAACATTTCCTTATGTACTCACCAAGTAATAACTCAAATTTCAGGCACCAAAACATGGTCTAAAGAGCCTTTAATAAACCAGATCAAAACAGTTTCATTACGGGACAGATTTGATCCAGGCATTTTCTATATTCAAATTGAAGCCATAAACATTGTCTAACGAGTTCAACCTATAAAATTACAGCCAAATATTTTAAACTCACATTACAATTACCCTACTTATCAATCAAGCTTCAATCTAGCATAATTCTCAATTCTACATTACCATCTATCTAACTGAAACATTCAATCAAGTCTACCCTCCATCAAGCAAGAATCAATTAAGAAATAACCTTCTCAAATCCATGTTCGAAACAAAGGATTACCAAGAGAACATATTCTTCTTCAACCATGCAAGAAAAATAGACTCTAAAATCTATTTGATCCCAAGCAAGATAACACCATTGCAAACTTTCTCTCCCTTACTATCTCTCAATTTATTTTAGTTGTATAGAAGAAAAATGAGGAAGATGGCAACTATTTTCTCGGTTTTATCCAAGGTGGAAACAATCCACACGTGTGGCTCTCTCATTAAGCCTCTTCATCTTACTCTTTTTTAAATTTGAAATTACCATGCAAAACAAACATTTTTCAACTCATTCTTTTTAGTCATTTCGATTTAGTACTTGTAACACCCTAACAACAGCATAGAAGGAACACCACACAATATTATGCATTCGATCAAGTTAAATCTATCTAACACAACCATTCGAAAAAAAAAGTAACTTTCTTATTGAACAAGTTAACTTTCGGAAGGAAGAGCATTAAGGTTCAATTGAAAACATTTGAATTACTAAAGCAATTTCTTTTAGTCAAGTACTCACATTACCTACAAATTTTAGCCCTTACTAATTACCAAATACACTACTAACCAATTAAAGAACCGTCAAAGAATTTCTAATCAATTTCGGTACAAGGTTCTAAACTTATCTATATGATCTACAACTTGTATTCATTGAATTGATGGATATCAGTTCAGGTTTATCTCACATCAATTGCTTTCTATTCTAAAACAATTTTCTATACTATACTCCAATACATAGCTTACACAATGGTTCGAACTAATTAAAAACTTTCTAAGATTCTACCCAATTCATCCAAGACATCTTTAATCAATCACAACCAACTTCAATTTAACTAGTTCATACTATAAGCAACCATGTAATCATTAACAACATAGAGCATCTAAGGACTATGCCTAGATACTTTACTTAAACAAAAGACATACCACCACAAGCATACATGAGCAACCATAAGCACTAAAGTTAACATTTACATGCCAAAACGATTATAGACATTACAAAACCAAGAAAATATATCAACATATACATTAGTGCCACCATCCTAGGAGTTCTTACAAAAATTTAACAACATACTCTTAGCTTCAGCTTATGACTTGATCAAGCTCCTCACAGATTTGAGATCACTAAAAGTTAACTTGAGGTGTAATGAAGGACTTAAATAAGCAAGAGCTTAGTGAGAGGGTTAAAGCATATAAATCACCAATTCAAACATACAATGCATTCATTACATCAACCATTCACATAAGTTCTTTACTTCACATTAACTAAGCTAGCAATAATTTAATCATTCATGTAAGTCATTAACAATGTTTTATCAAATTTTTCGGTCCAAATTAGTGCGCTATCTTTTTCAAATTTAAATGATAAAGTCAAAGAATCATGCTATTCGAATATCATCCAATTTCTAACATTGAATCCTATTCAAGAAAGCAATATAGCTACTCAATAATCAATCATCTTGTTCAATACCTTACAATATCCATCTATTCGATTCTCATAACAATCTCAATTATAATTGTAGATTTAAGTCATAATATATAATTCAATTATTCAATAATTATAAATCTTTATTCAATAAATTTCTTATAAAAGTATCTTTGGTTTAGCCATGAGAATCGACAACTCAGCCAAGATACACGAGTCCATAACCAAACTGTCACATAAAATAATATGTTACTCAAGGTACCGGTCAACCCCTCCTATTGTCGCCAAGTGACCAATACATACTTCCCTCCTACTGTCGCTAATTAGGGACCACTGTTCTGGACCGTAGTCCACCCCGACACTGAGCTCTATGGACTCAGCATGCAACTATATCTATGACTGACTCGAGACCAAGGCTTAACAATATTATTGTTCTCATTGTATCAGTCAAATCAATATTTACATTATGTGCCAATATCTCCCCTTAAACAAGGGTTCCATAACAACTTTCATTTATCAATGCTCAATATCAATATTCAATATACAATAAACAATAAACAATGGTTCTTTAACAATATATTTAATTCCATTCAGAATGCCAATTTATTTCATAATCTATCTTAATAAAATCAATGATTCATGGTGTGCCATAATTCGCATCCTATAAGAGTTCCTTATAGTCTTTCATTTGATTCCTTATGGTTAACATTCCAGTTCCACTTCTTTTGATGGAGGTAATCCCAACAATTCCTGGGAAAAACATCCGAAAATTCGAATATAGTTAAAAGGGATTCAATAAGCAATGTAGATTCATTCAAACTAGATATAAGGGAATAAGGCTTTCGATTCGAAAGGTTCCTTGCTTAGAAAGGTGATGGATTTTTTCCCTAAACTGAGAAGATACAATCGTTCCATATTACAATCAACCCAAGCCTTGTGTTTTCCCAACCAATCTAAGCCTAAGATGAGATCAAAATCAAAAACAGATAAGGCTAAAAGATAGACAGGAAAAAGGTATGCCTTGTATGAACAAGGGGCAATTTCTACCAATTTGGTTTACCCTCACTCTATCACTAATAGGGTTTGTAGCTATAAGTTCATTATTTGTGGGTTCAAGCTTTAGTTCAATCTTTTAATCAATAGAAGGCTTATAAAAGAATGGGTCAAGCCCGAATTGAATAGAGAATAAACAGGTTGTGAATCAAAGTAAATTGTACCTACAATTATTTCAAGTGGTTCCTCATCCTCTCGAATCCGAATATGATAGACTCGAGCAGGGGCCCGAGACTCCTGATAGGTAGCATTTGACCCTTGGCCTTTACTCTTTCCATAATTCCCAGAGTTGGACTACTTCGGCCCCTTTCCGCTAGGTAACTAGTTTTGGTTCGAACCCTTAGACACATGATAATGTAATTTGTTCAGGTTTTGAGGACAGTCTTTGACAAAATGAGTTGTGTCACCACATAAATAACAAGCATTGGTTAACTTTTTGCACTGTTCTGTATGATTCTTCTGGCAAATTTTACAAAAAGGGATCTGAGTCTCCCTTCCTGTATTCCTAATGATATTCAAGGATACTGTGGGTGTACAAGTTTTAGCCACTGATTGAGGCTTAGGTATGTAATTACCTTTTGAAAAGTTTCTATAGCTATAAGACTTTCCTCCTTGATGTTTTTGCTCTTTATTCTGCCAATGAGGTTTATGGTCCTCCCTCGATCTTTTATCACCCTGAGATTGATTGTCTTTTCTTTTTCTAGAGGTTTTCATTTTAGCTTAATTGGCTATGGCTCGTGTTAAGTGAATAGAGGTTATATAATGTTAGCCTTTTTACTCGTGATTACTGTTAATCTTAAGCACATTTTAGTTGTATTGTGTTAGCCAATCATGCATCTTTGCATTGTTTCCTCTAGTGTGATGCTTGACTACATATTTTGGGTGTTTTCGGTGGAAACGTTCTGCTGGTGGTTGTCTATTATGTGCAGGATTAATTGCCCGAGCAAGCTGGAAGTTGCTGAAGTAATTAGAAGTGAAGAAAATGGAAACCTGCGCCTTTTGGGGAGTGATCCATGTGTATCAGACAAGCTAAAAGGATAGAAACAAATCCCAAAAGAAGTTGGAATTCCATGAAGAAGTTAAGGAGAGATAAAAGTTCAACAAGTTTAAAGGAGAATTTAGAGGAATAAATAAATAAAAGAGTTTATCTCTTTTACTATGTTTTAATTCACCCCAAACTCTTCCTCACCCATCAGAATCATCTCCTGTAAATCCAAAGGACATAGACGCAGCAAGAGGAGGTCGAGAAGAGAGAGAATTTGATAGAGGTTGTTCTTCATCTTCCTTTGTTTCGGTTCATGCTTTTTTGGGAATTTATTTTGTGTTTATTTTAAACCCTTCCATGAACTAAACTATTTCGACTAGGGTTATTAGTTGATTGGTTGAGAAACGATTAAAGTTTGCTTTTAGGTTATTGAATGCTATTTAGTTTGAGGTTTGCTTATTCTTGGTGTTTGAATTTTGATTACGTGTAATTTGGAGAGGATCTCATGATTGCATTCATTTATCTAATATCGGGAGAGTTAGATTCAATAAACAGATAAGCATGGTTTTCACACAATCAATTGGAGTGAGAACTAATTCGGCTTAGGGATAAGTTACGAATTTCAACGGCTAAGAGAAGCGTAAGATCGGTTGATGTTCAACCAAGGTTAACGCAAGAATGTATCACCAAGGCTTGATCTATTGACTAGTGTTTCAAATTAGGTATAAGGAGAAGCCACTGAAGAACTCTTTTCCGAATCTCAAAAAAATTGATCAGTTGCCCAAGCAATCATATAGTTACCAGTTGCCCAGGCAATCGTTATATTAATTGCTCAAGCAATCACTGTTTTAGTTGCCCTAGCAATCTGACTGTTGATGTAACACCCCCTACCCGGGCTAGTAGCAACCTGGCTCGGGAGCGTTACATAACAAGCAAGCAAGGACATGGCAAGCAATACAAGAACAAACAAGCAACCATACTTACTTAGCTAACAAGTAAGCTCACACTTAATCTCCAATTATCAAAGACATTCGAACTAGGCAATCAAGAACAATGCAAACAATGAACAAGGCAAGCAAGGCAACTCATACAAATAACTACACAATTGATACTTACTCATCCTAAGTCATTCGAACAAGGCACCACATTATCTCCTTTCATGATTACCATTCGAATAGGTCAACAATTTTTATTCATTTCATGCTTACATTTACATGTTACTACAATTTCAATATATTTTACTTCCTTTGATCCTTATCATTCGAATTGATCTAAGACAACCTAATTCCATTTCATTTATTTGTTTCTTAGACGTATACATGTACACCTAACTCAAAATTTCTAACATGATTCTTTGATCATTCAACATACATGAAACTAGTTCCATACAAGTCATTCTTTATACCTAACCATTCGGCCATCACCATCCAAACACACAACAGTACTTTCATCATGGTAATACCATACAAGATATGAAACATTCGAACGGTAGGTCAAGCAAGCATGGTTCAATCTTCCTATACTCAATTCAAGCAAGACATGTTCATAGCAAAGCATTCAAATGGTACTTATAACTAGATCAAAAATTAGAACATTTCATTTAAGTCATCATATGCGCAACAACAACCATTCATTACATGTTATCTAAGTTCATTACATACTTGATACTACATACATAACATGGTAAGCCCATGAAGATCAATACATACACGTTTCAAAATGCATGATCAAGCTATCTATATACATCTAGTGCCACCATTCTAGGAGATATACAAAACACGTATGGAATCATACTTTAACTATGCTTGTGTGACTTGCTTCTAGCTCAAGGAATCAAGCTTCAAGATCAAGTAACGATTGAATCCTTTAACCTGTAGTTGGGAAGAATGAAACAAGAGTGATAATCACAAGAATGTACTTAGTTAGGTCGTAACTAGTCTAACCATTTGTTATTTCAAGTTTTATGTGTCATTTAATCAAGTATAGACCTAGCTAAGGCTTTCAATCATTAGAGTAAATCTTAGCTAGGCTTTCCAGCATCAAGATTATCCTATCTAAGGATATCAAGCATTCGGCCAACAAGGTACAAGCAACAAGATTTCATACTTCATGAATCAAGCACACATGCTTACAAATCAAGAAATCAAGGAGACATGCTTTCAAGTCAAGTCACATACATTTCATGGGATTCCAGACAAGTATCATGTATTATTGGATTGTTATTACAATTGTTATTCATTAAACAACCCCTTGGTACTTAGTTTGTATAGGTAATCGAGTCTCCAACCAACTGTTGCAACAGGATACACCGTAGTCCTGGTCAACCCTCCTACTGTCACCAAAGACTTCATATGTACCCTCTGTCTATCGCCAAATAGAGGCCTTAGCCCTAGACCGTAGTCCACCCTTACACAACGAGCTCTAGACTCTAAGGCATGCCTTTCTACCTAGTCCAACTAGCAACGAAGGTTGTTTGATTTACCATTTATTCAAGTGTTTCAAGATCAAGATCATGTCAAGCAAGTTCATTTCATATTAGGCCCTTAGGCCATTGAGCCATAGCTCACATGTCAATTAGTTTCATGTTTCATTTCATCAAGATGATAATGTCTCAAGCAAGTCTTTAACATTCATTCACATTGCATCATAGCACATACAAGCATCCATGCTATCTCTTAATCATGCATAAGTATTCGATTGGATCATGTATACAAGGCTAGGATCAAGTTTCATGCATTACTTTAGTCATCCTTCCCTTATTAGGTCAAGTTAGTGATTAGATTCATTTAACATGTCAAGAATGTAACAAGAATACATTGGTTAGGACCTAGTCCTAACCCTAGAGGTAACTACACTCACAATACTCCATGCTAGCTAGTCTTGGATCCACAGTCATTTGTTATTGGTTTTAGATTGTTCCAATCTTTTCTCTTCCACCAAGTTCAATCCCGGTTCTAACACATTACAAGCAAACACATATCAAGACAAGTTCACAAAGTCATTCAATTCAAGACAAGGTCATTAAATCAAGCAATGCGACAAGCATATAACATTCACATATTGGGCAGCATGCTCATGTGCATTTTCCATTACAATTAACTACACTTTATACATTCTAGTTCATGTAAAACAAGGCATATTCAAAGGCCTAAAACTATTTACAAGACAGTTTACAAGATGCCATAAAATAGTGTGCATTTGCCTATACAGCTGCTGTCAGGCAGCTTACACTCTAGTCACTTAATCATGCATAACTTTCATTTCGTACATCGAAATTTCAATTGGTTTACACCGTTGGAAAGCTAACAACATTTTATTTATGACCATATAAGGCTTTAATTTTAGTTCTTTTCCAATTAATACAGTTTTTAACTTAAAGACAGGGCATCTTGCTATACTGGACAGTTTGCTCCGTCTCTAGTATTTCTTCTCTACAATTCAGTATATAACCCAGAGTTTAGCTCTATTTTATCCTAATGAATTTAGACATACCAAGGTGTTGTCCATAAATCTTTCAGCCTTAAATTCACTATATACAAGTTTTAGTGATTTTTCAAAGTCACTGCCCAGAACAGAGCATTCTGGGGAGATTACACTAGGTTGGATTTCTAGCTTCTTAGCTCATTTTAGCAAGGTCCTAACATGGAAATTCCATTCATGTTCATGTGAATATTTGTCTAGGTCATCATAATTCACCTAGCAATGTTCTTAAAATAGGGCATAATCATGTTGAACCTAATTTGATCTATTTGATCACATTGCACATCCATTTCATCAACTAGGCAGTCCATTGCTTAATTTAACTAGTCCAATTAGTTGTAGTCATTTTCCAGCAACATATCTATTCAATTCAATCTTCATTTTATCTAGCAACAAGATCAAAACAGGGTCCTAGGTTCATTTAACATGTTTACACAATTTCTCAATCAAAACAGTCCCTAATCAAGACTGTTTTCAACTATGTTCATTTTTCTCAAATTTCCAGCAATCGCATATATGTTTCATTAGCAATTTAGTTACTAGCATTCAAATTCCAGGTTCTAACTGCAACTAGAATGACCCTAACATGTATAACAATCATTCAATTTCATTAAGGCAACAAGAACATCATCAATAGCTCATTCAATCGAGTTGCTAGGGAGAAAGGATTTAGATTCTACTTATAATCTTCCTAGGTATTCAATTTTCATGCAATTGTGATCCCATGCAAGCTTTCTTCCTCTCAACAGTGGTGATTTTTCTTCCTAGGTGGATGAAGAGGAGAATTCGACAATGTGGGGAAGATGATAACAAGATGGCCACTTGGCCAAGGTGTTATCACATGGCTAAGCTATTTGCCTCGACTTGGCAATTTATGGTCTAATTATTTCATAAATCCTTAATTACTCATCTTAATGCATGCAATCCTATATTTACAATTTGTTACTATTTGGTCTTCATGATTAGACTACTACTTTATCAATCTGTGTAATTTAATCACTAGGTTTAATCAATCTTCTAATTTGTAGATTGTTTGTACAATTAAACTCTAATTGGTTTATAAGAAGTTACTAGGCCATGATTTGGGGTATTACAGTTGAAGTTTTGTTAGGCTACTTGAGTCGACCCAGTGTTCATTTCCTAGACAAGCTCAATCAATTATCACACCATGATCCATGATAATATGGCCTATTCTCTCAATCGTTCACTTTCCCTTTAGTTTACTTGTTTATTTGACCCAACTATCATTACTTGTGTTTTTACTTTATAAGTGCAGGAAGATAAATTCTTGAAGTGTCACCAATCCCTTAGGAGATGATATCTAAACTATACTATAACTTGCGGTGTGTATAATTGCACAAATTGCGAAGCACTCTAAACACGCAACAAGTTTTTGGCGCTGTTGCGAGGGATTGGCAATAGTGACTTTGTTTTTATTTTCTTGCACCTTTATTTCTTTTTGTTTTTATTTTTCTAGTCGGTTTCAAGGGACTTATAACGTTGGTTTTGCATCTGTGCATGACCAGTGCAAGACCAACAGCACAAGACTACCCATTTGAACCCGAGATAGAACGAGTCCTCCATAGAAGAAGACGAGAACAACAAGTACCCATGGCAGAACAACAAGGTAACCCAGTCGGCAATCTGAATGCCAATGGTAACCAGAACATCATAGTGAGAGGAGGAGGAGATCAAATCGTACAACCTGTTCGTAACAGACTCATTCCAGACTACTTAGAAGAAGATCTCAACAGTCTCAATCCAGGAGTCGTTGCACCAGAGATAGAAGCTACCCATTTTGAATTAAAACCAGTGATATTCGACATGATCAACACAATTGGTCAATTTGGCCGCTTGGCAACTGAAGATGCCAGACAACATCTCAAATCATTCTTAGAGATTTGCAATTCATTAAAGCTACAAGGAGTTCATGAAGATATCATATGGCTAAAATTGTTTCCCTATTCACTAGGGGATAGGGCAAAATGTGGCTAAATAGTATTCCATTTGGATCTATAGGATCTTGGACGGATTTGTGTCGTGATTTTATTGCTATATTTAGCTCTACAAATATGACTGATAAGTTGTGTAATGATATTACTTCTTTTCAGTAGGTAGACGATGAATCCATGTACGAGGCTTGGGAGCGATACTGAGAACTTTTACACAAATGTCTCATGCACGGATTACCCTTGTGGACGCAAGTGATGATGTTCTACAATTCAGAGAACACGTCGACAAGGATGATGCTAGATGCCTAGACAAATGGCAAACCCGAAGGGGAATAGTCAGACGCAATGCCACAATAAATGAGTTTTATTCATCGGGATCTATTTCTGCACAATTGGCCGCCTTAACTAATATGGTTAAGAACATGCAACGACCTAGCAACTCACAGGAGGTCAATGTAATTGGTTCATTTTGTGAATTATGTAATGATAATCATGCTTCTTCTGAATGTCTACAAAGCCAAGAATCTAGTTTTTACATTGGAAACTACAAGCGGAACAATAATATGATTACCAACACCTGCAATCCAGCCTGGAGGAAGCACCCCCAACTTCTCATGGAGTAATCCCAACAACTCCCTCAGTCAAAGAAATCAAAATGCACAAGTAATAGCATTTCATAAGAACTTGCCACGACAACAGATGCCGCAACAACAATCAACTTCATCCAGTTAGTTGGAAAATTCTCTCAATGCTTTCATGTTCAAAACTAAATCTTATATGGTAGAGAATAGTAATTTCATGAAAAAGACTGATGCTTTTATGAACAGGACGGAGATGAGATTGCAAAATCAAGAGGCATCCTTGAAATCCTTGGAGACACAGGTCAAGCTATTCGCTCAGAACTTGAGTATGAGACCACTGGGCGGTTTACCCAGCGATACTGAAGTCGCTCAGGGAGAAAATCATGAACAATACAAAGCCATCACTACTCAGAGCGTCCGAAAACTTAAGGAAACCCAAGCTCACTCAATATAGAGCACTCAACTGAGGGAGCAGCCCCGTATCCAGACAAATGAATCCAGCAACAATACCTCCAATAAAAATGACGAGTCAGAAATTGCCCAGGCAACTCCACCTAACTTTGCCTCAGCAGGTCCTAAAGCCATTGCCTCGGCAATGCCTAATGCCATCGCCTTGGAAACCAAGAATGCCTCAGCAAGTCTTGATGTATCAGCAATTCCTCAAATCAAATTCCAATGCAAAGAATAGATTGAGGATATCCGACTTCCACCACCATTCCCACAGAGGTTGAAATGGCAGAAGCAAGAATACCAGTTCAAGAAGTTCCTTGACATCTTGAAGTAAGTGCACATCAACTTGCCATTGGTTGAAGCAATAGAGCAAATGTCGAACTATGGTAAATTCCTTAAAGACATAGTCTCTAAGAGAACAAGGCTAGGAGAATTCGAAACAATTACTGTGACGGAAGGATGCATGGACATGCTACATAACCGCATGCCACCCAAGCTTAAAGATCCTGGCAGTTTCACCATACCATGTTCAATCAGAAACCATTATATCGGGAAAGCATTATGTGATCTTGGAGCAAGCATAAATTTGATGCCAAAATCAGTTTTCCAGAAAATAGGAATCGGAAAGGTAACACTAACAACAATCATGCTACAGCTTGCTGACAGATCCTACGTGCACCCAGAGGGAATCATCGAAGATATACTGGTAAGAGTTGATAAATTTATTTTTCCCGTTGACTTTATTATTCTGGATTGTGAAGCAGATGAGTTCACCCTGATTATTCTTGGGAGACCTTTCTTAGCTACATGAAGAACGTTGATTGATGTTGAAAATGGAGAAATCACTATGAGGGTAAATGACCAACATGTCAAGCTGAATTTATTCCAAACCCTAAATCATGCCGACAATCCAAAAGAATGTCAACTAATCCATGTTACAACCGAATTTGACTTTGATATGGAAGAATATTGCCTCAGCAATAACATCGCCACAGATAATTGGCTCGGCAATTACATTGCCCAGGAAATTGAACCTGGGAAGTTTGAAGAGACAAACGATAAGGAACTTGAGGAATCCAATTGGATGGTAAGCTGACCAGGTACATATTTTGAAACATTGGACTTACAGATAAGGAAGGTAAACTCGAGAAACCTTCGATTGAAGAACCTCCCATTCTTAAGTTGAAACCATTGCTGTAACAACCCATACCTGGGTTAGTAGTAACTCAGTTCGGGAGCATTACTTAGCAAGCAAGCAAGACAAGAATATAGACATGGCATTCGAACCAAGCAAGAACAAACAAGTAATCATAGAACAACAATGCATTCATCCTTAGTTAACAAGAAAGCTCACATTTGACTCATAAATTATCCTAGCATTCGAACTAAGCAAGCAATGAGGAACAAGCATTCTAACAAACAAGGTATGGCAACCAATCATACATTTCTTTTCATGCAAGTAATCTCATATGTAACTTCAATTTCATCCTAAGCATTCGGCTATAATTACAATACCACTAGATTAATTCCTTTCATGCTTACATTTCAAGTTACTACTTTATCATGTACATTTCACTTCATTGTTCCTTAGCTTGTATACCTTTAGACATCTTAATACTATTCTTACTAAGCATGATCATCTAAGCATTCATTAACATAGAATTTGTTCCATGCTAGCCTTACACTAACTCATAGATTTAACCATTAACACTAGTCATATATTACAAGGCATGTAACTAGGACCTAATGAATCAAAACTATTCGACCATGCATCAAACAAGTGCACAATACTCATATAATCAAGGCATGAACAAACAATTGAATCATACACTTACCAAGGCTATTCGAATAGATCTTAAACAACATGGTTCATCCTGTTCGAATTGTAAATCAAGAATACACATGATCATTTCAAGCATACACAAAAGCATGACAAGGTTATCAACTGTTTCATAGCCCATTAAATATCATATGATCATTCCATATCATCAACATTTGCGGAGCAAAACATTCAACCATTACAAGTTATCTAAGTTCATTACAAACCTTAAACTATATACAAATCATAGATAGGCCCATCAAGAATTATATACAATCCTTCAAAATGCATGTTCAAGCTATTTAGATACATCTAGTGCCACCATTCTAGGAGATACAAAACAAGTATGGAATCATACTTTAACCAAGCTTGTGTATGATGCTTCTTGCTCAAGGAATCAAGCTTCAAGATCAAGCAATGTCGAATCCTTTAACCTGAAGGGTGGGGAGAAAGAAACAAGAGTGATAAGTATAAAAATGTACTTAGTGAGGTAGTAACTAGTCTATCCATTTTGTTATTACAAGTTTCATGTCTTTTAGATCAAGTGTAAACCTAGCTAAGGCTTCCAAGCATTATAGTATACTTAGCTAGTCTTTCAAGTATCAAGAGTGAACTTATCTAGTATTTCAAGCATCAAGATTATCCTATATAGGATAACAAGTATTAGGCCAACATGTATAAGCATCAAGGAGTCATAATTCTTAAATCATGCAACATACTTGCAAAACAACAAACCAAGGAGTCATGCTTTCAAATCAAGCAACATTCATTTCATGGTATACAAGACAAGTATCATGTATAATTGAATCTTATTTCATTTGTTACTTCATTAAACAACCCCCTTAGTACTTAGTTTGTATAGGTAATCGAGTCTCCAACCAACTGTCGTCACAATATGCACCGTAGTGTTGGTCAACCCTCCTTATGTCGCCAAATACCACATACGTACCCTCCGTCTGTCGCCAAATAGGGGCCTTAGCCCTGGACCGTAGTCCACCCATACACAATGAGCTCTAGACTCTAAGGCATGCCTTTCTACCTAATTCAACTAGCTACCAAGATTGTTCGAATTACCATTTTTTCATGTTATCAAGTTCAAGATCATGTTCATGTCAAGCAATATCATTTCATGTTAAGCCCTTAGGCTATTGAGCCTTAGCTCACAAGTCAAGTGGTTTCAAGATTCATTTCATCAAAACGAGATAACATCATATCTAAAA
The DNA here is from genome assembly GCA_019671005.1 of Hibiscus mutabilis. NCBI lineage: Eukaryota > Viridiplantae > Streptophyta > Magnoliopsida > Malvales > Malvaceae > Hibiscus > Hibiscus mutabilis. The sequence goes on along the minus strand of CM033716.1, from coordinate 53,451,988 downwards.
CAAGCCATTAGCATTCAATCATGTTGCATCATAACACATACAAGCAACCAAGCTATCACTAATCATGCATAAGCATTTCGAATAGGCATGTATCCAATACTAAGATCATGTTTCATGTGTTTCTTTAATCATCCTTCCCTTATTAGATCAATTTCAAGATTAAATTCATTTACATGTCAAGATTGTTGTAACACCCCATCCCCGGGTTAGCCGTAATCCGGTTTTGGAGCGTTACCTGAACAAAATAAAGCGATTGGTAGGTTACTTATCAAACAAGTAACCTCAGGATACTTGCCTTGTTGCGCAAGTAACACAATCTAAACCTTTCAAACATAAAAACAATACACCAGTTCACTTTAGGCAAAGCCACATTAAGCAACCTATTCGAATAGCTCTAGGGATTCACTAACATGCTTGAAATAGCTTGCTTGCATCTTAAGTTACTATATAAACAATCATTTAACATGTTTAACACAAGGTATCTAACTTATCTCATTACATTCATTCGAACATGATCATCACAAACATCCAACATACATCTTGTTACACACTCATACATCCATTCGAAACAACATGGAATCCTAATCATATTTCATTTGTTTCTTTACAACCAAGTCATCATATTACATAGCATATTTGTCTAGAACATTGATAATGCATGCTTAACATACCTTAGCCTTGATCTTGTCCTTGCTGAAATATGTCAATGGATATAGGAGCAAATGGATGAACATAAAACATAGATTTAGCATTCAAATTAGACAAGATTTCATCACACATTGGTTCTACATTAGAATCATACATAATTTCATCCAACATTGAATTTCATAACAATTTGCGCAGCATCTACTTCTTATATATACATATCATCTTAGTTCAAGCATAGTTTTAAGTCAACCAAATATATTACATAGTAGGCATGTTCAAACCATTACAAAACTAGTCTTAAACATATACTCAAATGCATTATCTAGGCTAGCTATTACAAAATCTAGTGCCTCCAAACTAAGAGTATACAAAGAGTATCAATTCATACTTTTAAGCTTACCTCAAGTGTTGCTTCAAACCCAAGATATGTAATACCCCAAAATTTACTAAGCTAATTAAGGGTCATTTAGTAGTAAGATAATAGCTTAAAAGCTAACTTAGCGACTAAAGTGACAAATATGTGAAAGTTGGGATTTTTTTAATTATGGGTTTTGGAAAGGAAATTTCTAAGGTTTAATGGTATCATGTGATAGATAGTGAATTGAATAAGGTATTGTTAAAGTTTGGTTGAATATCAAGGAAAATTGGAATGGAAATTGAAGTTTAAAAGTTTTGTAACCAAAATGTAAATTTTGATAATTTTATGGCTAAAGTATTAACTTTGGAAAAGTTTGGGGACTAAAGTTGTAATTTCCCAAAAGTTAAGGGTTTTTATTTCACAAAGAAATAGATCACCTAAGGGTGTGAATCGAATGTGAAATTTTTGGTTCGATCTGATACTTCGATTATTGGGAAAATTGCAGTTAAAGTTTAAGTGGAATTCGTATACCCGGATCGAACTGGAAAATTTTGAAATTTTACCATATGATAGAGAAAGGTTATAAAAGTCATTTCTATGTGTTGGAAATATTTTTAGTTCGATTCAAGATGAATCCTACAGTTTATTCTAAGTAAATGATTATTTATCAGTATATTAGATCGAATGGAAATTTTGGAGACTGACCCAAAATATATGGAAAAATTCATAAAATATTACTTTATGAATATTTTATTATAGTTGGTTGGATTCCAACTAGATTTAGTTGAATTTTTACAAGAATGGCAAACTAGAAAATAAAAACTAGTTGGAGGGCAAATTGGTCATTTGGCCCCAATGGCAATTTTGAAATATTTAAAAAGTTATAAGGGCAATTTTGGAAAGACAAAATGGAATATTAAATCTTGGCCCTTGATTGATGATAAAATCAATCTCAACCATTGGATAAAAAGGGCAAAATTGTAATTTCACTATTAAATGAATTTAATATTCATTTAATAGATATATGTGTAAAATAATGGTAAAAAGATGAACCAAATGTTCATCTTTTCCAGCAACAAACGTGAGGTATAGGGAAAGAAAGAGAAAAAAAATTCCAAGCTCGATTCAAGCCCCGAAACTCGGTTTTCAGGTAATCTCTTCAACTACAAAGTTGTTCTACTCTTCAAGCTCTATCTTTTGATATCAATAATTCATGGAATCCATGCTTGATTGATGAGAATTTACACGAGAAAGAAATTAGGGTTTATGGATCAAATTGGGGCTTTTGAGATTTTATGATTCCATGATTGAATTTAAGTTGAAATCAAGCTAGTATGATGTTAAAAATCATGATATTGAGTTGGGATTTAAGTTTTACATGTTTTAATTATTATGAAGATGATTAGGGTTTATGGATTCAAGTTTAATTTAGGATTTGTGATGTTGAAATAATGATCTAGTAAGCTTGAATTGTTGTTTGGAAGCAAAACCCTAAGTTAAATTGTGTAGGGACTATTTTGGCAAATTGAAAAGTTGAAGGACCAAATCTAAATTTTTAGAATTTGGAGTGTATTTATGTTATTAATGATGTTAGAGATAAGAAAATGAAGTTAGAATGCCAAATTGATGTTGAATTGAATTAGTGACCATTTTGACAATTTGTAAAAGTTAAGTGACCAAATCGAAATCGAAGTTTTGTATGGGGGCTAAATCTGATTTTTAGTTGTAATGATGGAATTAAGGTAGTAATGTTGAATTGAGGACTAAATTGCAAAGTTAAGAAGCATGAATCCTTATCTTTGCATTTTAGTACCTATTTCGGTAAATAAGGGAAATTAGGGAGAATTATTGTGAATAATTATTTGGCGAAGAATGTGATGAATTGGTGGTTTAAAGCTATTGATTGGACTAAATTGAAAAGTGGAGAAGTGGAGAAGTTAGTATAAAAGTTGAAGTTGTTTATGGAAGTTGTGTAGAAAAACTGGTTTATGGCAGTAAGTTTGAAAATTTACCATAAATTCTACAAAAATGGTTAGAAGATGAATTTTATACCGATATAAAGATTTGTTCGTCTAGTTTTGTATCCAACAAACGGAAACTAAGTTCGAGTTCTGAGTAAAAAGATATGAATTTTTAAGTGGTGAAATGTCAGAAAACAGTATAGCACGCTGTTCCGAAATTCAATACTGGAAATTGACTTTGAAAATTCTCCATAAATCGTACAAGTTGAATTTGGGCTATTAATTTATATGGTTGAAAAGCTTATTGAATCTAGTTTCTATCAGAACAAACGGAATCGAATTCCGAGTTGTAGATTAATTTATATGGGGTATTAATTCCTTGTTATTGGAATTGTGTTTTAACTAAATTGTCCCTTGATTAGCTACTAATCACGTGATTAGTCAAGGGAAAATAAGAGATTCATGATATTTATCATGCAATCTCAATCTTTCTCTTTTAATTCATTGTAGTCATTCTAATTTGGTCACTTATTTCATTCATCCTTTCAATTAGGCCCTTAACTATTCAATTTAGCTTAATTCTTAATTCAATTAAGCTATCAACTTATACAATTTTAACTCCAATACTTCTGGACTAGAATTTGGGGTGTTACAATTCTCCCCCTTATATTAAATTCATCCTTGAATTTACCTGAATCGAATAGGTGATGATACCGCTTCCTCATGACTTCTTCAGATTCCTAGGTAGCTTATTCCACATTATGATTTCTCCATAAGATCTTAACAAGAGGAACAATCTTGTTTCGAAGCTTTCTTACTTCCCGGTCAAGAATCTGAATAGGTTCTTCTTCGTAGGAAAAATCGGGATTCAATTCAACTTATTCTAGCTCAAGAATGTGTGAAGGATTAGATCGATACCTTCTGAGCATTGAAACATGGAAGACATTATGTATTTTACCGAATTCTCTGGGAAGAGCCAATCGATAGGCCACTATACCAATTCCTTCAATAACTTCAAATGGTCTGATGTATCGGGGGCTGAGCTTACCTTTTCTTCCAAATCTGAGCACTTTCTTCCAAGGTGAGACCTTTAGGAAGACTTTGTCTCCAATAGCATACTGAATATCTCTTCTTTTCAAATCAACATACGTTTTTTGTCTATTGAAAGCTGCCTTTAACCGATCATGTATGATCTTGATTTGTTTTTCGGTTTCCTAAAGCAATTAAGGTCCCAATACTTTGTTTTCACCCAATTCATACTAGCATAAGGGAGTTCAACATCTTCTACCATATAGAGCTTCAAATGGTGCCATTTGAATAGAAGATTGGTAGCTATTGTTGTAGGCAAACTCCACAAGAGATAGAGATTTCTCCCAATTCTTCCTGAAGTCAATAACACAAGCCCGTAGCATATCTTCTAACACTTGAATGATTCTCCCAAATTGGCCATCCGATTTAGGATAAAAGGCCGTACTAAGTTGTACTTTAGCTCCTAGAGCTTTCTATAGAGAATTCCAGAATCGAGAAGCAAATCGAGGGTCACGATCAGAGATAATTGCTGTAGGTACACCGTGTACCTAAGTCACTTCATGAATCTACAGCTCGGCAAGGGTTTCTAAGCTCATGTTCATACGAATAGGGAGGAAGTGAGTAGATTTAGTGAATCTATCAACAATCACCCATACAACATCGTTCTTTCTTAGAGTAGAAGGAAGACCGGTGACAAAGTCCATAGTAATTCGATCCCACTTCCACTGGGGAAGTTCGATGGGCTAAAGCAATCCAGTAGGGACTTCATGCTCAGTTTTGTCTCTTTGACATGTTAAGCACTTGGATACAATGTCTGCAATTGCAGATTTCATGCCAGGCCACCAGTATAGTGGCTTTAGGTCTATATACATCTTAACCGATCCAGGTGGATTAGAAAGAACTTTGGTGTGCTTCTTATTACATTTCTCGTCTTAATTCTTCATTGTTAGGAACACACACTCTATCCTTGAAATAGAGGAGTCCATTTGACTTAAAGGAGAAGTCGGAGTTAGACTCAGAAGCAAGCTTAGACATGATATTCTAAAGATTTGGATTAGCTTGTTGGAGTTCTTTAATCCTCGAAATGAAATCAGATTGAACTTGAAGTTCAGACAGAAATTTCCAGCTATTGGATAGTCATAAATGAGCATTGATAGTCGTAATAGCTATGAAGCATTAACAAAGTCATTATAATGATTTTCAAAAGATTTCTTGCAATGCAAGGCACTGTTCGAATTGTTACTTGCAAAACAAGGCATTGTTCGAATTATTCCTTGAAGAACAAGGCATTGTTCTAATTCTTTCTTACAAGCTAAGAAAGATTCGATTTCAATGGTTATAAGCATTTTAGGCTCAATTCTTATTCGAATAGGTTACTTGTATTTCAATAAATATTCGAACAGTAACTTGTAGATTAAGAAAGCTCTAAATTCATGGTTTGCAAAACAATAGAAGCCATAATTGAAATGAATTTAATCGGAATTCTAGATTTAGGAATTACCCGAGTATGGTCTACGACTAAGGGCATCAACAACTACGTTTGCTTTCCCTAGATGATAGTCGATAACCAAATCATAATCTTTAAGTAATTCGAGTCATCTCCTTTGTCTCAAATTCAAATCTTTTTGCGTCAGGAGGTACTAGAGAATTTTGTGATAGGTAATAGATTGCATTTCTCCCCGTATAGATAGTGTCTCCATATTTGAGAGCAAACACGATAGCTGCTAGTTCCAGATCGTGTGTTGGATAATTAGACTCGTGTGGCTTCAGTTACCTTGAAGCGTAAGCAATTACTTTCCCATCTTGCATCAGGACACAACCGAGTCCTAGATGAGAAGCATCACTGTAAACAGTGAATTCTTTACCCGATTATGGTTGGATGAGTACCGGGGCATGAGTCTGAGCTTGCTTAAGTTGATCGAAGGTTCATTGTTGGCTCTTCGACCAAATGAAAGGCGTATCTTTGCGAGTAAGTTTGGTAAGACTTGCAACAATAGAGGAAAAGCCTTTAACAAATCTTTTGTAATACCCAGCTAAACCAAGAAAGCTTCAGACCTCGCTTACATTCTTCGGAGGTCTCCAATTCAAAATAGACTAAATCTTGCTTGGATCGACTTTAATTCCTTCAGCCAAGATAACGTGGCCAAGGAAAGAAATTTTTGATAGCCAGAATTCACATTTGGAGAACTTGGCATACAATTGATGTTCTCCGAGTGCTCGTAAAACAATTCGGAGGTGTTCAGCATGTTCCTCCTTATTCCGAGAGTACACCAGAATGTCGTTGATGAATACGACCACGAACTTGTCAAGATAGGGTTTGAATACCCGATTCATGAGATCCATGAAAGCTGCCAGAGCATTCGTTAACCCGAATGGCATTACGAGGAATTCAAAGTGGCCATATCGAGTACAAAAGGCTATCTTGGGTACATGTTGTTCTTTTACTTTCATCTGATAGTACCACGATCGAAGGTCGATCTTAGAGATTTTCAATTTTGGGTAGGGGATACCGATTCTTGATGGTGAGCTTGTTTAACTGACGGTAATCAATAGAAAGCCGCATAGCCCCGTCTTTCTTCTTTACAAACAAAACTGGTGCACCCCAAGGAGAAGTGCTAAGCCGTATGAAACCTTTATCTTGCAACTCCTGAAGTTTCTTCTTTAATTCCATCAACTCAACGTGAGTCATTCTATAGGGTGTAATGGACACTAGAGCTGTTCCAAACTGAACTTCTATCTCGAACTCTACTTCTCGGGTTTGAGGAACACCAGGGAGTTCCTTGGGAAAAATATCAGTGAATTCAGACACAACAGGCATCCTAGGCAAACTGAATTCAATTTCATCTCGAAGGATCATCTTAGCAAAGATGGAAGTTGGTTTCTTGTCTATTAAGAGAATGGATTCTTTCCCTAAACCCCGAAGATACAGTCTCCAATTTTGGCAATCTACCTAGGCTTCGTGTTTACTTAACCAATCTAACCCCAATATCAAGTCAAATTCACAATAAGGTAGTACATATAGATCAATAGGAAATGGGATATTTTGAATGGTCAAGTGAGCTTGCTTATGGCGCAAGTTAATAGGCATTTTCCCCCTAATAGATTCGAAACTACAAGATTGGATTCAATAATTTTGGGTTTCAATTGTAACATGTTGATCAAGGCATAACAAACATATTAATGGGTAGATCTCAAATCAATTAAAGCATAAGCAGGATTGGAATTTAACTCAATGGTACCTACAATAACATCGGGAGCTTCTTAATCATCTTTACCATGAATGTGGTACATACAAGCAGGGGCTCAAGATTCCTGATGAGTTGGAGCTTTCGAATAGGGGCCCTTTTGTTTCCCTTGATTCTCGGACTGAGCTTGTTTGGGTGCCTTATTTTGATTTGAAAGAGCTGAGCTAGCAATTGCAGAAGCTCGATTCAAAGCCTTGTTGGGATTCTAAGGACAATCCTGAATGTAATGATTAGAGGCTCCATATGAGAAGCATAAATTTTGTTGAACTCGGCACTGGCCAATATGATGTTTCTGGTAGAACTTGCAAAGAGGGTAGGGAATAGCTTTAGCCTAATTCCCCGTGCTATCAACAGAAACAACATGGCTGAAGTCTTTATAATCGTTTGAGGTTTCAGAATGTAACCACTCTTCTGATTAGGGGTATAGTTTGAAGAGTGTCCCTTAGAATGTTTGGACTTCTTTGATTGCCAGTATGGCTTATCATCACTCCTTGGTCGTTTGTCTTTCTAGGAGTGTCTACTCTTGCGTCTTTATGAGGATTTCATCTTTGCCTCAATAGCAATGGCTCAGTTTACCAAAATTCTCGATGTCGGTAATGCCCGAGGTAATGAATATCAAGCTTAATTCATTATTTAACTCGTCGATAAACATTTGGCACTTGTCGGCCTCAGTTTTGATATATTTTGACCCATAATTGCAAAAGGCGCTCACGTATTCCTCGATAGGTCCGCCAGCTTGTTTGAGATACAGGAATTGCTTTTGGCGCTTAGCCATATACTGTTCACTGATATACTTCTTCTTGAACTCATCAATGAAGAACTTCCACATACTAGATTCTGTAGGAGCAGTCAGAGTAGTGGTTTCCCACCAGCTTAGTGCTTCGTCGGCCAACAGAGCGATGGCACATTCGAGTTTATGTTCGTCGAGACAAGGCAATTGTTTAGTCAAAATATGAGTAGTGGCCTCTAACCAGTACTCGGCTACTTCTAGATTAGCCTCATTAGTACCGGTGAAGGTATATGCTCGATGTTGAGCCAGCTTCTGAATAGGGGCTCGGTTTGGCACAGTAACACTAGGAGCAATGGGATGATCTTGTTTAAAGGCAGTTACGAGAAGATTGAATATCTCCTTCATACTTCTAAGACATTCTTGCTGCACAGGATTGATATCAGGAACTTCCTATTGAGCAGCAGCTTGAGCTCGATGTTGAGCTTGCTGTTGAGGAGTATTCTGTTCCATCCCCACACTATCTCCTTAATTCGAGGAGCCTACGGGACTTTCATTATCCTGACCCAATCTTGTTTTGACATTCTAGTTCAATCAGAACAAATAGAGTCTTAGTTATCACATTTACACATTTAAGCAACATTACAAGCTTATACCAAGTCTCTTAGGTGGCACATATCCTATATGATGCAAATGAGCTTATCGAATCAACCAAAAAGCTCAGATACCAATAAATGTAACACCCTATCCCCGGGTTAGCCGTAATCCAGTTCCGGAGCGTTACCTGAACAAAACAAAGTGATTGATAGATTACTTGTCGAGCAAGTAACCTTGGGATACTTGCCTTGTTGCGCAAGTAACCCAATCTAAACCTTTCAAACATACAAACAATACATCAATTCACTTTAGGCAAAGCCACATTAAGCAACCATTAACATACATAGCATACAATTTTAGGTACCATTTTGTTCCATTTCAAACTTTTAACTTAAGTTACTATTGTCACATTACCAATCCATTCAAATTGCATACAACCATTCAAACAACAACTCAAGTGTGTTATACATTACATTAAGTTGCTTCTAGACATGATCTCACTTCCAATCTTATTTCAATTCCATTTACCCTATTCAAATAGCTCTAGGGATTCACTAACATGCTTGAAATAGCTTACTTGCACCTTAAGTTACTATCTAAACAACCATTTGCCATGTTTAACACAAGGTATCTAACTTATCTCATTACATTCATTCGAACATGATCATCACAAACATCCAACAAACATCTTGTTACACACTCATACATCAATTCGAAACAACATGGAATCCTAATCATATTTCATTTGTTTCTTTACAACCAAGTCATCATATTACATAGCATATTTGTCTAGAAAATTGATAATGCATGCTTAACATACCTTAGCCTTGATCTTGTCATTGCCAAAACATGTCAATGGATATAGGAGCGAATGCATGAACATACAACATAGATTTAGCATTCATATTTAACAAGATTTCATCACACATTAGTTCTACATTAGAATCATACATATTTTCATCCAACATTGAATTTCATAACAATTTGCGCAACATCTACTTCTTATATATACATATCATCTTAGTTCAAACATAGTTTTAAGTCGACCAAATAGATTACATACTAGGCCCGTTCAAAACATTACAAAACTATTCTTAAAATATACTCAAATTCATGATCTAGGCTAGCTATTAAAAAATCTAGTGCCACCAAACTAGGAGTATACAAAGAGTATGAATTCATACTTTTAAGATTGCCTCCAGTGTTGCTTCAAACCCAAGATATCTTCTTCAAGTATTCTTAAATCTGTTATGGGAAGAATGAAGATTAGAGTGGTAAGTACAGGATATGTACTTAGTGAGGTAACACTAAGTCTAGTTAATTTTCTCAAAGTATATAAATTCAAGTAGTCATGTATTTCAAAGGATCAAACCATTAGGATCAAGCCACATACTATTCGAATTGCATAGGGTAACTTAGGCAACTTTTACATATCATACAATCAACATAACACATTCATCATGCTACTCATAAGCCATTCGAACAACATGCTTGGAAAACAAGCAATCAAATCATTCAATTCATCAAGTAGGCATTTATACATTAAGCCATCATCTATACATTTTTTCATGACAAGAAACAAGTTTAGCAACCATTCATGTTTCTTATAATACAAGCAATGTTCATTAAGTCATTTTTTTCAACATTTCCTTAGTAAGTAGCTTACTAGATAATCATATCTTATCAATATGCACCGAAGTGCCAATATGCACCGTCGTGCCAATATGTACCGTCGTACCAATATGCACCATAGTGCCAATATGCACCGTAGTGCCAATATGAGCTCAAGATTCTAAGGGATGCCCTCCTATCTAGCAAACTAGATACCAAGGTTGTTGATTATCCATTGCATTTAAGTTTCATTCATTTCATGATTCAATACATCAATATGCCATTCAAGGCAAAGCCCTTAGGCTTATTGAGTCTAAACTCCCAATACATAACTAACCATATCATTCAATTCAATCAACCATGTATAAAACATTCACAACACAAGCATATGTATGCATTGTGCGTACCTTATTCTCCAATCAAGCATGCCAAATCAAACCTTAGGCATAAGCAATGCACATGACAAACATTTGATCATAATTGCTTAATACTGAAGTAAACAGAAAGATCGTGGCATCAATCATGTTATCATACATTTCATTCTTCCCTTAATTAGCCAAATATTCTTTAAGTCATGTTACATGGAATTAGCATTTCATTTAAGCAATAACAAGGTTGGTTAGTACCTAAGTCCCAACCCTAGGATAGTTACACTCACAATACTCCTAGCAATTATGTAACACCCCAAATCCTAGCTTAAAATGATTGGAAACCAAATTGAATAAGTGATTAGCTTAATTGAATTAAGAATTAAGCTAAATTGAATAATCAAGGGCCTAATTGAAAGAATGTATGAAATAAGTGACCAAATTAGAATGACTACATTGAATTAAACAAGAAAGATTGAGAATGCATGATAAATATCATGAATCTCTTATTTTCCCTTGATTAATTACAAAATTAGTAACTAATTAAGGGATAGATTAGTAAAATCCTATTTCCACTAATGTGGATAACCAAGTTGTTATCTTCTCCATTTCTTCATTGTTGGCCGAAACTTGAGAGGAAAATTCAGCCATTGGAGAAGAAATTAATCTTGCATGTGTTGTAATTTTTCATTGAAATCAAGCAAGAAGCAAAGTAAGTATAGTTCTTCTTGTGTTTAATTGAATAGGCAACTATGATTGTAGAATTGGACTGATTTTGATGATGTTAGATGAATTAGATATTGAATATGTTGTTAGATGATAGAATGGTTGTTGAATTATTCTAAATTGAAGAATGAAACTAGGTACAGGGCTTGAAATTATGTGTTCATGCTAGTGTAATAAACCTAGGTTGCTGGAAATTTGTATTGTGATGCTAGAGTGGAAATTGAATGATTAGAACATAAAATTGAGCTATGAAAATAATGAATTGATGATGATCATGAATAGGTAATGTATAGAAGCTGTTAAAAAAATTGAATTAGATGCAAACAATGCTGGAAATTGAAGATAAAAGCATGAACATAGTTAAGTAAAATAGAAACTGTTTTGTTAATTTGAAATTGAGTAAACATGCAAGATTAGGCTTTGTAACCAACTTTCCCTGTTTTGACATCCTTGATTAATGAACTAACATGGACCTAACATGTTTATAATGTCATATGAAATGAATTATAGGGCCAAGACATTGGTTAAAATGGATTAAAGGCATTAAAATGTTAATAGATGCAATCTGCCCAGAATTGCTATGTTCTGGGCAGTCACATTGAAAATTCACCAAAAATTGTTTAGATTGAATTACAGGCTGAAATTTTAATGACATGATCCATAGAATTTCTATTTTCATTAGGTGAAAACAGAATGGAAAACTGTGTCCTATACTGGAAACTGTAAATGGAAATAGCTGGACAGTGCAAACTGTGCAGGCAGTGTAAAATGCCCTGTCTTTGAATAATAAAATGTATTAATTGGCTAAGAAATAAAATCCAAGTATTACATGGTCTTATAGGAAATTTTGTTAGCTTTCTAATGGTGTATAGAAATCGAAATTCTCTCTTACGGATTAAAAGATATGGCCATTTAAAGGGACAATGTGCAAACTACCAGGCAGCAGTGTCCTGGGCAGTTTAGGACTGTTTTGCACCTTGTAAGAAACTGTTTTCAAAAGAGTTTTGTGACATTGTAATCTGTCCAAATATGTCTTAAAATGAATTAATAACAATGTGAAGATGAATTGGTATAAAATGCTTAAAAAGAAGTATAAAACAGTAGCTAAATGTTAGCTACATTGTGATAACATTGCTACTATGATTGTATGATATATTGTACTTGTTATGATGAAATGTATGTGTATTATGCTTGCTAGATCAAGGGCAACAATTTGAGGAACAAAAAGGAAATCATTCAAGGGCTCAGAACAAGGGGATAACCATACAAGATAATTGCTAGCTTGCTTGGATTGTATTGTGAGTGTAATTACCTCTAGGGTTAGGACTAGGTCCTAACCAATGTATTTGTTACATTCTTGTTATGTTAATGAATCTAAGCACAAATATGACTTAATAAGGGAAGAATGATTAATGAAACACATGAAACATGATCCTAGTCTTATGTACATGCTTACTTGAAATGCTATGCATGATTAATGATGACTTTGTTGCTTGTATGTGCTATGATACAACATGATGAATGCTAATGACTTGGTTGAGATATGATGATCTCATTTTGATGAAATGAATCTTGCAACCACTTGACTTGTGAGCTAAGGCTCAATAGCCTAAGGTCTTAACATGAAATGATCTTGATGGACATGAACATGATCTTGAACTTGATAACTTGAATAAATAGTAATTCGAACAACCTTGGTAGCTAGTTGGATTAGGTGGAAAGGCATGACTTAGAATCTAGAGCTCATTGTGTACGGGTGGACTACGGTCCAAGGCTAAGGCCCCTATTTGGCGATAGAAGGAGGGTACATATGTGGTCTTTGGAGACAGTAGGAGGGTTGACAAGCACTACAGTGCATATTGTGCTGACAGTTGATTGGAGACTCGATTACCTATATGAACTAAATACCAAGGGGGTTGTTAAATGAAATAACAAATGAATTGAAACTCAATTACACATGATACTTGTCTTGTATTGCCATGAAGTGTATGTTGCATGATTTGGAAGTGTGACTCCTTGGTTACTTGTTTTGCAAGCATGTTGCTTGATTCATGATTTAAGATTTCTTGTTGCTTAATCTTATTGGCCGAATTGCATGTTATCCTAGATAGGATATTCTTGATGCTTGAAAGACTAGATAAGGTTACTCTTGATACTTGAAAGACTAGCTAAGTCTACACTAATGCTTGGAAGCCTTAGCTAGGTTTTCACTTGATCTAAAAGACATGAAACATGAAATAACAAAATGGATAGACTAGTTACTACCTCACTAAGTACATTTTTGTACTTATCACTCTTCTTTCATTATTCCCAACCAGCATGTTAAAGGATTCAACATTTCTTGATCTTGAAGCTTGATTCCTTGAGCAAGAAGCATCCTACACAAGCTTTGTTAAAGTATGACTCCATACTTGTTTTGTATTCTCCTAGAATGGTGGCACTAGATGTATCTAATTAGCTTGAACATGCATTTTGAAGGATTGTATATAATGTTTGATAGCCTATCTATGTTATGTATGTAGATTAAGGTTTGTAATGAACTTAATTAACTTATATTATTGAATGATGTTGCGCATATGTTGGTGGAATGACTTAATGTTAATCTAGTTATCTTGATGACTTTGAGTGCTACGATTTGTATATGGATTGCTTGAATAGAAAGTAAGTTAATCAAACCATGTTGCTTATACCCTATTCGAATGGCTTGGTATGTATATGATTCAATTTTGTGTTCATGCCTTGATTACATGAGCATGGTGCACTTGTTTGATGCATGGCTGAATAGTTTAAGTCATTAGGTACTAGTTATATGCCTTGTACTTGCTCTTGGTAATATGGCCGATTGGTAGGATATTGAAATAGGCTTGAATGCAACAAGTTATAAGCTATATAAGGTTAGATAACTAAGCTTAGTAATTGAAGAAGTGAAATGACCTATTGTAATAGTAGATAAGGATCACCAAATTGAAATAGAAGCATGTAATACTATGTAGATTAAATAGGATAATAATCAATGTATATGTGTTAAAAGGTATCTTGGAAGTAGTATCTTGAATTATAAGCAAGAAAGTAATTGATTTAATAATATTTCAAGTTTAGACGAATGCTTAGGATGATCATGAAGTTTCATTTGAGATTGCTTGGATGAAAAGAATGCTTGAATGGTTGCTTATGCCTTGTTTGAATGCATGCTCCTTTCTTGTTAACATTGTTCGAATGGTAGACATATTTAGGAGTCAAGTATGAGCTTTCTTGTTAGTTAAGTAAACAAGTTTGAATGTTGTTCTTCTTGGATGTTGAATGCCGAATGTGTTGCTTGATTAGTGATTCAAGTTTAAGTGTGAAATGCTTGTATGTTAAGAAAGCATGAGTGCTAGTTTTCTTGTATGGTTTGAATGTCTTGCCTTGTCTTGTACTTGTCTTGCTCGCTTGTTAAGTAACGCTCGTGAACCGAGTTACTACTAACACGGGTATGGGGTGTTACAAATTCAATTATCTTGGATCCAAATCCCTTTGCCTCTAGCTTTGGGATGTCCACTCCTATCCTCTTCTTCCCCATTCTGCTGCCCTTGATCTAGCAAGCATAACATATGCACATATCATCAAAACAAGCACATAAAGTCACACAATCAAAGTAGCACTGTTACTATATTTTACCTAACCTTTAGCTACTGTTTTTATGCTTCTTTTTAAGCATTTCATACCAATTCAATTCCATATTGTTATTACCTTATTTTAAACCATAAGTGGATAGGTTACATTGTCTCAAAACTGTTTTGGAAACTGTTTCTTACTAGGTGCAAAAACAGTCCCAAACTGCCTAGGACACTGCTGCCTAGCAGTTTGCACACTGTCCCTTTAAATTGGCTATATCTTTTAATCCGTACGTTAGAATTTTGATTTCTATACACCGTTGGAAAGCTTACAAAATTTCCTATAATGCTATAATAGAATTGCATTTTAGTTCTTATCCAATTAATACAGTTTATTGTTCAAAGGCAGGGCATTTACACTGCCTGGACAGCTTGTACTGCCCAGCAATTCCTATTTACAGTTCTCAGTATAGGACCCAGTTTTCAAATCCGTTTTAACATTATGAAAATAGACATTCTAAGGATCATGTCATTAAAATGTCAGCCCTGAATTCAAACTATACAATTTTTGGTTAATTTTCAAAGTGACTGCCCAGAACAGAGCAATTCTGGGCAGATTGCATCTATTCACATTTTAATGCCTATAATCCATTTTAACCAATGTCTTTGCACTATAATTCATTTCATATGAGATTCTAAACATGTTAGGTACATGTTAGTTCATTAAACAAGGCTGTAAAAATAGGGCAAGTTGATTACAAAGCCTAATCTTACATGTTTACTCAATTTCAATACCACAAAACAGTTTCTATGTTACTTAACTATGTTCATGTTCTTATCCTTCATTTCCAGCATTGCTTACCTACAATTCAATTTGTTTAATCTCTTCTTTACATTACCTATTCATGATATTCATCAATTCATTATTTCCATAGCTCAATTTTATGTTCTAATCATTCAATTTCCATTTTAACATCACAATACAAATTTCCAGCAACCTAGGTTTATTTCACTAGCATGAACACATAATTTCCAGCCTTGAACCTAGTTTCTTTCTTAAATTTTGCATAATTCAACAACCATATAATCACCTAACAACATATTCAATGTCTAATTCATCTAACATCATCAAAATCAGTCCAATTTCAACAAGATAGTTGCCTATTCAATTAATCACAAGAAGAACTATACTTACTTTGCTTCTTGCTTAAATTCAATGAAAATTTCCTACACATGCAAGATAAAATCCTTTCTTCAATGGCTGAATTCCAAGCTTTCTCTCACTCTCCCTTTCTCTCTAAGTTTCGGCCAAACAAGGAAATAATGAAGAAGATGACAACAACAATTCCTTGTTATTGGAATTGTGTTTTGTCTAAATTGTCCCTTGATTAGCTACTAATCATGTGATTAGTCAAGGGCAAATAAGAGATTCATGATATTTATCATGCAATCTCAATCTTTCTCTTTTAATTTATTGTAGTCATTCTAATTTGGTCACTTATTTCATTCATCCTTTCAATTAGGCCCTTAACTATTCAATTTAGCTTAATTATTAATTCAATTAAGCTATCAGCTTATACAATTTTAACTCCAATACTTCTAGACTAGAATTTGGGGAGTTACAATTGTAACAAGAATGCATTGGTTAGGACCTAATCCTAACCCTAGAAACAACTACATTCACAATACAATCCACGCAAGCTAGCAATTGTCTTGTATAGCTATTCCTTTGTTCTTAGCCCTTGAATGATTTTCTTTTTCTCATTCCTCCAAGTTTACTCCTTGCTCTAGAAAATTCATGACTAAACATATTCATCAATATGTATTCATAAGACCATTCAACATAGTAGCAAGGTTATTTCAATACATATAAACATATTCATACAATTCTGTCAACATTCAATAAACAAGACTAGGTAGGATCTAATTATCCTAAACTGTTACAAAAAAGTCCAATAAAACTGTGTACAAAACAGTTTCTAACTAGCTTAACAGCTGCTACCTGGTAACTTGCACACTACATGCTTAAACGTGCATATCTTTCACTTCCTACATCATAATTTTGATTAATTTATACTGTTGGAAAGTAACAAAATTGTCCTTAATACCATCATAGGCTTGCGTTTTATTTCTTAGCCAATTAATACAGTTTATTGTTCAAAGACAAGGCATTTACACTGCCTGGACAGTTTGCACTGTCCAGCTATTTATATTTACAGTTTCCAACATAGGACCCGTTTTCAGTTCTGTTTTCACATAATGAAAGTATACATACTAAGGATCATGTCATTAAAATTCCAGCCCTGAAATTGATCTATACAATTTTTGGTGAATTTTCAAAGTGACTGTCCAGAACAAAGCATTTTGGGCAGCTTACACTAGGTTGCATTTCTAGTCCTTTATTTCATTCAAGCAAGGTCCTAACAGGACAATTTCATTCATAATCATGATCATATACATTTAGGCCATCATAATTCAACTAAAAATGTTCTCAAAACAGGGCATAGTCATGTTGAACCTAGTTTAATCCATTTGATCACAATTACAGATCAATTCACCAACTAGGCAGTCCATTACCTAATTTAACTAGTTCAATTAGGTGTAGTCATTTTTTTCCAGAAAGTTACCAATTCAATTAAATCTCCATTTTACCTGGCAACAAGTTCAAAATAGAGTTTTAAGCTCATTTAGCATGCTTACACAATTTTTCAATCAAAACAGTCCCCTAATCTAGACTGTTTTGAACCATGTTCATGTTTCTCAATTTTCCAGCAACTACACATGTGTTTCATTAGCAATTTGATTACTAGCAATCGATTTCCAGGTTCTAATTGTAAATAGCATGACCTTAACACATAAAGAAATCATCTAATTCATCAATACAACCAAGAACATCATCAAACAATCATTTAAATCAATCCATAACATGTTCATTACATTTCCAGCATCTATACACTCAAATCACATTTCCATTTCAATTCAAACATGAAATTTACAAGACAAACTAGTAATTACCTTAATCACTAAGCTATCTAGATTTAATTTGGAGCTAAATCAAAGTTGTAGGACACGGATTCAAGCTTACTCCCTCAAGCTTTTCTTTCTCTTCCAATTGGCCAAACAAGACAAAGTGAGGAAGAGGATGACACTTAATCCAAGTTATTGGATTTGTATAAAGTCTAAAATGTCCCTTAATTAATCCTTAATATTAACTTAATCAAGGTCATTTAAGAGATGTAGGATTTTTAGTATGCATTCCTTTAGCTTGTTAGAGTTTACAAGTTGGTCACCTTAATTTGGTCACTTTGTTCTTTCATTCTTTCAATCAGACCCTTGACTAATAAATTTATCTTAATTTCTAGATTCAATTATGCTATCAACTTAAGCAATTGACTTCAATACTTCTAGGATATGATTTAGGTGTTACAATTATTCCCCTTAAAATAAATTCGTCCTCGAATTTACCTAAATTGAATAGATGGGGATATTGCTTCTTCATGATTTCTTCAGATTCCCAAGTAGCTTCTTCTATCTTGTGGTTTCTCAACAAGACCTTGACAAGAGGAACATTCTTGTTCCTAATCTTTCTTACTTCCTGTTCAAGAATCTGAATAGGTTCTTCTTCATAGGACAAATCGGGATTCAATTCAACTTCTTCATGTTCAAGAATATGGCATGGATCTTATCTGTATCTTCTGAGCATCAAAACGTGAAAGACATTGTGGATTCTATCAAATTATATAGGGAGAGCTAATCGATAGGCCACCGGTCCAAATCTTTCAGTGATTTTGAATAGACCAATGAATCGGGGACTGAGTTTCCCTTTTCTTCCAAATCGAAGGACTTTCTTCCAAAGGGAGACTTTTAGGAAGACTTTGTCTCCAATAGCATACTGGATATCTCTCATTTTCAAGTCAGCATATGCTTTCTGTCTATCGAAAGCTACCTTCAATCGATCATGAATGAGCTTCACTTGTTCTTCGGCTTCCCGAAGCAATTGAGGCCATAGCACTTTGTTTTCCCCAAATTCAGACCAGCATAAGGGAGTTCTACACTTCCTCCCTATAGAGCTTCGAATGGTGTCATCTGAATAGATGCTTGATAGCTATTGTTGTAAGCAAACTCTACTAGGGGTAGAGATTTCTCCAGTTCTTCCTGAACTCTATAACACAAGCACGGAGCATTTCTTATAGTACTTGAATAATCCTTTCAGATTGTCCATCAAACTGAGGATGAAAAGTTGTACATAGATTTACTTTGGTCCCAAGAGCTTTCTGTAGAGACTTCCAAAATCGAGAAGCAAATCTAGGATCACGATCAGAGATTATTACTATAGGTACACTGTGTAATCGAATCACTTCACGGATTTACAGCTCTGCTAAGGTATCCAAGCTCATGTTCATTCGAACATGGATGAAGTGAGTAGACTTTGTGAATCTATCAACAATCACCCATACATCATCGTTCTTTCTTGGAGTGGAAGGAAGACCAATAACAAAATCCATTGTAATACTATCCCATTTCCACTGAGGGAATTCGATTGGCTGAAGTAATCTAGTAGGGACTCAATGTTCGGCTTTAACTCTTTGACAAGTCAGACACTTCGATACGAAGTCTGTGATAGCCGATTTCATACCTAACCACCAGTATAGTGGCTTAAGATCCTTGTACATCTTAACAAATCCCGAGTGAATTGAGAATGAGCTTTGGTGAGCTTCTTGTTACATTTGATGTCTTAGTTCCTCATTGTTAGGAACACACACTCTATCCTTGAAATAGAGAAGTCCATTTGACTTAAGGGAGAAGTTAGAATTAGGCTCATAAGCAAGGTTGGATATGATCTTCTGAAGATCTTAATCAATTTGTTGGAGTTCTTTAATTTTCAAGATTATGCTGGATTGAACTTGAAGTTCAGACAAGAATTTATGTCCTTTGGATAAACGGAAATGAGCATTGATAGTCGGAGTAGCTACAATGAATATATAGGATCATTTAGGAAAATTTTGAGTGCTTACTTGCAAAACAAGTAAGTGTTCGAATAGCTTTCTTATGATCCAAGAAAATTCAAATTCGATTGAAAATATACTAGAATTTAGATTTAGGAGTTTACCCGAGTATGGTTTGGGACTAAGGGCATCAGCAACCAAGTTTGCTTTCCTCAGATGGTAGTCAATAACCAAATCGTAAACTTTAAGCAGTTCAAGCCACCTTCTTTCTCTCATATTCAAATCTTTCTATGTCAGGAGATATTTGAGACTCTTCTGGTCTGTGAACAGGTTACATTTCTCCCCGTACAAGTAATGTCTCCATATTTTGAGAGCAAACACGATAGCTGCCAATTCTATATCATGTGTTGGATAGTTTGACTTGTGTGGTTTCAGTTGCCTTGAAGCATAAGCTACCACTTTTCCATCTTGCATTAGGACATATCTGAGTCCTAATTGAGATGCATCACTATAAATAGTGAACTCTTTCCCGATTCTGGTTGGATAAGAACCGGTGCATGAGTTAGGGCTTGTTTAAGTTGATCGAAGCTTCGTTATTGGCTTTCTGACCAAACAAAAGGTGTATTATTTCGGGTTAACTTTGTCAAACTTGCGACAATGGATGAGAATCCTTTTACAAATCGCCGATAATACCTGGTTAAACCGATAAAGCATCTGATTTCACTAACATTCCTCGGAGGTCCCTAATCCAGGATGGATTAAATTTTCTTCGGGCCTACTTTAATCTCTTCTATCGAGATGACATGCCAAGGAATGAGACTTCCGATAGCCAAAATTCACACTTAGAGAACTTTGCGAACAATTGACGTTCTCTATGAGTAAGGAATACAATTCTGAGATGTTCAGAGCGTTATTCCTTGTTCCAAGAGTAAACTAGGATGTCATCAATGAAGACGACCATGAACTTGTCGAGATAAGGCTTGAACACTCGATTCATAAGATCCATGAAAGTAGCTGGAGCATTCATTAACCCGGATGACATTACGAGAAATTCAAGCGTCTTGAATCTAAATCCCTTTGCCTCTAGCTTTTGGATGTCCACTCCTATCCTCTTCTTCCCCAACTTGTTGCCCTTGGTCTAGCAAGTATAGCACATATACATATTTCATCAAAATAAGCACATAATGTCGCACAATCAAAGTATAGCACCCAGTTTTCAATTCTGTTTCCACCTAATGAAAATAGACATTCTAAGGATCATGTCATTAAAATTTCAGCCCTGAATTAAATCTATACAATACTTGGTGAATTTTCAAAGTGACTGCCCAGAACAGAGCAATTCTAGGCAGATTGCATCTAATTACATTTTAATGCCTTTAATTCATTTTAACCAATGTCTTAGCCTTATAATTCAATTCATATGATATCCTAAACATGTTGAGTCAATTTTAATCCATTATACAGGGTTGTCAAAATAGGGCAAGTTGGTTACAAAGACTAATGTTGCATGTTTACTCAATTTCAATTCCACTAAAGAGTTTATAGATTGTATAACCATGTTCATGCTTTTATCCTTCATTTCTAGCATTGTTTACTAGCAATTCAATTGTTTTAACACCTTCTTTACATTACCTATTCATGATCATCATCAATCAATTAATTCTATAGCTCAATTTTGAGTTATAATCATTCAATTCCCACTTCAACAACACAATTAAATTTTCCAGCAGCCTAGGTTTATTACACAATCACAAAGACATGATTTCAGCCTTGTACCTAATGTTCATTCTTCAATTTTGCATAATTCTACAATCATTCAATCATCTAACAACATATTCAATGTCTAATTCATCTAACATCATCAAAATAGTCCAATTCCACATTCATAGTTGCATATACAATTAAACACAAGAAGAATTATACTTACTTTGCTTCTTGCTTAATTTCAATGAAAATTTCCTACACATGCAAGCTTAAATTTCTTCTCTAATGGTGTTTTCCCTAGCTTTATTGCTCTCACTTTTCCTTCTCTCTTTTTTGGCCAACATAGGAATAATGGAGAAGATGACAACAACAATTCCTTGTTATTGGAATTGTGTATTGTCTAAATTGTCCCTTAATTAGTTACTAATCATGCAATTAGTCAACGTCAAATAAGAGATTCATGATATTTAGCATGCAAGCCTTATCTTTCTCCTCGAATTCAAATCAATCCTTATAATTTGGTCACTTAATTCATACATTCTTTCAATTTGTCCTTAACTAATCAATTTAGCTTAATTCTAAATTCAATTAAGCTATCAACTTATACAATTTAATTCCAATACTTCTATGCTAGAATTTGGGGTGTTACAATTCTCACCTCTTAAATTAAATTCATCCTCGAATTTACCTGAATCGAATAGGTGAGATCCTCATGACTTCTTCAGATTCCCAGGTAGCTTCTTCCACCTTATGATCTCTCCATAAGATTTTAACAAGATGAACAATCTTGTTTCGAAGCTTCCTTACTTCCCGGTCAAGAATCTGAATAGGTTATTCTTCGTAGGAAAAATCAGGATCCAATTCAACTTCTTCTGGCTCAAGAATGTGTGAAGGATCAGATCGATACCTTCTGAGCATTGAAACATGGAATACATTATGTATTCTATCGAATTCTCTAGGAAGAGCTAATCGATAGGCTACTGTACCAATTCTTTCAATAACTTCAAATGGTCCGATGTATCGGGGATTGGGCTTCCCTTTTCTTCCAAATCTGAGCACTTTCTTCCAAGTGAGACCTTTAGGAAGATTTTATCTCCAATAGCATACTGAATATCTCTCATTTTCAAATCAGCATGCGGTTTTTGTCTGTCAAAAGCTGCCTTCAATCGATCGTGAATGATATTGATTTGTTTTTCGGTTTCCCGAAGCAATTGAGGTACCAATACTTTGTTTTCTCCCAATTCAGACCAGCATAAGGGAGTTCTACATCTTCTACCATATAGAGCTTCAAATGGTGCCATTTGAACAGAAGATTGATAGCTATTGTTGTAGGCAAACTCTACAAGAGGTAGGGATTTCTCCCAATTATTCCCGAAGTCAATAACACAAGCCTGTAGTATATCTTCTAATACTTGAATGATTCTCTCAGATTGGCCATCCAATTGAGGATGAATGGTCGTACTAAGATGTACTTTAGCTCCTAGAGCTTTGTACAAAGAATTCTAAAATCAAGAAGCAAAATGAGGGTCATGATCGGGGAGTAGAAGGAATGTACAGCTTGGAAGGGTTTCCAAGCTCATGTTCATATGAACAGGGATGAAGTGAGTAGATTTAGTGAATCAATCAACAATCACCCATACAACATCATTCTTTCTTGGAGTAGAAGGAAGACCGGCGACAAAGTCTATAGTAATTCGATCCCACTTCCACTAGGGAAGTTCAATGGGTTGAAGCAATCTAGTAGGGACTTGATGCTCGGTTTTCACTCTTTGACATGATAAGCACTTGGATACGAAGTCCATAATTGCATATTTCATTCCTGGCCACCAGTATAGTGGCTTTAGGTCTTTGTACATTTTAATCGATCCAGTATAGTGGCTTTAGGTCCGAATTGGATTTGGTGTGCTTGTTTTAAGATATCTTGTCTTAATTCCTCATTGTTAGGAACACAAACTCTATCTTTGAAATAGAGGAGTCTATTTAACTTTAGGGAAAAGTCGAAGCTAGACTCAGAAGCAAGCTTAGATATGATCTTTTGAAGATCTGGATCAACTTGTTGAAGTCCTTTAATTCTTGAGACAAAATCGGATCAAACTTGAAGTTCAGACAGAAATTTCTGGTTCTTGGATAGTCGAAAATGAGCATTGATAGACGTAGTAGCTACGAAAGCATTAACAAAGTCATTAGAATGATTTTCAATAGATTACTTGCAGTGCAAGGCACTGTTCAAATTGTTCCTTGCATAACAAGCCATTGTTCGAATTCTTTCTTACAGGCTAAGAAAGACTCAGTTTTCAATGGTTACAAGTATTTTAGGCTCAATTCTCATTCGAATGGGTTGTATTTCCAGAAATGTTTGAATAGTAACTTGTAGCTTAAGAAACTCTAAATTCATTGTTTGTAAAACAATAGAAGGCATAATTCAATTGAATTTATTAGAATTCTAGATTTAGGAGTTACCCGAGTATGGTCTGCGACTATGGGCGTCAGCAACTACGTTTGCTTTCCCCGAATGGTAGTCGATAACAAAATCATAATCTTTAACAATTCGAGCCATCTCCTTTGCCTCAGATTCAAGTCCTTCTGAGTTAGGAGATACTTGAGACTTTTGTGATCGGTGAACAGATTGCATTTCTCTTCGTATAGATAGTGTCTCCATATCTTGAGAGCAAATACGATAGCCGCTAGTTCCATATTGTATGCTGGATAATTAGACTCGTGTAGCTTCAGTTGCCTTGAAGCGTAAGCAATTACTTTCCCATCTTGGATCAGGACACAACCGAGTCCTAGATGAGAAGCATCACTGTAAACAGTGAATTCCTTGCCCAATTCTGGTTGGATGAGTACCAGGGCATGAGTTAGAGCTTGCTTAAGTTGATCGAAGCTTCGTTGTTGGTTTTTTGACCAAACGAAAGGCGTATCTTTGCAAGTAAGCTTGGTAAGACTTGCAGCAATAGAGGAAAAGCCCTTAACAAATCTTCTATAATACCCAGCTAAACCGAGAAAGCTTCGAACCTCGCTTACATTCTTTAGAGGTCTCCAATTCAGAATAAACTAAATCTTACTTGGATCGAATCTTATCAATATGCACCGCAGTGCCAATATGCACCGAAGTGCCAATATGCACCATCTGCTAATATGTACCGTCGTACCAATATGCACTGTACTGCCAATATGCACCGTAGTGCCAATACAAGCTCAAGATTCTAAGGAATGCCCTCCGATCTATCAAACTAGCTACCAAGGTTGTTGATTATCGATTACATTTAAGCTTTATACATTTCTTGATTCAATATAACATTATGCCATTCAAAGGCCAAGACCTTAGGCTTATGGAGTTTTAACTCCCAATACATAACTATCCATTCCATTCCATTCAATCAGCCATGTATAACATTCACAAACACAAGCATATGTATGCATTGTGCATACCTTATTCTCCAAGCAAGAATGCCATTTCATACCTTAGGCATTAGCAATGCGCATGACAAGCATTTGATTACGTTTGCTTAACACCCAAGTAAACACAAAGATCATGGCATCAATCAAGTTGTCATACATTTCATTCTTCCCTTAATTAGCCAAATATACGTTAAGTCATGTTACATGGCCTTGACATTTCATTTAAGCAATAACAAGGTTGGTTAGGACCTAAGTCCCAACCCTAAGGATAGTTACACTCACAATACTCCTAGCAATTCAAGTGTCTTGAATCCAAATCCTTTGCCTCTATCTTTGGGATGTTCACTCCTACCCTCTTCTTCCCCAACTTGCCGCCCTTGGTCTAGCAAGCATATCACATATACATATTTCATCAAAACAAGTACTTAAAGTCACACAATCAAAGTATTTCTTACCCATTTCATTTTCATATTGTTTTTATGTTTCATTTTAAGTATTTCTTACCCATTTCATTTTCATATTGTTATTACTTCATTTTAAGACATAATTGGACAGATTACAATGTCCCAAAACTGTTTTGGAAACAGTTTGCATTTAGGTGCAAAAACAGTCCCAAACTGCCCAGGACACTGTTGCCTGGCAGTTTGCACACTGTCCTTTTAAATGGCCATATCTTTTAATCCGTACGTCAGAATTTTGATTGCTATACAACGTTGGAAAGTTAACAAAATTTCCTATCAAGACCATGTAAGACTTGCATTTTAGTTCTTATCCAATTAATACAGTTTATTGCTCAAAGATAGGGCATTTACACTGTCTAGACAGTTTGCACTGTCCAGCAATTCATATTTACAGTTTTCAGTATAGGACCCAGTTTTCAATTATATTTTCACTTAATGAAAATACACATTCTAAGGATAATGTCATTAAAATTTCAGCCCTGAATTCAATCTATACAATTTTTGGTGAATTTTCAAAGTGACTGCCCAGAACAGAGCAATTATGGGCATATTGCATCTAATTACATTTTAATGCCTTTAATTCATTTTAACCAATGTCTAAGCCTTATAATTCAATTCATATGATATCTTAAACATTTTGAGTCAATTTTAATCCATTATACAAGGCTATCAAAATAGGGCAAGTTGGTTACAAAGCTAATCTTGCATGTTTACTCAATTTCAATTCCACAAAACAGTTTCTAGATTGCATAACTATGTTCATGCTTTTATCCTTCATTTCCAACATTGTTTACTAACAATTTAATTGGTTTATCACCTTCTTTACATTACATATTCATGATCATCATCAATCCATTAATTTTATAGCTCAATTTTAAGTTCTAATCATTCAATTCCCACTTCAACAACACAATTCAATTTTCCTGCAACCTAGGTTTATTACACAATCACAAACACATGATTTCAGCTTTGTACCTAATGTTCATTCTTCAATTTTGCATAATTCTACAATCATTCAATCACCTAACAACATATTCAACGCCTAATTCATCTAACATCATCAAAATCAGTCCAATTCCACAATCATAGTTGCTTATAGAATTAAACACAAGAAGAATTATACATACTTTGCTTCTTGCTTAATTTCAATGAAAATTTCCTACACATGCAAGCTTAAATTTCTTCTCCAATGGTGTTTTCCCTAGCTTTCTTGCTCCCACTTTTCCTTCTCTGTTTCTGGCCAACATAGGAATAATGGAGAAGATGACAACAACAATTCCTTGTTATTGGAATTATGTATTGTCTAAATTGTCCCTTAATTAGTTACTAATCATGCAATTAGTCAAGGGAAAATAAGAGATTCATGATATTTAGCATGCAAGCCTTATCTTTCTCCTTGAATTCAAATTGATCCTTATAATTTGGCTACTTAATTCATACATTCTTTCTATTTGGCCCTTAAGTAATCAATTTAGCTTAATTCTAAATTCAATTAAGCTATCAACTTATACAATTTAATTCCAATACTTCTAGGCTAGAACTTGGGGTGTTAGATTCCTACTGAACTTGTTGAGGTTCGACAGGCTTTTGAGGATCTTGATTCATCCTCACGCTTCCTCCTTCATTGGAGGAGCCATTTGGACTTTCATTGTCTTTAGCTAACCTTGTTTCGGACATTCTTTAATGAGAGGAGGAAAGCTTGATCAATTTCAAGTCACAAGATATCCAATTAACTCCTAGGTGGCACTAAAGTCATTCACGACAATACAATTGTACCATACAAATCATCAATAGTAATGCAATCTCATAATAGCCCTAGAATCATGTAACCTTTAGCTCTAAATATCAATCTGTAACACCCTAACAATAGCCTAGAAGGAACATTACACAATATCATGCATTCGATCAATTTAAATCTATCTAACACAAGCATTCGAACAAAATAAGTAACCTTCTTATTAAACAAGTTAACTTTCGAAAGGAAGAGCATTAAGGTTCAATTGAAAACATTTGAATTACTAAAGTAATTTATTTTAGTCAAGTACTCACATTACCTACAAATTTTAGCCTTTACTAATTACCAAATACACTACTAACCAATTAAAGAACCGTCAAAGAATTTCTAATCAATTTCAGTACAAGGTTCTAAACTTATCTATATGATCCACACTTGTATTCGTTGAAATGATGGATAACAGTTCAGGTTTATCCCACATCAATTGCTTTCTATTCTATAACAATTTTATATACTATACTCCAATACATAGCTTACACAATGGTTCGAACCAATTAAAAACTTTCTAAGATTCTACCCAATTCATCAAAGACATGTTTAATCAATTGCAACCAACTTCAATTTAACTAGTTCATACTATAAGCAACCTTGTAATCATTAACAGCATAGAGCATCTAAGGACTATGCCTTGATACTTTACTTAAACAAAAGACATACCACCACAAGCATACATGAGCAACCATAAACACTAAAGTTAATATTTACATGCCAAACTGATTATAGACATTACAAAACCAAAAAAATATATCAACAGATACATTAGTGCCACCATCCTAGGAGTTCTTACAAAAATTTAACAACATACTCTTAGCTTTAGCTTATGACTTGATCAAGCTCCTCGAAGATTTGAGATCCACTAAAAGTTAACCTGAGGTGTAATAAAGGACTTAAATAAGCAAGAGCTTAGTGAGAGGATTAAAGCATATAAATCACCAATTCAAACATACAATGCCATTCATTACATCAACCATTCACATAAGTTCTTTACTTCACATTAACTAAGCTAGCAATAATTTAATCATTCATATAAGTCATTAACAATGTTTTATCAATTCTTTCGGTCCAGATTAGTAACCTATCTTTTTCAAATTTAAATGATAAAGTCAAAGAATCATGCTATTCGAATATCATCCAATTTCTAATATTGAATCCTATTCAAGAAAGCAATATAGCTACTTAATAATCAATCATCTTGTTCAATACCTTACAATATCAATCTATTCGATTCTCATAACAATCTCAATTACAATTATAGATTTAAGTCATAATATAGAATTCAATTATTCAATAATTAAAAATCTTTATTCAATAAATTTCTTATAAAAGTATCTTTGGTTTTGCCTTGAGAATCGATAACTCAGCCAAGATACACGAGTCCCCAACCAAACTATTGCCTAAACCAATATGGTACTCAAGGTACCGGTCAACCCCTCCTACTGTCGCCAAGTGACCAATACATACTTCCCTCATACTGTCGCCAATTAGGGACCACTGTCTCGGACCGTAGTCCACCCCAACATTGAGCTCTATGGACTATATGGCATGCC
Source organism: Hibiscus mutabilis (assembly GCA_019671005.1). Taxonomy (NCBI): domain Eukaryota; kingdom Viridiplantae; phylum Streptophyta; class Magnoliopsida; order Malvales; family Malvaceae; genus Hibiscus; species Hibiscus mutabilis. The sequence continues at coordinate 53,423,270 of CM033716.1, read as the reverse complement.
AACTATATCTATGTCTGACTCGACACCAAGGCTTAACAATATTATTATTCTTATTGTATCAATCAAATCAATATGCACATTATATGCCAATATCCCTTCTTAAACAAGGGTTCCATAATAACTTTCATTTATCAATGCTCAATATCAATATTCAATATACAATAAACAATAATTAATGTTTCTTTATCAATATATTTAATTCCATTCACAGTTCCAATTTATTTCATAATCTATCTCAATAAAATCAACGATCCATGGTGTGCCATAATTCACATCCTATAAGAGTTCCTTATAGTCTTTCTTTCTTTCAATTCCTTATGGTTTATAATACCATTTATATGGTTTACATTCCAATTCAACATCAAACAATTTACTTTACATATAAACATGATTGCATTGTCAATCCAACACACAAGTTTCTTATGAAAAACTTACCTGAATCTTTTCCTAGCTTAGCCAAAACTCCCATAAGCAATAAACATTCCATAAAACAATTTAAGCATAATCAAATATAACAAAACATTACTTGGAAAGGATAGTATTCCTTTCGAAGACTTTAACCATACTCACAAGTTAATTATGAGCTATCAACTATCCTGGATCATGACCCCCTATGTTTATCAGCTTGTTGATCTATGGTTGTCCTCATTTCCTCAATTTCTTCTCGATCTAATATACATTACATAATATATTCTCATTAGACATCTCACAAAATACTTGCTATCATAATCTTTTTAGAACTCAATCTCACTAAACATTGTTTATAATGAATAACCATTAATAACAACCCTCAATTATAACACAAATTTAAACATCAATTCCTTTTATCACAAGGTACTTTACCATGTGACCATAATTAAGCAATCGATCTATATTTCACAATTTTACACTTCTAAAACTCCCACTGATCGAAACAGGGCAACCTAATGGATCACTTTAATTCATTCTATGATCCTAGATGGGCAGTTTTTTTAAGCAATCAATCTTGAACAAAACTATAATGCAATTAACAATGTATATATCATCATTGACATACATGTAATTCACTTTTAAGTCCATGCCAATTAAGCAATCCAAAATAGGGCAGGCCACATTAGAATCAATTGTTGCCTTACTTTCGATTTCCCCTAACCAAAATACATAATTTCCTACTTTCAAGTCCAAAACACATTCGATCAATTGTATTTAACCAATTTACCATGCATTCAATCAACTCTGTTTTTATACTTAATCCTATAATCATACTCATTCGTCCACACAACTCAATTCGAAATAATTTCCAGCACTATTGTTCTATTAATACTACAATCTTTCTTTAAATTGAACAATTTCAACATTAATTCGAATCATGGTATAACAAATTGATCATAACATTCGATTTCCAATTCAATATATCTATAATCATTTCACAAGATATATCAATTCATTCATATATTCATATACATTATCAAAATTCCCTATCAAGAAACATTCAATCCTTACATTCAATTTCATCTATCAATTCAATGGTTACAAAAATAATTCCACAAACATACATTATAATTGAAGGCATTACCTTCTCATAGATTGGAGAAACTTAATTTGACAAGCACAAACTCTAAAAGGCTTAATTCCTCCAAAATTTCTCTCTCTATCTTACTCTTTCTCTAGCTATTCGGGTATGAAAGCATAAGGAAGAAGATGACCACTTTGTGTCTTAACCAAATTCTCTAAGGGACATGTGGATCCATCCTTCAGTTATTAAAATATTTGCATGCAAACCACCGAATCATTTTCTAAGGAAATTTGGTCTCTTTGAATTATGAATTATGTGCTCTAATTATTTTTTTCTTTCATCTTAGTCCTCTAATAGTCGATTTTAATGAATCATAAAGTATCAATCATTTCAAATCTATAGTTCAATTTGATAGGAAATTATTTAGGGTATCATGGTACTTTAATTTTGTAGTCTTCAAATTCGTCATCCATTGAGTCACAATTTTAGTCACCAATTTTGGTTTCATACTATTTATTTTATGTCATTCCCCTAAGCCACAGTTTAGGGTGTTACAAGCTGTTGAGCCAATGCCCGACTATGTAAAATTCATGAAGGACATTCTGTCCAAAAAGACGAAGTTGGGAGACTTTGAAACTATCGCTCTCTATGGGGGATGCAGTGCCATGATCCTAAACTGATTGCCCCCAAAGCTGAAAGACCTAGGAATTTTCACTATTCCCTACATAATTTGGCAACAAATTTATGGGCAAAGGATTGTGTGACTTGGGAGCCAATATCAACTTGATGCCAATGTCAGTTTTCAGAAAGCTTGGCATAGAAGCAAGGCCTACCACGATGACACTTCAGTTGGAAGACTGATCCTTTGCACATCCTAAGGGTAAGATTGAGAATGTGCTGGTAAAGGTAGACAAATTCATATTCCCAACTGATTTTATTATTTTAGATTATGAGGCAGATGTTAATGTCCCAATTATATTGGGAAAACTGTTTCTTGCCATAGGTAGAGCTTTGATTGATGTTCATAAAGGTGCATTAACTATGCGCATGAATGATCAATATGTTACATTTAATGCGTTTCAAGCTCTTAAATGCGTAGATAAATCTGAGGAATATCCAGCTGAAGAAATGATGGAGTCCATTTTTAAGTGGACATGGCACAATTGTGCTAAGATGTAGATGATGATGCCAACGGACGAGATGAGACAAGTGCGGACACTGAAGGAACATCTTTAGAAGAGGTAAGCTATTTCGGACAACTAAAACCATTGGAGTTGGCTAGCAGAGAGATCGTGGCACCGAAACCATCCATTAAGGAGCCAGCCGAGTTAGAATTAAATGCATTGCCAGACCACTCAAGTATGCCTACTTAGGTAAATACTTAACCTTACCAGTGATCATTTCTTCTGATCTAACTAATGATTAGGATGAAAGATTGCTGGAAATTCTAAGCAAATACAATCAAGCGTTGGGATGGACCTTGGCTGATATCCGAGGTATAAGCCAAACCATATGCATGCACAAAATCATCTTGGAGGAATATCATGGAAATAAAATTGAGGGTCAAAGGAGATTGAATCCGAGCATGAAAGAGGTTGTTAAAAATAAGATTATCAAGTGGCTAGATGTCGGTATAATATATCCCATTTTTGATAGCTCATGGGTCATCCCGGTGCAATGTGTGCTAAAAAATGGTGGCATGATCGTGGTTTAGAATAGAAACAATGAATTAATTCCTTCCAGGACTCTGACGGGGTGGAGAGTGTGCATGGATTATAGGAATCTGAACAATGCCACGAAGAAAGACCATTTTCCATTACACTTCATTGACCAAATGTTGGACAGATTGGCGGGTAAGGCATTTTATTACTTTCTAGATGGTTATTCAGGATATAATCAGATTGCCATAGCCCTAGAAGATCAAGAGAAGACCACATTCACGTGTTCATATGGACGTCTGCCTTTAGAAGAATGTCATTTGGGTTGTGTAATGCCCCGACAACATTTCAATGTTGCATAATGTCCTTTCTTCCAACATGATTGAGAATAACTTGGAAGTATTCATGGATGATTTCTCGATGTTTGGAAAAACATTCGAGGGTTGCCTTCAGAGTTTGGAGTGAGACAAACCTAGTCTTGAATTGGGATAAATGCAATCCTTGGTGCAGAAGGGAATTGTTCTTGGGCACAAGGTGACCAGGAAGAGACTAGATGTTTACCAAGCAAAAGTTGAGGTAATCAAGCAATTGCCACCACTGACAAGTATAAAAGGTATTAGAAGTTTTTTGGAACATGCATGTTTTTACTGTCGTTTTATTAAAGACTTTTCTAAAATTTCTAAACCTTTACTCTTGCTTTTAGAACAAATGCTACTTTTACATTTGATTATTCTTGTTTAAGAGCGTTTTAGGAACCTAAGGAGATGTTAATTAATGCCCCTATATTTGTGGCACCAGATTGGAATGAGCCATTCGAGCTCATGTGCGATGCCAACGACTATGTCATCGAAGTAGTACTGGGACAATGTCGTGGCAAATTTTTTCATGCCATTTAGTATCCAGTCGAACATTGAATGGAGCTTAGTTGAATTACTCCACAATTGAGAAAGAATTTCTTGCAGTTGTATTTGCTTTTGATAAATGCATATCTTATTTAGTTGGTAACAAAGTTGTGATGTATACAGATCAATCGGCAGTAAAGTAACTCTTGGCGAAGAAGGATGCCAAGCCCAGACAAATTTGATGGACGCTCCTACTACAAGAATTTGACCATGAGATCTAAGACAAGAAAGGCAATGAGAACTTAGTAGCTGGCCACCTATCACGCCTAGAGCATCACCTTGAAAATGGTAAGACCATTGCCGTAAGAGATGAATTTCCTGATGAGTATTTACTTGCAGTCAACGCCGTGCCATGGTACGCTGACATAGTCAACTACCTCGTAAGTAATTTTCTGCCACCGAATTCAGAATATAATGCCAGGAAACGGTTCCTGCGACATGTTCGACAATATTATTGGGATGAACCAATACTTTTTAAATAGTGTGCCGATCAAGTGATTCACCAGTGTGTGCTAGAGGATGAACATCACAGTATATTGCAATTATGGCATGCCACACCGTATTGAGGTCACTTTACTAGGATGAAGACTGCTGCCAATGTGCTGCAGTCAAGATTCTTTTGGCCCACACTATACAAAGATGCCCATAACTTTTCTATGGCATATGACCGATACCAGCAGACAGGAAACATTTCTGGCAGATATCAGTTGCTGCTCCGAAACATTATGCAAGTGGATTTGTTTGATGTATGGGGGATAGACTTCATGGGTCCATTTCCTCCATTATTCGGTAACCTATACATCCTTGTGGCTTTTGACTACGTTTCAAAATGGGTTAAAGTTGTTGCTTTGCCAACAAACGATGCCAAGGCTGTTGCCAATTTTTTGCACAAACGCATGTTTACTCGATTTGGTGACCCTAGAGGGTACCCATTTTAAATGCAATCTAATCTTTAAAGCTTTGTGTAGACATGGAATTCAACAGAGGATTTCCACGGCATACCATCCCCAAACGAATAGCCAAGCAGAGATTTCCAACAAGGAGATCAATAACATTTTGGAAAAGACTGCTTTTAAAACTCCTTTGGGAACCTCCCCATTTAGACTTGTTTTCGTGAAGGAATACTACTTACCAGTGGAGATGGAGCACCGAGCTTACTGGGCAATCAAAATTCTTGACATGGCATGGAGGGCTTATGGAGAAAAGAGGTTATTAGACTTGAATAAGTTGGAGGAATTCAGAACACATGCTTACGAGAATGCCATACTCTAAAAGGAAAGGACAAAGTGTTGGCATGAAAGACGAATATTATCAAGGCAATTTGAGGTATGCCAACGTGTTTTGTTATTTAACTCGAGGTTAAAGTGTTTTCAGGAAAGCTCAAATCTAGATGGTCGGGACCCTTTGAAGTTGTGAAGCCATATGGTCATGGAGCAGTGTCTATCAAGGATTTGAAAATGGGAGCAATTTTCAAAGTAAATGGCCAGCATTTGAACCACAATTTGGATGGCACTCAAAAGGATGCCAAGGAGGTTATCCTCTTGGTATAGTTACTGTGATCATCATCATCATCATGGTTCAATTCTTGTATATATTAGGATAGTTTTTTTTCTTTCTCTAGTTTTTATTTATTTTTCTTTCCTTTATTTTAATTTTCATTATCCTTTGCTGCATTGCAAGGTTTTTCTTGAGTGAGTGCTGGATTTTTATTGCCAGGCGGACTGCCAAAGCAAAAGATTATCATGAAAAGATTGAAAATGTTTGCTAAGTTTTGAATCTACCAACTACCTGAGTTTGAAGATGAAAGAGTCCAAAGCCAAGCGAAGGCTATGGCCAGACTTGCAGCACCTGTCTCATATGCTGCCACCGATGTCCCTGCCGTCTCAGAGCTGGCAAAGCTTCTTAAGGAAGTTCTCCACGACATTGGAGCTTCCATTGTCGCATCGAATGGGAGTCCTCCTCTTCCTAAAATCCTTTACATTTCATATTATTCATGCGTTTCACTATTTTCATTTGTATATATGTTGTTCTCATGCATTGAGGACAATGCAGACCTTTGGTTTGGGGGTGTACATCCTTATATTCATATGCCATGCATTCATGTTTAAATTTTAGTTTGCCATATAAAATAGTTAGACGTATATGATTAAAATTTGCATACCAAACCGCTTCAAAAAATTTGTTGCCTCTGTTAAGATTGGAAATTTTATCAATAATCTGCTAGCCTAGTTAAATTTGTTCTAGATTTATCTATCCAATGAAGAAACTAGAATTTTAGAACTTGTAAGTCGACAAGTTAGCAATGTCAAGTAGCTTGGAAATTAGACTCTAGTTTTGGGAACTTTAGTTTCACTCTACACGAGGTATGCAACTAGTCTACAAAACAAACTTTGGTTCTTTTGAAATTGATCTCTGAATAATTGTTAAAAAAATTCGATGCCAGGGTAAAAAGAAAAGAATAAGGGAACAATGTTTTACCAAGGCCATAAAAAATAGAACTCTCATGTACCTTAAGATAATAAGTAACTTGGGGCTTCGTGGTTTGCTCCCTCTTAGTTCTCAAGTCAAAAACTTTAGGGTATGAGTTGAAGAGTAAAAGCCCAGTAATGTCTGGATTAACGTGGGGGTTTGTGGTATGCTCCCTCTTATTTCTCACGCCAAACAGTATTACAAAGTAAGCTTGAAATTATTGCCAGAAACAAAATGCAAAAACCCTTGGCGAATAAAAACAAAAATGATGACAATAAATTATGAGTTGGGGTGGTAAAGTCGACTAAGAGAGTTGAGTAAACTTGATGCATATTGCCCGCACTTCATGCACACTAGAAAACCTTAGACTAGAGCTATATTGTTGCACTTGAATTTGTTTATCTGCTTGCCATTCATATACTGAATATCCAAGGATAGACCTAGGATCATATTTTGCTAGCTGACAGGTGTTGGGAACCATGACAATCTTTGTCGAGGTACTTTCTTGCTTTTTGTTTTTATATTTTTATTTGCATTACTTGAGGACAAGCAATGAGCTAGTTTTTGGATGTGTTAACTCCTCAAAAATATTGTTTTTATTCTTATTTTGCAAAGCCTTCGCTAGCCTTTTTAGTACATTTAGTTGTTAAATTCATGTATTTGTATAAGGAGTTAGGAAATAGGGATTTTTTGTGCTTTGCCGGTATGAAGGGTTGTTTGTTGGCATCATTACAGGCTTGGCAAAGCAGAGTAGACATGGCAGAGCAACGAAGGAGCATGAAGCAAGAGGATCAGAAGACCAATGCCAAGCATCATTGGCAATACGATAGTTACCGGGGAAAACTACTACATATCCACCGAACCCAAACAATCTTCCTAAAAGTATATTAGGGACTGTTTTATGTATGTATATGTATACTAATGTGTTTGGGACTATTTTGCATTAAACAAATGTTTAGTGGACTGTTTTGCATTAAGATAATCAGGGAAAGGACTGTTTAGATGTATAAAAATGTATACATGCATATTGGGACTGAATTGCACATATATGCATTCATAGTTGACTGTTTTGATATGCTTGATATTGCTTGCTCATGTTATGGATTGTTTGGTGTAAAAATTGTGTATATACATGATCATTTGAGAAGTTACGAGGGATAGATATTAAGATTAATTTTAGCGCATCATTACACCTTTTATTACTCGTAGACCAAGAGGAAGTTGAAGGGTTAAGGGCTAACAAGGTACAAACTGTGGATAAACAAAAGAGAAAGTTGAAGGGTTAAGTAGCTCAAAATTAACTGTGAGTGTAGTTAAAGTCTCGAGATAGATTGAAACTATCCCGAGCATGCTTTTCGTTGTCAATACATATCGCTTGTTCTTTAAATTGAGTTATGATTATGCTCTAAGCTTGGATATGAGTAAGTATTTACATAAGATGCACCTATGATGTAAATTGTTTGAAAGATATATGTTACGTGTTTAAACCACTCGAATGTTCACATGAAATGTCGGAAGTGATATTGTCACACATATGTTTATGCTTGGGCCTAAGAATTCATGATATGATTTTTGTCAAAGACGAGATGGAGCTATGCTTACTAGTGATGTAAATAAGTTTTGATAATATGTTAAGACTTGGTTTCGTGTCAATTGTAAGTGTAGTTGGCATGCCATCAAGTCTATAGAGATCACGTGTTTGGGTGGAATACTATCCTTATGAGGCGACAATATGAGGGATGTGTTGTGGTCACTTGGCAACAGTAGGAGGGATTGACCGAATAACCCTACTTTCCAGGGTAAAGACTTGCTTGTGGTTACCTCTTGGACCTCGGATCAAATCGCAAGTACTTTAGAAGTATGTTGTAAACTTATGAACATAACTCCTAGATATGTGGCAACATGTTTTGTAAGGGATATAGTTAATAGCCATGTCTATGTTATGTCAGGGTGTGCATCATAAGCTTATGTAAATATTTGTATTAGCCTGACTAATGTTTGGTGCGGTTATATAGTCTAATCTTGGTATGAATTGACTTTAAGTAAATCCTACACATATAAGTGATCTAGTGTGCCATCTAGTTATTGGTTGCTAAATCTTGTTGTGGTTAAGAGCATGCTTAAGTGGTTACTATTGGATTTAATTGTTTAAGCAATAAGTTGATTTGGCATGTATTCAAATGGTAAATTATTAGGCAAGCTATTTTAGCATGTTTTATTAATTGCTTGGAGCTTAAGTTGTGATAGTATGATGAATAAATATGATAATGATATCCTTCATATGCTTGTTCGAAGACAACCTTGTGAATTTTCCAACTTGACAAATAGAATGAAAATGGTATTAAAATGGGACAAATAGGTCTAGTTGCTTGATGTAAGTTCAAAAATGCCACTTTACTCTTGTAATCTATTTGATGTTTGATGCTTAATTCAATGCTTGCCCTTTTTGAAGGGTTGGCTATGGTCTAAGCATGTTTTTAATTGAGTCTATATGGTGAATTGTTTTCCCCTTTTACTTGAATAACTATGATCTGTGCATTGGCTGGTATATTCTTTCTCGTTTCTTTTTTCTAAATGTGCTTGTTGTTGGTAGTACTCCCTAGCCCGGTTTACCACCAAAACCGGCTTAGGGGTTTTACAAAGAGATTGTGTGTCATTAAGATATTTCATCACATCAAGAGTATTAAATTTCACAATTTCTCCACCAAATTCCACAGACACAGTACCCTCATCCACATCAATCTTGGTCTTTGATGTCTTCATGAATGGTCTTCCTAACAAAATCGAAGGTGACTTTGAAGAGGAATTACCTTCCATTTCCAAGATATAAAAATCCAAAGGAAAAGTAGCGAATTAACACGTATCAAAACATCCTCAACAACTCCAAGCGGGTGAATATAAGAACGATTAGCTAATTGAAATATTGAACTACCACACCAGTTTTTTGTAGGTCATTTAATTTTAATTCTTGGTAAATAGAAAATGGCATGACATTTATTGAATCTCCTAAATCTAGAATACCATGCTCAATATTTTATTAACGATGACGCAAGGTAAAGAAAACATACATGGATCCCCACATATTTCCGGCATGTTCTTTTGCAAGATGGCCGATAGATTATTTACTTACTTGAACTCTCTTCTCTTCTTTCAACCTCATTTTGCTTGTGCACAATTCCTTAACAAATCTTGCATATTTAGGAATTTCCTTAATAGCATCCACCAAAGGAATATTGGTCCCTACTTTCCTAAATGTATCCAAGATTTCCTTGTGCTCATCTTTTTTTGGTTTAGACAACCTGCTAGGAAATAGAGGTAAATGAGTGTGAGATGAAAGGGATAATGGAGGTCGAATGTTACTTTTGGTGAAACTTTGCAGGTAATTTTGATTTGCTTCTCTTCCTTGCTTATCTCAGTTTTTTTCTTGTGAGATTGATCTTGAAGGAATTTCCTTTTTCCTTTCCTCAACAAAATTGCACTACAATTCTCTCTTGGATTCACTACTTTTTGTGAAGGTAATTTTCTAGAATTTTGAGCCTCCAATTTACTAATTGACGTAGCCAATTGAGTAATTTGATTACCCAAATTTTAATTACTTACCTTTATTTCTTATTGCATTGCCTAAATTGCTTGTTGTAGTGCATTAGTCATTTCCCTCGTCTCCTTCTTTTCCTGTCGAAGTTCATGAGTAGAGTTAGCAAGGCTTTTAACAAGATCTTCTAAAAGACATACCTGAACTTGGAGATTGTTGTTGTGTCGAAGCTTGATTTTGTCTAACGAAATTTTGAGAGGTATATCTTTGGTGCCCTCCTTGATTCCCATAACTTAGATTCAGATGACCTCTCCAAATTGGATTCTAATGACTAGAAAAAAGATCGTTCTTCCTTTGGGTTTGACCAGGAAATTCACCTAGAGCATTAGCCTCTTGGACCGTATCAAGTTGCAATGTAGGACACATATTCGTAAGATGTCCTTGAATCACACATATTCCACTATTTTTTGCTCCTTGTACCTGCCTTATAGCAATTTGACGAACCAAAGTAGTTAAGTCAAAATTTTATTTTCAAAAGAATCAATCCTTACCTCACTAACTTGACTGACAAATATGTTTCTCCTTGTAACAAATTGTTGGGAATTTTTAGACATGTTTGAAATTGACTCCTTGGCCCTTTTAGGCGTAAGATTCACTAAAGCTCATCCACTTGCCATATCGATCATCCTTCTATCCGCCAATAACAATCCTTTATAGAAGTATTGGACTAAAATATGGTTCGAGATTTGTGGATGAGGATAACTAGAGCTCAATCGCCTAAACCTCTCCCAATACTCGTACAAAGTTTCTCTTTTGTGCTGCATGATGTTATAAATTTATTTTCTGATGTTGGTGGCTTTAGAGGCGGGAAAGAACTTTTCCAAAAATAATTTCTTCATTCCATGTCGTTATTGATCTGGAGGATAGATAATAGAGCCAATCTTTTTCTTGATCCTTTAAAGAAAAAGAAAAACCCTTAGATTGATTTGCTCATTAGTGACTCCATGTGGCTTCATCCAGGAGCATACAATATGGAACTCTTTCAAGTGTTTATGAGGATCTTCACATGCAAGTCCATGAAAAGTGGGAAGTGAGTTATTTAAACTAGATCTTAATTCAAAATCACCTTTAAAATTTAAAAAAGTGATGCATAAAGGTTGTTGATTTAGATCTGGTGCGGCTAACTCCTTAAGAGTTCTATTTGCCATTCTTTCTTCACCTTTTTCAAAAATAGTCAAAGGATGATAGTCAAATATATTTTTGCTTCTTCTTTAAGACAATGTTTCCACTCTTTAGTCTTTTTTCTTAATCTATGCATTGTCTTCTCAATTTCAGGTATATATTGCAAAGTAGAAGTTTGGGAAAAACGGGTCATAAAAAATAAAATAAACAATTAGAAACTAAAAATAGCTCACTGGCAATGGCGCCAATTTTGGCAGGATTGTTGAAGTCCTACAAAATAAAACTATGCCAATTTTGGCAAGATTTTCAAGTCCCACAAAATAAAACTGGTTTTCTATACTAATTAGTAGGAATAGCGAGATCATGTCAAATTCTAAGAGAGCTAAAATTAGAATCCCAACGATAAAAAGAGTAAAACTAAAATTTTGGAGGGGGTTTGATTATCACATTAAAGACGAACGAGAAAATAACTAAAAGCTAAATATTAAAATTAATAAAAATCAATCTTACCGAAATTCCAATTCAAAGGTGATTTTTTCATCCAACCATAACTTTGATCATAGACTTAAAGATGAATTTCTTGTTTCTAAGAAACTAGTCTACTTAGGGAACACCACAACAAGCAATTATTCTTTGTTTATAAATGATTAGTCTACTTGAGGGAACACCGCAACAAGTACTCAAATCGAAACTTACCACTAAATAAAATTAATGATAGCATTAAGATTCATGAGAATGACAAACAAAATTAATAACATTAATTTTTTTACATTTATTTCCCTAGGGACTATCATGTGTGATGTGTAGTTTAACAAACACAAAACGTGAGACTTACCCTTTGCAACTTGCGTCGTGGATAGCGATAGAATATTCAATATCTAATTAAGGCGTCAATTTAATCAATATCAAACATTCATACGAATAAGAACAAGAAATAAAGATTACTTGGGTTAAAGGAGAAATACTAGTTTAGTACAAACCTCACAAAATTACAGCGGAATCACTTCACCCTTGAATCGAAAATAAAAGCCTTAGCCACACGTGGTGGAAGAAAACAACAAGAGATGATGAAGAAGAAGTGTTGTAAAAGATTGCATAGTTTCTAAAGGGTCTAATGAACTCTTCATATAGAAAGCAAAATACCTAAACCCTAAAAAGATATTCTCCTTCAATTGAGTTTTAATAAAATAAGGAAATGTAATATAAAGTGAAATCTAAATAAATAAAATCATAATTAATAAAAGAGATTGATTCTTGGTCCAATACTTCCAAAATAATGGAAATAATCATAAAAGTGGGCTTCATCACGAATTTGCTTCCAAAATTTCAAATTTCTCATGTCATACAGCAGTCTCGAATTATTCACTTGATGTGGTCATGCCTTATCAAAGATAACCTTTTGATCGCTTCTACCATCTTCCAAAAGACTTGATTTTCACATCGAAAGCTAAAAACATGTTTTTGAGTTGAATTTCACCATTGCATCCATATTTCACCTTCTAAACCAAAACAAACATAATTTCCACAATTAGCTAATAATATAATTAGAATATGAAGAAATTAATCAAACCAAAGAGTATATAATTATAATCTATAATTGAACTTCGTATCGATATGCCCTGGAGATTTTCCTAATTTTTTTCAAAGTGAGTATCAGTACTACCAATAGCGCACCAATACCCGAAGTTCCATTAAATTTTCAATGAGCTATTCTAGTACCAGTATGGAGCTTCAGTACTAGTACCCCTTACACCGTACCAAAAATCGATCTTGAGTACGATACACCCATATTAGATAATGGTAGTTGGGAAATTATATATATGTGCAAATATGCAAAGATATGTCGCAAAATTAATAAAATGATGAGAATCAAGTATCATTTCCTCAAGGATTGGAGTGATTCAATTCAAAGTAGGTGCACGAAAAGAAAATAAGAAATTAAATGGTGAAGTGATGATGGTTGTGGTAACAATAATATAAATGTTGCGACAAAAAGTAAATTGAACTGATTTTTAAGAGATCAACATACAAAACTCAATCAAATACAATAATCAAGATGAGAGATAGGTTGGGCTTACCAAAGTATCACATGGATAACTAACATGAAATACATAGCAAAAATTATGCAAATATATTACTTGATAGAGCCACTAAAGTGTCCATTGACTATTCCTAGCTCGAGAGACTAGATAACAACATGATATAGCATCACATTCCTATCTTAACCCTAGAAAGCCACTATCCACTAAACCCCACCCTTTTAATCATTCAAACCCTACCTTATTACTAAGGAGGATTAGACTCAAGCTTCCAAACTAAACCCTATTGCTCATTCAAGTTCTAAACCTAAATCTCTCGATCTTAGGCAACAAAAATAAGTTAAGGCAAACTTCCAAAAACTCTTACAATCCTAAGCATAAAGAGGAATGAACAAAGCAACCCATTTGCAGAAATACTAATATATTTATATAAACAAAACCATAATCATCCAAAGTAAATAACATCCATAGTAAAGTATTTGAAAAACATTTTCATAAATAATGGCAAGCTATACAAAGAGAAATCTCAAATAATAAGGAACCCCTTGTGTTTTTCAAGAGCTTTACTAGAGCTTTTCAGCCTCTTCTGAGAGCCTGGTCTACTTCGTTACATTTCATGCACTCGACAATGAAGGCATTGCCAAAGGAGAGAGAAGAAGGGTTGTGTTTTTATCTAAAATTTTGGATCCTCTAAAAAGTTCCCTTTTTTCTTTTCATAGTGGAGACTCCTAGGGTTTGCTACCCTAATTCTTTATAATTTTCCTTTAGGGAATAGTCCCTTAACATGTAGAGCATGATAGCTTTTAGGGTCTTATTTTTGGCTGAGTGTGTGGACATCTTTTTTCCAAACTATGTCATCTTTGTAACATCCCCTTTCTGGCCTGGTCGAGAACCGAGTTGGAGAGTGCTACTAGTGAATGATACGATGGTCGGTGCGGTAAAATTTTAATAAATGGGCAACCCATAAACGATGTTAGGATTTTTTAACAATATCCAACATAAGCATTAGTCCAATTTGTTCAATATGAAACAAGGATTTATCACTTAGGACCAATTCTTAACTAATACAAGTTTTAGGGACTAAACTCTAATTTAAAAAAATTAGGGGTCATTTCATGCAATTGACTATGCAACAATGAAATTCAATACAATAACAGTCAACTTGTAATTTTTCATGTTATTCTGATATCATTTACCCCTCCAACTAAGCCTAACATTATTCAGTGACCATCTTGTAAACAATGCAAAACTATAATCTATGACTTTTAACAAAATTAATTGTCACCGTATCGAAATACCTTGGTTTTGTATCGATACGAATGCACATGAATAAGAATTTCAATTAAAACTACCAACCTTATATCGATACAGCAAAGCTTGTATCTGTACGGGTTGACCAATGTTGACCCATTTCAGTACACCCTAAGGCTGTACTTATACAATTTATTCCCCAAACTTTACTGTCAAGTTTCATATCAAAACACTTTATACCTCCATCGATACGCTATGGTTGACTTGCCTTTGACTTGGCCAAATATGCAAGGCTGTACCGAAATGAGTGAACCCGTATCGGTACGCCCTGCACTGTAATGACAGATTCCTTCTGGTTTTTAATCAATTTAACATGTTGAACGATATCCAAATGCAATGAAATTTTACCAGCCATATTGAATCACTATCATCTACTAGCATGACAAAATTTAGGGCCATTTGAATCCGTTTACTTAGTTTTCACCTTTTTAGTGCCAAATATGCCATTTTAGCCATTTTTAAGCCAACTAAAAACCCATTTAGGGTCTCTAAGACCTTTACACAACATAGGCGATACACACATAGTCAAAAGACCATAAATAATTAGTTTAGCTACTTTTCCACCATTATAGGAGTTCATAAGGACAAAGTACATTGCTTTAAGCTTGCAGTGACGTGCTAAACTCCCAACTAACTCCGATCTCGAATCGATATGCCTCTTAACCTGAAATATATGGAAGATGAATGCATTAGACTTATATAGTCTAAGTGAGGTATCCATAAACAATGAATGAGCATGATATGCAATTTTAACATGCTTTAATACTTTCAATGATAGCAACAACATGAATATGTATTTCAATAGGGAACTATACAATATTACTACTCAATAGCAATGATCAATATGTAGCATGCTATAATATCATCAATGGCATTATGACATGAACATGTATTTCTTATCTATATTCAATAATAAAAATGATTATCATGGCATCAATGCTCTATAGCAATAACTCATATCAACAACCAATAACATAACCAACATTTTCCTTGGATCGATATACAGTATATGGATATACAAATTCCACCTCCACACCAAAATCAATAATGGTCCAATCATACCCTCTGCCGCACCAATTGACCAAATCACATCAACATCCCTCTGCTGCACCACAATAAAGGCCATAGCCTAACCCTTACCAATGTGCTCATGAATCCTATTGTAACATCCCCCACCAGGCCTGGTCGAAAACTGGGTCGGAGAATGCTACTGGTGAATGATACGGTGATCAGTGCAATAAAATTTCAATAACAATTAACACTTAACAATGTTATACCTCTCCAACATTACCAAATATAACTATTAGCTCAATTTATACCATATGGAACAATAATTCATTAATTAGGACCAATTTATAACTTTTACAAGTTTTAGGGACTAAATTGTAAATCTAATAATTTAGGGTTCCTTTTCTATAATTAACAATACCAAGATAAAATTCAGTGCAATACCAGGATTTTCATAAATTTTCATGGGATTCATAGAATATTTACTTATCCAATTGAACCATACAATATTCAGTGACCATTTTGTAAACTATTTAAAACTATGTTCAATGCGTTTTAACAGAATTAACTAACACCGTACCGATACAATTAAAACTGTATCGGTATGCTAAGCCATATTTCTCAATTCTAGTTTCAAAGGTAACAAGCTCTTATCGATACATCTATGCCTGTATCGATACGCGTTGACCAAGATTGACCCTTTTCGGTACAACCTAAGGCTGTACCGATACCATTTATTTCCCAAACCTTACTGTCCAAGTCTGTATTGATACACCCCATTTTGGGTATCGATATGCTCTATTTTACCAAGTCCAAATATACAAGGCCGTATCAATACAGCTTGACCCGTATCGATACGCATGTCTTGTAATGATAGATTTTATATGGTTTTTACTCAAATTAACCTGTTGAACAATCTCCAAATGCAATGAAATTTTACTAGCAAGTTTATATCCATTTAATTTACTAACATGTCAAATCTCATGTCAATATGAATCCATTTTCTATGATTTCATCTTTTAAGGTCGGATATGCATATTAGGTCAATTTAAGCCAACACTAACATACCATTTTGACCCTCCAAGATCAATATACAACATACACAATACACAAGTATCAAAATGTCCATAATTAACTAGTTTGTCTACTTTTCCACCATTCTAGGATTTCATAAGGACAAAACACATTACTTTAAGCTTGTGGTGGCTTGTCGAACTTACAGCTAGCTCCGATCTTAATCCGATATACTTTCTTAACCTAAAATGTGGAAGATGAATGCATTAGATTTACATAGTCTAGGTGAGGTAGCCATAACAATGAATGAGCATGGTATGCATTCCCACATGATTCAATAACAAATCTAACTATGCTAACAAAAGGCATATATCCAACATGACATAGTTATCATGCTCATCATGTAATATGACATCAATGACCATCCTAACAACAATAATCAATAACATATCTATAATTTCATAATAATGATCAATAACAATACTCAATAGTTTCCTTGGATCGATTTCACAGTATATGGATACACAATTTCCACCTTCGTATCGATATCAATAATGGTCTAGTCATATTCCCTCCGTCGTATCAATTTGACCAATACACATCAACATCCCTTCTCCGCACCACAATAAAGGTCATAGCCTATACCCGTACCAATGAGCTCGTGAATTCTAAGGCATGCCAATTGTATCCAATACTTTCGTTCCCAAGGCTCGATAATTAATGATTCATACCAATAAATCAATAGCAATGATTCGATAGCAATGTTTCAATGCGGTAACTGGATAGCAATAGGAATATATCAATGTTTCAATAAAAATAAGCAATATCCAATACTCAATAACTCAATGTAAAAATGATTCAATGATTTCAATGGCAATAACAACAATAGTTTGGACATGTATTCAATGCAATATTTACCCATACTTACCAATCTGCCCTTTCAATAATGTTTTATGTAAAATTCCTTTAATACCATGGTTAGAAATACAATAAGCAATAATCAATGATTTGAGATGGCACCTAGCCAACTCTCGAGACTCCGACTACACTCACCTTGAACTCTGAGCTCCTACGACTCTCGGATCGTAATTCCCTTTTTCTTAGCATTTCTTAGAGATGATAGATTAGTTTCCTTCAACTCTTGAGCTAGGGAAGATCAGTAGGAAATTGTTACAATTAATATAACAATATCGACATTCATTTCTAAGCTAAGAATAGCTATTAGCTATAGAATAGATTCGTATATTGAAACTTGAGAAACAAAGGTTTGACTTGAGAACCATAACTTGAAATTGGACATTTAGTAATCCACAGAATCAACAACAATAGAGGTGTGTGCTTATTTTCAAGAAAAAGGGTGGAATTTGGCTAGGGTGAAAGTAAGGCAAAGAAAGAGCTTTTCCTCTAGTCATCTTAAGAAACTCTAATCCCCAATCATTTCCCCACCTCCCAAAAAGGTCAATGAAAAGCTTTCACTTAGGCAAAGGAAAGCTTAAACTATGAATTTTCATTACCCCAAAATTAGATAGCAATTGTCAAGATGATATCATTCTAACATTTCAAATTACTAACATTATGTGGGATGACAACCAAGGAGGTGACTTAACCCTAAACTCTTAATTCTTTCAATTTGGTCACTAAAACAAATTTTAACAGAGGCCCGTATCGATACATCTCTAACTGTATCGATACGGTTTGTAACACCCCTTACCCCGGGTTAGTTGTAACCCTGTTCAAGAGTATTACGAAGACAAGGCAAGCAAGCAAGAATAACTCATCCTATTAATGAGTTCCTTAACTAACAAACAACATAACATACATTACTTAGTTAATAAGAAAGACCATTTGAATACATTATAAACCAAGCATGTGATCCATTTTAAACTTTCATAACCATTTACATTTTATAGCATTCGAATGACTTAGGATACAATAGATGAACAAGTTCAATTTCAATACTTCATATACAAGGCAATTCGATTCATTAGAAACTTAACTGAGACATGAATTTCATTATAGATCATTACATTCAAGGCTAGATTTTAGACAAGAATCATGTATCCTATTCGGCAATCAAGATTGGTTCACAAGACATGTACCATTCAAGCATTTACATTTCAACCATACATGGTACTTGATCAAGCAAGTTAGGATACCTATCGAGATCATCTCAATTAACAAGATATGCGCATCAACCATTGAAATTTATACCAAATTTAAAGTGTTTACATACCAAGCTTAAATTCATATAATTAGTTACATGATAGGCCCATCAAGAACATGCTTATACAAAACATTAAAGTTCCCAAAGTGCATGATTCACTACTTCTATGTACAAGAGTAGTGCCACCTTCTAGGAGAGTACAAGAGACATATGAGACCATACTTTGCTTCTTGCTTGTGAAGTTGATTCAAGGACAAGGATTATAACTTCCAAAACAAGCACGATCAATAGCTTTAATCTGTTTTTGGGGGAAGGATCGAAAACAAGACTGATAAGTACAAAGCTTGAACTTAGTGAGGTAACTCCTAAAACTAGTCAAGTTTCAAGTATACCTAGTCTTTAAACAAGTCAACTTATCTAAGGCTTACAAGAGTAGAAGCAATAGATAGTTATAAGAACATGTAGTACCTATTTTATGTGTCGATCAAGCAAACAAACAAGTGAACATAGGCATAGATTTCCATTCCATCAAACAAGAATTCAATAGGCATGATACACATTCAATTAACCAAGAAGCAATAAGCAAGGTATACTATTTGATCAACCAAGAAGCAATAAGCAAGGATTTCTATTCTAGCATTAACATGGTAGGTTACCAAGCTATCATACTTAAGTAACAAGAAATCAATAGAATCATGTATTTTGTAACAAGTAACAAGATTTTCAAGTTCATTTTAGCTTGTTCGTTATCTTAGTACAATCCTTGGCACAATGCTTGGTTCTTAGTTTGCTAGGTATTCGAGTCTCCAACCAACTGTCGCCACAATATGCATCGCAGTGCTGGTCAACCCTCCTATTGTCGCCAATTAGGGGCCTTAGCCCTGGACCGTAGTCCACCCTTACACAGGAGCTCTAGACTCTAAGGTATGCCTTCCTACCCATACAACTAGTAACCAAGGTTGTCCGTGCTTACATTTCATGTTTCAAGTTTACATATTCAAGATCAAGACGAGCAAGGCTTATTCAAAAGTTCATTCGAGCAAGATCATGGTAATTTCTTTCATGTTTAAGGTCCTTAGACCATTAGAGCCTTAGCACTTCATTCAACATTAGCAATTTCATGTATGCTAGCATTTCATGTCTCAATTTTACAAGAACAAGTCATTCAATGTGCATTAATCCTTAAGCTTCAATGAACCAATTTACATGCTAGCATTTCGAACATGGATCAAGAACATTCAAATATGGATCAAGCATTCAATTTAGCATCATACTTCCCTAATTTATCAAGTCATACTCATGTATACATATATGCATGATGCATTATGTTAAAATGTCAAACAAGATTGGTTAGGACCTAGTCCTAACTCTATAGTTAGTTACACTCACAATACAATCCAAGCAAACTAGCAATTGTCTTGTATAGATATTCCTTTGTTCTTAGCCTTTGGATGATTTCCCTTTTCTCCTTCCACCAAGTTCACTCCTTGCTCTAGAAAATTCATGATTAAACACATTCATCAATATGTATACACAAGACAATCTAACATGACAGCAAGGTTATTTAAATATATATAGACATATACATACAATTTTGTCAACAATTCAATAAACAAGAATAGGAAGGATCTAATTATCACAAACTGTTACAAAACAGTCCAATAAAACTGTGTACAAAATAGTTTCCAACTAGCTTAACTGCTACTGCCTGGCAGCTTGCACACTACATGCTTAAACAAGCATATCTTCTAATTCCTACGTCAAAATTTCAATTAATTTATACCATTGGAAAGCTAAAAAATTGTCTTTAAGACCTGTCCAGCTATTTGTATTTACAGTTTCCAGCATAGGACCCAGTTTTCAGTTCTGTTTTCACCTAATGAAAGTATACATACTAAGGATCATGTCATTAAAATTTCAGCCTTGAATTCGATCTATACAAATTTTGGTGAATTTTCAAAGCTACTGCCCAGAACAGAGCAATTCTGGGCAGATTGCACCTATTCACATTTTAATCCCTTAAATTTATTTTAACCAATGTTTTGGCCCTATAATTAATTTCATATGACCTCCTAAACATGTTTAGTCAATGTTAATCCATTTTTCAAGGCAGCCAAAACAGAGTAACTTGATTACAAAGCTCAATTCTACATGTTTACACAATAGGTTCTTAGTAATACTGTTTCTATGCTATATAACTATGTTCATACTTTTATCTTTCATTTCCAGCATTGGTTGCTAACAATTTAGCGTGTTTAACACTTTAATTACATTATCTAATCATGATCATCCCCAATTCATTAATTCCATAGCTCAATTACAAGTTCAAACCATTCAATTCTTATGCCAACATCTAATTTCAAATTTCTAGCAACCTAGTTTTATTACATCATTCTTACACATGATTTCCAGCATACTACCACAACAATTCAGCATGTAATGCAACCTAACATGTCATCTAACCATTTTGAGATCAATTCCATCAACTATACATGAGTCTATTACATGTTCATCACATTTCCAGCATTTATACATTTGAATCACATTTCCATTTCAATTCAATCAAATCAAACATGAAATTTACAAGAGAAACAAGTAATTACCTTACTCACTAAGCTATCTAGACTTAATTTGGAGATAAATCAAGGTTGTAGGGCATGGATTCAAGCTTTCTCCCACAAGCTTCCTTTCTCTCTTCTTCAATTCGGCATTGGTATAATGAAGAAGATGATGACAACATCTAATCCATGTTATTAGATTTGTGAAATATCAAATATGACCCTTAATTTATCCTTAATATTAACTTAATCAAGGGCAACTATGGGATAGTGAAACTTTAGCATGCATTCTTTACAATTGCTAGAGCTTACAAGTTGGTCACCTTAATTTGGTCACTTTATTCTTTCATTCTTTCAATTAGATCCTTGACTAATCAATTTTGCTTAAATTCTAGGTTCAATTAACCTATCAACTTAAGCAATTGGTTTCAATAGTTCTAGCCTATGATTTAGGGTGTTACAATTCTCCCCCCTTAAAAATAAATTTGTCCTCGAATTTACCTGAATCAAAAAGATGGGGATTTTGCTTCTTCATGATTTCTTCAGATTCCCAAGTAGCTTCTTCTATCTTGTGGTTTCTCCAAAAGACCTTGAAAAGAGGAACAATCTTGTTCCTAAGCTTCCTTACTTCTCGATCAAGAATCTTAACAGGCTCTTCTTCGTAGGACAAGTCAGGGTTCAACTCAACTTCTTCTGGTTCAAGAATATGGGATGGATCTGATATGTATCTTCTGAGCATAGATACGTGGAATACATTGTGGATTCTATCGAATTCTCTAGGGAGAGCTAATCGATAGGCCACTGGTCTAATTTTTTTAGTGATTTCGAATGGGTCAATGAATCGGGGACTAAGTTTCCCTTTTCTTCCAAATAAAATGACTTTCTTCCAAGAGGATACTTTGAGAAAAACTTGTCTCCAACATTATGTTGAATGTCTCTCCATTTTAAATCAGCATACGCCTTTTGTCTATTGAAGGCTACCTTCAATCGATCATGAATGGTTTTCACTTGCTCTTCAGTTTCCCGAAGCAATTGAGGCCATAGCACTTTGTTTTCCCCTAATTCAGACCAACATAAGGGAGTTCTACACTTCATTCCGTATAGAGCTTCAAATGGTGCCATCGAATAGATGCTTGATAGCTATTTCTGTCAGCAAACTCTACTAGGGGTAGAGATTTCTCCATGTTCTTCCCGATTTCTATAACACAAGCACGAAGCATGTCTTATAGTACTTGAATAATCCTTTCGCATTGTCCATCAGAATAAGGATGGAAAGCTGTACTTAGTTTTACTTTGGTCCCTGGAGCTTTCTGTAGAGACTTCCAAAATCACGAAGCAAATCCCTAGAGATGATAGTTGTAAGTACACCGTGTAGTCGAATCACTTCATAGATGTATAGCTCGGCTAAGGTATCCAAGCTCATGCTCATTCGAGCAGGGATGAAATGAGTAGACTTTGTAAATCTATCAACAGTCACCCATACAACATCATTCTTTTATGGAGTGGAAGGAAGACCAGTAACAAAATCCATTGTAATCTGATCCCATTTCCACTGAGGGAATTCGATAGGTTGGAGCAATCCAGTAAGAACTCGATGCTCGGCTTTAACTCTTTAACAAGTCAAGCA
Source organism: Hibiscus mutabilis (assembly GCA_019671005.1). Lineage (NCBI taxonomy): Eukaryota > Viridiplantae > Streptophyta > Magnoliopsida > Malvales > Malvaceae > Hibiscus > Hibiscus mutabilis. The sequence continues at coordinate 53,400,311 of CM033716.1, read as the reverse complement.
CTTTGATATGAAGTTTGTGATAGCTGATTTTATGCCTGGCCACCAATATAGTGATTTTAGGTCCTTGTACATCTTGACCGATCCAGGATGGATCGAAAAAGGGCTTTGGTGAGCTTCTTGTAACATCTCTTGCCCTAGTTCCTCGTTGTTAGGAACGCACACTCTATCCTTAAAATAGAGGAGTCCATTTGACTTAAGGGAGAAGTCAGGATTAAACTCAGAGTCTAACCTGGATATGATCTTCTGAAGATCTGAATCAGTTTGCTGAAGTTCTTTGATTCTCGAGATTAAGCTAGATTGAACTTGAAGTTTAGATAGAAATTTTCGTCTATCGGATAACCGAAAATGAGCATTGATAGCCGGAGTAGCTACAAAGAATACACAGGATCATTAAGGAAAATTTTGAGTAGTTACTTGCAAAATAAGTAAGGTGTTCGAATGGTTACTTGTGATTCAAGTAAGTTCAAATTCAATTGAAATATACTAGAATTTAGATTTAGAAGTATACCCGAGTATGGTTTGTGACTAAGGGCATCAGCTACCAAGTTTGCTTTCCCTGGGTGATAGTTGGTAACCAAATCGTAGTCTTTAGGCAATTCGAGCCATCTCATTTGCCTCAAATTTAGGTCTTTCTAAGTTAGGAGATACTTGAGACTCTTGTGCTCGGTAAATAGATTGCATTTCTCACCGTACAAGTAGTGTCTCCAGACTTTGAGTGCAAATAAGATAGATGATAACTCTAGATCGTAAGTAGGATAATTGGATTCATGTGGTTTGAGTTGCCTTGAAGCATAAGCAACCACTTTTTCATCTTGCATTAGAACACATCCTAGCCCTAGATGAGATGCATCACTGTAAACAATGTACTCCTTGCCTGATTCTGGTTGGATAAGAACCAGAGCATGAGTTAGGGCTTGCTTAAGTTGTTCAAAGCTTCGTTGTTGGCTTTCTGACCAAACAAAAGTGTATTCTTTCGGGTTAGCTTAGTTAAGCTTGCGAAAATTGAAGAAAAACCCTTGACAAACCTTCGATAATACCTTGCCAAACTGAGAAAACTTTGGACCTCACCAACATTCCTCGGAGGTCTCCAATCCATGATGGATTGAATTTTCTTCGGGTCTACCTTAACTCATTTTGTCGGGATGACAAGCAAAGAGACTTCGTTTAGCCAAAATTCACATTTAGACACTTTACGAACAATTGACGTTCTCTGAGAGTTTGTAATACGATTCTGAGATGTTCAGAGTGTTCTTTCTTGTTACGGGGGTAAACTAGGATGCCATCAATGAAGATGACCATGAACTTGTCGAGATAGGGCTCGACCAATCGATTCACGAGATCCATGAAAGCATCTGGATCATTCGTTAACCCGAATGGCATTACGAGAAATTCATAGTGGACATATCGAGTATAAAAAGCTGTTTTGGGCACGACTTCTTCCTTTACCCTCATTTGATAGTATCCTGATCGAAGGTCGATCTTAGAGAATACCAAAGCATCTTTGAGTTGATCGAAGAGATCTTCTATTCTAGGAAGAGGATATCGATTCTTGATTGTAAGCTTGTTTAATTATCTATAATTAATACATAGTCTCATGGTCCTATCTTTCTTCTTCACGAACAGGACTGGTGCACCCCAAGGAGACGAGCTAGGTCGAACAAAGCCTTTATCTTGTAGCTCTTTGAGTTGCTTCTTGAGTTCCTTCAATTCAACAAGTGCCATTTGATAAGGTGTGATGGACACCAGAGTTGTTCCAGGTTGAACTTCAATCCTGAACTCTACCTCTCTGTTGGAGGGAGACCAGGGAGTTCCTCGTGAAAAACATCATTGAATTCAGACACAATTGGCATACTAGGTAAGCCGAATTCAAATTCATGTTGCATAGTCATGGCAATAAAGATTGAGGTTGGTTTTTTATCAATTAGGAGGACTGATTCTTTTCCTTAACCCCGGAGAAACAATCTCCTATTTTGGCAATCGACCCAAGCCGCATGTTTACTTAACCAATCTAGTCCTAGCACTAGATCAAATTCACATGTTGGGAATACATATAGATCAACATAAAAGGGTATATTTTGAATGTACAAAGGACATTCTTTACATATTAGGCTTATATTTGTAATTCCCCCTATTGGATTCAATACTACAAGGCTTTGTTTTACAATTTCAGGCTTCAAGTTCAATTTGACAATTAAAGATGAGCATATAAAAGAATGAGTGGATCTCGACTCTATTAAAGCATAAACAGAAGTTGAATTTAGCTCAACAGTACCTGCTATGACATCGGGTGCTTCTTCATCTTCCAATCCTCGGATATGATAGATTCGAGCAGGGGATTGAGATTCTTGGTGAGTAGGGGCATTCAAATGGTTCCCCTTGCCTCTCCCTTGATTTCTAGACTGAACTTGTTTAAGACCCTTGTTTGGATTGGAGAGAGCTGAGCTAGCATTTCCAGGAGTTCGACTTGGAACCTTATTGGGATTCCAGGGACAATCCTGGATATAGTGATCTGAGGCTCCACATAAGAAACACAAGTTTTGTTGAGTTCTGCATTGCCCGATGTGGTGCTTCTGATAGAACTTACAGGTAGAATACTTAATAGCTTTACCAAAATTCCCCGTACTATCAACTGAGATGATCAAGGCTAATGATTTGATTACCCATTGAGGTTTCGATATATAATTGCTCTTCTGGACGTGAGTATAATTTGAAGAGTGATCTTTAGAGTGTTTAGCTTTCTTTGACTGCCAGTGTGGCTTGTCATCATTTCTGGATCATTTATCTTTCCAGGAGTTTCCACTTTTACGTCTTTTAGAGGCTTTCATCTTCGCCTCAATAGCAATGGCTCGGTTTACCAAATTTTGGAAGTCTGCAATACCCAAAGCAGTGAATATAGAGCTTAATTCATCATTTAACCCGTCAATGAACATTCGACACTTGTCGGCCTCGGGTTTGATATATTCTCACTCCTATTTGCAATACTTGCAGAAGTCACTCACATATTGTTCAATAGGTCGGCACTCTTGCTTGAGGTACAAGAAATGTTTCCGACGCTCAGCCAGATATTGTTCACTAATGCACTTCTTAAATTCATCGAGGAAGAATTTCCACATCACAGCTTCTGTAGGGGCAATTAGTGTAGTAGTTTCCCACCAGCTTAAAGCTTCGTCTGCCAACAGGGCTATGGCACATTTGAGCTTGTGTTCATCAAGACAGGGTAATTTCTTGGTAAGGATTCGAGTAGTTGCTTCTAGCCAGTACTCAGCTACTTCTAGGTTTGCTTCATCGGTTCCAGTGAAGATATAAGCCCGATGTTGAGCTAGTTTGTAAATCGGGGTTCAGCTTGGAACAACAACATTAGGAGCAATAGGATAATCTTGTTTTAAAGCATATACAAGATGATTGAACATCTCCTTCATACTTAGAAGACATTCTTGCTGCACAAGATTGATACCAGGAGCTTCTTGTTGAGCAGCAGCTTGATCTCGATGTTAAGCTTGTTGTTGAGGAGGATTCTATTCCATCCTTACACTGTCTCCTTCATTTGAGGAGCCTTTAGGAATTTCGTTATCCCGACCGAGTCTTGTTTTAGACATTGTACATTCAACTAGAAAAATTAGGGGTTCGGTTTAATAAGCAAGACACAAGCTATTCAATACAAGTCTCCTAGGTGGCACAAGTATCCTATATGATGCATGATAGTCTGGTTTAGTCCAAGAATCAACTAAACCTAAAGCTCTGATACCATTAAATGTAACACCCGTTATCCTGGGTTAGTTGTAACCCCGTTTAGGAGTATTACCAAGACAAGACAAGGCAAGAAAGCAAGAAGAACTCATCCTATTAACGAGTTCCTTAACTAACAAACAACATAACATACATTACTTAGTTAACAAGAAAGACCATTTGAATACATTATAAACCAAGCATGTGATCCATTTTAAACTTTCATAACCATTTACATTTCATAGCATTCGAATGGCTTAGGATGCAATAGATGAACAAGTTTGATTTCAATACTTCATATACAAGGCAATTCGATTCATTAGAAACTTGACTCAGACATTAATTTCATTATAGATCATTACATTCAAGGCTAGATTTTAGACAAGAATCATGTATCCTATTCGATAATCAAGATTGGTTCATAAGACATGTACCATTCAAGCATTTACATTTCAACCATACATGGTACTTAATCAAGCAAGTTAGGATACCTATAGAGATCATCTCAATTAACAATATATGCGCATCAACCATTGAAATTTATACCAAATTTAAAGTGTTTACATACCAAGCTTAAAGTCATATAATTAGTTACATGATAGGTCCATCAAGAACATGCTTATACAAAACATTCAAGTTCTGAAAATGCATGATTCACTACTTCTATATACAAGACTAGTGCCACCTCCCAGGAGACTACAAGAGACACATGAGACCATACTTTGCTACTTGCTTGTGAAGTTGCTTCGAGGACAAAGATTCTAGCTTCCAAAACAAGCACGATCAATAGCTTTAATCTGTTTTGGGGGAAGGATGGAAAACAAGAGTGATAAGTACAAAGCTTGTACTTAGTGAGGTAACTCCTAAAACTAGCCAAGTTTCAAGTATATATAGTCTTTAAACAAGTCAACTTATCTAAGGCTTACAAGTGTAGGAGCAATAGATAGTAATAAGAACATGTAGTACCTATTTTATGAGTCGATCAAGCAAACAAACAAGTGAACATAGGCATAGGTTTCCATTCCATCAAACAATAATTCAATAGGCATGATACACATTCAATTAACCAAGAAGCAATAAGCAAGGTATACTATTCGATCAACCAAGAAGCAATAAGCAAGGATTTCTATTCTAGCATTAACATGGTAGGTTACCAAGCTATCATACTTAAGTAACAAGAAATCAATAGAATCCTATCTTTTGTAACAAGTAACAAGATTTTCAAGTTCATTTTAGCTTGTTTATTATCTTAGTACAATCCTTGGCACAATCCTTGGTTCTTAGTTTGCTAGGTATTCGAGTCTCCAACCAACTGTCGCCACAATATGCACCGTAGTGCTGGTCAACCCTCCTACTGTCGCCAAAGACCACATATGTACCCTCCGTCTGTCACCAATTAGGGGCCTTAGCCCTGGACCACAGTCCTCCCTTACACAAGGGCTCTAGACTCTATGGCATGTTTTCCTACCCTTGCAACTAGTAACCAAGGATGTCCGAGCTTACATTTCACGTTTCAAGTTTACATATTCAAGATCAAGACGAGCAAGTCTTATTCAAGTGTTCATTCGAGCAAGATCATAGCAATTTCTTTCATGTTTAAGGTCCTTAGACCATTAGAGCCTTAGCTCTTCATTCAACATTAGCAATTTCATGTATGCTAGCATTTCAAGACTCAATTTTACAAGAACAAGTCATTCAATGTGCATTAATCCTTAAGCTTCAATGAACCAATTTACAAGCTAGCATTTCGAACATGGATCAAGAACATTCAAACATGGATCAAGTATTCAATTTAGCATCATACTTCCCCAATTTATCAAGTCATACTCATGTATATATATATATGCATGATGCATCATGTTAAAAATGCCAAGCAAGATTGGTTAGGACCTAGTCCTAACCCTATAGTTAGTTACACTCACAATACAATCCAAGAAAGCTAGCAACTGTCTTACATAGCTATTCCTTTGTTCTTAGCCTTTGGATGATTTCCCTTTTCTCCTTCCACCAAGTTCACTCCTTGCTCTAGAAAATTCATGATTAAACACATTCATCAATATGTATACACAAGACAATTCAACATGGCAGCAAGGTTATTTCAATACATATAGACATATACATACAATTCTGTCAACAATTCCATAAACAAGACTAGGCAGGATCTAATTATCCCAAACTGTTACAAAATAGTCCAATAAAACTGTGTACAAAACAGTTTCCTACTAGCCTAACTGTTGCTGCCTGGCATCTTGAACACTACATACTTAAACAGGCATATCTTTTAATTCCTACGTCGGAATTTCAATTAATTTATACCTTTTGAAAGCTAACGAAATTGTATTTAAGACCATAATAGGCTTGCATTTTAGTTCTTAGTCAATTAATACAGTTTATTGTTCAAAGACAGGGCATTTACACTGCCTGGACAGTTTGCACAGTCTAGCTATTTGTATTTACAGTTTCCAGCATAGGACCCAGTTTTCAGTTCTGTTTTCATCTAATGAAAGTAGACATACTAAGGATAATGTCTTTAAAATTTCAGCCCTGAATTTGATCTATACAAATTTTGGTGAATTTTCAAAGCTACTGCCCAGAACAGAGCAATTCTGGGCAGATTGCACCTATTCACATTTTAATTCCGTAAATTCATTTTAACCAATGTTTTGGCCCTATAATTCATTTCATATGACATCCTAAACATGTTTAGTCAATGTTAATCTATTTTTCAAGGCATCCAAAACAGAGTAACTTGATTGCAAAGCTCAATTCTACATGTTTACACAATAGGTTCTTACTAAAACAGTTTCTATGTTATATAGCTATGTTCATACTTTTATATTTCATTTCCAGCATTGGTTGCTAACAATTTAGCTGGTTTAACACGTTAATTACATTATCTAATCATGATCATGTCCAATTCATTATTTCCATAGCTCAATTACAAGTTCTAACGATTCAATTCTTATGTCAACATCTAATTTCAAATTTCCAACAACCTAGTTTTATTACACCATTCCTTACACATGATTTCCAGCATAATACCACAACAATTCAGCATGTAATGCAACCTAACATGTCATCTAACCATTTTGAGATCAATTTCAATTCAAACATGAAATTACAAGAGAAACAAGTAATTACCTTACTCTCTAATCTATCTAGACTTAATTTGGAGCTAAATCAAGGTTGTAGGGCATGGATTCAAGCTTTCTCCCTCAAGCTTTCTTTCCCTCTTTTCTCTCTTCTTCAATTCAGCATTGGTATAATGAAGAAGATGATGAAAACATCTAGTCCATGTTATTGGATTTGTGAAATGTCAAATATGACCCTTAATTTATCCTTAATATTAACTTAATCAAGGGAAACTATGGGATATTGAAACTTTCGCATGCATTCTTTAAATTTGATAGAGCTTACAAGTTGGTCACCTTAATTTGGTCACTTTGTTCTTTCATTCTTTCAATTAGATCCTTGACAAATCAATTTAGCTTAAATTCTAAGTTGAATTAACCTATCAACTTAAGCAATTGGTTTCAATACTTCTAGGCTATGATTTAGGGTGTTACATGGTTGGCTCAAGTTCGGTAAGTTAGTTAGGAAACAGTTACACCGTATTGATACATGTCTTACTGTATCAATACGCCTAGCAATTTTTCAAAGTTTAACATTCCAATAAGGTTCGTACTGAACATTGGACTCAATTATGGTCCATTATCGATGAAACTATTTCACATGATCAATAACAATGTAACATTTAAACTTTTCGGGGTGTTACATCTATGGCATGCCAATTGTATCCAATACTCTCGAATCCAAGGTTCAATATCAATAGTTCAATAACTGTATTTCAATAGCAATTTTTCAATACTGTAATTCAATAACAATGATTCGGTAGCAATGTTTCAATACGATAGTCCAATAATAATAGATATTTGGCAATGTTCTAATAACAATATGCAATAATCAATAATCGATACTCAATATCTCAACATGACAATGCTTTGATGCTTTCAATGTCAACAATAACAATGTTTCGGACACGATTTTAGTGCAATACTTACCCATAAGGCTTTCAATAGTGTTTTATGCAAAAATCTTCAGTAAAATGGTTAGCAATGCAATAATCATTAATCAATGATTCGATTTAGGCTCCTAGACAACTCCTGAGACACTGATTACACTCACCTTAGTATCTGATGCTCCTATAGCTCTCAGATTGCAATTCCTTTATTCCTAGATTTTGTTGGAGATGACAGGTAATCTTTCTCCAATTCTTGAGCTAGGTTACAAGAATATGAATTGATTATAATCAATAGTACGACATTGAAATCAATATAACAATATCAAATTCTATATCTACAATCGAAATAGCAATTAGCTATTAAATTGATAGATTTCCATGGATTACCTTATAAGCTCAACAACTTCAGCTTGGAATTAGACTCACTACATCCATGGATTTGGGCAATTAATTGAGGTCTCATCTTACCCAATCAATAGCTATACAACGAAGCTCTTGAAGCAAAGAAAGCTTGGGTTTAAGGGGTTCAATAGGAGAGGTGTATTCTTGAGCTTGTTGAGGAGGATAACAATGGAGGTGTGTGCTTGTTTCTTCAAACAAGGGATAAGTTTGGTTTCGGTGAAATCAAAACAAAGGAAAGAGCTTTTTCTTTATTCCTTTAAGTTAACTTCAAACTTAATCGTTCTCCACCTCCCCAAGAGCCAATAGAAAAGGTTTCCCATAGCAAGGGGAAAGCTTAAACTATTAATTCCCATCTTTTCTCTATTTTTTCTCAATTTAAACTACCCATCAAAATATCATATTTTCATGAAAAAGGATGACCAATATCACATGGGGGTGGCAAGCTAGAAGGTGACTCATTCCCAACTTTCAATCTTCTCAATTTAGTCCTTAAAATAATTTTAAACAGGCACCCGTATCGATACGCCTATAGCCGTATTGATACGACTAGATCAATTTCAGTATGTTAGTTAAAAATGGTTCAGTTGTACCAATACAGGGACTACTGTATTGATATGCCTAGCTCATTTTCAATATTCAAACATTGAATAAGGTCCCTTATTGTACTTTGGACTCAAGTAAGGTCCATTATCAATGAAATTAACCCACATAGTCAATAATAAGGCAACCATTTAGACTTTTCAGTGTAGGGTTTTCGATCACCGGAACCCGATTCCGACTAGACCAGTGTTTGAGGTGTTACATTATTGCTCCCAAATAATGTTAAAGCAAAGCCAATTTTATTTTCCTTTATCCTTGAAATGCTACAACAACTCACCACCTTGCATGGCTACCTAAAAACCTATAAAATAGCCACCAAAACTCTATTTTTCTCTCATAAAACCATCTATTGATAAAACTTTAAAGCTCGTAGACAAACTCCACATTTTGTATGCAAAATGATCGTAAATGCAACTAAATGAACTCGAAAGCAATGAAAAACCAAGTAACATGGTGTGAAATATACCCTTTTTTACGGATTTAACACATTCCCAAACTTGAGTTATTGCTTGTTCTCAAGCAATGAAAATAAACTATAAACAACAAATCTATGGCATACATTCATTTCGAGACATGCTTTGGCAGAATTTTAGTCCTCAAAACAATAGGCCTCAACATCTAAGTCTTATCAAGATTCTCTAATCTATGCTTAAGTGACTTAGAAAATTCCTAAGCAGGTTCTCTATTATACCCTAGCATTTTTCTCTTTTTTTAGCACTTTTTACTCCCTTAATTTATCTTTTTATTTCAAGTTGTTTCATACGGGCTTTAGCTTATCACAACTACTCTTTTAGACCAAAAATGAAGCGGAGCAAACATCCTCATCCCCTTGCCTATTGAGTAGAGTCATCCTATGAAAACTTTCATTCACTCCTACACAATTGCTACTTTTCCTGCTTGAAAGAGTTAAATGGAGAAAACACAACTCACCTAGTGTACAAAGCTAGCAAAGCTAAAAAGAGTGTCCCTCAACAGTTGTGCCTTCGACATTTATTCATATTTACTTTTCTCTTTTTTTTTTTTCTATTTCTAAGGAAGTTTCAATTTTAAGCCATACTACTAGCACTGAGCATTCATTTCTTTTTATATTATTTAAACTATGGCAAGGCATCAGAAAGTCTAGCCTAATTTTTTTTCTAAAGCCACTAAATAGAAAAACATGCAATTGTGTACAACCTAAAGGCAAAGAAACAAATACTAGGGTCAATTTACTGAATCCAGATAGTCATTAATATTCAATACATAACCATAATAAATATCATCATTAGACATCCTCAAATCATTCATAGTACTCTCAACATAAATAGATGTCATAACAGAATGAAAAAATCTAATAAAAACTAATCTAACTATGAAGAATACCCTCATCAAACTTGATGGGAGCATTGTCCTCAATCCAACTAATACTAATATATCTATATGCAATGAAAGTACCTATTTTGGATTTCATTTCCTGGAGGAGGCGGGTGACTTTGGAGTCGTGCTCTTGAAGCGTATAGGTGACTTGGTGGTGGTTTGTGGGACTGGAGTGGGAGAAAGGCTAGTTGCGAAATTGGAGTAAGTTACCTTATCCAACACCGCCCTTATTTCGAGAGAGACTCGATCCCAAAGTCGACTAGTACTAGTTTTATTTTTCTTTGACCTTAAGTTGTTGGTGGAATAGGTTAGATCGTGAGGCCGAAAAATTGAAAGATTCCTTAGAACAACTTTTATCACTCACAATTTTGATAAGATCTTATTCAGGAATCGGGGACTCACCAACCTTCACCTTTCCCTCATCCTTCTTGAAAGGTCTCGGTGGTGCTAGAAAAGTAGCCCACTCGTCCTTAAAGGCAATTGAGGTGGACGGAATCCAAACTCACATCGCTCATTTCGTAGTACGACGAGGGCCAGTTGTTACTTGTTGGGCAGTGGTTCAATTCTCTCAACTTCTTGAACCACATGTGAAGGAGATGGTGCATATGCATCATTAAGGAAGATGGACAATGCAACAGTAGTGGTTAGGAGCAATTCTTCGAATAGGTCAGTTGCAGCATTGTCACGCTGCTTCACTTACTAAAAAGAGGTGTTAAGAGTTTCCTTCAATAGGTCCATCTCTCCTTGAGTGCCTTTTGATGCTTAAGTGATGATTGAAGACTGACAACAGGGAAAGCACTAAAATTCTCACCTATTACTTCACCTTATGTAGTTGAAGTATCTGCTTCAAAACCTTTCAGCTTAGGCACTTGCTCTGGCTCAATCATCTTTTTTTGGGTTAAGACTTCATCAAGTGAGTCCGCATAAACACCTCGTTTATAACAAAGAGCAATAATTAGATTGGGGAACATTAAGGGGTTATCTTCTTCTTTTGGGCCCTAGCATAAACAAAATTGAAGATGAGTTGGCCTATATCGATATGCCTTCCTACCATAATGGAATGCAAGAGCAACATCCATTTTGCAAAAACCATTGTTTGGTGCATAGTGGGCATGAGTCTAGTCTTCAAGAAGTGATTGCATAGCTTGGAATCCGGTTTGATCCTTAACCTCGACACTCTGCAACAATTGTTTGCTAAAATTGTTCGTTCTATGCCCTAAAAGAAAATATCGTGGAGGAATTGGGTCTAGACTTCATCGTTAACAGATTTATGAAAGGGCCCATGTTCGTCAAGGTGTTCTTCCAATCCCACAAACTCATTTATCGTTGCAGCAGTAAATGACACTTGCTCACCAAGAAAAAAGACTAAGGTTCCTTCAGGGTCCATTAAGTTGGTTTAGAACTCTCGAACCAATGTTATAGAAATGACCCCATGTTGCTTGGTAAAACTTTCCTAACGGTGTTTGGCCACATTGACCATGATAGGTTCACCAAACCCTAGCTCTAGCAGCTCTAAAAACTCAAACCCTTGTTCGAGACAATGCTTCCTATCTTAGAACATCCTGAAGCGTTATTTGGCGGCATCATCTTGAAGTTTTTCAATATGAATTACTTAGGGACATCATTGAACGATAAGGAAAGGAGGACAAGAAAGCTTTGCGCGAAGGGAAAACGCCGACGATGATAATGATGAACAGTTAGGAACTTTTCTTGGAAGGTTGGGTGGAAAAGTGAAATGGTTCAGGATGTGGTGGTGTTAATAAAGTTTGGGTTTTCTTTTAGGGTTTATTTGTGGGGTATATGAAAAGGTGTAGGATTTGGGAAAAAGAAATAAATAATTTGAAAAATGTGGGATGTAAAGTGTGAGAGATAAGGCTTAATAGACATGTGACGGTGTGAGAAAGAGAGATGATAATAAAGGTTGGTTAGAGGCAATGATTACGGGGAAGTTTTCAAATTTCAAACTATCCCACCACCTTTTTAACCTAACCAGACAAATTTTAATGGATAAAGTGGGTCTTCCAACTTCCAATTCATATTCTTCTTCTAAAACCTCTTTAAATATTCAAAAAATAAATCCTCAAATTTCCTTCGGGTATTAGCATGCAGAAAAGAACAACACCAAAAATAAAAGTACACAATAATAAAGTAAATTATTTATGCATGAGAACTAAAAATAAAAACAAAACAAAAATGCTAAATCAAAATAAATAAAGGGATTAAGTAATGAAAACTCTTAAGCATCCTGAAGGTAAAATGCAGTCTTGTCGCAAAGGAATGGGTCTCCAAAATAGATCTTCAATAGCTACCCATTCACCTTAAATATGTTCCCATTCACAAGATTTTTGATATCCATATCACCATGAGGGTACGCCTTAACAACTGGTAAGGACCAGACCATCTAGACTTCAACTTGCCAAGGAATAGCCTTAACTTGGAGTTCTAGAGAACGACTTGTTGACCTTTAGTAAAATGTTGTGGCAAAAGGTGTTTGTCCCACCATTTTGTAGTTTTCTCTTTATAAAACCAAGGATTCTCATAGGCTTGAGCCCTAAAATAATCTTGTTCATTGATCTCTAACAACCTTCTTTCTTTTGCCAATTGTGCATCTAAATTAATATTTTTAATTGTCCAAAATGCTTTGTGTTCTAACTCCACCGGAAGATGAAATGTATTTTCGTAAACAAGTCTAAATGGAGACATCCCAAGAGAAGTTTTGTAAGTTGTTCTATAGGCACATAATGATTCATCCAATTCCGGAGAACAATTCTTTCTTTTGGGGTTGACCACTATCTACAAAATTTGCTTCCTTTCTTGGTTAGAAATTTCAACTTGGCCCCTGGTCTGAGGATGATATGTCGTAGCAATTTTATGCTTCACCCCATATATATGCAATGCTTTGGTGACGAGATTATCATCAAAATAGATTCCTTCATCACAAATGATGGCTCTTGGTGCTCCGAACCATGTGAATATATGGTTCTGAAGAAACTTCATGAATTTTTTAGAATCGTTCCTCGATGTAGTTGCTGCTTCAACCCATTTATACACGTAATCTACTGCTAATAGGATATAAAGGTCACCAAAGGATCAGGGAAACAGTCCCATGAAATCAATTTCCCACACATCAAAGATCTCCACTTCCAATATGTTTTGCAATGGCATTTCGTGGTGTCTAGATATATTGTTGGTCCTTTAGCATCTATCGCAATAATTCTAAAAATCTTGAGCATCTTTAAATAGCATGGGCTGATAAAACTCATATTGAAGAACTGTCGCTGCAGTTCTTGTTCCACAAAGTACCCTAAACTAGGTGTTGAATGGCAATGTAAAAGAATCTATTATTTTTCTTCCTCGAGAACACATTGTCAAAGCACTTGATCGGCGCATTGTTTGAAAACATAAGGTTTGTCCCAATGATAGTAGCAAACATCATGCTTGAATTTCTTCTTTCCCTGTCTATTAAAGTCAGAAGGCCAAATTCCACTAACAAGAAAATTAACAATATCATCATACCAAGGCAATGTTGCCTCAATTAATAGTTTCTCATCATAGAATTCCTCATTGATTTTATTTTCAAGTTTAGGTGAGTTATATAACTTGGAAAGATCATCAGTACTTGGTTTTATTTGCCTTCCCTATAAACAATTTCTATATAAAATTCTTGAGAAAGTAAGATGCACCTAACTATTATAGGTTTAGCATCCTTTTTAGTCAATATATACTTAATTGTTGAATGATAGGTGTGCACTATAACTCTAGTTCCTATAAGGTAAGCTCTAAGCTTGTCAAAGGCAAATACTACAACAAGCAGTTCCTTTTCAGCTGTGGTATATTTAAGTTGAACATCATCCTAAGTTTGGCTAGTGATAAGTGTTCAAAAGTACTATTTTTCTTACCCTTTTTACTCATATTATTGTTAGACTTAGGCTCATATTAGTTGCATAGTTAGCCATACATGCATTAATCCATGTTTCCTTCGATCGTTGAGCTTGATTACATAACTTGGTAGTTTTTGTGGAAAAGATGCTACTTTGGTGTGCCTTGTGTGTGTATGTGCAGGATCACTTGCCAAAGCAATGCCGAGCTAGTTGCCAGGGCAATGCATGAAGGAGACGCCGAGCTAGTTGCCAGGTCAATACATGAAGGAGACGTCGAGCCAGTTGCCATGTCAATTGTCGACAAGAGCAAAGGTGATATGGTAGTCGAAATTGATGACTAGACAAGCCCAAGATGACGTGGAGCAAAGCCAAAACCCAAAGGAATTTGATTGCCATGCAGAGATTAAAGAAGAATTAAATTCCAAGAAGATAGGAGAAGTTCTAGTAGGAATACAATTATAATAAAGAATTATATTCTTTAAAGATAATTTAATTCCAACTTAAACTCCTCCTCAAAGAAGGACTTTGGCCTAGCCCTATAAATATGAAGGAGATTTCGACAATCTATAGAGAGCAAGATAGGGGAATTTCGACAAGTCCAAGAGGGCAAGAGGAGAGAATTTTCGACAAGCATCTAGGGCAAGGAGGATTTCGACAAGCCTCCTTCTTCATCCTTTTCTTTCTTGTTCGATTGGGTTCATGCTAGGGATTATTTATCTTGTGTTTCTTTGGAACCTAGCCATGAACTAAATCTTGTGTTTATTCATTCTTGGTTTTTATTCTTGTTTGCGAGTGAATTGGGAGAGGATCTCGTGATTTCATCTATTTATCTAATATCGGGAGAGTTAGATTCAAGAAACGAATGAATATGATCTTTATTCAATCTATTAATGGTGAAGATTGATCCGGCTTAGGAATAAGTTAAGGATTTCAACGGCTAAGAGGAGCGCAAGATTGGTTGTTGTTCACCCTTGATTCACGCAGGGATGTATTATCAAGGCATGCACAAGTAGCTAGAGTTTCGACTTAGGGATAAGAAGAAACCATTGAAGAATGCTCTGCCGAACCTTGAAGGTTGCTGCCCAGATGCCCAAGTAGTTGCCCAGGCAACCATCGATTAGTTGCCAAGGCAACCCCGTTGTGCAAGTTGCCACGACAACTGATTTGCCCGTGCACTCTTTTAACAAAACGATCCAATCGGCTATCACACCTCAACTCACGATAACCTGGCCTATCTCTCTCTCATTTGATCTCATATTTTCTTTTACTTTATTGATTTCTAGATTAGTTATTAGTTAAACTCCTATAATCCTTTATTTGTGTTTTTAATTTTACAGTGCAAGAGACTAGATTCTTGAAGTGGCACCAATCCCTGTGGAGACGATATCTTTTATACTATAACTTGCGACGTGTATACTTGCACATTTGCGTAGCACTTATTACACGCAACAAGTTTTTGGCGCCGCTGCCGGGGATTGGCAATAGCGACTTTGTTTTTATTTTCTTGCACTTTCTTTTTATTTTTCTTGTTTAAAATTCAAAGGGCTAACAAACTTTGGTTTTGCATTGGTATATGACCAGGGCGAGACCAACTTCACCAGAATATCCCTTTGATCCAGAAATCGAACGAACCTTACAAAGACTTAGACGAAGGATAAGAGTAGCAATGGCTAATCAAGACGGCAATATGAATCAAGATGTTCGAGCAGGAGGAGGAGTGATTCTTGCACGAAACAGAACTATTCAAGACTATCTTGAAGAAGAACTTGAAGGACTTAACCCAGGAGTTGTCGCACCTGAAATTGAAGCCGACCACTTTGAGTTGAAACCGGTAATGTTTAATATGATCAACACAATAGGTCAATTTGGCGGCTCAGCAACTGAAGATGCACGGCAACATCTGAAATCTTTCATCGAGATTTGCAACTCGTTCAAGATACACGGAGTCACCCCCGATGTATTACGATTAAAATTATTCCCCTATTCACTGAGGAATAGGGCGAAAGCATGGTTGAATAGCATTCCTGCCGGATCCATAGCATCTTGGACTGATCTTTGTCATGATTTCCTTGCTAGATTTAATCCTACAAATTTGATTGATAAGCTTCGTAACGACATTACTTCTTTTCGGCAGGCAGATGATGAATCCATGTACGAGGCTTGGGAGTGATATAGAGAACTTCTACACAAATGCCCCCTACACGGATTCCCGGTGTGGACTCAAGTAACAATGTTTTACAACGCCGTGAATACACCAACAAGGATGATGCTAGATGCCTCGACAAATGGCATACTCCTAGATAAGTCACCGGAAGAAGCAATGCAAATTTTAAACAGGCTGGCCAAGAATGATTATCAATTCCCATCTACTAGAAGAGGAGGAGTTAGACTCCAAGCCACAGTACATGAACTAGGATCATCAGATTCAATTTCGGCACAATTGGCCACTTTAACCAAGATGGTCCGGAACATGCAAAAACCAAACAACACACATGAGGTCAAGGTAATGGATTCTTTTTGTGAGATATGTGGTGATAACCATAATTCTTCTGAATGTATGCAAAATCCGAAATCCAGCTTTTATGTGGGGAATTACAATCGGAACAACAATGTGATGTCCAATACATACAATCCAGCTTGGAAGAAACACCCAAATTTTTCATGGAGTAATCCCAACAATGCTGTAAACCAGAACAATCAGAATGCACAAGCATTGGGATTCCAGCAGAATATGCCACGGCAACAGTTGCCGCAGCAACAACCGACGACATCCAGTTCTTTGGAAAATTCTCTAAATGCTTTTATGATGAAAAGTGAATCTTATATGGCTGAGAATAGTAATTTCATAAAAAGAACTGATGCTTTTATTAACAGGACCGAGGTGAGATTGCAAAACCAAGAGGCGGCAATCAAATCATTAGAAAATCAAGTCGGACAGTTTGCTCAAAATCTGAATACTAGACCACAAGGAGGTTTACCTAGCGATACTGAAGTCGCAAGAGGAATTGGCCACGAGCAATGTAAGGCAATAACCACTAGAAGTGGCCAACAACTTAGAGAGTTTCAAACCCACTCGTCAAACAAAACTCCACAAAAAGATTAAGATGAACCTAGCGGCAAAGCCTCAGATGCTGAACCAGGAACTGCCGCAGCAACCGGCAATAAGCATGCCTCGACAACCGACGATAAAGATAGCTCGGCAACTTGCGATAAGCATGCCTCGGCAACCCCAGTTGATAACGCCTCAGAAACTCCAGTTGTCCCGGTAATGCCGTCAATCAAGTTTCAAACCAATGAAAGGATCCAAGATATCCGACTTCCACCACCATTCACACAAAGATTGAAGCGACAAAAGCAAGAATATCAATTCAAGAAGTTTCTTGATATCCTAAAGCAAGTCCACGTCAACTTGCCATTGGTGGAAGCAATTGAACAAATGCCAAACTATGCCAACTTTCTTAAAGACATTGTGTCCAAGAGAACAAGGCTAGGAGAGTTTGAAACAGTTGCCGCAATAGAGGGATGCATGACAATGTTGCACAATCGTATGCCACCCAAGTTGAAGGATCCCAGAAGTTTCACAATACCCTGTTCTATTGGAAATCACTATGTCGCGAAAGCACTATGCGACCTTGGGGCTAGCATAAACTCGATGCCCAAATCGGTTTTCCAGAAAATAGGAATCGGGAAGGCAAGACCTACAACAGTCATGCTGCAGCTAGCCGACAGATCCTATGTGCATCCAGAGGGAAAAATCGAGGACATACTGGTAAAAGTTGATAAATTTATTTTTCTCGTTGATTTTATTGTTTTGGATTGTGAAGCAGATGAGCGTGCACCCATCATTCTCCTAGCAACATGGAGAACCTTGATTGATGTTGAAAATGGAGAACTCACAATGAGGGTGAATGATCAACAAGTTAAACTAAATGTGTTCCAAACACTAAGGCATGCCGATGATACAGAAGAATGCCAACTTCTTCATGCCACGACAGAGTTTAACTTCGACGAGGAATTTAGTTGCCTCGGCAACTACATTGACGATCAAGAGGAACCTCAGGAGTATGAAGAACCAGTCAATGAGGAACAAAAAGAAGAGGCAAATTGGCCAGTAAATCAACTAGGTACATACTTTAAACCACTGGATTACTCAGGTAAGGAAGGTAAACTCAAAAAACCCTCTATTGAACAACCACCGATACTTGAGTTGAAACAATTGCCAGAGCAACTAAAATATGCATACTTAGGAACCGATAATACATTGCCTGTAATTATTTCTTCTAAGTTACAGCCTGAGCAGGAAAAGAAGCTGATCAAGATGTTGAAGCTACACAAAAAGGCAATAGGGTGCACAATTGCCGACTTGAAGGGAATTAGCCCGGCAGTGTGCATGCACAAGATTTTGTTGGAAGATGATCACAAACCTTCAATTGAGGCCTAGAGGAGACTGAATCATGCCATGAAAGGGGTTGTAATGAAAGAAATCATCAAGTGGCTTGACGTCGGCATTATATACCCTATCTCTGATAGTACGTGGGTAAGTCCGATACAATATGTACCGAAAAAGGGAGGTATAACAGTGGTAAGTAATGAAAATAATGAACTCATTCCAACCAGGACTGTGACCGGTTGGAGGGTTTGTATGGATTATCGAAAGCTAAACAAAGCCACCAGGAAAGATCACTTCCCATTACCCTTTATTGATCAAATGCTTGACCGTCTTGCAGGTAAACCCTTTTATTGTTTTCTTGATGGTTATTCAGGTTACAATCAAATTGCCATAGCACCAGAAGATCAAGAAAAGACAACCTTCACATGCCCATTTAGTACTTATGCCTTCCGAAGGATGCCGTTCGGATTGTGTAACGCCCCGGCAACCTTCCAAAGATGCATGATGGCGCTCTTTTCAAACATGGTCGAAGACTTCCTTGAGATCTTCATGGATGATTTTTCTGTTTTTGGTAATGACTTCGACAACTGTCTCGCCAATTTAGAGAGGGCATTGGCAAGATGTGAAGAAACTGATTTAGTCCTCAATTGGGAGAAATGCCATTTTATGGTAGATGAAGGAATAGTGCTCGACCACAAGATTTCATCCAAGGGAATTGAAGTAGACAAAGCCAAGGTGGACGTGATCGAGAGATTACCCCCACCAAGTTCGGTTAAAGAAATTTGAAGTTTTCTCAGACATGCAGGTTTTTACAGGAGGTTCATTCATAATTTTTCTAAAATCACTAAACCCTTGTGTAATCTGCTTGAACAGGATAAAGTCTTCGATTTTGATGATTCTTCCACCCAAGCATTCGAAACCCTAAAGAAAAACTTGCCTCGGCACCCATTGTCGTTCAATAGGACCGAGATGAGATTGGAAAACCAAGAGGCAGAAATCAAATCATTGGAAAATCAAGTTGGACAATTTGCTCAAAACCTGAATACTGGACCGCAAGGAGGTTTACCTAGCGATATTGAAGTCGTAAGAGGAACTATCCATGAGCAATGTAAGGCGATCACCACTAGAAGTGGCCAACAACTTAAAGAGTCTCAAGCCCGCTCATCAAACAAAACTCCACAAAAAGATCAAGATGAACCTAGCGGCAAAGCTTCAGATGCTGAACCATGTATTTCTACAGCAATCGGCAATAAGCATGCCTCGGCAACCGACGATAAGGATGCCTTGGCAACTTGCGATAAGCATGCCTCGGCAACCCCAGTTGATAATGCCTCGACAACCCCAGTTGTCCTGGCAATGTCGTCAATCAGGTTCCAAACCAATGAAAGGATCGAAGATATCCGACTTCCACCACCATTCCCACAAAGGTTGAAACGACAAAAGTAAGAATATCAATTCAAGAAGTTTCTTGATATCCTAAAGCAAGTCCACATCAACTTGCCATTGGTGGAAGCAATTGAACAAATGCCGAACTATGCCAAGTTTCTTAAAGACATTGTGTCCAAGAGAACAAGGCTAGGAGAGTTTGAAACAGTTGCCGCAACAGAGGGATGCATGGCCATGTTGCACAATCATATGTGACATAAGTTGAAGAATCCCGGAAGTTTTACAATACCCTATTCCATTGGAAAACCATTATGTCGGGAAAGTATTATGCGACCTTGGGGCTAGCATAAACTTGATACCTAAATCAGTTTTCCAGAACTAGGAATCGGGAAGGCAAGACCTACAACAGTTATGCTACAGCTAGCCGACAGATCCTATGTGCATCCAGAGCGAAAAATCAAAGACATACTGGTAAAAGTTGATAAATTTATTTTTCCCGCTAAGTATATTGTTTTGGATTGTGAAGCAGATGAGCATGCACCTATCATTCTCGGGAGACCATTCTTGGCAACAGGGAGAACCTTGATCGATGTTGAAAAGGGAGAACTCACATTGAGGGTGAATGACCAGCAAGTTAAACTAAATGTGTTCCAAACACTAAGGCATGCCGATGATCCTGAAGAATGCCAACTTCTTCATGCCACGATAGAGTTTAACTTCGACGAGGAATTTAGTTGCCTCGGCAACTACATTGCCGATCAAGAGGAACCTGAGAAGTATGAAGAATCGGTCAATGAGAAACAACAAGAATAGGATAATTGGCTAGTCAATAGACCAGGTACATACATTGAACCACTGGATTACTCAGGTAAGGAAGGTAAGCTCAAAAAGCCCTCTATTGAACAACCACCGATTCTTGAGTTGAAACAGTTGCCAGAGCAACTAAAATATGCATACTTAGGAACCGATAATACATTGCCTGTAATTATTTCTTCTAAGTTACAACCTGAGCAGGAAAAGAAGCTGATCAAAATGTTGATGCTACACAAGAAGGCAATAGGGTGGACAATTGCCGACCTGAAGGGAATTAGCCCGGCAGTGTGCATGCACAAGATTTTGTTGGAAGATGTTCACAAACCTTCAATTGAGGCCTAGAGGAGACTGAATCATGCCATGAAAGGGGTTGTAATGAAAGAAATCATCAAGTCGCTTGACACCGGCATTATATACCCTATCTCTGATAGTACATGGGTAACTCCGATACAATGTGTACCGAAAAAGGGAAGTATAACGGTGGTAAGTAATGAAAACAATGAACTCATCCAAACCAGGATTGTGACCGATTTGAGGGTTTGTATGGATTATCGAAAGCTAAACAAATCCACTAGGAAAGATCACTTCCCATTACCCTTTATTGATCAAATGCTTGACTATCTTGCAGGTAAACCCTTTTATTGTTTTCTTGATGGTTATTCAGGTTACAATCAAATTGCCATAGCACCAGAAGATCAAGAAAAGACAACCTTCACATGCCCATATGGTAGTTATGCTTTCCGAAGAATGTCGTTTTGATTGTGTAACGCCCCGACAACCTTCCAAAGATGCATGATGGCACTCTTTTTAGACATGGTCGAAGACTTCCTTGAGATTTTCATGGATGATTTTTTTTGTTTTTAGTAATGACTTCGACAGCTGCCTCGGCAATTTAGAGAAGGTGTTGGCAAGATGTGAAGAAACTGATTTAGTCCTCAATTGGGAGAAGTGCCAGTTTATAGTAGATGAAGGAATAGTGCTCGGCCACAAGATTTCATCCAAGGGAATTGAAGTAGACAAAGCCAAGGTGGACGTGATCGAGAGATTACCCCACCAAGTTCGGTTAAAGGAATTCGAAGCTTTCTTGGACATGCAGGTTTTTATAGGAAGTTCATTCATAATTTTTCTGAAATCACTAAACCCTTGTGCAATTTGCTTGAACAAGATAAAGTCTTCAATTTTGATGATTCTGGCACCCAAGCATTCGAAACCCTAAAGGAACAGCTTGCCTCAGCGCCCATTGTCGTTCCACCAGATTGGACGCTACCTTTTGAGCTCATGTGCGATGCAAGTGATTTTGCGGTCGGAGCAGTCCTAGGCCAACGCACAGGTAAGACCTTCCATGTGATATACTACGCTAGTAAAACTCTTAACAGTGCTCAAATGAATTACACAACAACGGAGAAAGAGTTACTAGCTGTAGTTTTTGCATTTGACAAGTTCTGATCCTATTTGATTGGTACAAAGGTAATTGTTCATACGGACCATTCGGCAATCAAATATCTATTTGCTAAAAAGGATGCCAAACCTCGTTTGATTTGTTGGATATTACTTTTATAAGAATTTGATATTGGAATTAAGGACATGAAAGGAACAGAAAATCAAGTGGCCGATCACTTATCACGTTTAGAACTCAATAGGGAGGAGGATACGGATCTAGAGATATGCGATGCATTCCCGGATGAGCAACTTCTAGTTGCCTCGGCAACCATGGATGTGCATGCCTCGGCAAATATGGATGCGCATGCCTCGGCAACCTTGAACGTGCATGCCTCGGCAGCCCTTGACGCACACGCCTCGGCAACTCTCGATGCCACAACAGCCCTTGACGCGCACGCATTGGCAACCATGGATGTGCATGCCTCGGCAACCCTTGAAGCCTTGGCAGCCCTTGACGTGCACGCCTCGGCAATTTTAGGAGCAGTCACCACGGCAGCACATGCCTCGGTAATACCCTGGTACGCGAATTTAGTTAATTTCCTTGTTTGTGGTATTTTTACCTTATGGTCTTACTCACTAATGGAAGAAGCGGTTCCTCCATGATGCTAAGCATTACTTTTGGGACGAGTCTCTTTTGTTTAAATAATATACAGATCAGGTTATACGCCGATGTGTCCCTAAAGAGGAGTAGCAGAATGTACTCCGGTAATGCCATTCTTTACCTTATGGAGGACATTTTGGAGGAACTCGTACCACGGCCAAAGTGTTGCAATCCGGTTTGTATTGGCCAACATTGTACAAAGATGCCCAAGACTTTTACAAGCAATGTGATAGTTGCCAGAGGACGGGCAATATCTGTAGATGATATGAGATGCCGCTCTAAAACATCATCAAGGTGGAATTATTCGATGTGTGGGGGATCAATTTTATGGGACCTTTCCCATCTTCATTCGGCAACCTCTACATTTTACTTGTCGTCGACTACGTGTCTAAATGGGTTGAGGCAGCTGCAGTTCCCAACAACGATTGTTACAAAAAAACATATTTACACGGTTTGGGATGCCGAGAGCAATTATTAGTGACGAAGGCAAGCATTTTGACAACAGACTTATTGCCAAGATGTTGCAACGCTTAGGCGTATCACACAAGATTACCACGACATATCACCCACAAACCAATGAGCAAGCAGAAATTTCCAACCGGGAACTGAAGGGTATGCTCGAGAAAGTTGTAAATTCCTCTAGGAAGGATTGGTCATTAAGACTAGATGACGCACTTTGGGCATATCGCACTGCATTCAAAACACCCTTAGGTATGTCCCCCTTCCGACTGTTCTATGGCAAAACATGGCAACTACCGGTGGAAATCGAACACAATGCATATTGGACAATCAAGACCGTGAATATGGATGGGGAAAGTGCCGGACAAAAGCGTTTGTTGGACCTCAACGAGATAGAAGAACTCTATGCACTCGCCTATAACAATGCACAAATCTACAAGGAGAAAACAAAGCAATGGCATGACAAGAAACTATTGCCGCGACAATTCATTCTAGGGCAACTAGTTCTCTTATTCAATTCTCAGCTAAAACTTTTCCCGGGAAAGCTGAAATCAAGATGGTCGGGACCATTCGAAGTTGTCAAACCATTATCCCATGGTGCCGTGATAATCAAGTCCATCACTGGCAAACATGAATTTAAAGTTAATGGACAAAGATTAAAGCACTACAATGGTGCCCATGTGGAACGTAACAAAGAAGTGGTCAACTTATAAGATGCATGAGCATGCTCTCCTTTCGATATTTTATTTTTATTTTTATTTTTATTTTTATTTTTATTATTTTCGATTATTTTTTATTTCTTTTTTATTTTTGAACTAATTATTTTTTTATTTTATTTTTATATTCGATTGCTATTATATTTTTAGGATAGATTTATTTTCTTTTTTATATCCTTTTAAGTTTAAGAATCCCTTTACACATCTTTATTTATTTTCTTTTATTAGTTTATCTTTAATTTTAATCATTATTTGATTTGTTTTTGAATTGTAGGAAAAGAGTTCAAGATAAAGAGGAATTTTGATCCAAGAAGGAAAACATCTTCAACAAGGAAATTAATGGGCTGAATCTACGTCTTATATAAAGCCTCCAACTTACCCTAATTAAACCCCCTTGTCGTCACCCTTCCCCTAAATTGAAACCCCCTTTTTTCTCTATCCAAAATTAATCCCACCCACCATATTTACTACCTATCTTTTCTATATAACCCATCACACTTAACTTCCAAGAAACTTATTCCTACTTTTCATCTTGCAACTCTTTAGTTTCTTTTATTTTCTTTTCTTTGTTTTTACAAAACTCACAACCAAGATCATCCATGGCATCCAAAATTAAATTTTTAGTTCATCCAAGTTCCTCCAAAGAACCAAGATACAAGAAGTTTGCTACACCGGTGGTTCAAGAAAGATTTTACTCCAAGTTTGAAAGCCGAAAATTTACGAAGAACAAGGCTTTGAATACTCCAACTCTCATCAAGATTTCGGCCTTGAACCATTCATCTTCGAGAGGATTGCACATCAAAAGTGGCAAATCTTTTGACATCAATCAGAACCGGGTAACATCTCATGGGTAAGAGAATTCTATGCTCTCTCACCTAACCCAGATAATCCTTATGTTTTTGTTCATGACAAGGCCATACTCATAAGCCCCAAAAACATCAACACCTTTTACGGGCTTTACATTGAGAAGGACGAGCATCAAGCCTTTGTTGATCAAATCACGCCCAAGCAACTCGACAAGGTGCTTCAAGAACTCACTCAACCGGGAACTTATTGGAACGACGGTAAATACAAGGGCACGGTAAATTGCCTTTGGCTTAAACCCAAGGCAAAACTATGGAATAAGTTTGTTAAAACTTCTTTAATGCCCACCACACACAATACTACCGTTGATATACCACGTCTTTTGCTCATACATTCTATTCTGCATAATCGCATCATTAACATTGGAAAAAAAATTTGTGATGAGATTTTTGTATGTAGCTCAAAAGATAAGGGTTATCTTTTCTTCCGTTGCTTAATTTCTAAACTTTGCAAGGAGATGCATGTCCCAAGTGAGTCCACCGATGAAAAGGCCCTACCAAAGTCCGGTTGGAATCAAACATAAATCCGAAAAGCTAATGGGAGAGGCACCAAAAAAATCCTCAAGGCTTCCAATTGCCGCAGCAACTCCTGCCGCCCCGGCAATCCCTAATGCCCAAGAGCCTAACGCCCGGGCAACTCGGCCATCAACCCCAGGACACTTTGAAGCACTCTTGCAACCATTGGCGAGCCACCTAAAGCAAATTGAAGATCGGCAACTAATGTTTATACGGTACATGAAGGAGCACAACTATGCCATCACCCAAGTCATCCTAAAAAAGTACCCGGATAGTCGCATGCCATTCCCAATCTTTCTTGCCGAGATCTTTGCCCCGACAACCAATGAAACAGTCACCACGGAAACTGCAACAGATGATGCCACGGTAACCAATCAAGATGATGCCACGACAACCAAAGCTAAAGACGTCCCGACAATCACTGCAAAAGTGAAAGGTAAAGCATCTATGCCCAAATCAACTCCTACGGAATCATTGTCTGATTTTTCAGATTCGGACGAGTCCTCCATTGCACCAACAAAGACCGCTCCAATTGAATCCTCCAAGCGAAAAGGCAATGACATTGATGAAGAGGACGATGAGGACAACCCCTTACGAGGATTGATTCCACCATCGGTAATAAGGAAACAACCATCGCGTTCAAGCAAGAGAATCAAGACACTGACCAAAAGGAAACTAATCATCCACGACGACAAACTCTCGAAGTAAGTCCTCGTTTGCATTTTATTTTTTGTTATTTTTATTTTTCTTTAATGCATGCATTGAGGAAAATGCCTCACTCGAGTTTAGGGGGGATTGTTATTAGTAGTTACCATGTTTAGTTGCATTCATCTTATGTATTGCATTTAGGATACATAAATTGCTTGCCATGCTTTTAGTTCGAACAAGAATTGTCTAGATTTGATGAATATCCGATGATGACTTTGCCAATGCACTTAATTGATAGAATTTGTATTCTAGGATAACCATGGAAAAACTTAGAATTTTACTATGATGCTAAATTTTATGAAACAATGTTGTCGTTTGATTGATTTAAGGAATTCTAGTGAACTTAGGTTGATAATTAAAAAAATTGGGGGATTAGAATAAAAATTGGATGAATGCTAGAGGTACCTGAAATTGGCTATAGCATGTGCTAAAAAAATGGATCGCTAGAGGTGCCCGAAATTTTCTCTAGTATGTGCTAAAAATTGATCGCTACAGGTGCCAGAAACCGGCTCTAGTCAAATAAATTAATTAGCTTAAGAAAACTAAAAACAAAACACTAGAGGTGCCCAAAACTGGATCTAGTTAAAACTTGTTAAAAAGAACCCAATGAAGTAATTTGAAAACCTCTTGTTTGCATAGAATTCGAAAAATCAACTTGCACACATCTCTGCACACACTCACAAACATTATAGTTTGATTATGAGTAACTCCTAAGTTTTCGGAAAAATGAAAAGCCAATCATACTTTGTGCCCCAGTTCTGAGAATTGAAATCAAGTTCAAAGCTAAGTTTGTTAAAATTGAAGTCTTGGCAGGTAATTATTAGTTTGCATTGCTTTAGGACAAGCAATAGTTCGAGTTTGGGGGTGTGATAAGTGTTCAAAAGTACTATTTTTCTTACCCTTTTTACTCATATTATTGTTAGACATAGGCTCATATTAGTTGCATAATTAGCCATTCATGCATTAATCCATGTTTCCTTCCATCGTTGAGCTTGATTACAT
This sequence comes from Hibiscus mutabilis, assembly GCA_019671005.1. Lineage (NCBI taxonomy): Eukaryota > Viridiplantae > Streptophyta > Magnoliopsida > Malvales > Malvaceae > Hibiscus > Hibiscus mutabilis. Next base: position 53,373,431 of record CM033716.1, on the reverse strand, counting down.
AACTTGGAAGTTTTTGTGGGAAAAGATGCTGCTTTGGTGTGTTTTGTGTGTATGTGCAGGATCACTTGCCAAAGCAAGGCTAAAGCTAGTTGCTAGGGCAATGCATGAAGGAGATGCCGAGCTAGTTGCCAGGGCAATGCATAAAGGAAACGCCGAACCGGTTGCCAGGGCAATTGTCGATAAAGAATAAGGTGATATGGTAGTCGAAATTGATTACTAGACAAGCCCAAGATGACGTGGAGCAAAGCTAAATCCCAAAGGAGTTTGATTTCTATGAAGAGGTTAAAGAAGAATTAAATTCCAAGAAGATAGGAGAAGTTCTAGAAGGAATATAATTATAATAAAGAATTATATTCTTTAAAGATAATTTACTTCCAACTTAACTTCCTCCTCAAAGAAGGACTTTGACCTAGCCCTATAAATTAGAGGCCATGCCGTCAACTCCAAGGGGAGAGAGGAGAGAATTTTTGACAAGCATCAAGGGAAAGGAGATTTTGACAAGCTTCATCCATCCTTCATCTTTTTCTTTCTTGTTCAATTAGGTTCATCCTAGGGATTCTTCATCTTGTGTTTATTTGGAACCTAGCCATGAACTAAATCTATTTGCCTAAGGTTATTGTGTCTTGTGGTTGTGAGAAACTATTGGATTTTGTTTAGGTAATAAGAGTTTGCACTTTTCTATTCAAGTTTTATTCATTCTTGGTTCTTATTTTTGTTTGCGAGTGAATTGGGAGAGGATCTCGTAACTTCATCTATTTATCTAATATCGGGAGAGTTAGATTCAAGAAACGAATGAATATGATCTTTATTCAATTTATTGATGGTGAAGATTAATCTGGCTTAGGAATAAGTTAAGGATTTCAACGGCTAATAAGAGCGCAAGATTGGTTGTTGTTCACCCTTGATTCACGCAGGGATGTATTATTAAGGCATGCACAAGTAGCTAGATTTCGACTTAGGGATAAGAAGAAACCATTGAAGAACGCTCTGTCGAACCTTGAAGTTGCTGCCCAGAAGCCCAAGTAGTTGCCCAACTAGTCACCCAGGCAACCATCGATTAGTTGCCAAGGCAATCCCATTGTGCAAGTTGCCACGGCAACTGAGTTGCCCTTGCACTCTTTTACCAAGACGATCCAATCGGCTATCACACCTCAACTCATGATAACCTGGCCTATCTCTCTTATTTGATCTCATCTATTCCTTTACTTTATTGCTTTCTAGTTTAGTTATTAGTGTAAAGTCCTATAATCTTCTATTTGTGATTTTACTTTTTACAGTGCAAGAGATTAGATTCTTCAAGTGGCACCAATCCCAGTGGAGACGATATCTTTTATACTATAACTTGTGACGTGTATACTTGCACAATTGCGTAGCACTTATTACACGCAACATGTACACTTGCACCAATTGCGAAGCACTTAAAACACACAACAAGTTTTTGGCGTCGTTGTTGGGGATTGGCAATAGTGACTTTGTTTTTTAATTTCCTACACCCTTGTTTCTTTTTATTTTTGTTTTATTTCAAACAGGTTTCAAGGGACTTAAAACTTTGGTTTTGCATCTGTGTATGACCACTGCGAGACCAACAGTGCAAGACTACCCACTTGAACCCGAGATAGAACGAGTTGTTCATAGAAGAAGACGAGAACAACAAGCATCGATAGCAGAAGAACCTGATAATCTAGTCGGTAATCTGAATGCCAATGGTAACTAGAACATCGTACTAAGAGGAAAAGGAGATCAAGTCGTACAACATGTTCGTGTCAGAACTAGACCTATGTGAGACTACTTAGAGAAAGATCTCAATGGTCTCAATTTAGGAGTTGTCGCACCTGAGATAGAAGCCGCCAACTTTGAATAAAAACCTGTGAAGTTCAATATGATCAATACAATTGGTCAATTTGGTGGCTCGACAACTGAAGATGCCAGACAACATCTCAAATCATTCTTGGAGATTTGCAATTCATTCAAGCTACAAGGAGTCCATGCGGATATCCTAAGGCTGAAATTATTTCCCTAATCACGAAGAGATAGGGCAAAGACGTGGTTGAATAGTATTCTATCTGGATCTATAGGATCTTGGACGGATTTGTGTCGTGATTTAATTGTTAGATTTAGTTTTACAAATATGACTGACAAGTTGTGTAATGATATTACTTCTTTTCGGTAGACAGATGATGAATCCATGTACGAGGCTTGGGAGCGATACATAGAGCTTTTACATAAATGTCTCATGCACGGATTCCCATTCTAGACGCAAGTGATGATGTTCTACAACTTAGTGAACACACCGAAAAGGATAATGCTAGATGTCTCGGCAAATGGCATACTCCTCGACAAGTCACTTGAGGAAGTGATAGAGATTCTGAACTATCTTTCCAAGAATGATTATCAATTCCCAACCACCTGAAGGGGAATAGTGAGACACAATGCCACAATAAATGAGCTTGATTCATTAGGATCTATTTCTGCACATTTGGTCGCTTTAACCAATATGGTTATGAACATGCAGCGACCTAGCAACACACAGGAGATTAAGGTAGTAGATTCAATTTGCGATTTATGTAATGGTAACTATGATTTTTTAGTGTCCGTAGAACCCAAAATCTAGCTTTTACGTTGGAAACTACAACTGAAACGACAATGTGATGTCCAACACTTACAATCCAGCCTGGAGGAAGCATCTCAATTTCTCATGGAGTAATCCTAACAATGCCCTCAACCAGAGCAGTCAGAATGCACTAGCAACAGGATTCCAACAGAACTTGCCACAGCAATAGATGCCGCAGCAACAATCGACACCATGTAATAATTTGAGTAGTTACTTTTTTTCCTTATAAATTCCCTAACTATTTTGTTGGTATTGTTAAACATTGTGTAGGTACTATATTTGTTATGAGTTTGGTAACATGGAGAGTTACCCTTTAAGACTTTGTGTAATAACCCAATTTCCTACCATATGTTTTGTTGGTTTTATATCAGGTGATATGTGGTAATACTTTGTGTAGTTACCTTTTTTGTTATAAATTCGAAAATCATTTTTGTAGGTGTCGTAAAACATTGTGTAAGTACTCTAATTATTATGGGTCTGGTAATATGCAGAGTTATCCTTTAAGACTTTGTGTAGTAACACAATTTCCTACCATATGCTTGGTTGGTTTTAGATTAGGAGATACGAGGTAATAATTTGTGTAGTTACATTTTTCTTATAAATTCCGTAACTATTTTTGTAGGTATTGTAAAAGATTGCGTTGGTACTTTATTTGTTATGAGTTTGGTAACATATATAGTTATACTTTAAGACTTTGTGTAATAACACAATTTCCTACCATAATTTTGTTGGTTTTAGATTAAGGGATATGCGGAAATACTTTGTGTCGTTACTTTTTTTCTTTTAAATTGCAAAAACATTTTTGTAGGTGTCGTAAAACATTGTGTATGCACCCTGTTTGTTATAAGTTTGGTAACATATATAGTTACTCTTTAAGACTTTGTGTAGTAACACAATTTCCTACCATAAGTTATGTTAGTTTTAGATTACGAGATATGTGGTAATATTTTGTGTAGTTACTTGTTATATGATAAATTCCTAAAACATTATGGTATGTTTAGTAATACATTGTGTAGGTACTTTTTTGTCATGTTTTTGTAACGTATAGATTTATACTTTAAGACTTTGTATAATAACACAATTTCCTACCACAAGTTTGTTGGTTTAAGATTAGGCGATACGGCGTAATGATATTTGTACCCACCTTTTTTCTTACAAATTCTATAAATATTTCTGTAGATCTGGTAATACATTGTGTAGATACCATATTTGCTATTTGTTTGGTAACATATTGATTTACCTTTTAAGACTTTGTGTAGTAACACAATTTCCTGCCATGGTATGATTTATAGAGGTAGTGAACAAAAATGGTACAAATGGTACACAATAGTAACGATACAATTAACATAACTACTGGTACCACAAGAATAGTATTGATTTCAGAATCAAACATGTAACAGATTAGAATCGATTCGGGACGAATAGTATTGATTTTAAACAATGTTTTGAATTTGGTGATCTAGGGTACGAATTTGTGTTAACACATTTGTTATGAGTTTGGTAACATATAAAGTTATCCTTTAAGACCTCGTGTAACAATACAATTTCCTACCATTGGTTTGGTTGTTTTAAGATTTGGTGATACGACGTAGTAATTGCAATACCCTAATTTTGTCCGAGTATACGCATATATACTAGTAATTTGTGTAGTTACTTTTTTCTTATAAATTCCGTAACCATTTCTGTAGGTATTGTAAAACATTGTGTAGGTACTTTATTTGTTACGAGTTTGGTAACGTATAGAGTTATCCTTTAAGACTTTGTGTAATAACACAATTTGCTACCATAAGTTTGGTTGGTTTTAGATTAGGAGATATGAGGTAATAATTTGTGTAGTTACTTTTTTTCTTATAAATTTTGTAACCATTTCTGTAGGTATTGTAAAACATTGTGTAGGTATTTTATTTGTTATGAGTTTGGTAACGTATAGATTTATCCTTTAAGACTTTGTGTAATAATACAATTTGCTACCATAAGTTTAGTTGGTTTTAGATTAGGAAATATGGGGTAATAATTTTTGTAGTTACTTTTTTTCTTATAAATTCCGTAAACATTTTTGTAGGTGTCGTAAAACATTGTGTAGGTACCCTATTTCTTATGAGTTTTGTAACATATAGAGTTATTGTTTATGACTTTGTGTAGTAACACAATTTCCTACCATAAGTTTGGATGGTTTTAGATTAGAAGATATATGGTAATAATTTGTGTAGTTACCTTTTTTCTTATAAATTCCATAGACATTTTTGTAGGCGTCGTAAAACATTGTGTAGGTTCCCTAATTATTATGAGTTTTGTAATTTACAGAGTTATGCTTTAAACTTTTTGTTGTGACACAATTTCCTACCTTAAGATTGGTTGGTTTTAGATTATGATATATGGGGTAATAATTTGTGCAAATACTTTTTTTTGTTATAAATTTCGTAACTATTTTTGTTGGTATTGTAAAACATTGTGTAGGTACTATATTTGTTATAAGTTTGGTAACATAGAGAGTTATCTTTTAAGACTTTGTGTAGTAACACAATTTCCTACCAGGGTGTGATTTATAGAGGAAGTGAACAAAAATGGTACAGATGCTACACAATAGTAACGATACAATTAACATAACTACTGGTACCACCAGAATAGTACTGATTTCAAAGTCAAGCATGTAACAAATTAGTATCGATTTTGGACGAATAGTATCGATTTTGAACAATGTTTTTGAATTTGGTGATCTCGGGTACGAATTTGTGTTATCACATTTGTTATGAGTTTGGTAACATATACAGTTATTCTTTAAGACTTTATGTAATAACACAATTTGCTACCTTAAGTTTGGTTGGTTTTAGATTAGGAGATATGTGGTCATAATTTGTGTACTTACCTTTTTTCTTATAAACTCCATAGACATTTTCCTAGGTGTCATAAAACATTGTGTAGGTTCCCTAATTATTATGAGTTTGGTAATTTATAGAGTTATCCTTTAAGACTTTGAGTTGTAACACAATTTCCTAACATAAGTTTGGTGGGTCGTAGATTAGGATATATTGGGTAATAATTTGTGTATTTACTTTTTTTATTATAAATTTCGTAACTGTTTTTTTTTTGTATAGTAAAACATTGTGTAGGTACTATATTTGTAATGAGTTCGGTAACATATAAAGTTACCCTTTAAGACTTTGTGTGATAACACAATTTCCTGCCATAAGTTTTGTTGGTTTTGGATTAGAAGATATCTGGTAATACTTTGTGTAGTTACCTTTTTTCTTATAAATTCCAAAAACATTTCTCTAGGTGTCGTAAAACATTGTGTAGGTACCCTAATTGTTATGAGTTTGATAATATACAGAGTTATCGTTTAAGACTTTGTGTAGTAACACAATTTCCTACCATAAGTTTGGTTGGTTTTAGATTAGGATATATAGGTTAATAATTTGTGTAGTTACTTGTTTTCTTAGAAATTCCATAAATATTTTTGTTGGTTTGAGAATACATTGTGTAGATACCCTCTTTGTTATGTGTTTGGTAACATATAGAGTTATCCTTTAAGACTTTGTGTAATAACATAATTTCCTACCATAAGTTCGATTGGTTTAAGATTAGGAGATATGAGGTAATAATTTGTGCAATTACTTTTTGTCTTATAAGTTCCATAAGCTTTGTTGAGGTCTTGTAAAACATTTTGTTGGTACCGTATATCGATGCTTTTTGTAAATATTAATGTTATCGGGTAATAATATGTGTTGCTACCGTTTTCTTACTATGATAAGCATTTGTCTAACTATCGTGTTTCTTACAATTACTGTAACAGATTATGTTACCTTATCGTAAGAATTTATGTTGGAACCAGATACTGGTATAACCGGTCTACCTTATTTTAGGCTGCCTTATGCCAGAACTACCCTTAATGGGAAAAAGCTGTGGGTACACATTAAATTGTGAACAAAAAATTCGCTGCCATTAAGTATGTCATTATTTATGCCTCACGCTTAAAAATACTAAAAAATTCAATTATAAATCATAACCGTAAATAACAAATTTTAAACCCTAAACTCTAAACTATAAAAAATACACCTGTCACACCTTGAAAATCGGTCTAGTCGGAATTAGGTTCCAATAATTGGAGATTTTGTACCGGTTATGCCCGAATGATGTAATTGCTAAATCTTTGTACCCAATTTTGAAGTAATGAAAGTTATTTAGGCTTAATTGAAGTTGTTGGACCTTGTTGTAAGGAATAAAAGTTATTTAGTGACTAAATTATGAAAATTCAAAGTTAGGGTTTTATTGGAAATGCTGGAAATGTTGAAGTTGAGCTAGGCGTAACGATAAAGTAAGACCTGTATCGATATGGCCCAACTATTTTAACTAACTTACCCAACTTAGCCTAGCCATATTGATACGGCCATAAGGTGTATCGATACGGGTCCCTGTCAAAGATTATTTTAGTGACCAAATTGCAAAGATTGAAAGTTAGGGGATGAGTCACCTACTTGCTTATCACCTCATGTAATATTGGTCATCTTTTGACTTAAAAGATGACACCTTGATAGTCCTAATTGCTATCCTATTTTGGGGAAATAGAAATTCTTTGTTTAAGGTTTCCTCTTGCTAAGGGAACCCTCCTATTGGCTACGAGTGAGGTGGAAAATGATTAAGGTCATAGTTTCTTTCAAAAGAATAAGAAAAGTTCTCATCTTTGTTTTACCTCCCCCAAAACCAAACTTACCCTTGTTTGAAAAGAATAAGCACACACCTCCATTGTCATCTTTAAGGTTAAGCTCAAGCAAGCACCTCAATCTGATCTTTGACCTTTGTGTGATTTCAATACACCAATTGAAAGGGTAATCTAGACTCGTACCAGTCTATTACTAAATTATTCTGCACAAAAATTGAAACAAAAAATCTAAGAGTAAATTAATCATTCGTTTATACGATTGATCAATTTAGGTAATAATAACAAATTTAATTCATTTGTATATATATATTTAATTTGATTTTTTAAGTTAAATTTGACTATCACCATTTTAAAAAATAAAAATACTTTTTCTTAATTAATATAAGGATTAAAACATTAAAATTTCAACGATTTTGATATGATAATTCATGGTAAAAATTCATATATAATTCATGTTAACATAACATTATGTTGAGTTGATCAATCAATGAAGATGGCGAAGAGAAGGTGAATTGACAATTAAAAAATTGGTGGAAGCAAATTGCTAGAAAGAAAAATGACAAGTGATTTAGAGTGGTTCAACCTTCTTAACGATGTCTACATCTACTACCTTAGCTATCCACACTGAAAATTTCTACAAATTCACTAAGTTGTCTTTCTTTTTAGGCTAAAGGAGATAACCTCACAAATCCTAGACTTATACCCCAAAGTTAAAAACAAAGACGCAAACTATAAAAACCTCACAAAGTAATGTGTTTGCACAAATGAAGTTCACTAAACCCCAACACTTGAATGAAAATGAAATTACAATGAATAACACTCAAGTGGGTTACAAAAATTTAACAATAAAAGCTCAAAGATGTTGGATATGTGCTTGAATGCTTTAGAATGATTGTCTTATTGTTGAAAAGGCTTTGGAGGCTTGTTTTTATACCCCTTCATTGATTTCTAGTCATTTGGGTTGTTGAAAAATTAAATAGAGCCGTTGGGCTGCAATTAACCCTCATTAAATGCTATCTGGCAAGTGTGGGCATCGGTACATGAGCTTCCGTATCAGTACCAACTCAAAATAGAAACAACTGTTGTAACAACGGGGTACCGGTACGAGGGTTAGCGTATCAGTACGGGGTGAAGTTTTTACAAGGGGTACCAGTACGCTTCGTACCATACCAGTATTGATTTTACTCATTGGAATCCTTGGAAAAAATTTGTGAACTTAGCATATCGGTACAAGGGTTAGTGTACCGGTACTCAGTTCAAAATAAATTAAGTTTGACTCCAAAATTTTACAAGGCTTTAACGATAAAAAATATTTAATCCCCGTACTGGTACGCCAAAGGTTGTACCGGTACTCAGTGAACATTTGGTTACATTGTTAAAATTTTGTACCGGTAAGCCAAAGGCCATACTGGTACTTAGTTTCCAGTAATGAAAACTCATATCAGTATGCATGTAGCCATACCGGTACTCACTTACTAAAACGGATGGTTTGAGTACCAAAACACTTAGAAAAATATTTGGAGTTGAAAGGATTGACTTAGAAAAATATTTAAGTTCGAATGCTTATCAAATTTGTGAGTAATATCTAGTACCTTAAAAATTTTATTTATTTGCAATCAAGTCCTTGTTATATCAAAACCAAATATAGCTTTATCAATCTCTCCTTTTTGATATAACAAAACTAAATAATTTTTTTAATTTATTTCTCCTATCTTTAAGACTAAAAGGCTATTTGTTTTTGAAAGATTTTAAAAATTTTGTATCTCACTTCTCCCCTTTTTGTTAGATCAAAATTAATAGGGTAAATAAAAATCAAACATAACAATATAATCCAGAATAGCTCCAAATTATAATAGAAAAACCATAATAATATTAAACTCAAAGCACAAATTCCAATAATATCCAAAAAAAATATCAAAAACATAAACCAAACATAATCTCATGGGAAATAATAAACCAACATAGGTGCATAAAATTCAAAATAAGTCTAAATAATATGATATTATATGCAAAAGACTAAGCCTAAGGGGAATCATCATCATCGTCACCTTCCTCATCTTCATCACCATGAACATGACCACGCCATTCATGATGAAAAGCGGCAAGGGAGATGCCCATCGAAGAGACACGATGCTCTAAGGTAGACAACCTCGTATTCGTGGAGGTCAATCTCGTATCAATGGTGTCAAGCCTCGTATCCATCGCGGTAAACTTCCCATCAAAGGAAGGTTGAGCAACGAGAGCTGCAAGAGCATCCTAGATTAGAACATCTTCTTATAGAGGATCTTGAGCATGGGGATCCTAAAACCATTCACCATTGATAAAGTGAAACTTGGCTTTGCGAAGGGATCTAACATTAATAGGCTTAATGAGGGGACACCCTAGATCATAGGAACAATCCACTTTGAGCTTGCTGAAGATGTGGCTCAAGATCGTCCCATAAGTGAAAGATTTGATGTGATTGGTCTGACGGTTGTTGACGATGTGAACCATCTTGGTGAAGATAATTTGGGATAGGTTTGGACATTTACCCTCACGAAAGCAATATAGCCAAAAATCACCGACTACGCAAATGGAGTATCACTTACCATCAGATGATCGAAACCACCAAGTAATAAGAGGGTGAAGGAAACACTCATGAGCTTCTAGGACGGTAACTGAGGCACCAAAATTATGGGAAGATGGAAAATTGGTTTCATCATCTATACCAATGTTCTTCATACCTAGGAGATTGGCTATCCTTTGTGCATCAACAGAAAAAAAATTACCCATGACATAAGACTCAAGCGTTATGGTTTCGGTTTTCTCTTGGTTTAAAGCACACTTAGCATTTGAGAAAAAGATACAGACAAGATTTTTGTAAACAAGTCTGGGAACTTGAAGAAAATACATAAACTTCCACCCTTTATCAAATTAAGATATTTTAAATTAAATTCATCGGAGCTCATATAGGCATAATCAACAATTCGCTCATGACGAATAGTAAAATTTTGAAATTGTTTGTCAAATTCCATTGGGTGAGGATTACCCGACTTATTAAAACTTTGGTTATAAATTTGGGCAGGGTTTGGTTTGGTACCATTACCGGAATTGGAAGAGCTAGCATTGGGATCATTTTTAGGACGCTTTCTAGGAGACATGGTTAAAGAGTTTGAGATATAAAACCTGCAAAATTCAAACCACTAAACAATATACATGCAAATACATCAAATTCAATCCAATAAGTCAACCAATCATAAAGGTAATATAAAAATCTATAATTTATAGTTTTAAATTCATATACAAGTACAAAGAAAACTTTTTATCAGTTTAAAATATCAAAACTGTAAATATTATATACGAGTATAAATATATATTTGCATGAAATAAAATTCAGTTTCAAGAAAGATTTTGATAAACTTTAAAACTATACATTTATACATCCTAAATATACTAAAATCAAACCTAAAAGCTATACAAATATAGAGATTTTTGAAAGAGTATAAAAAAGAGGTTTTAGCTTGAGATATGGATGAATGGGTGAATTAGGAGATGATTCAAACAAATCTCGATGAATGTAACTTGGGTTTGATGTTGAAAACAAAAGCCCCGAAATATTTGAGTAAATTTGATCGAAAATTGAAAGTTTGAGAGGGTTTTTGTAAGACAAAACAACTAGGGTTTGTGGGAGAAAAGTTTGTGTTTGATTTGGAATAGGAAAGCCTATTTAATTCCTCAAACCTACACGTACCGATACAACTATACGCGTACCAGAACGACGAGTATCGGTATGGGGAAAACCTATACCGATCCTTGATGTATACCAGTATTACGATTTTAGTACTGAAACGTTACCCCAAGAACCCGTATCAGTGTAGTAACCTCTATACTGGTACCATTTGCACAAAATAGACAATTTTGACTGTAGAAAACCCAAAAATTCGATTTTACTTGAATCAAAATGCATGTTTATGATGAATGAGAAATATGTATAGACATTCAAAAATACATACTCCCCCTAACTATATGAATAGATGCATTCAAGAAGAATATCATATAAACAAGGATTTCAAACAAATTCAAGCAATTTTTAAGATCAACCAAAGGCTCTAAGGTTCAAGAAAGTCTTGTGAGCCATAACTCTCTCCTAAGAGACCAAAAACGCTCATTATCTAAAGGTTTGGTAAAGATATCTGCTACTTAATGCAAGGTATCTACATACTCTAGAACTATTAAGACATGATCTCTAATGAAATGATATCTTATTTCTATATGCTTGGTTTTAGAATGTTGGATGGGATTCTTAGTGAGACAAATAGCACTTATATTGTCATAGTTTACGGGAATGGTAACTACATCAATTCCATAATCTAAGAGTTGTTATTTAATCCATAGGACTTGAGCACAACAACTACAGGCCGAAATATATTCTGCCTCAGTGGTAGATAACGCAACACTATTTTGTTTCTTAGAAAAGCATGATACGAGCATGTTACCAAGGAATTGACAAGTACAAGAGTTACTCTTTCTATCTATCTTACAACCTTCATAATCTGCATTAGAATAAGCATGCAAACTAAAGGATGAGTCTCTAGGATACCAAAGACCTAAACTAGTTGTATCTCTAAGGTATCTAAAGATTCTCTTAACGACTTGTAAATGCGATTCTCTAGGAATAACTTGAAATCTAGCACACAAGCAAACACTAAACGTGACATCTAATCTACTTGCAGTAAGATAAATCAAAGATCATATCATAGATCAATAAAGCATAAGATCAACATATTTACCTCATTCATCTTTGTCAAGCTTTGTAGATGAGCTCATTGGAGTGGCTTGAGGCTTCACATTCTCTAAGCCAAACTTCTTGAGCATATCATTAATATACTTAGATTGATTGATGAAGATGCCATCTTTCCTTTGTTTGATTTGGAGCCCCAAAAGAAATGAGAGCTCCCCTATCATGCTCATTTTCGAACTCACCTTGCATTAACTTAGAAAATACTTGGCTAGGAGACTCATTAGTAGAACAAAAAATAATATGATCTAAAAGAAACTGTCACACGAATACGTCATCAAAGAAACTTATCTTATGTTGTAGAACCCAAAAGATTGTTGTACAATAAAATCATTCCACGACTCCGTATGATATAAACAAACATGAGGTTAGAACAACCGTTACAACGAAACAAATCGATTCCTATCGTAGTGACTCCTTGAAGGAGACTCTAACTCTGATGGCATCCCTTATCAATATAATTGCTTGCCTGGTGCAAGACTCCTAAAAAAGAATGTGGTCTCTAAATGTCTCAAGGTTGGCCTTAGATCTCGGCATGATAACACACATCGGTAACTAACGTAGCTCCAACTAACTCAGTTCCCACAAGAGTCTTACAATTCAAAGTATAACGTGTTTGGAAACACAGCATCTGTACCCTCACTAGGATCTGTCATCACAAGAAACCCCACAAGGGATAACTTTCCATCACGAACCTCATACCTCGTGTCAAAAGGTAGCATGTACACACCGCACTGTCATACAAACCAACCCACAACCAAACCAAGCATACTTCCTATTTGGATCTCACCTTTGCCAAAAATAACAACTGATACTTACTAAGCATCATACTATTACTCAACAAAATCTCATCGAAACTGTGTATTCACCAATCCTTTACAAGATCCACAACCATCCATTTAACTTCCACCGATGAATATCAAAGCATTACCACAACACTGAGGAACTCAATGTTTGACTCCCAACTGATGACAAGTCAAACACTTATCAGTATCTCAAACACACGACTCCACACTATCTCCTGAAATACGTAGAAAAAGTTTGGTACAAACTGCCGCTCTCAAAATTCACCATATACTGACCATTATACTACATAGGAAGAATCTCTTGCCTTGACATATCTTTCTCTAAGACACCCACAACAAGATCTCAAAGTCCATAAAAAACCATTGAACCTAAATCCAATCATAACATTATGTCCTCTTATTTAGAATCAGATACTACTTCTCGCGGCTCCCAAAGCGAATCAACCTTTATCTTGAAGCTTAAATAATGAGACACACAGATGTCGGTTGTAACACCCCAAAATCTGGCCTAGTTAGAAATGGGTTCCAGTGATCAGAAACCCTATATCGAAAATGTTCCAATATTGTATTGATGCTGACCACAAGGTCAATTGTATTGGTATTAGACTCTAGTTGAGTCGAATTATTGTTTAAAGATCTTATTGAAAGTATTAGAAACATTTTAGTGGCTAAATTATAAAAAATAGAAGTTCGGGGGTACAAGTATAGTCTACAGAGAGTTGAGGGACTAACATTGCGATTAGCCCCTCCTCCAATTAAAATCACTCACCGTGGAGTGATCTAATGAAGTTGCTTCGTCATAGGGAAAGCTCCTAAGCTTTTGTTAAAATAGAAAAAAGAAAAAAAGGGGGGATAGAAAACTTACTTGATATTCCATCAAGCAAGCACCTCACCTTATTGTTGTCTTCCACCTCCAAGCACACACCTCCGTTGTTGAGGTTGATGAAAGCTTAGTTTTGTTCGATTTATAGTTATCAAAACGAACCTAGCAAATGGGTAAGCTTATTCCCTCAAGCTATTATTGAAATCCATGGATAAATCAAGTTTAATCCTAAGCTAGGGTTTGACCATCCATGGAGTTTGATAGCTAATAGCTAATTTAAGTTTTGATATTGATTTTGGTACCGTTATAATGATTTCGGTATCGTAATATTGAATTTAACTAATTCCTATTGATTTCCTAGTTCAAGAAATCAACAAGGAGCATCCATCAACAAGGAGCATCCATCGACCTCACCAAAGACTAGGAACAAATGGGTTGTCATTCGAGAATCGTAGAAGCATCAAATTATCGAGGTGAGTGTAGTTGGAGTCTCAGGATTAGGCTAGGTGCCTTTCCCAACTTAATTGTTAATAGAATTGTTATTGGTAACTCCGTTTGTTAAGGAATATTGCATCGAATCACTTATCAGACATTATGGTAAGTTGGTAAGTTATCGCATCGAGTATTGAGCATTGTCAATGTTATCGTCAATGTTATTGAACATCGGACATGGATATCATTGTTGTCATTGAGTATTGTTATTACCATTATTATCGCCATCATCATCGAATCATGAAGTATAGGGTGTTGTTATAGAGCCATTGATATAGCCGTTGTCATTGATCATTGATGTCAACATTGTTATTGTTATTAGAACTTTTGGGATGAAGCGTCGACCATTTTTACTGTCATTGAAATTATTGGACATTGCCATTGAACAGGGACACCAAAATATTGTTTATTGATAAAAACATTGAACATGTCTATTGACATTGAACATGAACTATTGATATTGTCACCAGACCTTGGATTTGAAAGGGCTTTGGATACAATTGGCATGACATAGAATTCATGAGCTCAGTGTACGAGTGGACTACGGTACTTGGGCTACGGCTTGTATTGATTTGGTGAGGCGGAGGAATGTGATATGATATTGGTCATATTGACGAGGCAGAGGGACTAGAACATTCGTTAATTTGGTGAGGCGTAGGAATTCGCGTATCGACTATCATGAATCGATCCAAGGGTTATTGTTGGAATATGAAATTCATTGCCATTGAACATGTTCATTACATTGTTTTTATTGATCTATTGCATCGTTATCGTTAAGTCATGAATTGGAATGCATTTCATTGACATAGTGTTTAATTGTGACTACCTCAATAGGCAAAGTATGCCTAATGCATTTCATTTCATACATTTCTGGTTAAGGATTTTGTTGTTGAAGATCGGTAGTTTTGACATTGTCAACAAGTCACCTCAAGCCACAAGTAATGTGTTTGTCCCTAAGAACTCCTAGAATGGTGGCAAAGTATTTTAACTAGTCTTTTGTGACCCTTTGGTTATGTATGTATTAAGCATGGTTGGTGGAAGTAGCTAAAGCCCTAAATGACGTTTTAAAAGTGACTAAAAAGGGTTAAAGTTGCATATTTGGCTCTAAAAGGTGATTTCATGGTAAATGAATTCCTTTGATCATAAAATTTATCATACAAGTATTTTATGGCCTAGAAATATTGTGTGCAAAATTTCATTGCATTTGGATAATGTTTGGTAGGTTAAATCGAATAAAACCAGTAAAAATCTGTCATTACAGGTCAGGGCGTATCTATACGGTTGATAGCGTATCGATACAGCCTTGTATATTTGGTCAGGTCAATGTTAGTCAAAAGGGGGCGTATCGATACATCCTAGGCGTATCGGTACAGATTTTGGCTACTGGAATTTGGGTGTAAAATTGGTATCGATATGGATTCAAGGCGTATCGATACGTGGTCAATGCGGTCAACCAATATCGGAATGACCTCAACCGTATCGATACAAGTCTCTTACCCTTGATACTGGAATTAGGAATTTAGGCTTGGCGTGCAGATACGGCCTTAAGTGTATCGGTATGGTGTTAGTTAAATTAGTTAAAAGCCATGGAAAATAGTTTTGCATTGTTTACAAATAGGTCACTAAATTTTGTATAGACTAATTGGAATGGCAAATGAATTTCGATTAACATGAAAATTTGCATGGTTGATATTTACATGTTTAATTTCATTGTAGTAAGCCCAATTTCAAAGAAATACCTCTATAATAATGACTTTACGATTGGGTCCCTAAAACTTGGATTGGTTTAAAGTAGGTCCTAATTGAGTAACCATAAACTCGTAAAGGATTAAGGGAACCGTCTATTGAATAATATAGGATTAAGAGTCTAAGAATATCATTTTTGTTTGAAATTATCTCACTGATCACTGCAAGGTTCACTAGTAGCATTCTCTGACCCAATTCTCGACTAGGCCGGGTAGGGAGTGTTACATTTGTGGTATCAGAGCTAGAGTTTAGTCAATTATAGGACTAAACTGAAGCTTATTGTATTGTTATTAAGTTACTTTGCCACCTAGGAGTTATATATTATGTATATCGTGACTTGTTGACTAATCTGATCTTCTTGTATTATAGACATATCTAGAACCAATAAAGCTCACATAGATGAGCCTGCTACTTGCTCCTCGACACACGGTGAGGAGGTAAGGGGAGGAGATCCCTCGAATGCACCTAATCCCTCACCTCAAAATGTTAGGCTAGAGTTGCCTAATGTGCAGGTTGAGTGTTATCGGAACATGGCTGACATGTTCAAGCAATTCATGGCATCTATGAGCGCTGAGACGGTGGTGCAACCAACCCCATCAGTTTTCCAATATGCTCGGGCCCCTATTGACAAGCTGCCATCACTCCGGGTATACACTTTTATTGGCTAGGATGATGACAATCCTAATATCGTCGAGTACTGGCTAGACAACACGTTAAGAATTTTAAACAAGTAATTACATTGTTCTGATGAACACAAGTTGGAATGGCCCTTGCATTGTTAGCTGATGAAGCACTTTAGTGGTGGGAGACCACTATTCTCACCGTCCTTGAAAGAACTATCACTTGGGAGTTCTTCCTCCAGGAATTTCGAAAGAAATATGTTAGTGAATACTACCTTGCAGAGAGGCATAGTATCTTCCTTCACTTGAAGCAAGGTGGTCGACCCATCGAGTAGTACATCCATGGTTTCTGTAAATACTACCGATATGGTGCAGAGTACATCAAGAAGAAGGAAGACAAATGTAGGATGTTCATTGTTGGGCTTAATGATAAGTTGTGCCCTATCTTCACTGCTTTGGGCATCACTGACTTCCAGGATCTTGTAAACCGAGTTAAGGCCACCGCAGCTACACAGAGGGCATAGAGATTGGGTGGATCCAGCAAGGCAGAGAAGAGGTTTCGAGATGATTCTCGACCTTCCAGGTGGAACAAGAAGAATAAACATCAAGGTTCTATGCAGACGATGTACTCACAGCCTTCCAAATCTTGGAACATTGAGAAACTACATACTGTAATGCAATCTTTTGCTAAGACGGCCTCAGTTAAGAGCACTGGAGGTTTTAATCGAAGTTTCTAGAATACAGTTTGCAACTACTACCAAAAACGACACCTGACGAGTCAGTGCCATAAGCAGACTGTAGCGTGTTTCTAATGTGGTGAACAGGGCCATTTTATTCGTGATTGTCCCCTTGGTGCAACCAAGACTATGGCTACACTGGCAAGTCCTGCAGACCCTACTTAGTCCTTTCGAGGTAAGGGGTCAAGACAAAGTTTGCCAGGAGCTGCAGGGAGACCCAATGGCTCTGGTAAGGCACCGAGTAAGCAAGAATCCAAAACTCCTACTCAGATGTACCATGTGAGAAGCATGGAGGAGGAAGATGAGCCTGATGCCATCGCAGGTATTATTGAACTGTACACCCAACCTTTATATGCATTGATTGACCCTGGCTCGACATATTCCTTTATAAGTACTAAACTGGTTAAGAAGTATGTAATGACTAGTGAACCTATAACATCAAGAATCTCCGTAACTAACCCACTTGGTGATTGTGTCACCCTAAGCCTTGTGTGTAAAAATTGAACTTTGGTGATTCAAGGGATTCCTTTTGTGGCCGACCTGTTGGCTTTACCGATCCATGAGTTTGATGTGATACTAGGTCTAGATTGGCTTAGCGAAAATCAAGCTTGGGTGGATTGTAATAAAAGAAGATTGTATCTCCGAGGCCTTGGCAAGCAGAGCATTGTGCTGATGAATTCAAGAAATCCTTCCTTGTATACTCTGACAATAGAAGCTAAGGATGGGCCACAACTATCAGATGTGGACGCTGTGTGCGAATTTCTTGATGTTTTTCCTGGTGAACTCCTAGGTTTACCCTCAACTCGTGAGGTAGAATTTGGCATCGACGTGTAACCTAGAACTGCTTCAGTATCCATTGCACCATATCGAATGGCAGCCATTGAGCTGAAGAAGTTGAAAGTTTAGATTCAAGATGTTATTGATAAAGGTTTCATTCAACCGAGTTCCTCGCTCTAGGGAGCTCTGTTCCTCTTTGTGAAGAAGAATGATGGTTTAATGAGACTATGTATCGATTACCGGTAGTTAAATAAGGTGACCATCAAGAACAAATAGCCATTGCCAAGGATTGATGACCTATTTGATCAACTCAATGATGCCACTATGTTTTCCAAGATCGATTTAAGGTCTAGTTATTACCAAATGAGAGTTTAAGAATATGATGTGCCGAAAACCGCTTTCCATAAGAGATACGGTCACTATGAATTCTTGGTGATGCCATTTGGGTTAACCAATGCACCAGCTACTTTTATGGACTTGATGAATCGAGTTTTTAGACCCTACCTTGACAAATTCGTGGTAGTATTCATTGATAACATTCTAATCTATTCCAAGAATGCAACGAAACATCGTGATCATCTCTGTATTGTGCTTCTAACCCTCCGTGAGAAGTAGTTATTTGCTAAGTTCTCAAAATGTGAGTTTTGGCTTACTGAAGTTGTCTTCCTTGGGCACGTTTTGTCAGCTTCGAGCATCCAAGTAGACCCGAAGAAGATTTGAGCCATTATTGAGTGGCATCCACCGAAAAACATTGGTGAGATAAGAAGTTTTCTTGGTCTTGCTGGCTACTATAGGAGATCCATCAAGGGATTTTCTATGGTAGCAGTCCCTCTACTAAGTTACTGAGAAAGAAAGCTCCGTTCGACTGGATTGCGGATCAACAAAGGAGCTTCGATCAATTGAAACAAGTTTTGACCCACGCACTAGTCCTAACCCAACCTGAGTCAGGAAAGGACTACACAGTTTACAGTGATGCATCGCATCTCGGGTTTGGATGTGTATTGATGCAAGAAGTCAAGGTCGTTGCATATACATCGAGAGAACTCAAGCCACACGAGATGAATTATCCCACTCACGATTTAGAGTTGGCTGCATTTGTCTTTGTGTTGAAAATTTGGAGACATTATCTCTACGGGGAGAAATGTTAGCTCTTTACCGATCATAAAGTCTCAAATATCTCTTAACACAAAAGGAGTTGAATCTTCACAACAGAGATGGATGGAACTCCTCAAGGATTATGATCTTATTATTGACTACCATCCGGGCAGGGCCAATGTTGTAGGTAATACTCTCAGTCGCAAACCTCTGCCTGGTAAGTATTGTTATTGATCCTCAAGCTTAATGTGATGATTTGTACACCAACTCATTACAAGTCCTTATGTTGTAGCTCCTCAAGCTATCAACGCCCACTTCCATCTTAGGAAGCATCACTGCATTGTAGCTAAACTTCAAGTTCAGTCTACCATTACATCAAGAATTCGAGAATTGAAAAAACAAGACTCTAAGCTTCGGACTATTATTTCTAAGCTGCAAGAAAACCCTGATTTCAGAATAAATTCTGAAGGACTCTTATCTTTTCATGATCGGGTCTGTGTACCGATGATGAATCTCTTTGCACCGATACTCTCAAGGGAGCTCATTCGAGCTCTTTCTCTATTCACCCAGGGTCGGTAAAGATGTACAAGGACCTACGTGAGCTTTATTGGTGGTTGGGCATGAAGCAAGCCATAGTTGAATTCGTATCCAAGTGCCTTAAGTGTCAACGTGTTAAGACTGAACATCGTGTTCCTAATGGCTTATTGCAACCTATGGATCTACCGCAATGGAAGAAGGAAAAGATCACTATGGACTTTGGTAGTGGTCTGCCCTTAACACCTACTAAACATGATGCCATTAGGGCCATCGTGGATCATTTAACCAAGTTCTCACATTTCTTACCAGTTTGAATGGATTATGGCCTTCCCAAGTTGGCTGACTTATATATCAAGGAAGTCATTCGACTATATGGAGTACCTCAATCTATAATTTCCGATCGAGATCCATGATTTGCATCTCAGTTCTGGAAGTCGTTACAAGGAGCTATGGGTACTAGGGTTAATCTTAGCACTACTCTTCTCCCTCAGTCTGATGGCCAGTTAGAAAGAGTAATCAAATTTTGGAAGATATGCTTCGAGCATGCATCGTTGATTTTGCCGGATCATGGGAGAAATCCCTACCCCGCATTGAATTTGCCTACAACAATAGCTACCGAGCTTCTAACAAAATGGCACCGTATGAAGCATTGTATATGAGGCATTGTCAAACTCTCTTATGCTGGTCTGGGCTCGGTGAAGGTAAGATGTTGGGCCCTGATTTACTTCAGGAAACTGAAGAACAGGTTACCATTATCCATGATCGTTTGAAAGTAGCCTTTGACCGACAGAAGGCCTATGTTGATCTTAAGCGTAGGGATATTCAATATAAAGTTGGTGAAAGAGCCTTCCTCAAGGTTTCACCATGGAATAAGGTTCTGAGGTTCGGTAAAAAAGGGAAACTGAATCCCCGATTTATTGGCCCTTTCGAGGTTACTAAAAAAGTTGGCCCTGTGGCTTATCGCTTATTGTTGCCATCAGAAATGAGTAAAATCCATGATGTGTTCCATGTATCCATGCTTCAGAAGTATCATTATGATCCCTCGCACACCATTGAGCCTGAATCTGTGGAAAATCAATCCAACTTATCCTATGAAGAAGAACCAGTTCAAATTCTTGCAAAGGAAGTCAAGAGACTTCGCAAAAAGACTATTCCATTGGTTAAAGTACCCTAGAAGAGCCATACTACTAAGGAAGCAATATGGGAGCTAGAGGAGACAATGCAGAACCAATATCCTCATCTCTTCAATCAGGTAAAAATTTGAGGACAAATTTTTTTCTTAAGGGGGGAGAGTTGTAACACCCCAAAATCTGGCCTAATCAAAAATGGGTTTCGGCGATCAGAAACCCTATATCAAAAATGTTCAAATATTGTATTGATGTTAACCACAAGGTCAACTATATTGGTATTGGACTCTAGTTGAGTCAAATTATTGTTTAAAGGCCTTATTGAAAGTATTGGAAGTTCGGGGTTACAAGTATAGTCAGCAGAGAGTTGAGAGACTAACCTTGCGATTAGCCCCTTATCAAATTAAAATACTCATCGTGGAGTGATCTGATGAAGTTGCTTCATCATAGGGAAAGCTCCTAAGCTTTTGTCAAAATAGAAAAAGAAAAAAAAGGGGGGATCGAAAACTTACTCGATATTCCATCAAGCAAGCACCTCACCTTATTGTTATCTTCCACCTCCAAGCACACACCTCCATTGTTGAGGTTGATGAAAGCTTAGTTTTGTTTAGTTTATTGTTATTTAAATGATCCTAGCAAACGGGTAAGCTTATTCCCTCAAGCTATTATTGAAATCCATGGATAAATCAAGTTTAATCCTAAGCTAGGGTTTGGCCATCCATGGAGTTTGATAGCTAATAGCTAATTTAAGCTTCGATATTGATTTTGATATCGTTATAATGATTTTGATATCGTAATATTGAATTTAATCGATTCCTATTAATTTCCTAGTTCAAGAAATCGACAAGGAGCATCCATCGACCTCACCAAAGATTAAGAACAAAGGGGTTATCATCTAAGAATCGTAGAAGCATCGGATTATCGAGGTGAGTGTAGTCGGAGTCTTGGGATTAGGATAGGTGCCTTTCCCAACTTCATTGTTAATAGAATTATCATTGCTAACTCCGTTGCTAAGGATTATTGCATCAAATCACTTATCAGACATTATGGTTTGTAAGTTATCGCATCGAGTATTGAGCATTGTTAATGTCATCGTCATTGTTATTGAACATTGGACATGGATATCATTGTTGTCATTGAGTATTGTTATTGCTATTATTAACGCCATCAACATCGAATCATGAAGTATAGGGTGTTGTTATAGAGCCATTGATATAGCCATTGTCATTGATCATTGATGTCAACATCTTTATTGTTATTAGAACTTTGTGAATGAAGCATTCGACCATTTTTACTGTCATTGAAATCATTGGACATTGCTATTGTTATTGATATTGCCATTGAACATGGCCACTTGAATATTGTTTATTGATAAGAACATTGAACATGGCTATTGATATTGAACATGAACTATTGATATTGTCACCAAACCTTGGATTCGAAAGGACTTTGGATACAATTGGCATTCCATAGAATTCATGAGCTCAGTGTACGAGTGGACTACGGTCCTTGGGCTACGGCTTGTATTGATTTGGCAAGGCAGAGGGATGTGATGTGATATTGGTCATATTGGCGAGGTAGAGGGACTAGACCATCATTAATTTGGCGAGGTGTAGGAATTTCCGTATCCATTATCCTGAATCGATCTAAGGGTTATTGTTGGAGTATGAAATTCATTTCCATTGAACATGTTCATTACATTGTTTTTATTGATCTATAGCATCGTTATCGTTAAGTCATGAATTGGAATGCATTTCATTGACATAGTGTTTAATTGTGACTACCTCAATAGGAAAAGTATGCCTAATGCATTTCATTTCATATATTTTTGGTTAAGGATTTTGTCGTTGAAGATCGGTAGTTTTACCGTTGTCAACAAGTCACCTCAAGCCACAAGTAATGTGTTTTGTCCCTAAGAACTACTAGAATGGTGGAAAAATAGTTGAACTAGTCTTTTGTGACCTTTTGGGTATGTATGTATTAAGCATGGTTGGTGGAAGTAGATAAGGCCCTAAATGACCTTTTAAAAGAGACTAAAAGGGGTTAAAGTTGCATATTTGGCTCTAAAAGGTGAAATCATGGTAAATGAATTCATATGATCATAAAATTTTTCATGCAAGTAGTTTATGTCCTGGAAATATTGTGTGCAAAATTTAATTGCATTTGGATAATGTTTGGTAGGTTAAATCGAATAAAAACTAGCAAAAATAGTCATTACAGGTTAGTGCATATCGATACGGTTGATGGCGTATCGATACAGCCTTGCATATTTGGTCAGGTCAATGTTGGTCAAAAGGGGGCGTATCGATACGTCCTAGGCATATCGGTACAGATTTTGGCTACTGAAATTTGGGTGTAAAAATGGAATCGATACGGGGTCAAGGCGTATCGATACGTGGTTAACGCGGTCAACCAATATCGGTACGACCTCAACCGTATCGATACGGGTCTCTTACCCTTGATACTATAATTAGGAATTTAGGCTTGACATACCGATACAGCCTTAAGTGCATCGGTACGGTGTTAGTTAAATTAGTTAAAAGCCATGAAAAACAATTTTACATTGTTTAAAAATAGGTCATTAAATCTTGTATAGACTAATTGGAAAGGCAAAAGAATTTTGAGTAACATGAAAATTTTCATGGTTAATATTTACATGTTTAATTTCGTTGTAGTAAGCCCAATCTTAAAGAAAGACCTCTATAATAATGATTTTACGATTAGGTTCCTAAAACATAGATTGGTTTAAATTAGGTCTTAATTGAGCAATCGTAAACTCGTAACGGATTAGGGGAACCGTCTATTGAATAATATGTGATTAAGAGTCTAAGAATATTGTCTTTTGTTTGAAATTATCGCACCGATCACTGCAAGGTTCACCGGTAGCATTCTCCGACCTAATTCTCAACCAAGCTAGGTAGGGGGTGTTACATTTGTGGTATGAGAGCTAGAGTTTAGTCAATTCTAGAACTAAAATAAAGCAAATTAATGAATTCTGGAAAATAGTTTGCTTTGATTAAATTGGTTTCCGATAAATTTATAGTGGCAAATATTTTTAAAAATATTTTAATGAGTTTTTCAAGGGATAAAATTGAGTTTGGGTGAGTTTAAATGGATCAATTTGATACTAAATTAGATAGTGACTATTTTACAAAAGGTTGTAAAATATTAATAGTGGCCATATTGTAAAAATGAATTTAAGTGCTATTTTAATGGAATGATTAAATCAAATAAAGAAATATCATTTCCCTCTTGTTTTTAACAAAAAGAAGTTGACGATTATAATTTTCTAAAAGATAAGAAAGACATTTCTCAGTTTCTCTCATTTCTTCCAAACAAAACTTAGGCATTTCTTAATTCCTTAATTATTTCTACTTCAATTTCTTCTCCATTTATTTCTAAACAATTGTGGATTAAGGATTTTGATTTCTACATCATCTTCACTATTTTTCTTGTGGGAAATGAAGAGAGAAGTTTATCTTCAAGTTGGTTTTTCATCAAGCGAGGTGAGAAAATGTTCTTTAATGATTTTCTACATGATTTTGATTCTTAATCCATGATTTCTCATGATTTTAGATAATTAAAACAAATTTCTAATGGAATTATTGGATTTTAATGAATGTTCTCATAAATCTTGATTAGATTATAGTAATCTAATGATTTATATGGAGTTCTACTGTTTTGTGCATGGGTAATAATAGTCTAAAATTAATTATTGTAATTTAATTTCCGGAATTAATCTAATTGGTTAAATTTAAATTTAAATTCTTCAATGGGGTGAGTAGTAGAATGATAGATTGTATTATTTGATCACATATTAGATGCACCATATGTGTTTGATATAATGCACGTAAAGAATTATAAAAGAGGGTTTGAAAAGGTTAAAGGCAGCGTGCGAACAATGCAGGTGCTGCTGTCGAACAGAGATGGGTGTGTAGGTAAAAATAATGGGAGATTGAGACGTGGGGAAATTGGTTCCAATAGTGGTGTGAGTCGGTGTGACCACTTCTACCATTTCCATTCGTTATATATTAAAGGAAAAGATATTTAAAAGTAGATTAAGGAAAGAATGTGACATGCAGTAGATTAAAAAGGAGTGAATGTTGCTTTGATTGGTGAAGTTGACTAGGGAAGTACATTTGGTTTGAATATTTGTGATGGTGGTTCTGTAATAAATTGGTTACTTTGGTACGGTTCAATTTATATTGATCTTTGTATTTTCTTTTGGAAGATGGCAAGTGTTTGAATGATTTTTGGTTAGGTGTCGAGACCCTGGCGTCGAGACGTTGACATCAAGACGGTAGCATGTTGGTGAGTGCAAATGTGTTTTGATACTATAAGAGGTTTGGCTTATGGCTTTGGGAGTTTATTTAAAGCCTACCAAGCTTAGCTAAGATCAGAAGTAAGTTTTCCCTATTTTTGCTTTTGAATATAGATTTGATATGAGATTTGATTTGCATGTTTTTGTTGAAAAGCATAGTTTAATTTATTTACTGTAAATGCATCGTTTTGGATTAATATGCAATGTTTATCAAAGTTTATGGATGCCTATGAGCATTGAGATTTGTTTCTAGAAAGAATGTGTTGTTGCCTTTGGCAATGTGGTTTGCATCTGAAACTGTTTTGTGAAATGCATTGGAAAACAATAAGTAAATGTATTTGAAAAGATATATTCGCTATGTGACGTAAATGAGAAAGTATCACATATAGTTGGCATGCCATAAGGTTTAAAGTGCATTATAATATAAATTAGATCGCCTCACGGCTCTTGAGGTATAGCGGACTAACCAGGCTACTCGGCTTGATGGTTTCTTCAGTTTCTTGCAATAGGGGTGAGCCTATTTGCTATGTGTTAGGGGTGAGCCTATTCTCGGCCGAAGTGAGATTAGGTGGAGGTGAGTCCACCGAAAAATCAGTGTATACGATGTATTTTGATAAAACATATTGTTTTTGTTATAAGGATAGATGTGAGTCTATCCAGGGTCACAGTACTTGCCAATATATGAGATTTAATGGAAAAGATTTTTGTGTATATGGTTATATATGGATGGTTATAGAAGCTTTGATGCATATCGTTATTATCATGACATGATTTACAAAAGATTGTGAGAAATGCTTTGATTTGATTAAGCATGTTTTATATAAATGTCTTGAGAATGAAAGGATTGTTATGAAAGCATGAAGTATATGTTTCGAATAAGCACGTTTTATCTAAATGCTTGGAAATGGCATGTTTGACTTGCTTTGATATGAACTTTCTTATATTGATTTTAAAAATGCATTGAATTTTTACCCTTTTGAGCGTACTCACTAGGCATTATATGTTTATGCTCTCTTCTCTTCCATCAATGAAGTGAATGAAGCAAGTGCAGGATTGAGGTTCAAGGCAAGGTGAGTACCCAAGACAAGCGTTCTAACAAGTTTGCATTGGTGTTATTATTATTTGTAATAAGACAATGTGGGTTAATCATTGGGATATTATTTTGTATATGGATTGATCATATGGTTGGAGTTTATATTATGTTGGATGATGACATTGTCTAATGTGTACGATGTTGGTTTATTAATGTCAAGTACATTTTATGGATATGATCTAATGATTTAATATGGTTTGAATAATGATTGGATTGATTGCTTGTGTACTAAGTGTATACATGGTCATGTGATTATATATCTTAGTTGATCTTTAGCCTAAGTCTGAGGTCTTGACCATTTGGTGCTTGTTGGATAATGCTTTATATTGTTCGGAAGCATACCTTTAGATTACTTATATGAACATGAATTAAGTTGAATAATTGGCATGTAATTATTTGAGTCTAATTGTCTAATGATGGTAAAATATTAAAAGCATGTCAATGTTTCTTGTAAGTGTTTTGGATATGTTCAAGTTGGGGTTTGAATCCCTAATCTACATTTTCATGCAACCTGCATTAGTACACTTAGTGTCGGTATCGATATGCATGGTCATTTCAATGACTAGTAATAAATGTGGGTATTGGTACGCATGACCGGGTTTTGGTACGCGTAGCCGAGTATCTGTACGCCCTGTAGTGTATCGATTCCAATTTTTGGTTCAATGTTTGCCAGTATCTATATGGTATCACATGTATCAGTACGACCAGCAGTTTATTTAGTTAATGGGCTTTACCAAGTTTGAGTTTTGATCGCCATATATTGTTGAATCAATTGAATAAGTAAATAATGCTCGTTTGACCTAATATTTTTCAAGCATGTTTTAAATATATCTAGTTACTATAAGAAGCTTTTATAAATGTGTTAGTCATGTAATTTGGGTAGTTTTAAGACTTAGTCCTTAATTTCTTAATTCGCTAGTTGGATGGTTTTATAAGTGTTAGTCATGTAATTTGGGTAGTTTTATAAATTTGGGTAGTTTTAAGACTTAGTCCTTAATTTCTTAATTCGCTAATTGGATGGTTGAATTGTTATCCATTGCGGTGAAAATTTGACATGCTAGCATGTAATATGATTAATTAAGTATTGGTAACTTGAAACTTGTATAAGTCCTTGTAATTGTTCAAATTTGCATTTTGGTCCCTAGAATGCTTATATTTGCAATTGAGTGCCTTATCGACATTCAAGTCGAATAAAAACTAAACCAATGCTTGTATAAAAGACATAGGTCTTAATTGTATCCCCTTGACTCAGCCTAGGCGCCAAAACGAATCGAGCGAGCTACATTGGATTTTGCCGAAACAAAACCCAAAATGATTAACACAGATTAGGTCTATTTTTTATTTTTATCTTGTCTAGATGCAACATTAGGACCTAAGGTGAGCATGCTAGCAGTGGATGAAAACTCAACTAAATTAGGCATCGATTCGACATCCAATTGGTGTAGTTGCAATTTAGGGACCAACTCACAAATTTGGAAAATTATGAGGGCTTAACCATTTAACCACAAAAGCCATCAAACCACAACCATTTAACCATCACAATATGACCAAAATCCTGATTACAAATCCCCCAAAACATGGTAACACCTTGCCTTATTTACCGAATTTAAAACCAGGTTCTCATACTCAAGTAAATATCTTGATCTAGGACCTACCTTGCCAAACCAATGTTGCCCCTCAACTCTATTGCTCTGCATTAATGGGAAAAAGAGTGTGTAAGCACAATGGCTTATTGATGATGCTCATATACAACATTGACGCAATTGAAAACCATTAAACATCTTGTCTCCAAAAAATGCTTGCTTCCCAAACATTAATACACTTTCATCAACTCATGCTTAACTACCCAAGAATTTCACATTTGATTGGAAATCCATTTAAAAACAATAAACCATCTTATTTTCAAAACATGCTTAACTACCCAAGCATTTTCTCATTTGTTTCCACAACAAATCATGCGTAACAACCATATGCATTATAAATCCTTTATAAAACTCTTTTATCACATATATTCTCATATATTGGCATTTATAATGACCCGGATGGAACTACCCCCATCCTTGGATAGCACTACCCCTATCCATACATGCTCGGATACACGAATTCCAGTTGGCACTACCCCCATCAAGTCTCATGGTGGTACTACCTCCACCATAACTCACTTCGGTCGGGAATAGAACTACCCCTATCCCGTTGTGATAGCACTAATCATATCACTTCACAATACCACTACCCCTATAGTGTAACCGAAGAATTTCACATGATCAATTTTACATTTTATAGTGCACTTTAATCATATGGCTAGCCAACTATATCCGATATTTTCTCATTTACGCCACATAGCCAATATATCATTTTTAAACACATTACTTACTATTTTTCATTGCATTTTCTCAAACTGTTTCATATGCAATACCACATTGATAAAGGAAACAACACATTCCCTTCAAGGAACAAATCTCAATGCTCATAGGCATTCATTACTTTATTTAAACATCTCAAATTAATCCAAAATGATGCATTTACTGCAAGTAAACCAAACCATGTTTAATCCCAAAACATGAAATCCGCAAGCTCATATCAAAGCCGATAACCAAGCAAAATAAGAGAAACTTATGCTTGAGCTTAGTTAAGCTTGTTAGGCTATAACTAAACCCCCAAGATCCACCTTTTAAGAGCTTTTACGCGTTTAACATTCACCGATACACCTCGCCTTGCTTGCCAACGCGAATTAAGCCACCAATAAGCAACGAAAGTAACTAGGAAACCTCGCCTTGATCATCCGCTATTTTAACCACATAAAACCAAAGGAAAAATGCATCATTATGCATTCAACTCATTTCTAAACAAAGATCCCCTGCATCCTTAACATTTGCCTTCCAAAAACTAACTAAAACTACCAAAATCAACACTAATCTTCGTTCTACCAAATCCTAACTTCAAACCAAAGATTCTAACATTCAAACCACATCAAAAAATACCCATAAACACCTTCCAAACACCCTTATATCTCCAGCAACACAAGAACACATAAAACAGCCCAAAAACGACTAAAAACTCATCTAAAAATCAGCCAATTAAATAGTTTCAAGATTTATTCTAAAAATATCACTTCACATTATGATTACCTTATCAAAACATGAAATAACCCAATTAAAATCTCCAGGTTTCATTAAGTTAAACAAATATTTAGGCAAATCATCAAACACCATTAATAGCTCAAATCTTGAAATCCATTGCAAAACCATGTTAATATCAATTCATAATCAGCCAACTAATTGGGAGTATCAATAAAGAACCTTATTTTAAAGAGAGGAAAAGAAATTTCACCTTTGAAGAAGCTCCCACCAAAATTAACGTAAGATTTTCTTAAAACTTAACTTGTGAAATAGATGAAATCCTTGAGAAAATCTTGTGATTTTTTGTTAAGAAACAAAAGTAGAATCAAATGATAAATTCCACAATGAAAATCAGCAAAGATTTATGGAGAATCTTATTATGAAGTTGAAATTGAAAGTGAGGGAAAATAAGGGAAAATCAAAACAATAGGAAAATGATTTGGAAAACAATTAACCGTCAATTCCTTACTCAATTAAGGTGGTATTTTTAGATTAAAACATTTGGAAAATATAGCTATCTAAAGATTCTTAGTATTGGCCCATTTACAAAATAGCCATTAAAACAGTTTTGCATTTTTTACAATTTAGTCACTAAATCGAAATGCCACTTGAAACCATTCAATTAAATCCCAATTTAATCACCAAAACACTTGATAATATGTTTAAACATTTTTGGTAAAACAAACCAATTTTTATCTCCTTAAATTTTATTTTTAAAAATATTAATTCCCCGAAACTTATTTAATCGATTAATTCGGTCTGACCAAATTGAACCTCACTCGATCTAATCTCAAAATGTCTAGCCCTATTTTTGGGGTGTTACATTAATAATGCATCTAGACAAGTTAAAAGAATAAAAAATGGATCGTAATTCGAGTAAGACATTTCGGGTTTGCTTCAGCAAACCCAACTTGATCTTCTTGGTTTTGGTTTAACGATTAGACTGGGTTAAGGGGGTTATATTTGGTGATATCAGAGCCAGGTTCGCAATCGCAGACAAATAGAGTTTAATCTGGTTATTTTGAAAAAGTGATAAATGTATTCGTTTGTGTTCATGTTGTTAATTGCTTATGTTGGGGTTAATCGGGAAGAGATTGCCTATTATAAATATTCTTGAAAGGTTTTTGTAGGTTTTTCTTGTATCACTTGCCGAGCTTACGCCTCAACGGTCAGGTTTAAACACCGGTAATAAATTTTATTTTAAATGAGAAATGATCTAATCAGTAATTACTTCCGAGCTTAGTAAGCGTTGTTTGGGTTATTGATATTATAAGGAAAAGTGATTTCTGATCTTGAGTTGACTTGGTCCTCGATCGACAATGGTATCCAAACTTGAGTGATGGTGTCCTCATTTGTGAGTTTATAAGTGGCGTTGGTCCACTATTTTGAATATTAAAAGTGGTTATTACCATTGATGGCAATGATATAGATTTGGAAGTTAAGGAACAAGTGAAGTAATGTGAATGATAATGGGTACACCATAAGGTGTCTATGCTTGATCGTAATGTCAAGATTTGTAAAGCATGCTCGATAAAGTTACGGCTGAGATTCTAATGAGAATTTTTTGAGGGTTTAAGTTGGTAAGGGTGTGATGTACGCATCAGGTAAGAAAGTTGATATTCAGGATTAAATCTTGACCAGTGATGTTGATTGTTAAGGAGAATTTGGTAATGTCCCTAACGTCTTTTTTCCATGATGATGCTCAAGGTATGCAATAAGCATAAGGCATCAAATTGATTTTCATCTTTGAAGGTGAGAGTGTGTAGCGAAATCGTGGAATTTGTATTTTGATCAAGGAAAGGTTGTGTGATATGCTTCTCTTTCCCTATTACATCGTCTGGTGGATTCTAGCTTCACGTAATTATGCTTATTAGTTGAAGGTAGTAGTTTTTGACGTGTTGAAGCTTTAAAGATTGTAGTTGCTTTTGAATTGGAGCTTGGCCCAGTATGGACCAAATTATGTTTGATGAGTTTTTGGATTATGTGGTAATCTAAGGTTTAAGGATGTTCGGGATCTAAATGTCTAAGTTGTTCAGTATTTTTTTCCCGAAATTCTTCTAGAGGAGTTTTCCAAGTTGTCCTTTGTTTACAAAGTTGAGTTCGGTATTGAGACGTACCTTGGTGCGGCTCCCGAATCCTTTTGGTGTCGTGTTAAAGAGAATCAATTTAATTTATGAGTTGAGAGTGTGACTACGATAATGGTTGTTTGTTGATATGTTTGACTGAAAGTTCTATTTCCTAAAGCATCAGCGTGGTTGTTAACGATAATGGTGTTTAAGAGCAATTGGTTGGTATGGGTTTTCAATTAAGATGTGTAGTTGGTGAATGCAATAGTGGCATTCGAGGTTGCGATGAGTTGAGTATTCTGTGAATATCCAATTTTGTGAGTGGAAAGGGTTGTGTTGTTCACGTGTACAATGGTACCCAAAAGGATCTTAATCGACAACCAAGAATTGTTTGGTAGGCTTTTTTTAGCAAAGCAAGTGTTTGTTCCTTATTTGGGTAAGTGCGAGTTCTGTCTTGATGAAAGGATTATTGGGTCTGAGAATGTTATTAGTAAGTGTAAACAGTTGAGCATGCATAGTGCATAAACACTTATATGTATATATTTAAATATGTCAGTTCATGCATGCATTTGGGCATGATATTAGAGGTTTTGCATACATAGACATAGACATATATGAGAGCATATAAATAATCATGCATACATATGTTCACACTTATGGATGACTTTCCAAAGACCCAATGAAATGGCCGTATAAGCAAGGTAGCAAAAGTAAAGTAGCTTTAGCGATGAGGTTCTTTGGGGTCTTATAGGTTTATAGAAGGTGTTAAGGATTGATGCTTGGAAGTTGGAGTTGTTCTAGTTTTGAAGCAACCAAGGTTGGTGTTAGAAGTACATGATTTTCTAGGTCTAGTTGTTTGTTATCAAAGTTGTCGAGGAATCTTCTGGATTGTTGCACTGTTAGCGAGGTTACGGTAAGAGATGTTCTTTTGAATTGGATGATTTGCTAGGTTCTGGTTGGGATCGTAGCTTGAGTTTAGTCCGTTAATTAATTTCGGGTTAATAATCGAATGTGTTATAAAATGAATTTGGTGAATTGGTTATGGCTAATGTTTTGAAAGGTTATTTAATTGGTTTATCAAATAACAAGAATTATGTTTTTGATAACGTTTAAAAAAAGAGAGAGAATTTGGTTTTAAAGTAATTTTTGTGAATTAAACAGAAAGGGGACACGGGCTAAGAATCTTTAGGGAGCAGTTGCACCCTTTGTATTTTAACAAACTAAATTTTCTTTTGCTTAAAAAATTGCCGATGGATAACATTTTTCTTAAAATCGGGGGTTCTTTTTAAATTTTCTCTCACTAAAAACTATTGTTTTTGCATCTTTTATTTTCCTAAAATATTTTTATAATCAATTGATAGTTCGATCTCATTTCTAATCTATTTTCATCCAAATGATTTATAAACATAAGTAAACCGGTATATTTTGGTTAACAATGATTTTCACGTTAGAATGCAAGGGAAAACTCATTTTTGTTGTACTCCTATCAAGCAAAGTGAGCTATGGTTTCTTATTGACATTCCATACGCTTCGTGTCCTTAATCTATTATTTTTTATGATTAAAATGAATTTAATTGAGTTAATTTGTTTTATAATGATTTTAAGAGCGAATTATGGTTTTCAAACCTAATAATTTCTATTTGGTACCAATAATTTCTTATTGGTTGATAATAATCTAAATATTGGTTTTTTCAAGTTTGGACCCCGAATTAGTTTAACTACCTAATTGAGATAGATTTTCTCTATGGATATTGGCAGATGTATTGTTAAGAGGAACTTTTGTTGACTAGTTGCCACTTTTGGGAGTTATTTGATGATTGTTGCTATGATTTCAAGTTGAGTTTCGGTTATAAGAGCTGATTGGATTTTAGAACAGTTTGGTGTAAGCTAAAAGTTGTTTACAGTATGTTGGTGTTGGTTTGGGAGTAAAATCATATAAGTTTACGTGGATTGAGGCAACGAGAAACCATATATCATATGGGTGGTTGAGTGTTTCTTGGAGTTTCTCCGTGGATGAAGGTTGTAGAGAATAGTTCGTAATAGTGTGTTGATTCAAGTCTTAATAGACAATATGTAGATAATTGAGAAGAGCATTTTTGTGACATGTTGTGTCAGGTTGTTTTGAGCTCAAATGTGATTTGATGAGTTCCCTACATTTATATGGCGAGGTTTGGTTGACCTTTTCTTAATTGTCTACGTAAGGAGAAGCTTGGGAGTTGTTGGTTCTACCTATGGTAAGAAATGTTTCCGATTAAGTCTCTAGCAACTAGGTGTTGCTCATCGAGACGTATGAAGTTGTGAAAGTTATGTGGCGTTGGTGTAATCGAGGAAGTCATTGGATGAAGGAACGTTTATATTTGTTTGTTTCCTTTACGTAAGTTTCGGGGACGGGATTTCTTTAAGAGTTGGAGAGTTGTAACATCCCGGAAAACGAGTTAGAAGATTCAGGTGTATTATCGAATCGAGTTGAAAATTTTGGGTTGGGCTTTAGCTAATTAATTCCAAAAAATAATTTGGGTTGATTAAATTGGTTTCCGATAAATTTATCGTGAAAAATATTTTTAAAAATATTTTAATGAGTTTGTCAAAGGATAAAATTGAGTTTGGGTGATTTTAAATGGATCGATTTGATACTAAATTAGATAGTGACTATTTTGCAAAAAGTTGTACCATATTAATAGTGGCAATATTTTAAAAATGAATTTAAGTTCTATTTGAATGAAATTATTAAATTAAATAAACAAATATCACTTTCCTCTTGTTTTTAACAAAAAGAAGTTGACAGTTATAATTTTCTACAAAATGAGAAAGTCATTTCTAATTTTCTCTCATTTTCTTCCAAACAAAATTTAGGAATTTCGTAATTCCTTAATTATTTCTACTTCAATTTCTTCTCCATTTATTTCTAAACAATTGTGGATTAAGGATTTTGATTTCTACATCATCTTCACTATTTTTCTTGTTGGAAATGAAGAGAAGAGTTTATTTTCAAGTTGGCTTTTCATCAAGCAAGGTGAGAAAATGTTATTTTATGATTTTCTACATGATTTTGATTCATAATCTATAATTTCTCATGCTTTGGGATAATTAAAACGAATTTCTAATGAAATTATTAGATTTTAATGAATTTTCTCGTAAATCTTGACTAGATTATAGTAATCTAATGATTTCTATGGAGTTCTAATGTTTTGTCCATGGATAATAATAGTCTAAAGTTGATTATTGTAATTTAATTCCCGAAATTAATCTAATTGGTTAAATTTAAATTCTTCATTTGGGTGAGTAGTAGAATGATAGATTGTATTATTTGATAACATATTAGATGCACCATATGTGTTTGATGTAATGCACGTTAGGAATTATAAAAAAGGGGTTTAAAAAGGGTAAAGGCAGAGTGCAAATAGGGCAGGCGCTGCTGTCGGACAGGGCTGGGCTCTGCTGCAGTTCTTTTCGTGTACGCATGTTTGTGGGTAAAAATAAAGGGGAGATTGAGACTTGGGGAAATTGGTTCCAGCAGTGGTGTGAGCCGGTTTGACCACTGCCACCATTTCCATTCTTTATATATAAAGGAAAAGACTTTTAAAAGTAGATTAAGGAAAGAACGTGAGCATGCAGTAGAGTAAAAAAGAGAGAATGTTGCTTTGATTCGTGAAGTTGATAAGGGAAGTAGATTTGGTTCGAATATTTGTGATGGTGGTGCTATAATAAATTAGTTATTTTGGTACGGTCTAATTTATATTGACCATTGCATTTTTTTTTGTGAAAGATGGCAAGTGTTTGAATGATTTTCGGTTAGGTGTCGAGACGTTGGCATCAAGACGGTAGCATGTTGGTGAGTGCAAATATGCTTTGGTACTATAAGAGGTTCGATTTATGGCTTTGAGAGTTTTGTTAAAGCTAACCAATCTTAGCTAAGTTCGGAAGTAAGTTTTTCTTATTTTCGCTTTTGAATATCAGTTTGATATGAGATTTGATTTGCATGCTTTGGTTGAAAAACATGATTTAATTTACTTATTGTAAGTGAATCGTTTTGGATTAGTATGCAATGTTTATCAAAGTATATGGATGCCTATGAGCATTGAAATTCGTTCCTAGAAAGAATGTGTTATTGCCTTTGGTTATGTAGTTTTGCATCTTAAACGGTTTAGTTGGCATGCCATAGAGTTTAAAGTGCACTATAATATAAAGTCAGTTGCTCCACGGCTCTTGAGGTATAACAGTTTAACTCTGTTACTCGGGCTAATGGTTTCTTTGGTTTCTTGCAATAGGGGTGAGCCTATTTATTGTGTGTTAGCAGGGCGTGTAATACCCAATAATTGGTCTAATAGAATGTTACAATGGATCATTAGTCATTTGGCTATTGATTAGTCACCTAATGGATTAATTAAATTATTTTCACCTAATGGATTAATTAAATTATTTTACGACCATTTTGAAACAAGAAACGAATTAGATAGCTTCTTTAGAAGGACCTAATCGAACATCAAGGAATTTACAAAGTTTGCATGCTAAAATAGAATTAATGGATGGACTTGGACACATGTTTGATTAAGGTGAGGGCAAATGTGAAGGGAAGCTCGGTTAAAGAGGAGAAATCCTTATCTCCTCCTCTACCTCCATTGCCAAACCATCTAAAAAAAAGTAGAGTGAGAAAGCTTTGCCATGGAGAAAATGGAGACTTTAGCCTAATGATAAAAGCTCTTCCTTAAAATCTTTGACCGTGAACACCTAGGAAGTACGTAAACAAACTCTTCATCTTTCTAATTTTAAGACTTCAATTCGAAAGATGTGAATATGAACCTCTTATGCAATATGTTGTGAATGTGTTTGAATGCTTAATACATGCTATCAACCATTTCTAGAATTAATTGAAGGATTCATGCAATAAATTTGAAAAAAAAATGTGTAGTTCATAGAAAGCAATTATGTATGCTCTTCCTCTTGAGCTTTGATTATGTGTTAATTGTGAAACTTTGGATCTTTCGAATGAGGAACATATTTAGATTTTCATGCTATGTGTTGTTTGATATAATCAAGATGGTAGAATGCTTGTTGTTAATTTCTATATTCGAATGGAATAATCTAATTAAGGGATTAGATCATTGCTCAACCTTAAAGTTGATAGGAAGCTTAAATTTGATCACATGGCTTGTAAAAAAATATAAGTTTGTACTCTTAAAGAATGCAGTTTTGCTTGGTCTAAAAATACAGTTTGGGTACTCATAAAGAATGCAGCCTTGTGTAGTTTAAAAATGCAGTTTTGTAAGCTTAAAGAATGCAGTTTTGTGTAGTTTAACCATGCAGTTTTTGGATGTAAAATAGTGCAGTTTTGATAAGCTTAAAGTAGGCAGTTTTGCAACCTAAACTATGGACTAATTGTGAAGTAATTAAACTGTTTTGAAAACTAATTAAGGGTTGTTCAACTAAACTGGAATTTAGGTGGTCTGCATTGAATGTGTTTTTAAATGTTAGGATGCTGTTCTTGCCATAATTCAAGACTGTTTTGAACTTCTAGGAGGTTGGTGGACTGTTTTTACCATGAATTTGTGTTACATGTTAAGCTGCCCAGAATTTGTGAATATATATTGTAAATGGATTGTTTTTACCATGAATTTGTTTACATGTTAAGCTGCCCAGAATTTTGTGAATATATAATGTAAATGGACTGTTTTTACCATGAATTTGTGCTACATGTTAAGCTGCCCAGAATTTGTGAATATATATTGTAAATGGACTGTTTTTACCATGAATTTGTGTTACATGTTAAGCTGCCCAAAGTTTTGTGAATATACATTGTAAATGGACTGTTTTTGCCATGAATTTGTATGTATATATGTAAGCTGCCATGTTGATATGTTTATGAACATAAATGGACAGTTTTGAGTGAACAAATGTATGCTTATGAAACTGCCCTGTTTTGGAATAAATAACAAATATGTATGTAAATCGGATAGGATTGTAAGTATATACATGTATGCTGCCCGGTTTTGAATAATTGATCAAGAGAAATGTTTTCAGATGCATATACGAGCTGTTTTACAAGTAGGTGGACTGTTTTGAGTGTATAAATGTATACGAATGTATCTTGGACTGTTTTGTGCATTATATAAGTATACATGGGCTGTTTTGAGTACATTGAAAGCATGTTGGACTGCTTGAGTTATATATGTATATACATATAAAAATTTAGGGCTGTTTTGCATTGATATGAATGCCAAGGGGCTGTTTTGATTCATGTACATGTGTATGCAAGTATAGAGGGCTGTTCTGAAGATATATGAGTGTATTAGGGACTGATTTAATTTACATGCATGTATATATATGATAATTGGACTGTTTTGAGTATATGTATGTATATATGTGATAATTGGACTGTTTTGTGTAAATATAAATATATTGTGGACTGTCATGTATGGATGAGAAAGTTAATGGACTCTTTTGTATGCTTATATGTGACAAAATGTACGATAAAGGCTGTATTCCATTGTTAAGAAGACTAGTGGACTGTTTTGAATAATCAAAACAGTAGGAATGCTTTAGGGATAAATATAGGGACTGATTTGCCATTAAAATAGATGTTTGTTGGACTGATTTTGATGTGTATTTGTGTATACAAGTAATTGAGACTATTTTAATGGACTGCTTTGTATGCTTATATGTGACAAAATGTACGATAAAGGCTGTATTACATTGTTAAGAAGACTAGTGGACTGTTTTGAATAATCAAAACAGTAGGAATGCTTTAGGGATAAATATAGGGACTGATTTGCCATTAAAATAGATGTTTGTTGGACTGATTTTGATGTGTATTTGTGTATACAAGTAATTGAGACTATTTTAATGATTGTTAATTGGTTTGAGGTACATGTATTAATAAGAAGATGTTTCTAAGAGGAAGCTAGGAAGGGACTTGGTTAAGTAACAAGATATGATTGTGGATTTAGGTATCCCGTAACTTCGGGATAAGAGGTGAGTGTAGTTATGCATATGTGATGACAAGGTGTCATCCTAAAATTTGTTTAATTGAATTCTATATCTTTAAATCTTTACATATTGCATAAGGCTCAAGTAGAGCATTTTTTTGGGGGGAGCATGCATACATGGCATAGCATTTTTGAAAATCTATTGTTGAATGATGCATACGTATGCACTTTTACCTTGCCATGTTATTATGTATGATAGTGAAGATAAATTACTTTGTTATAAAGTTTGAAGCTGATTTCTAACCTACTATACCATAAGATACTTATACTAATAAGGAATTTGAAACTCAATATTATAAGCTTGGAATCATAAAACTTTAAGGGGCTAACAAGCTCACCTTATGTTATAAGATATTAAGAAATGAAGCAAGAAAGATTACTTTTCTCATAAGATACCCTCCCAAACTTCAAAGTATAAAATACTTAAGTTGCTTGAGTAATGGAAGACCTTGGACAATTTGGCATGGAACAAAGGTATTTGTTTCATGGACTACGGTCCATGGGCTACGGCTCGGGGGACGCCCCATTTATATGTGATATTTTGGCGACAGTAGGAGGCAACGAGGGAGATGATACGGAGATTGGTGACAGTTGGTTGGATAATTGAGAAGTTAGGATTGCTATGTTTTCGATACTAGCCATTGCTATGTGCTCTGGGCTATGTATAACTTGGACCAATACGGTCAATCTAAGGCCAATGATACTCATGTCCAAATGTGTCCTAAGCAAACAATCTAAAAGATATGAACTATGATACTATACTCTGAAAAGAAACATTGATAAGAAATATTATACACTCAAATAAGCTCAGTTATGAACTTCGATAAGGTTGATAAGCTTTGTGGTAAACTCTGATAAGATTTGATAAGAAATCTGAAAGCTTTGTTAAGCACCCTGACAAGTCTTGTGAAGACTTCAACATGGCAAAGTGTGATCTTTAATAATATCGATAAGAAATTTGATGGAACTCTGATAAAACTCTAAAAGAAATTCAGTTAAGTTTTGAAAGAAATGAACCAATAAAGCTTTTAAAAGTAAGATTAAGGCAAAAATCAAATGCTAACTTATACTTGTATTCTTTGGATTTCCATCTAATACCTTTGATATAATGCTTTATTATTTTGATGACAGTACCTCACTTAGGCTATATAAGCCTAATGCATTTCATTGTCATGCATTTACAGGATTTAGAATCTTGTGTTAGATCGTGA
The DNA here is from genome assembly GCA_019671005.1 of Hibiscus mutabilis. Classification (NCBI taxonomy): domain Eukaryota; kingdom Viridiplantae; phylum Streptophyta; class Magnoliopsida; order Malvales; family Malvaceae; genus Hibiscus; species Hibiscus mutabilis. Next base: position 53,333,830 of record CM033716.1, on the reverse strand, counting down.
ACAAGGGTTGCAGGTCACATTCCAAGACTTTTGTATATGGTCTTGTTCCTTTGTATAACTCCTAGGATGGTGGCACTTAGAGTCATGTTTATGCATAGAGTTAATATCATTTTGGTTTGTAAATATTCAAACATGTGCCTTGATTATGTTTGGTCGATTACATAGATGATTTTAGGTTGATGGTTGCTTGAAATGGATACCTAAATTCTAAAACAATGTCTTGTTCGAATGATAATTGGCTTGCTTAGTATGTAAGTTATATCTGAAGTTGGCATGATTGATCGAGAATTGAGTGATAATCTTGGATGGATTTCTTAATTATGCTACGAGGTATTCTATGTCTATGTGAACTACACTTCATTTTAGAAATGAACCATATTAGAAGTACTCTCTTTAGATTTATAACCTTTCTAACAACCTCAATTGAATGAATATATGATTAGGCAAGTTGGTGATAAGTTCTTAATTAATTCATTGTGTTTGATCGATTACTTAGACTTCATGAATGCTTAATCTAGGTTTGATTGATAAGTGGTAATTCTAGAGATTCTTGATTTGCTTGGTCGAATTGTTGTTATGAGTTGAATCCTTCTTCCTTTGCTTGCTTCGAATGGTTGGTTGCTTTGAGTACGTATGGTTGAAATTAGTAGTTGGTAGTCTTGAACATGTATGGTTAAAATTGATAAGTAGAGCTTAATTGTTAATGCTCGAGAATGAAAGTTAAATCTTTGACTAGATCGATTATTTGCTTATGTTTCTGAATATGATTAGTCATGTTCAAACCTTAAGATGTAAGCCAAGCTTATCTTGAGAACTAAGATAATGATAATAACATTTGTCTAAGGTTTAAGTTGAACTATATTTGTTGTTTCAAATGAAACCTTGGGTTCTAAGTAATTGTCCCTAATCTTTGTTTAATTGGTTATTATGTTGTGATTGCAGTTGTTTAAAGGGTCAAAACAGATTCGTAAAATATTCAGTTTTGTGTGGTTATTATAATACGTTTGTGAAGTTGTTTGAATTCAACAAGAATAATACAGTCTAGACCTTATTGTTTTAACGCTGAAATGTATGCTGATTATTGTATGTTGTAGTTGTTAAAAATAGTGCAGTTTCAGAATAAAATGCAGTTTGTCACATGGCAGATTTATAGCGTTGAAATATTGCCGAAGTATAGTTTTGAAAACCTGAATTCTAATACAGTTTTAATTAACTGGATAACGTAGAGTAGTTGTATGAAATTTTTGAGATGTGAATATTGTATGTTGCCTTAACTCAAATGCAAAACTGTGCTAAAAAGATTATATTATAAACAGTTTGGTTTGTGTATATACAGTTCGAGCAAATCATATGAAATATTAGTTGCCTTGAAATTTCATGGTTTGATAAATTGTTGTCATTAAAGAAATATAGATTGGATTTTTATGATGAACTTGGTCTTCCTTTGAAAATATTTAATTACCCATGCTTGTTGAGACATATGTTTATATGTATGTGTGTATGCTAGACTCGAACACTTTCGTAATTTACGAAGCACATTCTCAAAATATGCTAGGTTATGTTACTTGACTTATGAGTCAAGTTGTTCTTATGTTGATATTTTTTATAACAAGAAGAGTCCAAGAAAGTTTATAGAGAAAATTTTGACATGTCTGCTCTAAAACTCGAGCAAATCTTATAATTTGGTCATGAAATTTTTGGGTTTTTGTTTTTGGTAACATCTCCAATTCTAGTTTTCTCCTAAACTGGGTTGAGGATGTTACAATATGGTATCAGAGCCTAGGTTTAGTCGATTCTCAGACTAAACATAAGCAAATTCTATGTCTGCAACATGCATATGTCACCTAGGAGTTTAAATTTATGTCTAGTGCTGGTGACTTGCAATTAACGCAGTATGTTTATCATAATAAGAATATATGGAAATGTTCTGAGTTTAAATTTATGTCTAGTGCTGGTGACTGGGGAGTCGGTTGAAGTAGCTATAAAAATTGGATGATTGATACCAAGGAAAGTTCTCAGAAACATTACAAGAAGAATGATAATGATGTGAAAGTCGCTAGCACCTACAATGCCCCTACAAACTTCACTATTTCTCAACCTCAGCCTTCTATTGGGAACACATAGGGTCAAACAAGAAATAAGATAGAGCCCCTAGGAAAGAAAAGGAGAAGATATCTTTTACCCCAATACCGATGTCATACACCGAGTTGTATTCAGAGTTGTATAAAGCCGACTTGGTTCATCCCTATCCTGTTATGCCATTCAAGCCCCTTCTTCCTGCATGGTATGATGGAAAAGCTCACTGCGACCATCACGATGGTGCCCCAGGACATACGACAGAGAACTACATTGTTTTTAAGAAATTTGTCTAGAATTTGATAAATACAGGAATTTTAAAATTTGATGACCCAAACGTGGCTACTAATTCCCTACCAAACCATGGAAGGCGCAACATGAACACTATTGAAGATGGAAGTGACAAGAAGGCTAAAAAGAGTGTATCTGAGGTTAAGTCTCCTCTTTGATGGGTGTTCTAGCAATTTTGCATGCACGTCTAATAGAAAAGGGTATAGAAATAGTACAAGAAGGATGTCGGCCCTACTGTGAGTATCACCAAGAAGAAGGGCATGAGACCCAAAGCTATAAGTAGTCCAGGCAATTGATTCAAAAGATGATAGACAATAAAGAAATTGAGTTCTTTGAAAAAGTTGATGGAAAGAACCAGATGGATGTATGCGCTTCAGACAACCCTAGCATCATATACAGCGCTAACCGACCTTTTGTCATCTTATCTAAGCCAAAGGAGAATAGTTCACCCCAAGTGGAAAATACAAAGGTAGTCCCCAAGCTTGCCATCTCAGCTCTAGCCACTTTCTCGTTCAAAAACACACAAAAAGTTCATTGGGATTATGCTGCTCATGTTTCTATATGGGGACCACAAAAAGAAGGAAAAATGCAAGTCAAAAGAGAATTCGCACAGAAAGGGGAAATGGAGGAGTCAAGAGCCGAAGTTATAAATGAGGTAGGACATTTTGCTAGAAGTGGTCGATGTTACTTGCCAGGGACTTCAAAGGTCGTAGAGACCGAGATGGACAAGGATGTGAATACCGAGCCTAAAAAAATATTTGGTGAGGAGCCACCCCCAAGAATAAACGAACCGGTGATTGAAGCACAAGTGTAAGAATTCGTGGAGTTTTTCAAACACAACGAGTACAATGTTGTTGAGCAACTTTGCAAATAACAAGCGAGAATCACAATACTTGAGTTGCTTTTAAGCTCAGAAAAACATCGTAATGCACTGATGAAGGTGTTAAATTAAGCATTTGTTCCGGATTACATTTTTGTGGCCAAGTTAGACTGGATTATGGGCATCACATTCAACGATAATGAAATCCCGGAAGGAGGAATTGGGTCCACCAAGGCACTAAACATCACTGCCCACTTCAAAGGGTACATTTTGCCTAGAGAGCTTATTGATAATGGTTCTACACTAAATGTGTTGCCGCTAGCCACTCTGCAAAGGTTACCAGTGGACAACTCCCATGAAACCATGCCATAATTCACTGAGGGCCTTTGATGGAACTCAAAGAGAGGTAGTGAGGAAGACTGAGATACCCTTACTGATTGGACCAACAGAATATGTCGCTGACTTTGTGGTGATGGACATTAAGCCAACGTACAACTGCTTACTAGGGAGACCCTGGATCCATTCTATCGGTGTTGTCCCTTCATAGCTACATCAAAAGCTGAAGATTGTAATCGAAGGGAAATTGATTAGTGCTGGAGCGGAACATGACATCATTGCTTCATTTATGTTTGATGCCCCTTATATCACAGCTGATGAAGATGCTGAAGAATGTTCTTTCTAAGCTCTGGAATTTAACTTCTATCATAGAAGGAAATAGGATCTCACGCCCTAAGTTATCCAATTGTACCAAGATGACAGTTCGAGAGACCATGGGATGAAGGGCTAAGACTAGAAAAGGTCTTGGAAAGAACTTATAGGGAAGCCTACGTGCAAAATGTGTTATTTTCAAGAAAGATTGACACATGCTTGGTCATAAGCCTAGTATGCTGCAAAGAAAAGAGGAGCATAAAAAGATGGAGGAAATAATGAGAGCCAGGTTTAAGAAAGAAGACATCCCATGGAAGCCGATGACTTTTCCTCACCTTTGAGATAACTTCATGTTTAGTGGGATTGTCAATGCTGAGCAGAAGGTACATGAAGACAACCAAGAGAACGACAAGCTTAACAAAGAGGACATGTTCAGCAAATCGATGGAAGAGATGCTTGTTAACATGATATCTAAGGGCAGAAACATCAACAAGTTTTTAACTAGGATCCGCCCTTGCTTTCCAAGGGAGTCACTTGATAATTGGAGCAATGTCGATCTGCCTGTAGTTTTAGGACTAAATTAGAGTAATGCCTCAAACCAACTCTTTTGCTTTTGCTCACAAGCATTAATGATCTTTTATAAAGGGCTACTATGTTAACCTACATGTGTAATAAAAATGATGTTTTCTATGTTTATCAAATGGAAAACATCCCCAACATCTGCTTTTATATATATACTTTATATTTTATACAAATAACATTCATTCTTTATCCAAATACGTATCTGCCTTTTTTACAGGGTCTTTATGTTTGGCTGTATGAATGATTATGAGTCTAATCCTGAGATAGATTTCGAACAGCCTATGTGTTTGATGGAAATGGATGAAGAAAAGGAGGACATGGACTATAATGTCCTTGATGAGTTAACAAGGTTGGTGACAAGAGAAGAAAAACAAATCCTACTTCACCAAGAGAGGGTAGAGACTCTCAATTTAGAGACTGATGAAGACAAGAGGGAAGTAAAGATTGGCACCACCCACTCTTCAATGACCAGACACAATTTGATAACTCTACTTCAAGAATTCAAAGATGTATTCACTTTGACTTATCAAGATATGTCGGGGATGAATACATACATTATGGTGCATAAGTTACCAATAAGGCTTGAATGTTGTAGCTGAAAGTGGTAAAAATGAGTGTTGTAGCTGAATTCTTAGCGAGCTATGCCTTAGATGATTACCAGTCCTTGAACTTCAATTTTCCTGACGAGGACCTGGTGTTTATCACGACTAAAGAGGAGACTACCCTGGAGGAGGAGTCATGTAAATTGTGTTTCGATGGGCATTTAATGCCCTTGGTCATGGAATAGGTGCAATACTGATTTCCTTGACGATGTCTACTATTCTTTCACGAGCAGGTTAGAATTCTTCTATACAAATAACATCGTGAGTATGAGGCTTGTGTTATGGGATTGCATGGGGCCACCGAAAGGAAGGTCAAAATACTCTAAGCTTTTGGAGATTCATCTCTAGTGAGTTATCAGCTTCGTGGGGAATGAGAAACAAGAGACCCAAAGTTAGTTAAATATCACAATTTAATCGAAGAGCTAATTAAAGGATTCGAGAAAGTTAGTTTTACCCACCTTCCAAGAAAAGACAACCAAATGGCAGATGCCCTGGCGATCTTAGATTAAATTGTGACGCCCTGTAAACTTTTGAAACTCCTGCATACTATTGTAGCCTGGAAGAAGAAATGGATGGCAACTCATGGTACCATGATATCCTGTAGTATACCAAATTCTATGCTTACCCTAAAGAAGCGAGTGAGATTGATAAAAGGACTCTTAGAAGAATGGCAGCTGGGTACATCTTAGATGGTGAAGTCTTGTACAAAAAAGGCAAAGACCAGATACTCTTAAGATGCGTTGATTCTCGGGAGGCCAAGAATATTCTTGCAGAAATGCATGATGGTTTGTGAGGGACACACGCCAATGGCTTTTTGATGGCCCGAAAGATCATGAGATATATATATTACTGGTCAACCATGGAAGGCGATTGAATTGACTATGCCTAGAAGCGTCACAAACGCGAAATATATGCTGACAAGATTCATTCTCCGCCACTACCTTTGCATACCATGAACTCACCATGGCCGTTTGCAATGTGGGGTATGGATGCTATTGGAAAAATTCGTCCAAAGGCTTCCCATAGACATCGTTTCATCCTGGTGGCTATTGATTATTTCACTAAGTGGGTAGAAGCAGCCTCCTATGCTAATATCACTAGGGTAATAGTATGCGAGTTTATAAAGAAAGAGATCATTTGTCGGTATGGCTTGCCAGAAAGGATCATCACTGAAAATGCTTCCAATTTGAATAATAAAATGATGAATGAAGTGTGTGAGCAGTTTAAAATAGTGCACCACAATTCCACCACTTATCGCCCTAAGATGAATGGGGCAGTGGAAGCAACAAATAAAAATTCAAGAAGATCATAGCGAAAATGACAAAAACTTACAAAGACTTACATGAGAAGCTACCATTTGCTCTGTTTGCCTATCGAACGTCTTTATGTAATCAACAGGGGCAACACCCTATTCTTTGGTCTGTTGGACCGAGGAAGTATTACCCATTGAAGTAGAGATCCACTCGCTTCGAATTTTGAGCGAAGTAAAGTTGGATGAAGCCAAATGGATACAAGCTAGGTATGATCAACTAAATATCATTGAAGAAAAGAGGTTGAGAGCTATCTGCCATGGTCAAATGTATCAAAAGATGATATAGGCTCATGACAAGAAAGTTCGCCCAAGGGAATTTCAAGAAGGGGATCTAATGCTTAAGAAGATCCAGCCAATTCAAAGGGACTTTCGTGGGAAATGGATGCCAAATTAGAAAGGACCCTACGTCGTTAAAAAGACTTTTCTGTAGGGGCTTAAATCCTAACAAAGACGTATGCGGGCGAGCTGAGCAATCCAGTAAACTTATACTCGGTAAAAAAGTATTACGCTTGAAGAAAAAAAAAGAAGAAGTAAATAAATAAATAAATAAGAGAAAGAAAAAGAAAAAAGAAAAATATGGGAGGTTCAAGATGAAAACCTAAAAGGGCATCTTGAAACTAATTAGGGATTTGAGTTGAAAACCCGTAAAGGGTGGCTCAAATGAATTTTGAGATGGGGCATCCAATAGGCAAACCCTCTCAAAAAATACCAGTGCTTTGTAGAAGAGCTTGAGGCAAAGAGTCTACCTCTAACGATAGGCTCACGCATCATTCATACAGTGAATACCTAGGACTTTGTATCACCTTTTGTTTTCTTTTGCCTCATGTTTGTGACGACATTTTGAACTATATCATATTTACTAATAAAATACTATTTTTATCCTCTTTTATTGTTTTCTCGAACATCCTGTAAGTGAGTTAACATAGATTTACGATAAGCAAAATATTTCTTGGCATTACTATGTTCTAGTTCTAGACTAAAAAGTGTAGGTGATCCAATGGAAGAATCGACCTCGGTACAAAGGATCCTACATGCAAAAGAACACTCACAAGAGGATCTCAAGCGCGAAGTTTTCAGAATACACCAAAACGAGGCAACGAGTGTCATCTAAAGGCAAACTTGTCCAAGAAAAAGCAAGAAGATGACAACTACAAGGACATAAAGATTTCAAGGCGAGAACCTGAAAAAAGAAAAAGAGAAAAGAAAAAAGAAAAAAATGAAGAAAGGAAGAGAAAAAAGAAAAAAGAAAAAGAAAGAAAAATAAGAAAAAAAGCGAAGAGGAAAACTCGAATAGAGGCACTTCACAAAAATAAATCTAAAGTGAAAACCTGCAAAGACACTTTAGAATAGACTCCGAAGCTCAAAAAAAGCGTCAAAAGGTTGAACTCGTTTGTGAGATGGAGTTTCGCTATCACATGAAGAAGGAGAATGAAATAACAAGAAAATTAACATCGCTCGATCAAAGCGAAAATGTCGAAACAATATCGATATATCATTATCCATGCATCATATAAGATAGGCATCCCTAAGATTAGGAGCATGCTAACTCATATTATTTGGGATATCTTGGTTGTTTTCCCGACAGGTATTCAAGAACCTGAGGGAAATTAGGTCTGCGCAATTGGGGAAGCAGATCTTAACAAAGAAGCAAGAGTCAAACCTGACCAAGATATTCGATTAATGGCACCAAGATGATTAGAAATCGGGCCAGCATTTTGAATATTTTTGTTCTTTAGCCTACGAAAAACGGTAGAAATTGTTGATACTTATAATATTAGAGAACATAATGCTGCTGTTGAAAACGATTCTATATAGGAAGAACTCATGACTGCAAGACAAAAGTTCTATATAGGAAGAACTAGTCGTCTTAAGATTTTAGAGTAAGAAGTTATATATTGGGAGAACTCATGACTCGAATACTCCAAGGCAAAAAAGTTCCATATAGGAAGAACTTACAGCTTGAAGAATCCAGAGAGAGAAAGGTTCTATACATGAAGAACCTATAGCTCAGAAGATTTTGAGGTAGAGACTTTTATATAGGAAAAACATCTACTTCAAGATTCTGAGACGAGAAGTTCTATAGTTTGAAGAATCCACCCATGACGGAGAAGGTTCTATATAGGGAGATCCTGCAGCGTTGATAATTAAAGGCAAAAAGTTCTATATAGGAAGGACTTGCAGCCCAAAGACTTTGCCGAAGAGGAGCTGAATTCTATACAAGAAGAATTCGCTTCTCCAAGGCCCTAGGCAAAAGAAGAGTGAACAGTTCTATATAAGAAGAACTTGTGACACTGAATCTCCAATTTGAAGACTTTATCTCTCCAACAGACTACTCAATTTTGAAGATTTTGCCTCCAATAGCGGCCAGATGGACCAATTGAAATCCAAGGGATAGGTGGTGGCCAGGAAAAGAAACCCCAGACCCAACTAGACAAAAATGGTTATTTTGTATTAACTCTTTTAATCAACTTGTTTTAATTGGAGCTCCTATGCAAATGATTCAACTATTTTGTATTAACTCTTTTAAAAAATGTTGTTGTATTTATGAAAAATTTTATGTTGTAGGCTAAATATAGTTGCAAAATTTTATCTATAGTTTGGGCTTGAGGCGCAAGTGTGAAGTCGGGTTAGGGCATTGTATTGTGAGATTTTCATTGTTTGCTTCTTTGTTTCCAACTTTAGAAAATGGAAATTGCTAGACTTTGGGGGTATAAGTCTAGTGTTTGTGAGGTTATCTCCTTTAGCCTAAAAGTAAAGACATCTTTTGTGTGAATAACTAAGGTAGTGGATGTAGACCTTGTTGAGAAGGTTGAACCACTCTAAACCCATTTTTCTTTCTAGCAACTTGCTTCCACCAATTTTTTAATTGTCAATTCACCATATCTTGGCCATCTACATTGATTTATCAACTCAACAATTGGTATCAGAGCTACACTCATTGAAAGGCTTCACATCCTCTTGAGTAGATCCAACCGTTGCTCAATCAATTTTCAAGTCAATCCATGGCCTCTACTTTCGGCAACTTCTTCATAAAGGAAGCTCAATCCATTTCCAAGCCACCATACCTCAATAGGATAAATTACCCATATTGGAAGAATAGGATAAGATTATTCATCCAATCAAATGACTACCTCCTTTGGGATGTAGTGATGGATGGGTCATCTATCCATGTGAAGAGAGAATGAGACTGATTCATTGATGTTTGTCAAATAGTGATGCACTTTAGAGCAAATATACTCGTCGATCAAGTAATAAAGTGATAGAGTAGAGTGTCGAACCCACAAGGATTGGATCAATAAAGATGGAGTTATCATACTTAAAAATGGTTGACCAAGTATTGATTGATGTCGATTTATCAAAACTAAATGCAAATAAGGTAAAGGTAGCTATGATCAAGACAAACTGATAATGCAGCAAATAATAGATAATTATGGGAGCTAGGTTTATTACTTAGGAATTATGCTTGATTACTTATTTCAATGACATATCGACTTGCAATACATGTCTGCGTAAACCATTAAGATTTTTATCTACTCGACATGATTTTCTACTGAAATTCTGACTCTATCGATGCCTAGAAGTTAATGATATCGAAGCTAAGGTAATATATGTCTACGTGAACCCTAACACTTTATTATTTACTCAAGTTCTCCTTATTAGTCGTTAAAGCCCTAAACTTATGTCTAAGCCGAATTAAGACTAAGTTAATAGCTTAGCCCCACTGTTCAAGTTTGTTTAACCTAACTCTCTCAATATGTGATGCATCACTTAGATGAACTTTGGTATTTCTATTAATAGATTTGGTAATAGTTTTGAAAAGTTACACTTTGGTCATTGATTGTTAATTATCCTAATTGAAGGAGTAAAAGGTTTTTGATTAATATGAGAATTTGCACGCTCACTAAGTTAAATTTCATTGTGGTAAGGTTAATTTCAGTTAAAGGATCCCTAAGTTATCGAATTTGTAGATTAGTCCCTATAATTTGTAAAATTTTAAAAATTGTCCTAATTCGATAATCATAACCTCTTTTTGAATTACCCTTCTTGCCATATTGTTATAGCGTCTTATTGTATTATCGATTATTGATTAAAATTATTGCATCGATCATCGTATCGTTCATCGATAACATACTCTGACCTAGTTCTCTACAAGGTTGGGAGGGGGTGTTACATTTGTGGTATCAGAGCTAGAGTTTAGTCGATTCTATGACTAAACCTACGCTTATTGTATTGTCATTGCATTGCATTTACCAGCTAGAAGTTATTTATTGTGTATTTTGACTTGCTGGTCAACTCGATCTCTTTTCTTTTTAAGAGATAGTTGTATGTAGTTAAACAAGGCTCACATGAGTATTGAGTTTCTACGGGCTCCTTGATTGTTACGATGAGTAAAGGGGGAAGACCCTTTAAGTATATAAGATTCTTGATAAGAATCATTAAGCCTTGAATTATGGAGGTAGATTACCGAGCTTAAAGAATTACTAAAAACACAACTAAATTATATGAACAATCTTAGGTTTCATCGAACCCTGAAAGGCTGTACCGCCCTTTATGGCTATAATTTCAAACCTCTTAAACCCTTATTTCCTAGTATGCCTAATAATGGACTTACATACTCACCGACAGGGTAAATGGTAACCCTGAACTTGTTAGGTATCGATTACTAAATCATTGTATTTGCTACCATCAAATCATTGCAAGGCTATACCGAGCATCGATATTGGATTACCAAGACTCATGCTTCGCTATCACATCGAAAGGGAGAAATATAGTCCTAAACATAAAGTATTCACAACCTTTTCCCTTCTACAACACTGTATGGTTACCGAATTTTTCTTAGACCATTTTTAGGATGGTTTATAGTACTGAGGGTTTGGGTCGAGAATTAGGATACTCGTCTGTACCTATTGCCAAATGATGGTGATTCAAATGATATCACACGTACCCTTGAATTACATTTCTATCTTGATTAAGCATTGATGAACCAGGATGATCACTCATTTAGTAAATCTGTTTTGATCACCGTAATCAATTCATTGGGTGATAGTGTCACCATAAGCTTTGTGTGTAAGAATTGTCCCTTAATAATTCAAGGGATTCCATTTCCGGCTAATTTATTGGCATTACCAATTCACGAGTTCGATGTTATATTGGGTTTAGATTGGCTCAATGAACATCAAGCTTGGGTAGATTGCAGCAAGAGAAAGTTGTATTTTCGAGGCCTTGGTAAGGAGCGCATCGCTTTGATGAATTCAAGAAAACCTTCATTGTATGCTTTGACATTGGAAGTCAAGAATGAACCTTGACTGCAAGACATTGATATTGTGTGCAAGTTCCCTGATGGACTACTAGGTTTACCTCCAACCCGTGAAGTGGAATTTGGCATTGAAATGCAACTTGGAACTGCTCCAGTTTCTATTCACCTTATCGAATAGCCGTAGTTGAGCTAGAAGAGTTGAAATCTCAAATTCAAGAATTGCTTTGTAAAGTCTTTATCCGACCGAGTTCTTCGCCTTGGAGAACTCTGGTTCTTTTCGTAAAGAAGAAAGATGGTTCTATGAGATTATGCATTGATTACCGACAACCGAACAAAGTAACCATCAAGAATAAGTATCCACTGCCAAAGTTTGACGACCTACTCAATCAGCTTAAGGATGCTTCATGTATTTCAAGATCGATTTAAGGTTAGGGTATTATTAGATGATAGTTAAGGAATGTGATGTGCCCAAAACTACTTTCTGTACAAGATATGGATACTACCAATTCTTGGTAATACCCTTTGGGCTGACCAATGCACCGGCAACCTTTATGGATTTGATGAATTGGGTTTTTAGACCTTATCTTGACAAGTTCGTAATGGTATTCGTTGATAACATTCTGATCTATTTTAAGAATGTTGTGGAACATCGAGATCACCTCCGTCGTGTGCTTCAAACCCTTTGGGAGAAGCAATTGTTTGCCAAATTCTCTAAATGTGAGTTTTGGCTTACCGAAGTTACCTTCCTTGGGCACATAGTATCGGTTTCAGGTATCCAAGTGGATCCGAAGAAAATCCAAGCCATCTTTGATTGGAACCCACCGAAGACTATTGGTTAGATGAGGAGTTTCTTTGGTATTGTTAGTTATTATAGAAGGCTCGTTAAAGGATTTTCTATAATAACAACTCCATTGACTAAATTATTGAGTAAAGAAGTCCTATTTGTTTGGACCGAGGAACAATAAAGGAGTTTTTATCAATTGAAATAAGTGTTGACTCACGCATCGTTCCTAACCTAACCCAAGTCCGAAAAGGACTACAAAGTCTATAGTGATGCATCGCATCTCGAGTTTGGATGTGTATTCATGCAAGAGGGAAAGTTCTAAGCTTAGCCATGCACAATTTACAATTTATCAGATTCTAGTGACTAAAACATGTATCGATACAACCTTGGCTGTGTTAGTACGAGTACACCTGTTTTGATACGTCTTTGAGTCGTACAGATGCAATTTTTACATCCAAATTCCAGTGTTGACTTTCTATACTGATACGCCAAAGTATGTATCGATTCGCCTTATTACCAATGTTGACTTGGTCCAAATATGCAATACTGTACCGATACACCATCACATGTATCGGTACTCCATGTTTTGTAATGACAAATTTTATTTGGTTTTTACTCAATTTGACCTATCGAACAATGTCCAATTCCTATGAAATTTTACAGGCAAGTTTACAATACCATGATCTTCTTTTATGCAGAATTTTAGAGCAATATGAATCCATTTACTAGGTTTCACCTTCTTAGGAAAAATATGCAAGTTTTACCAGTTTTAGCCAATACCAAAGCAACATTTAGGGCCCTTAAGACTCATACATGCCATATGCAATATATACACAACAAAAGGGCTAAAAATGACTGGTTCAACTACTTTGCCACCATTCTAGGAGTTCGTAGGGATAATATACATTACTTTAGGCTTGTAGTGACTTGTCAAATTTCCAATGATCCCCGATCTCACAACAGTGACTTTCTTGCCTAAAATGCATGAGATGAAATGCATTAGGCATACTTTGTCTAGAGAGGTAGTCATAAACAATAATAAAACGATGGTGCACAATTCAAATCATGCTAGGACGATAACAATACTATGGATACATTGAAGCTATGACAATGTCAATGCTATGACAATATCAATGACATATTTGACATATATCGATAGTATTTCCTTGGATTGAAACGGGATAGTAGATACGCAAATTCCTACGCCTAGCCAAATCAATGAATGGTCTAGTCTCTCTGCCTCACCAATTGACCAATATCACAACATGCCTCCGCCTCGCCGCTCTAAAAGGCCGTAGCCAAGGACCATAGTCCACTCGTACCAAGGAGCTCTTGAATTCTATGGAACGCCAATTGTATCCAATATCCTTCCGAATTCAAGGTTTCGTAACAATAAAAATAGCAATAATGTTGACAATAGAAATGATGATATCAATGGCGATGAAAAAGTCAATGACAATGTTTCAATAGAAATGAAGACAACAATGACGATGTTCAATATCCATGATCAATATGTCAATAACAATAACAACATTAATGATCAATGACTATAACAATACCTATTTCAATATCCAATGTCTATAGCAATAACACTATCAATATTCAATGACCAATATTTCTATATTCCAATGTAACAATGTCAATATCAATGAAGCTATGTTCAATGTTTCGACGCTATAACATACCGATGCTTGCCAATGAGTCCTCAAACAAGGTTCAATGCAATATCCTTAGACAAAGGGTTAGCTATGTGATATCCAATAACAATGAAATCGGGAAAAACACCTAGCTTAATCCTGAGACTTCGACTACACTCACCTCAATTTTCCAAGACCTTTAAGGCTCCCGGATGGCAATTCCCTTATTATTTCGATATGTTGATTCTAGTGGATTTTTCAACTCCTCCCTTATTGCTTTTAAGCTAACAAAAATGGAGGAAATAAGGATTTCAATATCAATAACCAATTCCATCACGTGATTTAGCTATAGAAACAATCGAAATTAAACTAAGAAATTTCATAGACAACCCAAGAGGGTTCAAATTTCTTAGGCATGAAATATTTATGATTTAGTCGTGGAATCAACAATCTATTAGAGGTTTATGGCTTACCCGATCCATAGCTATAATTTAGGATTAAGAACCTTAAGAAATTGAAGCTTAGGTTACTCTCCAATGGAGGTGTATGCTTGGATGAAGATGAAGACTTAGATACTAATTTCTTTACTATTCGAGTAAAGCTAAACCCCTTTTTCCACCCCTTTTCATTTCCAATAACCAAGAGCTTTCCTTCATATGAAAGAAAGCATTCCGATCACTCCACGTAAGTGGTGGTTAAAACCAGAGAGGGGATAATTGTAAGGTTGGTCCCTTAACTTTCAATGCTTTATACTTTTACCCCAAACTTTTAACTTATACAATTTAGTTACAAGACAATATTTTGATAGATTCAATATTTTCATTAATCGATAAATTAACTCCATTAGAGTTCAATAACAATGCAATTGATCACATAGTCAATGTCGATGGGATATTTGGACCTTTTTTATGTAGGGTCTACATTCGCTGGAACTCAATTCCGACTAGACCAATTTTTAAGGTGTTACAATTATGCTCATAAACTTTCATTTTCCTTGATGCATAAGCCACAACCTTACCGTCATGCATCAATACACAACCCAACCCAACCCAACATAAGACACATCACTATAGACTACAAACTCCCTACCAGACTCGGGTTGAATCAAGATAGAAGCATGAGTCAAAACTTCCTTCAACTTCTCAAAACTATGATGTTGACTCTCCGTCCACACATAAGGAACATTCTTCTTCAACAACTTCGCCAATGAAGCAGCAATACAAGAGAAACCATCCACAAAAATATTGTAGTATCCTGCCAATCCAAGAAAACTATGTACCTCTAACACCGACTTAGATTGTTTCCAAAAAAGGATAGCCTCAATCTTCTATGGATCAACACAGATACCCTCAGCCTAAACCACATGACCAAGAAACATCACTTCCTTAAGCCAAAACTTACACTTAGTCAACTTAGCATACAACTGATGATCCTTCAAAGTTTGCAAAACAATCCGCAAATACCGATCATGTTCCTCCTCGGTACGAGAGTACACGAGAGTATCATCGATAAACACCACTACAAACTGACCGAGATATTCATGAAACAGCTTATGCATCATATCCATGAAAGCAACTGGAGCATTTGACAAACCAAATGGCATCACCAAAAATTTATAATGCCCATATCTCGTATGAAAAACAGTCTTTGGCACATCCGCATCCTTAAAATATAACTGGTAATACCCTAGCCTCAAATCAATCTTTGAAAACACAATTGTCCTATGGAATTTCTCAAACAAATCATTTATTTGTGGCAACGGATACTTGTTTTTAACCTTAACTTATTCAATTGCTGGTAATCAATGCACATACGCATCGACTCATCCTTCTTTTTCACAAAAAAAACTGACGCACCCCACAGTGAAACAGTAGGTCGAATGAATCCTTGATCCAACAACTCCTAGAATTGAGTCTTTAACTCCGTCAGTGCCATACGATACGAAGTAATGGACATCGAAGTCATACACAAATATGTCACTATACCAAACTCCACTTCCCTATCTAGTGGTAACCCAACAACTCCTTAGGAACACCTCTAGAAAATCACTCACAGTCCGAATGCCCTGCACCCGAACCCTTTTGACCTTAGGATTCATCACAATGTCTAGATAAGCTTGACAACCTCCTTCCATCAACTTTTCAGCTTGCGTAGCCAAAACAACTTTAGTCAAGAACATAACATTCTCACCAACCACCACGACTTCATAATCGTCAGCAAGCTTCAGAGAAATCCTTTTGGATTCACAATCCACAACCACTTTATGCTCGCTTAACCAATCCATACCCAAAATAACATCAAAACCACAAAAAGGCAACTCCATCAAATCCATGGAAAATTTATGACCTTTAATTACCAAAAGACATCTCGTATACAACCTTCTAACCATAACTGTTTCACAAAATAAACTAGTTACCAACATGACAACATTCAAGATCTCAACAAGTACATCTAACAAATGCGCATGGTCACTTAAAATGTAAGAATGAGTGGATCCCGAATCAATTAAGGAAAATAATGACAATGATTGCAAGGTAAAAGTACATACAATCACATCATTGTTATTACGACCCTCGCAATGAGCATATATCCAAGTCGGCGCACCATTCTCCGGTCGCAGAGCAACTATATGAGCCACAGTACTCTAACCATCCTCACGCCTCTGGAAATTACCTCTGCCATTGCCTTGCCCTCTAGTAGGTACAATAGTTGTCTGTATTTGTGTAACCCTCGTAACATGCAGATAATCGCGCTTCAGATGGTCAGACAGTCCACACTTCCAACACGATCCTAGTGCTCCACACACCCGCATGACGTCTACCACAACGCTTACAATCGGTAGCAATCTGTACACCCTGATTACGACCATCGCCACCATGCTTATGATCCAGCTTGTATCACTTATCAAGCGATCTCTTGTTCTGCCTTCTAAAAAAAGTAGACTTTGCTGTTCTTTTCCTCGAATCCGTACACTTAACTTGCACCGAGTCACCCAAAGATTGCTCAATATCCTTGGCCTTATTGACCAATACATCAGAATTTTTGTAATCAGTGGCCAACAAATATGTCTTGATGTCCTTAACAAGCTCGTAACGAGACCTATCACATCTCTGTCTATCATTCGAAACTAGTTCAAGAGTATACTAGCTCAATCGCACAAATTTCACCTCATATTCAGACACTGTTATGCCACATTGCACCAATGACATAAAGTCACACTTTTTGGCATCTTGGTATTGCGGATAGATATACTTCCTCTTGAAAGCTGTTCAAAAGAACTCCTAATTCACATCAGCATCAGGAACTCCCGCAATCGTGGTTACCCACCAATGATACGTGTCACCATGCAACAAGGATACGGTACAACTCAACTTACATACATCATTATAGTCTATATGACTTAGAATACCGATAGTTTTGGGTTACACCGGTAATCCCCATGGCATAGTGGAAAAATTAACCAGCGATTACCACTAGAGATCCATATATGAGGAATGAATCAGGGTGAATAAGGGTGAAGAATTACTTGTTTAAAATCTAGAATTCTGAATTTGGAGGAGATAGATATCCAATCACGATTCCATGATGTCGATTCCTAAGCCACAACGACAACACTTCAACCTCTACATAGTTCACCCAATTGAAACGAGTATATAAAACTCTCTAAACTATTTAGAAGTTTTTCCCAAAAGCATTAATAACTGCTAGATCTCTCATGCCTTTATATAGCCTTTGTAATCCTAATTCAACTCAGATTAGGATTTCAATATATATATATTAAATATATAATCCCAATTTAAATTTAATTATGATTTTAATATATATATTAAATATATGTATAATTCCAATTCAACTTAATTTGGATTTCAATATATATATATATATATATATATATATATATAAATATATAATCACAATTCAACTTAATTAGAATTTCAATATATATATATAATCCCAATTAAACTTTAATTAGGATTTCAATATATATATATATATATTAAATATATATAATCCCAATTCAACTTAATTAGGATTTCAATATATGTATATTGATTTAAATCGAATTATATTATTTATATATATTAAAAGAGTCATAAATATAATAATTATTTTTCTTTTAATATTTACCCAATAGTTAAATTAATATATATTTAATATATATGCTCATTTCAACCGTGGGTGTGACCCTGTAGGTTCATGTAATGTTAGTAGTAAATATTAGAACATTTCTAATGTTACAAACAATGAGTGACATCTAGCAATATGTCATTGTCACCTAAGTTACAAGAAATCATGATTCGACATAATATTTTTTCGTGATTAACTCTTTTTCATGTATTACGTCCTTTTGTCCTTTATATCTAGATTGGACACAGGTCATGGAACAATCACACTTGTATAGTCCACTAATATTTCTTGATACCTTGAGTAGACAATTATAAATGAATAACTATGATGCTTATATCAACTTATTCGAGCGTGGTCATGCATTTCTAGTCTCACTCAATCAAGTGGCCTACGATATTACTCCTATTATGTAGGAGGGACAAATCCAATCTTGATCAACCATATCCCACTACATAGATTGCGACATATCCAATATCAGTCTTTATAGTGTAATTAGTTACAACACAGGTTTAATTGTATCAAAATATGCCACTCATGATGTTGAAATAATAATGATCTCAAGTTTGAGGATCATAAATGTAGTTATCACTATGAGCAATGTTGTGACTGTCACATAATAATCCAAGATACATGCTCATAGTGGGTTAGTCTAGTATATCGTTCTCTAGCACATACTTATGCATTGATTTTGACATCTCTATGTCAATGACAACACTTTGTCATCAATCAACTACATATTAGTCTTAATGCATTATTGTTGTCCATTCCCACAATAATACTAGACTAAGGACATTTAAGAATAATCATACTATTCTAAGAACTTTATTATAATTCAGTTTATTTATGCACGCAGAATCGTAACTGAAAATAATAATGGCAATGCCTCTTTATGAATAAATAAGGTAAAACAAATGTTATTTACAATCATCTTATGATTGGTCTTTGGGCATACTCTAACAATCTCCCACTAGCACTAAGACCAATCACTCATGTATCTAATACCAAGTGACTTAGTGTGACAATCATGATTCTGCTGCGTCAGAGGCTTTGTCAATGAATCGACAATGTTATCATTTATTGGTACTCTACATATTTATACAACTCCTCGATCTATGATTTCTTGAGTAAGATGGTAACGCCTAAGTATGTGGTTGGATTGTTGGTGAGATCTGGGTTCTTTTGCTTGTGTGACGGCTCCGTTGTTATCACAATGTAGAATCAGCTATTGTATCTTGCTTTGAACCTTTCCAGCTCACAGTGCTTCTATTAAGGCAGAACATAAAACCCGATTGCGATCGTGAATCATCCTTATCAGTTTGAAAGCTGACATCAGTATAACCTTTTATACTTAGCTCTTCATCACTTCCATATATAAGGAATGTATCTTTAGTTCTTCTTAAGTACTTAATGATGTTTTTAACTGCGACCTAGAACCTTCATCGGGATCTACCTAGTATCGACTTGTCATGCTTAAAGCGTACGATATATTTGGAAGAGTACATAGCATGACATACATGATAGATCCAATTGTTGAAGCATGTGGAATTTTACTCATTTGCTCTCTTTCTTGTCGTGTTGAAGCACACGTTTCCTTCGAGAGTGAAATTCCATGTCTCATAGGTGAGAATCCCTTTTGGATTCTTCCATACTGAATATTTTCAGTACTTCTTCTATATATGTTTTTGAATAAGTCCTAAGAGTCATCTTGATCTATCTCTATAGATCTTGACTCTTAATATGTATGTTGCCTCACCCAAGTCTTTCATGGAAAAATATTTTCCTAACCATGTTTTCACAAACTATAAGCTAGATATGTCATTTTCTATTATCAGTATGTCATCCACATACAATACCAAGAATATGACAGTGGTCCCACTAATTTTCTTGAAAACACATGACTCATCTTCATTTTTGATAAAATCAAAACTCTTTGATTGCATCGTTAAAATGAAGATTCCAACTTTGAGAAGCTTGCTTCAATCCATAAATGGACCTTTGTAGCTTGCATATTTTTTGGCATCTTTTGGATCAAAAAAACCTTCAGGTTGTGTCATGTACACATCCTCATCTAGTTTTCCATTAACGAAAGTAGTTTTAACATCCATTTGCCATATCTCATAATCATAAAATGCAGCTATCACAAGTAAGATCCGAATGGATTTAAACATAGTAGAAGGTGAAAAAGGTTTCATCATACTCTATACCATGAATTTGACCAAAACCCTTAGCGACTAATCGCACTTTGTATGTTTGTACATTACCATCCATGTCGGTTTTCTTTTTGAAAACCCATTTGCACCATATGGGCTTAACCCTTAGAGGTGGGTCAACCAAGGTCCAAACTTGGTTTTCTAACATGGAATCCATCTCATATTTCATGGCCTCTAGCCATTTCTCAGAGTCCGGGCCCGTCACTACTTCTTGATAAGCCCTAGGCTCATCATCTTGATCCATGAAGAGAACATCACTATGCAATATGACAAGAAATCCATATTTCTCAAGCGTATTGCATTCTCTCAAAGATCTTTGTAGTGGTTGTGCTTCCAAAACTGTTGAATGTTCCTCAACAACTTGTGGAACTTGTTATTGTTCATTTCTTGTTCAATGATATGTGGTTGATCTCGAATTTTATTGAGTTCAATATTTCTCCCACTTTCTTTTCGAAAAACAAATTATCTTTCTAGGAAGATTCATGTTTGAGCAACAAACACTTTATTCTCGGTAGGATTGAAGAAATAATATCCTTTAGTTTATTTAGGATAACCCTCAAAATTACATTTATGAGATTTGAGTTTGAGTTTTGTAGACATCTTATGTTAAACATAAGCTTCACATCCCAATTTTCTTAAAAGACACACTAGAACGTTTCCCAATCAATGTCTCATATGGTGTCTTTTGAACTGATTTAGATGGAACATTATTTATTGTGAAAGCAACTATTTTTAGCGCATGTAACCATGTTTAACAATGTTCGATTTCTTCTTTTTGGAAACTCTATTCCATTGTGAAGTACAAGGAGGTATGAGGCAATCCCACATTCCTTAAGAAGGTCACCAAATTCTAAGCTTAAGTATTCTCCTCATCGATCTGATCGAAGAGCCTTAATGATTTTCTCTAGTTGGTTTTGTACTTCATTTTTAAATTCCTTGAAATTTTCAAGGGCTTCAGATTTATGATGCATTAGGTAAATGTACCCATATCTATTGAATTCATTTGTGAAAGTAATGAAGTATTGAAAACCTTCTTCTGGCTTGTGTATTCATTGGTCCACATACATCACTATGTATTAATCCCATAAATCACTTGCTCGCGTACTTTTACCATTAAAAGGAGCTTTAGTCATCTTTCCCAATAAGCAAGGCTCGTATACATCAAATTGTTCGAAAACAAATGAATCCAAAAATCCATCTTTATGAAGTTTTGAAATGTGTTTTCCACTTATGTGACCCAAATGACAATGCCAAAGATGAGTTTGATTAGAGTTATTTGTTTTAATCTTTTCCTATTTATGTTGTAAATGGAATTCTCTTGATCCAAAATATAGAGGTCGTTTATTAATTGTGTCACACCATAGAAAATATTATCGAGATAAATAACAACAATTATTCTTAATAATTATCTCAAAACCAATTTTTTCTAAACAAGAAATCGAAATGATGTTTTTAGTCAAACTAGACACAAAATAGCAATCCTCTAAACATAAATCAAATCCACTAGGCAGCGATAAAGTATATGTTTCTACAGCTAATGCAGCAACTCTTGCTCCATTAGTAACCTGTAGGTCCACCTTTCCTTTTCTCGGATTTCTACTCTTTTGTATTCCTTATACAAATGTACAAATATGAGAACCATAACTAGTATCCAATACCCAAGAAGTAGGTATTGATAAATTAATATCAATAACATAAATACTCATGGCGGACGCTCCGCTTTCATTTGCCTTCTTAACTTTTCAAGATAAATGGGGTAGTTCCTTTTACAAAGACATGTCTTATTATAAATAGAAACATTTTCCTTCTAGTGACCAGTCAAGGTAGTTTACGCTATTCAACTTGTCCTTCTCAAGGACTGATCGCAATGATAACAAATTTGTATAATCAGTCTACAATAATAAAATATGAATTTTGAGTACGTTTACCATGTTTGTTTATAAAATGACTTGATACTCTCACTATTTTTATTAAAATTAATAACCCTCAAATATTAATGTTGAAAATACTTTTTGTAAAGTTTTTCTAGTAGGTAAGGATCCAAATTTCACATTCTCTTAAGTCAGCTTTGGCTTTTCTCTTAAGATTATGGTCTATCTAGGTAAGCAACACTTGCTAATTACATCTCATGTAACTCCTTCATTTGGTGAACAACTCTTGTTCATAATCATCTTATGATTATCCAAATAACTAGCCTTTAGGTTTCTAATCGTATTAGAGTAACCTAGTTAAGTATTTAACCAATGTTACAACCAACAAATATCACTTGCTTATTCTTTGCGTTTGGCCAAGATAGATACAAGTATCTCGCTTTAGCAGAACCTACATTGTATCGATCTAGGCTTTAACGAGGGTTAACTTAGGGAAGCAATAAAAGACTTAATATTTTATTCAGGGGTTTTGTGAATATTATCTCACCATTGTATCGTGTTTTTCAGGATTTTAAAATCCATGAGGTTTTTCTTAGTGAAACAACTCTTGTTACTTTCCCGCACGAAATCTATAGATTAACCATTAGTCTAATATATAAATTTAATCCGCGTATGTTAACACTTAACATCTAAGACCCTAAAACTCAATATTGAATATGTTAACAATTAACATATAAAATTTCAAATCCTATCGACAAAGATCCTGATGGTTAACTCTTAATCATCGATTTTAAGAACATCTTTTAACTAGATTAACAGATTAATTGTGATTGAATAGATTTGCTCGAACAAATATCATATATTCGCTAAAAATAAAAATAACATGTATCTCATACAATTACATCACCCAAGTAATTAAAAACCGAATTCGTATCATACAAGTGGCTCTGATACCATTGTTGGGTTACGCTGGTATACCCCATGGCACAACGGAAAAATTATCAGGCGATTACCACCATAGATCCATGTACGAGGAACGAATCGGAGTGAATAAGGGTGAATAATTACCTGTTTAAAATCTAAAATTCTTAATTTGGAGGAGATAGATATCCAATCACAATTCCACGATGTCGATTCCTAAGAAGCAACGATAACACTCCGACCTCTACGTAGTTCACCCAAATAAAACGAGCATATAAAAATCACTAAACTATTTAGAGGGGAATAAGCATATAAAAACTCTCTAAACTATTTAGAAGTTTTTCCCAAAAGCATTAATTACTGCTAGATCTCCCCATGCATTTATATAGCCTTTGTAATCCTAATTCAACTCAGATTAGGATTTCAATATATATATATATATTGAATATGTATAATCCCTAATTAAATTTAGTTAGGATTTTAATATATATATTAAATATATGTATAATCTCAATTCAACTTAATTAGGATTTCAATATATATATATATATATTAAATATATAATCCCAATTCAACTTAATTAGGATTTCAATATATATATATTGATTTAAATCGAATTATATTATTTATATATATTAAAAGAGTCATAATTACAATAATTATTTTTCTTTTAATATTTACTAAATAGTTAAATTATATATATTAATTTAACTAAATTCGTGTTCAACAAATTTGTACATATATAATTCATTTAATATATGATCATTTCTACCGTGGGTGTGACCCTGTAGGTTCATGTAACGTAAGTAGTAAATGTTAGAACATTTCTAATATTACAGACAATGAGTGACATCTAGCAATGTGTCATTGTCACCTAAGTTACAATAAATCATGATTCTACATAACCTTTTTGTGATTAACTCTTTTTCATGTATTACATCCTTTTGTCCTTTATATCTAGAATGGACACGGGTCATGGAACAGTCACACTTGTATAGTCCATCTAATATTTATTGATATCTTGAGTAGACTATTATAAACGAATAACTATGATATCTCATATTAACTTATTCGAGCATGGCCATGCATTTCTAGTATCACTCAATCAAGTGGCCTACGATATTACTCCTATTATGTAGGAGGGACAAATCATATCTTGATCAACCATATCCCACTACATAGATTGTGACATATCCAATATTAGTCTTTATAGTGTAATCAGTTA
The DNA here is from genome assembly GCA_019671005.1 of Hibiscus mutabilis. Classification (NCBI taxonomy): domain Eukaryota; kingdom Viridiplantae; phylum Streptophyta; class Magnoliopsida; order Malvales; family Malvaceae; genus Hibiscus; species Hibiscus mutabilis. The sequence goes on along the minus strand of CM033716.1, from coordinate 53,309,466 downwards.
CGACACACGTTTGACTGTATCAAAATATGCCACTCACGATGTTGAAATAATGATGATCTCAAGTCTGAGAATCAAACATGTTGTTATCAATATGAGCAATGTTGTAACTGTCACATAATAATCCAAGAAACATTCTCATAGCGGGTCAGTCCAGTATATCATTCTCTAACACATACTTATGTATTGATTTTGACATATCCATGTCAATGACAACACTTTATCATCAATCAACTACAACATCAATTTGTTTTTCAAGATTATTAGTTTCCCTGAAACCTATTTAACTGATTGATCTGGGTAGATCGGGTCAAACCTCCCCCAATCTAACCTTCAAAAGTCTAGCCCTGTTTTTGGGGTGTTACAATTCTCTCCCTCTTAAGAAATTTCTTCCTCGAAATTTACCTGAAGGAAATAGATGAGGAAATTGTTTAACCATGTCCTCTTTCATTTCCCACGTGGCTTCCTCGACTCCTCGATGTCGCCACAATATCTTGACCAAATTTATCGTCTTTCCACGCATAATATTAGTGCTTGAATCCAGCACCTTCATAGGCTCTTCGTTATAAAACAAATCCGAACAAAACTCAATCTTCTCAACAAGCACGACACGTGACAGATCTGCCTATACTTCCAAAGCATCGACACATGGAAAACATCATGTATCTTTTCAAGGTCAACCGATAACCTCAATCTATATGCCACTGGACCAACACGTTCAATTACCTCATAAGGTATAAAGAACCTAGGGCTCAACTCACCCTTGCGCCCAAATCTCATAACCTTCTTCCAAGGCAAAACTTTCAAAAACACTTTATCGCCCACTTCATAATCAATCTCTTTTCGCTTCAATTCCGCATAAGACTTTTGCCGACTCGAAGCCGCCCTAAGCCTTTCACAAATGAGTTTCACTTTTTCATTCATATCTTTAAGCAAACAAAAAGGTGTGTGGCACTTACGACCATAAAGAGCCTCATAAGGAGCCATCTGGATACTCTAATGATAACTATTATTGTAAGCATACTCCACCAATGGCAGTTGCTTCTCCCAATCCCCTTGAAACTCAATTATACAACACCTCAACATACTCTCTAAAATCTGAATGACACATTTAGATTGTCCATCCATCTGAGGATGATAAGACGTACTGAGATTAAGCCTTGTACCCATTGTTGTCCGATGACTTCTCCAAAACCTTGACGTAAAACGTGGATTCCTATCTAATATAATCGAATTTGGTATAATAAGGAAATGCACACACATCATAAAATAATCAAGAATCACCCATATCGAATCCTTCTAAACGATGTTAAAGGCAAACCCATCACAAAATCCATGGTGATCCTTTCTCACTTCTATTCCGAAATCTAAACAGGTTGCAACAACCCAGAAGGAAACTGATGATCAGCCTTAACTCGTTGACTCACGATGCAATAAGAAACAAACTCAACCACATCATTCTTTAAGCCAACCCAAAAATACAAATCTTTCAAATCCCATTACATCTTTGTACTACCTGGATGCAAAGCAAAAGGACTAGAATGAGCCTCAGTCAAAATAGTGCGCCCAAATCTAAATCTTCTGCAGAAATATTCGGCCTTTAAAGCATAAAACCCCATCTTCATCAAAATGAAAATTCGTTGGATTACCATCCGAAATATTCTTAACATGTAGTACCAATCAATCATCATATGGTTGTTTCGCTTTAATCCTTTGAGACAAAGTAGACTTAACTTGCAATTCAGCCAACAAACCACCTTCTCTTGTTACACTCAACCTTGCAAACATCGCCCTAAGCTCAACAGCAACCTTACGGCTTAACGCATCCGCTACCACGTTAGCTTTCCCGGGATTATACTCAATCGTCAAGTCATAATCCTTAAGCAACTCAATCCACCTTCCTTGTCTAAGATTCAACTCCTTTTGAGACATGAAATACTTCAAGCTATTATGATCAGTGTAAACAACACACTTCTCTCCATAAAGGAAATGCCTCCAAATTATCAAAGCAAACACAACTGCCGCAAGCTCTAGATCGTGAGTCAGGTAATTGTGCTCTTGAACTTTCAGTTTCCTTGAAGCATAAGCCACAAACTTACCGTCTTGCATCAATACACAACCCAACCCAACATAAGACGCATCACTATATACTACAAACTCCCAACCAGACTCAGGTTGAATCAAGACAGGAGCATGAGTCAAAACTTACTTCAACTTCTCAAGACTACGCTTCTAACTCTCCGTCCACACATAAGGAACATTCTTATGCAACAACTTCGTCAACAGAGCAACAATACTAGAGAAACCATCCACAAAATGACACTAGTATCCGGCCAATCCAAGAAAACAATGCACCTCAGACACTGACTTAGGTTGTTTCCAATTAAGGATGGCCTCTATCTTCTATGGATCAACACGGATACCCTCAGCCAAAACCACATGACCAGGAGTCATCACTTCCTTAAGCCAAAACTCACACTTACTCAACTTAGCATACAACTAGTGATCCTTCAAAGCTTGCAAAATAATCCGCAAATACCGATCACGTTCCTCCTCGGTATGAAAGTACACAAGAATATCATCGATAAACACCACTACAAACCAATCGAGATATTCATGAAACACCTTATTCATCATATCCATGAAAGTAGCCAGAGCATTTGTCAAACCAAATGGCATCACAAAAAATTCATAATGGCCATATCTCTTGCAAAAAGCACAACCTTAACCATTAACTGGTAATACCACGACCTAAAATCAATCTTTGAAAACACAACTGCCCCAAAGAATTGATCATACAAATCATCTATACGTGGCAATGAATAATTGTTTTTAACTGTCACCTTATTTATTTGCCGGTAATCATTGTACATATGCATCGACCCATCTTTCTTTTTCACAAAAGAACTGGGCCCCCACGGTGAAACACTAGGTCGGATGAATTATTGATCCAACAAGTCCTGAAGTTGAGTCTTTAACTCTTTCGGTGCCATATGATACAGAGTAGTGGACATTAGAGTCGTACCTGAATACGTCTCTATACCAAACTCTACTTCCCTATCTAGTGGTAAAACCGGCAACTCCTCATAGAACACCTTTGGAAAATCACGCACAGTCCGAATGTTCTGCACCCAAACCCCTCTGATCTCAGGATTCATCACAATGGCAAGATAAGCTTGACAACCTCCTTGCATCAACTATTTAGCTTGAGTAGTCGAAACAACGTTAGTCAAGAACTTAACATTCTCACCAATCACCACGACTTCATAATCACCAGCAAGCTTCAAAGAAATCCTTTTGGGTTCACAATCCACAATCGCTTTATGCTCGCTTAACCAATGCATACCCAAAATAACATCAAAACCACGATAAGGCAATTCCATCAAATTCGCGACAAATTTATGACCTTGAACTACCAACGAACATCTCGTATACAACCTCTAACCATGACCTTTTCACCAAAAAAACTAGTTACCAACATTCAAGATCTCAATTGGTACATTTAACAAATGTGCATGCTCACTTAAAATGTAAGAATGAGTGGATCCCAATCAATTAAGGAAAATAATGACAAATGTACATTTAACATTCAAGATCTCAATTGGTACATTAGTGTCATTACGACCCTCGCAATGAGCATAGATTCGAGCCGGACCACCATTCTTCAGTCGTACAGTAATTGTATGAGCCATAGTCCTCTCACCATCCTCACGCCTCTGGAAATTACCCATGCCACGGCCTCAGCCTCAGCCTCAGCCTCTAGCAGGTACAACAGTTGCATGTGTTGGCACATCCCTCACAACATACGAACAATCGCGCTTTAGATGGTCAGGCGGTCCACACTTCCAACACAATCTTGGAGCTCTCCAGCATGCACCCGCATGGCCTTTACCACAACGCTCACAATCAGTAGCAATTCGTACACCCTGATTACTGTCATTGCCACCACGCTTATGATCTGGATTGTATTGCTTATCACGTGACCTCTTTTTTTTCCTTCCAGAAAACCATACTTTGTGGTTCTCTTCCCCGAATCCATACTCTTATCTTGCACCGAGTCACCCAAGGATTGCTCAATATCCTTGGCCCTATTGACCAACACATCAAAATCTGTGTAATCAGTGGCCAATAGATATGTCTTGATGTCCTTAACAAGCCCGTAAAAGAACCTGTCACATCTTTGTCTATCATTCGGAACCAATTCAGGAGCATATTGGTTCAACCACACAAATTTCACATCATATTCAGACACTGTCATGCCACCTTGCACCAATGACATAAACTTACGCTTCTTGGAATCTTGGTATACTTCTTCTTGAAAGCTATCCAAACGAATTCCCAATTCACATTAGCATCGGGAACTCCTGCAATCGTGGTTACCCACCAATGATACATGTCACCATGCAACAAGGATACGGTACAACCCAACTTACGTGCATTATTATAGTCTACCTGACTTAGAATATGGATAGTGCTCTCAAGCCACTCCTCACCACATCAAGATTCAATCCTCTGAATTCCACACCTCCCAAACTACGAAAGCGCTCCAAAGTAACCCATGTTTAACGGCCACAACATGCGTTGGTTCATACACATGCACCCAACCTATTGCTTCCTGAAAGGCTCCCGACATCGCTTTGATTAATGGCCTCATATTGCTAAAAATTAGCCCTTACAGAGCCTGAGGTGCACCACCAACCCCAACTCTAGCACCAAAAGAAGGAACATGTGGAGAAAGAGGAGCCAAAAGGATGGTTAATCGTGAACGAAAAAAACTTGTTAAATCTTAAACACCACCAAACTATTAAACTCTTTACTCATTTGGAATCCTATCGATGTCTACTTCTAAGATCCCCTTGGCAATGGCAAAAGATTCAACTTGAAACCCTAACCATCTGTCTCTCTAATTATCGTTAACTTAACTACAACATATTCTCCACCAATGAAATCCAAAGCAGGTCTTAGCCCTAAAGATCCCCCACAATCTTTAAATCCTAATCTCATTTAATTCAAATATATCAATGATGATTAATATCCCTTTTATTTTTTTTTCTAGTGTGATATGATCAAAGCTTAAACAATCACTCTCACCGTTGCTCAGGTGATGGACCCAATGACGATGACTCGGTTTTAAATTGGGAAGAGTCGAAGTCAAAGCAATATTAGGAATTTATTTCCAACGTCAGCGTTGCTTTCATTGCATAATAATAAACAACAAGATATTTATGAAACCTGGAAAGGTGTACCCTTCCATGAAATAACTGGTTTCAGACTTTATATTATCATATAATGCCTACCGTTTTTATGAATTTTATTTAGGGTTTCATAAGTCCAGAAGACGTGTTTCACTTGTTGATTAATTGAACCAGATAATATCATATGGTAATATATTCTTAAAAAAGAATCTTAAAAGCAAAAGGTCAAATTGTGGTTTTGGCCCCTCTACTATACTCTAATTCATGATTTAGTCCAGTACTCTAATTTGACATAATTTGTTCTTTACTTCTTTTTTTTAAACCAGTTTGTTCTGCATCTTTTATAATGCCATTAGTTAATAGATGTAGAATTCTTTTTAAGCATTCCCCTTCTAACTAAAAAACAAAATCCTTGTCAACATGATATATTAGAAGGATTTTCTAGGTCGCTCTCCTAATAAACTTTTTCCGAGTATCAAATTCAAAGTAGTCAGCCAATCACTTAGATACTCACGGTTACAAAAAAAGGAGGGTTTTTTCCAAGAACAATTACATTGCATCAGTATTTTTTGTAGATAGTTAATTATTTGGACTAGCTGATGACATTTTAAAATTATATGTCAAAATAATGTCAAATTAAAGTACATGAACCAAGTATCCAAACTTTGAACATGGTAAAGGGACCAAAACCAGAATTTGGCCGAAGTGGAACACTTTACATTTGAATTGGTCAGATTGAACTGGGGTTTTTATCAACTTGTGAATTGAGAAATAATAATAATAGACTACAGTCTTGGAGACCAAAGTTACATCACCAGTTCTAGATAATTATTAAATATAAAGAAAAAAATATTAGTTTCTTTTGAACCCAGAAAAATTCTACTGGATGAGGTAATTTGAGGTCCGACCTCTAGAAAGTAAAGAAAAAAATCCACAAAATTACTACTGGTAAATAGAAAGAAAGCGACTACTGGTATTAATTTCTTCGACTGTAGATATATAGTGTTATACATTTGAACTTGGCTAGGCATCTTGGTGAAATAGGTACAGGAGCTGTAGCAAAAAGGCAAATCCATGCCCCCAAAATATAGCTTTGGATACCCCTTGGCTTCTAACTTGGATATACATGCATATGTTTCATCAGTGCATGATGGGATTGTCCACAGTATGGATGGAACCCTCTAAAATAGAGAGAATTATGAACTTTTTTGGTATATTTTTCAAGTTTTATTCACAAAATTATTTCAATATTAGCATTTATAAAAAAATTGTCGATTGAGTTTAGTTCGATTGGAATCGTTATTCATATATTATATAGGAGAGGGTTAGATATGATATGCTTAAACATTTAATATCTTTCAAATTTTAAATGGGTGGATTTGAGTAATGTAACATTATATAAAAACAATTGAAATAATTTGTAACAAAAACTTGTAGAAACGGTTAAATTGGTAGACAGGTCCTTATTCGAGACTACGTTTTGTTCAACTTTTGTTCACTTTTTTTTTTCAAACTTTTGTTCACTTAAGCATTAATCAAGGATGGAAATTGATAAGTTAATGTGTAGGCCTCGATGACTATTATCTTTGAGCAATATTACACTATTTATTGGATTAGTATGATGTACCGGTAAATGGTGACTCTGTTAGTGAATCAAATAATGATATGTCACCATAGAATTTTAAAATTAATTATTTAAATTCATTTTAGGTGATGCTATATAGGGGTGTAAAAAACTGGCCGACCTGTAAACCTGACTGAAACTAATTCGAGTCTGAACTAGTTGTGACCCGAGGTGATGATGACCCAAACTCAACCGAGTTCGACTTGATGTTAACCCGAACTCGAGTTGGACTCGATGATTTGGGATCCGAACCCGACCTGATAACGACCCGAACCCAAATTGAACATGATAATGTGATCATCAAACCCGACTTGCACTCGACCTGATATGAACCCGAACGCAAAATTAACATGTCAAATATCTGATATAACCCGACTAAAAATGACCCGAGATCCAATTTGACTCGACCTGTAATTGACTCGACTTAACATCATCCTAGTTCTTTGAATTAGGAGCGGCCTACAAAGTTAAACAAATTAACTAGAACAAATAAAACAAAAGTTAGTAGACCAACCAATAAATTCAAAAAAACCAAATAAGAAATCCATTGAAGAGCAATAAAAAACATTAGTGAACAAACAAAATTAGTAAATATTGAAGTAAATATATAAAAAGAGCACATGCAAGATTATGAACAATTAAATTGGAAGCGATTCTTCTTCTAAATTAGAAAGTGAATAATCTTTCACGAAGATACTCTTAATCCCTTTCCTTCGGTTAAAACTGTACAACCAATTACGATGATGTTAAGTACATTAAGTCAAACTTCCACTGTGGAAAGTCTGTGTTGGGATGAGCAATCAATGCAAGATGGCAGCGGGTGAGCATGCTGGCAGCAGGTGAAAAACTCCATTGAATCGGTCGTTAGTACGTCATCCAATTATGCGTATTTGCAATTTAGGGACCAAATTGAAAATTTGTAAAATTACAGGGAATATTTTAGTTTTAAGATTACCATTCCTTAATTATTTAGATTACCTACTTGTGTGCCAAATTTTAGCTTAAAACAACCATCCAATCTCATACAATTGCATTCACAACGATCAGGGACCAAAATGAATAAAATAGAAACCTTTAAAGCACACTTTAACTGATTTAACGGTTACCTATATCGATACACGAGCAAGTGTATCGGTACACCTATGCATTTCAAAATCCCAGATTCCAGTAGCTCAAACCTGTAACGATATACTTTTTCAAGTATCAATACGCTTTGCCTAAAAAAACTAACCTGTATCGATACAGTCTCACGTATATCGATACGTTATAAACTATTTAGCTAGATAAGCATACCTTTATGGATTCAAACACGTCCCAATCATTCATAACCATAAACACGAATATTCTAGGGACCATTCCATGCCAGAACATCAAAGATTCATGAACAAATCATGTCAACATGGATCAACTAGATTCTAAAGGCATGCTTCCTATAAACCATTTAGCTTAACACCCAAAAAGAGATTTAAAGCATACTTCAATATAGCATAGCACCAACAGCTCTACTACATCATTTAAAACATCCTTAGACCCATAAGGACTTGATCATAAGCATTTACAATCAACATGCTTACTAAAGAGAAAGCACCAACATAAGCTCATGCTAGCATATCATCAACATTCATACTTCAATCCAAACCGTGAAAGCCATCAAACCACAATGAATAAACCATTGCAAAACAAACAAAATCCAAATTACAAATCCCCCAAAATATGGTAAACACATTGCCTTATTAACCGAATTTAAAACTAAGTTCCATACTCAAGCTATTACCTTGATCTTGGACCTTCCTTGACGTTCCAATGCTGCCCCACAACTTTAACGCTCTGCATCAATGTGAAAAAGAGAGCGTAAGCATGATTGCTTAATGAGGATGCTCATACACAAAGAATTGATGCATTTAAAAACCATTTGAAAACCAAAAACCACTTTGTTCTCTAAACATGCTTAACTACCCAAGCATTTTCTCATTTGTTTTCCAAAACAAAATAGTGCATAACAACCATATGCATCATTATTTATAAATCTCATGCTTAATTACCAAAGTCTTTCTCATTTGTTTCCATAACAAATCATGCATGATAGCCATATGCATCAAAACATTTATAAATATCATTTATCTTAATGATTCACATATATTGGCTATTTAAAGTGACATGGGTGGCACTACCCCCATCCTTGTATAGCACTACCCCTATCCATACATGTTTAGATACACGGATTCCCTTGATGGCACTACCTCCATCAAGTCTCATGGTGGTACTACCCCCACCATAACTCACTTCAGCCGGGAATAGAACTACGCCATATCCCGTTGTGATAGGACTACCCCTATCACTTCACAATAGCACTACCCCTATTGTGTAACCAAAGAATTTCACACGATCGATTTTGTATTTATAGTGCACTTTCATCCTATGGCTAGCCAACTATATCCGAAACTTTCTCATTACGTCACAAAGCCAATATATCATTTCCAAATACATTTACTTACCGTTTTCCAATGTATTTCATAAAACCATTTCATATACAATACCACATTGCCAAAGGCAACATCACATTCCTCTTAGGAACAATTCTCAATGCTCACATGCATTCAAATACTTTGATAAACATTGCATATTTATCCAAAACAATGCATTTATAGTAAGTAAATCAAACCATGTTTAAAACCAAAACATGAAAATCAACTATGTTTAAACCAACATGAAATCCGCAAGCTCATCTCAAATCTAATAATCAAGCAAAGTAAGAACGACTTACGCTTGATCTTAGTTAAGTTTTTTAGGCTATAACTAAACCCCCATGATCCAACAATCAAACCTTTTAAAGAGCTTAAACCTATTTTCGCTCACCGATTCACCTTGCCTTGCTTGTCAACACAAAAAGAGCCTCTGATAAGCAACGTACACCACTAGGCAACCCCGCCTTGATCATCCTTGATTTAGCCACATAAAAATAGAGGGAAATGCATCATTATGCATTCAACTCGCTGCTAAACAAAGATCCTCTGCAACATTTGTCTTCTAAGAACTAGTCGAAACTATCGAAAACAACAGCAAACACCTTCCACACTTACCAGCCAAAACCTACTAATTTAATCCATCAATTAACATCCAAAAATAAACCTAACAACATCCTTATACCTCCAGCATCCGTAAACATCTCACAACTCCTCAAAAACATATAGCAAACAACCTAGAAATTACAGATTCACCTAATTTCGAGATTCCAACATTAAAACCAACTTATTAACATTATCAAACATCAAAAACATGAATAAAAACAATAAAGAACTTAGCAAAATCGATCCAACACGAAAATCACATGATCTCAACATATAAACCATGATTTAACCAATTTCCATTATTAAATCATCAAAACTCATTAGAAAACATTAAACAAGGATCAAATACTTGAGAATTTCAGTAAAGAACCTTTCATTAGAGGAGAAGAACGAACCTTACCTCCAATGAGTGAAATTTCTCTTAATTGGATGTTTCACTCTTGAAAAACAAAGGAAAATAATGAGATTTTGGAAAACAATATTGAAGAATCCATTGGAAATCAAAAGTTTAAGAAATCAAGATCATTACCTGAAATCTTTGATGAAAAAGAGAGTGTTTGGTTGAAGAGATTTTGAAAGAAATGTTTGAGAGCAAAAGTTACGTCAAAAGTGGTTTAAGGAAATAACTATCTTCTTATATTAAATCCCCTTTTAATTCCTTAATTAAAACTCTTTAAAATCAATCCTAATTGAGAGAAAAATCGGATAAAATAATTAGTAAATTGGCTCCTTAAAGATTCTAAGATTGGACCCTTTTTCAAAATAGTCACTAAAACAATTTTCATTATTTACATTTTGGTCACTAACCCAAAATGTCAAATATCCAAAACCCATTTTCCAAAATTGATTTCACCAAATATATCCATATATTAAATAATGATTTTAAGATATTTCCCCATATTTTTATCTCACTTAAAAATATTTATTCCGATTTTTAACCTGAATCCAATTCGAATCTCTAATCAAAGTCTACCAGACCGTCTAATCAACCTAGCAAACTCCTAGGCCCAAATCTAGGGTGTTACAAAATCCCTCGCAAGGTAAATGTTTGCAAAAATCTAGGCTCACTAAAACCCTAATACTTGCATAAAAAGATTACAATGGAAATCACTCAAGTGGGTTTACAAGATTTAACACTAAAGGCTCAAAGATTGTTGGATGTGTGCTTAGATGCTTTAGACTTGTTGAATAGTTGTTGAAGAAGCTTTAGAGACTTGATTTTATACCCCCTCATTGATTTCTAACAATTTGGGTAGTTGAGATATTGATTATAGCCGCTGGGTTACATTTTTTCCGCGATAAATGTTGTATGGCAACACTATGTATTGATACTCGAGCACTTGTATCGGTACCCGCCATAAGAAGAAAGAGCCGTTGCAACAAAGGGGTATCAATACGCGGGAAGTCGTATCGATACGGAATGACTATTTTACAAAGGGTATCAGTATGATCCAAGCCATAGCGGTACCAATTTTGCTCATTGGAATCCTTGGAAGTTTTGCACAAAAAGTTGTATGATACCCCCATAGGGGTATCGATATGCATAACCATTTTTCAAAACTTATGGTTCCAATAAACTGACAAGGCAATTGTCGAATAATAAATAAAAAAATTTAGAAAATCTTTAACCCCGTACTGGTACGCTATAAACCGTATCGATACTCATAAGCAAATTTGGTTCATAGGTTTAAAGAGGCGTACCAATACACAACCAGTTGTATCGGTATCCTATAGCCATTAAGCAAAAATTAGTTTTCCAGTAGCGAAAATTCGTACCGATACGACATAAGGCGTATCGGTACTCTTGTACCAAATTGGTTATTTTGAGTACCAAACCACTTGGAAAATATTGGGGGTTTAAGGTTTTGACTTAGAAATTATTTTAATTCAAATGCTTGTTAATTTGTGAGTCTTTAAAAATTTATTTATTTTTACAAAATAGTCCTTGTTATATCAAAATCAAATATAGGTTTATCAATCTCCCCCTTTTTGATATAACAAAACCAAAATAAAATTTTAAATTCACCCCCTTTCTTTAAGGCTAAAAGATAATTTATTTTGAAAAACCTTTGAAAAATTTATATTCCATACTTCTCCCCCTTTTTGTTAAATCAAAATCAAGAGGGCAATAAACAAGATATAAAGCAATAGAACTCCAAAGATAAATGAACAACATAGATATTGTAAATTCAAAGCATAATATTCAAAGCAACATAAATCCAACTTAAACTTAAAAACGTAAATCAAAGCAATTGTCATAGGAAATCAAATAAAAACAAGGTGCATAAACTCAAATCCTAATAGATAATATGATATGAGATGAATGAGATGCAAAGCCTCAGAGTCGTCCTAATATTTATCTTCATCATCCTCGTCTTCATCTTCCTCATCATCATCACCAAGTGCATGACCAGGCCATTCGGTATGAAAAACAGTAAGTGTTATATCCATTGAGGCTTGATGTTGCTCAAAGGAGGTAACTCTAGCATCCAAGGAAGTCAATCGAGTATCAATGGTAGAGAAGCTAGAATTCAACCTTGCATCCAAGGTAGCAAACTTCCCATCAAGGTAACCCATGAGAGCGGTCAAGGGAAGGTTGAGCAACCGAAGAAACTAGAGCAACTGGAACGTTCTCTACTGGATCGGGTTGAGCACCACCAGGAGGATCTGCATTGCGAACCCATTCTCTATTGTAGAAAGTGAACTTAGCTCGCTGGAGAGACTTGTCACTGATGGGATCGGTGAGAGGCACACCAAGATCAAGAGAACAATCTATCTCAAGCTTATGAAATATGTAGCTAAGAACGATGCCATAGGTGAAAGAAGTCACGAGGGTGGTATGACGGTTTTGGACTACATGAACTAACTCGGCAAACATGATTTGGGCGAGATTAGGATGTTTTTCCTCATGAAAACAACGAAGCCAAAAGTCATCGACTTAGTGAATGGTATACCACTTACCACCGGATGTTCGAAACCACCAAGTGATGAGAAAGTGAAAAAAGCAATCATGAGCATCGAGCATGGTTACTGAGCCGCCATAAGTTTGACCGAAGGCACTTTCATCATCTATATCCTCATCATCCATTCCTAAAAGATTGGCAATTTTTGAAGAATCGAGTTGGAATTTCTTTCCCATGAGATAAGAATTAATAACTATAACCTCATTTTTCTCTTGTTTTAAAATACTCCAGACATTTGAGTCGAAAATAAGGACAAGACTTTTGTAAACAATGCCATGTAGGTTTAAGAAAGTCATAAACTTCCATCATCTTATTAAATCAAGATAACAAAATTTAAACTCGTCGGAGCACATATAGGCAAAATCAACAACTCGCTCACGATGGATTTTGTAAGTTTGAAATTGTTTAAAATATTCCATAGAATTGAGATATTTCGGTTCATTAAAACAATGGATGAAAAGTTGGTTACGGTTAAGTTTAGTACCATTGTTTTTTGGATTAAGATTTGGATTAGGATTGGTAGAACTAGACCCCAACTCTTTTCTAGATCTTTTCTTAGGAGGCATGGTTAAAAACCTGCAAAAAATTCAAACCACAAAAACACATGTATGCATATACATCAAATTCACTCCAATAATTCAATGATCAAGGTAAATGTCGACTGTGCTAACACTTGGAAAAAGAGTAGGAAATGCAATGGAAATATGTAAGAATAATACCAAGTACGAGTCCTTCATGTGCAAGTATACACGATCAACAAGTAATACAACAGTAAGTTGAGTATCAAATCCACATAGATTGACTAGGAATTTGACAGCTTCAATTATTACTCATCTAGAAAAAATGTTGGATTGATTTTGAAGTGGTTTTAGAAAGTGACTTAAAGAAATGGAAGCAAAATAGCTTTGTCAGAAAGAGATTTCAAATGAGTGATGAGTGTTGGCAAGCGATGCCTGGTTTTTGAAGAGAAACAGAAACATAAAATCTAATTTTCTATATTCGAATGAATAATAAATAAAGTTACAGAGATTACATCCTTTTATAGGCTTAGGATAGGACTTTGGGTACAATTAAGAGCCCTACTTACGATAGACTTTTAGTCCTACATACATTAGACTAGTCCTACTTACATTAGACTTTCAATCTTCTAGGTAGTAGACTTTAACTAAAACTAATACTAATAATTAAATACAACTATTTACAACAGATTAACTTACATTCCCCCTCAAGCTGGAGAATATACATTGTATAATCCCAGCTTGAATTTGAATTTCTTGAAAAAAGATTTTGGTAAAGCTTTTGTTAGAATGTCTGTTACCTGCTCTTCAGTAGGAACATAACTCAAGGCTACCACTTCACTTGTGAGCTTCTCTGTAATGAAGTGCCTGTCAATTTTAGCATGCTTTGTTCTGTCATGTTGAATAAGGTTCTTGGCAATCTGAATTGTAGACTGGTTGTTGCAGAGCACTTCAAACTTTTCACCTTCACTCACTCCCAGCTCATTGAGCAGTTTTACCAACCAAATTCCTTCACATATTCCAAGGGCTAATGCTCTGTATTCTTCCTCTACACTACTCCTCTAAATAACTATTTGCTTCTTGCATTTCCAAGTGACCAGGTTCCCCCAAACGAAAGAACAATATCCACTATTTTACCTTCTATATGTTAGTTCACTTGCCCAACTAGAATCTGTAAAGATCTTTACTGTCCTGTCCAGGGTTTTCTTGAACATCAAACCATGGCCTGGTGTCCCTTTTAGATACCTTAGAATCCTCTTTGCAGCTTCCATGTGTTGTTTAGTAGGATTAGTCATATGCTAGCTAACAATGTTAACGGGAAAAGCTATGTCAGGTCTAGTTAAAGATAAATAAATTAACTTTCCAATTAACCTTTGATACAACCCCTTATCTATTTTTGGACTTGAATCACCTTGGCTGAATTTCAAGCCTGCATCCATGGATGTTTCGGCTGGTTTGCAGCCTAGCATTCCAGTTTCAGTGAGTAAATCCAAGACATTTTCTATGGTTAATAACCAATCATTCGCTTGATCTAGCTACCTCCATGCCTAGGAAATATCTAAGTTTTCCTAGGTCTTTTTTCTCAAATTCCTTACTCAACAAATTTTTCAGATGACTTATTTCCTCCTCATCATCACTTGTCAAAACTATATCTTCCATATATACTATTAAGATAACCCTCTTGTTATTTGAAGTTACCTTAGAAAGCAACATATGGTGTCTTGTTATTTGAAGTTACCTTAGAAAACAACGTATGGTCTGCTAGGGACAACTGATATCCACTCTCAAGGACAACTTTTGTTAATCTGTCAAAGCATGCTCTAGGAGATTGTTTCAATCTATATAATGATTTTCTAGTCGACAAGCCTTCTTCTCACAACCTGCAAACTCTAAGCGCGGGGTTATTTTCATGTACACCTTATCCTCTAACTTTCCATTAAGAAAGGCATTCTTAATGTCCAGTTGGTGTTTCTTCTAGTAACTGTTCACAGCTAATCTCATTAACTCTCTAACAGTGTTTAATTTGGCTATTGGAGCGAAGGTCTCCTTGTAGTCAACCCCATAGGTCTGTGTGAAGCCTTCGACCACCAATCTAGCTTTGTACCTATGCACACTCCCATTGACATTGTATTTAATGGAAAAGATCCACTTGCAACCCACTGGTTTCTTTCCTTGTGGAAGATCAACAACAGACTAGGTTCCATTCTTTTCCAGTGCTTCAACAACCCTCTTCCACTTAGGATTCTGTAATGCCTCCTCAATAGTTGTAGGCATTTGCTCTTCATCTAAACAAGCTCTAAAAAACTTAAAAGATGACATAAAATCACTATAACCAACATACTTTTGAATAGGGTGTTTTGTACACTCTCTAACCCCTTTTCTTTTAGCAATAGGTAGATACTCAAACTCAAGCAAGTGGGAAGGAATTTCATTTACCTCATGTTTCTTCACTGGCAGCTAGACTCAAATTCAATTTTTGGCAAGTGTCAGATTGCAAATAGTCTTTAGGATAGACTTTTTCCTTTTGCTATAAACCTGTAGTTCTTTAGGAAGATTAAGAGTATGATTAGGTGAGGTGTGAGGAGTTGTAGGAGTAATCTGTGGTGATGGAATAGTTTCTGTGGTAATGGGTGAATAAACAGGGGATTTGGAAAAATTTCTGAGGTTTCAAAAATTTAGGATTATCAAAAAATAGCGGTGCTGAAGAAAATAAAGGATAAACTTGACTTGGTTGAGGCTGGAACACATCCCAACTCTCCCCTTGAGTTGCAACCTTCAAAAAATAGGGTACCTGCTAAAAAATTGTAATATCCATAGAAGTAAAAGTTTTTTTGAGAAGGAGGATGAAAACATTTGTATCCTTTCTTACGTGAAGAATAACCAACTAAGACACACTTTAAGGATCTAGGGTCAAGTTTGGTTTTAGAGGGATCTATGTTTTGAACAAAGACTATACAACCAAAGACTCTCAAGGGAAGGATAGAAGACATAGGTTTAAAATTGGGAAAGCTCTCCAAGAAAACATCCTTAGGCGTCCTAAATTTGAGAACTTTACTGGCATCATATTAATGAGATAGGTGGCGGTTAACAAGGATTCACCCTACAAATATTTAGGAACATTATTGGTAAACATGAGAGCCCTAGTAACCTTAATAGATGTCTGTTTTTTCTCTTTACAATCCTATTTTGTTGTGGTGTATCGACACAAGATGTAATATGGACAATTCCATGTTTAGCAAAAAAAATTCCTAGGGACTTAGAAAAGTACTCACCCCCATTTTCAAATTTTAGAATCTATTTTTGTACCAAATTGACTACTAACCATGGTGTAAAATCTTTCAAAAATGGGTGCAACTCTGATTTGTCTTGAAGCAAATAAGTCCAAGTGGTTCTACTATGATCATCTATGAAAGTAACAAACCACCTACTACCTATCACATTCTTCACTTTAGAAGGACCCAAAACATCATTGTGGATCAAAGAAAAAGGTTGTGAAGATTTATAAATAGATGGTAAATAAGAAGATATTGTTTGCTTAGCAAGGGGACAAATATGGCATTTAAATAAATTTAGACTTTTGTTAACAAAAAAATCTGGGAACAATTTTGCAAGATAATAAAAACTAGGATGGCCTAACCTAAGATGCCAAACAGTACACCATCTGTTTGTCCTAAAGAAATAGAACAAGAAATTGGCTTAGAAGGTAAATGCTTATGGTTACTACGAATAACATAAAGGCCATTTTGTAAGCTAGCATTGCCAATCTTCTTTCTCGAGTCCAGTGCCTACAAAAAACAATTAGAGTCATTAAAATTCAAGGAGCACTTTAAATCTTTAGAACGCTTACTAACATAAAACAAATTGCATGCAAGGTTTGGCACAAATATTACTCCCTCAAGTAACAAGTCTTCACTAACAACAATAGAACCATTCCCTTTAATAAGAGATAGAGAGCCATCAGCGGTCTTAATTGAGCTGTCGGAACTAATAGGTGTAAAACTGAAAAATAATTCCATATTACCATTCATGTGATCTGAGGCCCTAGAGTCAATTATCCAGGATGAGGTAGCCTTGGTGGAAAGAAGCGCAATAGATAAAGAGTGGCTAGAGTTACCTGCTTCTTCTACTAGGGCTAGATTCCCATCACTAGGCTTTGTAAACCTACCAAATAGCCTATGAAGCTCCTCCATTTTTTGCTTAGAAAAACCACTCGAGCTACCACTAGTTGATGCATTAGACTATGATTTTCTAGGAGCCCTGTTGGTGGATGATTTCCAATCAGCTAGTTTGCCATGTAGTTTCTAGCATTGTTCCTTCAAGTGCCCCATCTTCTTGCAATAGTGACACACAATTCTTCCTTTTCTGGTTTCAGCCGAGGTTTGAGTGAGAAGACCAAAAACATCAAAAAATCCTCTAAGCCTGTATAATTTTATGCTATAGATTGTAGCCCAATGGATTTCGATGAATTACCCATGTTAATTTGTCGAAATAGGATCGATTAGACTAATACCATGAAGAGAAAAAGAAAAAAAATCTATTTTTCTGTATTCGAATGAATAATAAATAAAGTTACAAAGATTGCATCCTTTTATAGGCTTAGGATAGGTGTAACATACTCTAACCACCCTAGTAGGATTAGGTAGGTTACTACAATTACAATCAACCATTCAAACAATGCTAGGTATTAAGTACCATTCGTTTAAGGTCTTTCTTGCACAACAAGTTATAATTCGATTATGAGAGGACCAAATAAAACATACATGATGCACCCACTTGATAAACTAGGTCTCATAATACCATAGCATATTCAATCCATCTAAAGTTTACTCGAGTTCCAAGCTACCATTCGAACTAGAAAAGAAGTGTATGGATCATCTTAACATTCATTGTGACTATTAAACGTATCAACAAGTGTTTCATAAGAATTGCATATATGACTTAATCAAACATATAGACCTATAAAATCATCTACACCATTCGGCTAAAACTAAATGTGACCATAGAGATTCAAGTCTAGACTTATAGTTTATTCATTTACTTAAGTTACCATAATCAATCATTTATACTTCCAATATCATCTAGACAATATGACTAGTTCCTTAGGTGATCAATGTAATTCATGTCTAATAATGTGGTTTACTTCATTTACCTAATATCAACTACCCAATTTCAAAGAATCCATTCAACCTTTTCATGCATAATCCATCTATGTAGATCGAACATTAAACTATCAAGCATACAAGTTCAATATAATGCATACATACTCATTTATACATACCAAACTTCTTAAAGATAAAAGATAGGATTAACTTATACAAACCATAGTTCAATATAATGCATACATACTCATTTATACATACCAAACTTCTTAAAGATCAAAGATAGGATTAACTTATACAAACCATAGTAAGTGACCTTATATATATATATACATGCCAAAGGTGCCACCATCCTAGGAGAACTAAACAAAATGGAAACATACTCTTTTGAGCAACAAATGACTTGTATGAGCTTAGACTTCAAGGGTAACCAAAATCAACTTGTATCGTAGAAATGAGACTAGAATAAGCAAAGCTTAGTGAGTGAGTTAAATTTACAAGGCAACAATACAATAAGTCTCATCAACAACCATCAATTGGAAGGTATGATTCCCCCATCAATAGGGAACCATTCGAACAAGATCACATTACTAGATGTAATGTCTAATTTTCAATCCAATAACAATACAAGGCTTGATGTCTAGGCATACTCAAACAACCAATTCATTTACAATTCAACTAAAGTAATCTCATGACACAAGGCTCAATCAATGTTTCAGTGACAATAGGTCATAGCATTTGAATATCCTTTACAATCAAGTAACTCAAATAGGCAATGTTTAATTAAGGTTTCAATATACATAGTTCATGGCATTCAATTTTATCTTTACATCCAATCAATACAATTCAATGTAGCCATATGTTCAATGTGCATGAGTTATTAATTCATTTTAAGTATAGCCTTGAGAATCGAATACTCAGTCTAGATACCTGAGTCTCCAACCAAACTGTCGCCAATACAATAATCAATATGGTACCAAGTACCTGGTCAATCCCTCCCACTATCTCCAATGACCAATAACAATACTTCCCTCCTACTATTATCAATTAGAGATCAATGTCCCGGACCGTAGTCCACCCCGACAATGAGCTCTATAGACTCTATGGCATGCCAACTATATCTAAGACCAACTCGAGACCAAGGCTTTTAATAGTTATCCCTTTTAATTTATTAGAAGCATGTGTTCAATTCAATATGCACAATTTGTTCCAATATTCCCTTTTAATCAATAGGGCTCAATCTAATCCAATATCAATTTTCCACGGTTAATGTAGGAGTATCAATCAATATGTCATTCATCAATGAATTGTGTACTTCTATCTATATCATCATGCTTCATTTCAATCTAATTCAATTAGGCAATAAGCATCACAATTCAATCAATGACAATTAAAGCATACTTCACAATCAAGTAACCACTCAAAAGGAGTACTTACCCTGCTATTGCTTCATAGCAAGCTCATTAAACAAATTACACTTAAGACACAATAAAAAATTTACAAATCAAAACATACTTGGAGAGGTTACCGTCCTCTCCAAACTTTAAAATACACTCACAGGAATTTTCTGAGCTAATGTCGATCCCGGATTGTAATCCCTTCCTATCAAGATTATATGGATGTTAGCAACTCCCATTCCAAGGTTGAATGTATGGCTATGGAGTTTTTCTCACAAATTTTCTTTCTCTCTTCCTAGCTCTCTTACACGGTAATAGTGGAGAAGAAGATGATAATGGATCATCCATTATCTCCCCCATTTGACTAATTTACCCTTGATTATCCTTTAATTAATGATATATGTAGGGGTATTATAGGAATGTGAAAATTTTGCATGCATTCCTTCAATTTAACAATTGTTTCAGTTTGGTCACTTATACATTAGGTTACCATTTTTTCAATTATAGCATTCTAGTCCTTATAACTAGATTTAACACATTTCTTTCAATCAATTAGAGATTTAATGAAGGCATTGTAGTAACTTCTTTTATACTAGATTTGAAGATATTACAATTCCCTCCCCCATTAAAGAAATTCATCCTCAAATTTTCCTAAGGGGAATAGATGAGGGTATTGCTTTCTCATTGCTGCTTCGGGTTCCCAAGTGGCTTCTTTTAGATTGTGATTCTTTCATAGAACCTTCACCAATGTACAATCTTATTGTGAAGCCTCTTGACTTCTTTATCAAGTATTTGAATTGGCTCTTCATCATACGATAGATCAGGATTAAGTTCCATTTCATCAAGCTCTAGAATATGTGATGGATCTGATTGATATTTCCTCAACATCGATACATGGAAGATGTTGTGGATTCTATTGAATTTAGTAGGAAGTGGAAGCTTGTAAGTAATTGGACCAATCTTCTCTAAGACTTCAAAAGGTCCGATAAATCGAGGGCTTAGTTTACCCTTTTTCTCGAATATGAGGATTTTCCTCCAAGGAGATACCTTGAAGAATACGTAATCTCCCACTCGAAATTCAATGTCTCTTCTCTTGAGATTGGCATAAGCCTTTTTCCTATCAAAGGTCTCTTTCAATCTATTATGGATCACCCGAACTTGATTTTCGGTTTCACGAAGCAACTCAGGTCCTAAGACCTTGTTCTCACCCAATTCTGACCAGCATAGAGGAGTTCTACATCTTCTACCATACAATGCTTCAAATGGGGCCATTTTGATAGAAGCTTGATGGCTATTGTTGTAGGCTCAGCTAATGATAGAGATTTCTCCCAGTCTTTACCGAAGTCAATAATGCAAGCTCGAAGCATGTCTTCAAGCACTTGGATTAACCTTTTTGATTGTCCATCAATTTGTGGATGGAAGGTAGTGCTAAGGTTAAGCTTAGTTCCCATAGCCTCTTGATCTGCTCTTTAGAATCGAGAGGTAAAACGAGAGTCCCGATCAGATATGATAGATCCAGGAACACTGTGAAGTCTGACTACTTCTTTCAAGTATAATTCAGCTAGTTGTTGGAGGCTCATGTTCATTCGAACATGTAGAAAGTGAGTTGATTTGGTGAATCTATTAACGATCACCCAAATAGCATCATTTTTCCTTGGTGATAGAGGCAATCCCGATACGAAGTCCATTGTTATACACTCCTACTTCCATTGAGGCAATTCGATGGGTTGAAAGAGTCCAGTAGGTAGTTGGTGTTCGGCCTTCACCTTTTGGAAAGTGAGGCACTTCGATAGAAAGTCAACAATATCGGCCTTGAATCCTGGTTAGACTTCCTTTAAGTCCTTATACATCTTGATCACTCCTGGATGTATTGAAAAAGGACTGCTATGTGCTTCTAGAAGCATTTCTCTCTTAAGGATTGGGTCGTTGGGTACAGAAACCCAATTCTTGAAGTAGAGTACTCCATTCGATTGAAGTGAGAATTCAATGCTCGGCTTGGATTCAATTTCTTTCAACATTTTCAAAAGTTCGGGATCATTTTATTGAAGCTCTTTGATCCTCGAATTCAAGTCGGATTGAACTTGAAGTTCTGCCACATATCTCTGATTCTTTAGGAGTTTAAAATGGGCATTGAAGGTAGTTGAAGCTACAATTAAAGAATTTCAATTAGTGGATTTTATATCATCCATTCGAATAGGGGATAACAATGTTGGAAATTTATATTCGATCTTACCAATTGATTGTTTGCAACTGAGTGCATCAGCCACGACGTTTGCCTTGCCTGGGTGGTAATCAATGATTAGATCATAGTCTTTTAATAGTTCCACCCATCTTCGTTCTCAAAGATTTAACTTCTTTTGAGTTAAAATGTATTTTAAGCTTTGATGATCCGTAAATAGTCGACATTTCTCTCCGTATAGATAATGTCTCTAGATCTTTAAAGCAAACACGACCGCAACTAGCTCTAAGTCGTGTGTTGGATAGTTCAATTCATGTGGCTTGAGTTTTCGAGAAGCATAGGCAATAACCTTGTCATCTTGCATCAATACACACCTTAAACCGAGATGGAAAGCATCACTGAAGACCGTAAAGTCTTTTCCCGGCTCAAGTTGGATTAGAATAGGAGCTTCAGTTAGGACTTGCTTCAATTGATCAAATCTCCTTTGCTGGTCCTCAGACCATTTAAATGGAGTATTCTTTTGAAGGAGTCGAGTCAACGGAGTAGGAAGAATCGAGAACCCCTTTACGAATCTTCGATAATACCCGGCTAAACCGAGAAAACTCCTTACCTTACTAACATTTATTGGAGCTCTCCATTCGATGTTGGTTTGAATTTTCTTATGACCAACATTTAATCCATCAGCCAAGATAACATGGCCCAAGAAGGATACTTCCGAGAGCCAGAACTCGTATTTGCTCAATTTGGCATATAGCCAATTCTCCCTCAAGGTTTGGAGTACAATTCGAAGATGATTAGCATGTTATTTTTTGTCCTTTGAGTATACAAGAATGTCATCAATAAAGACAACCATAAATTTGTCCAAATAGGGTTTGAACACTCGGTTCATTAAGTCTATAAAAGCCGCTGGAGCATTGGTTAGCCCAAAGGGCTTAACTAGGAACTCGTAGTGACCATAACGAGTCCTGAAAGCTGTTTTGGATACATTTGACTCTTTTATTCTCATCTGATAATACGCTGATCACAAATCAATCTTGGAGAAGACTTTGTCATCCTTGAATTGATCAAAAAATTCCTCAATTCTTGGCAATGGATACTTTTTTTGATAGTGAGCCAGTTTAGCTAACGATAGTCAATACATAGCCTCATCGACCCATCTTTCTTCTTAACGAACAAACAGGTGCTCCTCAGGGTGAAGAGCTAGGTCGGATGAAGCCCTTGTCTTGAAGCTCTTGCAATTGTTACTTAAGCTCTGAGTTCAATAAGGGACATTCGATATGGAGCGATAGACACTAGATCACTCCCGGGTTGAACTTTAATCTTGAATTTGACTTCCCGAATAAGGGGTAATCCCAAAAATTCCTCAGGAAAAACATCAGGGAAGTCAGAAACAATAGGGAATGAACTCACCCCGAATTCAATTTCATCAATTTTAATCATAGCAGCAAAGATGCTAATAGGTTTCTTTTCTAACAAGGTAAGGGATTTTTCTCCTAAACCTCGAAGAAACAATTTTCTCTTTTGGCAATCTACCCAAGCTTGATGTCTTCCTAACCAATCTAATCCCAAAATAAGGTTGAATTCAACAAAAGGTTACAATAACAAGTTGGCTAGGAATGGGATACCCTGAATAAACAAAGGGCAATCCCTACATACTTGGTTTACTATTACATTATCTCCAAAAGGATTGGTAGCAATTAAGCTACAACTAACATATTCAGGCTTCAATTTAAGTTTTTCAATTAAAGGAGATCTTATGAATGAATGGGTTGTACCTGCAATTACATCGGCCGATTCTTCATCCTCATGCCCCCAGATGTGATAGACTCGAGCAGATGCCTGAGACTCTTGATATGTAGCATTAGACCCTCGGCCGTTGCTCTTCCCGTAGTTACCTGAGTTAGCTTGCTTCAAACCCTTTCCCCTGGGTGAAGGAGCTTAGTTCGATTTATGAGAAGCATGTGAAGGCAACTTGTTCTGATTTTGGGGACAATCTTTTACATAGTGTGTTGTATCTCTGCACAAATTGCAAGCATTGGTGAGCTTTCTACAAACTCCGGTATGGTTCTTTTTACAAGTCTTGCAAGTAGGGATTTGATTCTCCCTCCCAGTATTCCCAACACTATCCAATGACACCATAAGTGTTGAGGATCTGGGCATAGCTTGTGGCTTAGGTATATAGCTACCTTTTGAGAAATTTCCTTGATTGGAAGAATTTCCTCCATGATGCTTTTGTTTCTTGTTGCATCAATGAGGCTTGTGATCATCCCTCGATCTTTTGTTATCTCGAGACTGATTCTCTGATCGCTTTGCCGAAGTCTTCATCTTTGCTTCGGTAGCTATAACTCTATTGACCAGTTCTTGAAAGTAAATAATCCCCAAGGTAGTGAACATGGGGCCTAACTCATCATTAAGTCCGTCGATGAACATTCTACACTTGTTCTCTTCTTTCTTTATGAACTCCGAGCCATATTTGCAATATTTACGGAATTCACTAACATACTGTTCTATAGGCTTTCCTCCTTGCTTCAGATACAAGAACTTGTTTTTACGATCAGCAAGATACTGATCACTTATATACTTCTTTTTGAATTCTTTAAGGAAGAATTCCCAAGTGACAGCTTCTTCAGGTGATGCCAAAGTAGTACTTTCCCACCAATTCAATGCCTCCTCGGCATATAAAGCTACTACACACTCCAGCTTGTGTTCATCTAAGCATTGCAGTTGCTTAGACAGTATTCTTGTTGTATTCTCCAACCAGTATTCTACTTCTTCTGGCTTATCTTCACTTGTTCCAGTGAAAGTGTAAGCTTCGTGTTGAGCTAACTTATCAATAGGAGCTCTTACCGATTTTGCTACCGGAGATTCTGAGGTACTTTGTCTCATTGAGACAATCATTGTATCAAACATCTCATTTAGATTGGAGAAGCATTATTGTTGTATAGGATGAATCACAGGGACTTCCTACTAAACTTGTTGGGGTCCAGCAGGCTTCAGGGGATCCTGGTTCATCCTTACGCTTCCTCCATCATTGGAGGAGCCAGTCGGGCTTTCATTGTCCTTGCCCAATCTTATTTCAGACATTCTATATATAAGGAATAAGAGAAGTCAAGCTCAAGTCACAATCCAATCAATATTCAAGCAACTCCTAGGTGGCACCTAAATAACCAATGACAATAGCTTATTCATGCAATAGACCCTAGAATCATGCAACCATAAGCTCTGATACCATTCTATAACATTCTCTAACCACCCTAGTAGGATTAGGTAAGTTACTACAATTACAATCAACTATTCAAACAATGTTAGGTATTAAGTACCATTCGATTAAGGTATTTCCTGCACAACAAGTTATAATTCGATTAGGAGAGGACCAAATAAATCATACATTATGCACTCACTTGATAAACTAGGTCTCATAATACCATATGTTATCATATTCAATCCATCTAAAGTTTACTTGAGTTCCAAGCTACCATTCGAACCAGAAAAGAAATGTACGGATCAACTTAACATTCATTGTGACTATTAAACGTATCAACAAGTGTTTTATAAGAATTGCATATGTGATTTAATCAAACATATAGACCTAGAAAATCATCTACACCATTTGGCTAAAACTAAATGTGACCATAGAGATTCAAGTCTATACTTATAGTTTATTCATTTACTTAAGTTATCATAATCAATCATTTATGCTTCTAATAGCATATAGACAACATGACTGGTTCCTTAGGTGATCAATGTAATTCATGTCTAATCATGTGGTTTACTACATTTACCTAATGTCAACTTCCCAATTTCAAAGAATCCATTCAACCATTTCATGCATAATCCATCTATGTAGATCGAACATTAAACTATCAAGCATACAAGTTCAATATAATGCATACATACTCATTTATACATACCAAACTTCTTAAAGATCAAAGATAGGATTAACTTATACAAACCATAGTAAGTGACCTTATATATATACATGGCTAAGGTGCCACCATCCTAGGAGAACTAAACAAAATGGAAACATACTCTTTTAAGCAACAAGTGACTTGTATGAGCTTAGACTTCAAGTGTATCCAAATTCAACCTGTATTGTAGAAATGAGACTAGAATAAGCAAAGTTTAGTGAGTGAGTTAAAGTTACAAGGAAACAATACAATAAGTCTCATCTACAACCATTAATTGGATGGTATGCTTCCCCCATCTATAGGGAACCATTCGAACAAGATCACATTACTAGATATAATGTCTAATTTTCAATCCAATAACAATACAAGGCTTGATGTCTAGGCATACTCAAACAACCAATTCGTTTACAATTCAACTAAAGTAATCTCATGACACAAGGCTCAATCAAAGTTTCAATGACAATCGATCATAGCATTTGAATTTCCTTTACAATCAAGTAACTCATATAGGCAATTTTTAATTAAGGTTTCAATATCCATAGTTCATGGCATTCAATTTTATCTTTACACCCAATCAATACAATTCACTGTAGCCATAGGTTCAATGTGCACGAGTTATTAATTCATTTTAAGTATAGCCTTGAGAATAGATTACTCAGTCTAGATACCCGAGTCTCCAACCAAACTGTCGCCAATACAATAATCAATATGGTACCAAGTACCTGGTCAATCCCTCCTACTGTCACCAATGACCAATAACAATACTTCCCTCCTACTGTCGCCAATTAGGGACCATTGTCCCGGGCTGTAGTCCACCCCAACAATGAGCTCTATAGACTCTATGGCATGCCAACTATATCTAAGACCGACTCGAGACCAAGGCTTTCAATAGTTATCCCTTTCAATTAATTAGAAGCATGTGTTCAATTCAGTATGCACAATTTGTACCAATATTCCCTTTTAATCAGTAGGGCTCAATCCAATCCAATATCAATTTTTCATCGGTT
The DNA here is from genome assembly GCA_019671005.1 of Hibiscus mutabilis. Lineage (NCBI taxonomy): Eukaryota > Viridiplantae > Streptophyta > Magnoliopsida > Malvales > Malvaceae > Hibiscus > Hibiscus mutabilis. The sequence continues at coordinate 53,282,511 of CM033716.1, read as the reverse complement.
AATGTAGGAGTATCAATCAATATGTCATTCATCAATGAATTGGGTACTTCTATCTATATCATCATGCTTCATTTCAACCTAATTCAATTAGGGATTAAGCATCACAATTCAATCAATGACAATTCAAACATACTTCGCAATCAAGTAACCACTCAAAAGGAGTGCTTACCTTGCTATTGCCTCATAGGAAGCTCATTAAACAAATTACACTTAAGATACAATAAAAAATTTACAAATCAAAACATACTTGGAGAGGTTACCGCCCTCTCCAAACTTTAAAATACACTCACAGGAATTTTCTGAGCTAATGTCGATCCCGGATTGTAATCCCTTTTCCTCTACTAGCTTGTTGATCTAAGTGAGCCCCTTTATCATCAATTTCCACTTGATCTAAAACTCATACAATACATAAGGTATTAGGTACAATCCAGCAATCAATTGAGTCATTATGTGACTCCATACATAAACATACAATTCAATATAACATCTAAACTGTTACTGCCTGGCAGCATGTGTACTGCCTACTTAAATATTCATATCTTTCATTCTGTACGTCGAGATTTCAATTGGTTTACACCGTTGGAAAGCTATAAAAATTCTCCTTATAACCATATAAGGCTTGCATTTTAGTTCTTATCCAATTAGTACAGTTTTTAACTTAAAACAGGGTATTTTGTTATACTGGACAATTTGCACTGTCCCTAGTGTTTCTTCTCTACATTTCAGTATATAACCCAGACTTCAGTTCTGTTTTCTCCCAATGAGTTTAGACATACCAAGGTGTTGTCCATAAAAATTTCAGCCTTAAGTTCATCATACACAATTTATAGTGATTTTACAAAGTTACTACCCAGAACAAAGCATTCTGGGCAGATTACACTAGGTTGAATTCCAAGCTCCTTAACTCATTTTAACAAGGTCCTAACATGGAAATTTCATTCATGCTCATGTTCATACATGTCTAGGCCATCATAATTTACCTAGAAATGTTCTTAAAACATGTTATTATCATGTTGAACTTAATTTGATATATTTGATCACATTTTCACATCCAATTCATCAACTAGGCAGTCCATTACCTAATTTAACTAGTTCAATTAGTTGTAGTCATTTTCCAGAAACATATCCATTCAATTCAATCTTCATTTTACCTAGTAACATGATCAACACAGGGTTCTATGTTCATTTAACATGTTTACAGAATTTCTCCATCAAAACAGTCCCTAATCAAGACTGTTTTCAATCATGTTCATATTCCTCAATTTTTCCAGCAACTATACATATATCTCATTAGAAATTTAACTATTGACAACATCAATTTCTCCTATTAATTTGATTGGCATGTCAATTTCATGGTTTAATCAATCAATTGAACTTCTTAACTAGCTCATAACATCAATTCACTATCTATTCATCAATTTCATGCAATTCAAGCAAGAACCCTAAATCTAAATGTATCATTTGTATCTATAACACATCAAGGAAGAGATTTTACCTTCCTATCAAGATTATATGGATGTTAGCAACTCCAATTCCAAGCTTGAATGTATGGCTATGGAGTTTTTCTCACAAATATTCTTTCTCTCTTCCTAGCTCTCTTACACGGCAAGAGCGGAGAAGAAGATGATAATAGATCATCCATTATCTCCTCTATTTGACTAATTTACCATTTATTATCCTTTAATTAATGACATGTGTAGGGGTATTATAGGAATGTGAAAATTTTGCATGCATTCCTTCAATTTAACAATTGTTTCGGTTTGGTCACTTATACATTAGGTTACCACTTTTCAATTATAGCATTCTAGTCCTTATAACTAGATTTAACACCTTTCTTTCTATCAATTAGAGATTTAATGGAGGCATTGTAGTAACTTCTTTTATACTAGATTTGAGGATATTACAATAGGACTTTGGGTACAATTAAGAGTCCTACTTACAATAGACTTTTAGTCCTACTTACATTAGACTTTCAACTGTTCTAGGTAGTAGACTTTAACTAAAACTACTACTAATAATTACAATATGAATTTGAGCACCTTGTTCATGATAAGCCAATATGAATTTGAAATATAATTACAATAAGTGAAAATAAATGGTTCATATATGAATGTGATTTTGGCTATAAGGCCTTTCAAATAAGTGAAATAAGGCATGGAAAATCACATGTAGTGATCATGTAAATATGTATTCCTTTATTGGAAAGAAAATCAAATCCTGGAGAGGATATCTTAATGTGGAGCTATGCTCATCATGTATAAGTAATGAATGAAATTCGTTAAAGCCTTGGTCTCGAGTTAGTTTAAGGTATAATTGGCAAGCCATAGAGTCCATAGAGCTTAGTGTCAGGGTGGACTATGGTCCGGGACAGTGGTCCCTAATTGGCGACAATAGGAGGGAAGTGTTTGTGGTCACTTGGCGACAGTAGGAGGGATTGACCGGTACTGTGAGTACCATTTTATGGGCGACAGCTGGTTGGGGATTCGAGTACGTAGGCTAGATTCGATTCTCAAGGCTATATTGATAAGAAATTAAGGAATTTATAAAGAAGTTATATAAGAAAATACTGGAATGACTTGATTGACAAGTATTGCTTATATTCTTGAATTAGATCATACTGTTGAGAAAATATTAAGGTCATAATGGTATTTGATTTTTGGATTGAGTATATGATGTATTGTTACTTATGAATGATTAGATAATCTTGTTTATAAATAGTTGCCTAATCAATGTCTCACTTTATACTACTAGCTTCTTGTTTAAGTTATTGACATATATAGTCTGTAAGATTAATGAGAGGGAAGAAATGAATATTGACTTGCAATTTAAGTAATTGTGAAATGGTATGTTACGAATAATGTCTTCTTTGATATGTGATTGAGGTATATTTAAACTTATTAAAAAAATAAGAAAGTTATAAGCTGGTGAATGAATTATGACAATTACTTGCTTGATAAATAATAATGTATCTTCCGATTTTGGAATGCCCTTTTTAAGGATTAAACATGTTTAATTTTTGATTAAGCCATTTTGATTTGAATGCAAGGTGAATATGTCAACATGTTTGATTGAGTACTCATATATGTATGCCTGATTTTGCTTGAGTTCACTAGTATATGTAAACATGTTTGATTTGTGAATAGGCCATTTTGATTAAAATGCAAGGTGAATATGTCAATAAGATTGGTTGAGTACTCATATGTATATGCATGAGTTTGCTTGAGTTCGTGGGTATATGTGAACATGTAGGGTTTAAATATCATGTTTGAGCATAATCATACCATGAAAATACCTTGGAAAATGAGTTAGAATTGGTTGAATTATATGCCTTGGAGATAATTAGATTCTTACCCAAGCTTAGGGTGTGTATTTCGACTAAAAGACCTTTGTGAAAGGATGATTTATATTATGTGCACTAGTTACTTTAAGCTACCTCACTAATCTTATGTTTACTATGTTCTTTCAATACATTTTAGGGAAATATTAGCTTCTGATTATCTCAAGAGCTCGGACTTTATCACAAGGATTAAAATGTATGTTTGTAAACCCTTATTGTACTCCTAGAGGGTGGCACATAAATTATCGAGTATGCATTGTGAATTTAGGCTTCTTTTGAGGCTTATTATGTCTAAAAACCCTTTTAAGTATTCCAAGTTTTGTAAAAGGGCCTTATAATATTCCTTATTTGATTTCGTGATTGATGAATGCATTGAATGCTATGGTAAGAGGCTAGAAGGTTGATTAAAAGATAAGTTTATGTGAGCCTAAATCTAAAATTGGTGGCTTGAATATTAGAATTAAGGAATAGAATGTGGAATAAGTTGAACATGGTAATTTTTACATTGGTTGTTTGTGTGTTTAATGATGTATATAGGTGCGTGCGGACATAGTGCTAAAACATTGGGGGTATTATACATAGGTGTGTGCTTTTAAATACACACTTTGATCTTAGGATCCTAATATTTACATGACCTGAGGTAATGTTTGATGAATGATATTAGTCAAACTTGTTTGAATGTTCCATATCATAATTTAGGGAGATAATGTTATGTGGAAATTACATGTAGCTGAATAAGACTAGCTTATGCTTGTTGTATATTTAATCTTGTAACTATTACCATTGTATATGGTCTATCATGCCTTGAAATAACTTATATAAGATGTCAAGATAATATGATAAGCGAAAGCTTGAATAAAGATGTAGTCATGTTTGTCTTACTATTCGAGCTTTAGTTGGTAATTAATTTATTGGTGTTAAGTAATGCTCGTTATGCTTTTAAATGGCTAGGAGTATACAAGTTTGTAAATAACTATGGTACTTAGTAATTGGTTTGTAACAAACTTTGAGATGTGAAATATATAAAAGAATGTGAAAACTGATCTTAGAGGTCGAATCATGTTGACTAAGGTGTGGCTATTTGATTGTATATCTTCGTTGTTTGAAATAGATCGTTGAAAGCCTTGGAAAAGGCTTTTAAATTACTCTGTTTTTTAAGAGTATGATATGTTGTTTGTAATACGTTCATCAAAAATGGTTGTTTGTTTCTTCTCTAAACACTTTCTAGTTCGGTTTACTCATAAACTGACTTAGAGGTGTTTCAGAAGTATTACCGTGGTAGACCTTGCTTCAACGCCAAGCTTTTTTTGAAAACAGACATTAGCATCAAATTGATGCTAGCTCCCAAGTCACATTGTGCCTTACCAATGAGAGCTACATTCTTAAAATCACCTAGCTTCCTGAATCTTTCAAATCTGGTGGCAACCGATTGAGTATCATTGCATTGCATCCCTTAATGAGAGATACATTATTAAAATCACCTAGCTTCCTCTTTTTGGATAAGATGTCCTTCATGAATTTAACATAGTTGGGCATTTGTTCGAGAGCTTCCACCAATGGTAGATTGATATGCAATTTTTAAGAACTTCGAAGAAGCACTTAAATTGCTGACCCTTCTTGTGTTTTTGTAGTCTTTGTGGAAATGATGGAGGTGGATAAGCATAAGTTGGCTCCACTGACTTTGCCATGGTTTTGCTAGCATTAGACTACTATCTGGCATCAGACTACGGTCTGGCATCGCTTATGTTAGCTTTTTTCTTCCCTGATTCTTTTGGTTCACCTACTGGTCCTTTATTCTCCTCCTGACAAACATTTGTCTGCTTGACAGATGTCTCGGTGTTACATTGTTTGCCACTTCGAAGAGTTACAACTTTGCATTGTTCTTTGCAGTTTTGCTTGGCATCCTTTGTATCACTTGGCAAAGCTCCCTAGGGTCTGTTGCTGAGTGCACTAGCAATCTGTACTTCCAAGTTTCGATAGATGCTGCCAAACTCTAGATAGTTGCATCATTCCTCTCTATGTATTCTGTCAAAGTCCCTTGGTTGTTCCTCTGCCCTGCATAAAAATTGTTTTGTGCCCTCTGTGGCATTGCATTCTGGTTGACCCCTAGCATGGCATTGTTCTGACGCTGGGCATTGTTGTTCTGCTGTTGGGCATTGTTGTTATGCTATTGGGCATTGTATTGGTTACCTTCTTGATTTCCCCAAGCTAAATTTGGGTGTTGTCTCTATCCTGCATTGTAAGTATTGGAATTCCAATTATAATTACGATTGAAATTGCCAACAAAATTTATCGACTTAGGGTTGGCAGGGCAATCTTCCATGTGATGATCCTCTCCACATATTGTACAAAATGGGTCTAATGCCTTAACTTCTTGTGCCTTATTACTCTTTTGCAAAGTTCTCACCATACTAGTAAGATTGGAAATCTCTGTGTGGATGGATGTAAGGCCATCTATCTATAATTTCCCACCATTTTTAGTTATGGTCCCAAGTCTGGCAGTAAGATATTCAAAATCATTAATTGAAGTCCTCTCAAGGATGCCAATTGCCTCTGTGTAGTTTTTGTCATGTAGTGAGCCATTTGCCGAAGCATCAACAACTGTTCTGGCTTGTGCATTGAGTCCATTGTAAAAGGTCTCCATCTGGGTCCATTTTAGGAATCCATGCGTGAGACACCTCCGCAACAGATCATTATATCTCACCCAAGCATCATATAGGGCCTCATCATCAGCATGCCTAAATGTGATGATCTCACTCCTTAGCTTGGCAGTGAGTTTAGGTGGCTAGAATCACAAAAAAAATTGTGGCTTAGATATTCCCATGAGGTGACAAAACTAGGTACAAAGAACTTAGGCACATTTTTGCTCTATCTCTCAGGGAGAATGTAAATAATTTTAGCTTCATGTATCCTCTGATACTCCAGGCTTTTGAAATAGTTGGCAAACCTCCATGAATGGCTTCAAGTGTTGCCTCAGATCTCTAGTAGGTGCTCCATCAAATTGTCCTACATTCAAAAGTGTTTGTATCATTACCAATTTGAGTTCAAAATTTGGTGTTTGTAAGCAGTAGGTGCTCCATCAAATTGTCCTACATTCATTGTATCCACAGTTGTATGAAGCAGATTCGGTGAGACCATATTATCTGACTTCTCTGCAGCCTCCTTACCCTCAATGGTATAAACCTGATGCTCATTGTGAATTCCATGCTGGAATATCGAGGCATACGATTGAGACTTGTACGACATTCAAAAAAGTGGTTCAAAATCTAATTAATAATGGGATTTTGAAGTTTGATGAGCCCATCATTGTCGCAAATCCTTTGCTGAGCCATGGGGGCAGGGAGTGAATGCCATAGAGAAAGATGATGAAGCAAATCGGTTGAAGATTGATGTGTTAGAAATCAAATCTCCCTTGAAATGGGTATTTGAATAATTATATAATGCTGGGATGATTAAAATAGGCATAAAAGTGGAGAAAGAAGTGCAATCTGATGTGTATTGTGAGTATAATCAGGAATGTGACCATGAGATTCAGTATTGCTCAAAGTTCTGAGATTTGATAGAAAAGATGATGGACAATAAAGAAATTGAGTTCTTTGCGAAGACAAGAGAATAGAAGGTGGTGGAGGTTTGTACTTCGGAGTCATCAGGTGTCAAATATGGGATACACAAACCCCTGGTGGTTTCTGTTAGGCCTAAGGCCGGAGGCCCTTCAGATGTTAAACGAGTGATGACTCCCAAGATTGTGATTTCATCCCCTGCGCCATTTGCTTACAAGAGTACTCACACAATACCCTGGAATTATGCCGCCAATGTAACTATACTTGAAGAGGGCAAATTGCAAGATGAAGTAAAACTACCAGAAGAAATCAAGATGATGCCAGAAGAGGGGAAGGATGAACAACCTGGTTTAGAAACAGTGAATGAAGTGGGGCACTTCACCCGAAGTGGTAGATGCTATTCTCTGGAAGTTTCTAAAGAAGCGGAGAAAGTTAAAGGAAAGGCTATGACATTACCAGAGAAGATTTTTGGGGAAGAACCTACGCCCAAAATAAATGAGCCGGTGACAGAAGAACAAGCTCAAGAATTTTTGAAGTTTTTAAAGCACAATGAGTACAACATAGTCAAGCAATTAAAGAAGCAACATGCGTGGATTTCTGTCCTGTAATTATTGTTAAGTTCTGAGGGGCATCACAATGCTTGATGAAGGTGCTCAATCAGACATTCGAGCCAAATAACATATCTGTGAACAAGCTAGACAAGATAGTGAATCACATTACTGCTGACAATTATATCACATTTACTGATGACGAGATCCCTAAAGAAGGGATGGGATCCGTGAAGGCCTTAAACGTCACTACACATTGTAAGGGCTATGTATTGCCAGGAGTGCTGATAGGCAACGGTTCAACTTTGAATGTTTTACCGATGGTGACTCTTTAAAGGTTGCCAATCGATGATTCGCACATAAAAGTGTACAAGAATACCGTGAGGGCCTTCGATGGAACCACTCATGAAATGCTTGGGAAGATTGAAGTGCCACTGTTAATTGGGTTGACAGTTTATAATATGGATTTCGTAGTGATGGATATAAAACCCACATATAATTGCCTATTGGGTAGACCGTGGATTCACTCAGCTGGAGCAGTTCCGTCATCCTTGCATCAGAAGTTAAAGTTTGTTATTGAAGGAAAACTGGTCAGTATTAGAGCAGAGGAAGACATCATCTCCTTGATAACCACTAACGCCCCATATATTGAAGCTAATGAGAATGCCCTCGAATGTTCTTTTAGAGCACTGGAGTTTGTCAATGCTACTTTTGTTGCAGAAGGTAAACCATTCCCTCGACCAAGGTTGTCGAATTGCACTAAGATGATTGTTCATGAAACATTGGGAAGAGGTGCAAAAACAGAGAAAGGATTGGGAAAGTGTCTTCAAGGATGCTTACATCCAAAATCTGTTGTCATGAAAAAAGACCACTTCGGACTAGGATTCAAGCCAAATATCAAGGAGAGAATGAAGGATTAGAAAAGGAGGGGAGAACAAATGAGGGTTTGCCTTTTGGGAGCTGGAGTTTCTTCTGAGCCTGTAGCCTCGTTTGATCTGACCCTGATCTTCAAAACCTAAGGGTTTGAAAACATTGAAGAGCAACTCATGGAGGTCAACTTGGAGACTGCCAAAATGCAGGAAGAGGAAATATTTGGTAATGATCTAGAGGGACTGTTTGTTGGGGGAATTTTTGAAGGGACCCAACACGGGAAGTTTTTGGAGAAAATCCGACCATGTTTCCCTTGTGAGAAACTTGACAATTGGGTAGCTGAGGAGATTATTTTTGTATCCAATAAAACAAAGTAAATACCAAAAACCAACTATATACCTTTTCTCGTGGGTGTAGAATGTTATCTGTAAAGGGCTCATCATATTAGTCCATTTAAATAAAGATGCTTTCAATGCTGATTCACAAATGGCAAACATGTTTCTTGTTTTCTTTTCGTATCTTTTCCAAATATATATACTATTATTTTCTTTGTAGGTTTTCACCTATTGATTGCATGAATGATCCTGAACCTAATCTTGGAGTAGGTTCTATGTGGCCAGTGTGTCTAATGGAAGTCAATGAGGTTGAAGATGAAACAAAATGTGAAATCCCTGAAGAATTACTAAGGTTGGTGGAAAAGAAGACAAGCAGATCCTACCTCATAAAGAGGAATTAAAGATTCTTAACTTGGGAACATATGAAATCAGGAGAGAGGTGAAAATAGGGACTGCTTTCTCGCCAAAAGCTAGACAAGGGCTGATTGATTTGTTACGAGAGTTTAAAGATGTCTTCGCCTGGTCATATCAAGATATGCCAGGATTGAACACTGACATAGAGGTACATAAATTGCCTAAAAGGTCGGAGTGTAAACCAGTACATCAAAAGCTCAAAAGACTAAGGCCGAAAATGGTACTAAAGATAAAAGAATAGGTACAAAAGCAGATTGATGTTGGTTTTCTTGAAGTATCCCAATATCCAGAATGGGTGGCTAATATAGTCCCTGTACCAAAGAAAGATGGAAAAGTATGTATGTGCGTAGATTACAGAGATTTGAATATGGCCAGCCCGAAGGACAATTTTCCCTTGCCTCATATAGACATCCTGGTAGATAATACATCAGGACATTTATGGTTCTCCTTCATGGATGGGTTTTCGGGGTATAACCAGATAAAGATGAGCCCATATGGCATGGTTAAAACGACATTAATAACCTTATGAGGTACATATTGTTACAAAGTGATGCCGTTTGGATTAAAGAATGCTGGGGAAACTTATCAACGAGCAATGGTAACCTTGTTCCACGACATGATCCACAAAGAAATTGAGGTGTACGTGGACGATATGATTGCAAAATCTCAGACCGAGGAAGAGCATATCCAGAATCTAAGGAAGCTATTTTTGAGGTTGAGTAAGTACCACTTGAAACTCAATCCCAATAAATGCACTTTTGGAGTAACATCAGGTAAACTCCTAGGATTGGTTGTCAGCAGTGAAGGAATTGAAATAGACGCAGATAAGGTGAAGGCGATTCAGAAGTTGCCACCACCTAGTTCTTAGAAAGAGGTTTGAGGATTCCTTAGGAGGTTGAATTATGTTTCTCGGTTCATCTCTTAGTTGACCGATATATTTGATCCAATCTTCATATTTCTTAAAAAGAACAATCTGGGTGAATAGAATGAAGAATGCCAAGAAACGTTTGACATGATTAAGAAATATTTGACTAAGGCTCCAATACTATTTACACCGGTTCCAGACAGGCCACTAATCCTCTATTTAACCATTTATGAAAACTCGATGGGATGTGTGTTGGGGCAGCATGATGATATAGGGAAGAAAGAAAGAGCCATCTATTACTTGAGTAAGAAGTTTTCAGAGTGTGAAGTGCGATACCCTCCAATTCAAAAGTTATGTTGTGCTCTGGTCTGGGTAACTCGCAGGCTCATACAATACATGCTATACCACACTACTTGGTTAATTTCTCGCCTTGATCCTTTTAAGTTCATGATGTGTAAGTGCCAGCATTGACTGGAAGATTGGCTCGTTGGCAAATGCTGTTGTCAAAATTTGACATTGTGTATGTGAGCCAGAAGGCAATAAAAGGGAGTGCTATAGAGGATTTAGTGGCAAGCCATGCATTAGAGGATTATGAGTCTTTAAATTTTGATTTCCCAGATGAAGATGTGATGAACGTCTCCACGGAAGGAAACAAAATCCTAGAGAATGAAACTTGGAAGCTGTATTTTGATGGGACTGTTAATGCCCTAAGAAGAGGAATTGGGGCAGTGTTGATTTCTGCAAGCAATGTGCATTATCCCTTCACAATTAAATTAGAGTTTATTTGCACCAATAATATGGCAGAATATAAGGTTTGTGTTATGGGATTGCAAGCTGCTACTGAAAGAAAGATAGAAAGTCTAAAGGTATATGGAGATTCTGCATTGGTCATCTACCAGCTTCGTGGAGAATGGGAAACAGAGGATGCCAAATTGATTGAGTATCGAGAGTTGATGCTTGAAATGATAAAATAGTTCAAAGAAATTACTTTCGCATATGTCCCCAGGGAAGATAATCAGATGGCGGATGCTTTTGCTACACTGACTTCAATATTTTTGGCCAATAGACCTGAGGATATGATGGCAATCCAAATGCAGAGCTATAACACCTATGCTTATTGTTGTAGCATAGAAGAAGAGGCAGATGGAAATCCCTGGATTTCGATATTTTACAATCATCAAATACCAAATTTATCCCAAGGGTGCAAATGACAATGATAAAATAACTATTAGAAGAATGGCCTCAAGATATCTGCTTGATGGAGAAATTCTATACAAAATGGGCAAATATAAGATATTGTTAAGATGTGTTAATGCCAATAAAGCTAGAAATATTCTGGCATAGGTGCACGATGGGATATGTGGTACGCACGCAAATGGGTTTGCCATAGCCAGGAAGATTATGAGATATGGTTACTATTGGTCAACCATGGAGGGAGATTGCATTGAATATGCTAAGAAATGTCATAAGTGCTAGATATATGCGGATAAGATCAATTCTCCACCAGTACCTCTTTATGCAATGAATTCACCTTGGTCGCTTGTTGTCTGGGGCATGGATGTTATTGGCAGATTCACCCTAAGGCTTCTAACAGGCATCGTTTCAATCTCGTAGTAATTGATTACTTCACCAAATGGGTAAAAGCAGCTTCTTATGCCAATATCACAAGAACAATAGTCTGTAAGTTCTTAAAGAAAGAAATAATCTGTCGGTATGGATTACTAGAGAGAATTGTTACTGATAATGCCACCGATTTCAACAACAAGATGATAGCAGAGGTGTGTGAGCAGTTCAAAATTATGCACCACAATTCTGTGACTTATCGCCCTAAGATGAATGGGGCAGTGGAGGCGGCAAGTAAAAACATCAAGAAAATCATATCAAAGATGACAAAAACTTATAAAGATTAGCATGAGAAACTTCCATTTTCATTGTTTGCATATCAAACCTCGATAGGAACCTCAATTGGGGCAACTCCTTGGTTTATGGGATAGAAGCAGTACTTCCCATCAAGATTGAAATTTCATCTCTCCGAGTTTTGTCAAAATTGAAATTGGATGATGCAAGAGTATTCAAGCATGGAAGGCCCATACAAGACCATATATATACAAGTATTCAAAACATCAAGTAGTCATGTTCATGCATATATACAATCTTCCCAAAACAAATAAGATGCATGGTCTAGTCCTAGCTACATGTATATGTCTAGGTGCCATCAACTAGGAAAAATACAAAACAAGTATGAACCATACTTTAGCTAGCTTGTGCCTTGCTTCGAGCTCAAGAAATCAAGTTTCAAGATCAAGCAACAATTGAATCCTTTATCATGTAGTTAAGAAGAATGAAAACAATAGTGATAAGTACAAGAATGTACTTAGTGAGGTAGTAACTAGTTCTAACCAATTGTTATATCAAGTGTCAATTAGACAAGAATGATCCTAGCTAAGGATTGTAAGACATTCGAATAGTTAAGAAGCAAGAGACAATAATTCATGCTTACATAACAAGTAATCAAGCAATTCATGCTTACATGACAAGTAATCAAGCAATTCATGCTTACATGACAAATAATCAAGCAATTCATTCTTCATGACAAGTAATCAAGCAATTCATGTTTACATGACAAGTAATCAAGCAATTCATGCTTACATGACAAGTAATCAAGCAATTCATACTTATTAGCTCATTTATTATCTTTTATCACAATCCTTGGTTCATAGTTTGTCTAGGTAATCGAGTCGCCACAAGATGTACCGTAGTACTGGTCAACCCTCCTATTGTCGCCAAACACCATATACGTACCCTTCGTCTGTTGCCAATTAGGGGCCTTAGCCCTAGACCGTAGTCCACCCTGACACAATGAGCTCTAGACTCTAAGGCATGCCATTCTACCTATTCAACTAGCAACCAGGGTTGTTTGATTACACTTTATTTATTCAAGGATTTCAAGCTTTTCAAGTTCAAGATCATGTATCATTCAAGTGTACAAGTTCATGTCAAGCATTATCTTTATTTCAAGAGTCATTTCAAGTACTGCATGGAAAGTTTATACATGCATTAAGCCCTTAGTCCATTAGAGCCATAACTCTTCATTTCAAGTGTTCATTGCATCATCTAGGCTAGCATTTCAAGCATTATGTTTAAGCAATTGATCACAATACCATGTCATGCTTACAAGCATGAATGTTACCACATATACACGCTATCATTCTATTTACACAACACTTTAAGGATGTAGTCAAGTTTCATGTATAATCTTATTTCATACTTCCCTTATTAGATCAAGATCATATTAAGTCAATTTTAACAATACAAGTATTTAGACATGCTTGCTTTTGTTAGGACCTAGTCCTAACTCTTGAATAAACTACACTCACAATACTCCCCAAGCTAGCTAGTCTCGAAAGACTATTCCCTTTTGCTTGTCCCTTGAATGATCGACTTTAGATCCTTCTCCAAAGTCCTCTCCTTTCTCTAGTAAATCACATAGATAGAACAAGGTCAAAACATGAAATCACAAAATCATTCAATATGGCAGCAAGGTTAATACATTATATATACAAAACGGATAACATCTTATGTAAACACCTTAATGCACATTATAAAACTACCTACATTTCATATTAAGGCAAAACATGGCAGTAATTAAACTGTCCCAAAACTGATTGCAAAACAGTTTACAAAACTGCCACATTTACCTAAACTACTGCTACCAGGTAGCATGTACTCTACTCACTTAAACATGTATAACTTTCATTTCGTACGTCGGAATTTAAATTATTTTACACCATTGGAAAGCTAACTTAATTGTCTTTCCAACCATATAGGTCTTGCATTTTAATCCTTTGTCAATTAATACAGTTTTTAGCTTAAAGATAGGGCAATTTACAACACCAGACAGTTTGCACTGTCCCTAGTGTTTCTTCTCTACAATTCATTCTACAATCCAGAATTTAGTTATGTTTTATCCTAATGCATTTAGACATGTTAAGGCACTATCCATATAAATTTCAGCCTTAAATTTCATTTATACAATTTATGGTGATTTTTCAAAGTTACTGCCCAGAACAGAGTATTCTGGGCAGATTACACTAGGTTAAGCTTCTAGCTTCATAATTCATCTAAACAAGATTCTAACATTGTAATTCAACTTATTTTCATGTTCTTACATGTCTAGGTCAGTCCAATTCACCAATCAATGTGCTTAAAACAGGGCATTATAGTACTATGTTCAATTTGATCCATTTGATGAAAAACATTCCTCTAATTCACCATTTGAGCAGTCCATTACTTAGCTTTAACTAATCCAATTATAAGCATTCAATTTACAGCAAGCTATTTACTCTATTCAAGTCTCAATTCATCTAAAAATGTGATCAAAACAGGGCGACATATACAATCAAGCATGTTTACACATTTTCAACTAGCAAAACAGTCCCTAATCAAAACTAGTTTCAACTATGATCCCTATCCTCAATTTCCAGCAACCATACACATTCTCCTTAGCAATTTGACTACTAACACTCACAATTTCAAGAATCATTAGAAGCTAACATCATCTTAACATGCATAACAATCATCCTTTTAACACCCCATACCCCGGGATAGTAGCAAACTGGCTCGGGAGCCTTACCAAGCAAGAACAATACATTAGAATACAAGCAAGAACAAAACAAGGCAATAATAGATTAACTCATCCCTATTAGACAAGTTACTTAACTAACAAGCAACCAAGCATACTTCATGATATGCCACTATCTTTCGAATGGCCTAAGTGTGCAACATACTTCCATTTCATTTCATTGTTCCGTAGATTGATACATGTACTAATTTCATACCTAAATTCACTAAACATGATCATGTTAACATACAATTGCATGTAACTAGTCTCCCAACAACTAGACCATTCGGCCTTCACCATACAAACACACAACATCACTTACAACAAGGTATATCTCACACAAGTAACCATATTTTTCCAAGACATCTGAATGGTTCAATATAACTAGATCAATCACTTGATCATTCCAACATAAATTCATATATATGCAGCAAACACCTTTCCATTACATGTAATTTAAGTTCATTACATACTTGTTTCACATTGTCAACCAAGTTCATAACATAGTAGGCCCATTCAAGAACACATATATACAAGTTCAAGTATTCCAAATGCATGCATAGTTCACTATATACAATCTAAGTGCCACCAACTAGGGGAGTACAAAACAAGTATGAACCATACTTATGCTATGCTTGTGTCTTGCTTCGAGCTCAAGAAATTAGGCTTCAAGATCAAGCAACACTCAAATCCTTTATCCTGTAGTTGGGAAGAATGAAAACAAGAGTGATAAGTACAAAATGTACTTAGTGAGGTAGTAACTACTTCTAACCAATTGTTATATCATGTTTTGTGTCATTTAGTGAAGAATGATCCTAGCTAAGGATTTCAAGCATTCAACTAGTATAAGAAGTAGTAGAAAATGAATCATAATTCATGTTTCCATAACAACTGGATGCAATGTGATGTATGCTCTAAGAAATTCAAAAAAAATGTTAGTATGTACAAATAATGAGATAAAACAACAAGGGCAAGATACAAAAAGTAAAACAATAAAACAAAAAGTAAAACCTTTGGCTTTATAAGGCTTATTGGGGTGGGCTTTCTAAAACTTTCATTCATGCGGGTTTGGATCTAGAAAAGTTTCTCGAACCGTCCCTATCCCTACTCCAAGGTGGATAAGATGTCTGATTCTACTAGCCCATCACAGGCTTGCAAATTGAACACGGCTCGAGGGGATGCATTTCAATTATGCCCGTGCGGAGGATTACTCACGAAAGCATAAGTACTTTGGACCCCGTAAGACTTTCACTAGCCCATGCGGAGGGTTACTTACGAAGGCATAGCTATTTTCTTCCAGTTAAGTTTGATAAAGCCCGGGTAGAAGGCTTATGTTTTGATGCAAACAATTTTAAAGCACCAAGAAAAATGCACAAAAAAATGCAACGGATTACTAAGGAAAATAACTCGTGATCAAGTAAAAGTTGTGCCCTCTTAAACAGTCCCCAGCGGAGTCACCAAGCTGTAACAAAGGAGTCGCCACCAGTCCATTTTATTATATTAGGGAGACTGAAAACCTAAAAAACAAACCAGAGATTACGAAATCTCAAGGGTTCGGGGGCACAGTTATGTGTGGGGAAGGATTAGCACCCCCACAACTCCCGTAAAAATGACACTTGATCACTAATATTCTCCCTAAAATCCGAATGTGTGCAAGCAAAGACTAATATAAAAATCCCAAAGTTCTAAAATTGCCTCGGACTTTCTCACGGCTGAGAAAACCTGAATCAACATAGACGCAAAGGGATTAAGGCATTAATCCTTAAAACTCGAGATTATACTTTCGCTTAGGAGTCTCGACCATTCCCATAACGGCCAGAGGAAGACCAAATTAACCCTAATTGAAAATACATCTTATTTTCATGGTGCAAAAAAATCTTTTTTTGTATGATATTTTATTTGCTTCTTTATTTGTTTCTAACCCTAGAATGCCAATTATTAGGTGATTAGAGCGACTATTCCTAAAAGGCTCTACTTGATAAGTTTTAATTAAAATTAAGCTTAGTTATCTAATAGAAATTACCACATTAAATTAGAAAATGTATAATTTAAAAGAAAACCCTAAATTTAGGGGATTTAATACTATACATTATTGAAATTTACAAATAAATTAAAGTTACCTTACATCTCCATATATACATTTTAGTAAACTAAACCTAAAGTATATAATTTAAAGATTGTACAAATTTTAAATTACAAAGAAATAAAATTATTAAAGGATGTGCATATAGTCTCTATATCCTACATTTTTTAATGGGTGTTTGACAAGAAAATTAAACAATATTTAAAGAAAATAAATTAAAGGTTAAAGTTAAGGATTAAATTGCATGAAATTCGAAATTAAAGAGCTATGTTAAAACGAAAGAGGGAATAAAGTGAGAGTAAGCAAATAGTGAAGGACGAAGTGGAAATCGAAGGAAATAAGGGCGCAGGTCATGCCTCTGGGCAGGTCAGATTCGGGTCGCTCTACAAGTCGAGTACATAACTCAAATTTTAGAAACAAATTTCATTTGTTCCTCCCTCAGCCAAATGGATCAAACCAAACCCTTCAAAACTCTTTGTATCATTTCCAGATTTCGGTAATGGTTCACGGTGCTCCTCCATATCGGCCGCTGTGGTCTTTGGCCGGCGGTAAATTTCCAGTAGTAATCTTCTTCGGTTCCAGCTTCTGATTCCAACAGCGGTGACGGCTCAACCCTCCGGCGATGACTTCATCCTCCTTGACTGGTAAAACCCGCACCCTTCCTCATTTTTTCAAACTAAAACCCAAAAAATATATGTGCAGAAGAAATAAAAAAAAACTTAGGTATAAAAATACCTTAGAATTTGGCTGGAAATTTCTTGTGTATTGCTTCTCAAGATTCTGTGTGTTTACAATGGTGAATTCGAAGGCTTTTATAGCCGATTACAACATGTATATACAAGGAAATCTAAATTAAACTATTCCGATTTGGTTGTGATTCTTGCCCCGTATACTCTGATTTTTGCTTGATCTTAATGACGGCCAACTCTTGCCTTGCTCGCTTCGATTTGATCCAATTTGACTGATTTCTTACCTTATTTGTTTGATAAAAATCCATTTCCCTTCCTTTTCTTGTTTCAATTCGGATCTTAACCCCCTTTTCTTTGTTTGCATGTCACGGTCGAGAGGAAACGATGGAGATGGTGACGAACGCGGCTGCCGGCGTCAAAAGGAGAGTGATCAGGGATGGTGAACGGTTAACAGAAGCCCAAAGGTCGAGCGCGTGCGGGACACACACGAGTGGCGATCCTGGTGATGTCCTCTTGTGTGATCTGAGCCGTCAGATCCTCTGGATCCAACGGTATTGGGGCATGTGGAGCAAGGCTTAAGGGCTAGGTTTTCTAGGGTTTTAATCTGAACCATTGGATCAAAGAATAATCCAATGGTAACAAAGGGGTGGCGGCTCAAAGAAAAGGAAATGTTTCTAGGGTTTTTTTATTTAGCCGAATAGGGCTTGGAAAATGGGCTCTTTTTGTAACATGGACCATGTATCATATATATATATATATATATATATTATTGGGTTCTCATTTTTTGTAACATGAACCCTTTCTATATTCGAACTTAAAATTACAAAGACCATAAGTAATCATGCATTGAGAAACATTTTATATTGGAAATGTATTTTGAATACGAATAAGAGTGTCCTAAAGCATTTGGACGTTCTTAACCTCGTATTTTGAATAAAGAAGATGACTTTGTGATCTTGTTTTGACATGTATTTGTTGGGTAATGTGATAGAACTAGGAGTAAACTTGGTGGAAGAGAATAAAGTGGATCATCCTAAAGCCAAGAACAAAATAGTGTGGATCCAAGACTAGCTAAGCTTAGAGTATTGTGAGTGTAGTTATCTCTAGGGTTAGGACTAGGTCCTAACCAATGCATACTTGTTACATTCTTGAAATGTTAAATGAATGTAATCATGAACTTGACCTTATAAGGGAAGAATGCCTAAAGTAATGCATGAAGCTTGATCCCAACCTTGTATACATGATCAATTCTAATGCTTAAGTATCATTAAGTGATAACATGGATGCTTGTATGTGCTATGATGCAATGTGATTGAATGTTAAAGAACTTGTTGAGATATCATCTCATCTTGATGAAATGAAACATGAAATGTAAGCTATGGCTCAAATGGCCTAAGGGCCTAACATGAAATGAACTTGCTTGACATGATCTTGATCTTGAAACACTTGAATAAATGGTAAATCAAACAACCTTGGTAGCTAGTTGGACTAGGTAGAAGGGCATGCCTCAGAGTCTAGAGCTCATTGTGTAAGGGTGGACTACGGTCCAGGGCTAAGGCCTCTATTTGGCGACAGACGGAGGGTATGTATGTGGTCTTTGGTGACAGTAGGAGGGTTTTGACCAGCACTACGGTGCATTTGTGGCGACAGTTTGCTAGAGACTCAATTACCTATAAAAACTAAGTACCAAGGGGGTTGTTTAATTGATAATACATGAAATAACAATCCTACATCTTATGTTACTTATTTTGAAAGTCATGAATTGAATGTTTCTTGTCATGTAAGCATGACTTTCTTGATTACTTGTTTTGTAAGCATGATGTGCTTGATTCACGATATGAATTCTTGATTCTTGTTCTTGATAGCCGAATGCTATGATCCTTAGCTAGGATTACTCTAATGCTTGATATCCTTAGCTAGGATTCTTCTAATGCATGAAACCCTATCTACGTTCAATCTTGTTTAAATGACATAGAACTTGACATAACAAATAGTTAGATTTAGTTACTACCTCACTAAGTACATTCTTGTACTTATCACTCTCATTTTCATTCTTCTCAACTACAAGATAAAGGATTCAATCGTTATTTGATCTTGAAGCTTGTTACCTTGAGCTAGAAGCAACTCACACAAGCTTTGTCAAAGTATGATTCCATACTTGTTTTGTATATCTCCTAGAATGGTGGCACTAGATTGTATAGACTTTAGCTTGATCATGTATTTTGGTACTTGTATATAATGCCTTAATGGGCCTACTATGTTATGAACATATTGTCAAGTATGTAATGAACCTAAAGTTATTGTAATAGAATGTTGTTGTTGTGCATATGATGATTTGAATGAAATGGTCTAATGTTTGATCTCGATTACCTTAAACAATTCGAAAGCCTTGTTATGTTCATGTGTATGCTTGAATTAAAAGTAGAATGTGATGAACCATATTGCTTGATCTACCATTCGATTGTCTTGCAAATTATAGGGTCATATCTGTATGAATATACCTTGAAGAAATTGTTATCTTGTGTTAATGATGATGGCCAAATGGTTAGGCCTAGAATAAGACTTGAATGGAATTAGTTACATGTAAATTGAATGATCAAGAACCATGTTAGCAATTTGGGTTAAGATGTACATGTATAAGTCTAGGAAACAAAGAAATGAAATGGAATCATGTTGCACTAGGGTTATTAGAATGAGTATAGGGATAAAATGAAGTGAATTGTTTTGATAAAGTAGTAACTTGAAATGTAGTATGAAAGGAAAAGTTTTATTGGCCTTAATTCGAATGCCTTTGATGTCTTGAAGTCTAAATATGAGGTTACTTGTTTGCTAAGTAAGTATGATTGGTTCTTGGATTGCTTGTATTGCCTTGTTCATTGTATTGTCTTTGCTTGCTTAATGTAATGCTCCCGAGTCGATTAGCTACTAGCCCGGGTAAGGGGTGTTACATTTAATTGGTAATCAGAGCTTTAGGTTTAGTCAATTCTAGGACTAAACTGGGCTATCATGCATCATATAGGATATTTGTACCACCTACGAGACTTGTATTGAATAGCTTGTGTCTTGCTTATTAAATCGAATCCCAAATTGTTCTATTTAAACGTAGAATGTCTGAAATGAGACTTGGCTGGGACAATGAAAGCCATGAAGGCTCCTCAAATGAAGGAGATAGTCTTTTGAGATTAAAACCTAAAATTGTAAAACAAAGCCTTGTAGTTTCAAACCCAATAGGGGGAATCACATCCATTAACATCCTTTTCAAAGAATGTTCTATAATCATTCGAAACATACCCTTTCCTATTGATCTATATGTATTGCCAAATTGTGAGTTTGATGTAGTGTTAGGATTAGATTGGTTAAGCAAACATGAAGCCTGGATAGATTGCCAAAATAGGAGACTGTATCTCCGGGGTTTAAGGAAAGAATCAATCCTCCTAATTGATAGAAAACTGACCTCAATCTTTGCTACCATGACTATGCAAGATGAACTTGAATTCGGCTTACCTAGTATGCCAATTGTATCTAAATTCATTGATGTTTTTCCCGAGGAACTCCCTAGTCTCTTTCCAACCAGCGAAGTAGAGTTTGGGATTGAAATTCAACCTAGAACAACTCGGGTGTCCATCACACCTTATCGAATGGCACATGTCGAATTGAAAGAACTCAAGAAGAAACTCCAAGAGCTACAAGAAAAAGGCATTATTCGGCCTAGCTCTTCACCCTAGGGAGCACCCGTATTGTTCATTAAGAAGAAGGACGAGTCGATGAGATTACAAGACTCAGATGTACCCAAAATGGCTTTTAGGATTCGTTATGATCACTAAATCTGTATCCTCTCTCAAGGATAGAAGATCTCTTCGATCAACTCAAGGATGCTTTGGTGGTCTCAAAGATTGATCTTCGATCGGGATACTATCAAATGAGAGTAAAAGAAGAATATGTACCCAAGACAGCCTTTCATACTCGATATGGCCACTTCGAATTCCTTGTAATGCCATTCGGGTTAACGAATGCTCCGGCTGGTTTCAAGGATCTCATGAACCGTGCATTCAAGACCTATCTTGACAAGTTTGTGGTCGTCTTCGTTGATGACATCCTGGTGTATTCTTGGAATAAAGAAGAACATTCTAAACACCTTCAAATTGTATTGCAAACTCTACGAGAACATCAATTGTTTGCAAAGTTCTCTAAGTGTGAATTTTGGCTATTGAAAGTCTCGTTCCTTGGCCATGTCATCTTGCCAGAAGGAATTAAAGTAAACCCGAGCAAAATTCGATCCATCATGGATTGGAGACCTCCAAAGAATGTTGGTGAGGTCATAAGCATTCTCGGTTTAGCTGGGTATTATCGGTGTTTTGTCAAGGGATTCTCATCCATTACCACAAGCTTTACTAAGTTAACTCGCAAAGAAACACCCTTTGTTTGGTCGGAGAACCAACAACGAAGCTTTGATCAACTTAAACAAGCTTTGACTCATGCACCGGTTCTCATCCAACCAGAAAGGCGTAAGGAATTCACTGTCTATAGTGATGCATCTCATCGAAGATTAGGTTGTGTCCTAATGCAAGATGGAAAAATGGTAGCTTACGCTTCAAGGCAAATAAAATCACATGAGTCAAATTACCCTACACACGATCTAGAATTGGCAGCTATCGTGTTTGCTTTAAAAATATGGAGACATGACTTGTACGAGGAGAAATATAACCTGTTCACAGACCACAAGAGTCTCAAATACCTCCTGACTCAGTAAGATTTGATTTAAGGCAAAGAAGATGGCTAGAATTGCTTAAAGGTTACAATTTGGTTATCGACTACCATCCGGGGAAAGCAAACGTGGTTGTTGATGCCCTTAGTCGCAGACCATACCCGGGTAAACCCCTAAATCTAAATCCTATAAAAATTCATTGAATTTAATCTTTCTTGGATTAAAAGTAATCCATTTGAATACCTTACTTGTCTTGCAAGTAACTACTCAAAAATTCTACCTTAATGATCTTGTTCTTTCATTTGTAGCTTCCTTGGCTATCAATGCTCATTTCAGTTTATCCAAATGACGTAAATTCTTGTCTGAACTTCAAGTTCAATCTAGCTTGATCTCGAGAATTAAAGAACTCCAGCAAACTAATCAAGATCTTTAGAAGATCGTATCCAAGCTAGACTCTGAGTCTAATTCTGACTTCTCCCTCAAGTCGAATAGACTCCTCTATTTTAATGATAGAGTATGTGTTCCTAACAATGAGGAACTAAAACACGAGATGTTACAAGAAGCTCATCAAAGCTCTTTCTCGATTCACCCGAGATCTGTTAAGATGTACAAGGATCTAAAGCCACTATACTGGTGGCCGGGTATGAAATCGGTTATCACAGACTTTGTATCAAAGTACCTAACTTGTCAAAGAGTTAAAGCTGAGCATCAAGTCCCTACTGGATTGCTCCAACCTATCGAATGCCCTCAGTGGAAATGGGATCGGATTACAATGGATTTCGTTACTAGTTTTCCTTCCACTCCAAGAAAGAATGATGTTGTATGGGTGATTGTTGATGGATTCACAAAGTCTACTCACTTCATCCTTGTTCGAATGAACATGATCTTGGAAACCTTAGCTGAGCTATACACCCGTGAAGTGATTCGATTACAAGGTGTACCTACAGCTATAATCTCTGATCGTGACCCCAGATTTGCTTCTCGATTCTGGAATTCTTTGCAGAAGGCTCTAGGAGCTAAAGTGTATCTTAGTACAGCCTTTCATCCTCAATCAAATGGACAATCTGAAAGAATCATTCAAGTACTTAAAGATATGCTACGTGCTTGTGTAATAGTCTTCAAAAACAATTGGGAGAAAACTCTACCCCTAGTAGAGTTTGCTTACAACAATAGCTATCAGACATCTATTCATATGGCTCCGTTCGAAGCTCTATACGGAAGAAGATGTAGAACTCCCTTGTGTTGGTCTGAATTGGGAGAAAACAAGGTTTTAGGACCTTAATTTCTCAGAGAAACCGAAGAACAAGTGAAGATCAATCATGATCGATTGAAGGCAGCTTTCGGTAGGCAGAAAGCTTATGCTGACTTGAAAAGGAGAGACATCCAACACAATGTTGGAGACAAGGTATTCCTCAAAGTTCGTCCTTGGAAGAAAGTCTTCAGATTTTGAAGAAAAGGAAAGCTCAGCCCTCGGTTTATCAGACCATTTGAAATCATTGAAAGTGTTGGTCCAGTGGCTTATCGATTGGCACTTCCTAGTGAATTCGATAAGATCCACAATGTTTTCCATGTTTCCATGCTCATAAGATATAGGTATGATCCATCTCATATTCTTGAGCCTAAAGAAGTGGAATTGAATCATGATCTATCATATAAAGAAGAGCCTATTTAGATACTTGACAAGGAAGTCAGAAGAATTCGAAACATGAATGTTCCTCTTGTCAAAGTTTTGTGGAGAAATCACAAGGTAGAAGAGGCAACATGGGAATATGAAGAAGTCACGAAGAAGCAAAATCCTCACCTATTCGATTCAGGTAAATTCGAGGATGAATTTATTTTAAGTGGGGGAAGAATTGTAATACCCCAAATCATGGCCTAGTAACATGTCATAAACTAATTAGAGCTCAATTGTATAAACAATTTACAAATTTGAAGAATTAATTAAATCTAATGACTAAATTAGATGAATTGATAAAGAAGTAGCCTAATCATGAAAGATCAAGTGGTAAAAAATTGTAAATGTAGACTTGTATGCAATAAGGATGAGTAATTAAGGATTTATGAAGCAATTAGACCAAAATTTGCCAAGTGGAGGCAAATAGCTAAGCCATGTGATAACACCATGGCCAAGTGACCATCTTGCTATCATCTCTTCCACTCCACCTTGGCCAAAACTTCTATCATCCATCTAGGAAAAGAAAAATCACCATTGTTGAGGAAGAAAGCTTGCATGAGTTCACAATTGCATGGAAATTGAATAGCTAGGAAGATTGTAAGTGGATTCTAAATCCTTTCTCCCTAGCAATTTATTTGAATGGGTAATTGATGATGTTATTGTTGTATAAATTGAATTTGATGATTGCTATGTGTGTTAGGAGCATACTAGTTTCAATTTGAACTTTAAATTGTGATTTCTAGTAACCAATTTGATAAAGGAAATATGTATAGTTGCTGGAAATTTGAGAAATATGTTCATGATTGAAAATAGTCTTGATTAGGGACTGTTTTGATAGAGAAATTGTGTAAACATGCCAAATGAATATAGAACCCTGTTTTGATCATGTATTTAGATGAAATTAAGATTGAATTGAGTAAATATGTTGCTGGAAAATGACTACACCTAATTGGATTAGTTAAACTAGGTAATGGACTGCCTAATTGATGAATTGAATGTGCAATGTTGATCAAATAGATCAAATTGGGTTAAACATGATAATGCCCTGTTTTAAGCACATTTATAGGTGAATTAGAATGATCAAGACATGTAAGAACTTTAAAATGAATTGAATTGCCATGTTAGAACCTTGTTAAGAAGCTAGAAACTCAACCTAGTGTAATCTGCCCAGAATGCTCTATTCTGGGCAGTAACTTTGAAAAATCGCTATAAATTGTATATAATGAATTTAAGGCTGAAATTTTTATGTACAACACCTTGATATGTCTAAATTCATTAGGATAAAACATAATTGAATTCTGGGTTGTATAATGAAATGTAGAGAAGAAACACTAGGGGATAGTGCAAACTGTCTAGTGTGACAAATTACCCTGTCTTTAAGCTAAAAACTGTATAAATTGGAAAATAACTAAAATGTAAGCCTTATATGGTCATAAATATAATTACGTAAGCTTTTCAACGGTGTAAACCAATTAAAATTCCGACGTACGGAATGAAAGTTATGCATGATTAAGTGACTAGAGTTCAAGCTGCCTGACAGCAGCAATATAGGTAATTACACAATGTTTTGTGGCAATTTGTAAACTGTTTTGTAAACAGTTTTAGGACATGGATTTTGCCTTGTTTTACATGAACTAGAATATAGATAAGTGTAATTAAGTGTAATGGAGAATGTATATGAGCATGCTGCCAAATTTGTGAAAGTTGTATACTTGTAACCTTGTCTTGATTGAATGACTTTGTGATCATGTTTTAACATATATTTGTTGTGTAATGTGATAGAACCAAGAGTAAACTTGGTGGAAGCAGATAGAGTGGATCACCCTAAATCCAAAAACAAAGGAGTGTGGATCCAAGTCTAGCTAAGCTTAGAGTATTGTGAGTGTGGTTATCTCTAGGGTTAGGACTAGGTCCTAACCAACACATACTTGTTACATTCTTGAAATGTTAAATGAATCTAATCATGAACTTGACCTAATAAGGGAAGAATGTCTAAAGTAATGCATGAAACTTGATCCCAACCTTTTATACATGATCAATTCGAATGCTTAAGTATCATTAGGTGATAACATGGATGCTTGTATGTGCTATGATGCAATGTGATTGAATGTTAAAGAACTTGTTGAGATATCATCTCATCTTGATGAAATGAAACATGAAAATTACATGAAATGTGAGCTATGGCTCAAATGGCCTAAGGGCCTAACATGAAATGAACTTGCTAGACATGATCTTGAAACACTTAAATAAATGGTAAATCAAACAACCTTGGTAGCTAGTTGTACTAGGTAGAAGGGCATTCCTTAGAATCTAGAGCTCATTGTGTAAGGGTGGACTACGGTCCAGGGCTAAGGCCCCTATTTTCCGACAGACGAAGGGTACGTATGTGGTCTTTAGCGAGAAGAGGAGGGTTTTGACCAACACTACGGTGCATCTTGTGTTGACAGTTGGTTGGAGACTCGACTACCTAAACAAACTAAGTACCAAGGGGTTGTTTAATTGATAATACATGAAATAACAATCCTACATCATATGTTACTTGTTTTGAAAGCCATGAATTGAATGTTACTTGTCATGTAAGCATGACTTTCTTGATTACTTGTTTTGTAAGCGTGATGTGCTTGATTCACGATATGAATTCTTGATTCTTGTTCTTGATAGCCGAAAGCTATGATCCTTAGCTAGGATTACTCTAATGCTTGATATCCTTAGCTAGGATTCTTCTAATGCTTGAAATCTTTAGCTAGGATCAATCTAATGCATGAAACCCTAGCTAGGTTCAATCTTGTTTAAATGACATAAAACTTGACATAACAAATGGTTAGATTTAGTTACTACCTCACTAAGTACATTTTTGTACTTATCACTCTCGTTTTCGTTCTTCCCAACTACATGATAAAGGATTCAATCGTTGTTTGATCTTGAAGCCTGTTACCTTGAGCTAGAAGCAACTCAAAAGCTTTGCCTAAGTATGATTTCACACTTGTTTTGTATATCTCCTAGAATGGTGGCACTAGATTGTATAGACTTTAGCTTGATCATGCATTTTGGTACTTGTATATATTGCCTTGATGGACCTACTATGTTATGAACCTATTGTCAAGTATGTAATGAACCTAAAGTTCTTGTAATAGGATGTTGTTGCTGCGCATATGATGATTTGAATGAAATGGTGTAATGTTTGATCTTGATTACCTTAAACAATTCGAAAGCCTTGTTATGTTCATGTGTATGCTTGAAATAAAAGTAGAATGTGATGAACCATATTGCTTGATCTAACATTAGATTGTCTTGCAAATTATATAGTAATATATGTATGAATATACCTTGATGAAAGTGTTATCTTGTGTTAATTGATGATGGTCGAATGGTTAGGCCTAGAATAAGACTTGAATGGAACTAGTTACATGTAAATTGAATGATCAAGAACCATGTTAGCAATTTGGGTTAAGATGTACATGTATAAGTCTAAGAAACAAAGAAATGAAATGGAATCATGTTGCACTAGGGTTATTCAAATGAGTATAAGGAAAAATGAAGTGAATTGTTTTGATAAAGTAGTAACTTGAAATGTAAGTATGAAAGGAAAAAAATATTGGCCTTGTTCGAATGCCTTTGATGTCTTGAAGTCTAAATATGAGGTTACTTGTTTGCTAAGTAAGTATGATTGGTTCTTGTATTGCTTGTATTGCCTTGTTCATTGTATTGTCCTTGCTTGCTTAATGTAACACTCCCGAGCCAGTTATCTACTAGCCCAGGTAAGGGGTGTTACAATTATAATGCTAAGTTCAATTTGATCTATTTGATCAACAACATTCATCCAATTCACCGTTTGAGTAGTCCATTACCTAGTTTTAACTAATCCAATGTTATGCATTCATTTTCCAGCAACCTATTTACTCTATTCAGGCCTCAATTCACCTAACAACATGATCAAAACAAGGCTTTATATACAATTAGCCTATGCACAAATTTTCACCTAGCAAAACAGTCCCTATTCTCAATTTCCAGCAACCATATACATTCTCTTTAGCAATTTAGCTACTAGCATGCACAACTTCAAGTACCTTTAGAAGCTATCATCATCCTAACATGCATAACAATCATTCTAATCAATTTAGGCAACAAGAACATCATTATCTTAAGATTCAAGCATTCTATAACATGTTGGAATCAATAAATTGACCTTCTCTTAAGCTAATTTGATCAAAGCTAAATCAAGAAGCATGAATTGAGAATGGTCTATGAAGCTTTTTCTCTTCCCTTTCTCTCTCAACATTCGACCATGGAGGATTTTGGATGGAGGAAGATGATACAATTTTTGTTCCTCTTTCCCTTCATGCATGCCATGAGTCACCATTCCACAAGGAACATGTTCTCATCAAATGAGAACATGTGTCAAGGCCTTAAGTTTTAATTCTATTTGCATGTAAACTCTAGAGTTTTGCATGTTCACATTTCCATCTTTCCATTTAAGCCTTCTAGTTTTAATTTCAATTCAATTTGATTCTAATTTCACTTATTTGTTCTTAAAGATAGCTAATGTTCTTTCTTCTTTTAATTTGATTAGCTCATAATTCAATTAGCCAATATTTTAGATAGTGGTAACCTTCCTAGGCCAGGTTTAGGGTGTTATAATTCTCCCCCTTAAAATAAATTTGCCCTCGAATTTACCTAAATCGAATAGGTGAGGATATTGCTTCCTCATGAGTTCCTCCAATTGCCACATTGCTTTTTCTACCTTGTGATTTCTCCACAAGACCTTGACAAGAGGAACGGTTTTGTTCCTGAGCTTTCTAACCTCACGATAAAGAATGTGGACTGGTTCTTCTTTGTAAGACAAGTCAGGATTCAATTCTACTTCTTTAGGCTCAAGGACATTGGATGGATCAGATCTATATCTTCTAAGCCTAGATAATGAAAGACATTATGGATCTTGTCAATTTCACTAGGGAGAGCCAATCGATAAGCCACTGGACCAATCCTTTCAATGATTTTGAATGGTCCAATGAATCGAGGATTGAGTTTCCCTTTTCTTTCATATCGAAAGACTTTCTTCCAAGGAGATACTTTAAGAAAGACCGTGTCTCCAACATTATGCTGGATGTTTCTCCTTTTCAAGTATGCATAGGCTTTTTGTCTATCAAAGGCTGCCTTCAATCGATCATGTATGACCTTCACTTGTTCTTTGGTTTCCCTGAGCAATTGAGGTCCCAATACTTTGTTTTCTCCTAGTTTAGACCAGCACAAAGGAGTTCTACATTTCCTTTCGTATAGAGCTTTGAAGGGAGCCATCTGAATAGATGTCTGGTAGCTGCTGTTGTAAGCAAGCTCTACTAGGGGTAGAGATTTCTCCGAGTTCTTTTTGAAGTCTATAACACAAGCACGTAGCATGTCTTCAAGTACTTGAATGATTCTTTCAGCTTGTCCATCTGATTAAGGATGAAAGGCTATACTAAGGTGCACTTTAGCTCCTAGAGTCTTCTGTAAAGAATTCCAGAATCGAGAAGCAAATCTGAGGTCTTGATCGGAGATTATAGCTGTAGGCACACCGTGTAATCGAATCACTTCACGGAGGTATAGCTCGGATAAGGTTTCCAAGCTCATGTTCATTCGAACATGGATAAAATGAGTTGACTTTGTGAATCTATCAACAATCACCCATACAACATCATTCTTTCTTGGAGTGGAAGGAAGACCAATAACGAAGTCCATTGTAATCTGATCCCATTTCCACTGTGCGAATTCGATTTGTTGAAGCAATCCAGTAGGGACTTGATGCTCGGCTTTGACTCTTTGACAAGTTAGGCAATTTGAAACAAAATCTGTGATAGCTGATTTCATGCTTGGCCACCAGTATAGTGGCTTTAGGTCTTTGTACATCTTAACTGATCCCGGGTGAATCGAGAAAGAACTTTGGTGAGCTTCTTGTAGGATCTCTTGTCTTAGTTCCTCATTGTTAGGAACACATACTCTATCTTTGAAATAGAAAAGTCCATTCCACTTGAGGGAGAAGTCAGAATTAGACTCAGAGTCTAGCTTGGACATGATCTTCTGAAGATCTGGATCAATTTGTTGGAGTTCTTTGATTCTCGAGATTAGACTAGATTGAACTTGAAGTTCAAACAAGAATTTTTGTCCATTGGATAAACGAAAATGAGCATTGATATCCAACGAAGCTACAAACGAATGGACAAGATCATTAAGAGAGATTTTCGAATAGTTGCTTGAAAGAAAAGAAAGGTTCAATTCGAATGGATTACTTATAATCCAAGAAATATTAAATTCGAATAAATTATTCTAGGATTTAGATTTAAAGGTTTACCCGAGTATGGTCTGTGACTAAGGGCATCAGCAACCACGTTTGCTTTCTCCAGATGGTAGTCGATAACTAAATCGTAGTGTTTAAGCAATTCTAGCCATCTCATTTGCCTCAAATTCTAGTCTTTCTGAGTTAGGAGGTATTTGAGACTCTTGTGGTCTGTGAACAAGTTGCATTTCTCCCCGTACAAGTAATGTCTCCAGACTTTGAGTGCAAACACGATAGTTGCCAATTCTAGATCATGTGTAGGGTAGTTTGACTCGTGTGGTTTTAGTTTCCTTGAAACGTAAGCTACCACTTTTCCATCTTGCATTAGGACACATTCTAGTCCAAAATGAGGTGCATCACTATAGACAGTGAATTCTTTGCCCGATTCTGGTTGGATGAGAATTGGGGCATAAGTCAGGGCTTGTTTAAGTTGATTGAAGCTTGCGGCAATGGATGATAATCCCTTGACAAAACGCTGATAATACACGGCTAAACCGAGAAAGCTTCTTACCTCACCAACATTCCTCAGAGGTCTCTAATCAAACTTTGCTCGGGTCTACTTTAATCCCCTCTGCCGAGATAACATGGCCAAGGAACGGCATTTCTGATAGCCAAAATTCACACTTAGAGAACTTAGCACACAATTGACGTTCTCGGAGAGTTTGCAATACAATTTGAAGGTGTTCAGAATGTTCTTCCTTATTCCAAGAATACACCAGGATGTTATCGATGAAGATGACCACAAACTTGTCAGGATAGGGCTTGAATACACGGATCATGAGGTCCATGAAAGCAGCCAGAGCATTTGTTAACCTGAATGGCATTACAAGGAATTAAAAATGGCATATCGAGTACGAAAGGTTGTCTTGGGTGCATCTTCTTCTTTTACTCTCACTTGGTAGTATCCTGATCGAAGATCGATCTTTGAGAACAACGAAGCATCATTGAGTTGGTCGAAGAGATCTTCTATCCTTGGGAGAGGATATCGATTCATGATAGTAAGCTTGTTCAATTGTCGATAATCAATACAGAGTCTCATAGTCCCGCATTTCTTCTTCACGAACAAGATTGGAGCACCCCAGGGAGACGAGCTAGGCCAAATAAAGCCTTTATATTGTTGCTCTTGGATATTCATCTTGAGTTCTTTCAATTCAACAGGTGCCATTCAATAAGGTGTGATGGACATTGGAGTTGTTCCAGGTTGAACATCGATCCCGAACTCTACTTCTTTGGCATACCAAGTAAGATGAATTCAAGTTCATCTTGCATAATCATAGCAACAAAGATTAAGGTCGATTTCCTATCAATTAGGAGGATTGATTCTTTTACTAAGCCCCATAGATAAAGTCTCCTATTTAGGCAATCTTCCAAGACTTCATGTTTGCTTAACCAATCTAACCCTAGCACTAGATCGAACTCACATGTTTGCAAGACATATAGATCAACAAGAAAGGGTACATTTCGAATGAATAGGGGACAATTTCTACAGATAAGGCTTATGTTTGTAATCCCCCTATTGGGTTTGAAACTACAAGGCTTTGTTTTACAATTTCAGGTTTTAACTTCAATTTTGCAATCAAAGATGAGCATACAAATGAATGAGTGGATCCCGAGTCTATTAAAGCATAAACAGGAGTCGAATTTAACTCAACGGTACCTGCTATGACATCAGGTGATTCTTCTTCTTATTTTCCTTAGATGTGGTAGATTCGAGCAGGAGCCCGAGATTCTTGGTGAGTAGGGGCATTCGAATGGGGTCCTTTGTTCTTCCTCTTATTTCTAGATTGAGCTTGTCTAGGTCCCTTATTTCGAATAGAGGGAGCTGAACTAGCATTTGCAGGAGTTCGATTTGGAACCTTGTTAGGATTTTGAGGACAATCCTTGATATAGTGATCGGAGGCTCCACATAAGAAACATAGATTATGTTGAGTTCTACATTGGCCAATGTGGTGCTTCTAGAAGAACTTGCAAGTAGGATATTGAGCAACTTTATCGGAATTCCCTGTACTATCAACATAGATGATCGGGGCTGAAGGCTTAGATACCGATTGGGGTCTCAGTATGTAATTGCTCTTCTGAACAGGAGTGTAATTCGAAGAGTGTTCTTTGGATTGTTTAGACTTCTTTGATTGCCAGTGAGGCTTGTCATCATTTTTGGATCGTTTTTCCTTCCATGAATTACCACTTTTGCGTTTCTTAGAGGCCTTCATCTTTGCCTCGGTTGCAATAGCCTGGTTCACCAAATTTTGGAAGTCAGTGATACCCAGGGCAGTGAATATTGGACTCAGTTCATCATTCAGTCCATCGATAAACATCATACACTTGTCAGCATCACTCTTGATGTATTCCGACCCGTACTTGCAATACTTGCAAAAATTGCTCATGTACTGTTCAATGGGTCAGCCATCTTGCTTGAGATACAAGAAACACTTATGGTGTTCGGCCAAGTATTGTTCACTGATGTATTTCTTCCTAAATTCCTCAAGAAAGAATTTCCAAGTTACAGCTTTAGCAGGTGCAGTCAGTGTAGTGGTTTTCCACCAGCTTAGAGCTTCATCTGCCAATAGGGCTATGGCACATTCGAGCTTGTACTCATCAGGACAAGGTAGTTGTTTAGTCGGGATTTGAGAAGTGGCCTCTAACCAGTACTCGGCTACTTCGGGATTGGCTTCATCAGTGCTAGTGAAAGTATAGACCTTGTGTTGAGCCAACTTGTCAATCGGGGTTGTGTTTGGCACAACAATAGGATGATCTCGTTTTAAGGTAGTCACAAGATGATTGAACATCTCCTTCATGCTCAGGAGACATTTTTGCTGCACAGGATTTATAGCAGGAGCTTCCTTTTGAGCAGTAGCTTGGGCTCGAGGTTGAGCTTGTTATTGTGGAGGATTCTGCTCCGTCCTCACACTATCTCCTTCATTCAAGAAGCCTTCAAGACTTTCATCGTCCTGAGCGAGCCTTGTTTCAGACATTCTATGTCCAAATAGAACAATTAGGAATTCGGTTTAATTAAACAAAGACACAAGCTATACAATATAAGTCTCCTAGGTGGCACAAGTATCCTATATGATGCAAGAGAGCCCAGTTTAGTCCTAGAACCGACTAAAAAGCTCTGATTACCAATAAATGTAACACCCCTACCCGGGTTAGTAGCAAACCGGCTCGGGAGCGTTACCAAGCAAGAACAATACATTACAATACAAGCAAGAACAAGGCAATAATAGATTAACTCATCCCTATTAGACGAGTTACTTAACCAACAAGCAACTAAGCATACTTACTTATCAAGCAAGCAATCCCATATTTTGTTTACAAGTCATTATAGGTTACTACTTTAACAATTCAATTAACTTCATGATATACCACTATCTTTCGAATGGCCTAAGTGTGCAACATACTTCCATTTCATTTCATTGTTCCTTAGATTGATACATGCACTAATTTCATACCTAAATTTTCTAAACATGGTCATGTTAACATACAATTGCATGTAACTAGTCTCCCAACAACTAGACCATTCGGCCTTCACCATACAAACACACAACATTACTTACAATAAGGTATATTTACACACAAGTAACCATATATTTTCCAAGACATTCGATTGGCTCAATAAAACTAGATCAATCACTTGATCATTCCAACATAAATTCATATATGCGTAGCAAAAACCTTTCCATTACATGTAATTTAAGTTCAATACATACTTGTTTAACATTGTCAACCAAGTTCATAACATAGTAGGCCCATTCAAGAACGCAAACATACAAGTTCAAGTACTCCAAATGCATGCATAGTTCGCTACATACAATCTAAGTGCCACCAACTAGGAGAGTACAAAACAAGTATGAACCATACTTATGCTATGCTTGTGTCTTGCCCAAGATCAAACAACACTCGAAACTTGTATCCTATAGTTGGGAAGAATGAAAACAAGAGTGATAAGTACAAGAATGTACTTAGTGAGGTAGTAACTAGTTCTAACCAATTGTTATATCAAGTTTTGTGTCATTTAGTCAAGAATGATCCTAGCTAAGGATTTCAAGCATTCGACTAGTATAAGAAGTAGTAGACAATGAATCATAATTCATGTTTCCATAGCAAAAAATCAAGCAAATCATGCTTTCATAACAAGTAATCAAGTAAATCATGCTTACATGACAAGTAACATACAATTCACGGCTTTCATGTCAAGTAACATTCATTATATAACTTTCAAGACAAGTAACATGTATTATAGAATTGTTATTTCATTTGTTATCATTTAAACAACCCCCTTGGTACTTAGTTTGTACAAGTAATCGAGTCTCCAACCAACTGTCGCCACAAGATGCACCGTAGTGCTGGTCAACCCTCCTATCGCCAAAGACCACATGCGTATCCTCCGTCTGTCGCCAAATAGAGGCCTTAGCCCTGGACCATAGTCCACCCTGTCACAATGAGCTCTAGACTCTAAGGCATGCCCTTCTACCTAATCCAACAAGCTACCAAGGTTGTTCGATTCTTGCCATTTATACAAGTATTTCAAGATCATGTCAAGTATTCAACAAGTTCATTACATACTAGGCCCTTAGGCCAATTGAGCCATAGCTCACATATCATGTAATTCTCATGTGTTCATATCATCAATTTGAGATAACATTTCAAGCAATTCCTTTAAGCATTCGATCACATGCCATATCACACATCCAAGCACCAATGTTACCACTTAAACATGCTTAGCAATCGAATCATACATGAATTCAAGGATATGATCAAGTTTCATACATAACTTTAATCATACTTCCCTTATTAGGCCAAGTCCATATTAGGTCCATAGAAATCTTTTAAATCAATAACATTTAGTATGAATAATTAGAATTAACAAATTAAATAGAAATGTTATTTGATAATCGATTTTAATATGAATAATTTCCAATTCGATGGATGTTGTCTCATAGAAATCTTTTAAATCAATAACATTTAGTCATGTCTAATTAAATTAATTAAAGCCTTTCTATATTCGAACTTAAAATTAACAAGACCATAAGTAATCATTCATTGATAAACCTTTTATATTGGAAATGTATTTTGAATACGAATAAGAGTGTCCTAAAGCATTTGGACGTTCTTAACCTCGTATTCGAATAAAATGCATTATCACACACTATTTTTGGTTTTTCATCACTTTTTTTGTATATACAAGAACTAACTAAATAAATATGGGCCGGATAAAATAGGTGACTACAGCTGCCCCTCTTTGCTTATTCTGGTGAAACGGGAATAGGGAAAAGAACCAAACGCACTGATTTTATCCGGCCAAAAAGTTGAATGCAGTTTGTCTGTTCGGAGCAGCAAAAACAAACTGATCATCGGTGACTCTTCAATTATCCTATTCCTCCGAAGTGACAGTGAATAGACCGAATGGCTTCATTTGATGAAAGACCCTATTTCTCTGGAATGGCATAAACAAGTCGAACAACTAATTTATCATTCTAAAGCGGCAATGACTTCAAATGACCTATTTCTCTAGAGTAGCAGAAAAAAAATCGAATGACTGATTTATCACTCCAAAGTGGCAATGACTTCAAAGGACTTATTTCTCCGGAGCGGCAGAAACAAATCAAATGATTGATTTATCACTCCTAAGCGATAATAAGTCGCACGCTTCATATTTGATCCTTGTATATTTGTTCACTCAATCTTGTAATCTTGTACTCCAAATGAGTTAGGCAGTCTTCTGGCTCTTCAAAGCTTCTTATGATCACCTTCGAACTTCTCATATAGGAATCTTTACAGTAAAGCTTATTTCCACCTTGAAAGTCTTGGAATGGTATTTAATGTTCAAGGAATCTTGTCCCAATTTGGTCCCATTACATGCACTAAGTTTCATGCTCATGCGAATGATATGATCAGAGTCAAAATTATAAATGCATTGTAATTCCTGTTTTTCTTAAGTCATGTTCAGAGTAATATTCAAAAAACTCTTATGATGTATGAATGCAAATCCATTGGTTCCCATTTCAATATGCAAGAAGGGGTACAAAAGGGAAGTTTTGGGAGGAAAAGTTCATTCATTATGGGAAAGAAGGAAGTGATCACCAAAAGGTAGGATAAGGTGTCCAAATATCAAAGACCAAAGTGTTACGAGTCAATCCCTTGATAGTTTTTTCGGGTGCACCCACTGCTAAGAATGCTCCAAAGGTCATGGGAATGCTGAACGAACTATCGAGTAAACATTCCTACTTTAAATATTCAAGCCACCCTTTATAGGTTTTCAACTTGAATCCATCCAAGTCTCCAGACGCCCTTTTCAGGTTTTCATCTTGGACTCTCCTTTTTCTCTTCTTTTTACATGTAATAACGCTTGACTGAATCTGAATTCATGGGTTTTTCTAGCTCATCCCATCCATCTTAGCCAAAATTAAAGCTCCTCCAACGAACGCCTTAGTCACCATATAGGGCCCTTTCCAGTTAGGTGTCCACTTTCCCACATGAATCTCTTTGAATCGACAGCTTCATTTTTAGAACAAGGTCACCCTCTTGAAATTCTATTGGGTGAACTTTCTTGTTGTAAGCTCGTATCATTATCTTTTGGTACATCTGATCAGGGCAAATTGCCTTCAATCTCTTTTCTTCAATTAAGTTCAACTAATCATAACGTGCCTAAATCCACTCAGCTTCATCCAATTTTGCTTCCATTAGGACACGAAGTGACGGAATCTCAACTTAAATTGGCAATACGACCTCTATGCGATAGACCAAAGAAAATGGTGTTGCCCCTGTAGATGTTCGCACGACCATTAGGTAAGCATATAGGGCGAATGGTAACTTTTCATGCCAGTCTTTTGTAAGTGTCCGTCATTTTGGAGATTATTTTCTTGATATTCTTGTTGGCAGCCTCTACTGCCCCTTTCATCTTTGGGTGATAGGTCACCGAATTGTGGTGCTTGATTTGTAATTGCTCACAGACTACAGCTATCATTTTGTTGTTCAAATTTGAAGCATTGTCAGTGATAATGCTTTCAAGAAGCCTGTAACGACAAATAATCTCTTTCTTGAGGAACTTGTTTATTGTCGATCTAGTGATATTTACATAAGATGCCGCTTCGACCCATTTGGTGAAATAATCAATTGCCACCAAAATAAATCTATGTCCTTTGGAGGCTTTAGGATAAATCTGTCCAATCACATCTATGCCCTATCTCGAGAAGGGCCATGGCGAAGTCATTACATGAAGAGATTGTGGTGGGCCATGTATCCTATCAGAATAAATTTGACACTTATGACATTTCCATGCGTAATTGATGTAGTCTCTTTCCATGGTAGACCAGTAATAACCAAGTCGCATGATTCATCTAGCCATGGTAAACCCACCAGGATGAGTCGCGCATATCCTTTCGTGAACTTCGTCCAGATCAATTGGGCTTCTTTGGCGCCTACGCAACTCAACGGAACTTGGTCTTGGCTCTTTTTGTACAAGGTTTCTCCATCCAAAACATATCCTGCAGCCATTCTTCGAAGTGTTCTTTTGCCTTTCTCTGTTGCTTGAGCTGGATACTCCTAAAACTTGATGCACTGTAGTATGTCATAGTACCATGGGAGACCATCTTCTTCCTCTTCTACATTGTAACAATGCGCAGGCAATTCTGAATCTTGGATTCGTACATGTATTATTTTTGCATCTTCGCTAGCTTTAAATGTCACAGATAACGTGGCCAGAGCATCTGTTATTTGGTTTTCTTCTTTCGGGAGGTAGTTGAAGGTAATTTCCTCAAATTCTTTGATCAATTCGAGGACTAGCTTCTGATACTCAATTAACTTTGAATCCTTCGTCCCCCATTCTCCGTGAATTTGATAGATGACTAGAGCTGAGTCTTTGTAGACTTTTAGGACCCTGACTTTTTTCTCAATGGCCGCTTGCAATCCTATAATGCAAGCCCCGTACTCTGCCA
Source organism: Hibiscus mutabilis (assembly GCA_019671005.1). NCBI lineage: Eukaryota > Viridiplantae > Streptophyta > Magnoliopsida > Malvales > Malvaceae > Hibiscus > Hibiscus mutabilis. Next base: position 53,244,565 of record CM033716.1, on the reverse strand, counting down.
TATTGTTGGTGTAGAAAAACTTCAGACGACTAGTGCATGGGTAATGATCGCCCTTTGGAAAAACTAGGACTACCCCAATACTGTGGCCTAGGGCGTTAGAAGCTTCATCAAAATTAAGAATCCACGGGTTATCTTTAACTGTGACATACATCAAGTGTTCATCAGGGAAGTCAAACTCTAAAGCTTCATAATCATCGGAGGTACGGCTTGCTAAAAAGTCCACTATGGCACTTCCTTTTACCGTCTTTGGGCTAACATATTGGATGTCAAATTCTTTTAGCAGTATTTTCCAGCCAGCTACCCTTTCTGATAAAGCTGGTGCTTCCATCATAAATTTTAATGGATCGAGCATAGACATCAACCATGTGGTGTGGTATAATAGGTACTGTCTGAGCCTTTTTTATGACTAAACCAGAGTGCAACACATCTTCTCGGTCTAGGGATACCTTGATTCATAATCTGTGAATTTCTTGCTCAAGTAATAGATTGCCCTTTCTTTTTGTAGGAATTCTCTTGTACGGTCAAATATAGGATTAAGGGCCTTCTTAGGACTGGTGGCACTAATACCGGTGGATTTTTCAAATGCTTTTTAATTTGCTCAAAGGCTATTTGGAACTCTTCATTCCACTCTCCGAGATTTTTCTTCTTGAGTAGTATAAACATTGGGCAGCATTTTTTTGTCAGTTGGGAGATGAATTTGGAAATATAATTGAGCCTGCCTAGGAAACTCAGGACCTCTTTTTGTGTTTGCAGAGGTGGAAGTTGTTGTATTGCTTTCACTTTGTCAAGGTCTACCTCTATCCTCTTTTCACTCACTATAAAGCCTAAGAGTTTTCCTGAAGTTACCCCGAAAGTGCATTTGGCATGATTAAGATTCAATTGAAACTTTCCCAATCTTTTGAAGAGCTTCTGTAGATTCACAATGTGCTCTTCTTCTGTTCACGATTTGACAATCATGTCGTCTACATATACCACGCTCTATTGGTGAATCATATCGTGAAACAAATTCACCATGGTCCTCTGATAAGTTGCGCCAACATTTTTTAATCCGAAGGCATTACCTTATAGCAAAAGCTTCCCCATTCTGTCACAAACGTAGTCTTTTCTATGTCTTCGGGGCACATCTTGATTTGATTGTAGCTAGAGAAACCATACATAAATGAGAATAGGGAATGGCCAGCGATATTATCTACCAAGGTATCGATGTGTGGAAGTGGAAAGTTATCTTTTGGGCTCGCTCGGTTGAGGTCTCTATAATCAACACATATGCGAACTTTCCCATCTTTTTTTGGGACTAGAACAATGTTAGCCACCCACTCAGGATATCGAGCTTCTTGTAGGAAACTTGCGTCATATTGCTTTTTCACCTCATCCTTGATCTTTAAGAGCATATCAGTCTTCATTCTTCGTAGTTTTTGTTGCACGGGTCGACACCCTGGCTTTATTGGTAGGCGATGAACCACAATGTCTGTATCCAAACCAGGCATGTCTTGGTAAGACCAGGCAAACATGTCTTTGTAATTGTGTAAATGCTCAACCAAACTTTGTCACGTCTGTGCAGTGATTGTAGTGCCAATCTTCACTTCGCGCCTCTCTTCTCCAGTCCCAAGGTTTATAATTTTCAGCCGTTCTTTGTGAGAAACAGTCTGCTTTTCCTCACTTTTCATCAATCGGAGTAAATCTTCCGGAATATGAGCCTCAACCTCATTGTTAAGATCTTTGAATCCATCTAGGCATATGAGTTGTTCAAAATTAACTTAAGATTCAGACTCAATATCACTTATGTCACTGATATTTGACAACCTGTAAAAAAGAGGAATAGGAATATATCGATGTCGGGTAAAAGCAAAAAAATAAGGAAATGCTCTTCTTATTTTGTTGTGTGTTAGATACTTAAATGTTTGTCACACAAGGTTCACTGAAAGAAAATGCACTTTATTGAATGAGAACCATAATGGTTTTAGCATATGCCCTTACATAAGTGATCCCTTACTGTTTTCGAGCTAAAACATAGAGTTAGTTTTGAAAAATTACTCTGAAAAAGATTTAAAAACTATAGGAAGTTCTTCTACAGTCCAATTATTAAGTTCATCACATGGGCGAATCATTGGTAGATATCCACCCTCTTCTTCTCGCTCTTATAGTACCGCATTAATGCTCAACTTGCCAAACATCTCTACAATTTCATCCTCCTCCTTCTCGTCTTGGGTCAAGCCGGGGTTCACAAATCCTCCTGAGGTAAAGGTGAAATTAAGGGATGGAAACGTCATTGGATCCCATGCAACATCCTCCCTTTGAGTCTGCTTTTCCTTCTTTCTTGGTTATTCATTATGGCAGCTCTTCTCTAGGCCAGGCTGAGCTTAAATCCAAACCCGAATTTGTCTTTCTTTTCGGCAATGGTTATAGTGTACAACCTACCCTGGTGATGCTTCCTAAATCATTTTCCTACTTCAGCACCCTTAACCAAAGTTTTTCTCACTTGCATATTCGCGTATTTGGACAAACCTGGCCTTCGAATCTTATTCCCTTCAGCAATAAAGGTCGCGCTTACTAACTCCAACAACCCGAATGAGCATTCCAATGCCCCCTCGTTGATCTCAATATAAGGAGCATCAGTTGTTACTGAGGCGATGATATCCTCTTCAGCACCAATAGTTATTAACTGTCCATCGACCATGAATCTTAACTTTTGGTGCAGCGTAAATGGAACTACATCGGCGGTATGAATCCATGGGTACCTCAGAAGGCAACTATAGGTAGGTTGAATATCCATTACCACGAAATCGACCTCGAAGATGGAGGATCCAATTTGTAGGGGAACCTCTATCTTTCCTAGCACCTCTCTTTGTGTTACGTCAAAAGCTTGAACTGTATTCCGATAAGCCTTTATGTGGGACTCGTCTATTGGTAACTTTTTTAACGTGGTCATATGAAAAACATTTAAGGCCGAACCATTGTCTATAAGGACTCTTGGGAGCATATGTCCTTTGCAACGAGTGGTTATATGGAGAGCTTTATATGTGCCCCTTCCTCCCTCATGAATCTTCTCACCATTAAAAGAATTTAAGTTAACAACAATGTTTCTGACCAACCTATCCAAATTGTTGGTTGTTATTTCCTTTGGCACAATGGTTTGGTTGAGAACCTTGAGTAATGCATCATGGTGCCTCTCTGAACTTATCAATAGCGATAACATAGATATGCGGGTCGAGAGCTTATGAAGTTCTTCCACCACACTATATTCACTATGCTTGAAGATCTTCAAAAATTCCTGAGTCTTCTTTCACAGGCTCGAGTAATTCGGCCTGGCATTCTTCATAGAAATCCTTCCCTAACTCTTTGTCTAGAGTGTTATTCCTTTGAACTGCGTCTCGGTCCTCTCCAGTCGGTAGTACATAACATCTCCCACTTCTTGTAAAGTGGCCAACTTCATTAATCATTCCTTCCTTGGCCTCAGCCTCAGCGTGCCTTGGGTCTTCTGGTGTCACTGTGGTGCATGTGTAATTCCAAGTACTCCTTTGCTATTGTTGTAGGGAAAAGGTGTTGGTGCTCTTATCACCAATCGTGTGGTTATCTTATTTGCTCCTTTATCAGCTTTTACCTTGGTTTTGATGACCAAGGGCTTAATCTCAACAAGATTCCTCATTGGAGATTCATCTGATGCACATATTTCGGGGATGTTGATCACGCCTTTCTTTTTGAAGAACTCTACTTCACCATTGTCCATCGTGGTCTGAACCAGCTATTTAAACTCTAAACACTATTGAATCTCATGACCTTCTACCCCATGATATTCACAGTAAGGCCCGCCTCTTGAGGACTAAACTTTAGCATTCTTGATCAGTACTCTAGCATCCATCATCATCGACCACACACACCGTAGTGGTGTTTTAACATCAGCTATTCATGTCGTTACCTGCTTGTCTTCTTCCTCCAATATAGCATTCATGCCCGCCCTCTAATGGTTTGGAAAAGGGTTTTCCTTTTTCCTCTATAGCTTCAAATGAAAACATTCCTATCTTCTGCAGATTCTCCATTACCTTTTGGAAGGCTATACAATTTTTGATCGTATTCCTGTTATCCCAACATGGTACTTGCACTTGGAATTTGGGTCATACCAATGGGGGTATGGCGGTAACATCAGGGTGAGGTGTTGTGGCACCACCAATCGGGATTCAACCAATTGCGGAAATAATTTTGCATAAGTTACTGGTATAAGGGTAAAGCTCAGCTTGTTCGAATGATTTCTTGTTTTAAAAGTCGGTGAGTTTTGAGCTGCTGAACTCGTATTAGCCACATTTGGTTTGTTAATCACCACCCCTTTGAGAAATTTTGATTATATGCTGAAGTCATGTTCACCTCATTTTTCTATAAGTTTCTTTAAATCCCCTCCATCAAGCTTTTCGCTCTTTATGGCTGCCAAGATTAGTTCGTCGTTCATTAGCATGTCCGCAAAGCTCTTGGTCACGTAATTTATCATACGGTCATAGAAATGTCGTTTCAATGTTTCTACGAACATGGGCGTGATTTCATTCTCCAGTAATAGAGGCTGGACCTGGGCCGCCACGTCTCACCACCTTTGGGCATATTGGCGGAAGCTCTCGTTGGTTCTTTGTTCCATCCCCTGCAAAACCATCATGTTCGGGACAATTTCTGTCACTTGTTTGTATTGCTTGACAAAATCTTTCGATATATCCAACCATGTTTTTATGCTGATTCTATTTAATTGTGTGTACTAGTGAGCAATTGATCCAGACAGGTTGTCCTAGAAGCAATGTATGAGCAACTTTTTGTTATCGAGATAATATGACATTTTTCTGCAGCACATTGTCAAATGAGCTGAAGGGCATGTAGTTCCATCATATTCCTTCAAGTTTTTCACAACAGTCTTCTAATTTCTTGTCTGGGCGACTCCTACTTGCCATTTCATCAAGGTCAGGCACCTCAAAGTCATGTTCATCACCTTGACCTGCCCTAGACTCCACCAAGGCATTATTCAAAGTTCCTGGAATGTGGATCTGAACCTTCCCCTTGAGTGCCTCGCGGATCATTTCATGTGGGGGTACTGCTGCTCTCGCATCCTTAAGGGCCTTGATGACTTCAAGGCTCTTGCCAAGCATGACTGCTATTTGTATTACTAAATTTTCCTGGGTGATGGCAATCTCATTTTTCAGATCACCTTCAATCATCTCCAGCTTATCCTCTGTACCCTTCAAGCCAGCTTCCATGGCAAATATTCTGTTTTCCATATCCATTTTGCGAGTTTGATAGCGAGTTCCATACGGGTGCATAATTTTATCAACTATGTTTGAACTTCCCATAGTTAATTATTTATTTTAATGCAGGGTGTTAGGTGGAATTAAATGCAAATGCCAATGATGCAAAAGACTAGTGGTATTCCGAAATATAGTGCACTTCATAGATCATAAAGTTTCGAATACACATTATTTTAAATAAATAAAAAGATAAAACAATCTCATATTCTGCTGCTTTGAGCCGTTTTGACGCTGGTGGCTCAACGTCTCCTCTCAGTGTTGTTTCCTTCTGAACCTAACAAAGAAAAGACTGATAAGCTGATACTGCTTAAATGCCTCATCCAGGAAATACAACAGGTGTTGTCCATTCTCTCCTGTTGGGAGGAATCTCGATCTCAGATCCCTAACGCGATTCCACATTTCTCGAACCTTGGAGACTGCTTTCTAGATTTGATGTTTCAGATGATCAATATAAAAATGCCGACCTAAGCATGCGATATCCAAAGTTGTCTTAGTATCACCCCACTGAATCTTCTCAAAGTCCTAATCATCAATGAGAGTATGGATATGGTCTTTATGCGCCTGCAACTATTTCTTCAAGTCTTCAATTCATAAACGGAGTAACTCAGCTTCAGCTCCCTTGGCCTCTTCTTCCTTCAACTTCTCTTGAAGCTCTTGATTCTGGTCACGGTACTTTTTGAGATTACGCCGAGCATCTGAATATCGCTCCTCCAAATGTTATTTTTCTTCAGTGAGTCGATCTGCCTTTTCCTTCTACTTTCGGGCATCACGCTTCCATTCCTTTGATTCTTTCTTTATTTCCACCAACTGTTCCTTTTATTCTTTTGAGGTCTTGGAACTGCCTGCTCGTGCCCCTCGAGCTTTCAAGCGATTGTTCTCTGCAAGGAGTTTGCCTTCAAGTTCAGTCACCATGTCCTATAGCCTTTCATTTTCCTTCTCAAAGTCTTGTTTGTAAACCTCTAACTCAGTTAGCAGGATACCGGGCCGAGGATTATCTGATGCACTCGTCGAAACTGGTACACCTATGTTATCCACCATTTGCTTTCTCCAACTGGCATATTCATGCACAACACTAGCAAATAGAGCTATTTCCATTTGGAATGTCTGCTTCCACTCTTTAGCCAACTCCGTGAATTGTCTTGTGGAATTAACTTCTGTGTAGGAGAATTCTTCCTCACGTAACCCATGGGTAACAGGAATGAATTGCTGAGAATTGTACTAGCGTTGTACGAGCAAAGGGGCATAACTGGTAGCTCCCCATAGGCCTATGAGAGGAACCCACTCTAACTTCCAGCACTTGTACAAGATAGACACTGGGTACATCCACGAGGCTCTCCATGTTACGTCAGAATCAGTGAGGTTTTTAAAGAACGTCGTCCACTGTTCTTGCTTCCCAGTTCGAGGCCACTGCTTTCTGGTGACCTCTTTGATCGGGACCAGATCTCTAGATGTGGGATGTCTGCTTATCTTCTCATTATCCCAAAAGTTACTTCGCAGCCACAGGTAGAGAAGTTGTGAGCACCCGGTGAAGTGTCCCCTTCCTTGGGTTCCACACAAATTTAGGGACCTAAAGGTTTCTGCTAAAACGGCCGGGAACGGATTCACATTTTTCCGGGCTAGCAAGTCCACCAAGATTATCTCAATGTACCCCAGAACTTTAGGAAATATTACTAACCCATAAATAGCCAAGGCGAGGAAGTCGAGGACTCTTCCATGCTTTACATCCTTCATGATTTGGGCGTAGATGAACTCCCATGTGAAGAAAGGGCTTTTATTCTTTTCGGTAACATGGGAATCTATTTCTTCAACATTTAGACCAGCAAGCTTTGCAAATTTCTTCCGATACCCCGAGTTTTTCTCCTTCTAGTATATTTTATTAGGCTTCTATAGATCCAGGCGCAACAAGATCATGTATTCTTCAATGGTGGGAGTCATGTCCTCTTGATTGAAGACGAAACAATGATAAGCTGAATCCCAAAATTTGATGGCTGTCAGCAACATCGGCTCGTCTATTTCCACCCCGAGCAAAAGGGCTATGTCCCCATATCTTTTGGTAAACACGGCTCAATCTTGGGCTTCCAGGCTTTCCCATACAGTGACCAATCCTGACAAATGATTATGAGGCAATCCCATGTGTACTTGTTTCGGCAGGTTTATAGTGGTTTTCTTCTGCACGCTATCTCCATATTGGCGTTGAAGCTCTGTAGACTCACTTCGAACCTCTATGTTCGAGTAGAGGACTCCAGAACTGGATAATGTGACCCGAATACTCATGATCTCTGACTGAACGGTATCTTGGAATACCAACTGGATGCAATGTGATGTATGCTCTAAGAAATCCAAAAAAAATGTTAGTATGTACAAATAATGAGATAAAACAACAAGGGCAAGATACAAAAAGTAAAACCATTCGCTTTATAAGGCTTATTGGGGTGGGCTTTCTAAAACATTCATTCATGCGGGTTTGGATCTAGAAAAGTTTCTCGAACCGTCCCTATCCCCTACTCCAAGGTGGATAAGATGTCTGATTCTACTAGCCCATCACAGGCTTGCAAATCGAACACGGCTCGAGGGGATACATTTCTATTATGCCCGTGTGTAGGATTACTCACGAAAGCATAAGTACTCTGGACCCCGTAAGACTTTCACTAGCCCATGCGGAGGGTTACTCACGAAGGCATAGCTATTTTCTTCCACTTAAGTTTGACAAAGCCCGGGTAGAAGGCTTATGTTATGATGCAAACAATTTTAAAGCACCAAGAAAAATGCACACAAAAAAATGCAACGGATTACTAAGGAAAATAACTCGTGATCAAGTAAAAGTTGTGCCCTCTTAAACAGTCCCCATCGGAGTCGCCAAGCTGTAACAAATGAGTCGCCACCAGTCCCTTTTATTTTATTAGGCAGACTGAAAACCTAAAAAACAAACCAGAGATTACGAAATCTCAAGGGTTCGGGGGCACAATTATGTGTGGGGAAGGATTAGCACCCCTACAACTCCCGTAAAAATGACACTTGATCACTAATATTCTCTCTAAAATCCGGATGTGTGCATGCAAAGACTAATATAAAAATCCCAAAGTTCTAAAATTGCCTCGGACTTTCTCACGGCTGAGAAAACCTGAATCAACATAGACGCAAAGGGATTAAGGCATTAATCCTTAAAAATCGAGAATATACTTTCGCATATGAGTCTCGACCATTCCCACAACGGCTAGAGGAAGACGAAATTAACCCTAATTGAAAATACATCTTGTTTTCATGGTGCAAAAAAATCTTTTTTTGTATGATATTTTATTTGCTTCTTTATTTGTTTCTAACCCTAGAACGCCAATTATTAGGTGATTAGAGCGACTATTCCTAAAAGGCTCTACTTGATAAGTTTTAATTAAAATTAGGCTTAGTTATCTAATAGAAATTACCACAATAAATTAGAAAATGTATTATTTAAAAGAAAACCCTAAATTTAGGGGATTTAATACTATACATTATTGAAATTTACAAATAAATTAAAGTTACCTTACATCTCCATATATACATTTTAATAAACTAAACCTAAAGTATATATTTTAAAGAGTGTACAAATTTTAAATTACAAAGAAGTAAAATTATTAAAGGATGTGCATATAGTCTCTATATCCTACATTTTTAATGGGTGTTTGACAAGAAAATTAAACAATATTTAAAGAAAATAAATTAAAGGTTAAAGTTAAGGATTAAATTGCATGAAATTCAAAATTAAAGAGCTAAGTTAAAACGAAAGAGGGAATAAAGTGAGAGTAAGCAAATAGTGAAGGACGAAGTGGAAAGCGAAGGAAAGAAAGGCGCAGGTCATGCCTCTGGGCAGGTCGGATTCGGGTCGCTCTACAGGCCGAGTACATAACTCAAATTTTAGAAACAATTTCATTTGTTCCTCCCGCAGTCAAATGGATCGAACCAAACCCTTCAAAAAATTTTGTATCATTTCCAGATTTCGGTAATAGTTCACGGTGCTCCTCCATATCAGTCGCTGTGGTCTTTGGCCGGCGGTAAATTTCCAGTAGTAATCTTCTTCGATTTCGGCTTCTAATTCCAACAGCGGTGACGGCTCAACCCTCCGGCGATGACTTTATCCTCCTTGATTGGTAAAACCTGCACCCTTCCTCATTTTTTCAAACCGAAACCCAAAAAATATATGTGCAAAAGAAATAAAAAAAAAACTTAGGTATAAAAATACCTTAGAATTTGGCTGGAAATTTCTTGTGTATTGCTTCTCAAGATTCTGTGTGTTTACAATGGTGAATTCGAAGGCTTTTATAGCCGATTACAACATGTACATACAAGGAAATCTAAATTAAACTCTTCCGATTTGGTTGTGATTCTTGCCCCGTATACTCTGATTTTTGCTTGATCTTAACGTCGGCCAACTCTTGCCTTGCTCGCTTTGATTTGATCCAATTTGACTGATTTCTTACCTTATTTGTTTGATAAAAATCCATTTCCCTTCCTTTTCTTGTTTTAATTCGGATCTTAACCCCATTTTCTTTGTTTGCATGTCACGGTCGAGAGGAAATGATGGAGATGGTGACGAACACGGCTATTGGCGTCAAAAGGAGAGTGATCGGGGACGGTGAACGGTTAATAGAAGCCCAAAGGTCGAGCGCGTGCGGGACACACACAAGTGGCGATCCCGGTGATGTCCTCTTGTGTGATCTGAGCCGTCAGATCCCCTGGATCCAACGGTATTGGGGCATGTGGCGCAAGGCTTAAGGGCTAGGTTTTCTAGGGTTTTAATCTGAACCATTGGACCAAAGAATAATCCAATGGTAACAAAGGGGTGGCAGCTCAAAGAAAAGGATATGGTTCTAGGGTTTTTTTATTTAGCCGAATAGGGCTTGGAAAATGGGCTCTTTTTGTAACATAGATCATGTATCATATATATATATATTATAGGGTTCTCATTTTTTGGGGATTTATTTCAAGACTCTAAGATATACGAAGACCAAATGAATTATCACATACTATTTGTGGTTTTTCATCACTTTTTTTGGTATATACATGAACTAATTAAATAAATATGGGTCGGATAAAATTGGTGACTATAACTCAAAACAGTCCCTAATTTATATAAGACAACCCTCTTTATACATCAATGTACAAACAATCCACTTCTTTAGTGTTGTATCAAAACAGTCCATGTCTTTACCCATTCATACATTTATCTATCAAATTTTAATGTTTAGACAATTTTTTCTATACAAATCTGCTCAATTTAGTTTCTTTAAATCGTACACAGCCTTTTACTACACATAACAATCTCGAGACCAATCCCTAACTCAAACAACAATTTCCCCTATTTTTAAACTGTAAAAACAACCCTTAAACTAGATTCTTTCATTTCCATTATATCCAATTTATCAATTATTCATATGCATACACATTCTATTGCAAGTAACCAATTTCATGACTACATTTCCTATTCGTTTATTCATAGAGCAAAGTAACTTCAAGATAGATTTAATTCAGCCAAAATACCTTCAATATTTAGTCAGATTCGAATATATATATATATATAAACATCTCAAATTAATAGTTCAATTGTGTACTCAATTTATAACTTATTCGATCACATTACTAACATAATTTACTCATAGATCAAACCAACAATTCTAAACAACCATTCGATTTAATCATTATTCAATCTAACAATTCAAAGCAACAATTCAATCAATACACTATTAATCATAAAGCTTGAAATTTCCGAATGATCCAGCAATGTTTTCTAAATTTTCAATAAAAAAATCATGCACACTAGAACCTATTTTCAAACAAACTTCATGAACTACACAATTCTCTTGTCATTACTAAAGAGAAGGAAGTTTATCGTACCTTCCTTGAGCTAGAAACCGATTCAAAACACAACAGTCCTTCCTACTTTGCTTGTTTTAACTAAGCTTCAAGAATTTTCACTCTCTATCTCTATCTCACTTGCATTCGAGTTGATTGAGGAAGAAGATGACTCTAAGCCGAGTCATTCTTCCACTATCACCTTGTGTTTCACAAGGTTGACAAGTGGAAGGGTCCTTACTAATTTAAAATATTACCATGCAATTAAGAAGTTTAATTAACCAATCAATTGAGTCACTTAATTCTTGCCCAATAATTCTTAATCCTTCGATTTCGATCCCAAGCCTTAGAATAGAAATTCTTTTGATTTAATTTCCATTTTGATCCAATAATTTTTTTTTAACATAACATTCACTTAGGCTAGAATTCAGGTTGTTACAAATCCCTCCCCTTAAGAAAAATTCGTCCCCGAATTTACCTGAGGAGAATAGGTGAGGATATTGTTCTCTCATGGTAGATTCAGGCTCCCAAGTAGCTTCTTTATTCCCATGATTTCTCCACAAGACTTTAACAAGGGAGATGGTTTTATTCCGATGTCTTCTATCTTCATGATCAAGGATTTGTATTGATTCTTCTTCTTAGGATAAATCTTGATTCAACTCAACTTCATCATGCTCAAGGACGTGAGAAGGATCAGATTGATAGCTACGTAGAAATGATACATGAAACACGTGAATTTTGTTGAATTCTTCTGGGAGAGCTAACTAGTATGCAAGAGGGCCAATACTTTCAATGATTTTGAAAGGTCCAATAAACTGAGGACTAAGTTTTCCTTTCTCTCCAAATCTAAATACTTTCCTCCATGGAGATACCTTGAGGAACACTCTATCTCCCACATCATATTGAATATCCCATTTTTTACGATCAACATAAGCTTTCTGTCGATTGAAGGATTCTCTCAATCGATTGCAAATAATCTACATTTGTTCTTCTGTTTCTAGATGCAATTGGGGTCCTAAAGCTTTATTCTCCCCCAACTCTGACCATCATAGAGGGTTCTTACACTTTCTTCCATAAAGGGCTTCAAAGGGAGCCATTCGAATAGAAGATTGGTAACTATTGTTGTACGAGAACTCAGCTAAGGGTAAAGCTTTCTCCCAATTCTTCCCAAAACCGATTATACAAGCTCGTAACATGTCTTCTAACACTTGTATAATTCTTTTAGATTGACCATCTGATTGAGGGTGGAAGGTTGTATTGAGATTGATTTAGTTCCAAGAGATTTCTACAGAGATTTCTATAATCTAAAAGTAAATCTAGAGTCCCAGTCAGAAATTATCAAAGTAGGAATGCCATGCAATCTTATAATTTCTCGAAGGTAAAGTTCTGCTAGGTGGTCTAGGCTCATGCTCATTTGAACAAGGAGAAAATGAGCTGATTTTGATAACCTATCCACAATTACCCAAATTGCATCATTCTTTGGTGATGAGGGCAATCCACTAATAAAGTCCATTGTTATTTGCTCCCATTTCCATTGCAGAATTTCAATAGGTTGTAATAATCCTGAAGGAACTTGATGTTCTGCCTTTACTTTTTGACAAACCAAACATTTGGATACAAAGTTTGTTATAGCAAACTTCATCCTGGGCCACCAGTAGAGACTCTTCAAATCTTTGTACATCTCCACTGATTCGGAATGTATCGAGAAAGAACTATTGTGAGCTTTCTGTAGAATTTCCCTTCTTAAACTTGAATTATTGGGAACACACACCCTATTTCGAAAATAGAGTAATCCATCTTCCTTTATAACAAAGTCTGATTCGGCATTTCTATCAAGCTTGAGCTTAATTCCTTGTAATTCAGGATCAGACTGTTGCAACAATCGAATTCTTGATATTATTTCAGAGGGAATTCGTATAGAAGCCAAGGTCCCTTGCTTTCAACCAATTAGAAGGCAAGCATTAATGGAGAATGGGGCTACAATAATTTGCAAGGAAATATTTTACATGATATCTATATAAATTTCGAATAGGAATAAGGGGAGGTTTGGTTTAATCAAATACTAACCACAAGTATGTTGGCGAATGAGTGCATCAGCCACAACATTGGCCTTCCCCGGGTGATAATCTATGATTAAATCATAGTCTTTAAGTAGCCCGATCCAACGTCTTTTCCTAAGATTGATCTCCTTTTAAGAAAGGAGGTATTTCAAGCTTTTGTGATCGGTGTAAAGGTAGCATTTTTCTCTATACAAATAGTGTCTCCATATCTGTAAGGCAAAGATTACTGCAGCAAGTTCTAAATCATGGATTGGATAGTTCAGTTCATGAGATTTTAATTGTCAGGAAGCATATGCTACCACCTTATCTCCTTACATTAAAACACATCCCAATCCCAAGTGAGAAGCATCACTAAACACCATAAAATCTTTCCCTAATTTCGGTTGAGTTAACACTAGAGCTCGGGTAAGTACTTCTTTCAATTGGTCAAAGCTTCTTTGCTATTCTTCAGACTATATGAAATGACACATCTTTAAGAAGAAGTTTAGTTAGGGGTGTGGCCAAAATCAAAAATCTCTTAACAAACCTTCGATAATATCGAGCCAAGGAAACTTCAGGCTTCGCTAACATTCCTCGGAGATCTCCATTCAATCACATATTGAATCTTTTTCGAATCAACCTTAATTCCCGATGCTGAAATTACATGTCCGAGAAAGGATACTTCGGACAACCAAAATTCACATTTGTTGAATTTGGCATAGAGTTGATTATCTCTAAGAGTCTGTAGCACAATTCTGAGATGTTTTGAATGTTCACCTTCATCCTTCGAGTAGATAAGAATATTGTCAATGAAGACCACAACAAACTTATATAGATAGAGTTTAAAAGCTCCATTCATGAGATCCATAAATGTAGCAGGGGCGTTTGTTAGACCGAATGGCATCACTATGAACTCGTAGTGACCATATCGAGTCCTGAAAGCAGTCTTAGGTATGTCGGATTCTTTAACCTTCATTTGGTAGTATCTAGATCTAAGGTCGATCTTGGAGAATACCAAAGCACCCTTCAATTGATCAAACATGTCTTCAATTCTTGGAAGTGGGTACTTGTTCTTAATCGTAACCTGATTAAGTTGTCGATAGTCTATGCATGATCTAATTAACCTGTCTTTCTTCTTGACAAAGAGTACCGAGGCTCCCTAAGGAGATGAGCTTGGTCGGATGAATCCTTTTTCTTGTAGTTCTTGCAACTGCTTCTGAAGCTCTTTTAGTTCAATAGGAACCCTTTTGTAAAGGGTGATGGGTATAGGGTTGATTCTCGGTTGAGTCTGAATTTTAAACTCCACTTCACGGGTCGATGGCAGTCACAGGAGTTCCTCGGGAAAAACATCAAAGAATTCAGATACATCTAGAATTGATTTTAGGCCAAAATCAAATTCATCTCGTTTGATCATAGCAGCAAAAATTGAGGTGGGTTTCTTATCAATCAAAAGGATGGATTCTTTACCTAAACCACGGAGAAAAAGTCTCCGTTTTTGACAATCTACCCAAGCCTGTGTTTCCCTAACCAGTCTAATCCCAGAATTAACTCAAATTCACAAAAGGGTAGCACATACAGATCAATAGGGAAATGAATGTTTTGGATGTATAGGGGATGGTTTCTACAAATAAGTTTTATGGTCATAATTCCTCCTATAGGATTCAAAACTACTAGCCCTTGATTAACAGTTTTAGATTTTAGACTTAATTTCACAAGCATGGGAGAACAAATAAATGAATGGGTGGATCCGAATAAATTAAAGCATAAACAAGGTTTTCATTCAATTCAACAGTACCTGCTATAACATCAGGTGCCTCTTCATTATCACGATTCTGAATGTGATACACTCGAGCAGGGGCCCGAGACTCTTGATGAGTGGTAATAGGAGCTTGGCCTCGAGTTCTCCCCGAGTTTCTTAAATGAGCTTGTTTCGGCCCTTTGCCCCTAGGAGATGAAAATTGATTCAAATTGGATGCCACTTTGTCCAAAGATTTGTCCAAGGTTTGCGGACAATCACGAACATAATGATCTAGGCTTCCACGCCGAAAACAAGCATTTGACTGCTTTCTACACTGGCTGGAATGATAATTCTGACAAATATTACAGTGTTGAGACTGTGGATCCTTACCAGAATCCCCCGAGCTATTGATAGATATTGAAGGTACGGAGGATTTGATTATTGTCTGAGGCTTCGGGATGAAGTTACCCCTTGGAGAAGCAACATAGCTTGAGGAATCCCTTCATTGATTTTTTGGCTCCTTGAGAGGCCATTGAGGCTTGCCATCATTCCTTGACCTCATGTCTTTCTTAGAAAAGCTCTCCCTTCTTTTATCTGTTGCTTTCACCCTAGTCTCGGTAGCAATCACTCGGTTCACCAAGTCTTGAAAATCAGTTATTCCAAGAGCCGTAAACATCGGGCCCAATTCATCATTTAATCCTTTGATGAACATTCTGCATTTATCCTCCTCCTTCTTAATATATTCAGACTCGTACTTGCAGTATTTGCAGAAATTACTAACATATTGCTCTATAGGTCTACCACCTTGCTTCAAATGCAAGAAACATCTTCTTCTTTCCGCTAGGTATTGTTCACTCACATACTTCTTCCAAAATTCTTTTAGAAAGAATTCCAAGTGGCAGAGTCTTCAGGGGCAGTAAGGATTGTAGTTTCCCACCAGTTCAACGCTTCATCAGTAAGTAAAGCCACTGCACACTCCAATTTATGTTCATCAGAACACTGAAGTTGCTTGGTTAGAATTCTAATGGTAGTTTCCAACCAGTATTCTGTTGCTTCCGGATTCTCTTCATTAGATACCGCGAATGTATAGGCTTGATGCTGAGCCAATTTATCAATTGGGGCCCTAGGTTGAATCACTACAGGTGCAGGGGGATCATTTCGTTTTAGGTTAGTAATGAGTTGATTGAACACCTCAGTCATGCTGAGAAGGCATTCTTTTTGGATTTGATTAACTTGAGGAGCTTCAGGCTATGGTTCTGCAGCCTTTTGAGGGTCTTCTTGCTCCTGACCCAATCTGACACTCCCTTCTTCATTGGAGGAGCCAATCGGACTATCTCTATCCTGGGCCAGATGTGTCTAGACATCTAAAATTAGCATTTAAGAAAGATTCAATCAAGCAAGGTCACAGGCATAATTCAATTCAACTCCTAGGTGGCACTTACATAACTGATGACACAACTAGTTTAGTCCTTGGATCGACTAAACCTTAGTTCTGATTACCAAATTGTAATGCCCCAACCCAAACATAGAAAGAAATGCCTAAATAGAAGTAGACAGTCTAACAAGTTAGTATCTGAAATAGAGAAAAATGTATAAACACAAATACTTGAGACGCAAGCTATCAATCGAACAAAACATAGAAGATTAATCAAGATCGTTTGAAATCCAATCATACACATAACAAGATTTGAATCCCAAAAAAAACACGAGTAGAATTCTATCACATTCGAATGGAAACCAAGAAATCAAGCAACTTTTTTAAATTTCAAATTCCCAACTAAGAAGATGGTTCTAGGACAATTCGAATAGTTAAGGTCATCATTATTTTTCAATTAACCATTGTAAGCATGTATTTCAAGACATAACTTTGAAACTATATAAGGACTATTAGGATTCCACAATTTCATAAAAAAGGCTTTAGCCCATTTAACCACTCAATCACAAGCATGAATTCATATTACCTATGATCATTTAGTCATCTATTTACATAATTAATTCTCAAATTAAATTCTACATACATTAATAAGTAACAATACCATGTGATTATCAAGCATTCAAAGACAACTCCTAACATGAAACTACTTCATTCGAATACTCATCCATATATACTCTAGCAAGATTAAAAATTACCTAAACATCAACCAAACACGGGATATATAAGCCTTGCTAGTGTAATATTTACAACCCACCATAGAATTCAAAAGATTCTTAAGCCTAAAATTCAAGCTAGTGTCACCTTCTAGGAGTGTACATATAACAAAACATAACATACTTTTGTTGCCTTTAGTGACCTTGTTAAATCTTCCCCAAGCTTGAGCAACAATCAACATTTCCTGTAAAATAACCGGGTGAGTAGTAAGTATACTAGTCTTGAATACAAGTCCAATAAAATGAATCACATCACAAAATTTCAGAATTTAATTATTCTAAATAAGACATGTAACAATCGAGTCTCACTATCCCCATAGTACAAATATATATTTCAAGATTCATGCTCGCAATTTATTTAGCAAGATCTTACTCTATAATCAGAATTATTCTTATTAAACCAACATGCTTCAAGGATGAAGATTTCATTGTCAGGCAACTTCTTTGAGTTGATTAACTACACAATTTATTCCCTTATTAATGAATTTAGCACAAGCAACCTTAGTTGAATATTACAACCTCGACCAAATATTAATTAATGACTTATAAGTCATCCACAACAATAACAGGCAATGGTTATTCAATACCATTGAATTAGAATCCTTTACATCATTCAGGAGTACTCTTGTACATAACAGGGGACCGTAGTCCATATTTCAGGCTGAGCTCAGGACACTCTATTGGCATGCCAATTATACTAAACCTACTCTAGACAAGACCCGATACAGAACTTTATTAGCTTAATCACCTTCATCTCAAAATAATATTAAACAACCAATATACAAGATGCTATACGAAGCATTGATTTAATCACTTAAAACCAGACTTGATTCTATCAAATAACATTCAAGCTTACCTTGGTACTTATCTTCCCATGACTCGATCAAGCACAAGCAAGTAGCCATTTATGCCTCATTAAACATTCAAGTAGTTCAGCATATTAAATAACCGATAGTTTATGCATAAAATACATACTACACTCACTGATACTCCGAGCTATTCTTGATTGTGTATCACCACTCCCTTTTTTCTCTCGTCTCCTTGATCAATTCCCTCTTTGTCTAATTATAACAATAATTTAGTAGTGTATTAGAATCAATCGATCATCCATAGATGTTTCCAATTTATCAAACACATGCTCAAGTAAGTTTCAAGGTAACACTTCTATATACATATATGGAACTCAAAACATGACAATCCTTTCCTCAATTATCAATTCAAGGTAAATAAGGACATGTTACATAAGCAAATAGTCCTCTTAATATACCAACAATTCGAATTTTATAATTTATTGCATGACACATTTTACAACAACAAAACAGTCCCCATTCTTGTTATAAACCATTGCCCTGTTTTCCAATTAACATAACAGTCCACACATTCAAACTTACTCAAAACAGTCCCTAATTCATATAAGACAACCCTCTCTATACATCAATGTACAAACAGTCCACTTCTTTAATGTTGTATCAAAACAGTCCATGTCTTTACTCATTCATACATTTATCTATCAAATTTTCATGTTTAGACAATTGTTCCTATACAAATCTGCCCAATTTAGTTTCTTTAAATCCTACACAGCCTTTTACTACACATAACAATCTCGAGAGCAATCACTAACTACAAACAACAATTTCCCCTGTTTCTAAACTGTAAAAACAACCCCTAAACTAGATTCTTTCATTTCCATTATATCCAATTTATAAAGTATTCATATGCATACATATTCTATTGCAAGTAACCAATTTCATGACTACATTTCCTATTCGTTTATTCATAAAGCAGAGCAGCTTCAAGATAGATTTAATTCAGCCAAAATACATTCAATATTTAGGCAGATTCAAATATATATATAAACATCTCAAATTACCAGTTCAATTGTGTACTCAATTTATAACTTATTCGATCACATTACTAACATAGTTTACTCATCGGTAAAACCAACAATTCTAAGTAACCATTCGGTTTAATCATTATTCAATCTAACAATTCAAAGCAACAATTCAATCAATACACTATTAAATCATAAAGCTTGAAATTTCCGAATGATCCAACAATGTTTTCTAAATTTTCATTCAACAAATCATGCACATTAGAACCTATTTTTAAACAAACTTCATGAACTACACAATTCTCTTGTCATTACTAAAGAGAAGGAAGTTTATCATACCTTCCTTGAGCTAGAAACCGATTCAAACCACAACAATCCTTCCTACTTTGCTTGTTTTAACTATGCTTCAAGAATTTTCACTCTCTCTATATCACTTGCATTCGGATTGATTGAGGAAGCAAATGACTTTAAGTTGAGTCATTCTTCCACTATCACCTTGTGTTTCACAAGGTTAACAAGTGGAAGGGTCCTTACTAATTTAAAATATTACCATGCAATTAAGAAGTTTAATTAACCAATCAATTGAGTCACTTAATTCTTGTCCCATAATTCTCAATCCTTCAATTTCGATCCCAAGCCTTAGAATAGAAATTCTTTTGATTTAATTACCATGTCGATCCAATAAATTTTTTTTAACATAACATTCACTTAGGCTAGAATTCAGGGTATTACATTCATGACTATGTGTTTCCACATTGTACTTTCTAGGGTTGCCTTATAATCTTGCAATTGATATGTTTTGAAACTTTGATGTCCAGAGTGTTAGTGCATCGGAACAAGCTTGTAGCTCCACTGATTTTTCCACATGAGAAGTTTACTACTAATATCTACTATGCGAACTGGCTATCACGATTAAGAAATTCATCTTATTGCTTGTTGAGTCTTCATGTAAGAATTTCTCGCCAAACGTCACCAAAAGGTTTTGCTGCAATTGATTGGAATCTAATCGGGTCACCGGGTCGTACATTGCATCATCTGAAGGACACCAAGCTCGCTACTAGTACTTGGTATCATCCACAAAGGGATAGCCAATCAGAAGCGCTCAACGAGGGTTTTGCAATATATTTTCGATGTTATGTTACTGACCAACATCGAAGAGCAGTGGTGTTTACTGAAGATAATTGGGTCTATGGCAAACCGCAGTTTTACCAAGATAATTCAGTTCAAATTCAACGACATCATAAACTTGGCCATCGCTACTGCGGTCAGTATAAGGTCCTCCAATGTGTTGGTGTAGTGGTGTACAAACTTGATCTACCAAATTTTGCACAAATACATCATGTGTTCCATGTGTCAGTTCTTTGCAAGTGTATTGGTCCACCGGACAATCAAGTTACTCCCCTACATTTCATCAACTTTAATGCTATTTTGATTTTGCAGCATGCTGCCCTTTTAGATACACAACGAGACAGCAACAACAATCATAGGGTAGAGCAATGGCGTGCTTCTTGGGATTGTTTTCATCCTGATGCTTCTACTTGGGAGGTCACATGCTGAAGCAATTATTTTTTTATCTCACACTTTGAGGACAAGATGGTTTCAAAAGGGGATGGTACTGTTATGAATGGTAATACATTGCAGATCTATTGGATCAACGCATGTTGGATCGATACCGAGCTTGGGTCAGATACCTGCGACTCGTATTGGCTCATGATCAAAAACATGTCCGCCAAGTATGAAGACTATGTGAACGATCGTCAGCTTAAGTAGGGCCGGTTGTTAGGCTATAAATAACAAATAGTTGCAAAGGGGATTTTAGGCAAAAACTTGATGTGTGAATTGGCTCTATTTTCTCATCCCTTCTATCTGTAATACTTTAGCTTTCCCTTTTGAGCAATTAAACAAACATTTCTTCCTCTATTTCATATCTATTCATAACAAAAATATAATTACGACCTTTGTATTGCTCATAGAAATGTAATTAATTTGATTTAATTTTTTTGAAAGTCGATTTATTAAGTAACAGTAGAAATCTTATCAATATGTATTATAATATTATAAATAATTACAATTGAATTTGTAGAGAAACTCGAAACTCGACTCAAAAGAAATTAAAATAAAATTTGAAAATGGCAAAATAAGACATGTCAATTCGATTAACTAGAAATTTTTTTACTCGACTCGATCGAATGTTCAACCCTAGATAAACATATGTCTGAAACTGAAACTTAGAAGTATAATCAAACCTTGAGCAAAAGAGCCCCGGAGCCCAACACAAAACTGGCTTCTGTATTTCCAATGCCTGTGGCAAACTGACCAAATGCTCCAGTAGTACAGGTGTGAGAATCTGTCCCTAACAAAACCTGAAAGCAGGAGCATACTACGTTACTCAAATTCAGATTTAGATGGAGTATCAGACATGAATGTGTGTCCCTAACAACCACCTTTTCACGGTCCCAAACCTTCAAATATACAAACAATGATGGTATTTAAAGGATTCAGCCCTCCTGATTATGTGTTTAAGTTTTGGATTTATATCCAATACACTGCCTGCAGAAACTTTTAGTTTTCATGGATGTCTTAGTTTTAGGGTTTAGGGACTTAGTTTAGGGTGTAAGGTTTAAGAGTTTAGGTGTATGTGTTTAGAATCTAGGGTAATGGTTAGAATTTAGGGGTTAGGGTTAGGATTTAAGGTTTAGAGGTTAAGGTTTAGGTTTTAGAGTAATATGTTGAGAATTTAAGTTTTAACCTATAAACCCTAAACCCTAAATTCCATTCACAATCCCTAAACCCTACTTCTAGACTAAGTCCCTAAACCTTAAAACTAAGACACTTGTTGAAACTAAAAGTTTCCGCTGTTAGTGTATCAAATAATTATCCTTTAAGTTTTTTTCATGTACTTAAAACAATTTTTGATGGATTATATCCCCTACATATATAGACATAAATTCGGTAACACTTTTAATTATACATTTTTTTCTACTTAATCAACCAAATAGATACATTAATCAATAGTTATTTTGTTAATATTTTCCATTTTATGTTCATAACGAAAAATAAAATAAAAAGTTAAACAATTATAATATTAAATATAATTTTCATTAAAAAAGTAATACAAAATCAGCAGTACTTAGTTTAGTTCTTCTAAATGCATGTAAACTTTTATTTTTTTATACTATTAAATGATTTATGAATATTGTAATTATTTTAGTTAGATTACAGTATCTTAAAGATTGAAACTCCAATATTTATAATTTTTTAGATACGCAAACCCAACATGATTTACAATATTTGAAAATTGAAAACGATATATATCATAAGGTTTTCATATGTTATTGATATTTAAAAATTAATTAATATTTCGAGTCAACAAGTGACCGTTGACTCGAGCTTTGAATTTGATGGTTAGTAAAAAAAATTAGAACCATAGGCAAAGTTTGGACCTTGTTGAATAAGAGATGAAATTGATTTGAAAAAAAAAGTGGTTTTGAATTATGAGCAAAAGAGGGAGGACCAAGAAAATAGTTATTTCATTCTCCTTCTAGGGAGGTTATTCCTCGTTAATTTCTCTTCTTTTTACGCAGGGGATTTTAGGGACAAAAATTTATATGTGAGCTCATTGTACCCACACTCACCTCTTTCTTATTTATCTCCCTCTTCGTACTATCCCAGAAGCTAAGGACACAGTGGTTTGTAAAGGACTAATATTTCTGGTGAATTATTATTTTTTGTTCGACAAAATATGAATTTGTTAAAGAGAATCATACAAGCTTAAAGCCTGAATTGTGAGCCTCATTTAAAACCTCTCTAATTTTAATTAGAAGAAAAAAGTACAATGCAATTGGGAGGAGAAACAAAATACAAGTCCTGCAACAAAACAATCGAAACCAGCTATCACCATCCCCAGCCAAAACGAACCCAACAAAACAAAATAACTTCCCACAAAGCAAAGTAAAATGCAAATTGCATGTAACATAGGCCAAACCATCCAGACGAACCCCCAACACAAGAACAACAACCTCTATAAAAAGCATTATACAGCTACCAACAACACTCACAAATGCAGCATCCCAAACATATTCCTTGACGATTTTAAACCTGCAGCTACTAAGTATTAGGAAAAAAATATGTATATCATCTTTTTTACCAAGTTTTGAAAGATCTTTATACATACCGCTCTTTGCAAGACCATCTGACAACATGTTGCAAGATCTTGAAACATGACGAAGTTGAACCTTACCAACCCTACGAATCAACTGATCAATCTCCACCAAAGTCGATCACCAACACAAAGGGCGTTGTAGGCGATTACTAATCCAATTAAGTGCCACTTTAGAGTTTGATTCGAACAGTAACTCTGTTTTTCCTACACAATCAATCTCAACAAAAATCTCAAGTGCAATTTTGATCGCACTTACTTCCGCAAAATCAACACCTATACCAAGAACTGAACAAGAAAAACAGCTCTTATGATCCCATCCTCATTACGTAATACACCACCACACCTAACCTTTCCCACCTTGGAGGGACCATCAACATTAAACTTTACTTTCCCAGATGAAGGGGGTAACCAATCTGTAACAATACTTTGGTTGGCTGCTAGGCAATTGGATGGTAATAATTTAAAGGATGTATTGGGTATGGTTGGGGTTGAGAGGGATAAGATAACATTAGCTACAATTGAGAGATCAAAATAAAATATTAAATTATCTCTAATTAAAAATAGAGTCAAATTAAAATAACAAGGGTTAATTTTATTATTTCTTTCGAATTAGGAATAAATTGTTTGAATGCGTAAGCGTGGGGGCTAAATGTTTTATTACGCAAAATATTTTAACAGCCCCATCACCCTTTTAACAGTTGCTAACGGGTCAATGACCAAATTGAAACAAAACTAACAGTTTAATGGTAATATTGAAGCAATTAGAAGTTTGGTTACTAAACTGAATAATTGATCAAAGTTTAGTGACTATGTGTGAACTTTATCTTTAAATTAAAGTGAATGTGAGAATTATTATAGTAATAAAATTTTAATTATTTTTTGAATTAAAAAAAGAAAATCTGAAAAAAATAATATAAATATTATTTTTAAGATTTTATTCTAAAAGGGGATAATAACTGTAACACCCTCAATCCGGCTTAGTAGTAAACCGAGTCTAAAGTATTAAAAAGCAAACATTCTTGACTAACTTGTCTTGCAAGTTAAGTCACGATCGATGAAAATGGCAATAATTTAAAACTTTTCAACACAACCTATTCTAATTTGAGACTTAGCTTAAACATGATCAATTCAGTAATTAAAATTGTTCATTATCTTAGCTAGCACCATAGAGATTTCTTTGACTACTGCAATAGTCTACAATCAATTACTAATTATAATACAGACCAAGTACATTATTAAGCCTTCACATAAATGTACTTCTTAGAAAATAAACTTGTTCAATTCTTAATATATAAGTTGAGAATACAACTCACATTTTGTTTATGTAGTTCATGTATTATCAGAAGCACAAGTTATAACAGTCTAGCTATCAAACAAGAAATCTCAAAACTCAAGCATCATAATACCATGACAATATACCAATCCATACCCCTTATACATAAATCGTATACTAACTAGTATGTTACCAAATTAAACAAAAAATTAAGTCCTTTAACAGATTGTCTCAAGTTGATAATCTTTATACAACTTTCATAACCTATTCATTAAGCAATTTTGTACCTTTAATCACATACCATGAAATTTATTCATAGGTAACCTTTATTGGTAAAATTACCCTTCCTTACTACTAACCAATTAATGAAACACCCAGCTGATTTCGAAATGTGCAACTTCAATTCACATACACTCGATAGATTTAAGCCCTCTATTAATCATACCAAAACACACTGCTTGGTTATTTATTATCTTGATTTAACCGATCATCCTCTCCTTCATACAAATCCCAAATTTTTTATTAATCAAAATACAAAACAATTTCATTAAATCTAGTTACAATCTATTCAGTTTGAAGCTGCCCCGTTTTATCCAATAAACATCTAATTATCATTCTTTCTAGGCATGTTCAACTTATTTATTACAAGAAAACTATTCAAACATACCATTATCCATTATTTATATGTCCTACAACTTGATAAGATATATTATACTAGAATTCAAATCATGAATTCCTATAAACATTTTCCTTCTATAAGAATAATTCAAGTATAATGTATAATCATAAACCAAGCAAGGTCAAGCCAAAATAACAATCTTCGATAACATAAACATTTTAACAAATAACTAGCTTCTTATTTAAATACAAAGTGCCACTATCCTAGGAGTTTCTTTAAATTAACAATACATCAACAAGTATTGGAGCATCCCCTTTGAAATCAAACTGATTTAACTTTTAATAATGACATGCAATGCATGGTAATGAATGCATTAGGCTTATATAGCCTAAGTGAGGCAGTAGACATCAATCTCAACAAAGCATGTAACATAATTTACAATGAAATACATAAGAATACACCAACATGTGTTAGTATTGTTAATGCAATCTTAAGTTTACTTTGTATTATTAAAACATTAGAAAGCTATCTCGAGCTTCTTTACACTTATTTCGATCTTGTTTAAGTTCAACTCAACATATTTGAGTCTCCATGAGACTTGGTAATTACTCAATGGCTTTTGAATTTCCTTATAATCTCATCAATTATTTGACCATAGTTCATTCAAATATTTATTGCCTTTTTACAATTTGGCTTTTATTCAACTCATGAATATCGTATAATAGGTGCTCACCAAGAGCCAATTTAACATTTTATCATCAAGAGACTTTCAATACCTTATGCTCACCAAGATCTAACTTAACAATTATAGCATTTTCAAGGATCTTTTCACATTTCTTCATCGTTTTTTATGATATTCATGTCTTTTAACATATTTGCCTTGGATCACATTTGGATATGAGTGAAATTGGTCCGATTTGACCATATTGGTCCGTGTTTATCATAGCCAAAAGCACATAGAAATGGCAATTCTAACTTCAACTAACCAACCAAACTGTCGCCCTTATCTCTGTACAACTCCCCTGTTACCTCCTACTGTCGCCAAAAAACATATAACATATAATGGGGCGTCCCCCGAGCCGTGGCTCATGGACCGTAGTCCCAATAATACCATGTTTCATTCCAATGTATCCAAGGACTTCCATTGTAGGCAACTTATGTATCGTATTTTACAATTGAGTTTGGGGAGGTATTTTATTGCACAAGTAATTATACTTGACATTTATTCAGTGTCTCAAAGATTTAATAGCAATAATGATTCTTTTCGATTCCTGACTTAGTATCTTTTAACATCATCAGCTTATTGTTTCAATAAGCATTAAGATTGATCCTTATTTTAAGATTTAAATAAAGCGTAAGTCAAAAGTTAGCATCCAAGCTCAATACTCTATAGCGTAAACATAAACATTCATAACATAGTTCAAACACTTACATAATGCATAATCAATCATGTTGTCAAGAATGATATGTTATGGATGTATACCCCTCCTAAATTTGCTCTAATTGAGCTTTATGCACCATGTATGAACATTGTAGATCATGTAACACCCTAAACTGAGCCTAGAATTGATACTCCTATTTAGTAGTCTAGTTAATAAAGTCATGCCTAATTGAATGGAAACTTAGGGATTTAATTATGAACAAATTAAATCAAAAGAGATTAATTAGAAACTAACAAAGGATTAAAATATAAAAGATGAACAAATAGAAAGCCAAACTAAAAAATGACTAAATTGAATGAATCCTAAAACTAAGGGAATGCATGATGGATTAAAAGACTCTAGTGGACATTACACATGTCCATTTATCATGAATTATTCATCCACTAAAGTAGAGGAAGTCATCTTCTTCCTCATGCTTAGTTACCAAACCGATTCAAAAACTTTAGAGAGAGAGAGGAGAAGATTCTTGAGGGAGGAAGCTTGCTATCCATGGATTAAGCTTCGGTTAGGACAAAATTTGAGTTAGAATTCCAGATTGAGTAAGGTAACAACTTGATTCTCCATCGATTATATGCTGTAATTTCTAATTAGGTGATGTTGTAATTGTTGATTCGAAATGTATACATACATGAACTTGCTGCTTGAGATTATGGTTAAATTGATTTGTACATAGGTTTAATTGGTTAACTTATGAGATTAGTAACAATAATTGAATGTATACATGTTCCAAATGTTGAATTCATTGCTGGAAATTTTAGATGATAATCATAGTTCATGTATATATATATGTGCTAGTTGCTAGAAAGAATAACATGTTGCTGGAAATAAGTATGAACATGCTTAATTGTGCATACTCTGTTTTAATCATATTAATAGATGAACTGGACTGCCTAGGACTTGTATGAATGAGTATGCATATAGAAAGGCCATGTAGGAACATTGCATAAGTGATTAAAGAGACTAAAATGTGACCTAGTGTAATCTGCCCAGAATACTTTGTTATGGGCAGTAACTTAAAAAAATCACCATAAATTGTATACATTGAATTTAAGGCTAAATATTTGGTAGATGATACTTTAATATGTCTATTTTCATTAGGAGAAAATATAAATGAATTCTGGATTGTGAGCTGGAATCTGGAAATGAAAACCTCTGGATAGTGCAAACTATCCATAATTGCAATTGCCCTGTCTTTGAACTAAAAACTGTACTAAATGGAAAAGAATTAAAATGTAAGGTCAATATGGTTATAAATATGATTAAATAAGCTTTATAACGATGTAAACTAATTATAATTCCAACATACGGAATAAAAGTTATGCATGTTTAAGTGAGTAGTGTACAGGCTGCCTGGAAGCAGCAGCCTAGGTAATTTGAGACTATTTTGTTTACAGTTTGGTAAACTATTTTGTAATAGTTTTGGGATAGTGGTTATTGCCCTGTTTTACATGAATAGAAATATAAACAATAGAATTCATGTATGTTAATCTATGAATATATATGAACATGCCCCCAGATTAGTATATGTTGTATACTAGTAATGTTGCTATGATTGAATGATTATGTGAACCTATTTTGACATGTAATTTCTTGTGTAATATGTTAGAACCAGGAGTGAACTCGGTGGAAGAGAAAAGGGTGGAACACCCTAAAGCTAAAAAAAAGGAGTTTGGATCCAAGATTAGCTAAGCTTGGAGCATAGTGAGTGTAGCTTTAATATTATGGTTAGGATTTAGGTCCTAACCAAACTTGTTTGAATCACATTTAAAACTTTTAAATGCCTATGATATGATATATGCTTGACATGCTTGTTATGTATAATAAAGGGAAGAATGGCCTAATGGCAAGATTAGAAAAGAATGCTATGAATATGCTTGAAATATCCATGTTTGAAACTTGAAATGTATATGAAAATGTGATTGAATCTTGCAACTTGGTTGTCTAGTGATGCTTGCTTGTGATTCACGTATAATTTGAAAGGTTTTGTACCTTGATGTGTTCTTGCTTGAGATATGATTTGAGATTGTGTTTGCTTGGCCTTGTCTTTACACAAAGCTTGATATGCTACCTTGACTGCCTATTGAACCTATGCTTGTATAGTATGAATAGTTTGGGTGCTTGAGAAATCTTAAATTGGCCTTGCTTGAAACTTGATAAGTACATGTAATAGTGCTTGGATCATGCTGCCTTGATTTTTAAATTGATACTTGCTTATAAGCTATGTCCAATTTGAATGGTCTGAGAAATCTTGTATAATTATTACTTGAAAAATAATTTGAACATGTATAAGCTTGAATCATGCTACCTTGATTTGTCATTGGAATTCTTGCTTGCAGACCATGTACAATTCGAACGAATTGAATCTTCTTGACATGTCCTTGCTTGAATCATGGCTTGATAATGTAATAGCTTGAAGTAAATCTTGCTACTTGATTTCCATTGAAATTATTGCTTCTATATCATGATTTAATTCGAATGGAATGGAGAATCTTGAAGCATCCTTGCTTGGAACATGGTTTGATAATGTACTGCTTGAAATGAAGCTTACTAAATGATACATGATATCACATGAATAATGTTAAAAAAATGAACAAGTTTGAGAACTCTTGAACATGGTGAGCTAAGGCTCCTTTGCCTAAGGGCATATCTCGAATCTTGATAATCTTGACATGAATTGATATACTTGAACTTGGATTCTTGAACAAGCCATGTCTTGATAATACATGTTAAACTTGACCTAATGATGTGAAACCAAATAAGTCATTGGTTGCTAGTTGGTCAAAGGTAGGAAGGCATGCCTTAGAGTCTAGAGCTCATTGTATTAGGGTGGACTACGGTCCAGGGCTAAGGCCCCTAATTGGTGATGGGCAGAGGGTATGTGTTTGTGGTCTTTGGCGACAATAGGAAGTTGACCAGTACTACGGTACATCATATGGCGACAGTTGGTTGGAGACTCGATTACCTTGTCAACTAAACACCAAGGAAAAATCTTGTAAATCAAGATTGTAAATGATAAACTATACTTGAAAAGAAAATGAATATGAAGTCTTGATCCTTGACTATGAATATTGCTTATTACTGATATCACTTGATTAGTATGATATTCTTACTTACTGAAATGCTTGGTTACTTGAATTACATGCTCAACATGATGAACTTGCCTATATCTATTTCTTGAATTACTTGATTAATAAACTATAAGGTGTATATGACTCATATTTGAATGAAAGGAATGATAGACCAGTTGTCTTGCCTTGTTCTTGTATACATGATTTCTTGTTTGATAAATGACATGTAAATCTTTGAAATGAATTTCTTGAACATGAACTACTTGAATCATTCGAATATATGCTTGAGCTTGGGTGATTGTGTTACTTGACATATTGGCCTTGATTTGTAACTAGTAACTTGTGATTAAAGCTTGTCTCATATCTAATCTTGTAAAGTCTTGTTCAAATGCCCCTTGTGCATGCCTTGTTTTGATTAGATAACTATCTTGTCTTGAATCCTATCTTGTTTCATGTCTTACTAATGCTTGTTATTGGCTACATGTATGTAATGTTTACCAAATTGAAAATTAAACTCTTGTAAAATGCTATCTATGGCCTAGATATGTTTCGAAAGCCTCAAACCTTGTCCATGGATTCCTTGATCGATTGCTTGTCCATGCCTAGCTCCCTGTTGGAATGGCTCTAAGCCATGCCCTTATTATCATGCTCGAATCATGTATATCATTTTTATGCATGTAATTGTATCATTCGAATGATTAGCATGCCCTGAATGTATAAGAAATGTCTAAATATTACCATGTCTAGTGTGATCCATGTATAATGATCACGCTTTCTTGACCATGTCTTAAATCGAATTGATAGTACTATACATGTTGGAAAACAATGCTAGTTAAGTTTGAAACAAGTGTAGCTAAACATGGCTAGTAAATGTGAAATTTGAATCTTGATAATAATCTTGATTGATACTTGAATTGCATGTATATTATGTGAACATGTCTACTTGAGTTACTTGTTACTTGATGGAAAGATACTTGTATACATGACCCTGGTTCGAATGAATTGTTGATATTGTATTACATATTTAATATGATACTTATGTTTAACTAAATTGCTTGTTGCTGGGAGGAGAAGTTATATGTGTACGTGATTCTTTCCTGATTTAAATGATTGCTATGCTTATATGGTCTAGTAATTGTATTCATGCCAAATGATGATATATGTAATGTTAATCCTTGAAATGAACGTCTTGATCCTCAATCTACCTTACATATTTCGAATATAAGCTTGAATTAGAGTGTTTGACTTTACTTGCTATCTTGGCTTGATAAGTAAACTAGAACTTGTAATGAACGTACTTGATATCTTGAATACAAGCTCAATAGCTTGTAACTTAATTGAAACAACATTTCCTAAGTCATCTTGCTAAGTCTTGTTTTGTTAACCTAGATAGAATCTAGGTGCTACCTCACTAAGTACACTTTTGTACTTATCACTCTTGTTTCCATTCTTCCCAACCTACAGGTTATCTCGTTTTCGTATCCGATTCCTTGTGCCCGAAGCAAGACACACACAAGTGCAACTTTGTACGGTTCTCTTGAACTTTCTCTTGTTCACTCTTAATTGGTGGCACTAGACTTGTCTATAGTTGTTAGCCATGCATTTGATTCATGAAAATTGTATAAATTATTGACCTTCGTTTATTTATATGGTTTGTATAAGGCATAAGCCTTGCTAACTTGTAATTTTGCCTAAGCTTGGTGCTTGCATGATTGAATTTAGCTTGGATGCCTTGATGTTTTAAATGTCTTGAAATCTCGTACTTGCTTGCTATGCTTCCGTACCCATATGTTAATGGTAATAAGGACTGCAATATGAATCATGTCATGCTTTGTTATGCTTGCTAAATGGCCATCTTGTCTTGTTAAAGCTATCTGATGTATCTATCTTGAACAAAACCATGTTTTCTTGTTTATGTTAATTGCTATGCTTGTATGTCATGCTTGATGTTCGAAAGTATCATCTCTTATTGATGCTTAGTCTTACTTGAAATTCGAGTCATGACCAATAAGACCTTGTACATGTTGCTTGAATGTTAACTATGTATATATTGTTTGAATGCTATCTTAATGACTAGCATGTTATTAGAAGCAAACGTATTCTTGTCTATTAACCCATGATTTTGCCTTGTTATTCGAATAACACCTCGCTCATGCTTGGCCTTATCCGAGATCATGCCATGTCCCTGCTCCTTGTTTCATGATTATGTCAACTTGTATGTTTTACCTTGATCAAAATGCTATCCTTGCCCATGTACCTAGTTCGAATGCCTTGGATGATCTTACAAAACCTGTTCAATTTAAACTATGCCTTCTTGTCCATGTATGAGACTCATGTTAACAAGTTCAAGTATGTCTTGATCAAATGCCATGTTCCCATGTTCATATCTTGATGTTCAAATGAGTGCAACCACACATCCTTGTTCTTGTAATTGCCATCTTGTAAATCAGTTCATGTATAGTCATTGATTTGTGAACGTTACCATGTCTACATACTTGTCTTGTTTATTTAAATGCCTACTATGTCAACCAAGTCTTGTTAATGCTTAGCTATACGAATTAAGCATGTTTAATGTTGATCTTGTTTTGAATTAGATTGCTATCTATATCTAGATGATCTTCTTGCTTGCTAGTGCTTGACTCATCTTCTAGAGATGAGTCCTCGAAAGATTTAAATTTTTTCGTGATCTTGCTTGCCCTGGTAACACTTCCGGACTGGTTTATACTAAACCGGGAAGGGGGTGTTACAGATCATCCAAAACCATATGACATTTTAATCCAATAAAAATGAGACTTCGGAGTGACACCGTGTCACCCGAGACACAATTAACTGCACTCAGCTCTTATCCCAAAGTTACGGGATACCCGAACCACAATCATCTCTAGCTTCCAAGTAGCTTATTCATTTTACACATCCTTAATATAAAATGTACCTCAAATAAAATAGCAAATCATTAAAACAACTGAATTCATTTACCAACCAAACTATCAACACAAGTACACATGCATACATTCGACCCAAGCAGTCCAATTTTCTTATAAAAGCACACATATGCATAAAAGCAATCCCTTAATATAACTATATTCATTTTAAGGCATTTACGCATATGTTTTCCATTAACATACAACAAAACAATGCATTTTTACATTTATCATTCAAAACAGCCCCAAGTCTTTATGTGTTCACATAATTATTCAAATCTGTCAACTAAACATGTATACCTAAATGCGTTAAAAAAAAAAAAACAGTCCACCGTATTGTCAATTATACACAAAACGACATTAGCTAAACTGTATTTTCATTGTCTAAAAATCTGCACTGTTTTGCCTCTTTAAAACTGCCTTTTAATACAATTCCAATCTGCTCTTTAGTTCCTTTTAAAATAGCATTATTTTAATCTTATAAGACAGCTTACATTCGATTACACACATACAAAAACAATCCCAAAATTGTTACAAACAACCTTTAATATTATTTTCTATTCCCAAAACAGTTTATATAGACTTACATATATCATAACAGCCCCAAACACATCTATCCTTGTTTAACTCAGTCTTTAAAATATTTTACAAGCAGGCCCCTATTTCCAAGTACTTAAACAAACCACAAGCAGAACCACTCTCTTTAACATGGATGTAAGACAATCCTTACTACTACACACATGCTTATTTTCTCTTAAACAGCCCCCTAATCACATTATATACACATAAAATCACAAGACAGCTCATTTCTTTATATAAGTTAGTGCAAAACAATTTCATTAGTATGTATACACTTTTTATCATAGCCAACAAAACCACATAAGTTCAACTCAAGGCAAAACATTTTCATTTATCATAATGTTCATACTAACATTTTACTTTTCATATATATACATCTAGGTATGTACCAATCAGTTCAGTTCCTAATGTTCTCACAACTACGCAATCCATTTATGTTCTCATTGATACCAAAACAACCAAATTCCCAATTAACAACTCGTATACACACTCAAAGGGTTCTGTTTTGAGCTATAACACAATCATTTTATTAAGCTTACAAGTAGCCCTCTAATTTATTAAAACAAACAGTTCATTTAGTATCAAAAACAGACCCTAAACTTTGTTGAGTTCTTTCATTTCAGATTGGTAAAATTGCATTTAAGGTTACTAAACAGTTTCTATGTTTCATAAAATAGATTCCAGATTTCAGTATTTCACTTAGACAACCCAATGCTTTATTGTTTATTCATACTAGACCCAAAATATATGGATTCATCGATTGAAAATCCTTATAATTCTAGACTCAAATTAGTTACCACATTTATTACCTTCCAATTAATATTTGATACTGTCCAAGCAGGGCATTTATTTGAGATATCAAATTGTTCAAATTTTCAATCTATATAACGTGTCATGACCCTAATTTATAAATTCTAGCATATTTTAAGTAATGAATTATTCGAAAGACCTTAACCCTAAACTCATGATTTCATAAACACTAGTAAACAATGAAGTACTTAAATTCTTATACACTTGTTTACATCTTAAATTATCAAGATTCTTATTCTAATTGTCGAGTCAATCTAGTCCATACTTCGAAATGTCAACAACTTAATATTACAAGCAGGTTTCCAATTTCACAAAACATGATCAAGATCACTATGTATACCTACCCGATTAAACCAAGAAATACCTCCAATTCTACAATATGAATCAAAACAGAATTACACATGTTCTAGTATCACCATTCAGCCCCACTTTAAAACTTAAGCAAACAATAGTCCAAATTAGCTTACATACATAGCCGAATGCTCTACCCAAGCTACCATTCCATAGTTATCAAAGAACACTTTCAATTATAGACATATAGTTCTTGTCAATCAAACATTTGGCCATTAATCAAACACTTTCATTCAAATTGATGCAAACGTAGGTAATCTTCCCAAGCTCTCCTCTCTCTCACTACTCGGCCTTCCACGGAGGAAAGAAAAATGAAAAAAAAAAGATGGAGAACAATGGTTATCCTTCCTTTGTTCTACATTGCCGAGTCATCAAGCTTAGTTCCAAAGCTTGTCTATAGGTGGACAAGTGTGACAGTCCCCTATCTTTTAATATGATTTGCATGGAACTCTTGAGGTTGATTCAAATTTCATTTTAGCCCTTACTAAAATAGCCGCTCAAGTTCTCCATGTTTATATATTAGTCCCATCAATTAAAAGAAATATAATTGATTCATTATTATTTCAATCTAGCAAGGTTCTAACATAACATTCCACTAGACCAAATCTAAACTGTTCAAACAATTAAGTTAACACTCCAATCACTGCATAATTCTAGACCGGTATTCGGGGTATTACAATAACACTTTTGGTCCTTAAAATTTCAAAACTAATTAAAATAGTTAATGGTGCATTACATACATATAAATAGTGATACATTACGATACATGACATTTATGTAGAATTATCCTTCGCATACGTATTATTTTCCTTTTACAGTATTATGAATTTACATATATTTTTGCATGGTAATAATTTTAGTTTTTTTGACACAAGGGTCATGCAACATCATATTTTTTCTATATTTTTTTGACACTTTACTCATTACTTTAATATAAACTTTGACACAATCATAAATTTACCATATCACATTTTAGTCATTTTCAGAATATTTTCATGCAACATTATTATTTTTACTATATTTTCTTTATTAAATTGATTCAATTGTTGCTTTATATTTATGATTTAATTGAAAATAAAATATTTTATTATAAAAAATAAGTATTAAATAAAAAAATTATTTTAATTTTTCCAAGTAAATCAAGAGCATGATGATGATGATGATGGTTATGCAATTCTAAGACATAAAACAAATATTTATGAAAATAACTAAATCCAAAATCAATTCGTATGTAGTTGATGTTGAATATATTACTTTTAGCAACTAAGACTATAAATTAAACCCTCTATAATCTTTGTTTCAACTATAAATGAAAATTTTACATTTTTATCACTAAATGTAATTTCAACTTTCATCTAGATTATAAATATTTAATTTATCAAATTACATAATTTTAAATTAAGTCATTTATACAAGTAAATTAAATAATTATAATAGAAAAAGTGAAATTGATACTTGCATTTAACATATTTTTCACATATAATCATTTAATAACATTTAATTGACAAATTAAATAGGAATATAGATTTAAGTAAAACCTAGTTTTTCTTTCTTCAAAAAGTGCAGCCGTCGCTCATTATCTTCAGCAACTTCTCTTTTTTCCTCTTTGATTGGTGGTCGGCAACCAATATTAGTATTGTTTGTCGACCATCAGGTTTATTATTTTTTTAATTTCTTCATTTTTTAATAAGAATCTCTGCTTTTGCGGCACGCGTTTTCTCTGTCCTTGTGACACGCGTTTTCCTCTGTCCTTGTGACATGTTTCTTTGTTTTGTGGTTTGTTTCATTTGTCCTTGTGGCATGATTTCAGCATACCCTAGCCGTCGTTTGTTGCTTGCACAGAGATTTTAATGGCGCTAGTTTCTGATTATGATTTTGTCGGTGGTCATGGAAAGTTAGATCCCCACTCGGTTGATGGTTGTTTGCCGATGTAATCAGTTCTGGGTAGCGGAACATTCTGCCTGATAGTTTGGATCGCTCACCACTCCTTTTTAGCTGTTATGCGTCTCGATTGGATAGAGACAAAGATATTCAGGAAAGCTTCTGGATTTTAATGGCATGCTTATCTCAATGGAAGTATTCACTTTTCTTTGTATATGGGTTGTAAGAGATTTTGGTCTCCTTCCTGGATGCATTGTAATTGTGATATTTTCTATAGTTTTAATAAAAATTCAGTGGCTATTATAAAAAAATGACAAATTAAATATTTTTGTTAAAATTTATAGGAAATTTATTTATTTTCCTTTGAATTTTTTTAAATAAAATGTTTGAGAAAATACTCACAAAATGTTGTTTAAATTATCAATTAAACATTAGTTGACGGTGATATGTCAAAATTATGTTAAGTAAGAGTGCTAATTATATTTTTCATTAGAATTATTTAACGATGTTAGTATAAGTGATTTAGTTTATTAATAATAAAAATTGAATGATGTAATTTGACATACAACGCTTTTAAAATTTGTCGACATGACACCCAAAAGCTGGCTGGACATGTTACTTACGAAAAATTATTATATGATTCCTCTTCATCACATCATCTGTCTTAACTAGAAAAAACAATCACCTCATTTTTTCTTTCCATAACATTTTTTCCGAGGATGAATCTTCATTCTTTTCTCATGTAAATTTGGAATGAATGATTACTTGAAAGTTAATTATGAGTGAATTAGTGACATGAAGAAAAAAAGAGAGTGAAATGATAGAATTTTATTAGTTGAGAACATTTGTGACCATATAATAATTTCTTGTTACAAAAAAGAAAAACATATTCTGTCAAATATGTGATCGGTGAATAACCGTCACACGAACTGTGCAAGCATACACTATCAATGTAATTATAGTTAACAAGAAGATATTGTTAGATATCGATCCCATGAGGATAGATATTTAGGTATATTTCTA
Source organism: Hibiscus mutabilis (assembly GCA_019671005.1). Lineage (NCBI taxonomy): Eukaryota > Viridiplantae > Streptophyta > Magnoliopsida > Malvales > Malvaceae > Hibiscus > Hibiscus mutabilis. The sequence goes on along the minus strand of CM033716.1, from coordinate 53,207,578 downwards.
TGTCTGCAAACAATTCTAAAAATAAAGAAACTGTGAGTGTAATTGTGGCTGTAATGAAAGAATAAAGTAATGAGTATACGATCGATTGTGAGAGTAATAAGGACAATATAATGAAGATATAAGTAATATCAAGTAGAGATTTGGACCACATTGGCTACACTTGACAGATTATCAAGTGCAACAAGGAAACAATATATGATGATTCATTTAACAAGTAAGATACTAAGCTCGCTTATTAGCTTCCATTCAAATCTCAGCTGATGACGCAAAGTTGTAGATCAACCACAGCTCTTGATGTTCTTCAAAACTACAAATCCTCGAACAACTAGAGCAACTCTCGTTGTATCCTCATTCAACTCTCGTTGTATCCTCATTCAACTCTCGTTGTAATGACTTGTTAATCTGACTTGTCATTGTATCTCTCAATGTCAGTGACGATGTTTAACACTCTCATGCGAACACAAATCAGATCCTGCAATTGAAACAAGAATAAAGCTAATAAGATTATTTTGAACTTAAAAACCAAGTTTAAATAAGTTCATACAAAGCTCAAAAGTTAAACGATCATCAATTAACATAAGAAATATAATAAAATATTTAATAAACATCTATTTCTAAATAGATTTAAAGAAGATAACATGTATTCCTCATTGTTCCCGCACTTGAATCCTTATTTCCTCAGATATTTCTACCTCGCTTTGCCTTGGATATCCATAAATGTAGTTTAAGTCACCATGAGAGGAGAGCTCGGAAGGTTGAAGATGATAAGAAAAATGAATATCGCATGAATGATTATTCTCTCCTCTCCAAAAATTTCGTTTTATAGGTTGCTAAGGTAAGGACACTTGTCCCTTAGGTGATTTGCGTGACTTTCTACCTACACTATTTGTTATAATAGAAAATCCAGATGGTTGATTTGTCCTTATCCTTGGCAGTCTGGACAGCTGGCCGCTGTAGTGTCGAACTGGTCGCAATGGTGAAACTTCTTCTGCAGGGACATTAGTGATGCAGTGACAAAACTAGCAAAAAGGCAGAAATATGTATAACAAGAGTAACTATGACTTGAGTTAGACAAAATGCTTATAATAAGCAGAAAATGCAGAAATGGATGCATGAAATACTGATGTGGGAACAATTTAATCCATAAATCTAGAGATAAAACGTGCTATTTAGAGAGCTATCACACCCCAAACTTGAGTTTTTACTTGTCCTCAAGTAAAATTGAAAACAATAAAGTATAACAAAATTTTAAGGATATTCTAGCTACTTGAATCATTCCAACCTATCAATGAATCAACTACATCGACATGATAGAAAACTATACCAACAACTCAAGCATAAGTACATGAACTAACATTTCAACAATACATAGCATCATGCCTATCAAATCAAAATCCTTCCACCTAACAACCTTTATTTAGCACATAACACACATTTAAAACATATATTCTCTTTTCTTTTCTTTTTTTATTTATTTTTACCGAGGGATATCAAACAATGAATGCACCCTAGACCCTGAGAAGTAAGATGTTGTGCAACGAAAATCCTAGGAAGTACTTCATTGCCTCAACACACACTCATGTAGCGACAACCTTTGGCCAGATTCATTATTCTAACACATGCATTGGAGTGTTCCCCTTTAAGCTACAATCTTATTGCATTGACATTGGAATGCCCTTTATCTATACTTAATAAGAACTATTAGCATATATAACACAAGTTGAATAAGACAAAATTCATCCAAAATTAAAGAAATGATGCTAGATATTCATTACTCAAGCAAGTAAATGTTTTCATATAGAGTTATCATGCAATCATCCATCATATATATCCAACCAATTTATCTACAGTTAGTATGATTCAAGATTTAGACATCGAATGTAAGCAAAAGATTTTTAACACAAAAGAACCTCGCTTTTGCATAATTTTTTTTTGAAATAGGGGTGAATTTCAAATCCCAGGTGTATACCGCCAAACTTAAAGATTGCATTGTCCCCAATGCGATGACAGAATGCACTAAAAAAGATGAATGTAAATAAAACTAAATGCATTTACAATGATAATGTGAATGTAGTGACAATATAGTTAACAAAATGAAATTTACATTATATGGTATGCATGCCTACAAAATCTAAAAACTAACTCAGTATTTCATGGCTCTTGAGATGAGGAGGCAGAGCGACGCTTCTTCTTCTTGCCCCTCTTTTATTCCTTGTGCTTCGTCTTATGTTTGTCCTTGGACTTGAAGCAGTTTCGTTTCTTCTCTTTCATGCTCAGAGTGGATTCCTCTTCAGTTCCAAGATCATTTTCTTTCTTGGCATCATCGACTGTCACTACAGTAGGGATGAATAGGGATGGTGACTTTGTAGATGACCATTGCAAAAGGATTGTCCTCTTGTTCTTCCATTGAAATGACCGCTTCCGTCGGTCTCGCTGTATCTCGCTCAAACTTTGGTCCTTCACACATTGTATCCACAACCTTGGATGCAACAAACTTCTCTTCAGTGTCAGTTTTATCTACTTGGGTACTTTCTTCATTGTCTTCATCAACATCTTCCACTTAAACTTCTTATTTTTCTAGAATGGTAGGGGTTTCATTAGCTTCCATTGTGGCATTCAAATCAAAGAGGCAAACTTTGATGATCTTGCTCGTGGCTTCCTCTTTGGGTGTGTCCTCAGCCTCACTTACATTCTCGGGAAAGTTCACATACTTTGTTGAGACTTCTTTTGTGGGCGCATCAGAGGAAAGGTCATAGCTTCGGATGATTGGTAGAAATTTTGGGAATTTTTGCAATGTGAATGGGACTGCTCTGCTCATTGCCGCGATGGTAGATTTATGCCAACTCTTGACGTATGCATAGAACAAGTTTCGTGCAAGGTCAAGCGTTTGGACTCTAGCTATAACTTTCCCCAACATGCTTTTGACAGCATCCAGCTCATCCTTAATCACCAGAACCTTAATCCATATTTCATTGCTCGTAGGAATGTCCTCAACAACATACTCCATCTTTTTCTTCCCTTTCTCCTATCTTGTTGCATGGTCAAGCCTTTGTAGTTTGGCTGCAACTTTCCCTAGCATACTTGTAACAATATCCAGTTTGTCCTTAATCACCAGAACCTTCATCCATACTTCATTGCTCGTAGGAATGTCCTCAGCAGTAGACTCCACATTTTCCTTCCATTCTCCAGTCTCGTTGCAGTGCCCAACTTGAGTGTAGGAACCTCGGTGCATTTCACCTTTCTCTCAATGGAGACCTCATTAAGTGGCCCTTTATTGGCTGTCATCTCTTATCTTTTCAAAGGCTTGATCCCCTTCAAATTGCACAATTGCATGATCAATGCTAGAAATGCTAAAATCCCTTTTGTCCTCTCAGTACAATATGCTATTTCCTTGCGAATAATTTCACCTACATCTATCTTCCTTCCTTTTACAATTGAATGTATCGTACACATTCTATCCAAGGAGACTGTGGTGCTATGAGTTAATGGCAACAACCAGGAATTGACAAACTGGAACCAAATCATTGTAGGTAGGGTTAAAAAATTCCTATTAATGGTAAAATTTCCTACATTGGTCCCTAACAAAAATGCATCAGCTATGCACAAATCCCTAATTAGCAAATCCAGTTTTTCATCATTGATTTTTTCACAAAAAGAGAGTGTTCATCAGTTTTCGTAGTGGTCTTCAACATATTATTAATCAAAACAACACTCTATGGTATAGAACTCTCTCTTACAAAAACCAACTTCAATGAAGGCTTGTAAAGGTTAGAGTAGAATTCCCTTACCAGAGCAGAGTTGTAATTGCCTGGATGAGTGCAAAAGTGCCTTATTTGTGGAGCTTGATGGTTTAGTGGATCAAATTTCCATGTTTCTTCTCCTGAGATAGCATGATCTCTTGTTCCGAAAGTATATTCCGCTTGAGGATGTGCTCTTTGTAATAAACTTCTGCCATTGTTGTCTGAAATACCACATGTTCAATTTTCATCTCTTGTTCAACAAGTTCCTCTTCATGAGGGTTGGAAGTGGAGCCTTTAGTTTTTTTTGTAGAAGTCTCCATGGAAATCTTTCGGGCAACTCTTGTCTTTGGGAAGAAAGAGTAAAGATGAAGATGAAAAAGAAGAACTTTGTAGAAAAATTAGAACTTTGTAGAATCGAAGATGAAAAATAGAGAAATCTAAGTGAAGAAGGTCAGTAAATCCAACGTTATTAAATAAAAGAGGAAGAAAAGAAGGAAATGAAAAAGCTGTGATCTTTATCGTCTGATGCAATGAGTTTCGACGGTTCTAATTATGGAACAAAAATACACACATATGATGCATCTCACGCTCTCTTACATCAAAGATTGTGATTGAGTGAGTTAATTGGTGTAATCAAATTACCAAAAATGCCCCTAAAATCATGCATATCATGTGTGCCTTTGTCGTACAATCCTTTGGAAGAAGATTCCATACCAAAACAAAGGGGAATTATTTTGGAAAAAGTGCAAAGAAAAAATAAGGAAAGAAAATAATTGTACATCTATCAAAGAAATTAAAGAGAATTATCAAAAAAAATTGACCAATTTAATGGTCTCAATACTTTTAGAGTCAAAGTCACCAAAATAAAGCTTGAGTCTTTGACCATTGACTCTGAACATGATCCTCTCTTTACTATCTTTAATTCTGACTGCACCATATGGAAATACTTCCATAACTTCAAAAGGTCTAGACCAATCTGATCGCAGCTGCCTGGGTGCAACTTTAGTGTTGATTTAAATAGGAAAACCAATTGTCCAACCTCAAATTGTCGCTACAATATGATCTTTTCATGCCAACATTTACTCATGTCCGTGTAAATAGAGGCATTTTCATAAGCATTGTGGCGAGTATCTTCCTTTCAGTTATGTCCAACAATTGTTTCTTCCCCGCAGCCTCATAATCCAAATAGGGCTACAAACGAACCAAACGTTCAATGAACCGTTCCACAAAAAGTTTGCTTGTTTTCATTTATTTATTAAATAAACGAACATGAACAAGATTTTCTCTTCGTTTAATTAAATGAACGAACACAAACAAAGGGCTCGTTCATTCATTTACGTTAGTGAACGTTTGACAATCCGTTCATTTATGTTCTTTTAAATTTATTCACATGTATTCATTTATATTTATTATTTTTCATGACTAAAGTATTATAATGTTAAAAAAAGTAATTTTTTTCACATGTTCGTTTAAATTTATTCACATGTGTTCTTTTATGTTCTTTCATTTGTGTTCGTTTACGTTCATTTATTATTTAAACCAACGAACACTAACAAGCTACATTCCTTAACAAATGAATACAAACAAGAAATTATGTTCGTTTAGTTGTCCATGTTCATCCATTTGTTCGGTTAAAATTAAATGAACGAACATGAACTTACCCTCGTTCATGTTCGTTTGGTTCATTTACAGACCTAAATCCAGATTTACTTTTTTCAAAGCCCACACAGCCTTGTGTTCTAGCTCAACAGACAAATGGCAAGATTTTCCAAATACAAGCAGATATGGTGACATCCCAAGTGGAGTTTTGTACGCAGTACAAATAGCCCACAAAACATTATCCAAACGTGAGGACAATCATTTCTAATGGAATTCACCACTTTTTCCAAGATGTTTTTGATAGCCCAGTTAGAGATTTCAGCTTGTCAATTGGATTGGGGATAATAAGTTGTAGTGAGTCTATTATTCACTCCATATCATTCTAGCACAACAGCCACCTGGATGTAGTGAAAGTGCTTTCCTTGATCACCGATTTAATGCTCTTGATGTCCCAAAACAAGTGAGTATATGTTTGTGGGAAAACTTTAAGACCGTTTTAGCATCATAATTCAACACTGCCACAACTTTTATCCACTTTGAAACGTAGTCCACAGTAATTAAAATGTATTGATTGCTAAAGGAATTCGGGAAGGACCCATGAAATCCAACCTCGTACATCAAATAGCTTAATTTCTATAATTTCCTGTTATGACAACTCATTTCTTCTAGATATTGACACTGTACGCTGACAATAAACACAACATTGGGAAAACTCATGAGCATATTTAAATAATGAAGGCCAATGAAAACCATATTGAAAGACTTTTGCAGCATTTCTCATACCACCGAAATGCCCTCCATATAGAGCATCATAACTGTTGCGCGTAATAAGTGCTACGCAATTGTGCAAGTATACATGTCGCAAGTTATAGTATAAAAGATATCGTCTCCACAGGGATTGGTGCCACTTCAAGAATCTAGTCTCTTGCACTATAAAAAGTAACAGAAAACACAAGTAGAAGATTATAGGAGTTTTAACTAATAACTAATCTAGAAAGCAAAAGAGTAAAAGGCGATGTAATTAAATGAGAGAGATGGGCCAGGTTATTGTGAGTTGTGATAGCCGATTGGATCGTCTTGGTAAAAGAGTGCAAGGGCAACTCAGTTGCCGTGGCAACTTGCACAACAGGGTTGCCTTGGCAACTAATCGATGGTTGCCTGAGCAACTGGTTGGGCAACTACTTGGGCGTCTAGGCAGCAACCTTCAAGGTTCGGCAGAGCATTCTTTAATGGTTTCTTCTTATCCCTAAGTCAAAACTCTAGCTACTTGTGAATGCCTTGATAATACATCCCTGCGTGAATCAAGGGTGAACAACAACCAATCTTGCGCTCCTCTTAGCCGTTGAAATCCTCAACTTATTCCTAAGCCGGATTAATCTTCACCATCAATAGGTTGAATGAAGATCATATTCATTCGTTTCTTGAATCTAACTCTCCCGATATTAGATAAATAGATGAAGTTACGAGATCCTCTTCGAATTCACTCGCAAACAAGAATAAGAACCAAGAATGAATAAACCTTGAATAGAAAAGTGAAAACTCTTATTACCTAAACAAAATCCAATAGTTTCTCACAACCACAAAACACAATAACCATAGCCAAATAGATTTAGTTCATGGCTAGGTTCCAAAGAAACACAAGATAAAGAATCCCTAGCATGAACCTAATTGAACAAGAAAGAAAAAGATGAAGGATGAAGTTTGTCGAAATCCTCCTTGCCCTTGATGCTTGTCGAAAATTCTCTCCTCTCTCTCCCTTTGGATTTGACGGTATGGCCTCTAATTTATAGGGATAGGTCAAAGTCCTTCTTTGAGGAGGAAGTTAAGTTGGAATTAAATTATCTTTAAAGAATATAATTCTTTATTATAATTATATTCCTTCTAGAACTTCTCCTATCTTCTTGGAATTTAATTCTTCTTTAAGCTCTTCATGGAAATAAAACCCCTTTGAGATTTAGCTTTGCTCCACGTCATCTTGGGCTTGTCTAGTCATCAATTTTGACTACCATATTACCTTATTATTTGTCGACAATTGCCATGGAAACTGGCTCGGCGTATCCTTCATGCCTTGCCCTGGCAACTAGTTCGGCATCTCCTTCATACGTTGCCCTGGCAACTAGTTCGGCATCTCATTCATGCATTGCCCTGGCAACTAGCTCTAGCCTTGCTTTGGCAAGTGATCTTGCACATACACACAAAGCACACCAAAGCAGCATCTTTTCCCACAAAAACAACCAAGTTATGCAGTCAAGCTCAACGATGGAAGGAAACATGGATTAATGCATGAATGGCTAATTATGCAACTAATATGAGCCTAAGTCTAACAATAATATGAGTAAAAAGGGTAAGAAAAATAGTACTTTTGACACTTATCACACCCCCAAAGTCGAACTATTGCTTGTCCTCAAGCAATTCAAACTAATAATTACCTGCCAAGACTTCAATTTTCAAAAACTTAGCTTTGAACTTGATTTCAATTCTCAGAACCGGGGCACAAAGTACGATTGACTTTTCATTTTTTGGAAAACTTAGGAGTTACTCGGAATCAAACTATAATGCTTGTGAGTGTGTGCGGAGTTGTGTGCAAGTGGATTTTTCTGATTCTATGCAAACAAGAGGTTTTCAAATTACTTCATTGGGTTCTTTTTAACATGTTTTAACTAGAGCCGATTTCGGGCACCTCTAGTGTTTTGTTTTTAGTTTCCTTAAGTTAATTAATTTATTCGACTAGAGCCGGTTTCGGGCACCTCTAGCGATCTATTTTTTTAGCACATGCTAGAGCCAATTTCGGGCACCTCTAGCATTCATCCAATTTTTATTTTAATCCCCCAATTAGTTTAATTATCAACCTAAGTTCACTAGAATTCCTTAAATAAATCAAACCACAATAGTGTTTCATCAAATTTAGCATCATAGTAAAATTCTAAGTCTTTCCATGGTTATCCTAGAATAAAAATTCTATCAATTAAGTGCATTGGCAAAGTCATCATCAGATATTCATCAAATCTTTGCAATTCTTGTTCCAACTAAAGGCATGGCAAACAATTTATGTATCCTAAATGTAATACTTAAGATGAATGTAACTAAACATGGTAACTACTAATAACAATCCCCCCCAAACTCGAGCGAGGCATTGTCCTCAATGCATGCATTAAAGAAAAATAAAAATAACGAAAAATAAAATGCAAACGAGGACTTACTCCGAGAGTTCATCGTCGTGGATGATTAGTTTCCTTTTGGTCGGTGTCTTGATTCTCTTGCTTGAACGTGATGGTTGTTTCCTTGTTGCCGGTGGTGGAATCGATCCTCGTACAGGGTTGTCCTGATCGTCCTCTTCATCAATGCCATTGGCTTTTCGCTTGGAGGATTCAATTGGTGCGGTATTTTTTGGTGCAATGGAGGACTCGTCCGAATCTGAAAAATTAGACAATGATTCTGTAGGAGTTGATTCGGGCATAGGTGCTTTACCTTTGGCTTTTTGCAGTGGTTGCCGGGATGTCTTTAGCTTTGGTTGCCGTGGCATCTTCAGGGTTGGTTGTCATGGCATCTGCTTGTGCAGGCACGATGTAGGTTGTCGCGGCATCATCTGTTGCGGTTGACGTAGCGACTGCTTCATTGGTTGCCGTGGCAAGGATCTCGACAGGAAAGATTAGGAACGACACGCGACTGTCTGGGTACTTTTCTAGGATGACTTGGGTGATGGCATTGTTGTGCTCCTTCATGTACCGCATGAACATTAGTTGTCGGTCTTCAATTTGCCTTAGGTGGCTCGCCAATGGTTGCAAGGGTGCTTCAAAGTGTCTCGGGGTTGATGGCCGAGTTGCCCGAGCGTTAGGTGCTTGGGCATTAGGGATTTTCGGGGTGGCATGAGTTGTTGCGGCAATTAGAGGCCTTGAGGATTTTTCTGGTGCCTCTCCCATTAGCTTTCGGATTTGTGCTTGATTCCAACTGGACTTTGGTAGGGCCTTTTCATTGGTTGACTCACATGGGACATGCATCTCCTTGGAAAGATTAGAAATTAAGCAAGGGAAGAAAAGAGAACCCTTATCTTTTGAGCTACATACAAAAATCTCATCACAAATATTTTTTCCAATGTTAATGATGCGATTATGCAAGATACAATGTATGAGCAAAAGACGTGGTATATCAACCGTAGTATTGTGTGTGGTGGGCATTAAAGAGGTTTTAACAAACTTATTCCATAGTTTTGCCTCGGGTTTAAGCCGAAGGCGATTTACCGTGTATTTACCGTCGTTCCAATGAGTTCCCAGTAGAGTGAGTTCTTGAAGCACCTTGTCGAGTTGCTTGGGCGTTATTTGATCAACAAAGGCTTGATGCTCGTCCTTCTCAATGTAGAGCCCATAAAAGGTGTTGACATTTTTTGGGGTTATAAGTATGGCCTTGTCACGAACAAAAACATAAGGATTATCCGAGTTAGGTGATTGAGCATAGAATTCTCGTACCCATGAGATGTTACCCGGTTCTGATTGATGGCAAAAGATTTGCCACTTTTGATGTGCAATCCTCTCAAAGATGAATGGTTCAAGGCTGAAATCTTGATGAGAGTTAGAGTATTCAAAGCCTTTTTCTTCGTAAATCTTCTGGCTTTCGAACTTGGAGTGAAATCTTTCTTGAACCACCGGTGTAGCAAACTTCTTATATCTTGGTTCTTTGGAGGAACTTGGATGAACTAAAAATTTAATTTTGGATGCCATAGATGATCTCGGTAGCGAGTTTTGTAAAAACAAAAAAAAAAAGAAAATAAAAGAAACTAAAGAGTTGCAAGATGAGAAGTAGGAATAGGTTTCTTGGAAGTTAAGGGTGATGGATTTTATAGAAAAGATAGGCAGTAAATATGGTGGGTGGGTTTAATTTTTGGAAAGACGAGAAAGAGGGTTTCAGTTTAGGGGAAGGGTGACGGCAAGGGGGGTTTAATTAGGGTAAGTTGGAGGCTTTATATAAGCCTTAGATTCAGCCCATTAATTTCCTTATTAAAGATGTTTTCCTTCTTGGATCAAAATTTCTCTTTATCTTGAACTCTTTTCCTACAATTAAAAGACAAATCAAATAAGGATTAAAATTTTCGGTTGGAAATTTTTGCTTGCCCGTTGGTTTGTGGGTGATATGCCATGGCGATCTTGTGTGATACGCCCAAGCGTTGCAACATCTTGGCAATAAGTCTATTGTCAAAATGCTTGCCTTCGTCGCTGATAATTGCTCTCGACATCCCAAACCGTGTAAATATTTCACGATCTTGGAATCATTGTTGGGAACTGTAGTTGCCTCAACCCATTTAGAAACGTAGTCGACGGGAAGTAAAATGTAGAGGTTGTCGAATGAAGATGGGAAAGGTCTCATAAAATCGATCCCCCATACATCGAACAATTCCACCTCGATGATGTTCTGGAGCGGCATCTCATGTCGTCTAGAGATATTGCCCGTCCTCGGGCAACGATCACATTACTTGTAAAAGTCTTGGGCATCTTTGTACAATGTTGGCCAATACAAACCAGATTGCAAAACTTTGGCCGCGGTACGAGTTCCTCCAAAATTTCCTCCATAGGGTGAAGAATGGCTTTGCCGGAGTACATTTTATTGCTCTTCTTCAGGGACACATCGGCATATAACCTGATCTGCATATTGTTTGAACAAAAGAGGCTCGTCCCAAAAGTAATGCTTAGCATCGTGGCGGAACCGCTTCTTTCCTTGGTGAGTAAGGCCATAAGGTAAAATACCACAAACAAGGAAATTAACTAAATCCGTGTACCACGGTATTACCGAGGCATGTGCTGCCGTGACGGCTGCTCCCAAAATTGCCAAGGCGTGCGCATCAAGAGCTACTGCAGCATCGAGAGTTACCGAGGAGTGCGCGTCCATAGTCGCCGAGGCGTGCGCGTCAAGGGCTGTTGCAGCGTCGAGAGTTTCCGAGGCTTGCGCGTCCATGGTTGCCGAGGCGTCGAGGGTTACCGAGGCATGCGCGTCCATGGTTTCCGAGGCAACTAAAAGTTGTTCATATAGGAATGCATCGCATATCTCTAGATCCACATCCTCTTCCCTATTGCGTTCTAAATATGATAAGTGATCGGCCACTTGATTTTATGTTCCTTTCCTGTCCTTAATTTCAGTATCAAATTATTGTAAAAGTAATATCCAACGAATCAAACGTGGTTTGGCATCCTTTTTAGCAAATAGATATTTGATTGCCAAATGGTCCGTATGAACAATTACCTTTGTACCAATCAAATAGGATCAGAACTTGTCAAATGCGAAAACTATAGCTAGTAACTCTTTCTCCGTTGTTGTGTAATTCACTTGAGCACTATTAAGAGTTTTACTAGCATAGTATATCACATGGAAGGTTTTACCTGTGCGTTGGCCTTGGACTGCTCCTACCGCAAAATCACTTGCATCACACATGAGCTCAAAAGGTAGCGTCCAATTTGGTGGAACGACAATGGGTGTTGAGACAAGCTTTTCCTTTAGGGTTTTGAATGCTTGGGGTGCAAGAATCATCAAAATTGAGACTTTATCCTGTCCAAGATCCTATTGATCCAGCAGGAATGCTATTCAACCATGTTTTCGCCCTATCCCTCGGTGAATAGGGGAATAATATTAATCGTAAAACATCGGGGGTGACTCTGTGTATTTTGAATGAGTTGCAAATCTCGAGGAAAGATTTAAGATGTTGTCGTGCATCTTCAGTTGTTGAGCCACCAAATTGACCAATTGTGTTGATCATATTAAACATTACCGGTTTCAACTCAAAGCGGTCAGCTTCAATTTCAGGTGCGACAACTCCTGGATTAAGTCCATCAAGATCTTCTTCAAGATAGTCTCGAATAGTTCTATTTCGTGCAAGAATCACTCCTCCTCCTGCTGGAACATCTTGATTCATATTGCCGTCTTGATTAGCCATTACTACTCTTATCCTTCGTCTAAGTCTTTGTAAGGTTCGTTCGATTTTTGGATCAAAGGGATATTCTGGTGTAATCGGTTTCGCCCTGGTCATATACCAAAGCAAAACCAAAGTTTGTTAGCCCTTTGAATCTTTAACAAGAAAAGTAAAAAGAAAGTGCAAGAAAATAAAAACAAAGTCGCTATTGCCAATCCCCGGCAACGGCTCCAAAAACTTGTTGCGCGTAATAAGTGCTACGCAATTGTGCAAGTATACACGTTGCAAGTTATAATATAAAAGATATCGTCTCCACAGGGATTAGTGTCACTTCAAGAATCTAGTCTCTTGCACTGTAAAAAGTAACAGCAAACACAAGTAGAAGATTATAGGAGTTTTAACTAATAACTAATCTATAAAGCAAATAAGTAAAAGGCGATGTAATTAAATGAGAGAGATAGGCTAGGTTATCGTGAGTTAAGGTGTGATAGCCGATTGGATCGTCTTGGTAAAAGAGTGCAAGGGAAACTCAGTTGCCGTGGCAACTTGCACAAAGGGGTTGCCTTGGCAACTAATCGATAGTTTCCTGGGCAACTAGTTGGGCAACTACTTGGGCGTCTGGGCAGCAACCTTCAAGGTTCGGTAGAGCGTTCTTCAATGGTTTCTTCTTATCCCTAAGTCAAAACTCTAGCTACTTGTGCATGCCTTGATAATACACCCCTGCGTGAATCAAGAATGAACAACAACCAATCTTGCGCTCCTCTTAGCCGTTGAAATCCTTAACTTATTCCTAAGCCGGATTAATCTTCACCATCAATAGGTTGAATAATGATCATATTCATTCGTTTCTTGAATCTAACTCTCCCGATATTAGATGAATAGATGAAGTTACGAGATCCTCTCCCAATTCACTCGCAAACAAGAATAAGAACCAAGAATGAATAAACCTTGAATAGAAAAGTGAAAACTCTTATTACCTAAACAAAATCCAATAGTTTCTCACAACCACAAAACACAATAACCATAGCCAAATAGATTTAGTTCATGGTTAGGTTCCAAAGAAACACAAGATAAAGAATCCCTAGCATGAACCTAATTGAACAAGAAAGAAAAAGATGAAGGATGAAGCTTGTCGAAATCCTCCTTGCCCTTGATGCTTGTCGAAAATTCTCTCCTCTCTCTCCCTTTGGAGTTGACGGCATGGCCTATAATTTATAGGGCTAGGTCAAAGTCCTTCTTTGAGGAGGAAGTTAAGTTGGAATTAAATTATCTTTAAAGAATATAATTCTTTATTATAATTATATTCCTTCTAGAACTTATCCTATCTTCTTGGAATTTAATTCTTCTTTAACCTCTTCATGGAAATCAAACTCCTTTGAGATTTAGCTTTGCTACACGTCATCTTGTGCTTGTGTAGTCATCAATTTCGACTACCATATTACCTTATTCTTTGTTCACAATTGCCCTGGCGACTGGCTCGGCGTCTCCTTCATGCATTGCCCTGGCAACTAGTTCGGCGTCTCCTTCATGCATTGCCCTGGCAACTAGTTCGACATCTCCTTCATGCATTGGCCTGGCAACTAGCTCTAGCCTTGCTTTGGCAAGTGATCCTGTACATACACACAAAACACACCAAAGCAGCATCTTTTCCCACAAAAACAACCAAGTTATGTAATCAAGCTCAACGATGGAGGGAAACATGGATTAATGCATGAATGGCTAATTATGCAACTAATATGAGCCTAAGTCTAAAAATAATATGAGTAAAAAGGGTAAGAAAAATAGTTCTTTTGAACACTTATCAATAACAATGTTGTAAGTTGACATCATTTCTCCCCCAGGGACACAACGTCGAATGATATTATCATTGAAAACCTTAAACAAATAAGGTTCATTCCAATGATATTTAGTTGCATAACAAAGAAATCTTGCCTCTCGTGCCCAGTGACACCCAAAGGAGTTTTTCCTTACACAAGGTAATTGATAAAATCAGCGTACCAAGGTGTTGCCCACTTCCAATCTCGAAAGATGATCGACAACTTGATTTTCTAACCATTTTTGGTCTTTTATCTCAATGTCAAATTCTTCCAGCAATAAGATCCATCGAATCAATCTCGGTTTTTGCATATTTCTTCACAAAGGGTATCTCAAAGAAGAATGATAAGTAAATACTATAATTTTTGCATTGGAAAGGTAAGAATGAAACCTATCAAAAGCAAAGATTAATGTTAACAACTCTTTCTCAGTAGTAGTGTAATTAATATGAGCTTTACTTAGAGTCTTACTACTATTTTAGATTACATGAAATACATTGTCTCTTATTTAACCTAAAATTGCCCCCATAGCGAAGTCACTGCATCGCTCATGAGTTCAAATGGTTGCTCCTAGTTGGGTGCAATGACGATAGGTGCACAAGCTGCTTTTTAATTTTATTGAATGCACCCAGAAATGCATCATTAAAGACAAATTTCCTATTATGCTCTAGTAGTAGACATAGCAGTTTTGCGATTTTTGAAAAGTCACGAATGAATCTTCTAAAAAATCTAGCATGGCCCAAAAAAGTTCGAATGCCATTTACATTAGTTGGTGGAGGCAATCTTTCAATAACATCCACTTAGCTTTTCAACTTCAATTCATGCTTTAGATATTCAATGGCCCAAAACGATTCCCTCTGTGACCATAAAATGACATTTCTCCCAATTCAGAACAAGATTAGTGTCTTCACATCGCTGCAATACTTATTTCATTATGGGCAGAACAGAGCATTATGGGCAGATTATGGGCAGAACAGAGCATTATGGGCAGATTACACTAGGTTGCATTTCTAGTTTCTTATTTCATTCTAGCAAGGTCCTATCATGACAATTTCATTCATGATCATGTTCATACATATCTTGGCCATCATAATTTACCTATCAATGTTCATAAAACATGGCATAATCATGTTTAATCTAGTTTGATCTATTTGATCACATTTGTACATCAATTCATCCACTAGGCAGTCCATTACCTAATTTAATTAGTTCAATTAGGTGTAGTCACATGTCCAGCAACACATGTATTCAATTCAATATTCTCTTTACCTAGTAACATGATCAAAACAGGGTTCTAAGTTCATCTAACATGTTTGCACAATTTCTACAACCAAAACAGTTCCTAACAAGACTGATTTCTATCATGTTCATAATTCCCAGATTTTCCAGCAACTATACATGTATCTTGTCTCAATTTGGTCACTAGGAATTACAATTTCAAGTTCAATTTGAGTCTAGCATGCTCCCAACATGTATAACATCCATCCAATTCATCAAGACAACAAGAATATCATTCAAACAACCATTCAAACATGAAATTACAAGAGAAACAAGTGGTTACCTTACTCACTATGCTATCTAGACTTAATTAGGAACTAAATCAAGGTTGCATTGCCATGGATTTCAAGCTTTCTCCCTCAAGCCCTCTTTTCTCTCTTTCTCTAGTTGAATTTGGGTAGAATGAAGGAGAAAGGGGTTGGCTGATGAATCATCTAATTTTCCTTAAATTATCCATTAATGGTGGATTAATCAAGGGCATTTTAGAGATGTTAGGAAATTTAGCATGCAATCTTTCAATTTGCTAGAGTTTTCAAGTTAGTCGTCTTAATTTAGCAAGCCTATTTATCATTTGCTACACTTAAGTCCCTAAATCAATTGTCTTTTTATTCCATTTGAATTTGGCACTTAATTCTGTTGCTTTTGCATTTTGATCCCTAACTAGGTTCTATTCAATGTGACTTCTTTAATTATTTAAAGATTCTAAATAGTAGCAATAATCCTAAGCTCGATTTAGGGTGTTACAATATTCATGATCACTTAGATATGGTTTGTATATAATATAACATCATTTATGATCTATAAAGAGTATTGTATGTATATATGAGCATGTATGCACTTTATATAGCTTGAATGCTTGTTAGCCTAATGTTAGATTTTCCATGGTTGAATATATGCATGTAATGGTTGAATAGATCTCTTGAAATTGGCTAGTTAACAATAGGTAAATGTAGTAATCCACTTGTTTAAACTTGAACCACCTTGAAAAGTTATGGTACTAGCTGAATGATGTATGTAACAATGTAAGCCTATATGTTTGATTAAGCTCACTTAAGTAAATCATGTAAATCGCCTATTGTTATGCTTATTAGCTACATTGAATGGAAATTATCTATTAGGCTTGTCATTTGGTTCGAATGGCTGCTTGGAGTTCAAGTAAACCTTAAATGGTTTTTATTATGATAACATATTGCAATATGGGTCCTAATATATATATATATAGGTGCATCATGCATTGTTTATTTCATTGGGTCCTCTCCTATTCGAACATTTGCATAATGACCAAGAAAGACTTAAAATGAATTGAACTCACTACCTTAAATTGAATGAATCATCGATTGCAATTGTAGTAACTTACCTAATCCTACTAGGGTGGTTAGAGTATGTTACACAATATCATTCGAACACTCCTCTAATTCATTCATATGCACCATAAGAACTTAGTTTCTAAAGAAGTTAACAGCAAACAAAGTCACAAACCAATTCCAAATTTTCCAGCAATCAATTTAGCATTTTTCAAGAAAAACAAGTTGTTAGAATCTCAGAATCAAAGAGGAAATTCATGAACACTATGCATTACCTTAAGGTTGAACACAATTCCAAAGCTCTAAGCTAAGTTTACATGGCTGCCCGACTCTTCTCCTTCTCTCTATGGTTTTTAGTTTCGATAGAAGAAGGGAAATGAAGAGGATGACTATCCATCTCCCTTCTTTGTTTTATTGTCAATTAAACATGTGTTAAAACCCCACCTCATTCTCTTTTTATCATGCAAACTCTAGGTTTAGTAAGTCATTCACTTTAGTCACTATAATTTAGTGTTCTTGTTTTTAATTCTCATAATTAACTCCCTTCTTTCATTTGATTAGGATATAATTTAACTAGCTAATGAGTTTAAATTGTGGCAACAACTTATAGGCTCGATTTAGGGATATCACAATTCCCTAATTTAAAATAAATTACCAGTTTTAGAAATATGCTACTAGACTTGGGTTTAGGGTATTACAGAATATGTCTCAATCTGAGCACCCAGCTCCTCTATCTCTTCGATCAGTCTTTGGAGCCTTGGTCCTACCTCACCTATTGGTCTGACGTGGGGGCGAAGAAATGTAGCTTCTCTGACTATTATAGTCACATGCTTAGCTACGTCTTCAATTTAGGATGTGATACCTTTGTCGAACTCATTTCTCTCTTGGGATCTTTTGAAATTCCCCCTAAGTTAAGTGGATCAATAATCATCCTTTCATTGGCGTCTTCAAAAAAACAAGATCTTCATTTTGTAACAACTGCTTGGTTGCACCGTCAAAGTAGTCTCATAGCACTTGCATGATATTCTGCTTGGCATTGATGTCAGCATACTTTGGTATTTCGTCCACGTGGTCACCGTACATCTGTATTGTCTTCCTTTTTCTGTAGGTACCTTCCATCCATGGTGAAAGATTTTTCTAATTGAGCAACATGCTTCAGAATCGACCCCTTCTAAATATGAGATGCAAATGCAAGGAAACAAACAAAAACAAAACACAATGAAGACAAGAAAAGGAAATGATTAGTATTATTTTACAAAAAGGAATAAAACATAAAAAGGTCCAAAATAATTTCATTGTACGAATAATTCTAGGCAGCACATTCCAACACTCCGGGACATGTCTCCACGAATTATCCTTACGAAATAATTTTGACAAGACTAAAAGCCTAAGGTTTTACGCATGGCTCTATTGGGGTAGGTTTCTAGATTCATACACAAGGTTTAGTTCTAAAAGAGTACTCGAGCTGTCTTTACTGTTCCCTGCTAAGGGTAGCAAGGCCCTTGGTTCTCACCCATTATAGGCTTCAAACGAACCAAGTTCAACTCAGGAGGACTCACTTTCTACGTCTTCTCAAAGGATAAGTATCCTTACGAGGCATATGAGTCCCGAAGGTACTTGCTAGGCTCATACGGAGAATCAATATTCTAACATGAGCAAAGTGTTTTCCTCACACTTAAAAATTAGGACGAAGCTCGGATATAGAGCTTTTTTTGCAACAGTTTTAAAATGCATAAAATAAAGTTATATTCATTAAATGGACGAATAGATTGAAAGATTTGTGAACTTGCAAATTCCTTTTCTAAAACATTTTTGAAAACAAATTGTGGCCCGATCCACTTTTGTTTTTATTAAAAACAAAATTGTCCCCAGTGGAGTCGCCAAGTTGTCGCAACCCTTTCAAGCCTGATGTTTTGGAAAACTTAAGTAAACACGGAGTCTCCACCAATCCTTTTTGAAGAAAGCGTGATTGGATTACTTTTTAAAAGAGGTTGTTTTAATAAAAATATTTTATCAAAATAACATTTTGGCCTACAAAAAAAAACAGGAGAAAATAGGTTTGGGGATCGGTTACGTGTAGGGAAGGGTTAACACCCCCACAACGCCCCAAAAATTGGTACCTAAATTGTTTTCAAAAAATTATTTTGAAAATCGAAATTTGCAAGTTCAAAAGAGTTTTAATTTATTCGTCCATTATCTGAATATAAATCTATTTTAACGACCTTATCACCTGGAAAATGGACTCCAATCACCGCCAACACTCCTGGCGCTAGCTCGTCATTTCTATTTGATAAGACACTACATTAATTAGTTTTACTTTTTAACAAAAAATAAAATTAGTTTGTTGAATATTTCTTATTCTAAATTAAAACTTATTGTTCCTAAAAAGAGTCTAAGTATTTTCTATTTATGGATTTAAGTTTTTTATTAAGTATGTTTTATCTTTGTGAAGAAAATTTCATCAGAAAGGAGTCTCTATCTAAGGCTTGAAGAACTTATTCCTAAGCCTAACTTAATACTAAAGCAAAACGAGAAAATAAAACACAAATTATAATTTTTAAGTTCTTTTAAAAGGAACTTGGATCATTCCATTTTTTATTCTCCTTTTGTTTGTAAAACAATTTTTATTTTCTTTTTGACTCTGTTTAAATGTGGTCACCACCCTTTTAAAAAATATTTTAAATAAAAAAAATAAAAAAAATTGGTTTTTTAAAAAGTGTTATTTGGACCAAACCCAAAGGTTTCCCTAAACCCAACCCCAATACTTTGAGACTATACTTACTATTCCACGCGTATTCTTCAGAAAAAATATCATCACCAAAGAAAGAAAAATGTGTCAGGTCCCAACATCGTTTTGGAACAAGAAAAATAGGTGTTGAACTGAACTGGTCCTTGAGTTGAAAATAAACTTTGACGAACTGGGTATACGATGCAATCTCCTTCCCCAACATGTAAATCTCAATAAAATCTTAAAAAATTCTCAAAGTAGAGAACCCTAATATCTAAAAATTTTCTAAAATTGAAAATCTATAAAGAAAATTGAATTCAAGCAAATAATTACTAAAATTTAACTATCCCATTAAAGCAATGTCTTAGAAAAACACTAATTCTTCACTTTCATCTTCAAGGCAAGATTAATTTTTGAAAATTTAAATAAGTGTGTAACTTTCTTTTACATGTGGTAGGTTGTAGTTATTGTGTCATTTGGGTAATGCAACGAATGAGAGGGGCTTATAAGAAATCAAAGGGTGGGGATCGAAGATGAAAGGAAAACGATTGGTTGGGATGATTTTGTGATTGGTTTAGAACAAAAGTGAAGGAAAAAGTGCAGGTGGAAAATGAGAAGGAAGTTGTGGAAACAAAAAGGAAAAAGGAGAGTTTAACTACATAAAAAGAAATCCTAACAATACGAATTCAAAGAAGAAACAAAAAAGAAGTAATTAGAAGAAAACAACGGAGTTGCAAAGAAAAAACCTGAGAGAAAAGAGAACAAACAATTTTTTTTTTTGAAAAAATTGTATAATGTTTTGCTAATTGTATTAAAATAATAGGCTTTAGCTTAGTGGTTGAGCGCTTGTGTGCTATAAAATCACATCTAGGTTCGATTCACCATAAATCCAACTTCTATAGTTTATTTTCTTTCAACTAGATGGTAACACATGTCATCTTCTAGTTGGAGAAAAAAATACTAATTTATTTCTAATATAAAATAGGGCCAAATTGAAAGAATTTCTAAATAATGAGGCTAAAATTAATGATTTTTTTTATTATGACTAAATTGATTGAATGTGTAAATATAGAGGGTTAAATGTGCTATTACACAAAATTTTGTAATTGCTATGTCACCCATTTAATGACACTTAATGGGAATTAGCGTTCGAGTGACCATAAGTTTACACAACGAAAATGTAAGTGCCCATAATGGTCGAATTTGAAAATTAGTGACTAAAAGTGTATAAACCCTAAACATAAGTGACCATTCTAGTATTTTACCTTTAATTGTATTTTGAAATTTTAAATATTTATACTATAGTTTTAGTAGTCTCGAAATGTTTTTATTTGAGAACTTGGATGAAATTGAACTGCCATGTGGGATATTTTTTATAATTTGGTCTATGTAATTTCTCTCTTACAATTTAGTCCCTCAGCCTTTTGCATTGTTTAGTTTCATAGGAATTTTTTTCAGTTGAAAATTTGGATTAAATTGGCTACCACGTGGGGGCATAATTTGTTTACAATTTGGTCCATTGTAATTTATACATTTTACAAGTCCTTCAACCTTTTGCACTGTTTCAATTAAATGAATTAGATGAAATTGGGTTGCATAAGAAATAAATTTATTATTTTACAATTTGATCCCATATAACTTACATCTTACGATTTAGCCCCTCAGCCTATTAAATATGCATCAATTGAATGAATGGGATGAAATTGGTTTGCCCATATTGTGGAGGTCATATATATTTTTACAATTTGGTCTCATATCATTTATGCCTCTCATATTTAGTCCTTCAACCCATTCATCGTGCTTTTAAATTATACGATTTGCATATGTAATGACCCAAATTTTCAAGTCAACGAGTGAGAGTTGACCCGAGCCTTGGGCTTGATGCTTTACTAAGACAATTAGAACCATTTGATATCATATCTCTCATTTTCAAATGTAGGAAGAAAATAGCTGGAATGGTCAATTTTCTTAATCTAGTCAACCATTAGACATTCAAGGATGCTAGATTCATATTTTGCATCTCATGAGTTTCAAGGAGAGAACAATTTCTTGTTGGAACGGTGGTAAAATGCTTATCTGAGGTTTTATAAGGGTTTTCGAAATGGAGAGTCTTTTAGCTGATTTAGTCCTGCTTTTGTGTTTTAGATTCAATTAGTTACCTTTATTAATCTCCAAAGCTAGAGGAAAGGAAAAAACCTTGGACAGCTAATCAAGGTGATTTCATTACTGGATTTTGTGCAACGCTGTACACTTTTAACTTTGAAGTACTTTATGGAAATCATAAATGTGATGCTTTACATATTGAATGTTTTCAGTGAAAACATGCTTTAATGATAAAAATGATGTTTTTGATCTTATAAATCATTAAAAATGGTGTTAAATGAATTATATCAACTTTTACAAGCTTTAGGGATTAATTAAAGCCTTGAAATAATGTTTAGAGTGATTTAGAGGTGAAATTCAAGCTTAAAATTGCATTTTTGGGTTACAATACTAATACTCATTCATACAGTATCGATACTATATGAACATGTGCAACATTAGGTAAAATAGAGGGTGAGTATTGATATTGCCTTCAAGAAGTATCAATATTGTTCATCTGGTATCGATACTTATGTGTTAGTCTTGATAATAACTGAATTTGTTGGAACATCGAATGTTATTTCAATATAAATACCCATGAGGTCAATACTGATACTCAATGGGTTGAATCGATATTGGATAAATTTTAAAAACATCGAAGCCTATTTTAGTATCGATACTTGTATGTGAGTAACAATACTCCTAGGGCTAAAATAAATACTCATGAGCTAGTATAGATATTGGGGTATGGGTTAAAACATCGAATGATACTTTGATATGTATACTCGTACATAGTATTGATAGCCCTAGGATAGTACCAATACTCTTTGGTGAGTATTAAAACTCATGGTGCGTAATTGTGAATAAGCTAGTAATGGATTCAAGAATGATGCTTGATCGGTGTGAAAGCGTCTCACTTTAAGTGCAAGCAAACACTGTCGATGAAATAATAGAAACATGAGAATCCTATTTGAATATCGATCCCACGAGGATGATGTATTTAGCCTAAGTATTATGTTGCCACAAGCAATTCTATAAAAAAGGAATATTGTGAGTGTAATTGTAGTTGTAGTAAGGAAATAAAGTAAAGAGTAATGGATCAATTATTGTAGTAATAACGGAAAATATAAAAGAGTAGAGAAATATTACGAGTAAGCCTAGATCTCCTTGGATTAGCTCGAAAAAATCAAGTACACGTAAGGAAGAACGATGGCTCAATTTGCAAATAAAAACAAGCTCAATTCCATTTAATCTTCAGCCGTTGACACAAAAAACGTAGATCAACCCCAACTCTCATTATAAGTCGAAAATACAATCCTTTGAACAAGTGGATCAACTCTTATTGTAATGACTCGTTAATCTAACTTGTCACTGCATCGGTCAATGTTAATAACTATGTTCAACATTGTCATGCAAACAAAAATCAGATCCAACAATCGAAGTATGAGAAAAAGCTGATAGAAATATATTGAACTAAAAGAAAAGATTTCAAAGAGTTCATACAGAGTTTAAAATAAGTAAATCATCGCCATTAAAGCATAAAATATAATAGAAATCTTCAACAAACATCTAATTAAAGAAAAAGTTTAAGAAGATAACAAAATATTCTCCTTGATCTTGTACTGGAATCCTCTTATCCTCGGATAATTCTGCCCAGCTTAAACCACCATGGATGAGAGGAAAAAGCTTAGGGTTAAGGATGGTATGAAAATAGAATTCGCGTGACTCTCTCACTCTTCCCGAATTCATCCTTTTATAGGCTGCCCAAGAAAGGACACCTGTCCTACAGGTGTTTTGCGTGACCCAAGGCCGTACAAAATCTGTTATAACAAATAATACAGTTGACAAGGTCGTCCTTATTTTTAACAGACTGGACAACTGGCAGATACAGTGTGGAGCTAGCTGCATTGGTGAGACTTCATCTGTAGGGACATTAGAAATACAATGACAACATGTCAAAATATGCAGAAATATGTGAAATAAGAGCAACTGAGACTAAGTTAGTTAAAATGCAGGAAATATACATGAAAATGCAGAAATGGATGCAATAATACAGGAAATTTACATGAAAATGCAGAAATGGATGCAATAAACACTAATGTGGGGACAATTAAATCTATAAATCAAGGGGAAATTCATTATCTTTAAAGAGCTATCCCACCCCCAAACTTGAGTTTTTACTTGTCCTCAAGTAAAATTTAAAGCAGCAAGGTCCGTCAACATTTCAAAGGCATTCTAGATACTTGAATCTTTACAACGAACCAATAAATCCATTGCATCAACAGTCAGAAGATTGCATAAACAACTCCAACCAC
Source organism: Hibiscus mutabilis (assembly GCA_019671005.1). Taxonomy (NCBI): domain Eukaryota; kingdom Viridiplantae; phylum Streptophyta; class Magnoliopsida; order Malvales; family Malvaceae; genus Hibiscus; species Hibiscus mutabilis. The sequence goes on along the minus strand of CM033716.1, from coordinate 53,183,826 downwards.
AGTATATAAGTTAGAATTTCAAGAATACCTAACATCACACCTATCATCTCAGATTCATTTCACCTATTATCATTTATTTAGTACCACACATAACAAGCTATCAATATATATATATATATATATATATATATATATATATTACCTTTTTCTTATTTTTTTATGTAGCGAGTGATATCAAAAAATGAATGCACCCTAGACCTTGAGAAGTAAGGTGTTGTGCAACGAACCCCTAGGAAGTACTTCATTGCAACAATACACACTCATGCAGCGGTTGTGTCGACAGAATATCGCATGGAAAAAGATTAAGTATTATGTCTTTTAATTCAGGAAATAATTCCAAGGATATGTCTTTTACATGCAAGTATACATGGCAACAAGTAATAAAATAGTGTGTTGAGTATAGTCTCCACACGTATTGTCCAGGAATTAATTTCCACGATTAATTCTTGTGAACTAGAAAATAAAAGTGATGGCAATTGATTAAGGTAGTGTGTAAAAATAAAAGAACTAAAGAAATTAAAATGATAAAGGAATCGAAAGTAAAGATCCATGTAGATTGGCAAACAACTTGTGTAATGATGATTGGAAGGATTGGAAAGGGATGCTTGGATTTCACGTTAGCGGTATCACCCCCAATCCGGCTTAGGAATAAACCGATTTTAGGTAGTGTTAGGGAAAAAAACATTCAAAAAAACATGCGGTGAGTAATTACTCCTCAACGAGGATCAACTAGAAAATCAGGGAAATTTTAAACTTTTTATCCAGATCAAGGAGGCTTCAAACTCTCAAAGACTTATTCTAGAGATAACATACTAAGGTCATAAGGTTTCCAACGTAGCCTAGCATAAGTAAGGATTGCTTAACTAGCAAGTTATCATACATTGCATACTCAAAACGTTTTACTTATTACCCAACTTATTAAATTTACCGTGACCTATACGGTTAATACTAATCCCACCAAATACTAACTTAACTTATCATATCATGAATATAGGTTACTTGGCATGTAAGAAACCAACACATAGACCAATAATATAAATTATATAACATGTAGGATCCTATCATATTTAACGAAACATAAATATATATACCTACACATTCACATGTACATTTGGTTTATGCTTATACAAATACACATTGAGATCACATTGTTAACACGGATTTATGGCCACATAGGATTCTTCTTTTTTTAAGAATATAACTTATAATGTGCTATATGCTTAACTCACACACCACCACTCAATTCAAGCATATTTTGATCTTAAATATTAACATTGCCTTGCACGAGTTCCTTAACTTACTTACAATTGTTTGATTTAATTAACAACTTATCCATTCGACCACTTATTCATCTAATAGACATGTATATTTATAGTCCCTATATATGCATGTCATCTAGGTGGTGTAGCAACTTAGATCACAGGTATATGTTTAATCATCCATACGATCATACTAACCATACAAGTCATATAGAGAGTAATTAAAGAATAATTATAGGCCATTACAAAACTTGAACACCCATAAGGCTTATAACATATGAAATCAATATGTATTATGATGCACATTGCATTCCTAACAAACTATGTGCCATCGCCCAGGAGTTCTTATAGAATACCCACAACAACATGATACTCGTGGTCTCGGACGAGCTCAAATGTTCTCACAAACAAGTTCATCGTGAAAAGTATTGAAAGGATATTGTAAGCATAAGCTTAGAGAGGTAGTTTCACGTATCTAGAGTATATAACAAGAATCCATCCTTTCACTTAGATTAACAAACATGTTCATATATTTTAAACTTTGTTAAGAAATTATCCACTCAAGGGCAAGACATTCAATTAGAGCTTAACATGTACAAATACGCATGGATTATTAAGCAAGGCAATTTCACATTCCCATAGGGATGTTCAGATACAACACACATAAATATAAATACAAATGAATAATCGAATCAGTATATTTATTCACACAATTGGACACTCTTTCCAACCAACCACAAGCAATTGATTGATCAAACATTTCGAGACAAAATAGTCCTCTAGACATATACACATGTTTACATATAGCAAAATAGTCCACATATTTTCAGTTTAAGTTAAAACAGTCCCTTAGACATGTACACATATTTGTACATAACAAAACAGTCCAACATGATCATATACAAGCTAATCAGGGCAGCATTACATGTATGAACATTTAACATACTCAAAACAGACCAACATAATCATATACAAGCTAATCAGGGCAGCATTACATGTATGTACATTTCACATACTCAAAACAGTCCAACATAATCATATACAAGCTAATCAAGGCAACATTACATGTATGTACATTTAACATAACTCAAAACAGTCCAACATAATCATATACAAGCTAATCAGGGCAATATTATATGTATGTACATTTAACATAACTCAAAACAGTCCAACATAATCATATACAAGCTAATCAGGGCAGCATTATATGTATGTACATTTAACATACTCAAAACAGTCCAACATCACTATATAAAAGCTAATCAGGGCAAGATTATATGTATGTACATTTAACATACTCAAAACAGTCCAACATGACCATATACATGCTAATCAAGGCAGCATTATATGTATGTACATTTAACATAATCAAAACAGTTCAACATGACCATATTCGAGCTAATCAGGGCAGCATTACATGTATGTACATTTAACATACTCAAAATAGTCCAACATGACCATATACAAGCTAACCAGGGCAGCATTACATGTATGTACATTTAACATATTCAAAACTATCCAACATGACCATATACAAGCTAATCGGGGCAACATTATATATATGTACATTTAACTTACTCAAAATAGTATAACATAATCATATACAAGCTAATCAGGGTAGCATTACATGTATGTACATTTAACATACTCAAAACAGTCCAACATAATCATATACAAACTAATCAGGGCAGCATGTATCTTACACGTAACTTACATTATCCCATAAGTTATCAAAACAATTAACAAGTTTTATTTACAATTTCATTTTTGTTTTTTAACATAGCCTAGGTATGCGAATCTGATGACGTCTGTCGTCAAACAAGGGTACTCAAAGTACCAAACAAGGGACCTTAGTCCAAACAAGTTTCGTTACAAGTGAGAGGGAGGATGATCACCTTGTCCTAGTCCAATCCCAAACAAGAACATACAATATATATATTGCCAATCTATATTTTACATAATCAAATGATTCGAATATATAAATAGGCAAGAATTACTAATTGTCCATCTCACGTACAAAACAAGCCATTTAGGTTATGAGACCTATCAAGAAAACAATCCATTAAGGCTTTACGAGTTACCAATTTAATCGGATTAATGGTAAATTTCAAGACGTATGAGTTAGTCCAACATTATAGTCTTGATCAACAATCATTCTTGATACTCGAATCCAAAACAGCTAATAACAAAAAGGGTACACAAGTACTGAAATAAGGGTACACAAGTACTAGAACAAGGGTACACAAGGTACCAAAACAAGGGTACTATTGGCACCAATAGATGATTTGATCTTAAATGACAAAGGACCGTAGTCCAAGTTATACGAGTTCGACAGACTCTATGACATGCCAATTGTACATAAGATGACTCTAAACCAAGGCTTTCCTTTTTAATCTTCTCGTCTCAAATTACAAGTTGAGTTTGATTAATACTCAAGTACTCAATCAAAAATTTATGCTTCATTCAAATAAGTTTGAACAAGGATCCAAGGTAGTAGGATCATATATCAATGCTGAGTTTTCTCTTCCCAAGTCACTAAAATGCAATCATGCATATGTCATTCACAATATGTCATCTTCCAAGTCAAGCAAACGAGTGTAGTCTAGAATACTTACCTCAAAGCACTTACTTCTAGCTCAAGTTAGCATTTATATCGTATCACAACCAATACTGAAAATAAAGCATGTAAACTAGACATGAACATTGCTCGGAAAGCCATGAGCTAACCCGAGGCTTTGAAACTACACTAACTTCTTATTCCGACGTTATGGAATACTTAAATCCTCAATTTATCTTGCTACTTAACGAAACCTTCCTACCTCATTCTTGGTCTAATTATAACAACAAATATATCTATGTGTTAGAATTAATCCAAATTCAATTATTCACTGTAACAATTCACCAACAAGCACTCATGTATGCAGTCTTAATATCACACTTAAACATATTTTATACAAAAATAGTCCCTTTTATTGTGTATTTCTTCATAAATCTCAAAACAGCCCATACAAAATTATATAACTACTATGCTGTCCAGTTTTTTTATATAAGTACAAATTCATGCTTAAATCAGTTCCTCAAGCTCCTTATACTTGCAATTCTGTCAAACTAATCTTATTATCACAAACATACGTTATAACTGACACATATGGTTTCAGTTTACAACTTACAATACAGTCCTTTAATTAATTTATAAAAACAGTTTCGTATAATGGTATAAAACAGCATTGCCCCTCTTTAATTTGGCTGGATTAGTCCTATTTAATTATCTAAACCATTCCAAAACAGCACCTTAACTTGCTTTAAGCGTAAATCTAACCAAGTTTTTTATTTGATATACCTAACATTTTATAAACAACCCATGTTCTAATATTTGAATTCAAAATAGGACGACTTTATAATGTCTATTTCTATTCAATTCGAACCGTCCAAAAACAAATTTTCCATTTTCTTCTAACAATGTTAACTTCCTAGTTCAATAGATAAAGATATCAATCCATTTTTTACAATTTAATTCTCTCAACCAAATCAATCATGATTATACCTTCATTCAAGAATATTCACAAAATAGATTCTACATTCTCTTAAAGAAACCACAAGCTCTTTCATTCATCAAAAACATTCAAACAACTCAATCATGGGCATATCTATATGTATTTCTATCATACGGTTTTTCACTAGATCTTAATTCTTCAATCAACCCAGTTCAACGAAAATTCATCCATTTCCTTTAACAATTTGTATGATTCGTCCTAACACCCAAATTCGAACAAGATACAAAACTTCAATCCAAGATACAAAACATACAACATCCAATTCAAGGAGACTTCCATGAATAAAAGAAACCAACTAAACATGCAAGAGGGATTATCATACCTTTCTTAGATTTCCATTCAAATTACGCCTAAGAATTCCTTCCACCATATATTTGCTCTCTCTCTCTCTCAACTCAAGAATTATCTCACTCTTCTCTCTTGTAAGTATATCCGGTTATCCCACAAGGAGGAGAAAATGGTTCTCCTAACTTCCATTGACCGAAATCACAAAGAGACACATGGCTAAGTCCTTAACTCATTAATAGTTTAACATGCAAATAAAATCTTTTAATTCTTTTGTATAATTTAATCCTCCCAACATGGCCACACATTTTATTCAATTGATCGATTTAATCCCCATGCTCCCATCCATTCGATTGAAGTAACATTTTAATTAAATTAAACTGTGGACACAATGAATCAAACAAATAATTAATAAGGTATATACTACTAGGCCCTTATTTGGGGTGTTACAAATCTCCCCACATAAAAAATTCATCCTCGAATTTTCTACGGAACTTGATTTGGAGGGTTTCTTATTTAGCAAGAATAAGAATTCTTTCTCCAATCAATGGAGAACGATATTTTCTGATAAATAATCTATCCGAACATTTCTTCCCTCAACTGAGAAGCCATCTGAGACCTACTATCTCTTCTAAAATATGTTTAGAAACTCCTACAAATTATCTGTACACAGAGCTTCCATCAGACGTGGATCACAAATGCTTATCAAACCTAACTCCTATGTGGTACAATGACTTACAATGATGCGATGAGCCCCGATTTAGTTCGAGGATCGACTAAACCTCGCTCTGATACCAAATATAACACCCCCAACCTGGCTCAGGAGTAAATCAAATTAGGTAGTGTTAGGGAACAAACATTCAAACAAGCATGCTGCGAGTAGGTACTCCTCAACGAGGATTAACTAGAAAATCAAGGAAATTTTAAACTTTTTATCCAGATCAAGGAGGGTTCAAACCCTCAAAGACTTATTCCAGAGATAACGTGCTGAGGTCATAAGGTTTCCAACGTAGCCTAGCATAAGTAAGGATTGCTTAACTAGCAAGTTATCATACATTGCATACTCAAAATGTTTTACTTATTACCCAAGTTATCAAATTTATCGTGACCTATACGGTTAATACTTATCCCACCAAATACTAACTTAACTTATCATATCATGAATATAGGTTACTTGGCATGTAAGAAACCAACACATAGACCAAGAATATAAATTATTTAAAATGTAGGATCCTATCATATTTAACGAAACATAAATATATATACCTACACATTCACATGTACATTCAATTTAAGCTTATACAAATACACATTGAGATCACTTTGTTAACACGGTTGTACAGCCACATAGGATTCTTTTTTTTTAAGAATATAACTTATAATGTGCTATATGCTTAACTCACACACCACCACTCAATTCAAGCATATTTTGATCTTAAACATTAACATTGCCTTGCACAAGTTCCTTAAGTTACTTACCAATTGTTTGATTTAATTAACAACATAACCATTCGACAACTTATTCATCTAATAGACATATATATTTATAGTCCTCATACATGCATGTCATCTAGGTGGTCTAGCAACTTAGATAACAAGTAAATATTTAATCATGCATACGATCATACTAACCATACAAATCATATAGCAAGCAATTAAAGAATAATTATAGGCCATTACAAAACCTTGAACAATCATATGGCTTATAACATATGAAATCGATATGGATTATGATGCACATTGCATTTCTAACAAACTATGTGCCACTGCCTAGGAGTTCTTAAAGAATACCCACAACAACATGATACTCGTGGTCTCGGCCGAGCTTAGATGTTCTCATAAACAAGCTCATTATGAAAAGTATTGATAGGATAGAGTAAGCATGAGCTTAGAGAGGTAGTTTCGGGTATCTAGAGTATATAACAAGAATCCATCCTTTCACTTAGATTAATAGACATGTTCATATATTTTAAACTTGGATAAGAAATTATCCACTGAAGGACAAGACATTTAATTAGAGGTTAACATGTACAAATACGCATGGATTCTTAAGCAAGGCAATTTCACATTCCCACAGGGATGTTTGGATACAACACACATAAATATAAATACAAATGAATAATCGAATCAGTATATTTATTCACACAATTGGAAGCTCATTCCAACCAACCACAAGCAATTAATTGATCAAACATTTCAATATAAGACAATCCTCTAGACATATGCACACGTTTACATATAGCAAAACAGTCCACATATTTTCAGTTTAAGTCAAAACAGTCTCTTAGACATGTACATAACAAAACAATCCAACATGATCATATACAAGCTAATTAGGGCAGCATTACATGTATGCACTTTTAACATACTCAAAACAATCCAACATAATAATATACAAGGTAACCAGGGCAGCATTACATGTATGTACATTTAACATACTCAAAATCGTCCAACATAATCATATACAAGCTAATCAGGGCAGCATTACATGTATGTACTTTTAACATACACAAAACAGTCCAACATGATCATATACAAGCTAATCAGGGCAGCATTACATGTAATACCCCAAATCATGGTCTAGTAACTTGTTATAAACCAAATAGAGTTTAATTGTACAAACAATCTACAAATTATAAGAATTGATTAAACCTAGTGAGTAAATTACATGGATTGATAAAGAAGTAGCCTAATCATCAAGATATAAATAGTAACAAATTGTAAATATAGGATTGCACGCATTAAGATGAGTAATTAAGGATTTATGGAGCAATTAGACCAAAATTTGCCAAGTGGAGTCAAATAGCTTAGCCATGTGATAACACCTTGGCCAAGTGGCCATCTTGCTATCATCTTCTCCACTTAGCCGAATTATCCTCTTCATCCATCTAGGAAGAAAAATCACCATTGTTGAGAGGAAGAAAGCTTGCATGGGATCAGAATTTCATGAGAATTGAATAGCTAGGAAGATTGTAAGTAGATTCTAAATCCTTTCTCCCTAGCAATTTGTTTGAATGAGTGATTGATGATGTTCTTGTTGTCTTGATGAAATTGGATGAATGTTATACATGTTAGGGACATGCTAGCTTCAATGTAAACTTGAAATCTTGATTTCTAGTAACCAATTTGATACAGGATATATGTATAGTTGCTGGAAATTTGAAGAATATGAACATGATTGAAAACAGTCTTGATTAGGGACTGTTTTGATTGAGAAATTGTGTAAACATGCCAAATGAACTTAGAACCTTGTTTTGATCATGTTTCTAGATAAAAATAAGATTGAATTGAATACATATGTTGCTGGAAATGTGACTACACCTAATTGAGCTAGTTAAATTAGGTAATGAACTGCCTAGTTGATGAATTGGACGTGCAAATGTGATAAAATAGATTAAACTAGGTTCAACATGATTATGCCCTGTTTTAAGCTCATTTCTAGGTGAATTATGATTACCTAGACATGTATGAACATGAACATGAATGGAATTGCCATGTTAGGACCTTGCTAAAATGAGTTAAGAAGCTAGAGATCCAACCTAGTGTAATCTGCCCAGAATGCTCTATTCTGGGCAGTAACTTTGAAAAATCACTATAAATTGTGTATAATTAATTTAAGGCTGAAGTTTTTATGGACAACACCTTGATATGTATAAATTCATTAGGAGAAAACAGAACTGAACTCCGGGTTGTATACTGAAATGTAGAGAAGAAACACTAGGGATAGTGCAAACTGTCCATTGAAGCAAAATGTCTTGTCTTTAAGTTAAAAACTGTATTAATTGGAAAATAACTAAAATTCAAGCCTTATATGGCCATAAATAAAATTTTGTTAGCTTTCCAACGGTGTAAACCAATTGAAATTCCGACGTACGAAATGAAACTTATGCATGATTTAGTGACTAGAGTGCAAGCTGCCTGGCAGCAGCTGCATAGGCAAATGCACACTGTTTTGTGGCATTTTGTAAACTGTCTTGTAAACAGTTTTAGGCCTTGAATATGCCTTATTTTACATGAACTAGAATGTAGAAAAGTGTAGTTAAGAGTAATGGAAAATGTATATGAGCATGCTGCCAAATTTGTGATTGTTATATGCTTGTGACATTGTCTTGATTTAATGAGTATGTGATCTTGTTTTGACATGCTTATACTTGTAATGTGATACAACTAGGAGTAAACTTGGTGGAAGAGGATAGAGTGGATCATCATAAATCCAAGAACAAAGGAGTGTGGATCCAAGACTAGCTAAACTTGGAGTATTGTGAGTGTAGTTACCTCTAGGGTTAGGACTAGGTCCAAACCAATGTATTCTTGTTACATTCTTGAAATGTTAAATGAATCTAATCATGAACTTGACCTAATAAGGGAAGGATGACTAAAGTAATACATGAAACTTGATCCTAGCTTTGTATACATGATCCAATCGAATGCTTATGCATTATTAAGTGATAGCATGGATGCTTGTATGTGTTATGAAGCAATGTGATCAAATGTTAAAGACTTGCTTGAGACATATTCTCATCATGATGAAATGAAACATGAAACTACTTGATATGTGAGCTATGGCTCAATGGCCTAACATGAAATGAACTTGCTTGATATGATCTTGATCTTGAAACACATGAATAAATGGTAAATCGAACAACCTTGGTAGCTAGTTGGACTAGGTAGAAGGGCATGCCTTAGAGTCTAGAGCTCATTGTGTAAGGGTGGACTACTGTCCAGGGCTAAGGCCCTTATTTGGCGATAGAAGAAGGGTACGTATGTGGTCTTTGGCGACAGTAGGAGGGTTGACCAGCACTACGGTGCATCTTGTGGCGACAGTTGGTTTGAGACTCGATTACCTATACAAACTAAGTACCTAGGGGGTTGTTTAGTGAATAACAATTGAAATAACAATCCTACATCATATGTTACTTGTCTTGAATGCCATGAACTTGTATGTTACTTGACTTGAAAGCATGACTCATTGATTTCTTGTTTTGCAAGCATGTGTGCTTGATTCATGAAGTATGAATTCTTGTTGCTTGTACCTTGTTGGCCGAATGCTTGATATCCTTAGATAGGATAATATTGATGCTTGAAAGCCTAGCTAAGATCACTCTAATGCTTGAAAGCCTAGCTAAGATTTACTCTAATGCTTGAAAGCCTTAGCTAGGTCTATACTTGATTAAATGACATATAAAACTTGAAATAACAAATGGTTAGACTAGTTACTACCTCACTAAGTACATTCTTGTACTTATCACTCTTGTTTCATTCTTCCCAACTACATGATAAAGGATACGAGTTTGCTTGAACTTGAAGCCTATTACCTTGAGCAAGAAGCAACTCATACAAGCTTTGCCAAAGTATGGTTTCATACTTGTTTTGTATATCTCCTAGAATGGTGGCACTAGATGTATATAGATAGCTTGATCATGCATTTTGAAACTTGTATGTATTGATCTTGATGGGCCTACCATGTTATGTAATTAGTATCAAGTATGTAATGAACTTATATAACATGTAATGGATAATGTTTTGCTGCACATTTGATGTTAGAATGAAATGATATAATGTTTGAACTAGATTACTTGAGCCATTTGAAAATCTTGCTTCAAGTATATGTGTATGCTTGAAATGAAAGTAGTATGAGATGAACCATGAGTGATTACCTCCCATTCGAATGACTTGGACCTAAAGGGTCACTTGTATGTGTGTATATGCCTTGATGTATATGATATGTATGCTTTTATAGGATGATTGTCGAATGTATAAGGATAGAATAAGACTTGAATGGAACTAGTTACATGCTATTGAATGTTAGATAATTATGCTTAGTAAGTGTAGGAATAAAATGACTAAATGTATACAAGATAAGGAACCTTGAAATGAAATGGAAGTATGTTACATCTAGAGATATTCGATCCTAAGCTAGAGAACAATGAAGTGATTTGAATTGGTAATGTTGTAACCTATAATGTAAGTATAACAAGGAAACAATTTAGTGACCTATTCGAATGTCTTAGATTGATGTAAGTTTCAAAATGTAAGTTACCTGCATGATAAGTAATGTATGATTGGTTGCCTTGGCCTTGCTCAAATGCTTTGGATGATTTGAAATCAAATATGAAGATGTTTGTATGATATGTAAGTTGCTTGATTGTTCTTATATTGCTTGCCATGTCCTTTCTTGCTTGTTAAGTGACGCTCCTGAACTGGGTTACTACTAGCCTAGGTAAGGGGTGTTACATTACATGTATGTACATTTAACATACACAAAACAGTCCAACATGACCATATACAAGCTAAACAGGGCAACATTACATGTATGTTCATTTAACATACTCAAAACAGCTCAACATCATCATATACAAGCAAATCAGGGAAGCATTACATGTATGTACATTTAACATAATCAAAACAGTCCAACATGATCACATACAAGCTAATCAAGGCAGCATTACATGTATGTACATTTAACATACACAAAATAGTCCAACATGACCATATACAAGCTAATCAAGGCAGCATTACATGTATGTACATTTAAAATATTCAAAATAGTCCAACATGACCAAATACAAGCTAATCAAGGCAGCATTACATGCATGTACATTTAACATACTCAAAACAGTCGAACATGACCATATACAAGCTAATCAGGGCAGTATTACATGTATGTACATTTAACATACTCAAAAAAGTCCAACATAAGCATATACAACCTAATCAGGGCAACATTACATGTATGTACATTTAACATACTCAAAACAGTCCAACATAATTATATACAAGCTAGTCAGGGTAGCATTCAATGTATGTACATTTAACATACACAAAACAGTCCAACATGACCATATACAAGCTAATCAGGGCAGCATTAAATCTATGTACATTTAACATACACAAAATAGTCCAACATAATCATATACAAGCTAATCAGGGCAGCATTACATGTATGTACATTTAACATACTCAAAACAGTCCAACATAATCATATACAAGCTAATCAGGGCAACATGTATCTTACAAGTAACTTACTTATCCCATAAGTTATCAAAACAATTCACAAGTTTTGTTTACAAATTTCATGTTTGTTATTTAATATAGCCTAGGTACGCGAATCTTTTGACGTCTATCGTCAAACAAGGGTACTCGAAGTACCAAACAGGGGACCCTAGTCCAAACCAGTTTCGTTACAAGCGAGAGGGAGGATGATCACCTTGTCCTAGTCCAATCCCCAACAAGAACATACAATATATATATATATGGCCAATCTATATTTTACATAATCAAATGATTCAAATAGGTAAATAGGCAAGAATTACTAAATGTGCATCTCACGTACAAAGCAAGCCATTTAGGTCATGAGACCTATCAAGAAAACAATCCATTAAGGCATTATGAGTTACCAATTTAATCGGATTAATGGTAAAATTCAAGACGTATGAGTTAGTCCAATATTATAGCCTTGATCAACAATCAGTCTTGATACTCGAATCCAAAACAACTAATACAAACAGGGGTACACAAGTACTAAAACAAGGGTACACAATGTACGGGAACAAGGGTACACAAGGTACCAAAACAAGGGTAACATTGGCACCAATAAATGATTTGATCTTAAATGACAAGAGACCGTAGTCCAACTTATACGAGCTTGACGGACTCTATGGCATGCCAATTGTACCTAAGATTCACTCTAAACCAAGGCTTTCCTTTTTAATCTTCTCGTCTCAAATTACAAGTTAGGTATTACATTACTTAAGTACTCAATCGAATATTTATGCTTCATTCAAATAAGTTTGAACAATGATCCAAGGTAGTAGGATCATATAGCAATGCTGAATTTTCTCATCACAAGTCATTAAAATGCAAGCATGCGTATGTCATTCACAATATATCATCTTCCAAGTCAAGCAAACGAGTCTAGTCTAGATTACTTACCTCGAAGCACTTACTTCTAGTTCAAGTTAGCATTTACAACGTATCACAACCAATACTGAGAATAAAGCATGTAAACTAGACATGAATGTTGCTCGGGAAAGCCATGAGCTAACCCGAGGGTTTGAAACTACACTAACCTCTTATTCCAGCGTTGTGGAATACCTGAATCTTCAATTTATCTTGATACTTAACAAAACCTTCATACCTCCTTCTTGGTCTAATTATAACAACAAATATATCTGTGTTAAAATCACTCCAAATTCAATTATTCACCATAACAATTCACCAACAAGCACTCATGTATGCAATCAAAACATCACACTTAAACATATTTTATACAAAAATAGTACCTTTTCATGTGTATTTCTTCATAAATCTCAAAATAGCCCATACCAAATTATATAACTACTATGCTATCCAGTTTTTTATATAAGTACAAATTCATGCTTAAATTAGTTCCTTAGGCTCCTTATAAATGCAATTCTGCCAAACTAATCTTATAATCACAAATATACATTATAACTGACACATATGGTTTCACTTTACAACATACAATACAGTCCTTTAATTAAATTATAAAAACAGTTTCGTATAATGGCATAAAATAGCTCTGCCCAACTTTAATATGGCTAGATTGATCCCATTTAATTATCTAAACCATTCCAAAATAGCACCTTAACTTGCTTTAAGCGTAAATCTAACCAAATTTTTTATTTGATATACCTAACATGTTATAAACAACCCATGTTCTAATCTTTAAATTCAAAACAGGACACTTTATAATGTCTATTTCTATTCAATTCGAACCGTCCAAAATCAAATTTTCCATTTTCTTCTAACAATGTTAACTTTCTAGTTCAATAGATAAAGATATCAATCCATTTCTTTACAATTTAATTCTCTCAACCAAATCAATCATGATTATACCTTCATTCAAGAATATTCACAAAACAGATTCTACATTCTCTTAAAGAAATCACAAGCTCTTTCATTCATCAAAAACATTCGAACAACTCAATCATGGGCATATCTATATGTATTTCTATCATACGGTTTGTCACAAGAACTTAATTCTTCAATCAACCCAGTTCAACGAAAATTCATCCATTTCCTTTAACAATTTGTATGATTCATCCTAACACCCTGTAATACCCCGAATATCAGTCTAAAATTATGCGGTGAATGGAGTGTTAACTTAATTGTTTGAACAATTTAGATTTGGTCTAGTGGAATGTTATGTTAGAACCTTGCTAGATTGAAATACTAATTAATCAATTATATTTCTTTTAATTGATGGACTAAAATAGAAATATAGAAAACTTGAGTGGCTATTTTAGTAAGGGCTAAACTGAAATTTGAATCAACCTCAAGAGTTGCATGCAAATCATATTAAAAGATAGGGGACTATCACACTTGTCCACCTATAGACATGCTTAGGAACTAAGCTTGATGACTCGGCAATGTAGAACAAAGGAAGGACAACCATTGTTCTCCATCTTTTCTTTTCATTTTTCTTTCCTCCGTGGAAGGTCGAGTAGTGAGAGAGAAAAGGAGAGCTTGGGAAGATTACCTACGTTTGCATCAATTTGAATGAAGATAAAGAGAAATTTAGCTATACAGGTAAACACTTGTTTTCTCTCTTTGGATTAGTGGCCAAATGTTTGATTGACAAGAACTATGTCTATAATTGAAAGTGTTCTTTGATAACTATGGAATGGTAGCTTGGGTAGAGCATTCGGCTATGTATGTAAGCTAATTTGGACTATTGTTTGCTTAAGTTTTAAAGTGGGGCTGAATGGTGATATTAGAATATATGTGTAATTCTGTTTTTGATTCATATTGTAGAATTGGAGGTATTTCTTGGTTTAATCGGGTAGGTATACATAGTGATCTAGGTCATGTTTTGTGAAATTGGAAACCTGCTTGTAATATTAAGTTGTTGACATTTCGAAGTATGAACTAGATTGACTCGACAATTAGATTAAGAATCTTGATAATTTAAGATGTAAACAAGTGTATAAGAATTTAAGTACTTCATTGTTCACTAGTGTTTATGAAATCATGAGTTTAGGGTTAAGGTCTTTCGAATAATTCATTACTTAAAATATGCTAGAATTTATAAATTAGGGTCATGACACGTTGTATAGATTGAAAATTTGAACAATTTGATATCTCAAATGAATGCCCTGCTTGGACAGTATTAAATATTAATTGGAAGGTAATAAATGTGGTAACTAATTTGAGTCTAGAATTATAAGGATTTTCAATCGATGAATCTATAGATTTTGGGGTCTAGTATGAATAAACAATAAAGCATTGGGTTGTCTAAGTGAAATACTGAAATCTGGAATCTGTTTTACGAAACATAGAAACTGTTCTAGTAACCTTAAATGCAATTTTGCCAATCTGAAATGAAAGTTGAACTCAACAAAGTTTAGGGTCTGTTTTTGACACTAAATGAACTGTTTGTTTTAATAAAATAGACGGCTACTTGTAAGATTAATAAAATGATTGTGTTATAGCTCAAAACAGAACCCTTTGAGTATGTATACGAGTTGTTAATTGGGAATTTGGTTGTTTTGGTATCAATGAGAACATAAATGGATTGCATAGTTGTGAGAACATTAGGAACTGAACTGATTGGTACATACCTAGATGTATATATATGAAAAGTAAAATGTTAGTATGAACATTATGATAAATGAAAATGTTTTGCCTTGAGTTGAACTTATGTGGTTTTGTTGGCTATGATAAAAAGTGTATACATACTAATGAATTTGTTTTGCACTAACTTATATAAAGTAATGAGCTGTCTTGTGATTTTATGTGTATATAATGTGATTAGGGGGCTGTTTAAGAGAAAATAAGCATGTGTGTAGTAGTAAGGATTGTCTTACATCCATGTTAAATAGAGTGGTTCTGCTTGTGGTCTGTTTAAGTACTTGGAAATAGGGGCCTGCTTGTAAAATATTTTAAAGACTGAGTTAATAAACAAGGATAGATGTGTTTGGGGCTGTTATGATATATGTAAGTCTATATAAACTGTTTTGGGAATAGAAAATAATATTAAAGGTTGTTTGTAACAATTTTGGGATTGTTTTTGTATGTGTGTAATCGAATGTAAGCTGTCTTATAAGATTAAAATAATGCTGTTTTAAAAGGAACTAAAGAGCATATTGGAATTGTATTAAAAGGCAGTTTTAAAGAGGCAAAACAGTGCTGATTTTTAGACAATGAAAATACAGTTTAGCAAATGTCGTTTTGTGTATAATTGACAATATGGTGGACTGTTTTTTTACGTATTTAGGTATACATGTTTAGTTGACAGATTTGAATAAATATGTGAACTCATAAAGACTTGGAGCTGTTTTGAATGATAAATGTAAAAATGCATTGTTTTGTTGTATGTTTATGGAAAACATATGTGTAAATGCCTTAAAATGAATATAGTTATATTAAGGGATTGATTTTATGCATATGTGTGCTTTTATAAGAGAATTGGACTCTTTGGGTCGAATGTATGCATGTGTACTTGTGTTGATAGTTTGGTTGGTAAATGAATTGAGTTGTTTTAATGATTTGCTATTTTATTTGAGGTACATTTTATATTAAGGATGTGTAAAAGGAATAACTACTTGGAAGCTAGAGATGATTGTGGTTCAGGTATCCCGTAACTTCAGGATAAGAGGTGAGTGCAGTTAATTGTGTCTCGAGTGACACAGTGTCACTCTAAAGTCTCATTTTTATTGGATTAAAATGTCATGTGGTTTTGGATGATCTACAATGTTCATACATGGTGCATGAAGCTCAATTAGAGCAAATTTGGGAGGGGTATACATCCATAACATATCATTCTTGACAACATGATTGATTATGCATTATGTAAGTGTTTGAACTATGTTATGAATGTTTATGTTTATGTTATGGAGTATTGAGCTTGGATGCTAACTTCTGACTTACGCTTTATTTAAATCTTAAAATAAAGGATCAATCTTAATGCTTATTGAAACAATAAGCTCATGATGTTAAAAGATACCAAGTCAGGAAATACAAAAGAATCGTTACTGCTATTAAATCATTGAGACATTGAATAAATGTCAAGTATAATTACTTGTGCAATAAGATACCTCCCCAAACTCAATTGTAAAATAAGATACGTAAGTTGCCTACAATGGAAGTCCTTGGATACATTGGAATGATACATGGTATTATTGGGACTACGGTCCATGAGACACGGCTTGGGGACGCCCCATTATATGTTATATGTTTATTGGTGATAGTAGGAGGTAACGGGGGAGTTGTACGGAGATAAGGGCAACAGTTCGGTTGGATAGTTAAAGTTAGAATTGCCACTGCTATGTGCTTTTGGCTATGATAAACAAGAACCAATACGGTTAACTCGGACCAATGTCACTCATATCCAAATGTGATCCAAGGCAAATATGTTAAAAGATATGAATATCATAAAAAATTGATGAAGAAATGTGAAAAGATCCTTGAAAATGCTATAATTGTTAAGTTAGCTCTTGGTGAGCATAAGGTATTGAAAGGCTCTTGATGAGCAAATGTTAAATTGGCTCTTGGTGATGTGATTATAAAGAAATTCAAAATCCATTGAGTAATTACCAAGTCTCATGGAGACTCAAATATGTTGAATTGATCTTAAACAATATAGAAATAAGTGTAAAGAAGCTCGAGAAAGCTTTCTAATGTTTCAATAATACAAAGTAAACTCAAGATCCCATTAACAATACTAACACCTGTTGGTGTATTCTTATGTATTTCATTGTAAATCATGTTACATGCTTTGTTGAGATTGATGTCTACTGCCTCTCTTATGCTATATAAGCCTAAGACATTCATTACCATGCATTACAGGTCAATATTAAAAGTTAAAGCAACTCCTAGGATAGTGGCACTTTGTATTTAAATAAGAAGCTAGTTATTTGTTAAAATGTTTATGTTATCGAAGATTGTTGTTTTGGCTTGACCTTGCTTGGTTTATGATTATACATTATACTTGAATTAATCTTATAGAAGGAAAATGTTTATAGGAATTCATGATTTGAATTCTAGTATAATATATCTTATTAAGTTGTAGGACATATAAATAAAAGGTAATGATATGTTTGAATAGTTTGCTTGTAATAAATAAGTTGAACATGCTTTGAAAGAATGATAATTAGATGTTTATCGGATAAAATGGGGTAGCTTCAAACTGAATAGACTGTAACTTGATTTAATGAAAATGTTTTGTATTTTTATTAATCAAAATTTGGGATTTGTATGAAGGAGAGGATAATTGGTTAAATCAAGATAATAAATAACCAAGGAATGTGTTTTGGTAGGATTAATAGAGGGCTTAAATATATCGAGTGTATGTGAATTGAAGTTGCACATTTCAAAATCAGCTAGTGTTTGATTAATTGGTTAGTAGTAAGGAAGGGTAATTTTACCAATAAAGGTTACCTATGAATAAATTTCATGGTATGTGATTAAAGGTATGAAATTGCTTAATGAATAGGTTCTGAAAGTTGTATAAAGATTATCAACTTGAGACAATCTGTTAAAGGTCTTAATTTTTGTATAATTTGGTAACATACTAGTTAGTATACGATTTATTTATAAGGGGTATGGACTGGTATATCATCATGGTATTATGATGCTTGAGTTTTGAGATTTCTTGTATGATAGCTAGACTATTATAACTTGTGCTTCTGATAATACATGAACTACATAAACAAATATGTGAGTTGTATTCTCAACTTATATATTAAGAATTGAACAAGTTTGTTTTCTAAGAACTACATTTATATGAAGGCTTAATAATGGACTTGGTCTGAATTATAATTAGTAATTGATTGTAGACTATTACAGTAGTCAAAGAAATCTCTATGGTGCAAGCTAAGATAATGAACAGTTTTAATTACTAAATTGATCATGTTTAAGCTAAGTCTCAAATTAGAAGAGGTCGTGTTAAAAAGTTTTAAATTATTGCCATTTTCATTGATTGGGACTTAACTTGCAAGGCAAGTTAGTCAAGAATGTTTTCTTTTTAACACTTTAGACTCGATTTACTACTAAGCCGGGTTGAGGGTGTTACACACCAAACCGTGAAAAAGATACAAAACTTCAATCCAAGATACAAAACATACAACATCCAATTCAAGGAGACTTCCATAAATTAAAGAAACCAACCAAACATGCAAGAGGGATTATCATACCTTTCTTAGATTTTCATTCAAATTAGGCCTAAGTATTCCTTCCACCATAGATTTGCTCTCTCTCTCAACTCAAGAATTATCTCACTCTTCTCTCTTCTAAGTATATCCGATTATCCCACAAGGAGGAGAAAATGTTTCTCATAACTTCCCTTGACCGAAATCACAAAGAGACACATGGCTAAGTCCTTAACTCATTAATAGTTTAACATGCAAATCAAATCTTTTAATTTTTTGTATAAGTTAATCCTCTCAACATGGCCACACATTTTATTCGATTGATCGATTTAATCCCCATGCTCCCATCCATTTGATTTAATTAACATTTTAATTAAATTAAATTGTTGACACAATGAATCAAACATATAATTAATAAGGTATATAGTACTAGGCCCTTGTTTGGAGTGTTACACTAGCAAAGGCAACAACTAATAGCACTAAACTTTGGTTTTAATGTCGAGCATATTTTAACTTAGTATTGCCTCTGTCGATGGAAATACACTAAGTTAATTACTTTTAAAACTTATATGTCTGTAGCGAGTTTTCAAACAATCTTGGTGAAGATTCAATCTTTACTCCTAAGGGATAGAATCACTTTAGGTGTAAGTTCATCTACTTGAATATCTTCTATCAAAGTTTCTCCCCTTAGTATTTGGCAGTTAATCGTTATCTCCTGAATACGTTAAGATATCAAGGGATAATGAGCATCCAATGACAGCTGTCAATGGAAATAAATATATTAAATGTAAGCACATGCAAAATAGACAATAATACCAAAGCGTGCAATTATTAAAAACTCAAAATACTAAGCGTTTATCAAAAACTCCCCTAGCCAATGAAAAATATTAGTTCATGACTGTGGAAACCAACGACAAATCATCGTTTTGGTTCATCATCACAAAAACCAGAAATAAATTCAAAAGATAAGAAACATATAAGATGTTCTTCGATGCAACCCTTCATTAGATCTAGAGCTCTAGGCAAATCTGCCCAGGTTACTTCTATCATTCTCTTCTCCTAGCAGCTCTAGCTCTCCTTTGGCTCACTCTTGAACCCCTTTATATTGGCGTTGTCAAAGCCTAATTAGGGCTTTTTGGCGCCGCACGTTTTGGATGCATTATAGTAACTAGGGTTGATGTCATCATCCTTCATTAGGGATGAAACCATTCTCCTTCATTCTTTTGCCAACCAAGCTTGACATTCTTCACCTTTCTTTTTCCAACCACGCTTGGCATTCTGTTCTTGCCAACCAAACGTGGAATTCTACTATGGCGAACCAAGCTTGGCGTTCTCCTTATTGGCTTTGCCAACCACACTTGGCATTCTCCTTCATACGTCCACTTGCTCTAGTCCTGACGTACCTGCGTACCACAAC
Source organism: Hibiscus mutabilis (assembly GCA_019671005.1). Taxonomy (NCBI): domain Eukaryota; kingdom Viridiplantae; phylum Streptophyta; class Magnoliopsida; order Malvales; family Malvaceae; genus Hibiscus; species Hibiscus mutabilis. Next base: position 53,163,200 of record CM033716.1, on the reverse strand, counting down.
AAGATAACACCTCCTCACTCTAGCAATAAAAATCTATACATTCTGTAACTCCTTGATGCAAATACATGAATCTAATCGCAAAATGCACAAATATATGCTCAAAGTCATGCAATAGCATGGCAATATATGCATGAAAAGTATTACTTTTGAGGAGTTAACACACTCCCAAACCTAGCTCATTGCTTGTCCTCAAGTAATGCAAAAAAAAACTATAAAAATAAGGTAAAGTGCCTCATAATTTTTTTTCTGATTAGCAACACAAGCTAGCAAAAAAAATATGGCCCTAGTTCTTTTCTCAACATCTCGCAATAGTAATGCGAACAGAACTCAAAGAAATTTCAAGTGCAGAAATATAAATCTAACCTAAGTTCTTGAAGTGTGCCTAAAGTTCAGGTGGTTTGCATTTGCATCAAGTATCCCTCAACTCTCTTAGTCAATTTTTACTTTCCAAACTCAAAACATTGTTATTTTTATTAACCAAGGGTTTCTTTTCTTTCTTTTGGCATTATTTTTAGGTTCACGCCATAATGGCGTGAGAAGTACCACAAACCCCCACATTAATCCAGACTACATCACTAAGTTAACCCATTACACTCATACCCTAAAGTTTTAGTTGGCCTGAGAACTAAGAGGGAACAAACCATAAAGTCCCAAGTTACCTATTGTCTCTAAGGTAGAGGAGTGTTCTAATTTTTTTCTTGCATTTGGCAAAACATTGTTGTCTTATTCTTTACTTTTACCCTGCCATTTTTTTGTTATGAGTTCATTTTCAAAAATCTTAAGTTTGTCTTGGAAACTAGATGCATACTACGTGTTTAAGTCAAACTAAATTTCCCTATGTTAGAGATCAATTACCAAGCAACTCATCATTAGTAGGTCTGGCTCTTACTAAGTCTAGAGATTCTAAATTCATCATCGAAAAAGGTCAAACTAAGGCCAAATATAACTATGCTAGCAATGTGGTTGGCAAAATTATCAGTTCAATATTAGGCCATGGCAATTTTTTATGGTCTGGTATGCATGGTTCTACTATATCTACACGACAATAAATGTGAGGCAACACATCCCTCAAACCTAAGGTTTGCATTTTCCTCAATGCATGAGAAAATATATATAAAAATGCAATGTGTTGCGCATAATAAGTGCTCCGTAATTGTGCAAGTGTACAGTCGCAAGTTAGAGTATTAAAGATATCGTCTCCACAGGGATTGGTGTCACTTCAAGAATCTAATCTCTTGCACTATAAAAAGTAAAAACACAAATAGAAGATTATAGGAGTTTGGACTAATAATTAAACCAGAAAGCAATAAAGTAAAAGAATAGATGAGATCAAATGAGAGAGATAGGCCAGGTTATCGTGAGTTGAGGTGTGATAGCCGATTGGATCATCTTGGTAAAAGAGTGCACGGGCAACTCAGTTGCTGTGCTAACTTGCACAACGGGGTTGCCTTGGCAACTAATCAATGGTTGCCTGGTGACTAGTTGGGCAACTACTTGAGCGTTTGGGCAGCAACCTTCAAGGTTCGACAGAGCGTTCTTCAATGGTTTTTTCTTATCCCTAAGTCAAAACTCTAGCTACTTGTGCATGCCTTGATAATACATCCCTGCATTAATCAAGGGTGAACAACAACCAATCTTGCGCTCCTCTTAGCCATTGAAATCCTTAACTTATTCCTAAGCCAGATTAATCTTCACCATCAATAGATTGAATAAAGATCATATTCATTAGTTTTTTGAATCTAATTCTCTCGATATTAGATAAATAGATGATATTACGAGATCTTCTCCTAATTCACTCGCAAACAAGAATAAGAACCAAGATTGAATAAACCTTGAATAGAAAAGTGCAAACTCTTATTACCTAAACAAAATCCAATAATTTTCACAACCACAAGACCAATAACCTTAGCCAAATAGATTTAGTTCATGGCTAGCTTCTAAAGAAACACAAGATAAAGAATCCCTAGCATGAACCTAATTGAACAAGAAAGAAAAAGATGTAGGATGGATGAAGCTTGTCGAAATCTCCTTGCCTTTGATGTTTTTCGAAAATTCTCTCTTCCCTCTCCCTTTGGAGTTGACGACATGGCCTCTAATTTATAGGGCTAGATCAAAGTCCTTCTTTGAGGAGGAAGTTAAGTTGGAATTAAATTATCTTTAAAGAATATAATTCTTTATTATAATTATATTCCTTCTAGAACTTTTCCTATCTTCTTGGAATTTAATTTTTCTTTAACTTCTTCATGGAAATCAAACTCTTTTGGGATTTACTTTGCTCCACGTCATTTTGGGCTTGTCTAGTCATCAATTTCGACTACCATATCACCTTATTCTTTCTCGACAATTGCTCTGGAAACTGGCTCGGCGTCTCTTTCATGCATTGTCATGGCAACTAGCTTGGCATCTCTTTCATGCATTGCCCTGGCAACTAGCTCTAGCCTTACTTTGGCAAGTGATCCTGCACATACACACAAAACACATCAAAGCAGCATCTTTTTCCATAAAAACAACCAAGTTATGCAATCAAGCTCAACGATGGTAGGAAGCATGGATTAATGCATGAATGACTAATTATGTAACTAATATGAGCCTAAGTCTAACAATAATATGAGTAAAAAGGGTAAAAAAATAGTACTTTTGGACACTTATTGCACCCCCAAACTATTGCTTGTCCTCAAGCAATGCAAACTAATAATTACATGCTAAGACTTCAATTTTCACAAACTTAGCTTTGAACTTGATTTCAATTCTCAGAACCGAGGCACAAAGTATGATTGGCTTTTCATTTTTCGAAAACCTAGGTGTTACTCAGAATCAAACTATAATGCTTGTGAGTGCGTGCGGAGTTGTGTGCAAGTTGATTTTTCAGATTCTATACAAATAAGAGGTTTTTAAATTACTTCATTGGGTTCTTTTTAACATATTTTAATTAGAGTCGGTTTCGGGCACCTCTAGTGTTTTGTTTTTAGGTTCCTTAAGTTAATTAATTTATTCGGCTAGAGCCGTTTCGGACACCTCTAGCGATCTATTTTTTTAACACATGCTAGAGCCAATTTCGGGCACCTCTAGCATTCATCCAATTTTTATTCTAATTCCCCAATTTTATTAATTATCAACTTAAGTTCACTAGAATTCCTTAAATCAATCAAACTACAACAGTGTTTCATCAAATTTAGCATTATAGTAAAATTCTAAGTTTTTCCATGGTTATCCTAGAATAAAAATTCTATCAATTAAGTGCATTGGCAAAGTCATCATCGAATATTCATCAAATTTGGGCAATTCTTGTTCCAACTAAAGGCATGACAAGTAATATATGTATCCTAAATGCAATACTTAAGATGAATGCAACTGAACATGGTAACTACTAATAACAATCCCCTCCAAACTCGAGTAAGGCATTGTCCTCAATGCATTCATTAAAGAAAAATAAAAATAACGAAAAATAAAATGCAAACGAGGACTTACTCCGAGAGTTCATCGTCGTGGATGATTAGTTTCCTTTTGGTCAGTGTCTTGATTCTCATGCTTGAACGCGATGGTTGTTTCCTTGTTGCCGATGGTGGAATCGATCATCTTACGGGGTTGTCCTCTTCGTCCTCTTCATCAATGTCATTGGCTTTTCACTTGGAGGATTCAATTGGTGCGGTCTTTGTTGGTGCAATGGAGGACTCGTCCGAATATGAAAAATCAGACAATAATTTTGTACGAGTTGATTCGGGCATAGGTGCTTTACCTTTGGCTTTTGCAGTGGTTGCCGGGATGTCTTTAGCTTTGGTTGCCGTGGCATCTTCAGGGTTAATTACCATGGCATCATCTGTTGCGGTTGTCGTGGCGACTACTTCATTGGTTGCCGGGGCAAGGATCTCGACAGGAAAGATTGGGAACGACACGCAGCTATCCGGTACTTTTCTAGGATGACTTGGGTGATGGCATTGTTGTGCTCCTTCATGTACCGCATGAACATTAGTTGCCGGTCTTCAATTTGTCTTAGGTGGCTCGCCAATGGTTTTAAGAGTGCTTCAAAGTGTCCCGGGGTTGATGGCCGAGTTGCCCGGGCATTAGTTGCTTCGGCATTAGGAGTTGTCGAGGTGGCAGGAGTTGCCACGACAATTGCAGGCGTTGGGGATTTTACCGGTGCCTCTCCCATTAGCTTTCAGATTTGTGTTTGATTCCAACCGAATTTTGGTAGGGCCTTTTCATCAGGACTCACTTGGGACATGCATCTCCCTGCAAAGATTAGAAACTAAGCAAGGGAAGAAAAGAGAACCCTTATCTTTTGAGCTACATACAAAAATCTCATCACAAATAATTTTTCCAATGTTAATGATGCGATTATACAAAATAAAGTGTATGAGCAAAAGACGTGGTATATCAACGGTAGTATTGTGTGGTGGGAATTAAAGAAGTTTTAACAAACTTATTCCATAGTTTTGCCTCGGGTTTAAGCCGAAGGTGATTTACCGTGCCCTTGTATTTACCTTCGTTCCAATGAGTTCCCGGTAGAGTGAGTTTATGAAGCCCCTTGTCGAGTTGCTTGGGCGTGAATTGATCAACAAGGCTTGATGCTCGTCCTTCTCATTTTAATGCCCGTAAAAGGTGTTGATTTTTCAGGGCTTATGAGTATGGACTTGTCACGAACAAAAATATAAGGATTATCCAGGTTAGGTGAGTGAGCATAGAATTCTCTTACCCGGTTTTGATTGATGGAAAAAGATTTGCCACTTTTGATGTGCAATTCTCTCGAAGATGAATGGTTGAAGGCCGAAATCTTGATGAGAGTTGGAGTATTCAAAGCCTTGTTCATTGTAAATCTTTCAACTTTCAAACTTGGAGTGAAATCTTTCTTGAACCACCGGTGTAGCAAACTTCTTGTATTTTGGTTCTTTGGAGGAACTTGGATGGACCAAAAATTTAATTTTGGATGCCATGAATGATCTTGGTTGTGAGTTTTGTAGAAACAAAGAAAATAAAAGAAAAGAAACTAAAGAGTTGCAAGATGAAAATTAAGAATAGGTTTCTTGAAAGTTAATGGTGATGGGTTATATAGAAAAGATAGGTAGTAAATATGGTGGGTGAGATTAATTTTGGATAGAGAATAAAGGGGGTTTCGATTTAGGGGAAGGGTGACGGAAAGAGGGTTTAATTAGGGTAAGTTGAAGGCTTTATATAAGCCTTAGATTCAGCCCATTAATTTCTTTGTTGAAGATGTTTTCCTTTTTGGATCAAAATTTCTCTTTATCTTGAACTCTTTTCCTACAATTCAAAGACAAATTAAATAAGGATTAAAATTAAAGATAAACTAATAAAATAAAATAAATAAAGATGTGTAAAGGGATTCTTAAATTTAAAGAGATAAAAAAAATATATCCTAAAATATAATAATAATTAAAAACAAAAAAAATTAGTTCGAGACAAAAATAGTAAAAATTAATAAAAATAAAAATAAAATAAAAATAAAAATAAGATATCAAAAGGAGAGCATGCTCATGCATCTCCTAGGTTGACCACTTCTTTGTTACGTTTTACATGGGCACCATTGTAGTGCTTTAATCTTTGTCCATTAACTTTGAATTCATATTTGTCAGTGATGGACTTGATTATTACGACACCATGGGAGAATGGTTTGACAACTTTGAATGATCCCGACCATCTTGATTTTAGCTTTCCCGGGAAAAGTTTTAGGCGAGAATTGAATAAGAGAACTAGTTTTCCTGGCGTGAATTGCCGCGGCAATAGTTTCTTGTCATGCCATTGCTTTGTTTTCTCCTTGTAGATTCGTGCATTGTTATAGGCGAGTGCACGAAATTCTTCTACCTCGTTGAGGTTCAACAAACACTTTTGTCCGGCACTTTCCTAATTTATATTCACGGTCTTAATTGCCCAATATGCCTTGTGTTCGATTTCCACCGGTAGATGGCATGTTTTGTCATAGACAAGTTGGAAGGGGGACAGACCTTAGGGTGTTTTGAATGCAGTGTGATATGCCCAATGTACGTCATCTAGTCTTAATGACCAATCCTTCCTAGAGGGATTTACAAATTTTTCGAATATACCCTTCAATTCCTGGTTGGAAATTTCTGCTTGCCCATTGGTTTGTGGGTGATATGCCATGGCAATCTTGTGTGATACGCTGAAGCGTTGCAACATCTTGGCAATAAGTCTGTTGTCAAAATGCTTGCCTTCGTCACCGATAATTGCTCTTGGCATCCCAAATCGTGTAAATATGTTTTTCTGCAAGAATTGTTGCACGGTCTTAGAATCGTTGTTGGGAACTGCAGCTGCCTCAACCCATTTGAACACGTAGTCAACGACAAGTAGAATGTAGAGGTTGTCGAATGAAGATGGGAAAGGTCCCATAAAATCGATCCCCCACACATCGAATAATTCCACCTCGATGATGTTTTAGAGTGGCATCTCATGTCGTCTAGAGATATTGCACGTCCTTTGGCAACGTCCACATTGCTTGTAAAAGTCTTGGGCATATTTGTACAATGTTGGCCAATACAAACCGGATTGCAACACTTTAGCCGCGGTACGAGTTCCTCCAAAATGTCCTTTATAGGGTGAAGAATGGTATTGTCGGAGTACATTCTGTTGCTCTTCTTCAGGGACACATCGACGTATAACCTGATTTGCACATTGTTTAAACAATAGAGGCTCGTCCCAAAAGTAATGCTTAGCTTTATGACGGAACCGCTTCTTCCCTTGGTGAGTAAGTCTATAAGGTAAAATACCACAAACATGGAAATTAACTAAATCCGTGTACTAGGGTATTGCCGAGGCATGTGCTGCCATGGTGACTGCTCCCAAAATTGCCGAGGCGTGCGCGTCAAGGGTTGCCGAAGCGTCGAGGGTTGCTAAGGCATGCACATCCATGGTTGCCGAGGCGTGCACGTCAAGGGCTGCCAAGGCGTCGAGGGTTGTTGAGGCATGCGCATCCATGGTTGTCTAGGCGTACGCATCAAGGGTTGCCGAGGCAACTAAAAGTTGCTCATCCAGGAATGCATCTTATATCTCTAGATCCGCGTTCTCCTCCCTATTGCGTTCTAAACGTGATAAGTGATCGGCCACTTGATTTTCTATTTCTTTCCTGTCCTTAATTTCAATATCAAAATTCTTGTAAAAGTAATATCCAACGAATCAAATGAGGTTTGGCATCCTTTTTAGGAAATAGATATTTGATTGCCGAATGGTCCGTGTGAACAATTACCTTTGTACCAATCAAATAGGATCGGAACTTGTCAAATGCGAAAACTACAGCTAGTAACTCTTTCTCCGTTTTTGTGTAATTCACTTGAGCACTATTAAGAATTTTACTAGCGTAGTATATCACATGGAAGGTCTTACCTGTGCATTGGCCTAGGACTTCTCCTACCGCAAAATCACTTGCATCACACACGAGCTCAAAAGGTAGCGTCCAATCTGGTGGAACGACAATGGGTGCTGAGGCAAGCTTATCTTTAGGTTCTCGAATGCTTGGGGTGCAAGAATCATCAAAATCGAAGACTTTATTATGTTCAACCAAATTGCACAAGGGTTTAGTGATTTTAGAAAAATTATGAATGAACCTCCTGTAAAAACCTGCATATCCAAGAAAGCTTCGAATTCCTTTAACCGAACTTGGTGGGGGTAATCTCTCGATTACGTCCACCTTGGCTTTGTCAACTTGAATTCCCTTGGATGAAATCTTGTGGTCGAGCACTATTCCTTCATCTACCATAAAATGGCACTTCTCTCAATTGAGGACTAAATCAGTTTCTTCACATCTTGCCAACACCTTCTCTAAATTGCCGAGGCAGCTGTCGAAGTCATTACCAAAAATAGAAAAATCATCCATGAAGATTTGAAGGAAGTCTTCGACCATGTCTGAAAAGAGTGCCATTGTTACGCGTAATAAGTGCTACGCAATTGTGCAAGTATACACGTTGCAAGTTATAGTATAAAAGATATCGTCTCCACAGGGATTGGTGCCACTTCAAGAATCGAGTCTCTTGCACTGTAAAAAGTAAAAACACAAATAAAGAATTATAGGAGTTTAACGAATAACTAATCTAGAAAGAAATAAAGTAAAAGAATAAATGAGATCAAATGAGAGAGATAAGTCAGGTTATCGTGAGTTGAGGTGTGATAGCTGATTGGATCGTCTTGGTAAAAGAGTGCACGAGCAACTTGCACAACGGGGTTGCCATGGCAACTAATCGATGGTTGCCTGGGCAACTAGTTGGGCAACTACTTGGGAGTCTGGGCAGCAACCTTCAAGGTTCGACAGAGCGTTCTTCAATGGTTTCTTCTTATTCCTAAGTCGAAACTCTAGCTACTTGTGCATGCCTTGATTATACATCCCTGCGTGAATTAAGGGTGAACAACAACCAATCTTGCGCTCCTCTTAGCCGTTGAAATCCTTGACTTATTCCTAAGCTGGATTAATCTTCACCATCAATAGATTGAATAAAGATCATATTCATTCGTTTCTTGAATCTAACTCTCCCGATATTAGATAAATAGATGAAATCATGAGATTCTCTCCTAATTCACTCGCAAACAAGAATAAGAACCAAGAATGAATAAACCTTGAATAGAAAAGTGCAAACTCTTATTACCTAAACAAAAACCAATAGTTTCTCACAACCACAAAACACAATAACCATAGCTAAATAGATTTAGTTCATGGCTAGGTTCCAAAGAAACACAAGATAAATAATCCCTAGCATGAACCCAATCGAACAAGAAAGAAAAGGATGAAGAAGGAGGCTTGACGAAATCCTCCTTGCCCTAGACGCTTGTCGAAAATTCTCTCCTCTTGCCCTCTTTGGACTTGTCGAAATTCCCCTCTCTTCCTCTCTATGGAGTTGTCGAAATTCCCTTCTTATTTATAGGGCTAGGTCAAAGTCCTTCTTTGAGGAGGAAGTTAAGTTGAAATTAAATTATCTTTAAAGAATATAATTCTTTACTATAATTATAGTCCTAGTAGAGCTTCTCCTATCTTCTTGGAATTTAATTCTTCTTTAATCTCTTCATGGAAATCAAATTCCTTTGGGTTTGGGCTTTGCTCCACGTCATCTTGGGCTTGTCTAGTCATCAATTTTGACTACCATATCACCTTTGTTCTTGTCGACAATTTCCCTGGCAACTGGCTCGGTGTCTCCTTCATGCATTACCCTAGCAACTAGCTCGGCATATCCTTCATGTATTGCCCTGGCAACTAGCTCTAGCCTTGCTTTGGCAAGTGATCCTGCATATGCACACAAAACACACCAAAGCAACATCTTTTCCCACAAAAACTACCAAGTTATGTAATCAAGCTCAACGATGAAAGGAAATATGGATTAATGCATGAATGGCTAATTATGCAACTAATATGAGCCTAAGTCTAACAATAATATGAGTAAAAAGGGTAAGAAAAATAGTACTTTTGAACACTTATCACACCCCCAAACTTGAATTATTGCTTGTCCTCAAGCAATGCAAATTCATAATTACCTGCCAAGACTTCAATTTTCACAAACTTAGCTTTGAACTTGATTTCAATTCTCTCGACCGGGGCACAAAGTATGATTGGCTCTTTATTTTTCGGAAAACTTAGGAGTTACTCGAAATCAAACTATAATGCTTGTAGTGTGTGCAGAGTTGTGTGCAAGTTGATTTTTCGGATTCTATGCAAATAATAGGTTTTCAAATTACTTTATTGGGTTCTTTTTAACATGTTTTAACTAGAGCCAGTTTTGGGCACCTCTAGTGTTTTGTTTTTATTTTTCTTAAGTTAATTTATTCGACTAGAGCCGGTTTTGGGCACCTCTAGCGATCAATTTTTTTAACACATACTAGAGCCAGTTTCGGGCACCTCTATTGATCAATTTTTTAGCACATGCTAGAGCCAATTTCGGGCAGCTCTAGCATTCATCCAATTTTTATTCTAATTCCCCAATTTGTTAATTATCAATCTAAGTTCACTAGAATTCCTTAAATCAATCAAACCACAACAGTGTTTCATCAAAATTAGCATCATAGTAAAATTCTAAGTTTTTCCATGGTTATCTTAGAATAAAATTTTTATCAATTAAGTGCATTGGCAAAGTCATCATCGGATATTCATCAAATCTAAGCAATTCTTGTTTCAATTAAAGGCATGGCAAGCAATTTATGTATCCTCAATGTAATACTTAAGATGAATGTAACTAAATATGATAACTACTAATAACAATCCCCCCCAAACTCGAGTGAGGCATTGTCCTCAATACATGCATTAAAGAAAAATAAAAGTAACGAAAAATAAAATGCAAACAAGAACTTACTCCGAGAGTTCGTCATCGTAGATGATTAGTTTCTTTTTGGTCAGTGTCTTGATTCTCTTGCTTGAACGCGATGGTTGTTTTCTTGTTGCCGGTGGTGGAATAGATCCTCGTACGGGGTTGTCCTCATCGTCCTCTTCATCATTGTCATTGGCTTTTTGCTTGGAGGATTCAATTGGTGTAGTCTTTGTTGGTGCAATGGAGGACTCGTCCGAATCTAAAAAATCAGAAAATGATTCTGTAGGAGTTGATTCGGGCATAGGTGCTTTACCTTTGGCTTTTTCAGTGGTTGCCGGGATGTCTTTAGCTTTGATTGCCGTGGCATCTTCAGGGTTGGTTGTCGTGGCATCATCTTGTGCAGGCATGATGTATGTTGCCGCGGCATCATCTGTTGCGGTTGTCGTGGCGACTGCTTCAGTGGTTGCCGGGGCAAGGATCTCGGCGGGAAAGATTGGGAATGGCACGCGATTGTCGGGGTACTTTTCTAGGATGACTTGGGTGATGGCATTGTTGTGCTCCTTCATGTACCGTATGAACATTAGTTGCCGGTCTTCAATTTGCCTTAGGTGGCTTGCCAATGGGTGCAAGAGTGCTTCAAAGTGTTCTGGTGTTGATGGCTGAGTTGCCCGGGTGTTAGGTGCTTGGGCATTAGGGATTGCCAGGGCGGCAGGAGTTGCCGTGGCAATTGGAGGCCTTGAAGAATTTCCCAGTGCCTCTCCCATTAGCTTTCGGATTAGTGCTTGATTCGAACCGGACTTTGGTAGGGCCTTTTCATCGGTGGACTAACTTGGGACATGCATCTCCTTGCAAAGATTAGAAATTAAGCAAGGGAAGAAAAGAGAACCCTTATCTTTTGAGCTACATACAAAAATCTCATCACAAATAAATTTTCCAATGTTAATGATGCGATTATGCAAAATAGAATGTATGAGCAAAAGACGTGGTTTATCAATGGTAGTATTGTGTGTGGTGGGCATTAAAGAATTTTTAACAAACTTATTCCATAGTTTTGCCTCGGGTTTAAGCCGAAGGCGATTTACCGTGCCCTTGTATTTACCGTCGTTTCAATGAGTTCCCGGTTGAGTGAGTTCTTGAAGCACCTTGTCGAGTTGCTTGGGAGTGATTTGATCAACGAAGGCTTAATGCTCGTCCTTCTCAATGTAAAGCCCGTAAAGGGTGTTGACATTTTTGGGACTTATGAGTATGGCCTTGTCACGAACAAAAACATAAGGACTATCCGGGTTAGGTGAGTGAGCATAGAATTCTCTTACCCATGAGATGTTACCCGGTTCCGGTTGATGGCAAAAGATTTGCCACTTTTGATGTGCAATCCTCTCGAAGATGAATGGTTCAAGGCCGAAATCTTGATGAGAGTTGGAGTATTCAAAGCCTTGTTCTTCATGAATCTTCCGGCTTTCAAACTTGGATTGAAATCTTTCTTGAACCATCGGTGTAGCAAACTTCTTGTATCTTGGTTCTTTGGAGGAACTTGGATGAACTAAAAATTTAATCTTGGATGCCATAGATAATCTTGGTTGTGCGTTTTGTAAAAACAAAGAAAAGAAACTAAAAAGTTGCAAGATAAAAAGTAGGAATAGGTTAAGGGTGATGGGTTTTATAGAAAAGATAGGTGGTAAATATGGTGGGTGGGATTAGGGGAAAACGAAAAAGGGTTTGGTTTAGGGAGATGGTGATGGCAAAGGGGTTGTGATTAGGGTAAATTGGAGGCTTTATATAAGCCTTAGATTCAGCCCATTAGTTTCCTTGTTGAAGATGTTTTCCTTTTTGGATTAGAATTCTTCTTTATCTTGAACTTTTTTCCTACAATTCAAAGACAAATCAAATAAGGATTAAAATTATAGATAAACTAATAAATAAAGATGTGTAATGAGATTCTTAAACTTAAAAAGATAAATAAAATAAAAAAATCTATCCTAAAAAATAGTAATAATCGAAAAAAAATGGAAAAAAGAAAAAAATAATAAAAATAAAAAATTAATCAAAAATAAAAATAAATAAAATAAATAAAAAATAAAAATAAAATATCAAAAGGGAGAGCATGCTCATGCATCTCCTAAGTTGACCACTTCTTTGTTACGTTCCACATGGGCACCATTGTAATGCTTCAATCTTTGTCCATTAACTTCGAATTCATGGTTGTCAGAGATGGACTTGATTATCACAGTACCATGGGAGAATGGTTTGACGACTTCGAATGGTCCCGACCATCTTGATTTCAGCTTTCCCGGGAAAAGTTTTAGCCGAGAATTGAATAAGAGAGCTAGTTGCCCTGGCATGAATTGCCGTGGCAATAGTTTCTTGTCATGCCATTGCTTTGTTTTCTCCTTGTAGATTCGTCCATTGTTATAGGCGAGTGCACGGAATTCTTCTATCTCATTGAGGCCCAACAAACGCTTTTGTCCGGCACTTTCCCAATCCATATTTACGGTCTTGATTGCCCAGTATGCCTTGTGTTCGATTTCCACCGGTAGATGGCATGTTTTGCAATAGACAAGTTAGAAGGGGGACATACCTAAGGGTGTTTTGAATGCAGTGCGATATGCCCAAAGTGCGTCATCTAATCTTAATGACAATCATTCCTAGAGGGATTTACAACTTTCCTGAGTACACCCTTCAATTCCTGGTTGGAAATTTTTGCTTGCCCGTTGGTTTGTGGGTGATATGCCGTGGCGATCTTGTTTGATATAAAGAAGCGTTGCAACATCTTGGCAATTAGTCTGTTGTCAAAATGCTTGCCTTCGTCACTAATAATTGCTCTCGGCATCCCAAACCGTGTAAATATGTTTTTCTGCAAGAATCGTTGCACGGTCTTGGAATCGTTGTTGGGAACTGCAGCTGCCTCAACCCATTTAGACACGTAGTCGACGGCAAGTAGAATGTAGAGGTTTCCGAATGAAGATGGGAAAGGTCCCATAAAATTGATCCCCCACACATCGAACAATTCCACCTCGATGATGTTCTAGAGCGGCATCTCATGTCGTCTAGAGATATTGCCCGTCCTTTGGCAACGATCACATTGCTTGTAAAAGTCTTGGGCATCTTGTACAATGTTGGCCAATACAAACCGGATTGCAGAACTTTGGCCGCGGTACGAGTTCCTCCAAAATGTTCTCCATAGGGTGAAGAATGGCATTGCCGGAGTACATTCTGTTGCTCTTCTTCAGCAACACATCAGCGTATAACCTGATCTGCACACTGTTTAAACAAAAGAGGCTCATCCCAAAAGTAATGCTTAGCATCATGGCGGAACCGCTTCTTCCCTTGGTGAGTAATGCCATAAGGTAAAATACCACAAACAAGGAAATTAACTAAATTCGCGTACCAGGGTATTGCCGAGGCATGTGCTGCCGTGGCGACTGCTCACAGAATTGCTGAGGCGTGCACGTCAAAGGCTGCTGTGGTGTCGAGGGTTGCCGAGGCGTGCACGTCCATGGGTGCCGAGGCGTCGAGGGTTGCCGAGGTATGCGCGTCCATGGTAGCCGAGGTAACTAAATTTTTTTTATCCGGGAATACATCGAATATCTCTAGATCCGCGTCCTCCTCCATGTTGCGTTCTAAACGTTATAAGTGGTCGGCCACTTGATTTTCCTTTCCTTTCCTGTCCTTAATTTCAATATCAAATTCTTGTAAAAGTAATATCCAACGAATCAAACAAGGTTTGGCATCCTTTTTAGCAAATAGATATTTGATTGCCGAATGGTCCGTATGAACAATTACCTTTGTACCAATCAAATAGGATCGGAACTTGTCAAATGCGAAAACTACAGCTAGTAATTCTTTCTCAGTTATTGTGTAATTCACTTGAGCACTATTAAGAGTTTTACTAGCGTAGTATATCACATGGAAGGTCTTACATGTGCGTTGGCCTAGGACTGCTCCTACCGCGAAATCACTTGCATCACACATAAGCTCAAAAGGTAGTGTCCAATCTGGTGGAACGATAATAGGTGTCGAGGCAAGCTTTTCCTTTAGGGTGTCGAATGCTTGGGTGCAAGAATCATCAAATTGAAGACTTTATCCTGTTCAAGCAAATTGCACAAGAGTTTAGTGATTTTATAAAAATTATAAATGAACCTCCTATAAAAATCTGCATGTCCAAGAAAACTTCGAATTCTTTTAACCGAACTTGGTGGGGGTAATCTCTCGATCACGTTCACCTTGGCTTTGTCTACTTCAATTCCCTTGGATGAAATCTTGTGGCTGAGCACTATTCCTTCATCTACCATAAAATGGCATTTCTCCCAATTGAGGACTAAATCAGTTTCTTCACATCTTGCCAACACCTTCTCTAAATTGCCGAGACAGCTGTCGAAGTCATTACCAAAAACAGAAAAATCATCCATGAAGATCTCAAGGAAGTCTTCAACCATGTCTGAAAAGAGTGCCATCATGCATCTTTGGAAGGTTGTCGGGGCGTTACACAATCCGAACGGTATCCTTCGGAAGGCATAAGTACCGTATAGGCATGTGAAGGTTGTCTTTTCTTGATCTTCTCGTGCTATGGCAATTTGATTGTAACCTGAATAACCATCAAGAAAACAATAAAAGGGTTTACCTTCAAGACGGTCAAGCATTTGATCAATAAAGGGTAATGGGAAGTGATCTTTCCTGGTGGCTTTGTTTAGCTTTCGATATTCCATACAAACCCTCCAACCGGTCACAGTCCTGGTTGGAATGAGTTCATTATTTTCATTACTTACCACTGTTATACCTCCTTTTTTCAGTACGCATTGTACCGGACTTACCCACGTACTATCAGAGATAGGGTATATAATGCCGGCGTCAAGCCATTTGATGATTTCTTTCATTACAATCCCTTTCATGGCATGATTCAGTCTCCTCTGGGCCTCAATTGAAGGTTTGTGATCATCTTCCAACAAAATCTTGTGCATGCACACTGCCAGGCTAATTCCCTTCAAGTCGGCAATTGTCCACCCTATTGCCTTTTTTGTGTAGCTTCAACATCTTGATCAGCTTCTTTTCTTGCTCAGGCTGTAACTTAAAAGAAATAATTACAGGTAATGTATTATCGGTTCCTAAGTATGCATATATTAGCTGCTCTGGCAATTGTTTCAACTCAAGAATCGGTGGTTGTTCAAGAGAGGGTTTTTCGAGTTTACCTTCCTTACCTGAGTAATCTAGTGGTTCAAAGTATGTACCTGGTCGATTGACTAGCCAATTTGCCTCTTGTTGTTGTTCCTCATCGACCGATTCTTCATACTCCTCAGGTTCCTCTTGATCGACAATGTAGTTGCCTAGGTAACTAAATTCCTCGTCGAAGTTAAACTCTATCGTGGCATGAAGAAGTTGGCATTCTTCTGGATCATCGGCATGCCTTAGTGTTTGGAACACATTTAGTTTAACTTGCTGGTCATTCACCCTCAATGTGAGTTCTCCTTTTTCAACACCGATCAAGGTTCTCCCTATTGCTAGAAATGGTCTCCCGAGAATGATGGGTGCATTCTCATCTGCTTCACAATCCAAAATAATAAATTCAGCGGGAAAAATAAATTTATCAACTTTTACCAGTATGTCCTCGATTTTTCCTTCTGGATGCACATAGGATCTGTCGGCGAGCTATATTATAACTTTTGTAGGTCTTGCCTTCCCGATTCCTAGTTTTTGGAAAACCGATTTAGGCATCAAGTTTATGCTAGTCCTAAGGTCGCATAATGCTTTCCCGACATAGTGATTTCCAATAGAACACAGTATTGTGAAACTTTCGGGATCCTTCAACTTGGGTGGCATACGATTGTGCAACATGGCCATGCATCCCTCTGTTGCGGCAACTATTTCAAACTCTCCTAGCCTTGTTCTCTTGGACACAATGTCTTTAAGAAACTTGGCATAGTTCGACATTTGTTCAATTGCTTCCACCAATGGCAAGTTGATGTGGACTTGCTTTAGGATATCAAGAAACTTCTTGAATTGGTATTCTTGCTTTTATCACTTCAACCTTTGTGGGAATGGTGGTGGAAATCGGATATCTTCAATCCTTTCATTGGTTTGGAACCTGGTTGATGGCATTGCCGGGATAACTGGAGTTGCTGAGGCGTTATCAATTGGGGTTGCCGACGCATGCTTATCGCCAGTTGCAGAGGCATCTTTATCGTTGGTTGCTGAGGCATGCTTATTGCCGGTTGCCGCGACAATTCCTGGTTCAGCATCTGAGGCTTTGCCACTAGGTTCGTCTTGATCTTTTTGTGGAGTTTTGTTTGATGAGCGGGTTTGAGCCTCTCTAAGTTGTTGGCCACTTCTAGTGGTGATTGCCTTACATTGCTCATGACCAGTTCCTCTTGCGACTTCAGTATCGCTAGGTAAACCTCCTTGCGGTCTAGTATTCAGATTTTGAGGAAACTGTCCGACTTGATTTTCCAATGATTTGATTGCCGCTTCTTGGTTTTGCAATCTCATCTCGGTCCTGTTAATAAAAGCATCAGTTCTTTTTATGAAATTACTATTCTCAGCCATATAAGATTCAGTTTTCATCATAAAAGCATTTAGAGAATTTTCCAAAGAACTAGATGTTGTCGGTTGTTGTTGCGACAACTGTTGCCGTGGCATATTCTGCTGGAATCCAGATGCTTGTGCATTATGATTGTTCTGGTTTAGAGCAATGTTGGGATTACTCCATGAAAAATTTGGGTGCTTCTTCCAAGCTGGATTGTATATATTGGACATCATATTGTTGTTCCGATTGTAATTCCCCACATAGAAGCTTGATTCCGGATTCTGCATACATTCAGAAGAATTATGGTTTTTCCATGTTCTGGACCATCTTGGTTAAAGTGGCCAATTGTGCCAAAATTGAATCTGATGATCCTAGTTCATGTATTGTGGATTGGCGTCTAACTCCTCCTCTTCTAGTAGATGGGAATTGATAATCATTCTTGGCCAGCCTGTTTAAAATTTGCATTGCTTCTTCCGGCGACTTATCTAGGAGTATGCCGTTTGTCGAGGCATCTAGCATCATCCTTGTTGGTGTATTCACGGCATTGTAAAACATTGTTACTTGAGTCCACACCGCGAATCTGTGTAGGGGGAATTTGTGTAGAAGTTCTATATATCGCTCCCAAGCCTCGTACATGGATTCATCATCTGCCTGCCGAAAAGAAGTAATGTCGTTACGAAACTTATCAGTCAAATTTGTAAGATTAAATCGAGCAAGGAAATCACGACAAAGATCGGTCCAAGATGCTATTGATCCGGCAGGAATGCTAATCAACCATGCTTTCGCCTTACCCCTCAGTAAATAGGGGAATGATCTTAATTGTAAGACATTGGGGGTGACTCCGTGTATTTTGAACGAGTTGCAAATCTCGAGGAAAGATTTTAGATGTTGTCGAGCATCTTCAGTTGCTGAGCCGCCAAATTGACCAATTGTGTTGATCATATTAAACATTACCGGTTTCAACTCCTGGATTAAGTCCATCAAGATCTTCTTCAAGATAGTCTCGAATAGTTCTGCTTTGTGCAACTCCTCCTCCTACTAGAACATCTTGATTCATATTGCCGTCTTGATTAGCCATTGCTACTCTTATCCTTCGTCTAAGTCTTTGTAAGGTTTGTTCGATTTCTGGATAAAAGGGATATTCTGGTGTAGCCGGTCTCGCCCAGGTCATATACCAATGCAAAACCAAAGTTTGTTAGCCCTTTGAATCTTAAACAAGAAAAGTAAAAAGAAAGTGCAAGAAAATAAAAACAAAGTCGCTATTGCCAGTCCCCGACAACGGCGCCAAAAACTTGTTGCGCGTAATAAATGCTACGAAATTGTGCAAGTATACACGTTGCAAGTTATAGTATAAAAGATATCGTCTCCACAGGGATTGGTGCCACTTCAAGAATCGAGTTTCTTGCACTGTAAAAAGTAAAAACACAAATAAAGGATTATAGGAGTTTAACGAATAACTAATCTAGAAAGCAATAAAGTAAAAGAATAAATGAGATTAAATGAGAGAGATAGGCCATGTTATCGTGAGTTGAGGTGTGATAGCCGATTGGATCGTCTTGGAAAAAGAGTGCACGGGCAACTTAGTTGCCGTGGCAACTTGCACAACGGGTTGCCTTGGCAACTAATCGATGGTTGCCTGGGCAACTACTTGGGCGTCTGGGAAGCAACCTTCAAGGATCGACAGAGCGTTCTTCAATGGTTTCTTCTTATCCCTAAGTCAAAACTCTAGCTACTTGTGCATGCCTTGATAATACATCCCTGCGTGAATCAAGGGTGAACAACAACCAATCTTGCGCTCCTCTTAGCCGTTGAAATCCTTGACTTATTCCTAAGCCGAATTAATCTTCACCATCAATAGATTGAATAAAGATCATATTCATTCGTTTCTTGAATCTAATTCTCCTGATATTAGATAAATAGATGAAATCACGAGATTCTCTCCCAATTCACTCGCAAACAAGAATAAGAACCAAAAATGAATAAACCTTGAATAGAAAAGTGCAAACTCTTATTACCTAAATAAAAACCAATAGTTTCTCACAACCACAAAACATAATAACCATAGCAAATAGATTTAGTTCATGGCTAGCTTCCAAAGAAACACAAGATAAATAATCCATAGCATGAACCCAATCGAACAAGAAAGAAAAGGATGAAGAAGGAGGCTTGTAGAAATCCTCCTTGCCCTAGATGCTTGTCGAAAATTCTCTCCTCTTGCCCTCCTTGGACTTGTCGAAATTCCCCTCCCTTCCTCTCTATGGAGTTGTCGAAATTCCCTTCTTATTTATAGGGCTAGGTCAAAGTCCTTATTTGAGGAGGAAGTTAAGTTCGAATTAAATTATCTTTAAAGAATATAATTCTTTATTATAATTATATTCCTACTAGAACTTCTCCTATCTTCTTGGAATTTAATTCTTCTTTAATCTCTTCATGGAAATCAAATTCCTTTGGGTTTGGACTTTGCTCCACGTCATCTTGGGCTTGTCTAGTCATCAATTTTGACTACCATATCACCTTTGCTCTTGTCGATAATTGCCCTGGCAACTGGCTTGGCGTCTTCTTCATGCATTGCCCTGGCAATTAGCTCGGCATATTCTTCATGTATTGCCCTGGCAATTAGCTTTAGCCTTGCTTTGGCAAGTGATCCTGCATATACACACAAAACACACCAAAGCAGCATCTTTTCCCACAAAAACTACCAAGTTATGTAATCAAGCTCAACGATGGAATGAAACATGGATTAATGCATGAATGGCTAATTATGCAACTAATATGAGCCTAAGTCTAACAATAATATGAGTAAAAAGGGTAAGAAAAATAGTACTTTTGAACACTTATCAGCCATCATGCATCTTTGGAAGGTTTTCGGGGCGTTACACAATCCGAACGACATTCTTCAGAAAGCATAAGTACTGTATGAGCATGTGAAGGTTGTCTTTTCTTGATCTTCTGGTGCTATGGCAATTTGATTATAACCTGAATGACCATCAAGAAAACAATAAAAGGGTTTACCTGCAAAACGGTCAAGCATTTGATCAATAAAGGGTAATGGGAAGTGATATTTCCTAGTGGCTTTGTTTAGCTTTCGATAATCCATACAAACCATCTAACCGGTCACAATCCTAGTTGGAATGAGTTCATTATTTTCATTACTTACCACCGTTATACCTCCCTTTTTCGGTACACATTGTACTGGACTTAACCATGTACTATCAGAGATAGGGTATATAATGCCGACGTCAAGCCACTTGATGATTTATTTTATTACATTCCCTTTCATGGCATGATTTACTCTTCTTCGGGCCTCAATTGAAGGTTTGTGATCATCTTCCAACAAAATCTTGTGCATGCATGCTGCCGGGCTAATTCCCTTCAAGTAAGCAATTGTCCACCCTATTGCCTTTTTGTGTAGCTTCAACATTTTGATCAACTTCTTTTCCTGCTCAGGCTATAACTTAGAAGAAATAATTACAGGCAATGTATTATCGGTTCCTAAGTATGCATATTTTAGTTGCTCTGACAAATGTTTTAACTCAAGAATCGGTGGTTGTTTAGTAGAGGGATTTTCGAGCTTGCCTTCTTTACTTGAGTAATCCAGTTGTTCAAACTATGTACCTGCTCGATTGACTAGCCAATTTGCCTCTTCTTGTTGTTCCTCATTGACCAGTTCTTCATACTCCTCAAGTTCCTCTTGATCGGCAATGTAGTTGCTGAGGCAACTAAATTCCTCGTCGAAGTTAAACTCTGCCGTGGTATAAAGAAGTTGGCATTCTTCTGGATCATCGGCATGCCTTAGTGTTTGGAACACATTTAGTTTAACTTGCTGGTCATTCACCCTCATTGTGAGTTCTCCCTTTTCAACATCGATCAAGGTTCTCTCTGTTGCTAGGAATGGTCTCCCGAGAATGATAGGTGCATGCTCATCTGCTTCACAATCCAAAACAATAAAGTCAACGGGAAAAATAAATTTATCAACTTTTACCAGTATGTCTTCTGTTTTTCCCTCTAGATGCACATAGGATCTGTCGGCTAGCTGCAGCATAACTGTTGTAGGTCTTTCCTTCCCGATTCCTAGTTTCTGGAAAACCGATTTAGGCATCAAGTTTATGCTAGCCCCAAGGTCGCATAATGCTTTACCAACATAGTGGTTTCCAATGGAACAAGGTATTGTGAAACTTCTGGGATCCTTCAACTTGGGTGGCATACGATTGTGCAACATGGCCATACATCCCTCTGTTGCGGCAACTGTTTCAAACTCTCCTAGCCTTGTTCTCTTCGACACAATGTCTTTAAGAAGCTTGGCATAGTTCGACATTTGTTCAATTGCTTCCACCAATGGCGGTTGATGTGGACTTGCTTTAGGATATCAAGAAACTTCTTGAATTGATATTCTTACTTTTGTCGCTTCAACCTTTGTAGGAATGGTGGTGGAAGTCGGATATCTTCGATCCTTTCATTGGTTTGGAACTTGATTAACCGCATTGTCGGGACAACTGGGGTTGCTGAGGCATGCTTATCGCAAGTTGCCGAGGCATCCTTATCGTCGGTTGCTGAGGCATGCTTATTACCAGTTGCCGCGGCAATTCTTGGTTCAGCATCTGAGGCTTTGCCGCTAGGTTCGTCTTGATCTTTTTGTGGAGTTTTGTTTGATGAGCGGGCTTGAGCCTCTTTATGTTGTTGGCCACTTCTAGTGGTGACCGCCTTACATTGCTCATGGCTAGTTCCTCTTGCGACTTCAATATCGCTAGGTAAACCTCCTTGCGGTCTAGTATTCAGATTTTGAGCAAATTGTCCGACTTGATTTTCCAATGATTTAATTGTCGCCTCTTGGTTTTGCAATATCATCTCGGTCCTGTTAATAAAAGCATCAGTTCTTTTTATGGAGTTACTATTCTCAGCCATATAAGATTCAGTTTTCATCATAAAAGCATTTAGAGAATTTTCTAAAGAACTAGACGTTATCGGCTGTTGCTGCGGCAACTGTTGTCGTGGCATATTCTGCTGGAATCCTGATGCTTGTGTACTCTGATTGTTCTGGTTTGGAGCATTGTTGGGATTACTCCATGAAAAAATTGGGTGCTTCTTCCAAGTTGGATTGTATGTATTGGACATCACATTGTTGTTCCGGTTGTAATTCCCCATATAAAAGCTGGATTCTAGATTCTGCATACATTCAGAAGAATCATGGTTACCACACATAACTCACAAAAAGAATCCATTACCTTGACCTAATGTGTGTTGTTTGGTTTCTGCATGTTCTGGACCATCTTGGTTAAAGTGGCCAATTGTTCCAAAATTGAGTTTGATGATCCTAGTTCATGTATTGTGGCTTGGCGTCTAACTCCTCCTCTTCTAGTAGAGGGGAATTGATAATCATTCTTGGCAAGCCTGTTTAGAATTCGCATTGCTTCCTCCGACGACTTATCTAAGAGTATGCCATTTGCCGAGGCATCTAGTATCATCCTTGTTGGTGTAATCACGGCGTTGTAAAACATTGTTACTTGTGTCCACACAGGGAATTCGTGTAGGGGGCATTTGTGTAGAAGTTCTCTATATCGGTCCCAATCCTCATACATGGATTCATCATCTGCCTGCCGAAAAGAAGTAATGTCGTTACGAAACTTATCAGTCAAATTTGTAGGATTAAACTGACCAAGGAAATCACGACAAAGATCGGTCCAAGATCCTAAAGATCCGGTAGGAATGCTATTCAACCATGCTTTCGCCCTATCCCTTAGTGAATAGGGGAATAATCTTAATCGTAAAACATCGGGGGTGACTTCGTGTATTTTGAATGAGTTGCAAATCTCGAGGAAAGATTTAAAATGTTGTCGTGCATCTTCAGTTGCTGAGCCGGCAAATTGACCAATTGTGTTGATCATATTAAACATCATTGGTTTCAACTCAAAGTGGTCGGTTTCAATTTCAAGTGCGACAACTCCTGGATTAAGTCCGTCAAGATTTTCTTCAAGTTAGTCTCGAATAGTTCTGTTTCGTGCAAGAATCACTCCTCCTCTTGCTGGAACATCTTGATTGGAACATCTTGATTCATATTGTCGTCTTGATTAGCCATTGCTACTCTTAAGCTTCGTCTAAGTCTTTGTAAGGTTCGTTCGATTTCTGGATCAAAGGGATATTCTGGTGTAATCCGTCTCGCCCTGGTCATATACCAATGCAAAACCAAAGTTTGTTAGCCCTTTGAACTTTAAACAAGAAAAATAAAAAGTGAGAAAATAAAAACAAAGTTGCTATTGCCAATCCTCGACAACGGCGTCAAAAACTTGTTGCGCATAATAAGTGCTCCGTAATTGTGCAAGTGTACACGTCGCAAGTTATAGTATAAAAGATATCGTCTTCACAGGGATTGGTGGCACTTCAAGAATCTATTATCTTGCACTATAAAAAGTAAAAACACAAATAGAAGATTATAGAAGTGTGGACTAATAACAAAACTAGAAAGCAATAAAATAAAAGAATAGATGAGATCAAATGAGAGAGATAGGCCAGGTTATCATGATTTGAGGTGTGATAGCCGATTTGATCGTCTTGGTAAAAGAGTGCACGGGCAACTCAGTTGCCTTGGCAACTTGCACAACAAGGTTGCCTTGCCAACTAATCGATGGTTGCCTGGGCGACTAGTTGGGCAACTACTTGGGCGTCTGGGCAACAACCTTCAAGGTTCAGCAGAGCGTTCTTCAATGGTTTCCTCTTATCCCTAAGTCGAGACTCTAGCTACTTGTGCATGCCTTGACAATACACCCTTGCGTGAATCGAGGGTGAACAACAACCAATCTTGCGCTCCTCTTAGCCGTTGAAATCCTTAACTTATTCCTAAGTCGGATTAATCTTCACCATCAATAGATTGAATAAAGATCATATGCATTCATTTCTTGAATCTAACTCTCCCGATATTAGATAAATAGATGAAGTTACGAGATCCTCTCCCAATTCACTCGCACACAAGAATAAGAACCAAGAATGAATAAACCTTGAATAGAAAAGTGCAAACTCTTATTACCTAAACAAAATCCAATATTTTCTCACAACCACAAGACACAATAACCTTAGCCAAATAGATTCAGTTCATGGCTAGGTTCCAAAGAAACACAAGATAAAGAGTCCCTAGCATGAACCTAATTGAACAAGAAAGAAAAAGATGCAGGATGGATGAAGCTTGTCGAAATCTCCTTACCCTTGATGTTTGTCGAAAATTATCTCTTCCCTCTCCCTTTAGAGTTGACGACATGACCTCTAATTTATAGGGCTAGGTTAAAGTCCTTCTTTGAGGAGGAAGTTAAGTTGGAATTAAATTATCTTTAAAGAATATAATTCTTTATTATAACTATATTCCTTCTAGAACTTCTCCTATCTTCTTGGAATTTAATTCTTCTTTAACATCTTCATGGAAATCAAACTCCTTTGGGATTTAGCTTTGCTCCACGTCATCTTGGGCTTGTCAGTCATCAATTTCGACTACCATATCACCTTATTCTTTGTTGACAATTGCCCTGGCAACTGGCTCGGCGTCTTCTTCATGCATTGCCCTGGCAACTAACTCGACATCTCCTTCATGCATTGCCCTAGCAACTAGCTCTAGCCTTGCTTTGGCAAGTGATCCTGCACATACACACAAAATGCACCAAAGCAGCATCTTTTCCCATAAAAAGAACCAAGTTATGCAATCAAGCTCAACGATGGAAGGAAACATGGATTAATGCATGAATGACTAATTATGTAACTAATATGAGCCTAAGTCTAACAATAATATGAGTAAAAATGGTAAGAAAAATAGTACTTTTGAACACTTATCACAATGCATGCTAGAAAAAAACATAAATGTAAGGAGTTAAGAGGGTGAGGACTTCCCCGAGGAATGATTTTAGCGAGTGGAGCCAGTATTTGTTTTGAGGAAGGATCCTCGTTTTGGTTCCACTGACTTCTTCCTCTTCAGATGTGACTTTAAAGCATCAGTCATGGCAGTAGAAGCCTTTACATCTTGCAAAACCTCACCGATTATCCTGGTTGGCTCAGTGTGGCCGCTGCGACTAAGGTAGTTGACAAGGCTGGGGTTAGTGGTGGAAAATTAGTCATGGCATCATCAACATGTACATCATCTTTAGACTTAATGTCCAAGTGTTGGGTCTGGGTCTTGGCAGAATCTTGGTGGGCAAGTGATATTGGTACAGTGGCATCAGATTGCTGGGCTGGAGTATGATCAGGCTGAGGGTTGACTGGCATTCCATCCGATGCATGGAGCTCAGTTGGGAACTCTGGATATGGTGGCAAAGGATTGGTCGACATTGCTTCAATAGCTGTCTTCAGGGCATGGTCTCTATCCCCAATATACAACGAAAGTGCCAAGTTTTGTTCCTCGACCTTTTTGAACTTCTAAAAGAGAAGTTCTTGGCATTGATAGATTTGGAATAGTAATGCCACAACATCAAATGGCAATTGAGTGGTTGATTTAGCCTTAGGTGTCTTGGCAGTAGAACTCGACATGATCTATTCGCAAAATTTCCTATGCTAAGAATCAAATACCTTTTAGAACAGAAAAAGAAATAAAATAAAAACTAAAAATTTAAAACTAAGATATCATAAGTACTGAAAAGAAAATAACTCTCCTAAACCTATTTACAATGATCATACTAGGTTGGCAAAAATATAATGAAGGTCCACAAGGAGAATGCTCTCATTGGCATTAATCTTGTAACACTCCCTTCCCAGCCTGGTCGAGAACCAAGTCAGAGAGTGCTACCGGTGAACGATGCAATGATCGGTACGATAATTATAAACAATGGTCAACATTTTTAGGCTGTCACGCTTAGCAAATAATACAAAACAATAGCACTAATTCAATTAAACCATTATGAAACTGTGATTATCCATTCAAGACCAATTTTAAACTTTTATGAACTTTAGGAGCTAAATTGTAATTTCAGTGTTCTAGTGGTCCTTTTTTATAATTAACTTTACAATCATGAAATTCAATTTATAAACAACGATTGTATAAATTTT
This sequence comes from Hibiscus mutabilis, assembly GCA_019671005.1. Lineage (NCBI taxonomy): Eukaryota > Viridiplantae > Streptophyta > Magnoliopsida > Malvales > Malvaceae > Hibiscus > Hibiscus mutabilis. The sequence goes on along the minus strand of CM033716.1, from coordinate 53,137,421 downwards.
CATGTTAATCATAGTTCAATTCCCCTTCCAATTAAGATCTATAACATTCAGTGACCAAAATGTAATATTTTTAAATTGTTTCGTAACAATTATAATTGAATTACCTATCACCGTATCGATACTCAGAAGGCCATATCAGTATACCATGCCAATTTAAAAATCCCATATTCAATAAATACATACTCGTACCGATACAACTGAAGACTGTAGCGGTACGAGTTGACCATATTGACTCGTACCGATACACCTTAAGACTGTATCGATACCTTTAATTTTTCCTTATTCCAGTGACCAAATCCGTATCGATAAGCATTTTGCAATATCGATATGCCCTGTTTACTAAGTCCAATTAGGCATACCCGTATTGTAACACCCCTCACCCAGGTTAGGAGTAACCCGACCAAGGAGTGTTAAAACAAGCAAATAAGCAAGCACACAAGACAACACAAGAATTCAGGCCATTTACAAATTTTCGAACTCATCCCTATTAGATGAGTTACTTGCCTAACAAGAAACCCAACCAAGCAACAAGAACATGTTTTTCAAACATTATAGCTTACCATATATAAACATAGGCCTCCAAGTATCAATCAAGGAGATATAAACATAGCCAATTATACATGTAGGCAATCGAATACACTCAAGGCAAGATTCAAATTCATTGCAAGTTTATTCATATATGTGCAACTTTGATCCATTTCAAAACAATGTCAAACATGGATACATATCATATTGGTTACTAAACATGGTCATATTTGTATTCATTTGACTCACACCACCATCAACATGCCTTCAAGCAAGCTTAACATCATCTAAAATCTTGACTATCTTATCATGACCTTAATTTCTTGAAATAGAAACAACCTAATCGACCAGGGGATCAATTCAAATAGAGCATTCAGGAGTTAAGCACATAGTGTCCCATTGTTAAGCATATTCGAATATAACAAGATCTTGTGACCAAGTACCATTTTCCACATTCAACAAGTCATGTCTAATTCATTCACATAGCATATGGATATCATGGGCATCAAGCATTGCCAACCAAGTCTTTACAAGCTTCTAAAGGTCAAGGCCATATGTATACAAACTTCAAAATGAACAAAATGCATGATATAGCTTAATTATGTATAAAGCTAAATGCCACCAACTAGGAGAGCTACAAAATAGATTCAAAGTCATATTTTTAGCTCTGCTTGTGTCTTGCATCGAGCTTAAGGAAGATCTCTTTAAACCTGTGGTTTGGGAAGTATAGAAACTAGAGTCATAAATACATAATGTACTTAGTGAGGTAGCAACTCTTTACTAGCCAATTATCAAGTTTAGGTAGTCTTTAATCAAGTACAACCTAGCTAAGGTTTGAGCATATGAAGTCAAGTCTAGCATAAGGTTTCAAGTATTTCAAGCCAAGTAGGGAGTCCAATAGTCATGTATAGCTATTACCATTTATATACATCATCACAAGCACAAGAAGATATAACAAGGTCTCAATCTCAAGTAATATACATTATTTCATGCTTCAACACCATTTGAATAGCAATTTACTGGAAGGTTGTTTCCATTTCAAGATTGATCGAGTATTAAATAAAGATAAGAAGCTTGTTCAAGCATATCGATTCAAGTATGATCACTTTTCAATTATCATGTAAGGAAGCAAATTCATGGTATCAAGTCAAGTGTCATTCAAGCTTTAAGCCATGTTTTTCTTTCTTGCTTATTCATTATAGATTAGGCCTTGGTACATAGTTATGTCTAGGCAATCGAGTCACCAACGAAATTGTCGCCAAAATAAGAAACTAGCCATATCCTTCCTACTCTCGCCAGTGACCATAACACACATCCCTCCTACTGGAACCAAATAAGGGCCTTGGCCCAGTATCGTAGTCCACCCAATCACAATGAGCTGTAAACTCTATGGCATGCCATCCTACCTAGGACCAACTAGCAACCAAGGGTTTGTTTGATTTACTTGTCAACTAATTAAGCTTCAAGATTTCAAGTCAAGGCAAGTACACATAACAAGATCAAGGCAAGTTCGTAGCTTATTCAAAGCATCACTTTCAAGTGTTTATCTATCACGGTCAAGATAGCCCTTAGGCCATTCGAGCCTTAGCTCAATTTATCACACATTCATTATAATTCAAGCAAGTTTGCATTTCATGTCATCATTAGCATCAAGCAAGATCATGTCTAAGCAATCTTGATTCGTGCGAATAGGTCAATACAAGAAACCATAGAAGATCAATCCATTTGTTTACATTTCATACAAGCTATCTTAGTCTCAAAAGACTATCCTCTTAGTCTCGAAAGACTATCCTCTTTTGTTTAGCTTTCAAATGCTCCTCCTTAGACCCTTCTCCAATTTCCACTTCTCGTTCTAACATTTCGTACAATTAAATCAAGGTTAAGACAAGGTACATTCATTTAACTTCAAAACAAGGTAGCAATACACCTAATTCATGCATCCAAACTGTCCTAGGCTGCCATACTAGCACACACATATGTATATATACGAGGTAGCATTCAAACTGCTCAAAATGTATACAAAACAGTACACAAAACTACATTTAAAGCTATTCAAAAATGCACATCAGGCCATAGAACCAAAATCAGCAACTATTTAAATTATTACATGACTCCATACATTCAAGCATTCATTTTAAAACATCAAGATTGCTGCTGCCAGGCAGCATGTGCATTACTTGCTTAAATGTTCATATCTTTCATTCCGCATATCGGAATTTCGAACCGTCTACACCGTTGGAAAGCTAACTTAATTGTCTTTCTAACCATATAGGCCTTGCATTTTTATTCTTTACGAATTAATATAGTTTTTTATTTAAAGATAGACCAAATTACATAACTGGGCAGCAATTACATTTTCAATAGTTTCAAGCAAAATAGGGCAGTTCTTTATACATTTAAATTACACTCTTTTGTGCATCAATATGACTCTCTAACATAGTTACACACCTCCAAGTAATTCAATTTAAGTTTACATTACTCATAATAGTTTAATGTTCATTAACATACAAACAATCTTGCTCATAACAGTCCCTATGTATACACACGCATATATAGAACGGTGCCCCGTTCTTAATTTAATCAAATCAGCCCTTCATTTCATCAAAATAGTCCCCCTTTAGTCCCAAAATTTATAAAACATTCTACTTAGTTTCAAAGTACTCAAAACAGTCCATGAATATTCTCATTTATGCAAAATAGTTCTAATGCGTTTACATTCGATTTCATACAAGCAAAACAACCCTTAAGACTTATGTTTATGCTAAAACAGTTTAGCTATATATATATATAAATACATATACAAACATTCCATTTAGACTCACATTCTAGCAATAGCGATTTCCATTACTTGTATATACAAATTAATATTCAAACAGTCCCATTAGTATAATTAAAAAAAAATCAGTTTCTAATTGCTTGTAAATCAGTCCTTTAATGTTTTTATCAAACTAAAACAGTTTTTAAACATTTCTCAAGTGACCAATTTAATTCTTAATTCATTCACATCAAGCAATAATCTCACTCCAACTCAATATCATTTGAACACTCCTCTAATTCATTCATATGCACCATAACAACTTAGTTTCTAAAGAAGTTAACAACAAACAAAGTCACATAAACCAATTCCAAATTTTCCAACAATCAATTTAGCATTTTTCAAGCAAAACAAGTTGTTAGGATCTCAGAATCAAAGAGGAAAGTCATGAACACTAAGCATTACCTTCAGTTTGAACACAATTCCAAAGCTCTAAGCAAAGTTTCCATGGCTGCCCGACTCTTCTCCCTCTCTCTATGGTTTTTAGTTTCTATAAGAGAAGGGAGATGAAGAGGATGACTATCCATCTCCCTTCTTTGCTTTATTATCAATAAAACATGTGTTAAAACCCCACCTCATTCTCTTTTTATCATGCAAACTCTAGGTTTAGTAAGTCATTCACTTTAGTCACTATAATTTAGTGTTCTTCTTTTTAATTCTCATAATTAACTCCCTTCATTCATTTGATTAGGATATAATTTAACTAGTTAATGAGTTTAAATTATGGTAACAACTTATAGGCTCGGTTTAGGGATATCATAATTCCCTAATTTAAAATAAATTACCACTTTTAGAAATATGCTACTAGGCTCAGGTTTAGGGTATTACACGTATAGATGCGCCCTAAGAAGTATCGATACGCCCAACACTGTAATGACATATTTTATTTGTTTTTTAATCAGATTAACCTATCAAACATTATCCAAGTACAATGAAACTTTATCAACAAGTCCAAAACACTATAATCTACTAGCATGTCAAATTTTATAGCTATTCGAATTCATTTACTATGTTTTCACCTTTTTAAGCCAAATATGCACATTAAGCCATTTTAACCACTTCTATAATACCATATTGAGCCTTAAGTCCTTATACAAAACATAAGCAATGCACACACACCAAAATGACTAAAAGAAACTAGTTCAACTAGTTTTCCACCATGCTAGGAGTTTGTAAGGGCAATATACATTAATTTTGTCTTGTGATGACTTGCCAAAACTTCTAATTTGCTCTAATCTCGAGTCAATGACTTGATGAACCTGAAATGCATGAGATGAGATGCATTAGGCCTACTTTGCCTAGTGAGGTAGTCATAAACAATGTAATTAACAATGGAATGCATAACAACTCATGATCAAGAACATCAATGTTATATTTCATGTTCAATATCATTTAGTTCATAGTTCAACATTAATCATTGGAATCGATTCAACACAGTGGATATGCAAATTTCCTATGACTCACCAAATGAATGAATGATCTAGTCCCTCCGCCTCGCCAATGACCAATAACACATCATGCCTTCGCCTCACCACAATAATGGTTGTAGCCAAGGACCATAGTCCACTCGTACTAATGATCTCATGAATTTTATGGCATGCCAATTGTATCCAATGTCTTTCGAATCCAAGGTTCGCTGGCAATATCAGTAATAAATATTCAATAACAATGACAATATCCAATGTTCTTATCAATAAGAAATGTTTTTGTGCCAATGTTCAATAGCAATATCAATGACAATGGAAGTGTTCAATGATCTCAATGGCAATGGCAATAATCGATGCTTCATCTTCAATGTTACGATGACAATAACTCTATCGATATCAATGTTTATTGACAATAATGATAACAATAGCAATGACTATGCTCTATGTCCAATGTTCAATGCTTCAGTAATTTAATGACTATATCGATTGCGAAATCAATGACAACGATCGATGGCAATGACTATAAAAATATCAATGTCCAAAAATCAATACAATGACTTACCTCTACTTACCAATAATTTCCACTAAGTGGTTCAATGTAATATTCCTTAACGATGATGTTAGTAATACTTTGTACAATAACAATGGAATCGGGAAATGCACCTAGCCCAATTCAGAGACATCGACTACACTCACATCAATAATCTGATGGTCCTACGGCTTCCAGATAATAATTCCCTTGTTCCTAGCTTTCGTCGGTGATGATGGATGATCTCTATTCAATTCTTGAGCTAGGTTAAACAATAGAAATTAGTTAGAGTCGATAATATGATATCGAAATCAATATAACGATATCAGTATCAATGTCTAAACTTGAAATAACCAATATCTAAAAAATTTTCCATGGATTGTCAAAAACCCTAGCTTATGATTAAGCTCAATTTACCCATGGATTTCATTGATTGTTTGGGGATTATAGCTTACCCTGTCGATAGCAACGATTCAATGTCAATGAACCGAAGAAAACATAAATTTCACAACACTGAACAATAGAGGTGTGTGCTTGCTTGAAGATGATGAAGACAAGGGAGGTGCTTGCTTCTTTAGAAATCGGGTAAGCCTTTCTTTCTTTTCTATTCATTTTATTTTATTACCATTAGCTTTCCTTCAATTGAAGGAAAGTCTTCAGATGATCCCACGTAGGTGGTGATTTTAATTGAGGAGGGGCTAATCGCAAGGTTAGTCCCTCAACTCTCAATTATCTATACTTGTACCCCCAAACATTCAATTTCTATAATTTAGCTACTAAAAGATTTCAATACATTCAATAAGGTTCTTAGACAGTGAATTGACTCAATTAGAGTCCAATATCGATGCAATTGACCTTGCGGTCAAAGTTAACACAATATTTGGACCTTTTCGATGTAGGATCTCCAATCCTTGGAACCCAATCCCGGTTAGATCGGATTTTGGGATATTACAACTCTCCCCCTTAAGAAAATTTCATCCTCAAATTTTACCTAAATCGAAGAGATGAGGATATTTCTTCTTTATAGTTTCCTTAGGTTCCTAGGTAGCTTCCTCAACGGTGTGGTTCCTCCAAAGCACATTGACTAACGATACAATTTTATTGCGAAGTCTTTTAACTTATTTTGCAAGTATCTGAATCGGTTCCTCTTCATAAGATAGATTAGGTTGAAGCTGAATGATATGTGAAAGGTTGTAACGATACTTTCGTAGCATCGATACATGAAACACATTGTGAATCTTGTTCAGATCTGAGGGCAACAATAGTAGATAGGCTACAAGGCCAACTTTGTCAGTAACTTCAAAAGGTCCAATGAATTGAGAACTCAACTTCCCCTTTTTGCCAAAACTTGGAACCTTCTTGCACAATGAAACTTTAAGAAAATCTCTTTCTCCAATCTCATACTGGATATCCTTTCGTTTAAGATCTATGTAGGCCTTTTGTCGATCGAAGGCAACTTTCAAGCGATCATGGATGATGGTAATTTGTTCTTCAGTTTCTCGAAGTAAGTCTGGGCCCAACATCTTGCCCTCACCGAATTCAGACCAACATAATGGAGTTCTACAACGTCTACCATATAATGCTTTATACGGTGCCATCTTGATGGAATTTTGGTAGCTATTGTTGTAGGAAAATGCAATGAGAGGAAAGGATTTCTCCCTTGATCTACCAAAGTCAATGATACACAATTGTAGCATGTCCTCCAAGATCTGGATTACCCTTTCTAATTGTCCATTAGACTAAAGGTGAAAGGTTGTGCTAAGATTGACTTTAGTGCATAGAGCTCATTGCAATGTTCTTCAAAATTGAGAAGCAAACCGTGGATCCCGATCGGAGATGATAGATTGTGGCACTCTATGGAGTCGAATAATTTCCTTGATGCACAAGTCAGCTAACTTTGAAAGACCGTAGTCCATTCTAATCGGTATAAAATGTGCTAACTTGGTGAAACGATCCACAATGACCCAAATGGCATCGTGTTTAGCAGAAGTCGAGGGTAGACCACTAACAAAGTCCATAATGATCTTCTCCCACTTCTATTGTGGTAGATTGATAGGTTGCAACAATCCGTTGGGGACACGATGCTCGACTTTAACACGTTGGCACATGAGACATTTAGACACAAAGTCGATTATGACCTGCTTCATACCCGGCCACCAATAGAGCTCACGAAAATCCTTGTACATCTTCATAGAACCTGGATGAACAGAGAATGAGCTTCCTCAAGGATATTGCTATGAAGAGATTCATCATTGGGCACACATACCCGATCTCATAAGCATAGGAGTCCTTCAGAATTGATTCTATAGTCGAGGTTATCTTGGTGCTTAGAGACAATGGAATGAAGTTCTGAGTAGACTGAACTTGATTCTCAAAACAATGGTAGACTGAACTTGAAGTTCAGCAACAAGACCATGATGTTTTCGAGGTCGGAAAAAAGCATTAATAGCTTTAGGGGCTACAATAGAATGATTTCGTAGTGAGTCAATTTGCCATACAATGCATAAGACGTAATGACAATACTTACAATGTGATGGTTTGCAGCTGAGTGCATTATCCACAACGTTGGCCTTGCCAGATGGTAATCAACGACGAGGTCATAGTCCTTGAGGAGTTCCATCCATATTCATTACCGAAGATTTAGCTCCTTCTGAGTCAAAATATATTTAAGGCTTTTATGATCGGTGAAGAGATAACACTTTTCTCCATAGAGATAGTGTCTCAAGATTTTTAATGCAAATACAACTGTAGCCAACTCCAGATCATGAGTAGGATGATTCATCTCATGTAACTTAAGCTGTCTCGAAGCATATGCAATAAAATTGCCCTCTTGCATTAATACACATCCTAACGCGAGATGTGACGCATCACTATAAACTGTATAGTCTTTTCCAGACTCAAGTTGTGTTAGGACTGGTGCATGAATTAACACTTGTTTCATCTGGTCAAAGCTTCACTGTTGTTCCTCGGTTCAAACAAATAGAGCTTCTTTTCGGAGTAGTTTAGTTAGTGGGGTTGCAAACATAGAAAATCCTTTGATGAATCTTCTATAATAGCAGTAAGACCAAGGAAACTTCTCACCTCACCAACGTTCTTCGGTGGATGCTAATCAAGAATGGCTTGAATCTTTTTCGGGTCAAGTTGAATGCCCTAGCCGATATAATATTCCCAAGAAAAGCAACTTCAGTAAGCCAAAACTCACATTTGGAGAATTTAGCAAACAACAGCTTCTCTCGAAGACTTTAAAGCACAATGCAGAGGTGATCACGGTGTTCCGCAGCATTCTTGGAATAAATCAAAATGTCATCGATGAATACCACTATGAATTTATTGAGATAGGGTCTAAAAACCAGATTCATTAGGTCTATAAAAGTTGCCGGTCATTGGTTAGCCCAAATGGCTTCACCGAGAATTCGTAGTGACCATATCTTGTACGAAAAGCAGTTTTGGGTACATCACAATCTTTAACTCTCATTTGATAATACCCAGACCTTAAATTGATCTTGGAAAACACAAAGGCATCCTTGAGTTGATCGAATAGGTCATCTATCCTTGGCAATGGATACTTGTTCTTGATGATAACTTTATTTAGTTGTTGTTAGTCAATACATAGCCTCATAGAACCGTCCTTCTTCTTTACAAAGAGGACTGGGACTCCTCAAGGTGAAGAGCTCGGTCTTATGAAACCTATATCAAGCAGGTCTTGAATTTGGGCCTTTAGTTCTTTCAATTCAACAGCTGCCATTCTGTAGGGCGTAATGGAAACTGGGGCAATCCCAAGTTGCACTTCAATACTAAATTCAATTTCATGGGTCAGGGGTAATGTAATACCCCAAAATCCGATTTAGGAAAAATGTTATTAGATCATTCCTTACATTAAATTTTGATTCTATTCCTTTTATGATTGGTAGCCTAATTAAGGCCCAGGATCGAATTGAGTAAATATGAGAATTAGTTAACCAATTGTTAAATGATGGATTAATAATAAAATTGTTGAGTCTAAGGACCATGGATTAAATCGAAAGGTGAGTAAATTAAAGGAATAATCTAAAAAGGACCAAAATCATAATTTGGTAAAACTATGTTATTGCATGCTAATATTAAAGTAATGTTTGGACAATCCACATGTCATTGGGGTGGACCGAAACAAAGCTTTAGGAAAAAGCTTTGTCTTCTTCAATTGTTTCAATTGAACACTTGAGTTAGAAAGAGAGAGTAAGAGAGACCTTCTTACTTGTTGAGAATAGGCCATGCATATAATCCTTGTTTGAGCATTAATTTGTGAATGATTCTAGTAATGTAATCTATGTTTCCTTTAAATTTGTTGGAAGATGGCTCAAATGTATTCTTGAGGCATTGCTTCAATTTAGTTTTGCATGATATGTTGTATTATTAGATTTTTGGTAGATTGAAATGTTTATAATTGAGTTATGGTTAGAATAAACTTGAATTATGGGCACTTATAGATTTCTAGGCTGCTCGAAAAGAAATGGAGAGTATGTTTAGATAGAATTTGATTAAATCCATTTCTAGAATAGGGCTATTTGGTAATCGAAGAATTGATTGATTGGTTCAGATTTTATAAGCATGTCTGGCAATGTGTATATGGCCAAATTGAGTAGGGTTAAATGTATTTTAAGCCTAGAATGGGGCTATTCTGTTTTGAGCAGTAATCTCGGGTAGATTAGTTTATTTGAGTTGTTGTTTTGTTAAAATGGAAGAATTAAACGATGTTGTTGTATGAAAATTGAAATAGAGAATCATGTTAGTAAGAAATAAGGGCGTCACAAGGTTGTTTAAACTAATTAGAATGGGCAGGAACTCATTCATGAGTGATTTTCGATTTGGGGTTGTTTTGCTGTGATTGATTTTGAGATATGTTTATGTTTAATAAGTACCTTGTAAAATAGCCTTGGAAATTTTGAGGTTAGCTAATAGAAAATGTATCTATATATATTGTTGTGTTATAACCTGTTTTTAATAGCTAAATAAGTCTAAAAATATGTAAATTTGATTAAAGAAGTTGTTTTGTTAATTAGATATGCATATGGAACTGTTTAAGTTCAGTTTAATGCAGTTTGGGGACTGCTCTATTTTATATGCAAAAAATGAGACTATTTTTTATGGATTCTGAATGAATGTTTTGCTGGGTTTCAAGGCTATGTTATGTAAGATTGATAGTAGGATCAACTAAGGCATTTGGAAGTCTTGTTAGAAGTAAAAATAAGGCCTGAAATGAGTTATAAAGAAACTGCCCTGCTTTGTACCTTGTAAACAGCTTTAAAATCTGCATTAGCCGTGGCTTTGAAAATTTGCTATAAATCGTACTGGTGGAATTAGAACCTATAATTTATATGGTTGAAAATATTGTCATGTCTAGTTTAATTTAAAACAAACGAAACTGAATTCCGAGCCAAATAGCAGTTTATAGAGATAATTGTTCTAAGACAGTGTAATCTGCCTGGTGGCAGAATTGAGTGTAGCTTTAGATTAAAATCTGTATTATTTAGTAAGGATTAAAAATACAAGGCCTATATGGTTAGAAAGCTAGTTGAGTCAGCTTTCTAACGGTGTAAACGGTTCAAAATTTCAATATACGGAATGGAAGTTATGAAATTTTAACTGAGTGATGCGCAGTCTGCCCGGTAGCAGCAGTCATATAAGATATTAGAAAATATTATAGAAAACATGAATGTGTGGAACTGTTTTGAGATTTTTCATGAACATATGTGATTTTAGACTATCTTGAATATATATATATACTATAGGTTGTTTGATAAAATATAAATGTGAATGAAATGTGAGTTGTGGTTGCGGTAATTGTGGTCTATTTTGGGAGTTTTGGGTAGGTTTATACTAATGTTTGATTAACCAAAATTATGCTTAAAGGCTTAAGAAAGATATCATTAATTGCTTATAACCAAATTTGGACTGTCATGATTCAAAACAGTCCAATTAATAACTGTTTTGGTAGTTAAGAAGTCGAATTAAGAAATTTGGAATGAACAGTTTATATAGACATATATGAATAAATAAACAGAGTTGTTTGGATGTTTTCAAAGGTTCCAAACACTAAACTAGACAGTTGACATGTAGGTGAATTCAATTGAGGAATTGAGGGCTAGAAAACTGATTTAGAGTATATGCTGTTGTGCTTATCTATTTTTTAAGCAGTCCGAACTGTTTAGGGATAGTTTTTGTGTGCAATCTGGTTTAGTTACAAAAAGAATAGTTGTGTGTAGTCACGAATATAGCTTAAATTGGCTTGAAGTGCTGTTTTAATTAAGATTCTTTATAGGTAAAAGGGATTGAATTGTTTGTTAATAACTTATTGTTTTTGTTTGAGGTACATGTGTGGACATGAATGGGTAAAGATAAGAATAGTGGTAAGCTATGAGAGTTTGTGGAATTCGGGTATTCTATAACTTTGGAATAACCAAGTTAGTGTAGTTGTATGGTTTCGGGTGACACGGTGTCACACCGAATTTAGTTTCTATGATATGTATCTTTAATAGATTGCATAAACATGTACATGTGGCTCAAGTAGAGTACATTGGATAAAATACATTCATAGCATGGCATTCATGTTAAGACCTCGATAACGTTGCATATGCTATGCTTAAAATACCTTACTATGCTTGAATGATTGATTATGGATTTTCCTTGATATTTAAATGAGTTGTGTACTTGTTATAAAGCTTGGAATGATGATTAACCAATGACAATAAGAATTTCAATGAAAGGTTGAGTAGCTAATTCTGAAGAGTTAAGAAGAAAGAAAGCTTAACTTATGAAATAATTATTGAAAGGAAACAACAAGTAAGACTACTTGTCTGATAAGATATACTCCAATTTCCAGTTATAAGATAAGATATCTAAGTTGCTTGGTCAATGGAAGTCTTTGGGCACTATGATATAATAGTTGGTCTGTCTGGGACTACGGTCCATGAGCGACAGCTCGGGGGACGCCCCATTCATATGTGATATATTTTCCGATATTAGTCATTGCTATGTGCTTTGGGCTAAGTATCGTCTAGACCTATATGGTCAAACTCAGACCAATGTTATTTGTGGTTAAATGCGTGATCCAAGGCAAACAAGTAAAATACACGAACATAATGAGAAATCAAATAAGTATTCAGAAAAGACACTAAAAGTATTTTGAAAAGCTCCGAAGGCCCTGATAGGCTCTGAAAGCTGCGATAAGCCCTATAAACTCTGATCGCTCTAAAAAATTTTAATAAAGAATAAAAAGTTAAAGAATAATTGCCAAGTCTCACGAAGACTTCAACGTGCCAAGCTGATCTTTGACAAGATCAACTTATTGTATAATGAAGCTTAGTTAAGCTACTGTATAACATGAAATCTATAAGTTAAATTAAGACAAAGATAACATATGCTAATATATGATTGTGAATCTGGATGTGTGATTCTTTGAAATTCATGTATAATATGCTTTATCATTTAATGGTTACTACCTCACTTAGGCTATATAAGCTTAATGAATCCAATTTCATGCATTGCAACATAATCAAGTGTGTTTGTCTCTATTGTGATTGAGAAATTACGAGTCTTGGTTCGAAGTTCCTGTAGAGTTTGAGGTTGTCTTAGATAGTTTACTCCTAGAATGGTGGCACATTACTTTGGAAGACATTTATATGATGTATTTCTTCATTTTGTATATTATGACAAACTATAGCTTTGTAATCAATGTTGTTTTTATATGATTAATTGGTTGTTTAAAGTTAAATTTTCTTAAGTGAATTACTCGAATGAGTACTTGGTGAATCAAACGTGCATGAATGGTTTTAGATTCATGATTCTTAGTTCAAGCATGATAATAATATCAATAAATTACAACTCGAATAACGACCTAAAATGCTGTTCTGGAAGTATAGATTGGGACGAGATTTAGTATACTTGAATGAATCTTTATTTAACAAGACATGTTAGATGCTACTGTATAATTGCTCGTGATCTGGGATGCTAATAAATGTCAAAATTGAAATGGTGCATTAATTGGTTTAAGATAGTAAACTAGTAATAGATCACTCCCTAGAGAAAATTGTGAACTAGAGTGTAACAAGTTTAGCAAACATGTTGACAAGTGAGATGTGATTTTAATAGTTATGAATCAAGTGAAGGAATAATAAGATGAGTTCTAAGCTAAGGCCTTGGTTGATTAATAATGACACTTGGTTACTAAAGTCTGTAATAGAAAATGTATGTGTTTGTTTGTTGTTAAGGCCTAAGTTGCTCTGTATTAACTGAGATATTCATTTTGGAATTTGTTTGATTTTGAGAGTGTGAATTGAATTAAAGGTTGTATTTTAATAATGGTGGTAATGTGACAAGTTTTGCTAATCTTTGAATGTGTAAATGGCAACATGAATTGATTTTTAGTTGGGAAGGATCGATCCTTCCAAGGAAAAGAATCGATCCCCTATAGACGTTACGTTGTAAGGTCATGGAATGAATATTGGAAAGGTTTAATAGAATTATGTATCTTGACCACTAAGTGATTTCATAAAGTTATAATTGAACTAACCCTGATATAAGTTATTAATCCATATTTGGTAATCCGTATTTTGATTATGCATGGAAGATTGATCAATCAAAGAAACAAGGATCTAGATTGGATTATTAATCAAAGGGTTTTGATGTTTTGATTTACATGAAGTCTTCCTTGGTTAAATGCTTAGTAAGTGGTTTTAAATCTATATTGGTAATCGATGGTTTTGTGCATGGTGTTCAAGGAAGAGGTTTGCAATCTATGCTAATTCACGAATACAATTAAAGAATGGTGCTATGACATTTGTACATGATAGGAATTTCTGATTTTGTTTCGGGTAATCCTACATAATTGAGACTTATATATGAAACCAAAGAACGAATATGAAGTTAAGTTCTTGTTAAATATTAGCAGACCTTAACCAAGACATTATAGGTTTATTCATGTGCTTGCTTGATAAATAAACTGTTTGTTAATCAAATATGTTTAAGGCTTAATAAGTTAAAAACAAGAAAACCATTATGTTATTTTATGGTTAGTGTAAAGAAAATTTTGGAATTTTCTGGTTATGGTTTTCGATTTTCTCTGCAGTGACGTTTTTAACTCCGGTTTCCTTCTAAGCCATGTTCAGGATGTTACAGGTAAACCTGGAAGTTTATCGGGGAAGACGTCAGGAAATTCATATAGAGTGTTAATGTTTTACAAGCGAGGTTTATCCTTGGATTCCAACGTCAAGGCACACAATGAAGGATTTCGGGAATCTATTAGGGCTATGCTTTCCTTGCCAAGGCTTTAAAGATACAACTTCCTCTTGCTATAGTCTACCCAAGCCTAATGTTTACTGAGCCAATCTAGACCCCGTATAATGTTGAACTCATGGATCAGTAAGGCTAATAAATTAGCCAAAAATGGAATTTTGTGGATCATCAAGGGGCAGTTCTTGCACACAAGGCTTACGGTGACACAGTTACCCAATGGATTAGTCACAGAGATCTTCGATACTATAGGTTCAGAAGACATACTATGCTTTTTGATCAACATAAAACTTATAAAAGAGTGATTGGAACTAAGGTCAATGAATGCATATAAGCAGATGCCTTTGATTCTTGTTTATTGGATGGTTTCCCCGAGCCACTAGGTTTCTCTATAGCTCCTGACGATCCTTGCTTCAATCCCTTGCGTTAGAAAGATTGAGCAGGGGAGGCAACATTTTCTGATATAGATGTAGACATGGTAGTACCAAGAGGGCAATCACGAATGAAATGGCCTTGCTTACCACAATTGAAATAGGCTCCAGTCTGCTTACGTCACTGACCCACTAGATGTCATTTCTGGTAATAGTTGCAAACTGGATTCTGTGAACTTCGGCTGGAGCACCGAGTGCTTTCAACTATAGCAGTCTTGGCAAAAGATTGTGTCACGGTCTGAGGTCTCTCAATATTCCCAGAACGGGAAGGCTGTGAGTACGTATTCTGATTGGGGCCTTGGTAGTTGCCCTTCTTGTTCCACTTAGGAGGTTGAGGATCATCTATGAACCTCTTTTTAGACTTACCTAATCCACAACCCTTTGAACTTTTTGTGCTGCTTCAGTAGCCTTAACTTGATTTACGAGATCTCGGAAGTTAGTAATGCCCAAAGCGGTAAACATAGAGCGTAGCTCATCACTAAGCCCAGCAATGAACATTCTGCACTTCTCTTCCTCCTTCTTGATATACTTTGCACCGTATCAGTAGTACTTTCAAAAATCATGAATGTACTACTCGATATGTCGGCCACCTTGTTTTAGATGGAGGAAGATGCTACACCTTTCTACGAGGTAGTACTCGTTAATGTACTTCTTGAAGAAAGAACTCCTAAGTGATAGTTTCTTCAGGAATGGTAAGAATAGTGGTCTCCCACCACACTGAAGGGCTTCATCAGCTAGCAATGCAAGGGCGCACTTAGCTTGTGCTCGTCTGAACACTGCAATTGTTTGCTTAAAACCCTCAATGTATTGTCCAACCAATATTTAGCTATATCAGGATTGTCATCATCATGACCAGAGAAGGTGTAGGCTCGATGTTGTGCCAACTTACTAATACGGGCTCGAACGTACTGGATAACAGGTGCAGCTGGTTGCACAGGCTGTTCAGCTCTCATGGAAGTCATAAACTGTTTGAACATGTTAGCCATGTTCTGGTAATACTCAGCCTGCGATGTAGGCAATTTCGGCCTAATATTTTGAGGTGGGGGATTAGGTGGATTCGAAAGGTCTCCCCCTTATTTCTGTGTCGTGAGTTGAGGAGTTGGTAGCATTCTTGTTTATGTGAGCTACGTTAGTTTCTGACATAACTACAATGTAAAGAGATCGGATCAGTCGACAAGTCACTATACATAATAAAACAACTCCTAGGTGATAAAGTAACATAATAACAATGCAATAGGCTTCAGTTTAGTCCTAGAGTCGACTAAACTCTAGCTCTAATACCACAAATGTAACACCCCTTCTCGGCCTGGTCGAGAACTTGGTCAGAGAGTGGTATCGGTGAATGATGCGATGATCAATGCGCTAATTATAAACAATGGTCAACATTTTAATGTTTTCGTGCTTAGCAAATAATACAAAAATTACCACGAATTCAATTAAACCATTATGAAATTGTGATTATCCGTTTAGGACCAATTTTAAACTTTTATGAACTTTAGGGGCTAAATTTTAATTTTTTGTGTTCTAGAGGTCCTTTTTTAGAATTAACTTTACTAACATGAAATTCAATCCCTAAACAACAATTGTATAAATTTTCATGTTAATTATAGTTTAATTCCCTTTCCAAACATTCAGTGACCAAAATGTAATATTTCAGAACTATTTCGTAACACTTATAACTAAATTACCTGTCATCGTACCGATACTCGGAAAGCCATATCAGTACGTCATGCTAATTTAAAAATCTCATATTCAATAAATATAGACTCATATCGGTACATCCAGAGACTGTATCAGTACGAGTTGACTCGTATCGATACACCCTAAGACCGTACTGATACATTTAATTTTTCCAAATTCCAATGACCAGAATATTTATTGATACACACTATGCAGTAACGATACGCCCTGTTTACTAAGTCCAATTAGGCATACCCGTAATGATACTGCACTATAATGACAAATTTTATCTGGTTTTGAATCAAATTAACCTATCAAACGTTCTCCAAATGCAATGAAACTTTACCAACAAGTCCAAAAAACTATAATCTACTAGCATGTAAAATTTTATAGCTATTCGAATCCATTTACTAGGTTGTCACCTTTTAAAGCCAAATATGCACATTAAGCCATTTTAACCACTTTTATAATACCATATTGTTCCTTAAGTCCTTATACAAAACATAGGCAATGCACAGACACCAAAATGACTAAAAGAAACTAGTTCAACTAATTTTCCACCACACTAGGAGTTTGTAAGGGTAATATACATTACTTTTGACTTGTGATGACTTGCCAAAACTTCTATTTTGCTCCGATCTCGAGTAATTGACTTGATCAACCTGAAATGCATGAGATGGGATGCATTAGGTATACTTTGCCTAGTGAGGTAGTCATAAACAATGCAATTAACAATGTAATGCATAACAACTCATGCTCAAGAACATCAATGCTATATTTCATGTTCAATATTAATCCTTGGAATCGATTCAACACAGTGGATATGCGAATTCCCTACGCCTCGCCAAATCAATGAATGGTCTAGTCCCTCTGCCTCGCCAATGACCAATAATACATCATGCCTCCGCCTCATCACAAGAATGGCCGTAGCCAAGGACCGTAGTCCACCCGTACTAATGATCTCATGAATTCTATGGCTTGCCAATTGTATCTAATGTCTTTCGAATCCAAGGTTCGGTGACAATATCAATAATCAACGTTCAATAACAATGACAATATCCAATGTTCTTATCAATAAGCAATGTTTCGCTGCCAATGTTCAATAACAATGCCAATGTAAATGGAAGTGTTCAATGATCTCAATGGCAATGATCAATGCTTCATTTTCACTGTTACAATGACAATAACTATATCGATATCAATGTTCAATGACAATGACAAATGACAATAACAATAGAAATGACTATGCTCTATGTCAAATATTTAATGCTTTAATAATTAAATGACTATATCGATGGCTAAATCAATGACAATGATCGATGGCAATGACTATAACAATATCAATGTCCGAAAATCAATACAATGACTTACCTCTACTTACCGATAATTTCCATTAAGTGGTTCAATGCAATATTCCTTAACGATGATGTTAGCAATACTATAAACAATGAAAATGGAATCAGGAAAGGCACCTAGCCTAATCCTGAGACTCTGACTACACTCACCTCAATAATTCGATGATCCTATAACTCTCAGATAACAATTCCCTTGTTCCTAGCTTTCGTCGGTGATGATGGATGATCTCTATTCCATTCTTGAGCTAGGTTAAACAATATGAATTAGTTAGAATCGATAATGTGATATCAAAATCAATATAACAATATCAGTATCAATTTCTAAAATTGAAATAACCAATAGCTATAAAATTTTCCATGGATTGTCAAAAACCCTAGCTTGTGATTTAGCTCAATATACCCATGGATTTCATTGATTGTTTGGGGATTATAGCTTACCCTATCGATAGCAACGATTTGATGTCAATGAACCCAAGAAAACTCAAATTTCACAACACTCAACAATGGAGGTGTGTGCTTGCTTTAAGATGATGAATACAAGAGAGGTGCTTGCTTCTTTAAAAATCAGGTAAGCCTTTCTTTCTTTACTATTCATTCTATTTTATTAGCATTAGCTTTCCTTCAATTGAAGGAAAGTCTTCAGATGATCCCACATAGGTGGTGATTTTAATTGAGGATGGACTAATCGCAAGGTTAGACCCTCAACTCCCAATTCTCTATACTTGTACCCGTAAACTTCCAATTTCTATAATTTAGCCACTAAAAGATTTCAATACATTCAATAAGGTCCTTAGACAATGAATTGTCTCAATTGGAGTCCAACATCGATGCAATTGACCTTATGGTCAAAGTCAACACAATATTTGGACCTTTCTGATGTAGGGTCTTCAATCGCCGAAACCCAATCCCGACTAGACTGGATTTTGGGATATTACAAATCTGACTTTCTTTCCTGTAGTACCCCAGTCTTTGGCCCTTGGCTGGTGGATGATAAGTTGTGGTAATCATTTTTTAATAAACAACACAGAAAGCTGAAGGATTACTTTCCTTTAAGTATTCCAAACTCCCAATTGCATAATGATAGAAAATATTTTGCCATGGTAGCTTTGAACAACCACCTTAGAAAACCAAATTATCTCTTTGTTGTAGGTCTCGAGAACCTTTGATCGAACTCAGCACACAAGTAATGCTTAGGCTTTGCTGCTCCTTTCTCCTTTGACGTCAAGGCATGTTTGAGGCGACTTGGCAATTATTTCAGTTCCAAGTTCGACGACTCCTCTCTAGATGGCTTTGGTGCTCTAATCTCTCTGCCAGCCAACTCAAGTGCTCAGATCTCATGTAATAACTCATGACTTCATTCAACATGTTGTTTCTTTAGATTCTTCACTCGTCGTATCTTCATCATCTTGCTCCATTGCATCAACTTCAGTACCCTAGCATAACTTTTCTATGTCCACATTGAATATGGACTCCATTAGCTCAACAGCTTGGCATTCCTCAGGTTCATCTACACACTTAAGAGCTTAAAAAACATTAAATATAACAACTTGGTCATTCATACGCATAGTAAACTCACCTTTTTGAACATCAATTAAGGTCCTACCCGTGGCAAGAAATGGTTTTCCCAATATTATTGGGACGTCATATTCTAAAATAATGATATTAGTAGAGAATATAAATTTATGTACCTTTACCAACATGTCCTTTATCTTACCCTTGGAATGTGCATAAGATCGATATGCCAGCTGAAGTGTTACTGTGGTAGGCTTGGGTTATCCAATACCATGTTTCTTGACGACTGACATTGGCATCAAGTTGATGTCGGCACCCAGATCACATAATGCTTTTGTACCGCCCCGAATTTGGGCCTAGAAGTTAGTTAGATAGATTAGAAGGTTCAGGTGAATCGGATTAGACAGTTTGAACTAGTTTCGAAATTAATCCATAATTTATATTGTGAACCGGATTAGACGGTTCGAACTAGTTTCGAGAATTAATTCATAATAAATGTGTTAATATGAATTAAAATATGGAAAATGGTGGAAAATGTGTAACTAATATATTGAGGGTTTTGGTAAACTCAATTTGATAAAATAAATCCGGATTTAATAACATTTTTGGTTGGTGCCAAAAATGTAAAATCTTCAAAACAGTTTTTTTAAATAAATCGTAAAAGGGTCAAAACTTAGAATCTTTAAGGAGCTAATCTACCAATATTTTTAATCAGACTATTCACTTAATTTAGGCTATTTTTAAATTGTTTTAAAATGGTTATTTAATAAAAAAGTTAAAAATAGATTTAACTAATTTAGTTTTAATAGCTTATTCAATTTTCTAACGAAACCACTTTTGCTCCCAACTTTTCTCTCAATTTTCCTAGCAACAAAAACACATTTCTTATTCTAAAATGTCTAGAAATCAACTCTTTTTTTATTTCATTTTGATTCCTCAATTGATTTCTTTTATTTTTCACATCAAACTTTGCTTATCTACTTGGAGGTTTCACTCAAGTCATGCCAATTAAGGGAGAAGTCATCCATTAGAGGTGATTTTTGTTTCTCTCCTTTAACCAATGGTTATTTACTGAAATCCTCAAGTTCTTGATCCTTTACAATCAATTTTTGATATGAGTTGATAATTATATCAAGATTAAATGCTTTAAAGTGAATTTTAATAAGAAATTGGTGGATCTTTGTTATAAATTTTATTTGTGGCGGTCTTGATTGATTTTGATCACCTCTAAGATATTTTTCAATGTTATGAGAAAAGATTTACCAAAGAAATCCCAAAACTAATTGAATTGCTAATTTTCTAGGTTATGAATAGTTAGATTTTTAGGTGTTTGTGGTGTTGGAAGGTTGTTGGAAGTATAAGGTGATGTTATAGGTGTTTTTAGATGTTAATTGAAGTTGTTTAGATTTTTGAATCGTTAGGTTGTGGCTGGGTTTCGTTTAGGTAGTGGTTAGAAGTGTTTTTTGTTATTTTTGGAAGGCGTTTGATGGTTTTTGGTGAGGTGATGTTGGGAAATGGTTTTTTTTGGGATTAGGGATGCAAATTGATGCATTAATCCTATGTTGTTATGTGGATAAAATAGGGGAGTTTGATCCTATATCAATTGGTGAAGTTTCAGAAGCTTTGGACGCTTGATTTCGCATCAACAAGTGGAGCTTTGTGTTGTCGGTGAGTGAAAATGAGATTTACAGCTTATTAAAGGTTTGAAAGTGATTTTGGGAGTTTATATTAAGGTTGAAATGTTTGTCTAAGCTCGGTAGTAAGTATTGGATGTTTTCCCTCTCGTTTTCGGTTTTGCAAAATACATTCTCATGCACATGTTTACGACTTTGATTACCTACTGTTATATGTATTTTTAAGCAATGAAAGATGTTACAAATGATCTTATGTTGATAATACATGAGCATGAAAAATGGTTTGCAAAGGGTTTTGAAAATGCTAAAATAAATGGATTGTTGTATTGGAAATTGGTTTGGTTTGATGTATATGTAAAATAATGGGTAACTTGATTAAATTGAATATATATTGGAAAGTGGCAATGATTAAATGTCATCGGATATAGTTGGCGTGCGATATGGTTTAAAGACCAGTATAATAAGTCACCTCATGTGTGTCGAGGGGTTGTGAGTGTATTGTATATTCACCATGAGAACCGCAGCCGTCGAGGGGTTAATTCTACCATAATCTCCTACTGGTGGATTTATGCATCATAACCGTTGATGGATAAGTGTACCATTTGCTCCGATTCGAGGATGTATGTGAAGTGGTCAAAGGAGCCACTTGTAAATCCGTGTATCCGATGTGTTTTGCAAATGAAAAGGTTCGGTTTTGAGTCACTTTAATGCCAATATATGAGTTAACATATCATGGTAAATAGTTTATGTTTGTATAATTTTGTACATGTTGTGCTCTTAAAGCTTTGCTTTTGGAAAATAAGCATGATTTGGCTTAAATATGAGTTATGCTAGAGATCCATGATACATGTATAACATATGGTTTAATATGCATATTTAGGAAATATAAAAGAAGCATGAGATATTTTTGACATGGTATTCAATACATGTTTTAAGCAAATGGTTTTAAATGCATTGATACGTGTTTTTAACTGATCCCTCACTAGGCATTTCATGCTTACGCTCTCTCATCAATGCATATAATCATCAATGAATATAAGTAAGCTTTCAAGGTAGCGAGTAAGCAAAAAGGAATCCAAGGGTCGAGCTATTGCAAGTATGGCTTTATAAATACTTCATAGTAAAAAAGGGCAATGTGACAAAGTTGTAATTGAGAGGGTTGTTTTTGTTACTCCATGTTTCGGACACGTTCTATTTGGTGTTTTGGACTTGTGAGCTGGTTTATGTTTTGAATTTGGGGCTTTGGGAAGATTTAAGCATGTTGGGTAGATATCATGCCTATAGGTCTACCTTGTTAGTTATGATTGCTTCTTTGATGCTTTAGCCTCTATGTATTTGTGGCATTTTGGTGTTCATTAGTTGGTGTAACGTTTATATGTTGTTCGAAACTTAATCGATTGAGCCTAAGAGTCGTACGTTTGGCCAAGAGGTCATTATAGGCCTAATCGTACCAATACGAGTCCTCATGTTTTGGTGCACGAGGTATGATATGGCTTAAAAGGGTGCAAAATTGCACCAAGGTATCGGTACGCCTAGCCCCGTATCGGTACATCCCTTTTGAAAATTACTCTAGGTTTCGGTACACGGGAAATTGTATCGGTACACATTTTAGCTACTAGAATTCTCTATTTTGTAAAATGGACCACCAGTATCAGTACACGGGGATCTGTACCGATAATGTAACCCTCTCGACCTAGCCTAGGCGCTCGGTTGAACCGAGTGAGCTACATTGGGTTCGCCGAAACAAACCCGAAACAATTTACTTAAAATTAGGTCATTTTTTCTTTTATCTTGTCTAGATGAACATTTAATCCCTAAGGTGAGCATGCTAACAGCGGATAAATTATCTTTTCAATCTGGCGTCCAATCGACATCCAATTGAGTGCAATTGCAATTTAGTGACCAAATTGCAAATTTGGGAAACTGGGAGGACTTACTTAAATCCAAAGTTACCAAACCATAATTAGTCAGATTACGTGCTTGCTTGCCAAATATCACCTCAAAACGATCATTCAAACTCATACAATTGCATTCACAAGTATCATGGACCAAAATGAATGATTTAGAAATTTTCAAATATCATATCAACTGAAATAACTACAACCCGTATTGGTACACGAGCAAGTGTATCATTACTCCTTTAGAATTTCAAAATCCCAGATTCTAGTAGCTCAAATCCATACTAATACACCTTATCGCATATCGGTACACCTTGCCAGAATAAATATGCCCGTACCGATACGGGTACCTGAGTACCGAAACAAAAACTTAGATTACACTTACCCGTACCGATACAAGGGCACACGAACCGATACGCCAAGACCACTTATGAACAATTTACAATCATTGTTTCAAACATGCTTTAACAATTCCTAAACATGTACACCACTGAACTAAAGATCAAATCTTGCCATAAAATCAAAGAACCATGATCATATCATAGCAATGTGCTTTAATCAAAACTCCAGAGGCATGTTTCCCAAAAACCAATCTATCCAAAGCATGTAACGTAAATCCACAATATTAACGATCATATGAAACCTCACATACATCACAACAACAATATAAACTTGCACAAACTAAGAGTTTAACAAATAACCCCCCAAATAACAATAAACCCAATTGCCTTTATTACTACTAGTCTAGTTCAAAAACCATAATTTTGAATAGTTCAAGTCCTTGGATTTTCCTTCGCTTGCTCATTGCCTCCAACCTTTAATTCTCTGCATTGATGGACAAAGAAATCATAATGTCACGACCCACTGAGGTTAACTCAACTTCCTTAGGCATTTTTTTGCCAAGCATGCACCAAGGAAGCTTCTAGAATGGCCAAGAGTGTCCTAAATTTATCTTAAAAATGCCACAACATTCTAGGAGGTTCTACTCAAGTCTAGACACATCAGAAGGCCTTAGAAGACCCTGGAAGATCAGGACAAGTCTGGAAGTCTCTTGATCTCTCTAGGACCTTTTAGACACTTAGGGAGATATATAGGTCCTTGTAGAGTTATCTAGAATTCTCTACACTTATAAATATCTCCTAGTTACTAGGTTGATCTAGAAACATCCCTTAAGGAGGTGGAGGCCCATAAATAGGGCCACCCCTTACATTTGAAAACCATCCAACAACATCTCAAGAATTCTTAAGCCTTGTAAATCTCCCTCAAAGCTTAATACATAACTCCTTTCTCTTCAAAGTCTTTCTTGCCTTCTCTAGTTTTCCCTTGCTACTAGCCATTGTATTTGTGTGAATTAAGGCTTGTTAACATAGTTCGGGAGTGCTAACACCTCACAGATAGCTTGAGGAAGTTTAGTCCGTGATAGTTGGTATCAATGCGACGCTCAGAAAATGGCAAAGACTGCCAAGAATCAAGTTGTTGGCTCGTCTGAGACATAGATCACATAAGAGCAACGGGGGCGCGAGGAGACGGTCGATCCTACTATGGCAAGGCCATAAGCCAAGTCCAAGGATCTAATCCCTAGGCTTGAGTCTCGCATGACCCACTTGGAGGAAACCGTAGGGGCATAGGTTCCCAGGTAGATGACCTTTACCAGCGGGTAGGAGGCCTCAAAGTAGAGGATTCTGAGATCTACACGACCATGAAGGCCATGATGATCAAGCTAAAAGAGACCATGCGAGCTGGGATGGGGGAGATTCGTGTCCTACTCATAGGGGAGCTCTAAAAAATGCGCGATATCTTCCAGGCCGAGATTGACAACACTCATGGCCAGCTGGAGGCATTACAAGGCAATGTTGCCTTGTGCAAACGTGTCTTGGCAGCAAGGCAAAGCACCACGGTCGAGGCTAGAAAGGTCGATGTGCCCAAGCCAAAGACCTTTGCTGGATCACGCAACGTAAAAGAAGTAGATAACTTCTTATAAGGCTTAGAACAATACCTTGCAGTTGTTAGCATTGTGGAGGAGGCCTCCAAGATTCAAACCACAGCTCTATATCTCACTGACACCACCATGCTTTGGTGGAGGAGAAGGCGCAGTGATGTTGAGAAAGGTATGTGCACTATCTCTACCTTTGATGACTTTAAAAGGGAGTTTAAACAAAAATTATATCCGGAGATTGCCGAGGACGAGGAAAGTGCCTGCTTGCAAAGACTAAAACAATCATGGAGCATTCACGACTATGTCAAAGACATCACCAACTTGGTGCTGGAGATCCCTGATCTCTTTGAGAAGGACTCGCTCTTTAATTTCATGGATGGACTCCAACAATGGGCCAAAACTAAGTTAAGGCTTCATGGGGTACAAAACCTTGCTGATGCCATAGCTGTAGCCGATAGTCTTGTCGACTACGCTAGCCACAAAGAGTCCACTACAAAGCCAAATGATAAGAAGAGCGGTCAAGCCAAAGGTGGGGGAGATAAAAGCCAACGCAAAGAGGGACACCAAGAGGACAACACGTCTAAGCTCAAAGAATCGTCCTCATGGATGGGCAAGGATAAAGGTAAATCCAAGGAATCTCGAGGCACGACAAGATCCTCGTCCAATAAGTGTTTCATTTGCAATGGCGATCATTGGGTTCGAGACTGCCCACAACGACAAGCCCTTAATTCGCTCCTAGCAAAGAATCGAGAAGGTAGTGACGCCGATAGAGGTGAAAAAGGTGCACATATGGGATCTATGCAGCTACTCAACCTCATTCAATCTGCCCCAAAGACTGAGGCTAAAGGGTTGCTATATGTCGACGTCACCGTTAATGGAAAAGCAACAAAGGCCATGCTAGACACAGGTGCGTCTCACAACTTTGTGTCTCTCGATGAAGCAAATAGGCTCAGTCTTAGAGCAATAGGGGGAGAATGATCTATCAAGTCAGTTAAATCTGCCGCACAACCTATCCATGGCATCGCTTGAGGGGTCAAGACTAATGTCAGAGCATGGTCTAGCCACATGGATTTCTCAATAGTGCCAATGGACAACTTTAAACTCATCCTAGGACTTGAGTTCCTCGATCGAGTCAAAGCAATCCCGATGTCGCTTGCCAATAGCATGTGCATCATGGATGGCAACTAGGCTTGTGTGGTACCAACAACCATGGCCACCAAGCAAGAGACTAAAGTGCTATCGGCACTTCAGCTCAAAAAGGGCATCAACAGGAATAAGGAAAGCTACTTAGCTATCCTCAATGAACATGATGAAACGGAGATAAAGCCCGACAAAGATCTACCAAAAGAGATAGCCCAAGGGATAGAATAATTCAAAGACGTTGCACCTCCAGAGTTCCCCAAAAGGTTACCACCAAGGTGAGAGGTGAACCACAGGATCGAGTTAGAACCAGGCACAAAGCCACCAGCTGTGAGTGCCTACTGTATGGCACCACTTAAGTTGGAGGAGCTTAAGAAGCAACTCAAAGAACTACTCGATGCTGGGTTCATCCGGCCCTCCAAAGCACCTTTTAGGGCCCCAGTCCTGTTCCAAAAGAAGAAAGACAGTTCATTACGAATTTGCATCGACTACCGAGCACTCAAAAAGATCACCATCAAGAACAAGCATCAGATTCATTTGAATTCGGATCTCTTCAATCAGCTCGGCCATGAATGTTACTTTTCAAAACTATATCTTCCCTCGGGTTACTACCAAGTGCGTATAACAGAAGGTGATAAGACAAAAACAACATGCGTCACGAGGTATGGTTCTTATGAATTCTTAGTCATGCCCTTCAGACTAACTAATGCACTAGCCATATTTTGCACTATGATGAACAAGTTATTCCATCCCTATCTCGATCGATTTGTGGTTATCTACCTTGACGACATTGTAGTGTGTAGCAAAACCTTGGGGGGACATGTCGAGCACCTAAGGGAAGTGCTCAAGGTTCTACAGGAGAACCAACTATACATCAAGAAGGAAAAATGTTCCTTCGTCAAGCCGAAAGTAATGCTATTGGGGCATATAATCAGGGATGGAAAACTTATGATGGAAGATGGCAAGGTGCGTGCCATACAAGAATGGGAGTCACTCACCAAAGTACATGAGCTAAGATCTTTTCTGGGGTTGGTGAATTATTATCGCTGCTTCATTAAAGGATATTCGGCGAGAGCTACACCATTGACAGAGCTCTTAAAGAAGAACAAGTTGTGGGCATGGACACCAAATTGTCAAGAGGCCTTTGAAGATTTGAAAAGGGCCATCAGTGAAGAGCCGATGCTTAGCCTACCTGACCATAACAAACCCTATGAATTACACACCGATGCTTCAGACTTCGCTATTAGAGGAGTTGTTATGCAAAATGGGCATCCAATTGCTTACAAAAGTTGGGAGCTTAACGATACTGAAAGAAACTACACCATTCAAGAAAATGAGATGAGTGCCATCATTCATTGCCTTAGAGTGTGGCAACACTGCCTCATTGGGTCTAAATTCTTGATCATGACAGACAACATGGCCACAAGTTACTTCCAGACCCAAAAAAAAGCTAAGTCCAAAGCAAGCTTGGTCGTAAGATTTCTTTGCCCAATTTCATTATGTCATGCAATATAAGCCTAGCAACGTAAATGTGGTTTCTGATGCGCTATGTCAAAAGGCAAAGCTCGTAAACATTAGCCAAGTTACCAGCCCACTACTCGAAAAGATCAAAGAAGGCTTGCAACTAGAGCCACTTGCTCAAAGTATTATTACCTTGGTAAGCGAAGGTAAGACACGACGGTTTTGGCTAATCGATGGCCTACTCTACACCAAGCTCAACCGTATTTATGCACCAAAGTGGGGTAACTTACAAAAGGAGTTAATTAAAGAGTGTCATGACTCCTTGTGGGCGGGCCACCTAGGTATGCAACGAACCCTTGCACTTTTGAGATTTACTTATTATTGGCCTTGAATGTAAGATGTAGTGGAGGAATATGTGCGGACATGTCTTGTGTACCAACAAGACAATGTGGTCCAACATCAGCCAGGTGGGCTCCTAGATCTGTTGCCAATACTGGAGAAGCCTTGGGAAAGTGTCTATATGGACTTTATCACTTGCTTACCAAAGTCCAATGGGCTCAGTAGCATTATAATCGTGGTGGATCAATTTAGCAAATATGCTACCTTCATTACCGCACCAGCTGACTGCACCGCAGAGGAGGTAGCAAGACTCTTTCTCTGCAATATAGTCAAGTTATAGGGCGTTCCAACCAGTATCATTAGTGATCGCGATCCACACTTCAATAGGAAGTTTTGGACCGAATTATTCAAGATTCTCAGGTTTGACCTAAACTTTTCAACAAGATTCCACCCTCAAAGTGATGGGCAAATAGAGTGCGTCAATGCCCTCTTAGAGCTCTACTTGAGGCACTATGTGGGTGCCAACCAATGAGATTGGGCCAAGCTTTTAGACGTGGCACAATTTTCTTATAACTTGCAACAAAGCGAGGCCACCAACCGAAGCCCCTTCGAGATCATCATGGGACGAAAACTGACCACCCCACTCTCCCTTGCCACACGCTATGAAAGGAAGAGCCCAACAACCTTCAAGTTTGCTAAGTTGTGGCATGAGCAAAATGAGTTAGCTCGAGCGTCACTAAACAAAGCTGCCAAAAGAATAAAGAAATGGGCAGACAAGAAGCGAAGGCACTTGGAGTTTAAGGAAGGTGTTCTCGTCTTTTGAAACTCTTGCCCCAACAATTCAAGACCTTGCTGAAGGTACGTAAGGGCCTAGTATGCAAGAACAAAGAACCATTTCCAGTCATCAAGCGAGTGGGCAAAGTATCTTACAAACTCTAACTACCACCAAGACTTAAGATCTATCATGTCTTCCATGT
Source organism: Hibiscus mutabilis (assembly GCA_019671005.1). Classification (NCBI taxonomy): domain Eukaryota; kingdom Viridiplantae; phylum Streptophyta; class Magnoliopsida; order Malvales; family Malvaceae; genus Hibiscus; species Hibiscus mutabilis. Next base: position 53,108,495 of record CM033716.1, on the reverse strand, counting down.
GAGTTTGTTGAAGGCATATCACGGAGACATGGATGATCCATCACGGGGGGTTTCCAAGTGAGCGCCCGCAACCGTAGTCACTTTATTTGACAAAGAAGTGGAGGAAGTACTAGCGGACTGAGTAATTCGCAGGAGGGGCATACCAAACTATAATGAGTACTTCATCAAATGGAAGGGTCTTCCCAACATGGAAGCAAGCTGGGAGTACGAGGAAGCACTTTGGTAATTTAAGGACCAACTCCAGCAGTTCAATGAAGGTGGGATAGGGGCGCTGTGAGCTTAGGTGGGGGGAAATGTCATGACTCCCTGAGGTTAACTCAACTTCCTTGGGCATTTATGAGGCAAGCATGCACCAAGGAAGCTTCTAGAATGGCCTAAAGTGGCCTACATTCATCTTAAAATGCCACAATGTTCTAGGAGGTTCCAGAAGTTTCTACCTAAGTCTAGACACATCCGGAAGGCCTTAGAAGACCCTGGAAGACCTTGGAAAGATTGGGACAAGTCTGGAAGTCTCTTGAACTCTTTAGAACCTTTTAGACACTTAGGGAGATATATAAGTCCTTGTAGAGTTATCTAGAATTATCTACACTTGTAAATATCTCCTAGTTATTAGGTTGATCTAGAAACATACCTTAAGGAGGTGGAGGCCTATAAATAGGGCCACCCCTTCATTTGCAAACCATCCAACAATCCAGCAACATCTCAAGAATTCCTAAGCCTTGTAAAGCTCTCTCAAAGCTTAATACAAACCTTCTTTCTCTTCAAAGTATTTCATGCATTCTCTAGTTTTTCCTTGCTACTAGCCATTACGTTTTTGTGAATTAAGGCTTGTTAGCATAGTTCGGGAGTGCTAACGCCGCATAGGTAGCTTGAGGAAGTTTATCCCGTGACAATAAGCACACTAGACTTAGTGAGAAGTGCTCAAAAACAAACCACCATCAATGCAATTAAACCAGGTTATCAAACCACTTTGAAAACCTAATTTTAAACATCTTTCAAAACATCATGCCTTGCCAACCATGCTCTTAACATTTCCAAAACATGCATATTAAACCATATGCAACATGTATCATGGATCAACAACAAAATCCCATTTGCAATCCCTCAATTTAAGCTTTCTCGTGCATAACAACTAATATGCAAGGCTTAAAGTGTAAACAAGTATAAATCACATTATACAACATAATCCATCAATATGTTACATTATCAATTATATTGGCTTTCAAGTGATCATAAACCAAGTTCCACTTTACAAAATATTACATCGGATACACGGATTCAACATGTGTTCTTTTAACACTTCATACAATCTCAACCAAAATTAAGGTACGATCACAATCGAGTACCATCACAACCCAATCATCTGTTAGATGTATAATCCACTAATAGGACTTTTTGGTACTATATAACCCCTTGACTGTTAGGGTACTCGCGGTGGAGTATTCAATACACATAAACCCCTCAACACTCGAGGCGACTCTTTATAGTGCACTATCAATCCTACGGCCGACCAACTATATCCGGTAGCATTTTAAACCACATCACTTGCCAATATAATTCATTATTAACAATGTACCTCACTATTTTTATATGCAATAATCAAAACCATTTTCTAATGCATTAAACCATGTATTCACAAGTATTCCTCATACTTACATGGATCACTTCCAAATGCATCCATCATCAATATATGATCAAATATCAGTATAAACATACTCAAAACATGCTTAAATAGTAAGTACCATGTAATTCAAAAACAAGTGCATAAAATCACTTTCGCGAAAGCACAACCGAGGGAGAAATCTCATCATACTTACTTCTAAGTTTAAACCATCATTTCAAGCTTAATTTAAACTCCCAAAATAACCTTTAAACTATTTTGAACCTAAAATACACGTTCTCACTCGCTGGCAGCACAAAGCTTCGTCTGCCAATGTGAACTACTCCTCCAAAGCTTCCGAAACGGTGCCACAAGCTTGAGGAACAATCACCCCTAATTTAACCACACAAAAATAGGGGATTCAATGCATCTAAATGCATTCAAAGACTCAACAACATTAATCCACAACAACTCTAACCAAAACCCTTCCACACCAACCGAAAACAACATCAAACATCTTCCAAACTCAACCCAGCCAAAACATAAAGGTTTAATCCATCAATTATCTTCAATTAATATCCAAAAACAACATAACATCATCCTCATACCTTCAACATTCATAAAACACCCGTAACTTGCCAAAAACATAACACTAGCAACCTAAGAAATTATAGATTCACTTAGTGTCGAAATTCCAATGTTAAAACCAACTTATTAAAATTATTAACCATCAAAATGATGATTAGATTCAATCAAGAACTCAACAAACCAGATCCAAAAAGAAAATCACTTAATCTCATCAATTAAACCTTGATTTAAGCATTTTCCATAATCAAATCATTAAAACTTATTAGAAAACATTAAACAATGATCAAATACTTGAGAATTTCAGTAAAGAACCATTCATTAGAGGAGAAGAATGAACCTCACCTTTAATGAGTGATTTTCCTCTCAATTGGATATTTTATTCTTGAAAAACAAAGAAAAACAATGAGATTTTGAAAAACAAGATTTAAGACTCCATTAGAAATCAAGAGCATTACCTCAAATCTTTGATGCAAAAAAATGTTTAGCTGAAAAAACTTTGAGAGAAAACTTTTAAGAGAAAAGTTATGTCAAAAGAAGTTTTAAGGGAATAACTACCTTTTTAATTAAATCCCCTTTAAAGTCCTTAATATATTTTCATTCATTTAAAATAATCCAAATTGAGAGAAAACTCATATTAAGAACATTGGGTAAAATAGCTCCTTAAAGATTCTAGGATTTGACAAATTTTCAAAATAGTCACTAAAAATAGTTTTTCATTCATTACATTTTGGTCACTAGACAAAATGTCAAATTTCCAAATTCCATTTTCCAAAATTGACTTTACCAAAAATATCCATATATTAAATAATAGTTTTAGGATATTTTTCAAATATATTTTCTCACACAAAAATATTTATTTCAATTTTTATCCTGAATTCGACTCGAGTCTCTAATCTCGGTCCACCGGACCGTCTAATCAACCTAGAAAGTCCTAGGCCCAAAACCAAGGCATTACAACTCTCTCCCACTTAGGAAATTTTGTCCTCAAAATTTAACTAAAGGAAACAAATGCAAAAACTATTCCAACATGTCCGCCTTACATTCCCACGTGGCCTCCTCAACTCCATAGTGTCGCCACAACACCTTCACAAGCTCAATTGTTTTTCCACAAAGAAACTTACTGCTAGAACCAAGGATCTCAACAGGTTCCTCATCATAAGATAAATTCAGTTGTAACTCAATATCCTCCACCGGCATAACATGCGATGGATCCGATCGATACCTCCACAACATCATCACATGAAACACATCATGAATCTTATCCAACTTGGGAGGCAACCTCAAACGATAAGCTACAGGACCTACACGCCCCACAACCCCATTCATTTAGGATTTTTAATGATTCAAGCGATCACAAACAAACTTCACTCACTCATTCGTGTCTTTCAATACATACGACATAGAACCATGCTTTTCTCCAACCTTAGCACAACATAAAGACGTACGACACTTCCAGACATACAAGGCCTCATACGACACCATTTGTATACTAGCCTAATAGCTATTATTATAAGCAAACTCCACCAAAGGTAACTATTTCTCCCAGGTTCCTTGGAACTCAATGATGCAACATCTCAACATATCCTCCAAGACCTGGATCACATGTTCAGGCTGACCATTCGTCTGAGGATTATACGAAGTACTTAAATTCAATCGTGTACCCAAAGCCATGTGTAAACACTCCTAAAACCTCGCTGTAAACTATGGATCCCTATCAGAATCTATAAACTTGAACACCCCGTGAAAATGCACAATCTCAGCAATATATAAATCTCCCAACTTATCCAAGGTATATGTGGTATGTACTAGCACAACATGTGCATACTTCGTAAACCGATCAATAATCATCCAAATGAAATCCTTCTTAGTTGGCATCAACGGCAGCCCAGACAAAAAATCCATGATAATTCTTGTAACACCGTCTACCCAGTTTAAGAATTAAACCAGCTTAGGATGTGTTACTAAACAAAACATACATACATTCTTGATAGAATATAGTACACTCAGCTGAACATGTCCCAAAAGTCAGAGTAAATTGAAACTTTTTTGCATTAACAAGATCTAACTTAAATGACAAATCACATACAATCAAATAACCGTACAAAGGCAACATGATTCGAACTTTAGATCGTAGCAACCTTCTAGTCAATGTACTTTGGAGTTCAAAGTTTATTGTGTTACCGTAATTATCACAAGAATGGTTATCTTTCTTACTGGTTATAAATTTTTAGACTGTTCACATCTTGGTTACTTCCAACTATTTTTAGAACTTACAACCAATGTTTAAGATCATTCATTCGATTAACCAAAACTTCTTGACTTAACTTACAAGCTATCGTTAGACAGGGTCAACCATTTATGGGAGGTGATGGACATTTCTTCATTACAAGGATTACATACATCAAGCATAAACTTATCATATTAAACTACTTACAACATTAACATAATAACTTGTCAAGAAGCACCACCCTTCAACCACTAGTCGTGTGTAATCAAACATACAAGCATTAATACACACCATACTTACTAATTCATATCATGATTCTGTTACTTATCACATAAGGATACTCATCTTTCGTACTCGTAATATAATTCTATTTCGGTTACAAGGTTGTATGCTAATATTTGAATTATGACTTTACCTTAAAACAAGATGTGCACCTAGACCCCTTTTTTATAAGTTTGAATTAAACATGTAAGGATGAATTGTTCAAAAACATTCCAATAATCCTTTTATATCAAGTTTAAACAATTATGTCATGTAATTTCAATATCCATAAAGAATAATGAATCGCATCCCTAATCATAATGCCATAAGAACTAAGCATGACAAGGATTATTTTACATAAACACACATGCAACCATATCAAGGACTATAACATGCATTTTAAACATCTCGCTTAGCTTAATCAACCATCAAACATAACTTAACCAACAAGCAACCACACAAACATTCTAACTATTATAACCCATAAAGCAAACAACCATAAAATAATTAGAGGCCCGTTACAACTTAGAATACTTATAAGACTTATATACATAATAAGCCACAAATAAAAATTAAATGCACAATGCATACTTATCAAATATGTGCCACCAAACTAGGAGTGCATCAAGAAATTTACAAACATACATCACAGTCCTTGTGATCTTGTCCAAGCTCTCAAGATGATTAAAAGCAGTTACCCTGAAATGTATTGAAAGGTTGGAGTAAGCATAAGCTTAGTGAGGTAGTTTAGAATATCTATAGTACAAAGCATTAAACACCCATTCATCCAAATCTTTTACTCATAAACGTATATTCCTAAACTTGGATAAGGTTTTAGCCATTTTAAGACCAGATATTCGATCAGTATTAACTTATTTTCAAGGCATTTATGAAGAGTATTTTTTTACACACATGGTATTCGACCATAATGTACCACGTACAAGTGAATCTCGAACATCTTGAGCTTATACATATCAGTACTCAACTCAGCATTTTGACATATACACATTATCTTCGAACAAAACATAGGCATAGCCACATATCGAACCATTTCGGATCACCCAAAAAGGGGCACTCAAAATTCTAACAGAACGCTCAATCGAAAGCTCTACATAATTCAACGTTGTTACTATTTTCTTAAATGTATGATCTAAAATTCAAGAATAGGTATTACTTATTATAAAAATTATTACAAAGTTTATCATTTAATAATATAATCTTTATAATTTCAACACAAACCAATACATACTTAGCTTTGTACAAAACATTCCAATAAATTCTTAATTTCATTCAAAACGGCCCTCAATTCTTTGTATATGGACATATAGTTCAAAACAATCCCTCAAATCTTATATAATACTTTATGACTTCAAAACAGTTCAAGGCTTAATCAAATATAATTAAAACAGCCTACAAATCTTATATATTTTATAGTTTCCGAAATAGTCCAAGATTTAATCAAGTATAGTCAAAACAATCCTCAAATCTTATATATAACTTTTTATATTCAAGACAGTCCGAGACTTAATCAAATATAATTAAAACAGCCCACAAATCTTATATATATTTTATAGCTTCCAAAATAGTCCAAGATTTAATCAAGTATAGTCAAAACAATCCTCAAATCTTATATATAAATCTTTAACTTCAAAACAGTCCAAGACTTAATCGAATATAATTAAAACAGCCCACAAATCTTATATATATTTTATAGTTTTCAAAACAGCCCAAGATTTAATCAAGTATAGTCAAAACAATCCTCAAATCTTATATATAACTCTTTAACTTCAAAACAGTCCAAGACTTAATCGAATATAATTAAAACAGCCCACAAATCTTATATATATTTTATAGTTTCCAAAAGAGTCCAAGATTTAATCAAGTATAGTCAAAACAATCCTCAAATCTTATATATAACTTTTTAACTTCAAAACAGTCCAAGACTTAATCGAATATAATTAAAACAACCCACAAATCTTATATATATTTTATAGTTTCCAAAACATACTAGTTTTTACTCAATTCTACCCATAAATCATGTACATTCTTATACACTAAACCCTTTTTTCAGATTTTAAGTTTTAATGAATTCTTTAATCATAGCAGTAAGTATTTGAGCATGATACAAATTCTTAATCCAACTATGCACAACTCTTAGCTTAACGCCAATTTCTTAATACCCAAACTTTTAACTCATAAATCCATTGAAAAGGGTGTTTATTAAAATCTTAGTTGTTCATGTTATCTAGATTATGTCTAGATTCGGATCCTATGATCTAAATCATTCCAAGGCATCATCCAATCAAGATTACTACTCATGTGAACTCATAATACCAATACACTTATAATATTATGCAACAACCATGTAATTATCGAACCCAGCAACCCTATTCGACATACAATATTCGAGTAACTTATCAGACATAACTTAACAACCAAGTATATATTCGATTACCATTTTAAATTAAGCTCACCTACTCAAGAAATAAAAAGGGCATAACAGGCCATTTATACAAGTGATAGCTACTCAAGAAAAACTTATTTATACACATAATCAAAGAGTATCTAAATTCATTATGCATGCATATTGTCTAAGTGCCTATATACGTATCACCCAAATTACCAAACATAGTATCTCACATCATGGTTACTTGTCTTATAGATATTGACCATTGTATTAAATAACATAAATATTTTTTTTTAAGATCCATCATACATAGTCCATTTGTATAACTTACAAATTTCATTATTTATCTTTATCATAGAATGACATATCATTACTTGTCTTATAAGGTATCAATTTAATTCATTTATTTGGGTTTCGTTATGATATTTTAACATAGCCTTGAAATCAAGCATAAGCCTAGGCACTCGAATCCCCAAGCAACTGTCACCAACAGAAACAGAAAGGTACCCAAGGTACCGGTCAAACCCTCCTACTGTCGCCAGGTGACCACAAACTTCCCTCCTACTGTCGCCAATATAAGGACCGCAGTCCAGGACCGTAGTCCACCCAAACACAAGAGCTCTATAGACTCTATGGCATGCCAACTATACCTAAGACCGACTTGAGACCAAGGCTATACATAATCTTATCTTTTCAGATCAGACTTAACTTAATTCCATGTTCAAATAAACATGAATCACGTGTCATATCATATAGCATACTGGAGGTTTCGAGCATTGCTCTTTATCTAAATTTTGGAATACATATTTATGTGCTTTAATTCATAATTCAAGCATATACTCATGATTGTCTTTCATGTTCATAACCAAAGGTCACAGAAACCACAAGTCATAAATCTAAACTTTTAGTTACTTATGCACATAGCATCTACCACAAAGCATTCTTTTCGTTTCAATCATAGCTTCTTATTCCTTACTTTCATAGCATGCTTAATCATTAAGCAACGTACCTTGTTTTCCAAGCTTAGTTCAACAATGCTTAATTTAGACAACAAGCAATTAATTTAAGTAACAAAATTCTCAGAATAGCTTTTATTCTTTTCTGAGACTTTAAAACTACACTCACCTTTTTTCCCGAAGTTACGGGATACCTGAATCCTTAGTCAAATCTTACTACCTATCCGACACCTTTTCTAGCTTCTTCTTGGCCTAATATAACAAGAAGTGCAACTATATATATATATTAGTACCATTTCTAGCAACCAATCTCCTGCAAACGAATTTCAAATCTTTATTCACACACAATCATATAGTCATAAAACAACTCATATAAGTCTTAAAGATTCAAATTAGACCCTAAACATACATGCTCACATATATGTGTGCAAAACAGCCCGCAACATTCAAGCATACATAAAAACAGAACGATTTGGCCTTTATACATAATAGATCATCAAAATTGTCCACCAAATTACACATTTCAACCAAAAAGTCATTGTCACATGTATACACATTTAACACCTTAAAACAGTCCCCTAATTTTCTTATTTAACCAAATCTGCCCGGCTAAACATATGTACTCATTTACACATTAAAAACAGTCCTTTAATGCTCCAAAATATACAAAACAGTCCATTAATCATATGTTTACATATATGTAATCAAAATACTCTTCTAACATATATCTTTCTACTTATATAATCCTCAAATCAAACCCTAAAATACCTATGTACTTTCAAGACAACCCTTACATATGTGTACATTCTTGTATGTATTGAAACGGTCCCTTAAGCTTATAAAATAGCCCCTTCATACATTTTCAAGGTACTTCCCCTGTATTAATTATTCAAAAACAGTCCTCACACTTTATTATACAATTCAGTCCCCTTAACATCTTGAAACCATGAAAACAGTCCACTAACAAGAACATGACTACAAAATGGTGCAGCATAACATGTATATACATTTCTATATTCCTCAAAAAACAGTCCCTACTCAGAACTTTAGCAATTTGAAGATTATATTCAATTTATACAACAACATTAGAACTCATTTTCATGAATTTATATCACAACTTAGTTTACAAAGTCTTCTAGTAACCGAAACAAAGCTATAAAAGTCATCACACCACAATCCAGCTTCATACACAAAATTCATAGCACAACCAGATTTATCACTCCTTCAATTAACCGAAACTCAGTAATTACAATCACGTTTATCAACCAAAATTTAATTTAAAGAGAAGGAGAATGTAATTACCTCCTTCTTCAAACTTTACAACCAATCGTTCTAAGAGAATGGATGCACAAATGTTTCAAGCTTCCTATAACCATGGCAACTCAGTTATCTATCTCTTCACTCTTGAATCATTCAGTTGTAAGAAAGAAGATGAAGGAAGGAAGTAAATCCCCTTAACCGATCCCAACACCCTTCATTTCCCTTCTCAAGACATGTGTCCTAAGCCTTAGATTTTTATAGATTTTACATGCAATTCTCTAAGTTGTAAAATCACTCGGTTTAGACACTTAAACATTGAGTCCTTTTTTTTATTCTAACATTCTAGTCCCAAGCTCCAATTTAGTTACCTTACTGCACAATTAGTTATGATGTTAGTAAAACAAAGCGATGACATTCTACTAGGCCTAATCTAGGGATGTTACAATTCTCTTCCACTTGCATTATGGTATCCTCAACGGTTGCAACAATCCGAAAGGAAATTGATGCTCAGCCTTGACATGCTAACATACCATGCGTCTAGCAACAAAATCAGCCACATCTTTCTTCAAACTAACCCAATAGTACTATTCTTTCAAGCCTCGATACATCTTAGTACTATCGGGATGCATAGCAAAAGGACTAGTATACGCCTCGGTCAAAAAGATACGCCTCAACTCATCATCATTAGGCACCACCATCCGATATTTGAAACACAACACCCCATCATCATTAAAGTGAAAATTCGTCAGATTCCCATCCATGATATCCTGAACATGTGGTACCAACGTCTCGTCAAAAAGTTGCTTGTCCTTAATCAACTATGACAAAGATGGCTTAACTTGCAACTCGGCCAATAAGCCTCCATCCCACGTCACATTTAACCACGTAAACATCACCCTCAACTCCATCACAACTTTCCTACTAAAAGCATCAGCCACAACATTAGCCTTTCCTGGATGATACTCAATTGTCAAATCATCATCCTTAAGCAACTCCAACCATCTATTTTGGCTATGATTCAAATCTTTTTGCGTCATCAAGTATTTCAAACTCTTATGATCCGTGTACACAACACATTTCTCACCATAGACATAATACCTCCAAATCTTCAATGCAAACACAACCGCGACAAGCTGAAGATCATGCATGGGATAATTGCATTCATGCACCTTCAACTGTCTACATGCATAAGCCACAACTTTTCCTCCTTGCATCAACACACATCCCAAGTCTACATATCATGCATCATTATAGACAACAAACTCCTTCCTTAACTCAGGTTGAATCAAGATTGCAGCTTGCGTCAAAGCCTATAACACCCCTAAAACTGGGCTAGGACTTTTACAAGGTAATCACATGCATTGATAAGTTATCTTTGGATTCTTAAAGATTCAATTTGATTCAATATAATTCAAGGTAAAAAGAACTAATTGAGCTAAAGATTTATTATCAAATAAGTAATGTGATCATATTACAAGGATTATAAAAGTGTGTGTATATATATGGACATTAAGAAGGTAATTTTGAATGAAAAACAAATGGTTGAGGATTAAATTGTAAATGAAAAGAAAAGAGTTTATGACTAAATTGTAAGGAAGGATAAATAGTCTTAGAGGATCAAATTAAAAGGAAGTGAAAAAGTTGAGGTGCATGGTTATTTAACCAATTGTGGTTAATGAACACATGTTTCATGGTGTATGGGTTCTTTTAGAAAAGTGTATATACATAAAAATATTATATTCTCCAACCAAAAGGCTCTAAAAAAAGAGAGAAACAGCCATGAGAGGATCTCAATAATCGGTTCTCTTTGGCGTCAAATTGTAGTAAATTTTGTGGCAATTTTTGTAGCTGAATTTATCCAATTGGTAAGCAATCCCTTTTTATATATTATTGTGTTAAATTTTCATGTGAAAGTGAAGCTTATTTGCATGATTTTGAAGCTGGAAATTCTGCTTTCAATTGAAGTTGAATAAGAAACTTAGAAATGTAATGCTTTGGGTCTATGATAATGGATTGGGTTGAATATTATACTTGTTAAAGGATAATGAGTATTAAAATGAAGGATAACAAGAGGAGGAAAGCATGCTGAAATCTTTAAATATTTTTTCTTGAATTGAGAATGAATTTCTGATGATTATGATTGAGATAGGGCATTTAAATTAGTTGAAAACAATGGCTGCTCAATCTGCCCAGAAAAACTATGTTCTAACAGTAAGTTAGAAATTTGAATATGCTGAGTTAGGGGATAAATTTTATATTTTTAGAACCATGTGTGAGTCTAGTTTTGTCTCCAACAAACGGTGATTTATTTTGAGTTCTAAATCAAAAGTTATGAATTTTTAAGAGAAGGTAGTGCAGAAAATCTGGAAGCAGATTCTGCTTTGGACAGTTTTTGTTTCTAGATTTCTAATAATTCTCATAATTGTTGTGGAAATTGTTAAATTATGAGGTTTATATCATTTAAACCATAGTTGAATATAGTTTGTAACGGAGTAAACAACTTAAAATTTTAGTGTATACTTTATTCTGGAGAGACAATTCTTTGATGATAGTTCAAACTACCAAAAGTCAAAAATAAGGGCTTAACTTGGAAATGGAAATGAGGATGATAAATATATATATGGTTGTTGCTTGAGTGGATGAATGTAAGCAATCATTGAGTTGAAATTATGGAAATAATAAAGATTAGAAAGTTTCATAACAAATAGCAAAGGATTGATTTTGGAGATACTTATCGGTCATGTAGTAAATGAGTATAGAGAGTTGGCTCATGCTTAGTGAATTTGGATGATTAGCTATGCAATCTATCATATTTTTAGATCTCTTTTAATTTTCCTCATGGAGGTTAGATAATTGGTTTTGGTTACATGAGACATGTAACATCCTAAACCCAGCTTAGTAGTATACCGAGTCTAGAGTGTTAAAAACAGACACCCAAGACTAACTTGTCTTACAAGTTAAGGATCAATCATTGAAAATGGCAATCAATTAAAACTTTTTAATAACCTTAAATACAAACAAGAACATATATACACTTACATTCCATAGACATTGCACAACTTTCTCTAAGTCAAGCTTATATCGATAGGTTCATTTAACCATTAAGCTATTACGAACAGTTAGGGATCACTAAGGTGTCCCCAAGTATGACATTAATCACTTCTGGATTAATCAAATAAGAATAAGGAATCACTTCAGACAACAATGCCTTATTAGAAGTTAACAATCATAAATTATCTTAGGTTACAAGTATCAAATAGGGAATCGTATCATAAACAAGCACTACATCATCTTTCTCCAATTACAAGCATATACTTTGCTATGTTGCATATCCTTAATTTAGGACTCTATCAAGTTATCATGCACAACGTATTTCACTTATATTTTAGTTAACCCATACCCAATGCATGAACAGTCTTTCACATTATATATTAGAAAGATTTCATTAAGACCAATCATTCATTACTTAATAATTGAATTATCACATTTTATAGGGTGCAACAATCTTTAACCTGTTGATCAAATCGATTGAACATGACTTGAGAATTCAAGAGATATTTGATTCATTTTCAGACCCATTTGTCTTTAATACATAGTCTATAATAAGTTCAAGAAATCTCATTTTTATCAAATCAAAATTTACTTTTAATACTAAAATACCATAACAATCTTTAAGGACCAAATACTTTCCATAAATCATACATTTGCTCTTACCAATTAACCTAAGACAAATTACTAGTCGTTCATACTTGATTTATTCAACAAGAAGTATTCATCAACATGCTACTTATTTGGTATTCAAGGAGCTATTCGAATACCTTACTTAAGACTTAAACTATACCCCAATTAACTAAACATCAATAACATGGTGAATCTATAACTTACATTCACATATTGTATATACTCATCTTACTCTAAAAAAGCATTCAAATTGTTTTCACATACAACATCAACCACATAAATCTCAAGTATTGACAAATTGTACAAAATAAAGAATACACTATGTATATCGATCAAACAATGTGCCACCATCCTAGGAGTATACTACTTAGGGAGAGTTCCAAAATCTACTTGAACCTTAAATAAGATACATAACTCAACCACAATCGAAATCACATGAGCTTTAATCCACCTGCAATGCATGATAATGAAATGCATTAGGCTTATATAGCCTAAGTGAGGTAGTGACATCAAATATTCTAAACGCATTTAATACATGAATTTCAATGAAGCACACATTCGAATACACAATCATTTGTTAGCTTTTGTTATTTGTATCATACTTTAACTTTTTTAAGGTTTAAGGAGTTCAACAGCTTATCCAAGCTTCATTATAAGATATATCAATCTTATCAAAGATGGATTTATCACATTGAGGGCTTCTTGAGACTTGTCAATTACTCAATAGCTTTTCGATTTCTTATAATTTATCAAGTATTCATCAATGGTTCAATTCAATGTTTGTTGCCTCATTCAATTGGGGGCACTTAATCATTTCCTGTAAATCTTGAACTATATGCTCATCAAGAGCCAATAATACCATATGCTCACGAAGAGCCAAATATACCATTTCATAGTATATTCCAACTTTCTTAGACTTCTTACTTAGCTTCATTTAGAGTTCATGTGTTTTATATGGTTTGCCTTGGATTACAATTGGTCATGAATAACATTGGTCCAAATTTGACCATATTGGTCCAAGGGAAACTTAGCTCAAAGCACATAGCAAAGGCTATTATCGAAAACATTACAATCATATCTTCTTACTATCCAACAAAACTGTCGCCAATCTCCGTACCACTCCCCCGTTACCTCATACTGTCGCCAATAAACATATCACATATATATATGGGGCGTCTTCTGAGCCGTAGCTCATGGACCGTACTCCCAATATACCAAGCATCACCAATGTATCCAAGGACTTCCATTGAAGGCAACTTAAGTATTTTATCTTATACTTGATATTGGAGAAGTATCTTATTGTACAAGTAATCTTACTTGTTATTCAATTAATGCCTTTTAACTTGCATTGAGCCTTTAGTATCTTTAACTTGTGAATTTATACAATTGTAACATTATGATCATATTTATCTTGAATCTTTATCGAGACTTTCGATCAATGCTTAGCCTTAAAGCTTCAATATCAATACGCCATTGTCACATAACAAGCATAGTATAGCAAACATGAATACTTAAATAATGTATAATTAACAATATATCAAGGATGTCCTACTATGAATTAATGCCTTTCCCCAAATTGCTCTATTTGAGCCTTATGCACCATTTATGTTTAATGCAATTCATCCATGAACTTACATTAATTTAATATCAATGAAATAATAAAATTGGGATGACACTGTGCCACCCGACTCTCAAGCAACTACACTCAGTTGTTATTCCAATGTTATGAAATACCTGAATCCACTATACACAATTTACTTCTCAATAACTTCCTTCCTTAGCCATCCATATTCAAAGTGTGTACCTCAAAATAATCAAGCCATTAGAACTAACTCATTTAGAAACAATTTAATCTACATCAACCCTTAACCTTCATATGTATACAATCCATACTTAAAACAGTACTCCAAGCAAATCAAAACTACATTTAACTTGCACAAGAATGCGTACAAGACTACACACTAATCTTTAATTCTGTACAATTTTAATCTATAATTCTACTGAGTTTTAAACTGTTTTCCAGGCTATTTCTTGCTTAATTCATAAATATTGTCAGGTGAAAATAAAACTGTCCAAAGTACTTTCAAATATATATATACAAACAGTCCTTAATTTAAGTATATGTAATCATGTACTCACAAAACAGCCATGACTCTCACAAGCATTCAAAAACAATTCCACTTATGTTTAATTCAAAGTGTGTACCTCAAAATAATCAAGCCATTAGAACTAATTCATGGCAAAACAGTCTTGAATGACATGTATACACATTCGTTCATGGTAAAACAGTCTTTAATGACATGTATACACATTCATTCATGCTAAAACAGTCCACTGACATTTACCTTAATACAAAAACAATCTTGTTTTCATTCGTTCACATAAATAGGCTTAATCAGTTTCATATCATTTCTTTCCTAATGGTTAAATGCTTGTAAGGCTACTCATATACTCAATGATATATGCATATATAACAAATTCCATGCAAACATCTCATTATACTACATGACAATGTGAGACAGCACTTAATTTCTTATTTTCAGTTTACACAATTACAAGCAGTACAAGACCCTTTTTAAGTACTCTTAATAGCCCCTAATATACATTTTCACTTATACAAGTCTAGGGGATTCTTTATAATTCAATTATTTGCAAGGTTGCCCTATTCTATATATATTCCTTCAATCACGTTTCAAATAGAGCTTCCCAAGTCAACATGTACACATACTTGTTCAAAGTAGCCCATAACTTTATATAAACAAAAATACATAACTTAACAGCTTATCATGCCTTCAAGGTATTCAAAAACAATCCCCAAGGAACATATACATGTGTAATTTAATCCTAACATGAGCATATACATTTTTATGCATCTATATAGTATTTCCCTTAATCATTTTTTAAAGCAAGAATATTACACATAAACACATACACAAAATAGGGCAACATATGTATATATTCATTTTATACACTCAAAAACAATCTAAACATGTCCAATACAAGTCACAACAGTCTTCTAAACATGCTTCCACAATCTGATATTGCAAACAATTCACTTTCTTTCCAAATTATTTACAATAGACCACCAAAATCATGTGTACACATTATCTAATCAAAGTAGTCTAACTTCTTTCAAGTTACACAAATTAACATCACCAGAACAGTCCCTATGTGTTCATGAATTGCCAGAAATAGCTCATATATCTGAATGCATTCGCAAATAAACATGTGTCGAAGCAACTTCCCTTAATTCACATTCATAGAATAGTCAAGGTCCTACTTCTATTTAGTGTAAAATCTATAGTTTGTGACCAGCATCAGATACAATTTAAGCATGCTTTAATGAATTGATTTCCATACAAACAAAATTCAGATGTTCATTCTAAAAGTAAAATTCACTTAGTCATTCACAAGTGTTCTCATCAAAGCTTCAGTCTCTAGCTAGAAAAACTTATAAACCTAGTTCACATAGGAATTCTGACAAGAAATCTTCTAAATGATGATCTAATACAAAGATGGTAGCAAGAACACTAGCCCCTTTTTCTTGTAATCGATCAAGGATAAGGATTTTAGTTGACCAAATCTACTTCTTTCTCAAGCTCCATTGTTTTTCCCCCATGAGTTCTCCCCCCTTGAATTTCGGTTCTCTCCCTGGCAAAGAGAAGATGACTCACGGAGAGTTGGAATCCATGCGGCTGGTTCACCTTCTTCATGGCATAACAACATATGCCATGTGGACATCCCCTTTTTTCTTTATTCTTTTCACCATGCAACCTATTCATTTCTCCTAAAATTCATTTTAGTCTTTTTGAAATGATCATTCAAGTTTCTACGGCTTCCAATTTGGTCCCTAAGGTCACACTAAACTCAAGGGTTTTATTGATTATAACAATCTAACAAAAAGATTCTTATTGTTACATTATTCTAGGTCAAAGTTTGGGATATTACAATTCTGCCCCTTTAAAGGAAATTCGTCCCCGAATTTTTTCAATAACGAAAAAGTTCGTAACATCAATCTCAGAATGCTTTCTATATTCAGAGTTTCAAACATAATCAACAAATTGTATTGGTTGTATGTTGTAAATACAAAATAGAATTTGAACTCCTAGGTGGCACAAAGACACTTTATGATGTGAAGAGCCCCAATTAAGTCCAAGAATCGACTAAACCATGCCCTGATACAAAATTGTAACATCCTAAACCCGGCTTAGTAGTAAACTGAATTTAGAGTGTTAAAAATAGACACCCAAGACTAACTTGTCTTGCAAGTTAAGGCTCAATCAATGAAAATGGCAATAAATTAAAACTTTTTAAATCTTTAACCAGTTACCATTAACCTTAAATACACACAATAACAGATATACAGTTACATTCCATAAACATTGTACGACTTTCTTTAAGTCAAGCTTATATCGATAGGTTCATTTAACCATTAAGCTATTACGAACAGTTAGGTATCACTAAGGTGTCCCCAAGTATGACATTAATCAATTATGGATTAATCAAACAAGAATAAGGAATCACTTCAGACAACAATGCCTTATTAAAAGTTAACAATCATAAATTATCTTAGGTTACAAGTATCAAATAGGGAATCATATCATAAACAAGCACTATGCCATCTTTCTCCAATTACAAGCACATACTTTGCTATGTTGCATATCCTTAATTTAGGACTCTATCAAGTTATCATGCACAACGTATTTCACTTATATTTTAGTTAAATCATACCCAATACATGAACAGTCTTTCACATTATATATTAGAAAGATTTCATTAAGACCAATAATTCATTATTTAGTAATTAAATTATCACATTTTATAGGGTACAACAATCTTTAACATGTTGATCAAATCGTTTGAACATGACTTGAGAATTCAAGAGATATTTTATTCATTTTCAGACCCATTTATCTTTAATACATAGTCTATAATAAGTTCAAGAAATCTCATTTTTATCAAATCAAAAGTTACTTTTAATAATAAAATACCACAACAATCTTTAAGGACCAAATACTTTCCATAAATCATACATTTGCGCTTACCAATTAACCTAAGATACATTACTAGTCGCTTATACTTGATTTATACAACAAGATGTATTCATCAACATGCTACATATTTGGTATTCAATGAGCTATTCGAATACCTTACTTAAGACTTAAACTATACCCCAATTAACTAAACATCAATAACATGGTGAATCTATAACTTACATTCACATATTGCATATACTTATATTACTCTAAGAAAGCATTCAAATTGTTTACACATACAACATCAACCACATAAATATCAGGTAATGACAAATTGTACAAAATAAAGAATACATTATGTATATCGATCAAACAATATGCCACCATCCTAGGAGTATACTACTTAGGGAGAGTTCCAAACTCTACTCGAACCTTGAATAAGATACAGAACTCAACCACAATTGAAATCACATGAGCTTTAATCCACCTGCAATGCATGATAATGAAATGCATTAGGCTTATATAGCCTAAGTGAGGTGGTGACATCAAATATTGTCAAAGCATTTAATACATGAATTTCAATGAAACACACATTCGAATACACAATCATTTTTTAGCCTTTGTTATTTTTATCATACTTTAACTTTTGTAAGGTTTATGGAATTCAACATCTTATCCAAGCTTCATTATAAGACATATCGATCTTATCAAAGATCGGTTTATAACATTGAAGTCTTCTTGAGACTTGTCAATTACTCAATAGCTTTTGGATTTCTTATCATTTATCAAGTATTCATCAATGGTTCAATTCAATGTTTGTTGCCTCATTCAATTGGGGGCGTTTAATCATTTTTTGTAAATCTTGTACCATATGCTCATTAAGAGCCAATCATACCATATGCTCACCAAGAGCCAAATATACCATTTCATAGTATATTCCCAACTTTCTTAGACTTCTTGCTTAGCTTCATTTAGAGTTCATGTCTTTTATAAGGTTTGCCTTGGATTACAATTGGTCATGAATAACATTGGTCCGAATTTGACCATATTGGTCCAAGCGAAACTTATCTTAAAGCACATAGCAATGGCTAATATCGAAAACATATCAATCCTATCTTCTTACTATCTAACAAAACTGTTGCCAATCTTCGTACCACTCCCCTGTTACCTCATACTGTCGCCAATGAACATATCACATATATATGGGGTGTCCCCCAAGCCGTAGCTCATGGACCGTAGTCCCAATATACCAAGCATCACCAATGTATCCAAGGACTTCCATTGAAGGCAACTTAAGTATTTTATCTTATACTTGATATTGGAGAAGTATCTTATTGTACAAGTAATCTTACTTGTTATTCAATTAATGCCTTTTAACTTGCATTGAGCCTTTAGTATCTTTAACTTGTGAATTTATACAATTGTAACATTATGAAAATATTTATCTTTAAGCTTTATAGAGACTTTTGATCAAGGGTTAGTTTTAAAGCTTCAATATCAATACCCCATTGTCACATAACAAGCATAGCATAGCATATCGAACATGAATACTTAAATAATGTATAATTAACAATATATCAAGGATGTCATGCTATGAATGAATGCCTTTCCCCAAATTGCTCTATTTGAACCTTATGCACCATGTATGTTTAATGCAATTCATCCATGAACATACATTAATTTAATCTCAATGAAATAAAAAAATCGGGATGACACCGTGCCACTCGAGACTCAAGCAACTACACTCACCTGTTATTCCAATGTTATAGAATACCTGAATCCATTATACACAATCTACTTATCAATAACTTCCTTCCTTAGGCATCCATATTCAAAGCGTGTACCTCAAAATAATCAAGCCATTAGAACTAACGCATTTAGCAACAATTTCATCTACTTGAACCCTTAACTTTCATATGTATACAATCCATACTTAAAATAGTACCCCAAGCCAATCAAAACTACATTCAAATTGCACAAGACTGCATACAAGACTGTACACAAAACTGTCCACCAAAACTGCATACCAAATTGCACCAAAACTACATTGTACTAATCTTTAATTCTGAACAATTTTAATCTATAATTCTGCTCAGTTTTAAACTATTTTCTAGTCCATTTCTTGCTTAATTCATAAATATAGTCATGTGAATATAAAACTGTCCAAAGTACTTTCAAATATTTATTCAAACAGTCCTCAATTTAAGTATATGTAATCATGTACTCACAAAACAACCCATAACTCTCACAAGCATTCAAAAATAGTTCCACTTATGTTTAATTCATGGCAAAACGGTCTTTAATGACATGTATACACATTCGTTCATGGCAAAACAATCTTTAATAACATGTATACACATTCGTTCATGGTAAAATAGTCCATTAACATTTACCTTAATACAAAAACAGTCTTGTTTTCATTCGTTCACATAAATAGGCTTAATCAGTTTCATATAATTTTTTCCTAATGGTTAAATGCTTGTAAGGCTACTCATATAAATATATGCATATATAGCAAATTCCATGCAAACATCTCATTATACTACATGACAATGTGAGATAACCCTTAATTTCTTATTTTTAGTTTACACAGTTACAAGCAGTACAAGACCCTTTTTAAGTACTCTTAACAGTCCCTAATATACATTTTCACTTACACAAGTCTAGGGGATTACTTAGAATTCAATTATTTGCAAGGCTACCCTCATCTATACATATTCCTTCAATCATGTTTCAAGTAGAGCTTCCCAAATCAACATGTATACATACTTGTTCGAAAACAACTCCTGATTTTATATAAACATAAATACATAACTTAATAGCCTATCATGCTTTCAAGGTACTCAAAACAATCCCCAATGAACATATACATGTGGAATTTAATCCCAACATGAGCATATACATTTTTATGCATCTATACATTCTTCCCCTTAATCATTTTTTTAATGCAATAACAGTCCACATAATCACATACTCACACAAAATAGGGTAGCATATGTATATATTCATTTTATATACTCAAAAACAATCTAAACATGTCCAATACAAGTCACAACAGTCTTCTAAACGTGCTTCCACAATTTGATATTGCAAACAGTTCACTTTCTTTCCAAATTATACATAATAGCCCACCTAAATCATGTGTACACATTATCTTCTCAAAGTAGTCTATCTTTGTAACACCCCCTACCTAGGTTAGTAGAAACTCGATTCGAGAGCGTTACTTAGCAAGCAAGCAAGACAAGTACATAGACATGGCATTCGAACCAAACAAGAACAACCAAGTAATCATATAACAACAATGCATTCAAACTTACTTAGTTAATAAGTAAGTTCACACTAGACTTCAAATCATCTTATACCATTCGAACAAGACCCAAGCAAGAGACATGGCAAGGCAAGCAATAGCAATCAATCATACATGACTTCTATAATCACCCAAGCATTCAGCAATTATCAACCAAGAAAAAACAATCTTTTAAACAAGACATAGGCAACCATTCATACATTTTTTAATATGCAAGCGACCTAATATGTAACTTCTTTTTATCTATGACAATCGACTATTTCATAATATCATTAGATTAAATTGCTTTCATGCTTACACTACAAGTTACTACTTTCATGGTTCATTTTATAACACTTATACATTGTTACCAATCCTATTTGAACTACTTAGTATTACATGCTTCCAATACAATTTGGTGTTCCTTATCTTGTATACATTTAGTCATTTTACTCCTCCACTTACTAAGCATAAGTATCTAACCTTTAATAGCTTGTATCTAGTTCCATTCAAGTTTATTTCAATAGATTACCATTCAGCCAATTACACTAAACATATACAAAGCATGAAACTAAATCATTCCAACCTTATTCTACTACTATGCATTCGACAAACATGGGATAACAACATGAAACCATTCAGCCTTACCTCAAAACAATCACACAACAATACTTTCAACATGGCAATTTCATACAAGACATGAAGCATTCAAAAGGTTGGTTATACAACATGGTTCATCTTAATCTACATCCATTTCAAGCATACACTAAAGCATGACAAGGTTATCAAACTATTTCATAGCTAATTAGATCATCATATGATCTTATCATATCATCAACATATGCGCAACAAAACATTCAACCATTACAAGTTATATAAGTTCATTACAAACCTTAAACTATATACATAACATAGATAGGCCCATCAAGCATTATATACAATCTTTCAAAATGCATGTTCAAGCTATTTAGATACATATAGTGCCACCATTCTAGGAGAATACAAAACAAGTATGGAATCATACTTTAACCAAGCTTGTGAAATATGCTTCTTGCTCAAGGAATCAAGCTTCAAGATCAAGCAATGTTGAATCCTTTAACCTGTAGGTTGGGAAGAATGAAACAAGAGTGATAAGTACAAATATGTACTTAGTGAGGTAGTAACTAGTCTATCCATTTTGTTATTACAAGTTTCATGTCTTTTAAATCAAGTGTAGACCTAGCTAAGGCTTCCAAGCATTAGAGTAGACTTAGTTAGTCTTTCAAGTATCAAGAGTTGCCTTATCTAGTCTTTCAAGCATCAAGATTATCCTATCTAGGATAGCATGCATTCAGTCAATAAAAATAGGCATCAGGAAGTCATAATTCATGAATCAAGCGACATGCTTGCAAAACAAGAAACCAAGGAGTCATGCTTTAAAGTCAAGTAGTATACATTTCATGGCATTCAAGACAAGTATCATGTACAATTGAATTGTTATTACATTTGTTAATTCATTAAACAACCCCCTTGGTACTTAGTTTGTATAGGTAATCGAGTCTCCAACCAACTGTCACCACAAGATGCACCGTAGTGCTGGTCAACCCTCCTACTTTCGCCAAAGACCACATATGTACCCTCCGTCTGTCGCCAAATAGGGGCCTTAGCCCTGGACTGTAGTCCACCCGTACACAATGAGCTCTAGAGTCTAAGGCATGCCTTTCTAACTAGGATCATGTTTCATGTGTTTCTTTAATCATCCTTCCCTTATTAAGTCAAGTTCATGCTTAGATTCATTATCATGACAAGAATGCAATGGTTAGGACCTAGTCCTAACCCTAGAGATAACTACACTCACAATACAATCCAACCAAGCTAAAAATTGTCTTGTATATCTATTCCTTTGTTCTTAGCCTTTGAATGATTTCCTTTTTCTCCTTCCTCCAAGTTCACTCCTTGCTCTAGCAAATTCATGATTAAACACATTCATCAATATGTATACACAAGACAATTCAACATGGCAACAAGGTTATTTCAATACATATAAACATATACATACAATTCTGTCAACACTTCAATAAACAAGACTGGGTTGGATCTAATTATCCCAATAAAACTGTGCACAAAACAGTTTCCAACTAGCTTAATTGCTGGTGCCTAGCAGCTTGCACACTACGTGCTTAAACATGCATATCTTTCAATTCCTACGTTGGAATTTAGATTAATTTATACTGTTGGAAAGATAACAAAGTTTTCTTTAAAAACATAACAGGCTTGAATTTTAGTTTTTATCCAATTAATACAGTTTTTTGTTAAAAGATAGGGCATTTACACTGCCTAGACAGTTTGCACTGTCCAGCTATTTCTGTTTACAGTTTCCAGTATAGGACCCAGTTTTCAGTTCTGTTTTCTCCTAATGAAAGTAGACATACTAAGGATCACGTCATTAAAATTTAATCCCTGAATTTGATCTCTACAATTTTTGGTGAATTTTCAAAGTGACTGCCCAGAACATAGTATTCTGGGCAGCTTACTCTAGGTTGCATTTCTAGTTCTTTATTTCATTCTAGCAAGGTCCTAACATGACAATTTCATTCATAATCATGTTAATACATATCTAAGCCATCATAATTCACCTAATAATGTTCTCAAAACAGTGCATAGTCATGTTGAACCTAGTTTAATCCATTTGATCACAATTACACATCCATTCATCAACTAGGCAGTCCATTACCTAATTTAACTAGTTCAATTAGGTGTAGTCATTTTTTCCAACAAGTTACCAATTCAATTAAATCTCCATTTTACCTATCAACATGTTCAGAACAGATTTTTACGCTCATTTAGCATGCTTACACAATTTTCAATTAAAACAGCCCCCTAATCTAGATTGTTTTGAACCATGTTCATGTTTCTCAATTTTCCAGCAACTACACATGTGTTTCATTAGCAATTTGATTACTAGCAATCAATTTCCAGGTTCTAATTGCACATAGCATGACCTTAACACATAAAGAAATCATCTAACTCATCAATACAACCATTCAATCAATCTATAACATGTTCATCACATTTTCCAGCATCTATCCACTTCAAATCACATTTCCATTTCAATTCAAACATGAAATTTACAAGGGAAGCAAGTAATTACCTTAATCACTAAGCTATCTAGATTTAATTTGGAGCTAAATCAAGGTTGTAGGACATGGATTCAAGCTTTCTCCCTCAAGCTTTTATTTCTCTCTTTTTCTCTCTTCTATTCGGCTAGCTAAGGATAATGGAGAAGATGACAACATCTAATCCATGTTATTTGAATTGTGAATTGTCTAAAATTACCCTTAATTAATCCTTAATATTAACTTAATGAAGGGCATTTAGGGGAATTGAGGAATTTAGCATGCATTCCTTGGAATTGTTAGAGTTTACAAGTTGGTAATCTTAATTTGGTCAGTTGTTCTTTCATCCATTCAATTAGACCCTTGACTAATCAATTTAGCTTAATTTCTAGATTCAATTAAGCTATCAACTTAAGCAATTGATTTCAATACTTCTAGGCTAGGATTTAGGGTGTTACAATCTTCCTTCAAGTTACACAAATTAACATCACCATAACAGTCCCTATGTGTTCATGAATTGCCAGAAATAGCTCATATATCTGAATGCATTCGGAAATAAACATGTGTCGAAGCAACTTCCCCTAATTCACATTCATAGAATAGTCAAGATCCCACTTCTATTTAGTGTAACCTCTATAGTTTGTGACCAGCATCAGATACAATTTAAGCATGCTTTAATCGATTGATTTCTATACAAACAACATTCGGATGTTCATTTTAAATGTAAAATTCATATAGTCATTCATAAGAGTTCTCATCAAAGCTTCAGTCTCTAGCTAGAAAAACTTATAAACTTAGTTCACATAGGAATTCCCACATGAAATATTCTAAATGATGATCTAATACAAAGATGGTAGCAAGAACACTCACCCCTTTTTCTTGTGATCGATCAAGGACAAGGATTTTAGTTGACCAAATCTACTTTTTTCTAAAGCTCCATTGTTTTTCTCCCATGAATTCTCCACCCTTGAATTTTGGTTCTCTCCCTTGCAAAGAAGAAGATGACTGATGGTGAGTTGGAATCCATGTGGTTGGTTCTCCTTCTTCATGGCATAACAACATATGCCACGTGGACATCCCCTTTTAGTCTTTTTGAATCCATGCCATGTGGAATCCATGCAACCTAATCATTTCTTCTAAAATTCATTTTAGTCTTTTTGAATTGATCATTCAAGTTTCTACGACTTCCAATTTGGTCCATAAGGTCACACTAAACTCAAAGGTTTTAATGATTATAACAATCTAACAAAAGGATTATTTAGAATTCAATTATTTACAAGGCTGCCCTCTTCTATACATATTCTTTCAATCATGTTTCAAACAGAGCTTCCCAAATCAACATGTATACAAACTTGTTCTAAAATATCCCTTGATTTTATATAAACATAAATACATAACTTAACAGCCTATCATGCTTTAAAGGTACTCAAAAACAATCCCCAATGAACATATACATGTGTAATTTAATCCTAACACGAGCATATACATTTTTATGCATTTATACAGTCTTTCCCTTAATCATTTTTTTAAAGCAAGAATAGTCCACATAAACACACACTCACACAAAACAGGGCATCATATGTATATATTCATTTTATATACTCAAAAACAATCTAAACATGTCCAATACAAGTCACAACAGTCTTATAAACATGCTTCCACAATATGATATTGCAAACAATTCACTTTCTTTCCAAATTATACACAATAGCCCACCTAAATCATGTGTACACATTATCTGCTCAAAGTAGTCTTTCTTCTTTCAAGTTACACAAATTAACATCACCAGAACAGTCCCTATGTGTTCATGAATTGCCAGAAATAGCTCATATATCTGAATGCATTCGCAGATAAACATGTGTTGAAGCAACTTCCCCTAATTCACATTCATAGAATAGTCAAGGTCGTACTTCTATTTAGTGTAACCTCTATAGTTTGTGACCAGCATCAGATACAATTTAAGCATGCTTTAATCGATTGATTTCTATACAAACAACATTTGGATGTTCATTCTAAATGTAAAATTCATTTAGTCATTCACAAGATTTCTCATCAAAGCTTTAGTCTCTAGATAGAAAAACTTATAAACCTAGTTCATATAGGAATTCCTACATGAAATCTTCTAAATGATGATCTAATACAAAGATGGTAGCAAGAACACTCGCCCCTTTCTCTTGTAATCGATCATGGGCAAGGATTTTAGTTGACCGAATGTACTTCTTTCGCAAGCTCCATTGTTTTTCCCCCATGAGTTCTCCCCCTTGAATTTTGGTTCTCTCCCTAACAAAGAAGAAGATGACTCATGGAAAGCTGGAATCCATATGGCCGGTTCTCCTTCTTCATGGCATAATAACATATGCCACGTGGACATCCCCTTTTTCTTTATTCTTTTCACCATGCAACCTATTCATTTCTCCTAAAATTCATTTTAGTCTTTTTGACTTGATCATTCTAGTTTCTACGACTTCCAATCTGGTCCCTAAGGTCACACTAAACTCAAGGGTTTTAATGATTATAACAATCTAATAAAAGGATTCTTATTGTGGCATTATTCTAGTTTAAAGTTTGGGGTATTACAATTCTCCCCCTTTTAAAGGAAATTCATCCCCAAATTTCTTCAATAACTAAAAAGTTCGTAACATCAATCTCAGATTACTTTCTATATTTTGAGTTTCAAACAGAATCAACAAATTGTATTGGCTTTATGCTGCAAATACAGAATAGAATTTGAACTCCTAGGTGGCACAATGATACTTTATGATGTGATGAGCCCCGATTTAGTCCAAGAATCGACTAAACCATGCTCTGATATCAAATTGTAACATCCTAAACCCGACTTATTAGTAAACCAAGTCTAGAGTGTGAAAAACAGACCCCCGAGACTAACTTATCTTACATGTTAAGGCTCAATCAATGAAATGGGAATAAATTAAAACTTTTTAAATCTTCAACCGGTTACCCTCAGCATTAAATACAGACAAAAACAGATATACACTTACATTCCATAGACATTGCACAACTTTCTCTAAGTCAAGCTTATATCGATAGGTTCATTTAATCATTAAGCTGTTACGAACAGTTAGGGATCACTAAGGTGTCCCCAAGTATGACATTAATCACTTCTGGATTAATCAAATAAGAATAAGGAACCACTTCAGACAACAATGCCTTATTAGAAGTTAACAATTATAAATTATCTTAGGTTACAAGTATCAAATAGGGAATCGCATCATAAACAAGCATTATGCCATCTTTCTCCAATTACAAGCACATACTTTGCAATGTTGCATATACTTAATTTATGACTCTATCAAGTTATCATGCGCAATGTATTTCACTTATATTTTAGTTAACCCATACCCAATGCATGAACAGTCTTTCACATTATATATTAGAAAGATTTTATTAAGACCAATCATTCATTACTTAATAATCGAATTATCACATTTTATTGGGTACAACAATCTTTAACATGTTGATCAAATCGATTGAACACGATTTGAGAATTCAAGAGATGTTTGATTCATTTTCAGACCCATTTCTCTTTAATACATTGTCTATAATAAGTTCAAGAAATCTCATTTTTATCAAATCAAAAGTTACTTTTAATACAAAAATACCATAACAATCTTTAAGGACCAAATACTTTCCATAAATCATACATTTGCTCTTACCAATTAACCTAAGACACATTACTAGTCGTTCATACTTGATTTATACAACAAGATGTATTCATCAACATGCTACATATTTGGTATTCAATGAGCTATTCGAATACCTTACTTAAGATTTAAACTATACGCCAATTAACTAAACATCAATATCGTGGTGAATCTATAACTTACATTCAGATATTGCATCTACTTATCTTACTCCAAGAAAGCATACAAATTGTTTACGCATACAACATCAACCACATGAATATCAAGTTTTGACAAATTGTACAAAATAAAGAATACACTATGTATATCGATCAAATAATGTGCCACCATCCTAGGAGTACACTACTTAAGGAGAGTTCCAAACTCTATTTGAACCTTGAATAAGATACATAACTCAACCACAACTGGAATCACATGAGCTTTAATCCACTTGCAATGCATAATAATGAAATGCATTAGGCTTATATAGCTTAAGTGAGGTAGTGACATCAAATATTGTCAAAGCATTTAATACATGAATTTCAATGAAACACACATTCAAATACACAATCATTTGTTAGCTTTTGATAATTGTATCATACTTTAACTTTTGTAAGGTTTATGGAGTTCAACAGCTTATCCAAGCTTCATTGTAAGACATATCGATCTTATCAAAGATCGGTTTATCACATTGAAGTCTTCTTGAGACTTGTCAATTACTCAATAGCTTTTGGATTTCTTATAATTTATCAAGTACTCATCAACGGTTCAATTCAATGTTTGTTTCCTCATTCAATGGGGGGCGCTTAATCATTTCTTGTAAATCTTGTACCATATGCTCATCAATATCCAATCATACCATATGCTCACAAAGAGCCAAATATACCATTTCATTGTATATTCCCAACTTTCTTAGACTTCTTACTTAGCTTCATTTAGAATTTGTGTCTTTTATAAGGTTTGCTTTGGATTACAATTGGTCATGAATAACATTGGTCCGAATTTGACCATATTGGTCCAAGAGAAACATAGCTCAAAGCACATAGCAATGGCTAATATCGAAAACATATAAATCCTATCTTCTTACTATTAGTGAAACTGTCACCAATCTCCGTACCACTCATCCGTTAACTCCTTCTGTCGTGAATAAACATATCACATATATATATGGGGCGTCCCCCTAGCCATAGCTCATGGACCTTAGTCCCAATATACCAAGCATCACCAATGTATCCAAGGACTTCCATTGAAGGCAACTTAAGTATTTTATCTTATACTTGATATTGGAGAAGTATCTTATTGTACAAGTAATCTTACTTGTTATTAAATTAATGCCTTTTAACTTGCATTGAGCCTTTAGTATCTTTAACTTGTGAATTTATACAATTGTAACAATATGAACATATTTATCTTTAAGCTTTATAGATACTTTCGATCAATGGTTAGCTTTAAAGCTTCAATATCAGTACCTATTGTCACATAACAAGCACAACATAGCAAACATGAATACTTAAATAATGTATAATTAACAATATATCAAGGATGACATGCTATGAATGAATGCCTTTCCCCAAATTGCTCTAGTTGAGCCTTATGCACCATGTATGTTTAATGCAATTCATCCATGAACATATATTAATTTAATCTCAATGAAATAATAAAATTAGGATGACACCGTGCTACCCGAGACTCAAGCAACTACACTCACCTATTATTCCAATGTTATGGAATATATGAATCCACTATACACAATCTACTTCTCAGTAACTTCCTTCCTTAGCCATCCATATTCAAAGTGTGTACCTCAAAATAATCAAACCATTAGAACTAATTCATGGAAAAACAGTCTTTAATGACATGTATACACATTCGTTCATGGTAAAACAGTCCACTGACATTTACCTTAATACAAAAATAGTCTTGTTTTCATCCGTTCGCATAAACAGTCTTAACCAGTTTCATATCATTTTTTCCTAATGGTTAAATGCTTGTAAGGCTACTCATATACTTAATGATATATCATATATAACAATTTCCGTGCAAACATCTCATTATACTACATGACAATGTGAGACGACACTTAATTTCTTATGTTTCAGTTTACACAACTACAAGTAGTACAATACCCTTTTTAAGTACTCTTAACAGTCCCTAATATACATTTTCACTTATACAAGTTTAGGGGATTCCTTAGAATTCAATTATTTGCAAGGCGACCCTGTTCTATACAAATCAACATGTATACATACTTGTTCGAAAACAGCCCCTGGTTTTATATAAACATAAATACATAACTGAACAACCTATCATGCTTTCAAGGTACTCAAAAGCAATCCCCAACGAACATATACATGTGTAATTTAATCCCAACATGAGCATATACATTTTTATGCATCTATACAGTGTTTCCCTTAATCATTTTTTAATGCAAGAATAGTCCATATAAACACATACTCACACAAAACAGGGCAACATATGTATATATTGATTTTATTTACTCAAAAACAATCTAAACATGTCCAATACAAGTCACAGTAGTCTTCTAAACATGCTTCCACAATTTGATATTGCAAACAATTCACTTTCTTTCCAAATTATACACAATAGCCCACCTAAATCATGTGTACACATTATCTCCTCAAAGTAGTCTATCTTCTTTCAAGTTGCACAAATTAACATCACAAGAACAGTCCCTATGTGCTCATGAATTGCCAGAAACAAGTCATATATCTGAATGCATTCGTAAATAAACATGTGTCGAGGCAACTTCCCCTAATTCACATTCATAGAATAGTCAAGGTCCTACTTCTATTTAGTGTAACCTTTATAGTTTGTGACCAACATCAGATACAATTTAAGCATGCTTTAATCAATTGATTTCTATACAAACAACATTCAGATGTTCATTCTAAATGTAAAATTCATTTAGTCATTCACAAGAGTTCTCATCAAAGCTTTAGTCTCTAGCTAGAAAAACTTATAAACTTAGTTCACATAGGAATTCCCACATGAAATCTTCTAAATGATAATCTAATACAAAGATGGTAGCAAGAACACTCACCCTTTTTTCTTGTAATCAATCAAGGACAAGGATTTTAGTTGACCGAATCTACTTCTTTCTCATGCTCTATTGTTTTCCCCCCATGAGTTCTCCCCCTTGAATTTCGATTCTCTCCCTAGCAAAGAAGAAGATGACTCATGGGGAGCTGGAATCCATGTGGCCGGTTCTCCTTCTTCATGGCATAACAACATATGCCATGCGGACATCCCTTTTTTCTTTATTCTTTTCACCATGCAACCTATTCATTTCTCTTAAAACACATTTTAGTTTTTTTAAATTGATCATTCAAGTTTCTACGGCTTCCAATTTGGTCCCTAAGATCACACTAACTCAAGGGTTTTAATGATTATAACAATCTAACAAAAGGATTCTTATTGTGACATTATTCTAGGTCAAAGTTTGGGGTAGTACAAGACAAATGAAGTCTTTGTAATAAGTTTTGATGTAAATACATGGAATGTCATATTCATTAAGTGAATCATGTTTTTGATAATGTTATTGTTAATAAATTATAGAGTTGTTGCCTACTCTTAAATAGATAGATTTGAAGACAGTGCAGTTAAATTTGTAACAAGTTGGTTAGTGTAACACCCTCAACCCAGTTTAGTAGTAAACTGAGTTTAAAGTGTTAAAAAAGCAAACATTCCTGACTAACTTGCCTAGAAAGTTAAGTCTCGATTGATGAATATGGTAATAATTTAAAACCTTTTTAACACAACCCCTTTTAATTTGAGCCTTAGCTTGAACATGATCAAATCAGTGTTTAAAACTGTTCATTATCTTAGCTAGCACCATAGAGATTACTTTGACTACTGCAATAATCTACCATCAATTACTAATTATAATTGAGACCGAGTTCATTATTAAGCCTTGACATAAATGTAGTTATGAGAAAACCAGCGTGTTCAATTCTTAAACTTTTAGCACAATTGAATCATAAGCCAACCTTAGTAGTTGAAAAAGGTTCACTCGAACTCAACAACATGAGTACATTAATACACTCAATCAGAGACCTATTAAAGGTTACTAATACTTAAACAGAACTCGGGAGATAATGAATCATTCCCGGTCCTGCTTACTATTACCAAAATGACCATAACCGTTAAGAGGGACACATCTTGTTAATCAAATTTCTATGTTCATTTATTGTCCTTATTAAATTACCCAATTAAACAAGATACAGAATATCTTAGCCAATAAGTAGTCATCTACAACAAATCTTCATTTGTACACGATTATAACCGATTGATCATTTTCATGAATCGAATATACTTAACTATATTAATCAAGTTATTTGAAATGTACATATCAATCCAACCATGAACATCATTTACTTTGATTTCCAAATAGATTACAAAAGTTACTAATATACCTTAAACTAAAAGTTTTGCTTATTCGAACCATATACTCTAGTTTTTACAATTAAATTACCATACGTACATTCACATAAGCTTACCTTAATTATCAATAAAAATGTATACACATGCAAGGTCAATTTCATGAAACAATAAATATTGATTGGATGTACAAATTAAAAGGTATTTTACACATTTTAATCTAGAATCGTGCCACCATCCTAGGAGTACACTAACTAAGAAGGAATCCAAATCTACTTGAATCTTGGTAAAAGGCTTGCAAACCATGTCCTCACTTGAATACATATGAACCTTATTAATCCCTGCAATGCATGATTATAAAGTGCATTAGGCTTTTATAGCCTAAGCCTAAGTGAGGTAGTGGTTAATCGATATCATAAAGCATAAATGCATGGATTTTAAAAAACACACAACCAAAAATACGATCAGGGTTATCTTTTACTACAGTTATTTAATATATTTTTTGTAAGCTTTAGAATACTCTAAAGCTTCTTGAATTTTGTTTTGCAATTTCATTGTTCTTATTAAAGATCAACTTATAACATTTGAGTCTCCCCGAGACTTGTTGAATATGCAATAATCCTTCGGACTCCTTAGTATATTAACAATTCATTCACCCATTATTTGCTTGCATGTTTGTTGCCTTATCAGTTAGGGAAATTTACTCATTCATATATAATTTATAAAACATGCTCATCAGGAGTTGTTCATTACAAGGCTCACCAAGAGCTTCTAATTCAGGCTCACTCCGAGCTTTCAATTCAGAGCTCGCTAAGAGTTTTTGTTTTAGTACCTCTTAAAGGCCATCAATTAAATAGCTTGATCATCTTTCTCTTGAATTCTTTAATTAATTAAAACATTTTATACCCTATGCGGGTTTGCCTTGAATCACTATTGGTGATGAGTAACATTAGTTCAGGCGATACTTAGCTCAGAGCACATAGCAATAGCTAATATCGAATTATATCAACAAGTGATGGTAATTAGTGCCATAAAAACATATCAATGGGGCGTCCCCCGAGCAATACTTTAACGAGAGTACTAATGGTACTAAAAGATCATTTGATCTTAATAACAAGGGACCGTAGTCCAAACATAACAGGCATCAACCAATAGATCCTAGGTCTTCCATTTTAAAGGCAACTTACGTGTTTTATCTTAGTTTTGATATTCAGGAAGTTGCTTGTTGTGCAAGTAGCTTTACTTTTAAAGCTAATAGAGATTTCTTAGGTTACAGGTAACATTGCTTGTTTCTTTGTTTCAATGACTTATTGCATAAGTCGAGCTTTCTTGCTTCTTAATTTTGTTATTCGGGAAGTATCTTATCGTACTAGTAATCTTACTTTATTGCTTAACTTAGTGTCTTATAGCATGCTCAAGGCTCTAGTAGGCTTAAGGAGTCTTAACTCATTATACTTTACGTTTTGCTTATTAACAAGGAGTTTTATTATCAAAGTATTTGTAAATTATCTCATGTATTACAACCACAACATAATATCATCAAGATAACAATCATAGCATACATAACATGGCATGTAATGCATATGAAATGCGACATTATCACAAGCCTTTCTCAAATGCCATGCTTGAATCCCATTACCAATGTGCTCTACATGAGCTCGATGCAACATGTGTACATTTAAGACTTAACATCAAACAAAATTAGGATAACACATTGTCAATCCCAAATACATAGCTACACTCACCTTATATTCCAATGTTACGGAATACCTGAATCCACTATACACCATCTACATCTCAACAACTGCCTTCATTAGCATTTCATGTACCTCGATTAAAAATAACAAATCATTACTACTATTTCAAAGCATTTTATTGGTTTAATGAGTTCATACATAAATTACATGGTTGCATAGTAGCTTATCATAGCAGCACACATATTAGTGTTGAATTTCAAATATGTTTTTCCAATATCATTCATTAATCAAATATTAATTCTATTTTCTGTATTAGTCTTTATCACACTCAAACAATTTTAAGGCTTAACAAACTACATTTAAACTATTCGAATCTGCATACAAGATTGCACCTAAAGCTGTCTTCAAAACTGTTTAAAATTGTGCATAAGACTGCATACAAAACTATACCAAAAACAACACATTAAATTGCACCAAACTGCTCCATTATGTCCTTTAAATTATGCACATTTTAATGAACAATATTGTTCATTTTATGCCTACAAAATTAATCATTTTAATCCCTCAAAACTGCACTAGTTAAAATTGTTTTTAATTACTTAAAACTGCATTTAAAACCATTCGAATCTGCACAGTTTTAAACTCAAATATACACAGTTTTAGCCTTTTTATAACAGTCCAATATGTTTCTAAAATACACCAAACAGTCCAATTAAGTTTACATTTTCATACCAGCTCAAAAACACACCTCTAATGCTTCCAAGTATGCATAATAAATCCCAATTTTCCATATACAAATGTACATATTTTAAATAGTCCCTTAATGTTCGTAAGCATGCTCAAGAGTCCCTGTTTCACATAGATTTACATTCATACTCACAAAGTAGTCCATAACCATGGCATTTAGGTTTAACTACTCTAAAACAACCCCAAGTTAACAAATCAGTCTCTATATACATTCAATTCAGTCCATTAATTTTCTTACCAATTAAAACATTCCCCTTTTTACCTTTGGACATACAAAACAGCCCATAAACTTACTTGTACAAGCATTTACAGTTTCACAAACAGCCCCTAATATGTTCTTATGCTTATAACCAATTCAATTACATTCATGTTTATGCAAACAAAGCAGTTCATACATGTATATTGTCATTTCCTCAAAACAAGCCCTTTCTTAACCCATATACACCAAAACTGACAGCATCTTATCATTCATTCATTTTAATCGAATAGTCCATGTATAGATTCTCAATTTAACCAATTCTACCCAGCCAACATACATGTATACCATTACATATCAAAATCAGTTCATTTAATCTCGATTTAAAACAGGGTCACAATTGTATATACATTTTCATAGGCATCGAAATAGCCTTCTAGAATTCATGCCACTAAAATTCTATTGTGATTTCATATAAATTTTAATTCAGGTTCCAAACAGCTCATTTATAGAGTTATAAAACATTTCCCCTATTTCATGCCACTAAAACAGTCATTGTTCTTGTTTAATCTCTTATTCGAAGTAACTTAATTCACAAGAATTCATATTAATTCATTCATAGCAGTCTTCTATGTTTGTATTACTTCTATACAAACATGTTCTTACACCTTGAATCAAATTCTTTTCCTAACTACGGTCCATGTGATCAAGAATCAAGTTCTAAGCACTTCTACTCAAACAGAAAAATCAATTCGAACCTTTCCTATATACTAATGACTTTAATACTTAAAATCAAACAATGGTATTTTAAATTTATCACAAGATTACAAGGTTACGGTCATCTACCATACTAGATGCAAAGAAATCCTTAAACATACAATTTTCATGATGCATTTTGAGTAAATCAAACAAAAGAATGAGAGTACTTACTATCTTCCATGGAATACTCGATCGGAAACTCAAGGATCACCAAAAATTCTAAGTCTCAAGCTTCCATTCCCATCGCTATCAACCCTCCCCCTTTTTCTCTATTGTTTTAGACATCTTCTTTCTTAAGAAGAAGATAAGACTTTGGGATTGAAATCCCCCCAAGTGGCCGACTTTTCCCCTTCTTGACATTACAAGCGATCTCCAAGTGTACAAGTCCACAACAAATAATTTCTTTTTCATGCAATATTCAAATTATGATTTCTTTCAATCTTAGTCATTCTACAAAAGCCACTAATTTTCATTCTTATTCCAAATAGGTCCTAGACTTATCCTTTTCCATTTTAAATTAGACCAATTTAAGTCACTTTGTTTAATGGTCACATTCGAATTATTTCATACACTAATTTAACTTAGTACAGGTTTAATATCAATCATTAAAAATTCTTACCGGTTTAATTTATCACCAGAAACTATTTTACGTACAAGAATCACTAAATATTGTTAACCCGGTTTTAGGGGTGTCACAGTTAGGTTGAAAATAAGTATAGGAACATTTCAAATGTTATTATTGTGCAATGAAATAGTTGTTATTTTTATTGAATTGGGAAGAAAAACAACTTTGATCTATTAATGTGCTTGAAACTAATGGATGTATATTACAATTGTTTTAATGGTCTAAGAGCATAAGACAACTTGTTTAGTGAGTTTTCAAATGATGAGAAGTGAGGTAATACTTCTAATTTTGATAATGCTAGCATGGAAAATTATACTGAAAATGATATTTATGTATGCTGTGCAGTTTGCGTATAAGTGCAAAACAGTTTAGTGCAAATGCAGTCTAGTTTAGTTGCAGTTCTATGATGGAAATGCAATTTAGTGTATGCAGTTTTGAAGTGAATAAGTATGTTGTAATTGCAGAATTGGATGATGAATTGCATAATGTTTTGAATGCTGAATAATGCTCATAAATATCAAAACCTTAAAGTAGTTACTTGAATGGTTATAATTGCTTCTAATGCATGATTTCTTGCAACTTTGTTCCTAGACATTAGGGGATTTGGATGAAACAATGTCTTGTACAGGAAAGGAAGTTGTAAAGATGTAATTGTGCATCAGGATAGCCTATAACTTCGGGATATCGGTGGGTGTAGTTGTACTTATCTCAGGTGACAGGGAGTCATTTCGACCTTTTTTCTATTTTTTTTAATGCATGAATGTTTAGAGCACTAAGGGAAAGGAATTACATTCATAGCATGACATCAATGACAAACCATTCAATTGTGTTTGCATTCCATATGCATAATTGTTTGCTATGCTTCGATAGTATGCGTATGATATGAATTGATAAAGGTACTTGATTAAGATTGAATTGGTATTTAACTCTCAATTGAATATAAAGACCTTATTGTCATAAGACAGTATGAATTGAAAAGTTAAGTCTAAATGTTAAATCTCTATGAATTAAGTAAGCCTATTATAAAGCTTTTAGACATAGCGAACTCTGATATAATGGAGCAATAACACTCACATACCATAAGATATAAATAACTTCAGATTAGAGCTTTATTCTCGCTTATCATAAGACCTCAAATAGTGCTCTCTAACTTAATGTTATAAAGTAAAAAATTCCTAATTACTCCGGAGCTTAAAGCTCACTTATGCCGTAAGACATGTCTCTTAACTACTAAGCTCAAAAAAAATATAAGTTGCCAAAACAATGGAAGCCCTTGGACACTTGGCATGGTACAATGGTATATTTGGGACTACAGTCCATAGGCTACAGCTTAGGGGTGATGGCCCCATACATGTAATATATTGGTGACAGTGGAAGGTAACGAGGGAGATGATATGGAGATTGTCAAAAGTTCGATGGATAGAGAAGAGAAGCTAGGTTTGTTATGTTATAAACTAGCCAATGCTTTGTGCTTTGTAAATCATGGACCAATGCTACCTATGTCCAAATGTGATTCAAGGAAAATGTTTTAAAATATATGAACTCAGACATAAACTGAGATACAAACTCAAGTAAGAACTTTGAAAGAACCCCGATAAGCTTTGAATAAGATATGAAACTTTAAATAAGACTCTAAATAAAGCTTTCATATGACAATTAAGTACATTAAGATTAAGACGTAAGTCTACTTTTTGTATTATTTGCTTTGTTTTCTTTGAATGGTATCATTTATTACCGTTGACATTACGCTACAATATCATATGGTCACTACCTTATTTAGGCTATAAAAGCCTAATTCTTTCATTTTCATGCATTCATGAGAATGGAAGAGTTTTCGAGGCTCAATCGTGGTTGAAGGTTGCAAGTCCCACATTCAAGTTTTAGAGTATTGATTTTGTTTACTTAGTTAAACTGCTTAGTTGGTGGCATAGTAATCTGTTTAGGAGCATGCGGGTAAATAGTTCATTTTGATTACTATATACTAAAAGCATCAAATGGTTGTAAAAGAACTTTTTAAAGTAGCCAATTATGGTGTAATTCTCACGATACATTGACTACATGATGCTTGATCCGGGTATTTTTATTTATGATATGTTTTGTTTGGTTAAATGATTGTTCCCAAAAAATTGAATAGTAAAGCATGTTAGATAAAAGTCTAAATGGCTAATGATATGTTAAGTGAGTTTGGATTGGCTCTCGCATAATTTGAAGTATTTTATTTTGAAGATATATGGTCTTAAAGAAAACTATGATATATTGACAAGTTTAAGTTACATATTCTCGACCTAAAGCATGATTAATTGTATAATGAATTTGAATGATTCTTGAGAAATATTTAAACTAGATAGTAGCTCCTTTTGAGTTTTAATTAAACTAAATGGTTATGCTTTTATAATTAAGCTTCGAGTGGTAAAGCATATTTTCTTAAGCTTTGAATCATGGCATAACTAAGTTTAATATGCACGTAGTAAAGAAGAAATCTTGGAAATTATAGACATTGAATTACATTAATATGGATCAATTCTATGGTTGTGCTCTTATTTAAATTATTCACCTTGACTTATGATATAGGTTCATGATGTTGTTTGGAACCTTGTTGCATTCCTTCTGATCTTTTGTTTAAGGAACCGAAAGTAATGGTATTAAGAACGAGATAGTTATATTTTAAGAAATTTTCTTGTATGCCTACCAACCTAATAAAAGTTTATAATTCTGTAGTAAGGTTTCAGTATTAGTTGTCTGTTTTGTTTTTTGGTGATGTCTTTTCGACCTGGATTCCTTGTGGGTTGGGTTTAAGGTGTTACATTTTGGTATCAGAGCTAAAGTTTAGTCGATTCTGGACTAAACCAAAGCATATCAAATGTTTGCATTTTTTATATGCTACCAAGGAGTTTAATTTTCTATTCCATATACGTGACTTGCAACTACATGATCTGTTTATTCTGTTTTGACAGTCAAAATATATATATACATATTCTGAACCTAGATACTATGAAATCATTCTCTAAAGTAGTAAAAGTTTTGTGATGTAACAATACTTCTTAGTTCGGGAGAAAGTTTGGGGACAAATTTTCTTTAAGGGGGAAGAATTGTGACTCCCCTAAAACTGGGCTAGGAGTTTTACAAGGTAATCACATGCCTTGAGAAGTTATCTTTGGATTATTAAAGATTCAATTTGCGTTAGTTGAATAACCAAGTCAATGGAATTGAAGGTAAAAGAACTAATTGAACTAAAGATTTATTATCAAATAAGTAAAGTGATCATATTACATGGATTATAAAGGAGTGTATATATATATGGACATTAAGAAGGTAATTTCAAGTGGAAATCAAATGATTGAGGATTAAATTGTAAAGGAAAAGAAAAGAGTTTGTGACTTAATTGTAATGAAGGATAAATAGTCTTAGAGGACCAAATTAAAAGGAAGTGAAAATGTTGAAGTTGCATGGTTATTTAACCAATTATGGTTAATGGAACACATGTGTCATGGTGTAGTGGTTCATTTGGACAAGTGTGTATAAAAAAGATTTTCTTCTCCAACTAAAAGGCTCTCAAATAAAAGAGAGAATCAACCATGAAAGGAGCTCATTAATCGGTTCTCTTTGTAGTCAAATTGTAGTAAATTTTGTGGTAATTTTTGTAGCTGAATTTATCCAATTGGTAAGCAATCCCTTTTTTATATATTATTGTGTTAAATTTCCATCTGAAAGTGAAGCTTAATTGCATGATTTTGATGCTGGAGATTCTACTTTTTGTTGAAGTTGAATAAGAAACTTAGAAATGTAGTGCTTTGGGTCTATGACAATGGATTGGGTTGAATATTATACTTGTTAAAGGATAATGAGTATTAAAATGAAGGATAAAAAGAGGAGGAAAGCATGCTGAAATCATTAAATATTTTTTCTTGAATTGAGAATGAATTTATGATGATTATGATTGAGATAGGGCATTAAAATTAGTTGAAAACAACGGATATGCAATCTGCCCAGAAAAGCTCTATTCTGACAGTAAGTTTAGAAATTCATAGAAATTTGAATATGCTGAGTTAGGGGATGAATTTTATATGTGTAGAACCACGTGTGAGTCTAGTTTTGTCCCCAACAAACGGTGATTGATTTTGAGTTCTAAATCAAAAGTTATGAATTTTTAAGAGAAGGTAGTGCAGAAAATCTGGAAGCAGATTCTGCTTTGGATAGTTTCTGTTTCCAGATTTCTAAGAATTCTCATAATTGTTGTGGACATTGTTAAATTATGAGGCTTATACCATTTAAACCGTAGTTGAATCTAGTTTGTAATGGTGTAAAGAACTTAAAATTTTAGAGTATACTTTGTTCTAGAGAGACAGTTCTTTGATGATAGCTCAAACAGCTAAAAGTCAAAAATAAGGGCTTAACTTGGAAATGGAAATCAGGATGATAAGTATATATATGACTGTTGCTTGAGTGGATGAATGTAAGCAATCATTGAGTTGAAATTCTGGAAATAATAAAGATTAGAAAGTTTCATATTAAATAGCAAAGGATTGATTTTGGAGATGTTTATCGATCATGTAGTAAACGAGAATAGAGAGTTGGCTCCTGCTTAGTGAATTTGGATGATTAACTATGCAATCTATTCTGTTTTTAAATCTATTTTAGTTTTCCTCTTGGAGGTTAGATAATTGGTTTTGCATACAAGAGACACATGAAGTCTTTTAATAAGTTTTGATGTAAATACATGGATTGTCATATTCATTGAGTGAATCATGTTTTTGATAATGTTATTGTTAAGAAATTATAGATTTGTTGCCTACTCTTAAATAGATAGATTTGAATGACAGTGCAATTAGATTTGTAAGAGGTTGGTTAGGTTGAAAATAAGTATAGGAACATTTCAAATGTTATGATTGTGCAATGAAATAGTTGCTATTTTTATTGAATTGGGAAGAAAAAACAGCTTTGATTTATTAATGTGCTTGAAACTAATTGATGTATTACAATTGGTTTTAATGGTCTCTAAGAGCATATGATAGCTTGTTTAGTGAGTTTTCAAATGAAGAAAAGTGATGTAATACTTCTCCTATTTGTAATGCTAGCATGGAAAATTATACTCAAAATTATATTTATGTATGTTGTGCAATTTGTGTATAAGTGCAAAACAATTTACTGCAAATGCAGTCTAGTTTGGGTTCAGTTCTATGCTGGATATGTATTTTAGTTTATATAGTTTTGAAGTGAATAAGTATGTTGTAATTGCATAATTGGATGATGAAATGCATAATGTTTTGAATGCTAAATAATGCTCCTTAATATCAAACCATTAAATTAGTTACTTGAATGGTTTGAATTGCTTCTAATGCATGATTTCTTGCTACTTTGTTCATAGACATTACGGGATATGGATGAAACAAAGTCTTGTACGAGAAAAGAAGTTGTAAAGCTGTAATTATGGATCGGGATATCTCGTAACTTCGGGATATCAGGTGTGTGTAGTTGTAATTATCTAGGGTGACACGAAGTCATTGAATTTGTTCTATTTTTTGAATGCATGAATGTTTAAGAATGACTTTTATGTAATCATTTTGCATAAGACTCATTTAGAGCTCTAGGGGGAAGGGATTACATTCATAGCATGACATCATTGACAAACCTTTCAATTGAGTTTGCATTACATATCCACAATTGTTTACTATGCTTTGATAGTATACGTATGATTTGAATGGATAAAGGTACTTGATTAAGATTGAATTGGTATTGAACTCTCAATTGAATATAAAGACTCTATTGTCCTAAGACACTAGGAATTGAAAAGTTAAGTCTAAATGTTAAGTCTCTATGAATTAAATAAGCCTATTATAAATCTTTGAGACATTTCGAACTCTGATGTAATGGAGCAATAACACTAACATACCATAAGATATAAATAACTTCAAATTGGAGCTTTAAGCTCACTTATCATAAGACATTAAATAGTTCTCTCTAACTTAATGTTCTAAAGTAAAGAATTCCTAATTACTCTGGAGCTTAAAGCTTACTTATGCCATAAGACATATCTCTTAATTACTAAGCTCACAAAAATATAAGATGCCTATACAATAGAAGCCCTTAGACATTTGGAATGGTACAACAATATATTCGGGACTACGGTCCGCGAGCTACAA
Organism: Hibiscus mutabilis; assembly: GCA_019671005.1. Classification (NCBI taxonomy): domain Eukaryota; kingdom Viridiplantae; phylum Streptophyta; class Magnoliopsida; order Malvales; family Malvaceae; genus Hibiscus; species Hibiscus mutabilis. The sequence goes on along the minus strand of CM033716.1, from coordinate 53,065,955 downwards.
ATTTGGGGTGACAACCCCATATATGTAATATATTGGTGACAGTAGGAGGTAATAGGGGAGATTGTAAGGAGATTGGCGACAGTTGGATGGATAGACAAGAGAATCTAGGTTTGTTTTGTTATAAACTAGCAATTTCTTTGTGCTTTGTGCTGAGTAAACCAGGGACCAATGCTACCTATGTTCAAATGTGATCCAAGGAAAATGTTTTAAAATGTATGAACTCAGATATGTACTAAAATAAGAACTCAGATAAGAACTTTGAAAGAACCCCGATATGCTTTGAATAAGATATGAAACTTTAAATAAGACTATGGATAAAGCTTTCATAAGACAATTAAGTAAATTAAGATTAAAACGTAAGTCTACTTTTGGTATTATTTGCTTTGTTTTCTTTGAATGGTGTCATTTATTACCCTTAACATTTTGCTATGATATTATATGGTCACTACCTCACTTGGGCTATAAAAGCCTAATGCATTCATTTTCATGCATTCATAGGAATATATGAGTTTTTTAGTCTCGATCGTGGTTGAAGGTTGCAAGTCACACATTCAAGTTTCCGTGTACTGATTTTGTTTGCTTCGTTAAGCTCCTTAGTTGGTGGCATAGTAATCTGTTTAGGAGCATGCTAGTAAATAGTTCATTTTGATTACTATAAACTAAAAGCATTGAATGGTTGTAATAGAACTTTTTAAAGTATCCAATTATGGTGTATTTCTCACGAGACATTGACTACATGATGCTTACTCCGGGTATTGTTAATTATGATATGTTTTGTTTAGTTAAATGACTATTCACAAAAAATGAATAGTAAAGCGTGTTAGATCAAAGTTTAAATGGCTAGTGATATGTTAAGTGAGTATGGATTGACTCTCGCATAATTTGAAGTATTTTAGTATGACGGTCTTAAAGAAAACTATGATGTATTGACAAGTTTAAGTTACATATTCTCGAGTTAAAGCATGATTATTGTATAACGAATTTGAGTGATTCTTGAGAAATATTTAAACTAGGTAGGATCACCTTTTGAGTTTTAATTAAGCTAAATAGTTATGCTTTTATAATTAAGCTTTGAGTGGTAAAGTACGGTTTCTTAAGCTTTGAATCATGTCATAACTAAGTTTAATATGTTCATACTAAATAAGAAACCTTGGAAATTACAAACATTGAATTACATTAATATGGATCAATTATATGGTTGTGTGCTATTATTTAAATTATTAACCTTGATTTAGGATATTATTCATGTTGTTTGGAACCTTGTTGCTTTTCTTCTAATCTTTTGTTTAAGGAATCGAAAATGATGATATTAAGAACGAAATAGTAATATTTTAAGAATTGTTTTTGTATGCCTACCAACCTAATAAAAGTTTACAACTCTGTAGCGAGGTTTCAGTAATAGTTCTCTGTTTTATTTTATGGTGATATCCCTTCAACCCATATTCCTTCTGGACTGGGTTTAAGGTATTACATTTTGGTATCAAAACTAGAGTTTAATCAATTCTGGACTAAACCTAAGCATTTCATATGTTTGCATTTTGCATATGCCACCAAGGAGTTTAATTTTCTTTTCAGTATATGTAACCACTTTTGCTCTCAACTTTTCTCTCAATTTTCCTAGCAACCAAACTACGTTTCTTATTCTAAAATGTCTAGGAATCAACACTTTTTTTATTTCATTATGATTCCTCAATTGATTTCTTTGATTTCCACATCAAACTTTGCTTATATACTTAGAGGTTTCACTCAAGTCATGCCAATTAATTGAGAAGCTAACCATTAGAGGTGATTTTTGTTTCTCTCATTTAATCAAAGGTTCTTTACTGAAATCCCCAAGTTCTTGATCCTTTACAATCGATTTTTGATATGAGTTGATAATCAAATCAAGATTAAAAGCATTAAAATGTGTTTTAATAAGAAATTGGTGGATCTTTGTTATAAATTTGATTTTTTGTGGTCTTGATTGATTTATATCACATCTAAGATATGTTTTAATGTTATGAGAAGAGATTTACAAAAGAAATCCTGAAACTAATTGAATTGCTAATTTTTTATGTTGTGGATAGTTAGATTTTGAGGTGTTTGTGGTGTTGGAAGGTTGTTGGAAGTATAAGATGATGTTTTAGGTGTTTTTAGATGTTTGAATCGTTAGGTTGTGGCTGGGTTTCATTTAGGTTGTGGTTAGAAGTGTTTTCAGTTGTTTTTGGAAGACGTTTGATATTTTTGGTGAGGCAATGTTGGGAATTGCTGCTTTTGGGATTAAGGGTGCATAATGATGCATTAATCCTATGTTTTTATATGGATAAAATAGGAGAGTTTGATCCTACAACAATTGACAAAGTTTCGGAAGCTTTAGACGCTTCATTTCGCATCGGCAAGTGGAGCTTTGTGTTGTTGGTGAGTGGAAACAAGATTTACAGCTTATTAATGGTTTGAAAGTGATTTTGGGAGTTTATATTAAAGTTTGAAATGCTTGTCTATGCTCAGAATTAGGTATTGGATGTTCTCGCTCTTATTTTCGATTTCGCAAAATACATTCTCATGCACATGTTTATGATTTTGATTACCTACTGTTATATGCATATTTTAAGCAATGAAAGATGTTACAAATGATCGTGTAACACCCTAAAATTGGCCTAGTAATGTTACCACTATCTAAACAATAGGCTAATTGAATTCATAAATAAATCAATTTAAAAGAAGAATGAACATTGGCCATTCTTAAAATCTAATAAGTGAAATTGAACCAAATTGAATTGAAATTAAAACTAGGAGGCATAAATAGAAGGATGGCAATGTTAACATGCAAAGTTAGGAAGATTGCATGCAAAATTCATTAGAATTAAAGGCCTTGACACATGTCCTCATTGGAGGAGAACATGTGTTAACTTGGATAATGACTCATGGCCAAGGAGGAATAATGACCAAAAATATTGTCATCTTCCTCCCTAATTCACCCATCTTGGCCGCATAGTAGAGAGAGAAAGTTGTATGCAAACACCTTCAATTCAAGCTTCTTGATTCATCCATTGATCAAATTTAGCTTGGAGAAGGTATAATACTTGATTCTAGCTTATTGTAGATTGTTGAACCTTGAATTGATGATGTCTTTGTTGTCTTGATGAAATTGAATGGTTGTTATACATGTTAGGGACATGCTAGCTTTGATGCAAACTTTAAATTGTGATTTTTAGTAACCAATTTGATATAGGATACATGTGTAGTTGCTGGAAATTTGAGGTATATGAACATGGTTAAAAACAGTCGAGATTAGAGACTGTTTTGATTGACAAATTGTGTAAACATGTTAAATGAGCATAGGAACCTGTTTTGATCATGTTACTAGGTAAAAAGAAGATTGTATTGAATACATGTATTGCTGGAAATGTGACTACACCTATTTGAACTAGTTAAATTAGGTAATGGACTGCCTAGTTGATAGAATGAATGCGTAAATATGATCAAATCGATCAAACTAGGTTCAACATGATTGTGCCCTATTTTAAGAACATTACTAAGTGAATTATGATGGTATAGACATGTATGAACATGAACATGAATGAAATTGCCATGTTAGGACCTTGCTAAAATGAGTTAAGAAGCTAGAAATCCAACCTAGTGTAATATGCCCAGAATGCTCTATTCTGGGCAGTAATTTGAGAAATTACTATGAATTGTATATAATGTATTTAAGGCTGAAATTTTTATGGACAACACCTTGGTATGCCCAAATTCACTATGACAAAACAGAACGGAACTCTAGGTTGTATACTAAAATGTAGAGTAGAAACACTAGGGACAGTGCAAACTGTCCAGTCTAGCAAGATGCCATGTCTTTAAGTTAAAAACTGTATAAATTGGCAAAGAACCAAAATGCAAGCCTTATATGGTCATAAATAATTTTTTTTATCTTTCCAACGGTGTAAACCAATTGAAATTCCGACATACAAATGAAAGTTATGCATGATTTATTGACTAGAGTGCAAGCTGCCTGGCAGCAGCTGCATAGGCAAATGCACACTGTTTTGTGACATTTTGTAAACTGTCTTGTAAACCGTTTTAGGCCTTGGATTATGCCTTGTTTTACATGAACTAGAATGTAGAAAAGTGTAGTTAAGTGTAATGGAAAATGCACATAAGTATGCCGCCCAATATGTGAATGTTATATGCTTGTAGCATTGCTTGATTTAATGACATTGTCTTGAATTGAATGACTTTGTGAACTTGTCTTGATATGTGTTTGCATGTAATGTGTTAGAACCAAGATTCAACTTGGTGGAAGAGGAAAGATTGGAACAATCTAAAGCCAAGAACAAAGGAGTGTGGATCCAAGACTAGCTAGCTTGGAGTATTGTGAGTGTAGTTACCTCTAGGGTTAGGTCTAGGTCCTAACCAATGTATTTTGTTACATTCTTGATATGATAAATGAATATAATCATGAACTTGATCTAATAAGGGCTAAGGCCCCTATTTGGCGACAGAGGGATATTACGTATGTGGTCTTTGGCGACAGTAGGAGGGTTGATCAGCACTATGGTGCATCTTGTGGCGATAGTTGGTTGGAGACTCGATTACCTATACAAACTAAGTACCAAGGGGTTGTTTAATGAATAAAAATTGAAATAACAATCCTACACCACATGTTACTTGTCTTGAATTCCATGAACTTGTATGTTACTTGACTTGAAAGCATGACTTCTTGATTTATTGTTTTGCAAGCACGTGTGCTTGATTCATGAAGTATGACTTCTTGTTGCTTATACATTATTGGCTGAATGCTTGCTATCCTTAGATAGGATGATCTTGATGCTTGAAAGCCTAGCTAAGATCACTCTAATGCTTCAAAGCCTAGCTAAGATCGCCCTAATGCTTCAAAGCCTTAGCTAAGTCTATACTTGACTTTAATGACACATAAAACTTGTAATAACAAATGGTTAGACTAGTTACTACCTCACTAAGTACAATCTTGTACTTATCACTCTTGTTTTCATTCTTCCCAACCTACATGATAAAGGATACGAGGTTGCTTGATCTTGAAGCATGTTACCTTGAGCAAGAACTAACTCACACAAGCTTTGTTAAAGTATAACCCCATACTTGTTTTGTATATCTCCTAGAATGGTTGCACTAGATGTATATAGATAGCTTGATCATGCAATTTGAAACTTGTACATATTGATGGGCCTACCTATGTTATGAACTTAGAAACACGTATGTAATGAAGCAAGATTACATGTAATGGATGATGTTTTGCTGCGCAATTATTGAATATATTTATGAAATGTTCAAGTGAACTATCTAGCTTACATTAATGCTTGAATGCTTTGAAATTTATGGTCTCATGTGTATGATCATGCCTTGTTGTATGTATCTTGTGTTAACGGCTGAATGTGTATTCTAGAATTGAAGGTAGAATGTAATGAACCATGTTGCATGACCTACCAGTAGAATACTTCATGTCTTGTAAGAAATTTCCATGGAAAGTATAGGATCCTCTTGTGTGTGTTCATGCCTTGATTATAAGTGTAATGTGTACTTGTTTGATGTATGGTTGAAGGGTGTCATGTGGGTATATGACGATTGCCGATTGCTTAGGGATAGTGTAAGACTTGATTGGAAGCTAGTTACATGTAATTAGAATACTCAAGAAACATGTTAGAAATTTAGGGATAAGATGTACATGAATATAAAGCTAATGAACAACGAAATGAATTGGAAGCATGTTATACTAAGGTAATTGGAATAGAATATATAACAAAGAATGAATGATGTAATATGAACCATGTAAGTAATAACTTATAATGTAAGTATGAAAGAAAGAAATTTTTAATGCCTTGTTCGAATGCTTTGTTCCTTCTGCTTGCTTAGTTCAAATGTCTTTGATAGTTTAAGATTAAGTGTGAGCTTACTTGTTAGCTAAGTAAGTATGGTTGCTTGATTGATTCTTGTATTGTATTGTTCTTTTCTATTGCCATGTCTTGTATTGTCCTTGCTTCCTTGTTAAGTAACGCTCCCGAGCTAGGTTACTACTAGCCCGGGTAGAGGTGTTACAGATCTTATGTTGATGATACATGAGTATGAAAAATGTTTTGCAAAAGGGTTTTGTGTATGCCAAAATACATGGATTATTGTATTGGAAATTGGCCTAGTTTGATGCATATGTAAAACAATTGGGTAACTTGATTTAATTGAATATATATTGGCAAGTGGCAATGGTTAAATGTTATCGAATATAGTTGGCATGTCATAGGGTTTAAAGTGCACTATAATAAGTCTCCTCATGTGTTTCGAGGGGTTGTAAGTGTATCGTATTTCCACCATGAGAACCGCAACGGTCGAGGGGTTAATTGTGCTATATTCTCCCACTGCTAGATTTATACATCATAATCGTTGAGGGGTAAGTGTACTTTTTGCTTCAATTTGAGGATGTATGTGAAGTGCTCGAAGGAACCACTTGTAAATCGGTTATCAGATGTGTTTTGCAAATGAAAAGGTTTGGTTTTGGGTCACTTTAATGCCAATATATGAGTTAATGTATCATGGTAAATGGTTTGTGTTTTTATAATGTGTTTTACACATGTTGTGCTCTTTAAGCTTTACTTTTGGAAAATAAGCATGATTCGGCTTAAATTGAGGCATTCCATAAGAGCTCATTACAGGCCCAGTCGTACCGATACGGTTTCTCATGTTTTGGTATGCGGGGTCTGATACGTATCATATTTTGGAAATATTAAAGAAGCATGAGATATTTTTGACATGGTGTTCGGTACATGTTTTAAGCAAATGGTTTTAAATGCATTGATGAGTGTTTATAAGTGATCCCTCGCTAGGGATTTTATGCTTACGCTCTCCCTTGTCATCAATGCAGATAAGTAAGCTTTCGGGGCAGCGATTAAGCAAGAAAGAATCCAAGGGTTGAGCTATTCTAAGTATGGTTTCATTAATACTTTATAGTAATAAAGGGCAATGTGACCAAGTAGTAATTGGGGGCTTTTGTTACTCCCTGTTTTGGACATGTTCTATTTGGTGTTTTGGACTTGTGAGCTAGTTTATGTTTTGAATTTGGGGCTTTGGGAAGATTTAAGCATGTTGGGTAGACATCATGACTATAGGTCTATCTTGTTGGTTATAATTGTTTCTTTGATGCTTTAGCCTCTATGTCTTTGTGGCATTTTGGTGTTCATTAGTTGGTGTGATGTTTATATGCTGTTCAAAAGTTGGTTGATTGAGCCTAAGAGCCATATGTTTGGCGAAGAGCTTATTACATGCCCATTCATACCGATACGGGTCCTCATGTTTTGGTACACGGGGTCTGATACGTATCATATTTTGGAAATATAAAAGAACCATGAGATATTTTTGACATGGTGTTCAATACATGTTTTAAGCAAATGGTTTTAAATGCATTGATGAGTGTTTTTATGTGATCCCTCACTAGGCATTTTATGCTTATGCTCTCCCTTGTCATCAATGCAAATAAGTAAGCTTCCGAGGCAACGAGTAAGCAAGAAGGAGTCCAAGGGTCAAGCTATTCCAAGTATGGTTTGTAAATACTTTGTAGTAATAAAGGGCGATGTGACCAAATTGTAAATATGAGGGTTGTTTTTGTTACTCCCTATTTTGCACATGTTTCATTTGGTGTTTCGGACTTGTGAGCTGGTTTATGTTTTGAAATTGGTGCTTTAGGAAGATTTAAGCATGTTGGGTAGATATCATGCCTATAAGTCTACCTTGTTGGTTATTATTGCTTTTTTGATGCTTTAGCCCCTATGTCTTTGTGGCATTTTGGTGGTCGTTAGTTGGTGTGATGTTTATATGTTGTTTGAAACTTGATTAATTAAGCCTAAGAGCCATATGTTTGGCCAAGAGCTCATTACAGTTCCAGTTGTACTGATACAAATCCTCATGTTTTGTGTCACTTTATTCCCAATATATGAGTTAACGTATCTTGGTAAATGGTTTATGTTTTTATAATATGGTTTACACATGTCATGCTCTTAATGCTTTGCTTTTGGAAAATAAGCATGATTCGGCTTAAATTGAGGTTTGCATATGAGTTATGCTAGCGATCCATGATACATGTTTAACATATGGTTTAATATCCATATTTTGGAAATATAAAATAAGCATGAGATATTTTTGACATGGTGTTCAATACATGTTTTAAAAAAATGGTTTTAAATGCACTGATGAGTGTTTTTAAGTGATCCCTCACTGTGCATTTTATAAATGTAGATAAGTAAGCTTTCAGGGCAGCGAGTAAGCGAGAAGGAATCCAAGGGTTGAGCTATTCGAAGTATGGTTTTATAAATACTTTGTAGTAATAAAGGGCAATGTCACCAAGTTGTAATTAAGAGGGTTGTTTTTGTTACTAATTATTTTGGCCACTTTATGTTTGGTGTTTTGGACTTGTGAGCTCGTTATGTTTTGAATTTGGGGCATTGGGAAGATTTAAGCATGTTGGGTAGATATCATGCCTATAGATATACCTTGTTGGTTATGATTGCTTCTTTGATACTTTAGCCTCTATGTCTTTGTGGCATTTTGGTGTTCATTAGTTGGTGTGATGTTTATATTGTAACACCCCCTACCCCGGTTTAGGAGTAAACTGGCTCGGGAGCGTTACGGGAAACACTGGAAACATGAACAATTTAAAATTATTGTCACAAAATTTTCACGTAACTTCTTTACTTTCGTTGTTTTTGGTTAGGTAGTGTTATATAATATTGTTAGTGTTACATCATTCTTAGTATATGTGTTTAGATGTCATATAATAGTATACTTAGTGTGTTATAATTAAGTATAGTTTTCATTTGTTAGCATATTATGGTAGTTAGAATTAACATAGGTTATATAATAGTTAGATATTAAAATCCAAAATATAAAACATAGGCCATTTGAAATTTATAAAAAATATAGTCCATTAAGGATACATTGAGTCCAAATTTTTTTATACAAAGGCCTACTAGGCCCAGTTACATTCGAAGTAAAAGAGGGGGGCCTAACTATTTGTGTTTCTGCATAGATAAGGGACCGTTGGATCAAGATAGATCCAATGGCAAGCATGCCTTGCTCGTAGGATCCAGCTGGAGGGAGGCAAGCGGCCCGTCATTTGGACTGTAGATTAGTGAGCAATCTAACGGTCCAAATTGGTTAACAATAGAGTACGCAGATCGCCGCTCACGCGTGATAGTTACACGTCTGGCATTCCAGCTTCTGGCAGATGTTTTTACTTCTCCAACAGAGCTCAGGTGTCATTTCGATTGTTCCTCACCGACAACATCGCCACCATTTCCAATTACCGGCAATAAAAACACAAAATAAGGAGTTAGAAAATAAACAAATCAAATCAAAAGGGCAACCAAATCCCTAAACCAAAGCCTTAGCGACAAATCAGTTTCAAATCAAAGGTAAAGTCAACCAACATAGGAGGGGCTAGATCCCTAAATTGGTGCCTTAGCAAGAATCTACCAACGATCCGATTAAAGCAGTGAACAAAAGGCAACAAGCTTAAAGTCAGAGCTGAGACAAGATCAAATGAGGAAGATATTAGGGATTCATGCTTGAAATTCAAGCAATTTTGTAATTATATAAACCCCTTTGTAATTCATGTAAACAACGACAATCACATAGACAGCAATTACAGAAAACAAACACTAGATACACACAATTAACATTCGGAAGTTGTATAGCCAGCAAGTGAGAGTTGTAATCAGAGTTCAAAAGCAATAAAAGAAGCAAGTTTCTGGTAACATCTTCTATCTTTTTTATTTTTTGTTTTGAATTTAATAAAGAAAAAAGGGTTGTTTTAGCTTTGTTCTATTTGAAACGCCATAGAGATTTGGCTTTGATGTAGCTCTGGTGGAAAAAATATGATCTAAGGTCGCCGGAATCTGGAAAATTAGGGGTTTTCTGGGAATTTCGCCCCCAGTAATAGCGACCGGAGCTGGTGGAAGGCAGCCGGCACGACGAATGTTCATCGTGTTCTTCATAAAATGAAGAACACGATGAACACGATAGAGAATTATAAAGGGTCGGCTTTGATCCATTTTGAGAAGAAGAGAAGAAATGAAATCTATTTATAATTTTGGCTATTTATAATGACCTATTTGAACCGACCCGAACCTGATTATAACCCGTGCCCTTCTTTCCGGGTTCTTATACCGCGGCACCTTTGTTTTAAATGTATTCAATTTCGTCCTTTTCATCATAAATTGGCACTGAAATTTTAAATTGTTTTCAAATTAACCATTACATTTTGGTTTTCTTTTAAATTAGTTTATAATACATATTTTTTGTATAGATAAAATTAATTCCCATTTTATTTATTCTAGCAATTATTTTGATAGTTAATTTAATTTAAGTTTTTTTTTTGTTCCTTTTGTTCTTATATATGTATGTATGTTAAACATTAGGATTAGCGATTTAAGACCTAGAATAGAGACGTGTATGTTGTAAAATATTCTTCACATTTTCAATAAGACACACTTAATTGTATTTAAACCTTGATAGTTAAAATGAATGTAGATGTTTCTTTAGGTGTTAATCACTGATTAAATTTTAATTAAAAAATTTTAACTCATCTAATTTTTATGTTGTTTTGTTAAAAAGTGAAAACTAAATTGATGCGGTGCCTTATCAAACGGGAATGACGGGTTAGCGCCAAGAGTGTTGGCAATGATTAAAGTTCATTTCCTGGACGGTAAGGCCGTTGAAATAGATTTACATTCACTTTGCGGACATATAGATCGAAATGTTGTGAACTTGCAAATTCCAGTTTTAAAACACTTTTTGAAATCAATTAGGTACCAGTTTTTAGGCGTTGTGGGGTTGCTAATCCTTCCCCATATATAATCCACCCCCAAACCTATTTTTCTTATTTTCTGTGGACCAAAATATAATTTGGATTAATAAAACGATTTATCAAACTACCCTTGTTTAAAAAGTGATACAATCACACTTTATTTTTCAAAAAAAAGATTGATGGTGACTCCATGTTTTTATAAAGTTTTCCAAAACGTCAAAACCACCTAAAAAGGGTTGCGACAGCTTGGCGACTCTACTAGGGAGATTTTGTTTCTTTTAAAAAAAATAAAAGAGGGTCAGGACACAAATTGTTTTCAAAATGTTTTTAGAAAAGAAATTTACAAGTTCACAGAGGTTTCAATTTATTTGTGCGCTTAATGAATGTAATTATATTTTACGCATTTAAAAATTGTTGCAAAAAGCTCTATTCTCGAGCTCCACCCAACTGTTTAGTGAGGGGAAAATGCTTTGCTCATGTCAGAATATTGATTCTCGGTATGAGCCTAGCAAGTACCTTCGGGGCTCATATGCCTCATGTCTTCGTAAGGATATTGATTCTTCAAGAAGACATAGGAAGTGAGTCCTCCCGAGTAGGGGACAACAAGTATAGCTTGGATACCTTTTAGAACCTAACCATTTGAGATCTTAAAGCCCACCCCAATAGAGCCATGTGGAAAGCCTAGGGTTTTAGTAATAAAGGGAGACATGTCATGGAGTATCGGAATGTGCTGCCCAAAATTGTTTGTGAAGTTATTGTGAATTCTCTGTGTTTTCTTAATTTTAATCTTCCTTTCCCTTGTCTTGTTGTTTTGCATATCAATTCATGCCACATCACTACATATTTAGAAGGGGATGATTCTTAAAATCATTGTTCAACTTTGAAAAGCTCTTGTTATGGACGAAAGAATTTTGAAAAGCGAAGATGAGAATGCAAAGGTGTGACATTGGTCCGAGGTGAATCAACGAACACTTGGAGATAGTATAGCAGCTGATCATGAGACAGAGACTTCAAAATATGCCCACATCAATATCAAATAGAATAACATGCAAGAATTGCAGGAAATCTGGGAGCACTTTGATTATGAGACTAAGCAGTTGTTCCATGAAGTCTGTGGCGACATAGCCTATCTCTTGTATGTGAAGATCGATGAACAATTTTTGAAAGCCTTGGTTCAGTTCTGGAATCCTGGGTATTGCTGCTTCACTTTTAATAAATAAGATATGATGCCTACATTTGAGGAGTACTTAGCCCTTTTATAAACTGTGCAAAGTGAAGAAGAACTGGGTTTATGCCAAGCCTTCTAAAAACAAAACCCACATGCAAAGCTTCAAGCGTTCGCTGGTATGAGTGGCGGTTGGGTCAAGGGATTGATATGAAAGATATGAGGCACCTTTAATTTCCCTTGGTCAAGCATCAGCAGTATAATTTCAATCCACCCTGATAGGGAAAAGAGAGTTGATCTCCTAGCCATTGCAATTTATGGTTTAGTCATCTTTCCGAAGGTTCTAGGAAACATTGACGCGACGCTACTTGATTTCCTTGAATAACTAAAGAGAGGAGCCAATCCGGTACCAGCCGTACTTGCTGAAACTTTCATTTCCCTCAATGCCTGTCGAAAAGTTAAAGCTGTCTGTTTTAGAAGATGTACTATGCTTCTGCAAGTTTGGGCCCTTAGTCATTTCTGGAAATGCCCAACATTGGCTTTATCAATGTGTTTTCCCTGAACTTCTCACCTGTTCAAGAATTCTTGGCAAAGGAGTGGCTCGATGCTAAGAAAACTAAATAGATTGATATATTCAGGGATCGTCGTGATGAACACATCAGATGGAGGGTTCGTTGGATGGGTCACACCAAAGTACTATATAAATGTGGAGATTTCAACTTCATAATGTTGCTAGGTTTGTGGGGAGGAATTGGATATCCTCCTTTCCTGGTATCTCGTCAATTTGGGCCTCAGTAGTTCATCCCATTCACTACCGGTCTTGGCTCATCAGAGTTTGAGTTCCAAGGAGAGTTTAGACAGAAGGTTCAGACAATTAGTGATGCATGAAACCACTGTTATCATATGAAGTTAGAATCTGATAGTCATTGCATGTACACCCAGACTATGATATTTGGAGGCATACAAGAGTAAATGATAAATTCATGGCACATACATCCGGACAAGCCAAGTCTCTAGAAGAACACTTAAAGGTAGTCCCTGCAGAAGCTGACATCTTAAGAGAAGAATTAAGAAGGGCTAAGTTGGAGATAGAAGCCTTACGAGAGCAGAACCAAAGAGACATGTCTGAGTCAAGCCTTAATGTTGAGAAGTATAAAGGGGAGACAAAGCGAGTGACAAAGCTATATGAAGACCTAAAAAAGAAGTTGAGGTCCAAAGGGTTAACTTCCTCAAACTTCAGAATACTGTTAGGAATGTTAATCTAACAAAGACCCTAGAGCAGTGGAAGCAAGAAATTAATCATGCTGTAGGAAAAGAAAAGGAACGAGGAAGGCGCGAGGTCGAGAAATATAAACGAGCCCTTGTTGAAGAGAAGAAGAAGGGTAAGCTAGCAACTAAAAAGGGAAATGGCAAACAGGTCCAAGAAAGTGAGAAAGAAAGCGTGGCTGCATGGAAAAAGAAAACCCATGACAACAAGATTCGCTTATTTGAGTTGCAAAAGGCATATGACCAGACCAGTGGGAAGCTAAAGTAGAGTCAGGCTTGTGGTACTGCGTTGCAAGCCAAAATAGATGATTTGAGCCACTCGTTGCACAAACTCTAGAATCATTACACCTATATCGAACTTCAGGCATGTCTAAGTGAAAATGATACCTTGAAGAAATAGGTTGAAGGTATGGATAATGTCATCTAGGAATATAGGACGAAGATCTTGGTTCTTGAAGACATAGCTGAGGGATGTAATGACTACTGGTTTACTCGTCTTAAAGATACGGCTAGAATATTTGAAGAACACGATGAGTTCGATAGGACTATCATGACCCAGGTACAGGATGTGGCTCGACATGCGGTGGTGTTAGCCACTGAAGCTTCAGCTCTCCATCAGTATGTCAGGCCAGCAGGAGAAGTGGGACCAAAGCTTATGTGGCTCATTGAGGAAATCAAGGAACTAGGAGTTCAGGCTGAAAAATATTTGTAAACAAATTTGATGTAATAAGGACCATTTCATATTTAGTAAAATAGTTGTTTCTTGAGCAGATGTTTCATGGAATTAATGGCCCTACACTTGCATTCATGCATTTGTATTCCATTCTTCTTTGTTTCATAGCTTTTCCTTGCATTTGTGTTTGCATTTGCATACATACATGACATAATAAGAATCTAATTTAAATAAAAAATGAAAAAAAAATCAAAATAGCAAAAACAAATCACAAGTACAGTACTCGGTCTCAAGTCAGAGCAATGGAAGACAGAGTGACAGCCTTAGAAAGCAACCATAAGAGTACCCAAGATAGGTTAGACAAGCTGGAGATGAATCTGAAGCAACAAATGGAGTTAGTTCACCAAAAACAGTTGGTTCAATTGCAGCAATGTTAGGTTTTAAGGACCCAAATGCAATAGAAGCTGGCGAAGCAGCAAATGCTGTGCCAAAATTTCATAGGATGGCCTTCGTTCATCCAAGTATGCAAAGAGAAGTTCAATCTTCTAAGGTCAAGATTTCTCCACATTTTGCTGAAACCTCGGCTTGGAATGATAGGAAGATAAACTCTAAAGAGGCCATTGAGGTGTCTGATCTCAATGAAATTGCCGAAAAATGGGAAGATTACTATGAGAAGCTAGAGGGAATGGTTAAGTCTTTCCAAGAATGAGGTATATAAGGAGGAGTGGATGCCAAGGATTTAAGCTTAGTGACTGATCTGGTAGTACCACCAAAGATCAAGGTTCCTGACTTCAAAAAATATAATGGAACTATGTGTCTTGGAGAACATCTAACCATGTATTGCAGGAAAATGTCGATGTATCTTGAGAATGAGAAGCTGCTTATCCACTGCTTCCAAGATAGTCTAGTAGGATCAGCTGTACGCTGGTACACGCAGCTAAGTCGAGTTAACATCAGATCATGGAATGATTTGTCCAGAGCTTTTAGTGACCGGTACAAGCATGTTTTAGACATCATTCCAACCCGTTTACTTCTTCAAGGATTGGAGCAAAAGCATCATTAGAGCTTTCACCAGTACGCGCAAAGATGGAGAGATGTAGCTGCACAAGTCAAGCCATCATTGCTGGAGAGTGAGATCACCCTAATGTTTGTAGAGACATTAAAGGGTTCTTTCTATGATCGTATGCTCAATCATGCCACAAAGAGCTTTGCGAACATGCTTATAAATGGAGAGTCAATACTTGCGGCCATGAAAAATGGAAGGTTGGATGGTGGGGAAATAAAGAAACCATACAAAAAGAGAGACAATGAAGTCAATGCCACTAATGTCTATAACCACAGTTACTCAAAGAGGGTAATCTTCAACAAAACCAATGTCTCGACCACCATTCCAGCAGTCACAAACCCGCCGAAGGAAGAACAGAGATATCAAGGGAGCTCGAAACCATATTTCCCTTATATTCCAATGACATATGCAGAATTGTTTGCTGAACTGGTCAAATCCCAGATGATGCTTCCAAGACATGTTCCCCTACTCTCACCACCATACCCACCATGGTATGATGAGAAGGCACAATGTGAATACCATGCAGGAGTTAGGGGGCATACCATTGAGAATTGCACTGCATTCAAAAGGGTGGTGGATGACTTAAGAAAATCAGGGATGTTATCATTTGATACATCATAAGAAAAGGGAAACCCACTGCCAAACCATCAGAAGGCAGGTGTGAATGCAATCATAGAGGATGGGGATAAGGTGGTTAAAGAATGTGTTGCTGAAGTTAGAGCTCCCATGAAGTGGGTGTGGGCTCAAATGGTGGTAGTAGGGATGCTGGAAGAAGGAGCCCATAAGCTGAAAGTTGAAGGTAAATTGTACCGTGAATACCACATGAAGGAAGGACATGCGATTGATTGTTGCTTAGAGTTTAGGCAACTGGTTCAAGACAAGATGAATGAAAAAGAACTTGAGTTCTTTGAAAAAGAAGAATGAATGCATGTTGGACATATGTGCATCTGAGGAGTCATCCTTTAGAAGAGATTACTCCAGAATAAAGCCTTTAGTTATTAAGGCTAAAACGAAAGTTAGCAAGCCAACGAGAGGTGTAACCCCGCGGCTTATAATTAAGACGTTGACCCTGTTTCCATACAAGGATAGCAAGCATGTTCCTTGGAATTACGTTTGTACGGTGGCACCTCCGGGAGAAACATCTCCTCAAGAGAAAGAAGAGCCGGTCAATGAAGTGAGCCGTTTCATGAGGAGTGGAAGGCTCTATTCCCATCCAATAGTAGAGGATAGAGATAAGCGCAAAGGAAAACTACTACGGAAGAACTTGAGAAAGAAGATAATAGAGATTTCTTCAAAGAGAAGCCGAGAGCATATCACGAGCTTGTGAAGGAATCAGAAGCCAAAGAATTCTTGAAGATTTTAAAACACAGTGAATACAACATCGTGGAGCAACTCCGCAAGCTTCCGACTTGAATTTCTATGTTTTATCTGCTATTAAGTGCTGAAGGCCACCGTGAAGCCTTGTTAAAGATTCTGAACCGAACATTCGTATCAAAGGAGATCACAACCAATAAGATGGATATGTTAGTCGGTAACATCGCTGTCAACAACTTCATTTCATTCAATGATGAGGAAATACTAGGTGAAGAAAGAGGATCGTGCAAGGCTTTACACAACACTACCAGATATAAAGGTCATATGTTACCCGGAGTTCTAATTGATAATGGATCGACGCTGAATGTTCTACCGCTAGCTACGTATCCATCTTGGGCGCCTTTGCAAATTGGACCAACGACCTACTTTCTTGGGCGCCTTTGCAAATTGGACCAACGCTGAATGTTCTACGCTGAATGTCCAATTTGCAAAGGATGTGATAGGAAAAATTGAGGTGCCTTTGCAAATTGGACAAACGGCCTACGATGTTGAGTTTGTGGTCATGGATATAAGACATAGTTACAACTACTTTCTTGGGCGCCCGTGGATCCACACAGCAGGAACGGTCCCATCTACTTTACATCAGAAGGTGAAATTCGTGATCGATGGTCAACTAATAATTGTTGGTGCAGAGGAAGAAGTTATTGCATCAGTAACCACTGATGCACCCTTTATCGAGATCGATGAGGGTGCACTCGAGTGTCATTTCAAGACATTAGAGTTAGTCAATACAACCTTTTTCACTGAAGAGAGCAAGAAGCTAGAACCAAAATTATCAAGCTGTCCGAAGATGCAGGTAAAACAAACGCTTGGGAAAGGAGTTGAAATTGGGAAAGGATTCAGAAAGAGACATCAAGGAAGGTTGTATCTCGTAGTAATCCAGTGAAAAAAGATCGTTTTGGCTTGGGCATTAAGCCCAACATATGACAAAGAAGGGTAGAAATCAAAAAGCATCAAGAGATAAGAAGAGCTAGATTGAAGGGAGAGGAAATTGAATGGGAGCCGATGGCTTTTTCCTCCCCTGAGCTATAACTTTATATTTGGAGGCATGCTGGATCCAAGTGCCCCAATTAGTGATGAAGGGAAAGGAGAGAGTGCCCTATGTGAAGCATTTGAAAAGTTGAGTATTAACGTTGTGATTGACAAAGAAGAAGAGAGCCAGTACCTGTCAATGATCCGCCCTTGCTCTGATCTTGACAATTGGACTGCTAAAGAAATTCATGTAGTCTTTAAGACATGTTCAGAGTAATTCTCAAAACCAACCCCTTCGCTCAAGGCCCGGAGCAATAGGGGATCTTATGTAAATGACCTATGTCAAACTTTTAATTTGGATTCAATAAAAGATGCATTTCCTTAAATCTTGTGTGTAAAAAATTCTTTTCATAAATAAACCAAAACTCAATGAAAACCATAAAGCATAAAAGACATTTCATTCATTTTGTTTCTTCCCTTTTTTTGGCTATTCCTTTTCTAGGTCTTCAGATATCATTAGCATAAATGAGTCTGAGTCTGACTTCAAGGTTAACTTTGAGTTGCCTCTACACTTAGAAGAAGCTGGAAATATTGACAATGTGGAAGAATATGAAGTACCAGTGATATGCTCATAATGGTAGGAGAGGAAAAGCAGATTCTACCACATAAAGAGGAAGTAGAAATATTAAACCTCGGAACCGCAGAAGAAAAGTGAGAGTTGAAGATTGGTACTACCATCACAACCAAAACCATACAAAGTTTGATCGAGCTCTTGAAAGAATTTAAAGATATTTTCGCGTGGTCATATCAAGATATGCATGGTTTGGACACTGACATCGTCATGCATAGGCTCCCTATAAAGGTAGGATGCGTACCTATAATGCAAAACTTAGAAGAATGAAAGGCTCAAACACTCCTCAAGATTAGGGATGAGGTAAAGAAGCAATATGATGCAGGATCCCTTGAGGTAGCCAAGTATCCGGAATGGGTGGCAAATGTTGTCCCAGTACCGAAGAAGGATGGAAAAGTACAAATGTATGCTGACTACAGGGACCTCAATAAGGAAAGCCCTAAAGATAATTTCCCGCTCCAATAAGATGTGCCTAGAAGAAGGGTGGCAAATATAACTTTAGTCGACAATACAACTGGTCATTCACTTTTCTCTTTCATGGATGGTTTCGTCGGGTATAACCAGAATAAGATATGCCCAGAAAACATGGAAAAGACAACTTTTGTGACATTATGGGGAACCTTTTACTATAAAGTAATGCCTTTTAGACTCAAGAATGTAGGGGTAACCTATCAAAGGGACATGGTCACCCTTTTCCATGATATGATGCACAGCGAAATAGAAGTCTATATCGACGATAAGATCGCCAAATATCGATCTGAGGAGGAATATCTGGTTAACTTAGAAAAACTCATCCTAAGGCTGAGAAAGTTCCAGTTGAAGCTCAACCCAAATAAGTGCACATTTGGGGTTACATCCAACAAGTTATTAGGTTTTGTTGTAAGCAGAAGAAGAATTGAGATCAATCATGATATGTTAAAAGCTATATAGGAACTTCCCCCACCTCAAACACAAAAGGAAGTTTGAGGTTTCCTGGGATGATTAAATTACATTGCACGCTTCATTTCTTAGTTAACTGATAAGTGCAATCCAATGTTTAGGTTACTCAGGAAGAATAACTCGGGAACATAGGATGAAGAATGTCAAACGGCTTTGGAAAATATCAAAGAACAGTTGAGTAATCCTCTGGTATTAGTACCACCTGTTCTAGGGAGACCACTGATCTTGTACCTAACGGTCTATGAAAATTCCATGGGTTGTGTGTTAGCGCAACATGATGATACTGGAAGAAAAGAAAAGGCAATATATTACTTGAGCAAGAAATTCACTAATTGTGTAACCAGATATTCGTCAATTGAAAAACTATGTTGCACTCTGGTCTGGGCAGCTAAAAGGCTAAGACAATATATGCTTTATCACGTTACATAGCTAATCTCGAAGTTGGACCCACAGAAGTTCATGATGGAAGCCCCAGCCTTATCAGGAAGGTTAGCGCATTGGAAAATGCTATTGTCAGAATTCGATATCCAGTATGTGAGCCAAAAAGCAATAAAAGGGAGTGCCATAGCAGACTTTTTTGCAAAGTCGCGCTTGTGATGACTATGAAGCATTAAACTTTAATTTTCCTGATGAAAACTTTATGTGTATCTTAGAAGATGATGAGGCTTCAACAGAATCTTGGGTTATGAACTTTGATGGTGCAACGAATACATTAGGAAGAAGTATAGGGGCAGTTCTAGTTTCACCGAAGGGAGATTATTACCCTTTTACCAGTCGTTTGAAGTTTTTCTGCACTAATAATATGGCAGAGTACGAGGCCTGTATAATGGGTCTAAGAGAAGCTATAATGAGGAAAATCCGTACTTTAAGAGTTTTTAGGGACTCTGCATTCATTATTTATCAGATACGTGGTGAATAGGAGACAAAAGATGCAAAGTTGTTGGAATACCACAAGCTGGTCCTTGAGTTGACCAAGGAATTTGATGAGATCACTTTCAAATATCCCCGCAGAGAAGACAACCAAATGGCTGATGCTTTAGCCACCTTAGCTGCCATGTTTAGTGTAAATGAAGGTTCTGAGATGATGCCCATCAAGTTTTTATGATGTGGAAGAAGAGATGGATGGATTGCCATGGTACCATGACATCTTGCAATATTTAAAATTCGAGCAATACCCACCATAAGCTACAGAAAATGAAAAGAAAATGATTAGGAAATAGCCTTAGGGTATGTCCTTAATGGAGAGACTTTATACAAAAGATTTTGTGATCAAGAGCTTCTAAGATGCGTGGGAGCAAAAGAGGCTCAATTAATTGTGGAAGAAGTTCATGAAGGAGTCTGCATAACCCATCCTACTGGTTTCACCATGGCTAGGAGAATCATGCGTCTTGGATATTATTGGTTAACCATGGAAGGTGATTGCATCAACTATTCTCGCAAATGCCACAAGTGCCAAATTTATGCTGACAAGGTTAATACGCCACCTCAACCTCTTCATGTTATGACAGTTCCTTAGCCTTTCTCCATGTGGGGCATTGATGTCATCGGTCAGATTCACCCTAAGGCATCAAACGGGCATCGTTTTATCCTGGTAGCCATTGATTATTTCATGAAGTGGGTAGAAGTAGCCTCATATGCAAACGTCACCAGATCCACGGTTTGCAAGTTTTTGAAAAAGGAAATCATTTGTCGATATGGCTTGCCTAAAAGTATCATCACCGACAATGCCTCTAATTTGATTAATAGGATGGTAAGTGGAGTCTGTGAGCAGTTCAATGCCAAACATCATAATTCTATGGTATATCGCTCGAAGATGAATGGGGTGGTAGAGGTTGCGAATAAGAATTTAGGAAGATAATTGCAAAAATGACCGATACCTATAAAGATTGGCATGAGAAGCTATCGTTTTCCTTATATGCTTATCAAACCGCAGTAAGAACTTCCACTGGGGCAACACCTTTCTCATTGGTATATGGGATAGAAGCTGTGCTACCCATTGAGGTTGAGATACCATCGCTCCGTGTCTTAATGGAAGCAAAATTAGAAGAGGCAAAATAGATGCAGTCAAGATATGACCAGCTTAATCTGATTGATGAAAAGAGGTTAAAGGCATTATGTCATGGGCAAATGTACCAGAAAAAGGATGATAAAGGCACACAAGAAGAAAGTTCGCCCAAGAGAATTCAAAGAGGGCGATTTATTGTTGAGGAAAAAGCTGCCAATTCAAAGCGATTCTCGAGGAAAATGGGCACCGAATTGGGAAGGACCTTACATTGTAACAAAGGTCTTCTCAGTAGGAGCATTGATTTTAGCCGAAATGGATGGAGACGAACTCCAGAACCTGATAAATTCATATATGGTTAAAAAGTATTATGTTTGAAGAAGAAAAAGAAAGAAAGATAGAAAAAAAAGAGAAAAAGGAAAGAAAAAAGGAAAAAGAAGAAAGAAAAAGAAATGGGGGTTCAAAATGAACACCCGCAAAGGGCGTTTTAAAACCAAAGGAGGATCTAAGTTGAAAACCCGTAAAGGGCGGCTCAGACAATTTGCAAATAAGACCTTCCTCAGGGATTCCATGCCAGGAAGTTTCATATCATTCCACATAATCATTATTTCTAGGGACTGCTCAG